>OX352471.1:2651250-3976875 GCA_947093115.1 Brenthis daphne
TGAGTAACTTAGGCTACTTTTATTTTAGAAAAATAATTAGGGTTCACTTAAAAAAAATATACATAGGGTTGTACTAATAAAATGTATTTTCTTTAATTTTCAGGAACTCTATGTGATCTAAATGGCAAATCGCGTCTGACAAGAATTTTGTATGTTTGCTATAGCCATGGCAAACATGAAGTGTATTCTTTCAAAGAAACTTCTACATGTGAATATGAAATCATCATTTTATCGCCATTACTGTGCGAGCATCCACAGTTCAAACCCAAAGATGTTAGTGAAAATATAATAAACTGTCTACCATTAGATGGAGCACCAAAAAAACCAAGAAATATGTTAAAAAATGAAGTGGAAAGTTTGAAATTTAACACACAGACTATTAAATTAATGAACAGTGTAAGTTTTGTTCCTTTTTTCTATGTAATTTACATTGTAGATTATTAATAGTGAATATTTTTGTTTGTCAACACTTTGTTTATACTTTCTAGTTTTATTTTCTTTTAATCTTCTTTTTTTTTATTATTAAGCTGAAAAAAAATGTGGTTTATGTGCTTGATTATTTAAAATAATTATCCATTTTGATATACTATTCTATACTAGCGACTCACCCTCTCTATGCTCGGGTTCGTCCCGTTTTAACGTTCAGATTTCTCAGAGATAAAATATTTTCTCGCAGTAAAAAGTATCCTATATTGACCCGGATAACCAGCTATCATCATACCAAATTTCACTAAAGTCCCTCCAGTGGTTTTTCCGTGATGCGGTCACAGACAGACAGACAAAATTTCTAAAAACTGTAAATTCGGCCTCTGTATCAATAATAATAACTACTTCAATAAGATTTTCCAAATAATATTTAATGTACAGTTTTGAATCACAATTATATTATATGTATAGATATAAGAGAGATTAGTTTTAATTGTTCTACACTAATATGAATACTCCATCGCAGTAATGAAATGGACCACCTTAATTTAGGATATTCTTTTGGCTATTTAGGTTTGATAAGACAATTGAAATGTCTGACACTCGTTGCTGAGTAGCTAATTTATTTTATAAATATGTATCAACTAAATACAGCAAAAAGGCGAAAAAATTTGGATGGCTACAATCCTTTAGAAATGTATATCTCATAAAGTTACAAAATTAAAAAAAAACTGACTGCGTAAAAAGCAAAGTGAAAAGATGAGTTGAAGAACAAGTCGACGAAACAGTATTATACAGCAGAATCTAACGACGCGACGTACATGTATCATCATCAAAATCAGTTAAGCCATTTAAAAATTACCAGGGAACGTAAGGTTGTACAATGTACATATATACATACAGGTCAATCACATAACCCTCCTTTGGGCTTGGCTACAGTTGGATAAAAAGTGGATGCAGCAATTTATTTAAATTGAACAAAAGTTCCTGCTGAAATTCCCATGATTAAATACAAAACTTATGATAAATCAGTAAAGTATACATAATGCATGACTGACATGACATGTATCATTGAGCAAGAATAGATAGAAAATAATTTTTTTTTGAAATCATATTATCCATATTAATATTATAAATATGTAAGTTTGTGAGTATGGATGTTTGTTATTCTTTTACGCCAGAACGGCTGAACGAATCTAGATGAAATTTGGCACAGAGATAGGTTATAGGCTGGAATAACACATAGGCTACTTTTTATCCCGGAAAAATGTATGGTTCCCGTGGGATAGGTTTGTGTATGTTTTCCTGTTAACATATTATTATTAAAATTATTGTGATTGTTTTATTTATAAAACATTTAAACCACATTTTTTATCAGATTTTTAGTTTTTAGTAGCTGTTAGTTGCTTTTTAACATTTGTTGGCATGTTTAGGAGAAGGAAGCTAATGATGTTCTCGCTGTTTTGAAAGTTGAGAAAATTGAAAAGGTAATTATTTTTTTGTTTGCTTTTTATGTTTCTTTTTCTTTATTTTAATTTCAAATAATACGTGTGCATATGTTTGGTTGTGGAATGTATTTTTGTTTTTTAAAGTTTTTAAGACACAGGTATTTGTACTATACTAGTTGTACTTTTAGAAAATGTGGTATTAAACAATATGTACTCATAATTTAGAAAATATTATGATATTTATTATTTACTATTGTTTGTAAATGTCTTAGTGTATTTTTGAAACTTATTTTTTTTAATAATACATTTTACTCCCCTATTTTATGTTGCAAATCTCAAACAGAAAAGCTAAACTATATAATTGTGATGTAAAATATGCAATTTTACAACTATCTTTCGCTCATGTAAATAATGATGAAATATTTTTGAAGTTTGACTTTTTTTGGGACGTTTGAAAAAATTTATGGCAGTAAAGTTTTTGCGATGCGCGCGCACTCCGACTATAAATATAATATGATTGTAATAGTATGCCTAATATGCCTTATTTATTTTATTAATTTAATCATATTCTCTATGGCACAAATAAGTTATAAGAAAACAAAATACATAGAAAATGACGTGGACAAAGGTCATTTATCATTTCTTCAAAATTTATGATTCCTTTTACAAACAGAGAGTTGTGACATACGGGATATGAAATCTTTAGCTATTTTTGTTCTGTTACGCCAAAGAAGTATAACTTCTTACGCACACACGTTTTTCTATATATTCGATTAACGATTTTAATCGATTTAATTTTATTTTTTCTAAATCGATTTTTTTATTCAATTAAAAATTTTAGGATGGTGAAACTCATTTGAAATTCGAACTGCATCCGTTAAGCGAGGAGGAACAGTTGCCGGGAAGCAAACCGATGCCGCTGATAGAGAAGCCACAACCTATTACAGATGATTCACCAGTTCGGGCGTTTCTTAATGGAGAAAATTGTTTAAATGGGGTAAGAATATACGATATTTATAAATATTAAAGACATATTTATTGCATAACTAGCATTGCCCGCGGCTCCGCCCGCGTTCAGATGACCAAAAACCAAATTCTTAGGTTTTACATAATGGTATACTCTTACAATTCAGTTTTTGTATTTTTTTTTCTGAAATGAGATATTTTCCCGCGGTAAAAAGTATCATATATCCCGGATCAGTTATCATCATACCAAATTTCATCAAAATCTGTCCAGTGGTTTTCTCGTGATGCGGTAACAGACAGACAAACAGAAAGACAGACAGACAAAAATTCTAAAAACTATAGATTCGGACTCTGTATCGATAATAATGTCTATTTCAATTAGATTTTCCAAAAAATATTTAATGTACAGATTCGGCTTAGTTACGATTTTATTATATGTATAGATTTCAAGGGAAGCTAAATTTTCCATAAGAAATCTCATAGTCTATTAATATTATAAATGTGAAAGTTTGGGTGGACGGCTGTTTGTTACTCAATCACGCCAAAACGGCTGAACGGATCTGGGTGTATGTAATTTGGCATAGAGATTGATAGTGATTGATACTTTTTATCCCAAAAGCCAGTTTTAGAGAATGCCATTTAGCTTAAAAATAACTATCACATAAATTATTGAATATGTACAAAATTTCTTGAACCTTCTGCGTAAATATTTCCTATGATTTATAATATTCAGGGTGATATTTGAGTTAACGTGTATCGTTTATTCTGAACTATAGGTAGAAACGAAAATCATTGGAAAGAAATATGTTTATTAGTTATTTAATGTGTATTTGATTTCAAATAAGAGGGAATTTCTTAAGTTTACGCTATTATTCGTATTTAAGCGATATCATCAATCTAACAAAAAAAAAAATCAACGATAATATTAAGCATAGACAATTTTTGATGTTGATTTTTTGTTTTAATGTAGGTTTTTTTTTTTAATATTTCTAGGGTACTGGCTGGTGGAAATATGAATTTTGTTATGGGAAGCACGTAGTTCAATACCACATAGGCAGAGGTGGTGAGAAAACCACACTTTTGTTAGGGAAGTTCAATGAAAAAGCGCATTTGGAATGGATCAAGGAAAATAGAGGGAAAGCACCTAAACCTGTTGGTATGTATACAATATACATATACATAATATATTTGTGTATATATTTTTATTTTTTTATATTTAAGTAAAATCTCAAAGTAAGAAATAATATAGGCAGAGTATCATAGGAAATATAAATATGAAGTCAAACAATAATGATTTAAAATATAGTATTTTAAAACAGGATACAAATATGAATAGAAAATATATATAAATAAATGAGCCAATATTATGCTGTATCTCTTTCAAGGGAAAGAGATTTGAAGCTTAAAAAATATTTTTTTTTAAATTCATATTTTCTTTTCAAAAATTGTAAATTAACGACTAATCCCATATCTATACTAATCCATATTAATATTATAAATGTGAAAGTTTGTGAGTATGGATGTTTGTTACTCTTTCATGCCAGAACGGCTGAACGGATATGGATGAAATTTAGCACAGAAATAAATTAGTCCTGAATAGCACATAGTTACTTTTTATCCCAGAAAAATATATGGTTCCCGAGGGATAATTCTTCATTCTAAGAGTAAAATACAATAATTATTAATTATCATATTGAAATAATTAAAATACGTTCAATTATACCACATATTTATCACCTATTAAAAAATAAAATATAAAAGACCACATTTTTCAACTATTTAATTTTTTTTTTAAATTACTTGTGACCTTGTATTTTTAATTTTTTTAATGTTTTTTTTAGAGCAACGTACGTCCGTATCCCATTTCTATTCGGGTGGAGATATTTGCGATAAAACAAATAAGCCTAGGCAGACTGAAGTGAAGCTGAAATGTCTAGAAAATTCTTCTAGCCCAGCCCAAGTTTCCTTATATCTATTGGAACCGAGGACATGTCATTATATTTTAGGGGTTGAATCCCCCTTACTGTGCGACATTTTGCCGTTAGCCGATGAAAATGGACTAATTAATTCCACAAAATTAACTTTGGACGCAAAAGATTCTTTGATAGATACGAAGGTAGAGGAAGACGATGTAAAACAAAAGGATGTGAATAAATTTGGTTTTGATTAATAAATGAATTGTTTAGATTTTATTGTGCTTTTTTATTGTTGCTAGTGACCCACATTGTTCGAACAAACCATAGGTCAAATCGTTTTTGAAATCATTTTTTAGGTTATAGTTTTTTTGGCGCGTTAGGGGATAATGATGAGTATTTTTTTTACGATGCGACAAAATATTTAGAGTACAATATGAATTTTGTTGTTAAATTTTCCTAAAAGAAGAAAAAAAAACAGAATAATTATAATAAAAAAAACTAAACAGAAAAACAAGGTTTTGTTTATTGCTCTAAAAACAAAGAAGTATATGTATGTGCGTACATACATAAGTACACACACACTATTGTTTAGATCATGGGATCATCTCTAAATGAGAAGTCGACATTGTGCAACATTGTACCATTTAAATATGTATTAGTATAGTTTTGAGATAAATATTAAATTAACACAGATCATTTTAAATAAAACTATCTTTTCGGATTTTGTCGCAATACAACATCTGCTGTCTGCAAACAGCCAGGACCGCCCAAGCCATTATATTCGTTAAGATAGACCTCAAATCCTGGCGAAAGAAAACCGATATCGCCCGAGAATGATTCGAGAAGCCATAGAAATTAAAAAACATCCTAATTTCAATAGGGAAGATGGCTGGGTACTACCATCGTCATGGGATCCTGTTATTAATATAATAAAATCAAATAATAAATATAAACATAACAGACAGGCAGATGTAGTAAGTTCATACTGTGTAGATCAAAATGACAGCTTAACAGATTAATATTTTTCATTTTTCATTTGTAAAAGTATATATTAATAGTGTTGCTTAGTAAGTTGTTTTTTAAATAATAGCAAACTAAATTAAAATTATTATCCTTAATTAATTTTAACTTTTTAAATTACACATAGAACAATTATATGGCTTAAATAATTAATACTATAATTTATATTTTTCTTTATGGTTATAAATATAATAATGGCAACACTAAATATAGATTACTAATTAATATTTTAAAATTGTAATAATTATAAAAATAATAGCAAAAATTAAATGAATAATTTTCCATATTCAATTATAATTAAAATTATAAAAATGTTTAAAGTTAAAAAATATTGTAATGTACCTAATTGGTGCAATTTTCATTTTGTTAATTGTGGGTAGGCTGTCTGTAACAACTATACATTCAAGACATGTAACACCTCAGTCTCTCCCGCATAGAGTATATTGCTACATATATAAATAGAGGTACAACTCGTCGTCGAAGCTGGTAATGCTTAAAAAGCGCCATCTCTATTGTAAAGTGTGAAACTTTCTATATAGGTATATACGTAGCTATATATATATTAATATTATTGTTCATTAATATTTTTACTTAGGCGCAAAGGGTAAAAATAAATAAAATATATGATGTATTATAATTTATTTGAACATTAATAATTCTTATAACAATAAAATTCAAATATAGACATCGTCCTTCAACTAACTTAACTTAGTAGTAGACTTTACAAAGTTGGAAATGCTTTACCATCATTTCACTAGTTTTACACCTGCTAATAATGGTAATTATAATATTTTATGACCAAAAAATATTTACAGTAAACAATATTAAATACAGAAACAAACATATTATATATATACATAACAATCATTACTGATTTTATATTTTTGTCAACATAGAAGGTCTGCCGTCTGGTAGTCTCTATTGCCGTACTAGGAGAACTGTATTATGGCATATGCCACAAATAGCACGATATTAAATAAATAATAACAAGACATTACATAAGCCAATCAAGTTTTCACATATAACAAAAAAAATAAGAAGCAGAAAACAAGAAAAACAAAAATAAACAACTAAAACAAAAATAATATTTATACATCTAATTAAAAAATAACAGAAACAATGAGTAAAATGTATCTATCTATACATTTAACAAAATTCTAACTTATATATCTATAAATTAAATATTTTGTTAATCAATTTAACAATACAGAGGACGAATTTTTTACAATTTGTCTGTCTGTGACCAAATCACTCGAAAACCACTGGACAGATTAAATGAAAATTTTGGATGATGACAGTTGGTTAACAAGGTAAACACATAAATTAACATATAAACGATATGATGACGGACCCGAGCGAAGCGAGGTCCAGTCATTAATATATTTATAGCATAAAGGACACAAAAAAAATATTTAAGTTTCATTTGCGTAATGACAAGTTCGACTCAGTTTGTAGTGACGCTACTGGCTATACCAGCGGTCGCGGGTTCGGGTTCTGCTGAGGGAATTCATTCATGAGCACAAATGTTAGTATGGCTTAATATTAAAGACATTAATTTTACTTTTATTAAATTTGCTTTTCTTTGGATGTGGTTCGTTGATGTTGGTAACAGGGCCATCAGATTAATCCTTAAATGCACACTTTAGGGATTAATCTATTGCCCCGGTTGCCTGGGTCTTCATTATAGTTTTCCCCACTGCTCTCTGCTCTCCTGTAAAAATGAAAATAAGACTTAGTAAATAAACCATCTGCTACATCTTATAGTATATAGGTCGCAAGTGCCCAAATCTAACTTTTATGTAGCTGTTGTCTTTGTCTTTTTTAAGCACATTTATCACTAGATCTAGATGTAATTTTAATGCAGGTACTTATCACGGTATATTTCTACCCCGACTATATGTCTAAATGGATAAACACCTCGAAATTAAAAATATTATTTGCTTGCTTACCATGATTTTGCTGGTTCATATATATTGACTATTCCTTTGGTTCTTGAATGAAGATTCTTGCGTCGATGTCCCGGCTGCTCCCTGCTCTGCGAAAATTTCCATATCCAACCAATAGGTGGTAAATACTGTATTGATTTTTTCGCATAGGCTTTACAGTTCTAAAAGAAAAATGATACAAATTATTAGTTCATTCATCTTAAAAAATGTATAATTAGTATATTTTCTGTAAACATAAACTTTTAAGATTCACCGTCTTGTTCAAACTGACAATTCATTTAATATCTTATCTATACTAATTTTATAAAGATACAGAGTTTATTTGTTTGAACGCGCTAATCTTGGGAACTATTAATCCGATTTGAAAAATCTATTATTTGTATATAGCCGGTTTATTGAAAAAGACTATAAGGTTTGTATATCATTATGCTACTACCCAAGGGAGTGTATTGCAGTAATCATGTCAAGAAATCAGGCAGACTTCCATACATTATTGTAAAACTTATATTGATAATAATAAGTTAAAGGCTTTATTAAGTTTAGAATAGTACTTAGCAGCAAATTGTATCAATACTGTTCGTTATTGAAGTTTACTTATAACAAATATAAGTAACAATTAAACTAAGTATATAGATTGCATGATGCTATGAAACGGGTCCATAGTAGCCATAGATAAAAAATATATATAGGTATATGTATTTATTTCAATAAATATATTATAACGAACACAATTCGATTAGCAGTCATGTCACAATTGTTATCGAAGACTAATAATTTAATTAGAATATTTTAAACTCAATGTTAGTAGTTTTAACATCTTTCAAAGGATATATAATGTATCGTTAATACTGTTTAAATCATCAGAAATAGGTAAATTATCTTTAAACAAAATGCAATTTTGGTCATTCTTTCCCTATTTACTACAAAATCATTATTTACTGTCAACTGTTACTATAATTACACTGCTCGTTAAATCGCAATTTATATATAAATTCTTTTCAAATTACAATACCTTCTTTTATTTTAATTAGGTACATAAAACAATGAAGCTTTATATTGGGAGGACTTTGGATTTTCAGCCATGCATATTCTGAACAAAAACACCTGTTGCAAACATTATCTCGGTTATTTAACGGCACTTGTGACGTGTGCTATACGTGAAATAATATCTATTTTATAATTGATAGTACATTTAAATAAGTAAGGATTTAGATTATATTAAAGTAAACTATGAGAATCTTACTTGTACCTATAGCACATATGGCGAGAAAACGAGTGTTTACTTATTGTAACAATTTGAATAATAAAGAAAATATTAAAGAGAGTTATTTTATTTAACCAACTTCCTAAAAGGAGAAGGATAACCTAACCGTGCGACCGACCCGACTGCAAGGAGAGGCGTATGTTTTTCGCGCCTATCTTTGTATGTTTGTTTTTAATATTCTTTATTCCCTCATATCTTCCAAACCACTCGATGGATTTCTTTAATTAAGGTATCGTTAGATTCGTCTCATTAATGCAAGAATTAAAAATATGCGGGCTGCTAGATTTCATTGTTTAAGGTGAATTTTTTTAAATCTTTTTCTGCAATATGGGTATCATATTAAAGGTCTCATAACAAGGATTCCAAAAAGGTATAAAATTCCTGTATTCCTTATAATAATTTAAGATAAAAAATTGTTAAATATAACTTTTAATGTCTGATTGGCAAAAACTAAAAAGCTGTAAATGAAAAAGAAATATTGTAAAAATAAGAAACTACTGCATAAAAGCTAACTAAAACGATGAAAACAAGCTCACAAAGGAATATAGTATTATGCAGTCGGAGACATACATACATTATACATTATTATGTATTTGCATACATCTTGCGGCAAGGATGAAACGTGTACGTCTCCAACTACATAATACTACGAGTATATTCCTCCGTGAACTTGTTTTCATCTTTTTAGTTAGCTTTTATGCAGTCGGGATTTTTATTTTTATAATATATATTTTTTATTTTTGGTTAATGTTATTTATAAGTATCGATTTGTTTGACACACCGCTAATCTATAAACATAGTTGTTAGTTGTTATAGAAGTCTACTTATCATAATAAACAAAAAAGTGGTAAGATCTATCATTATATATCAATCTATATATATAAAAGAAAGTCGTGTTAGTTACTTCGCTTATAACTCAAGAACGGCTGAACCGATTTAGCTGAAAATTGGCAGGGAGGTAGTTTAGAGCCAGGAGAAGGACATAGGATACTTTTTATCCCGTTCGACCGCGTTCCAATTTTTATGATATTTTAATTTTTGGATTTCTCTTAGTCCGGAATAGGTAAGTATTAAAACATATAATTAAAATGTGAGAAAGAAAGATTTTTTCTTTTTATATCTATTTAAAACGTACCTAGCGACGAACCCGAGCGAAGCGAGGGTGAGCCGCTAGTAGTTAATAAATTCTAGTTATTTATAATTGCTAAGACCGCATTTGCTTTGACTAATTCCTAGCAAATATTTTCACTTAACAATAGCAAAGATATATTTAAAATAATACTTTTCTCAACCAAATTTTGAAATTAAAATTCAGTACAATTCATACAGTGCAATTTACGTGGTACTGAATTCATTTCTCTTTTGAGAGAAGTAGTCAAGATTTGTAAGGTTAATAATCTTTGCTTCAATTAATGGAATATGTTCATAATATTATGTACATACGAGTATATTAGAGATTTCCACAATTCAATACTTAACGGTTAAAAAATTACACACAATATTTATTGCCGAATACGTTTTTAAAACTGCTGAACCGAATTCGCGCGACTATAATTACGTTTTAATGTTTAGTATACATTTCTCAGAGATAAGATATTTTCTCGCAGTAATAAGTATCCTACTCGTATATGTTGATCCGGATAACTAGATATCATCATACAAAATTTCATCAAAATCTGTTCAGTGATTTTCTCGTTATACATTCCCAAACAGACAAACAGACGAACATTCTAAAAACTATAGATTCGGCTCTGTATCGATAATAATGACGATTTCAATAAGATTTTCTAAAAAATATTTAATGTACAGATTTGATTTAGTTAGAATTTTATTATAATATGTATTGAAAACAAAAGGTTTCAAAAGGAACACTATTTCTTATATGTATTTAATTTTCTTAAATCGCATGAAGCTACGGCAAACTATTGTAACTGTTGCTACAACTTGATATGGTGCTGTTATTACAATATTATTCATTCTAATAAATTAAATTTACAACTACACTGGGTTTAGATTATATTTTGTATACTAGCGGCTCACCCTCGTTCGCCTCTAGATAAACATGAACAAATCTATCCCTCGGGAACCGTATATTTTTCCAGGATAAAAAGTAGCCTATTGTTTGACCGGCAATATAAAGTGCATGCCAAATTTTACTAAATTACGTGCAAAGTTGTTCTGTACTAAGCTTTATAAGTTACTATAGTTTTTTAACTATCCTACGAGAACTCTTTGATTTTCCGGGATGAAAAGTATTTAAAATGTTGACCGGGGATATAAGGTACCACCATCAAAATTTCATTTAAATCAGTCCAACAGTTTTGGAGATTAGCCCTTATAAACAGACAAACAGACAGAAAAAAATAAATGAAAAAAAAAACTGGATTTGTTCTATTTCTCTTCTTACGTCCCCGACTCGGCTTTTAACATTTTTTTCTATGTACAGACATTCGACCTCTACAGTTTTATTATATGTACCTGTAGATTATCTTATACCATAGACTGAGTATATATAATTAAGGGATTACAATATAAATTATAACTACCAATCATCCTATAAGCTCTTACAAAATTACCGATTTCCAATACAAACGTAGTGTGAAGCTCAAAATCTCGCGATTGACTTCAAATTCCAAATTCAACTTAATTTCATAATGTAGCTATGATATATTTTTCAAAAGATTGTTGTTCTTTTGATTAATTTTAGAAAAATCGTAAATGCGCCATGCGCGTATATTTTCAAAAACGATTTCAGCACAGAAGGAACGTAATATGGGTGACGCGTATGGAACAGATACCTCAAGTAAATCCATAACGCGTTTTCGATTTGACGCCTTCCTCCTGAAAATTCTCATCTCAATAATAAGCCCCGTGACACAGAAGAGACAGTCTAAGGATGTCCTAAATGCAAAATTGAGCCAAGAAACTACTAAGCCAGTGCCCGCGCCGGTATTATTCAACAAGCTTCTGATAGCATACATATCTTTACAGATACATCTTCTCGATCTGAACTTCGATATAGTAGCGAAAACTATATTGAAGAGCTCCTCGAATCCCATTCCAAGTATATAGAAATACTTGGAATGGGATTCGGGAATTTATGTCCATAATGAAATTTCATTGAAATCACAAAAGTTTAACAACCATGAAGGCCAATAGATAGTTCATTTGCTTATATATTTAATTAAATAAAGAATTGTTTATCTTTTTCTAAATGGAAATTTTATAGGAAAAAACTTATATTATGATTTATGTTTAACATTACTCATTTATCAAACTCAGCTTTGAGATAGCCATGTTATTAGCAAATTCAGGTCTAAATATTTAATTAAGTATATATTGTATAACTCATTAACTATTTCACCATTAAATATTTAATGTTATTAACTAGTTTATAAGTTATAACTGACTAAATTTATAATACATATCATGAAAATATTCCAATTATTTTAAGTTATGTTAAATGAATTGAATATATTGAGTACAGGGAATGTTTATGCAGAAATTATTATAAAATTAAAATATATAATTCATATAGTATAAAATAAATTTATAATATACATATAAACATACATTGTCTATTGGAATTAATACTGCATGTTTGTGCATTCTAATCTATATTATGACTGAACAGATTTCAAAATCAATATAATTATTTTACTCTTTTGGCTACAACATTTACTTTTCTGTGGTACTTTCTGGGGTACTTTGAAAAAGGATCTCATGTTTTTTCAATTTTAAGTACTATACTATAGTTTAGAAATTATTTTTCTAGTTACTTTGTATCATTATATTTTTATAGCTAAATTGTTATTTAAAACTACATTCATCTAGCAACAACAATGCTACATAGAATCACTATGGAATTTTATAAATTGCAACATGAACATTAGTTAAAACAATGAAAATATTACTCTGTATCTATTTTTTAATACCTTGAATGGAGCTTTCTTGCTTTTTTTTGCTTGCTTTTTGAAAATGAACAAGCCTCAAGATTGTTTAAATAGCATGATGTTAATACAAAATCAAAAAATATATTAAAAAAAAATGTAAGTACATACACATATACATACATATATAGCTATAGCATATTCTACATATTATTAATAATTATATTGTTATGTTTTTAGTTACATTTATTTTTGATCATAATAGTATTGTAGTTTTATTAGAATGTAGTTTTCTTTACCAACAACAGTTTGAAATATTATGAACACTATAAACAAAAGTCATTTATGTAATTTATAGAAATATCAGATCGATATACTCACTCCTAAAACTTTGATACCGTCACAGAAGTGCCAACCCATGAGCCAGTCTACTTCATAACTATGGTTCATAATAAGATAGCCATGTTCTTTCCCATGGTATCTAGGTATCATCATTCTTTATGTATATGGACAACTTTGTTCCTGACCACCATTCAGATATAAACACTAATTCTGAAAATAAATTACCAATTTCTATTTCATTTCTATAAAATTGATTGACACTTTAAAATAACATTAATATATTATAATACTTACGACAGTAAAACGAGTATGACGGGTATTCATATATTTGACATAGGTACCTTCAGTCTCTTTACATCCAGGAACGCAGCATTGCTTGTCTGATGGCATAATTGGGCCTTGACCTTCTTGATGAGCACACCAAAAATGAAAAAATCGCAAAAAAAAACCCTAACGCCAGAAACGAGTCCTAACTCTGTTCGACTAACTACGAAATTGTGATATATTGAGATCACAGTCATATGAATTTATCGGAGGAACATAAGCTCAACTCAACGATAAAACACAATAACGGGCACTTAGTTTGGGGAAAATTATAAATTTTTAAAATATCACATTGTTAAAAATACCTTTATCATCAACGGCGGACATTTAAAAACTCATCTCATCTGGTCTCAGCAGTGACATCTATTGAACGAATTCAAAAAAATTTATAAGTTTTACCCTGCCATCTCTATTGTAAAGTGGGACAACTTCAATATTTGAATTACCACGTGATTTGTATACAACTTGAATGACCCTGCTCTCCCGTGACCATGGATGCTGTAAAGCATTCGAAACGTCGGGAAACAAAAATGCAAATAAATCCGCGACAAAATCCGAAAAGATAGTTTTATTTAAAATGTCAAATATTCGCGTAAATCTAAGAAAGTATTATAACACAGATCACATAATACTGTACTAGTACAGATTCCTCATCCATATAGATAATAGATGTCGTTGACTCGCAAGTAGTTAAGACTGTCTTATTTTATAAATATGTGCAAACTAACGTATAGTAAATATTGTGAAATTCATCTTGCATTTGAATAAAAAAAAACAGTGATTTTAACAATTTTTAACCGTGACAAACAATTCATAAAAAGTGAAAGCGCCATCTGTAAATATGCATACAGGGTAGGTGAGCTGCTGAACATTTTATGGTAGGTTCTTGAGGCACTACAGAAAATTTTGTAATTGTCCTTGAAGGACCCCTAAATAAGATAATAATCCCAGGTGGTAGGACTCTGTGCAGCTTGAGGAGTCCGACTGGATGGGTACAACCTCCTTATCTATTTCTCCCGCCAAGCAGCAATAATTGCATTGTTGTGTTCCGGTTTGAAGGATAAGCTAACCAGTGTAATTACAGGCAAGAGGCATATCATCTTAGTCCTCACAGTGACAATATCTCATCTCTGAAAATTTATACTAAACGTTAAAAGGCAGGGACAAACCCGATCGCAACGAGGTTGAGTCGCTAGTAAAAAATAAAAAATCTTGCTAATATAATGAGTATTGTTACTCAATAAATGACTATCAAAAGAAATAAGAATTTTTTAAATCGGATCGGACTTACAGAAATGAGCGTTTTTAAACAAATAATAAAGCATAATATTTTCTTTAGCATAGATATATTAACTATCGTTCATAGCGTTTTTATTTACCTCACTGTGATCAATTTCATTTCTAGAGTTTTAGACTTGATTATGAAATCCTCCAATAGTTTGAATTGTCATGAATAAGGCGTCCTCTTTTTAATCGACTTCAAAAAAAGGAGGATGTTCTCAATTTTTGTAGGTTTTTTTATTAATTCATATATAGGCTAAGATTTGTTTGTATTTCATAAAATCATGGTTAGCAAGGGTAAAAATAAGAAGACATAAATTTAACTTGACATTTATTTACATTTATATCAACAAAACGGGTGTTGTATAAAACAGTTCTTTTATTTTACACCAATTGTATACTAAATACGGTGCTTCGAAACAGTGAAAAAATAATTTTTGCGTCTGTATTAGGATGTGCCATAGTAGGTACCGTGACTCCGCTACGTAAGCGATAGCGATTATTTGTACCATTTTAAAGTAGAATTTTCAATGGTCGACGACGTGATATGATAAACACCTATTACATATATGTAAGTACTTAAATAAAAAGTAACTTTTCTTATGGTAATTTGCATATATTTTTTCCTTTTATTAAGATTTGAGATTGAAGAATAATAAGAAAAAAAAAAAGAGTTACTGAGTAACTGAATGTTTTATTTGAATTTTTGCTGATTGATTTTTGTTAATATAATGTAATATAATATCATAGAGCTATACTTATAGATTTTTAAGTGTGTATTGCCGTGATATTATATTTATATAGTAAAGTTTTTATAAGTAGGTAACATTCAACGTGGTTTTAAAAAGGGGAAATCCCCAGTTAACCAATACAGTGTTTATTAAATATCACATCGCCACATGAAAAAAAAAATGTCAAATTTATGTTTTACACTCTTGTTGTAAGCTCATCGATTTCTCCAATTCACATTAACTAATTCAACCCAAACTAGAAGCGTTCTAGCAATCATTTCTTATTAATCTAACCCAAAAATATTACATGCCTCTTCATGTCTTTAACTTATACTTAATTATTTGTAGAAGTTCCAATTCAAAGTTGACAATGCACATCTAGTTTTTCTTGTTTGTTGAAAAATATTTCTAGATTTTAACGGTAGATAATCGCATTAAAAATTTAGAATTTGTTTCGTACAAATAAAACCAGGTGTGTATTATCAAATGGTTTAAACTTTATACATTCGACAGCAAAAATACAATCCTTATGAACCACGTTAGTTGCATACGGCTAAGTTATATGCACATCGGCCGTTCACTTCATGGCAACACCTCGAAAACATTTTCTTGCAAGAAATAATAAAAATACGTCACATTTTTTATTCAATTTCCCACAGTTTCCTGTGAATTTTATAAAATTTGCAAAGAAAAGACGAAACATTACTGTGTGGAACGGCCTTTATAGTTGAATTTGATGACACTATTAACCTCTGTTCACAAGTTTTGCTTCTTGTGGTATTTTTTTTTAATTTACAACAATGAGGTCGCATATTCAAAATTTTATTATCTAGAAATTATAAGTAGGTAAAAAATCCTCTTATAATATATTTCTTTTTAAATCACACCTATAAACAGACTATTCAGTGGTCGTGTCTAGGATTGTATTAGTATTTCTAAAAAAGAACAATCACAAATGTTATTTATTATAATTCTAATGTTTACATCATTTGCGTGTTTTCGGTTTCTTTTTAAAAATAACGTCTTTATGATTTCGTAAGTAATAATAAAAACATAAGCCAGTAGGTAATTGTATAAAATGTTGTAGGCTTTAATTTTCAATAAAAGCGAGTATTCGAAAATAAATAGATAAGTATTGTGATTGTTCTATTTAGAGTCAAGTAAGATTTTTCAACAATACATCCCCATTTTTAATAATAATTTATTTACTTACAACAAAAATAAGGAAAACATCCCATCAAACTTTTTACACAGATTCACCATAAGACGGTAATCATACTGAATTTATTAAGACTTCACATATATAATTATCTATATAGTTAAACAAAACTTATTCAGTGCAAATATTGTCTTTGTTCAGACAATGAAATTTTTCTACAATCAAATACGTACAAAATAAACCGAAAATCATAATTTATTTTGAATAATAATTACTCAACTAAAAATAAAAGACTTATGTATGCAAAACCATCAGTTTTTATGACATTTCCAATGAAACTCGACATTTGGTCGTTGTTTTTTTTTTAATAAACAAATTGGCACAAATAACTAAATACTTGGGTAGGTAACCTTATATTTTTAATAAGATATATTTTAAATTAAGTAAATTATTACACAAAGACGTCCCCATTGAGCGATTTCTTGATAATCACATTAAAATAGTATAAAGGAATAAAATATTTTAAGTAATACTTAAATTAATAAAATAAGAATTTTCTAGAAGTGCCATCTTAATAGTATTTGCAATCTAAAAGGTGATTAAAAAATTCAATTATATGAACATAGCAGAATAGTAAAGATGAAAAAGTGATGAAACAAACAATTAATTTAGAAATAGAAATATTCAAGAACTAGAATTGAAAAAGTATGTTGCAAGTAATTGAACGTCGAACTTACATAAGAACTTAAGACTATGTTTAAATACTTAATTCTAACAAAAATGTTTGACTAATGGGTCAAAGTTCGATGTTTACAAACACATATACAGGTAAGATATGTTTTATTTATTAAAATACGTCCTTCTAACGATGAAAAAAAAATTGCGTTAAATTTAATTGGTTACACAAATATCGCAATATACTCTGAAAATCTTATACAAAGACATGAATCATTTATATTTATATAAACCTATTTTTTTTAAATAATTATCTAATGCACCTAAAGTAAATAAAAGTTCATTATATTATAAAACTCATAAATACAAGTTTTTTTAAATTTCGTAACTAAGTATTTTTTTAATAATGATTCAAATTCAACTTCCATGTCTTTGGATAAGATTTCATAGAAGTGTCTTTGTGTTAGAAATGTTAGCATTGGAAAATGATGAAATCATTTACTAGACATAATTTATGGCGATTAAAGCATTCAGCTTTATTCATAGCACACGAAAAATATTAAGTACACTATTGACAACATGTAGGTAATTAATAAATACACTGATCACGTTGAGATCATCATATTAATCTAACATCTTATAATTTTAAACAAGACCACAAAAATGTAGATAATGGCCACTTCAGCTATGTGTGTGGTAACGCAGAGTAAAAAAATAAACGTTCACAAAGAACGCAACAGTAAATAAATACTTAATTGTATATTGGTAAAAGATGGTAAGCTTTGGATGACAATATATTTTTTTAAATTATGACACAGACTTTAACAAAAAGCAAACATTGACAGCTCTTTGGCGCGAAAATCGCAACAATTCTAAAACGTAACTTACTCTTAGAGTGACTAAAAACTTATAATTTAAATAATAATTATGTTTAATGTTTATATTAATAATAATATAATAAAGAAATTTGGGGAATACTTTGGAAACGATAAATCCTTTGACACAAACCTTAACCTTATACTTATTAGATAACAACTGTGCACGCGGACACGATTCGGAACGAACCTCATTCAGTTCAAGTGCACCGGATACATCACAACAAACGTTCAAACTTACAACCTCTGCATAGTTAATTCACTAGGAACAAGTTCTGGAATATTCTAGTACGGTCTCGACAGTTCTTTAGAACGTTTCAGTTGAACTTTGAGTCTCTTTGTACCTATTTGGAAGCCGTTCATGGCTTGTATGGCCGCCTGTGCGGAGGCTGCGTTATCGTATGAGACGAAACCGAAGCACTTAGAGAGGTTTGTCTGTTTGTCTATGAACACTTTAGCCGATATGACGTGACCGAACGGTAGGAACGTGGACGCTAGGTCCGTATCCGTAAATTCTTGCGGTAAGTGATATATGAAGAGGTTCCCGCCCTCGGGTCCTGGAATGGAACGATAGGAAACTGTAAATAAAGATAAGTTAGGGTAGAACATGTTCATTAGGGCTAACAATAACACAGATTAAAACAGTTTAAAAACAATAATAGGATGTACCCACATAAAAAAAAAAATGCACTGTCATATGTCAGGTAAATTAATTAGGTAGGCACTTTTGTTAAATTAGAATAATTGTTTAGAAGTTAGTTACATAACACTAACATTTATTATAGTTATATTTTCACAAATATATTTTTTAAATTCCATATTTATTTAATAACAAATACATTAAGTTAATAACAATATTATTATTCACCTTCAACCTGTTTGCCGGCGGCGGCCGCGGCGGCCGACCCCAGCACGGAGCCGAGTGGCGCCGCGGCGTACGCCGTGCCGAACTGCGCAGCGTATGCAGACCCTAGAGGCTCGGCTGTGGACCCTGGAAATTATACACCATGATCTAAGTAACCTATATATGTAATAATTTATCGTTAGTGAATTTTATTTTTTATCTATTCACAAATCGACATAATGCAAATCCGTGTGCAGTCGAATTTGGGTTTTAAAAATTTATGGGAAATTAATTTATATTTTCATAAATTATCTCAATAGGAATGTTTTTACTGGTATGAGGTGACGAAATGTCATGTTGGAATAAATAAGATTTTGTTATTCGCTTGTTGATCCTTTTTGCAGTTTGTTATTTTATGTATTTTTTTTTCTCAGGCATAACATATTTAAAGGATGAAAATTAGATCGTGTGAACTAAAGTTCAAACAATAAAACTACTTAGCACAATTTTAAAACTATTTTAGCATATAATGAAGAAGCGACGTATAACTACAGTATGATGACAAACTTGAAAATACGTAAGTAATTTGTTTGTATTACAGTAAAGCCAAGTAGCAATCAAAATTATCTATTTATTTATTTAAAATATAATATAAAAATTTGACAGGTATATAATTATATAAAACAATATTGCAATATTTATACTAGTTTCTTCTCTACCATTTCAGGCATGTGTAAAATAAATTATGTACAAATTTATTTAATAACTTCATTCCGTTACTATTTACTACATACTATTATCATTATTATTATTGTCGTAGAATATCTAAGTATGTATTTTGTCATAACATTAAGTATGAACTCTAGAATAAATAATCTACAATTAAACTATGTAATTAAAATACCTAATTAGCTTTCTAAAATCGCATGCTCTTATATTGTTTACGAATATATGCGTTATTTAAATTAAAAGAAAAATGAACGACACAAATTATTTTATTACAAACCAAAGTTTGCTCACTTATTGCGTATGATTATTTAATGAGATGTTAGTCGAAGTTTATCTTATATGTACTTATTTATAACGCAACATAAATACGTTTAAGTTAGTTTCATACAAACAAGAAATTAAAACCTCGATGACAAAACAATAGCGCAGTTAGATTGAATCTTGGATATTTTTAGCATACGTAAAACAAAATTATGATGTGTCCATACAACAGAAAAAATATTACTTACATTGTTTCAACATTCATGCAAAAACAATCATGTTAATCAACAAAATATGTGTCGCAATTATTTAGACAAAGTTAGGCTGTACGGTATTTATCGGTGCCACAAAACCGTTAAAGTGTCAAATAAAAATTCAGATATAAGGTTATTGTTTATAGTTTGTAAAAAAAGGTTTTACTAGTTAAATTATTGCGACAGTTTTACTATTTTATGTTAGATCGTACTTACACGAAAATGTCAGAACAAAAATACAACCTTTACAAAATTTCAACTCAATGACATCCATAACTTAGCAGTTACAAACAATATGATTATATATCAGTACCATTTGAATTTTTTATTTATAATAAAATCATAAATTTCATTTAATATGGTAATCACGAAACTTTTGGTCAAATACGTTAAAGAATAAATAAACAGTTTTCCACACGTGTGACCGTTTAATTTGGAATAAAAATGGCCGCTCGTTTTACCAAACTGATACGTAACCATAGTTGAATACACAAATAAAATGCGAAAACAAGCGAAACCTCTGTTGAAACAATATTCGGTTAAAATTTTGCTATCAGTACCTACGTCCATCGTTGCAAATAAAATTGGTTTTAGTAAAAAATATTACAGTCAAAAATAAAAATATAAAAATCAATGGCGTCGTTTGCCAATTTCAGAATTGAAAGCCTAATGTCACGCAAAAGCAATTTTAGATCGATTTACGATGCAGATTATAAAATGCACAGAAATCAAACCAAGCGATTCCTAGACTCATGCAATTCAAATAAAGTAGACTGAAGGTATTAGAGAAAAAAAAAAAAATAAAAAAATATTGATTTAAAAAAAAAACATGGCAATCAATAGCAAAAGTCAAGTCTACAATATTTGTTTGCAGTAATCCGCGATACCAACAAAAATGTCATTCCATAAACACTTTCGATTTGTTTGGTCTTTACCTGTGATGTTAGTCTTCCCGAGAAGACCTGAAGTGTGAAAAAGTTTCATCAGTTAATAAACGTTTTTAACTCTCAACGTATAAAAGCCCAATCTGAAAGAGGAAAGTTTTGCGGACAAAAATATCATTACGATTTCTTTTCACGGCCATCTTGTTATGGCACAGTCCCAAATAAGATTTGGACAGGTATAGATTAGATGGAAATCTATAATATAGTCTCAATTGTCTTTTCAAGATGAATGAGAAGAGGATGTCGGAACAAAAGCAAAAATGTCAATTAGGAGTTACAGCTTCCGTTTTTGTATTACGTAATTAGGCATTTTTTTCTTTTACGAATTTCTTTTCTGACTTGAGTTTCTTGTGGGTAATACTCTAAATATATCTATAGAGATATAAATAAAATTGGAGTGTCCGTTTGTAATTTTAAAATGACAGCTTTTTACTAAATGCATGTAAAATTATTACGGTACTTATAAGGAAAACACAACTTTTAAAATTTTTGTCTGTATGTATGTATCTTTGTTTGTTCCGGTTAATCTTTAAAACGGCGAGACTGATTTGGACGGGACTTTCACTGGCAGATAGCTAATATTATAAGGAGTAACTTAAGCTACTTTTATTTTTATAAATAATAGGGTTCCGCTAAAAAATATTAAAACGTACCCGAGCGAGGCGAGCGTAAGTCGATAGTATCTAATTATTATATTAAATACAATAATTACTATTTATTATACAATCTCATGATGAGCTATTTTGATATGTAATGACAAATATAATATTTTAATGAATATATTATTATTCTATTTATTCCAATATATTTTTTATATAATGCGCAATATTCCTTTAGGTTTTCATTAACACAAATTAAAACTGTGCCGTAACGAATTAACTATAGATTTTCTATAATAAGCAATAGCTTGATGGATATTACAGGAAAAACTTTGACGTTGAACAGTCATTAGCATGAATTTAAATTCAATTTAATAGATAATTAAAATTGATATCTATTTGCGTGAATAAAATTAATTTGAAGCTAAGAATTTTTTTTTATTATATAGCAAACGAATATACAATATAGGAATATACCTTTACTGATAACGCCTATAGATATCTTTTTTCCACTAAACCAAACCGTAATAAATATTATATGACTACCATAAATACTTTTACCAAAATAGGACATAAGTGCCAGTGAAGACAATTTAGTAAAATATCAAAACTCAGAAAACAACGTATTTAATTCTAACGGTTTTCTTATTAACAAAACGTTTTATTTTACTTATCTCATGTTCAATTTCATAATAACTTCACCTACAGAACTTAATATAATATTAACATTCCTCGAATATAATATTACTCTATTCTCCGCTTTCCACTTTTACATACGGGAATTGAACCCACAGTCTCCGAGAGGTTCAGCTAATTCAAAAAAAATATCTATTGGACCTTGACGGTCACTGTGCATGTACGTAATATTTATTTACTTTTATTTAAGTAATAATAATAAAATAACCCTAAATTTCTAAGATTTATTTTGTTTGTAGCGCTCATAATGTATTACAATATGGGCAAATATAATAAGTTAAATTATTTACACGTTATGAACATTCACATGTATATACTTACACAATTGAGGAGCTGTAGGTTGAGGCGCAGCGGCGGGTGCGATTTGTGTAGCTTGAGAGACTACTGGTTGGGTCATCGCTGCTAATGCCGCGAGATTCTGAACGCTCACTGGCGCCAGTAGACCCCCCAACTGCTCAGCAGTCCCCACTCCACCCCCACTCAGCCCTGCGCCATTGAAAGCGATATCCTGATAGTTAACACCTATCACGAAGATGGAAATAAAAAAAATCGGGGTTAAAATAAAACAAGGATGGGTTAGGATGGGTTATAAAATGTTAACAAATAAAAATTAACATTAACACAAAATACAAATAACCAAATAAAATTACAAATTATATTAATAAATACATGCAAATTATTATAACAGTTTAGTAACAATGCAAATAATAAAAACCTATTCGTATATATCAACGTATGGATATACACAAAACCTATCAAATTATACGTACTTTACAAGGTTCTTTACGGAGTAAAAAAACAATGGCACTTAAATGGGGGATAATTAAACGAGTCGTCTCTTACTGAATGCATAATTAGTCCTAATCGTAACTGTTTCCAATTATGCTGTGTGCGTAAATTGCCTCAATTGTTTTTCAGTACTTGAAATTGGGTCTATTGTCTGTGAGTGAAAATTAAAAAATTCTTTCGATTCGAACCAATAAGGGACGTTTTTTTTCTCCTAATTAATCATGAATTCACAGATTAAAGTTACTACAGTTTCTAATTTTGTCTAATACGTAGTATTTTTATTCTATTCATGATTATTGTAAAATGAAAATATTATAGATAGATAGATGGTTGTCGTGAACTAGTTGAAACCGGTGTTTGTTCCTCTTCAATAAACCTTCATTTTTGTAATGGCAAGAAGAGGAGAACGGATGTACAGTTCTCTAGGCATTTTTTGTGTACTTTGACTGACTACAATGTTGGCAAATTGTATGAATTGACTGGTCCAGTTCACAGTTTTTAAAGATCGTAGATTAATTCCTACTTTCATTTCATGTTGGTCTATTTTAAACTATCCCGTACTTATTTGTAAAATTACTAAAAAAGGAGGAAACAGGGCGACCTATATTTAGATTTCCTCAATTAATAGCTTAAAAAGATTAATAAATCTTCTTCAGACTTATAAAGACTTTTATATACAGACCTACATAATTATTAGTATAATTATTCACCTTGTAACAACGTAGATCCCTGGCCTTGAAGCAGTTGTTGTTGAAGACCAACAGCCTGCAACTGTTGCAACAGTTGCAACTGTGTTGCGGGCGATAGAGCGGCTTCCGACGCGAGATACGCAGTCGGCGTTACCGGTGTTGTAAGACCCCATAAGCTCGCTTGCATCGCTTGTAACTTCTTCTGTTCCTTCTCCTTCTGTGTATCAGCGAATTTTACTACGAGTGGTGCCGAACACCCTTCCATAGTCTGACTGTGATGTAGTGACTGGAAAGTTAAGTTTAACTATTGTAATTAATTTGACCGAATACGTATGCACAAATAAATATGAAATATATAGTTTATAAATTTTGAAATATTGGGAAAACTGATTTCAAAGTCTTGTTATTTATTTATAACCCCAAAAGTTATACGAGCTAGGCATAGAATTCAAAAGTGGCTGAAACAAGCCCTTTTATTGTGCAATACCACGCAATGGCTGTAGAGCTCTATGAAATAGTTGTGGTGTAAAATTGATACTCAAGTAATCCAATTTTATTTTTATAGCTATTGAAGTTATCGAAAATTCCTGAAAATATTCAGAAATACAATCTAGACTGTCAGCACAAAAGTGGCATAAGTTAAGAATTTCTGTGTAATCAAATTTTGGAAGTCGGCTATAACCTTCTTCTAATTATCATATCCATTTAAAAATTGTAATTGTTTAATATAAATTAAATGTTACATTTGATCGCAGTGAACTTTAATCTGACCATGGAGTCAGGAGGTCGATAGAGTTTTCAATAGTTTACAGAAGCCATTGGTTCAAAAGGTCAAAAGCATGTTATTTTTTGTTTTTACATAATCTCATATATCTTACCTTTATAGCCGCGATAGCCGCCTGCTTCGACACGAAGGTGACAAATGCACATCCTTTGCTCTGTCCTTGCGCGTCTCTCAACACGGTGCATTCTTCTATGGCGCCGTGTCCCGCAAAAAGAGCTCGAACGTCGTTCTCCGACAATTTCTTGTTTAACATCCCAACAAACAACTTGCGTTCTGTGAACAATAAATATTATATGTATTTCAATTGTATTATTTTCTAAAATAAGTTTTAAGAGTATAGATTAAAAGTGTCGAAAATGCCTCTACGGTGCAGATCGTAGTTTAATACCCGATTGGGGTAAATTTAACTATTTAAATATACGTTTAATTAACAGTTAAACATTTGATATGGATTGTAATATTGACTTACACAGTATATTTCTTATATTTAGAGACTACTTTTATATTATAATAGAAAATTTTGTGGTAGAGTTATGTGGTATTTGACATTACGCTTATATCAAATGAAGAAACTTTGAATCATGAAAGGAAATAAAGTAGAAAATTTAAAATTTAAAGTTTTCTTAAACAAAATAAAATTTGACGTTGAATCCTTTATGCTATTATATTCTCTGAGATCATTTTACTACAAAGTTTTTCTTCCTATATTATCGCTCTCCAACAAGTACGGGATTAATTGTTGCAAAGTATATAAGTAACTTTAAAAGTAGATCCAATGAGGTAATTTAGCTAAAGTTGTGATCACTTTATACGCGTAATTAGAGCTTTTACGGCTTTTGTCACGGTTCTTACCTTATAATTAACCTAAAAGTAATTATGAAGCTTACGAAAGTATAAAAATTTCAATATTTCCATAGAAAACTTAAAAAATAATAATTATTAAACACTATATTATATAAATAAGCGCACTAGAATCCAATTTAAAAATGCACGTATCGTCCCAAAGGGTTCCAAATAAAATTCCATATGAGATTTTAAAATTCTGTACGCAATAACACTCGTATTACCCGGAAAATCTCGTAAAATTACACGCGGCGCTGTCAAAAGTCACGGTCGCTGAGCGCACCGCTGCAGGCGATGTACACTTCAATTCCTTTTTCTTATATTAAATAATAAATCCTAGACGACACATGTCCCGCGTGTAAAACACGTCGTTCCTCATACCGGTGGTTATTTACTGCTGGATGCGATATTACAACTTAAATGTGGGGGCCGGTGAAGTCGTGACTCATATTTTCTAAAATTTTCTTTGTTTCGTTGGATTGTGATGTTGGATATGGTGTTTTTTTTAACGAAAATTCGTTTGAATCTATTGTGTCAGTACTGTTTATTTATGGGTATGTTACGCGATATGTTATCTTCATATTAAGCAACTTAACTTTATTATCGCTCGCATAATACCTTCTTAGATTTACGCGATTATGTGACATTTTAAATAATATCGCTTGCAGTTAAATTGCTTCAAAACAAAGAAATAAATTTAGACTTGGCGACATAAAATATGAAAAGCCATTTGTACTCTTGCACTTCTCACACGTGATATACGACAATATAAAACGCTCCAACGGTTTCCCATTTCAATCCGTCAAAGATTCATAGCAGATGATCTCACGTACCTACTTCAATACTATTTCGTTTTACATTTTGCATTATACTTGCTGGAGTGCATTGTAGGATATGAGAGTCGGAGATAAGCGTGTAGGAACATTGAAATATACAAGATGGATGGTACACGGAGGCTGTATTAAAAAATCCAATGCGACTGAGAAACTTCGAGCTTGTTCATTTCGTTGTGACACAAACACGTGAAAGTTTGAACAACAGCCTTTAATAACGAGAATGGATGAGAGAAGGACTTTTTTCACGTGAAATTCTTTATTCGCTCAAATCCCCGGAGGTGAAGCGCGTAAATTGAAAAGGTTCGGAATGAGTCTGTTACAAATATTTCATGCCCACAAAATCAGCACTCCAACGGAGATTAGCATTAAAATGGCGGTTGAAACGGGAAGAGATCTCCCGGAAATCAGGTCAGCCGTGAGTTTCAATCTTGTGAAAAAGAACCCGAGTCACATCCGCTTGTACGACCATTGCATGGTGGGCTAACTGAACATTTTACCAGTGGTTTAGGTACTATAATTATTATAAAATAGAGTAGGTACCACTTTGGTACAAAATTATAATTTTAACATTATATTATCTATGTAGAATATAGAATAAAAAAATATATGATTCAAGACACTTTCAATTAAGAGCGCGATTCCCCTCACGGATTTAATATAGCTTGCGACAAATCGCACGTTCGTAATCTTGGCTGTAGTTGAAGATTACACTAAACTATTTATCAATAAAAATAAAACTTATATATATTAATGAATGAATTTGTAGAAATTGAAAATTATTGTTTGATTAAAGCGGTAGTTAAACATTTTGGTTGAAATAACGAAAATAATGAATATTAATGTAAGGTACACTTATAATATATTAACACTAGCGACTCACCCTCGCTCCGCTCGGGTTCGTCCCTAACTACGGTTTATTTTTATTTTTTTTATTTGGTTTATTATTAATTTTAAAGGTTAGTATAGATTTCTTAGAGATGAGATATTTTCCCGCAGTTAAAAGTATCATATATTATGTTGACCCTGATAACCAGTTATTATCATACCAAATTTCATTAAAATCTCTCCAGTTCTCGTGATACGGTCACAGATACACAGATAAAAATTGTAAAAACTATAGATTCGGTCTCTGTATCCATAATAATGTTTGTTTTTATGAGATTTTCCAAAAAATATTTTATGTACAGATCCGGCTTACTTACAACTTTATATATAGATTATGAGTGTTCTATTTCGGCAACACTGTAACATGAAATCATTTCAAGCGCGTACGGACCCTGCGGTTTCCTCTAACAGGTTTTGTTTAAGGTACATCTAAGAATTCACTTAAGCGACCTATTTTATTCAAGCTCTGTCGACCACAAACTAAAACACGGTACGAGACCCATTTAAAATAGGTAGAGGAGGCCTTTATGGAAACACATCCGCTTCAATTCAAAGGACTGCCAACTGCCAAGAATATTTTACTGTGTATAAGTAGAATGTTAGTAAAAAAAGATTTTCAGACGTGTACGTACAATAGTTACGGCAGTAAATTTTTTTCTAAGTTAACCGATATGGGAGAGCGGGTCCGTTTGTATGGCAATGTGCCAGGGTGACATTTGGCGACGATGGATTTTTGATAGCCGCTATAGTACCGGGGCATTGGCAAAATCGATTTTATATTTTCAAAGTTTGAAAACGATACACTGTATAGAGTCGTGATAATATATACATATTAGCGACTCACCCTCGATCCGCTCGGGTTCGTACCTGGGATGGGGTCTGGGAGGACCACCCTTATCCTTATCACTTAGGGGTATGGAAAATAGATAATAGCTGATTCTCAGACCTACTGAATACGCATATAAAATTTGGTAAAAATCGGTAAAGCCGTTTCGGAGGAGTACGGTAACAAACATTGTGACATGGAAATTTTATATATTAGATAACATTATTTGTGATATTATATTTTATTTTTATTTGCATATTAAAATATCGATTTTTAGGTATGAAAGAATTTTCAAATACTCGCTTCAAAATTAACTTGATAAATATAAATGAAAAAGTTGATGATTCATAAGTGCTTCAAAAGTTTTTTTAAAATATATATTACATATGTATTATGTATATATTTTGAGTTCAAGTATGAAGTGAGTGAATGGTTGCTTTAATTTTAAAGATGGCCATACTCGCTGTACTCTGTACATTTAAGCTGCGTAGGTAAACTGAAGATTGTGTGGCAATTATTCGTGCAGTTAGTTTATTTTTACTGTTCGTTCGAGCTTATCTATAGAATTTAACTGTACAGGTAACTCTTTAGGACAGGTACACGAAAAGTAGTCTCGTGAACCTATTACTAAACCGTGATCTGTGATACCTGTACAGGTATATTTTGAACCATAAAATTATAAGTACCGTAGCCGTTCAATGTTTATTACAATAGGTATATTATATTGTAATCCATACTAAAATTATAAATGTGAAAGTGTGTTTGTTTGTTTGTCCTTCTTTCACGTTGAAACGGAGAGATGGATTGGTGTGATTTTTTGTGTGGAGATAGTTGGAAGGCTGGAGAGTTACATAGGCTACTTTTCACCGCGGGAGATTATCTAATTTCCACGGGAAAACACGTTATAATACAATCCAAAAAAATATTTACGATTAGAATTACTTGAAATTTGGTAATATTGCTCTTCAATAAAATTAGATAATTATGTGTTTTAGCTTTTTTCGAAATTCATTCTATAGGTGGGTAAATAGGGGATGAAAGTTTGTATGAGACTACCTTTTTAGATATTATTTGTAGTTTTAGCGCGAGCGAAGCCGCGGGTTCTGCTAGTTAAGCTATAAATAAATCATTACAAATATAACAAAAAAACACTTTTCTATAGGAACAACGTATTATACATTAATATATTAAATATATCTTAAAGCTTGTTACTGGTAAAGCTCTTGTTCCTCACTAATTAGTGTGTTTAAAGCACAAATCCACTTCCGACGAGGAATTGTTATAGGCGTCGATGCAATTATGTGTTTAACAAACAATACTTTAAAATGGAAATGCCTTAAATACGCCATCGGGAGCATTCATTATGCAATCTACATAGCCTATTACTACGTAGTTTAATGACGTTTTCAATTAGTACGACGACCGTCGACGCAGAATGGCGGTATATGCTTAGAGCGTTTTGTTATTCCTCTGAAGTGGTCACAGGAATTGAATTTTACTTAGGTAAAATTTCCAAATATTATATTAAATGTAGAGGATATACGATAACCTGTTTCTACGATGGCA
This sequence comes from Brenthis daphne, assembly GCA_947093115.1. Taxonomy (NCBI): domain Eukaryota; kingdom Metazoa; phylum Arthropoda; class Insecta; order Lepidoptera; family Nymphalidae; genus Brenthis; species Brenthis daphne. Next base: position 2,681,059 of record OX352471.1, read on the forward strand.
GGGTATGCAATGGAAACATACAATTGGTTATGTTGTTTTTTTTTCCTTTCTGTACTTTCCAGTAATTTCATCACGAATGAAAAATATCTGAAGGGTCAATTTAAATATTATATGTCCTGTACAAATCGACCTTGCTACTTCTGAACGAATTTTGATGAAACTTTAAACTAATATAGCCTATTTATCGGAATAATACATAAGCTTTAATTTATAGCAATTTACATAAATAATAAAATTCTAACTGAGTCGAATCTGTAGGTATGTTAAATATTTTTTGGAAAATCTTATTGAAATAGTAGTCCGAATCTATAGTTTTTAGAATTTTTGTCTGTTTGTCTGTTTAGGAACTTATCACGAGAAAACCACTGGACAGATTTTGAGGAAATTTGCTATGACGATAGCTGGTTATTCGGGTCAGCATATAGAATACTTTTTACTGCGGGAAAATATCTCATCTCTGAGAAATCTATACTAAACTTTAAAACATAATTACAAACGAATCCGAGCCGAGCGACGATGAGTCGCTAGTACAAATATACAAATGAATTACGCGGGCAAAGCCGTAAGAAAACACACTAGTTCTAATCCAATACGCTAGACGACCACAACGAATATATTATAGTGTTAACTTGAATTGTGCCATAGGAACCATTCGTTAAATATTTACCTAACGGGCACTTTTGACTGCATACTTTAATGACATTTTCAATTAGGTACAGCAATGCTAATAGAATGTTTTATTATTCATATGTGGGTTTATAACACGACCCGGAAAATTAGTGGTCAATTCTTGACCGCCGTTAAATATTCCCGCTTCACAAATTAGGTCTAGATTGTAAGGACGTGCCTCTATACTTTATTATGTTTACTAGTTTTCACCCAGTTATAAAATCAAATAAAATAATTCATCCAAACAAAATAATAATCAAATTTTGAAAATTTGAGAAAAACTTATGTCTATGAATAGAATTTACGTATATGTATATAATAAGCCACCAATTTTAATTGGTCAGAAATTATGTTCGTCAAAAGTTACTAAAGAAAAAATCCGTTGACAAACAGAGGAGTAAAAGGTACTCAACTGTTTGGTCTTTGACTGTTTATATATACAGATTTTCTTATGACAGCTGTTATAGTTACCAATTTTTTAACAATTTTAGCTACTCGATAGTTGATACTGAGATGGAAATTAATTAGAAGCTCTATAAAACAAATTTTTTATATAATTTTGGGAAGCGTAACAAAATTATAAAAAGCAATTAATTCATATACATACATATCCATATTCAGACTAACAACAATCAAATTTAAATATAAAACACTAAAATGTAAAAAATAACTAAACGGAGGTTTTCATTTAGAATAGATATCTAATCAGATATTTTCCAAGTATATATCATGGCATATATTATTTGTGTAAATAAGTAAGTTATTTCTATCCTTCCATATAATAACATGGCCTTCTGTTGAAGCAAAGAAACGAAGCGTGTAAATTACCGTGATGCTTAATGACAACCGTTCCTTTTTACTGTAGTACTATATTTGCTTTACGAATTTAGACTAAATTATGTGATTTGTGTAAATTGTTCGTTTAAATGTAATATAATTTTGTATGTAGATGAAATATCTTTTAGATTACAGAAGCTAACTATATAGAAAGATCAATTTGTTGCAGGATATATATTGGTTTAAATTATTTTCGAGATTTGCTCGTGTGATGTCTTCAGCCCTTTTTAACATCCCAGACTGTAGCTGGCCAAGTGCGGGTTGGTGTACTTCAGAGGTCTTTTGAAAACTTTCTAGATTCTTAAGACTTTCAGATTTTCTCATGATGTGTGAAATGATTCGCACATGAAAATATCACAGGTAGGAGACCTGGGATTTGAACCTTAGTCGGTTTTCCCAAGCGAGGGCGTTACCACTGGGCTACCATTGCCTTTGAAAAAGTGAATCAGTAGCAAACACACTTATTCTCAAAGTTTTATATACATAGTATTGCGTATGTAGTGCAAGGAACGTAAGGGCTATAAAAATATATTATGGGATTCACATGTTCAATGAAATCTTCAATTGTCCAAGAAAATCTATCAGGTAAGAGGCATAGCAAAAATATTTAATTACTTTAAAATTTCAGGCAATTTTTCACAAATTTTTGCAAGATTTTAAATTGAACACTGACACTGGACTGGACTGGCAGAGGTTACTTTTATCCTGCTGCACTAAGCAAATTCCAGATGAAAATATTAATATTATGGGAAAAAAATACTGAATGTGTGCGAGATTCATAAATATCTCAGTGAAGCAAGAACCAGTAGCTAGCAGTGGCGAAGGATGAAATTTTAGCAGAGGTAAGCCGTTCCAAAAATATACAATTTTTATACACGTATTAATGCAGAAAGAAATAAATTGTTAAAAATATATATATATATAAGCATATTTATACATTTAAAAAATAAATGTATGTAAAATTATAGCAAAATAATTTTAAGGTAAGACGTCTTGTATGGACCCTTCGCCACTGTAATATATAACTCACCGCATTATACCTTTATATGTACATATATGAAATTTCTAGTAGGTACCTATTGTGCTACCTGTTCATAGACATCTCCTTTGTCAAATACAATGAAACTGTCAATCTATCAAATCAGTGAGATTAGATCGTATGTGTCTGCCCTCCAGAGATGTATCGTGTGATACAATCATGTCGCATCGAGGCATTGTGTCTTTACTTCCTATCATTACATAATATAATAAAATAATTCTTAGTCGAAACTGTGCATTAAATATTTTTTGGAAAATGTTATTGAAATAGTCATTATTGTCGTTACAAAGGCTGAATTTTTTAGTTTTTTTTCTGTCTATCTATCTGCCTGTCTGTTTGTCTGTGACCGCATCATGAAAAACCACTGGACAGTGTTGTGGAATGTTCTAGCATTCTTCATAAGTCTTTTAAATCTTCTACTATAGATATAATTAAGAAAACATTTAAGTATTTATTAATTAAATTATACCTAAAGTAATTTATAAGTACAAGACTGAAAGCTACCTAAGATATTAATTATACATATGTATATACTATATACCAATAGCTATATAACTGCCTCGGCGGTGTAGTGGCTAGCATGTACGGCTGCACACTCGGAGGTCCTGGATTCGAGTCCTGGGTCGGGCCAAGTTTAGTTATCGAGTCTTTCTGTATAGTAAGTCTCAGTAACAGCCCGGATTGAGAACCGATATGCGAATCAATATCCATATGTTTTTTTGCATACTGTATTTTCAGCAATAAAAATAAAAATTTAACAATTGAGTATAAAGGAAAACCGTGATAATTGGCAATATCGATAAACTGGTATGACAGTTTACGAGCGAGTGAGAGCAGAATCATGTTCTTACTGATATGCCTTCAAAGCGGAGTGACTTTCCTTGTAGACAATGTGTCATTAGATGCGAGTTACGTGACGATTGTCACGTCGGCTATTATTAAATCTATCGCAGTTAGAATTCAAATTAGTTGATTATTATCGTTTCGCGCTTGATTAGTTTTTGTGGGTATTTTTTTGTATTTGTTGTGAAATATAATATCTTCTTATATTGTTAGTTATATAGACAAACAAAAACAAACCTATATCACGGGAACCGTACATTTTTTCGGGATAAGAAGTAGCCTATTTGTTATTCTGATGTATAAACTATATTATTAGAAAGTTTCATTAAAATCCAATCAGTAGTTTTTATGTACTAAGCTGTATAAGTTACTATAGTTCTTTAACTATCTCACGGGAACTCTTTAATTTTCCGGGATGAAAAGTATCTAAAATGTTGACCGGGGATATAAGGTACCACCATGTAAAATTTCATTTAAATCTGTTTAACAGTTTGGGAGATAAGCCCGTATAAACAGACAGACAGATAAACAGACAAACAGACAGAGAAACAAAATTTTGAAAAAAAAAACTGGATTTTTTATTTCCGTACTTACATCCCCCTAAACTCAGTTTTAGCATTTTTTTCTATGTTCAGACATTCGACCTCTACAGTTTTATTGTATGTATAGAAACTAGGTTTGTTTGTTCGCTATTACGTACTAATCTCTGAAACTTTTTTTCTCGAAAAAACTCTGAATTTCTGAAAACCCAATACTTAATAAATAAAGTACCAAAATGATTCCCTACAATGTAAACCTAATTTAAAGTTTTGCCGTTATTCATACATAGGTATTCAGAAACAATTTAAAAAATAAACAATCCTTATTATCTAAAAAAGACTAGTTTCAAGAGTTTCTTAACGTATTAGTAAAGTAATAAAAAATCTATGATAATTCAGCTATATTACACCTAAAAGAAACGAACCTCAAACTATAAAAAACGTATAATTATAAAACTTATATTACACATTTTTTGATACCGGAAAATAATTATTGTATAAAGCGAAAGTTTGCCATTCCTTCACGTTTTAAAAAAACAAACAAAAAAAAAACTGATCGACGTGATCTTTGCATAGATATATTTTTTGGGCCGGCCCTTAATTAAATGGATACCTGTAAGACAATTATTTATCTATTGTGAAGAGATCGACTCAATTAGGTTATAAACAAAGCTTATCATTAAAAAAACCTGTAACCCACTTAATGTACAGTATATATGTATATACATATATAATAATAAATAAATAAATATGTTGGGACATTAACACACAGCACCATCTAGTTCCATGGTAAGCTACGAAGCCTGTGTTATGGATACCAAATAGTTGATACACTACATATATATAACTTTAAATACATACATATTATAAATATAAACACCCATGACTGTAGTACAAACATTCGTGCTCATCACACAAATGAATGCCCCCAGCGGGATTCGAATCCACAACCGCTGGCATAGGAAGTAGGGTTACTACACACTGAGCCAAACGTGTCGTCGTCGTATATATCTATTAATTAAAAATAATTACAAATTAATATGCCAGAGGACTGTAGTCTCAAAGGAGGAGCGATAATAACGGTCATCAAACGTGCTGTTTAGGCGAGTGCCCATTAAACGATGATATTCGAGGCCGCTCTAAATGGTGTCTCATGGTTATGCCGAGGTGTGAACACTGTGTGCACACATGACACACTTGCATACGATTAGCATTACAATATAAATCATAAGTATGTTCGTGCGACAATGCGACCGTTGATGGCGACCTCGACTATATTTTGTTAAGATTGTATACAATTTTCATGTGGACGCTGAAATTATCTATTTAAATTTGCTATACTTATTCTGAAAATGACTTAAGCTGTTACACAAAAGTATAGAAAATATGAGTAGCGCGGGTTATTTATTTACTTCTCTTCTATGTATTTATTATACACAACGTATCTGCCTCGGTTGTTTAGTGTCAGCATGTACATATATATATGACTGCAAATCCGGAGGTCTTGGGTTCAAGTCCCGGGTCGGACCAAGTTTAACTATTGAGTTGAGAAGTTGGCAATTGACGCTGTTACTCCCCCGTGTCACGGAGATGAAAAGCTGTTGGTCCTGCGCTTTAGCACTCAGCGGTCGTATCGTAGTATCGTCCCATCGGACGGATCGAGTCCTGTACAAACTTGTGTTTGCGCGCATACTTGGTCACTATATTCTATCCTTATTAGTTGGCGTGTCTCAGAGAGATTAGCCGCTGCGAATCAATTTTCACGTTTTTAAAAAATGGTCTGGTCTTATATTTGAACAAAAACTGTATGCCTAAGTGCGAATAGCTTAGCTTTGAATGACATTGTACCTACTCGTAGTTCTTCAAACAAATGCTTTACATAACAATATCATCCAGCATAAATTTAAAAATGTGTTGGCGGCCATGTACAAGTTTTTGTTTGGACGATATCACGTGTGCAAATAGAAAACGACAGACATACCGAATAAATGAGGAAGTAGTTTATTTAGTCATACATGTTTTACTAACCGACGCCCACATTGTTCCACATTGGGGAATGCAGGAATGTAAAATGATTTTTAATACAAATAAATGAATGAAATTTGATAGGAGAGACAGAAAGAAAAATATTTCATTAAAAACAAACACTGTTATTAAAAATAACACAAATTAGTAAAAATAAGAACAAGTATTATAATAAATCCTAATATATTGTAATATTTACCTTATAACCAATAAAAATCGGTCAAGTGCGAGTCGAATTCACACACGAAGGGTTCCGTATCATCGTACATGCACTTATTATTAATATGAATCTATGTATGTAGTATATTAACTTCGATGATCGATTACGAACGTTAAAAAAATGTTATTTGTATTTTAATTTTTATTTCTTTTAATAATTTTTTTGTTATAGCGGCAATAGAAATGTATACTCTGTGAAAATTTCAACTCTCTACCTATTGCTGTTCATGAGATAAAGCCCTCTGACGGACACAAAAACGAACGGATAGCGGAGGCTTAGTAATAGGGTTCCGTTGGCACCCTTCGGGTACGGAACTCTAAAAAGGAATAAAGTAGTGAATAGTACTATTTTTTACATGGTTTTATAAGCTTTATCAAAAAATTAAAAAAAAAACGTATCCAGCCCCAAAGTATCTTTTCTCAGGACGTTCAATAAAATTGTCAATTTAATACTTAATTTATTCTATCGATAGAATGTATTAAATGCCCCATTTCATAACACTATGATAGGAAAATAATAAAAGTATCAAGATGAGTAACAGCTAATGGAACAAGTTTGGTGAACTTCTTAAAGAAACGCGACTAGGTCTTATTAAACTCTTAATCCTCGAGCCGGTGCCGGGAGCGAGTTGAGGTTGAACGCGAACTAATTACGTCGTTATTAAGTAGTTACAAAATTGTCAAAACAAGTTAAAATGCCGAGCCGACGCGCACATAGTTTGCTTAATTTGTCACCAGCTCAGTTCAAATTTACCTACGTAATAAACGCGTAAAATCCACTGCAACATTTATGTACTGTGCAAGTTTGTTTTAGTGGAGATTAAAATCTAAGCTCGAGTGTAGCGGCTTCTATTCACGATAGGTACATTTTTTTATATAGATGATCCATATCCTTAAGGATTTATTTTCACGTATATAATATTAGCATTGCCCGCGGCTCCGCCCGCGTCCAGATGACCAAAAACCAAATTCTTAGGTTTTACATATTAGTATACTCTTACAATGCAGTTTTTGTATTTTTTCTCAGGAATGAGATATTTTCCCGCGGTAAAAAGTATTCTATATGTTGACCCGGATAACCAGTTATCACTATACCAAATTTAATCAAAATCCCTCCAGTGCTTTTTCTGTGATGCGGTATCAGACAGACAAACAAAAAATCTAAAAACTATAGATTCGGCCTGTGTATCGATAATAATGTCTATTTCAATAAGATTTTCAAAAAATATCTAATGTACAGATTTGGCTTAGTTACAATTTTATTATATGTATAGATTTCATGAAGAGTGGAATAGATACATGGGGCCTTCGCGCAAAATAATTTATATGAACTTTTATTAAAATGAAAAAAAATATTAAACTTAGAAGATCGCTTGCGTTGTGGGCAATTACTGCAAACATACAACTCAGCTACATCAGCTTTCATTTATATTAATTACATTGTTTTAGATATTATGGTAATAATCTTTTAGAGCGTTACAAAAAACCTTTCTCTAATAAAAAATAGTTTTATAAAATATAAATGTGAAAGTTTGTAAGTATGGATGTTTGTTACTCTTTCACGCCAGAACGGCTGAACGGATCTGGATGAAATTTGACACAGAGATAGATTATAGTCTGAAATAACACATAGGCAACTTTTTATTCCGAAAAAATACACAGTTCCCGAGGGATAGATTTGTTTTTGTTATTCGAAGCGAGGGTGAGCCGCTTGTATAATATATATGACAAACTCAAAAAACCATATCGGAATACTTATAAAATTCATTTATCAGCCTTCAGTTTAAAATTTTTATACATATTTTATACATTATCTCTACTAGATTAATAAATTCATGATATATTCTATCGCAACTACAGTGTAGTTCAAGTTGACAGTGGCACTTGAAAATGAAAAGCTGGTATCAACAGCGAAGCGGACGGGGACGTCGAACGAAATCATTTCCGCCGACGCCGCTTGAACGAACATTGGAGCATTTACATTGGGAATTTTAGTTTTCATCAAATATTATTAAAAGTCAAATCAATGTAATTAATAATATAGATTAATTATTTTTATTATTATATTTTAAGAGATTTGTCTCTGGAAATTATGAGGTAGATACTTTTAGGTAGAGACATTTTGCAGTATTATACGTAATAATATGCCACGGAAGCCATCTGACGTACCGGAATGAAAATATCCTAGCTTTTAGGTCTATCTCTGTGAAAAGTTTCATCTAAAGTCGTTCAACCATTTATCAGTCGTTCAGTAACAAAGATCCAAACATATTCACGTACTACACATCTATTGTGATTTTATGTAATTCGTCAGGTAAATAAATGTCTGGTTTAAATAGCCCTTATAAATTAAAAAAAAAAAAATTTGATGAGGGGAACAATAACGATTGGAAGTGTATAAATTTATTTTTTTGATAAAGATAAAAGAGTCTAACCTTTACAATTTTAGATGTCAGCTAGGATTTAAAATATATTGTGAACACTAGCCGAACCGACCGACGTCCTCTTTAAATTTTAATTTGGCTTGAGATCTTTGTTCATACTTTTCTACAAAAAAAGGAAATTTCTGTTTTTCCAAATTTCCCAATTTTCCGGGCAAAATTTCCCCAAAAGCTTTATTCAAACCATTACGAACATTTAAAAAAAGTACAAAAGTCGGTCTCGCCGGTATCAAGTTATGCGCTGACAAACAAACAGCATTTAATTTTTATTTATATAGATTTATATATTTCTATTTATTCTTATATGAAATAGGGGCAAAGTTTATTAGCTTATATGTAGGAGATAATCTCCATTTTTGATTTTGAAAATCAAAAATATAGGACACTACGAGTATTAGCAACAATTACCTATCACTATTTTCAAAATTTCCAAATTTTGATCTTATAGGTACATATGAAATGAAATGAAATTTATTTATTTAGTGACAATTCTTATAAGTATACAGTAAACAACAATGGCTACGATGATACTGCAAAAGTATAAACTGCGTTGCAGATATCAACGCTCGATTCCTTACAATATTTAAACTATTTTATAAAAACTAAAAAACAATGAGATGATGGTGATGTATGTGTGAGTGTGTGTGTGTGTATGTGTATGTTGTGTGTGTGTTTGTGTTTGTGAATGCAAAATTCTTTAATAAACAATGGTCAAAAGTTCTTCAGTCTCGTCATACGTAATGGATTCAAGCCATGCATAACATATATCTCGAGAGAAGTACCTACGAATCTCCACTTTGTAGACAAAATCCTAAACCAACGTTTCAGACGAAAGTTTAATTCTTGTTATAATATTATTCAACAACTCGCCATACGGTCGATTACCAGAATTCGTCGTATTGTTTCAATTGCAACGCGACCTGGCGACACGCCAGCTTCTCGCAGTAATATTAAATTCGCAAATCTTACGGAGGCCCGCCGGGACCGCAGGTAACGTGCATGCAAACAATGTAAAATTTACGCTAGAAATGCAAGTTTATGTTTATGATTTAAAAAATGCAATGCAGTTTTTAAATAACAATTGCTAGTAATTATTGCGAAAGTGTTTTTATACGGTTCACGAACATTCGTCTTGATTCTTATTTTATACGAGAGATCATAGAACGGAAAGCTCAATATCAATTAAAAGTAAAATAAACTATAATATTTTGGTTATAAAAGATAACTTTAGTCCAAATACAATATTATAATACAAATATTTGATAAAAAATATTTACAAAATTTAAAAGGTTTTACCATTCAATCTACAAAGGGATACCTAAAAAGCATACAGGATTAGGCACTAGTTGAACAGTAAACATGCAGCGTATGTACAATCGAGTTCGCTCCGCGCCATGGCACAGCGTAGCGTTAACTTTGCGGTTTCGAAAAAATTCAAACTTAATTCGAGTGAACTATCGACATGGACATCACGTATGAGACGACCGCTTGGCAAAATGGTTTGAGTATCTGTCTCTATACCAGAGATGTTGGCTTCGAATACTGTTCGGAAAAAAAAATATATATATATTTAATTTTTTTCATATATGTATATATATTTTAAACTCGTACTCTATGAAAGTAATTTTAACGATTAATGATTATACACCTATATGATTTCAAAGGGATGACCAAATGTAAGTGGCGGACTGACAGATATCGTGAACTAATTTAAATTCAATGTCTTAAGCGATACAAATATGCAATTATCGGTTATCTTTTGATAGATTTTTCGAAATCTTTTGATAGACGAATCTTTGATCTTTGTAAGTTAGTTGCTAGGTATGTTGGTGCGAGCATATTTTTTTTAAATTAGCTTTCAAACACAGCATTCCCCGCATTGTTTCAGAGTGCACACACCCGTGAGTATCACGAGGATATTTCACGAGACTTTATTATGTACCGGCTTAAGTGCTTTGACGGTTGGCGGGTATCAGAGCATGATTAATTTTAAATCGTGATCCGCTCTACGTAAATTCTTAAATACATTTCAACTGAGCTTTCAAAGCTAAGTGTCTTATTATAATGGCGCGTGAACGGGTCACATGGTATGTAACGACGGAAATATTTTAATTAAATCCTCTCAAAAGCTCCTTCTGCGACGCTAGAGCAACGACTTGTTTGAGGCATACTTTTAATCGTCTTAAATTTTTAGCAGAATCTTTCATTTATCACTCTAAAACCAGTTATGTTCACTCGAATACTTTTCTGTGGTGCGATTGTGCAAATAGCCTTTATTATTCAACGTACGGTAACTTTCTATTTTATATGTACATATATTGAAATAAAAGAATTTTTATTTCGGTCCAGTATTTACAATATTCCGTACACATTACAAACAAACGAACGAAATAACATTGCCTTAGTAATCAATATTCGTCTATACTAATATAAGATGTAAAGTTTATAAGTTTGTGAGTTTGTTTATAGGAAGTAATCTCTGAAACTACTGAACCGATTTAGATGAAATTTGGTAAAAAGATAGTTTGAGACCCTGAGAAGGACATAGGATAGTTTTTATCCCGTAAATCATGTCTTAAGAGGGCGTAAATGGGGATGAACCAAGCGAAGCAAAGGTTAGTCGGTAGTACACCTAGTAAAATGGTATATTTCACGTCGTTAATTACTCAAAGAGACACATAGGTTACTTTATTATGCTGCTATATAAATGCTAACAGTGGGATTAATCTAAAACAAATTGATTGTAGCAAAAATATTTACGAACATCACTAGTTTTATAATGAGTGTTATTATTAGTTATAGTACTGAAATTAATAGCCTGTGGAGTAGAGAAAGGACTGAAGAACAATCCATATAAGAGAAATGTATATATGTATTCTTAAATTATAAATAGGTTTTATAACAAACTTAGTATTAAAAGATATGAGCAATCAAAATTTATCAACCTTTGCGAACTATCTACTGCCCTGCATAACAAAGGCGTCGTCACGGCAATAGAGAAAAGTCACCGTTTAACATGTGATCTGCATCTTCAATATTAGGAAGTGTATCCAGGGTTCAATTTCCGAGATCGATTGGTTAAATTGAATAAATTTGAACGAATGAATAAAATTGATTGTGATGAAGTCGTGACGTCACAGAATCACTGCTGGATATTTGAAAGTAAAAATTGTGAAACTTAGTTGAGTATAGAGAGATTGATTTTTTTCTTGTAGGTACTGTGTGTGTAGTTTGCGATTTTTGGGTGATAGCTTATAACTTCATATTTTGCTTTAACTAGACCGGAAGTAGGATAATAATGAGTACCAGCTAGAGGAATCTAACCCGCCCTACCTTTGCCCAAGCTCCCTAAGTAAAGTTATATATATAGGTAACTATAAAATAATAATTTACAGGAGCTCTTTAATGTTTCAGGATAAAAAGTCAATCCATCTTTCGAACTACACACTATCTTTATGCAAAAAACACGTCAAAATTCAAAAATTAATACATAAAAGTACAGTGAACCGATGTACATACATATTAATATCAGTAAGAATTTATATAAAGCTCAGTCGTTAGGAAATTCAATATATCAATAGAACGATTAATTCTACTAAAAGTTATACACTGTTATTATCGCTACGTCCTTTTAACACAGTGTGTCTCAAAGGATATCTAAGTATAACATATATATTATGTATATTGTACATATATCACATTCACAATTCCCGCATTGCCATGGCAACAAATAAAAATGAATTATTTCTCTTACGCTCTTTGATGTGAGAAACGTATTCGTGTAATACAATACGATACAATAAAATTACGAGTCTCTAAACGCCTAAGTGGGAGGGGGAGATATATCGAGTGCTAGAGAATAGGGGAAATTTCGCATTTTCAACAAAAGGGTACATCGAATGAAGGATATTGATGGATTACTTTATTTTTAATTATATATATATATATATATATATATATATATTATAATTGTTTTTTGTTCATCAAGGAAAGGTGTAAAAAAATTATAATTAGTTTAGTTATTATTGTTGTGTGTTTATTTGTTTATACTATTTTAAACTACAACGGAATATATGGATCGACGATTTTTTTAATCTATAAAGTAATTGATTAAATATGCAGGACATAGATTTTTTATCCCAGGATATTAAACAGATCCCGTGAACTAAGTCTGTTTTAAAAATAATTCATTCGTAATAATTATTTGTAGGTATTAAGTTTGATTATAAATCGGTATAAATAAAACCAACAAAATGTAGGACTCGAATTCACGACCACCATCGTCGTAGCGTTATCAAATCACATATAATACCATTCAGTAGCTTCAAAAATTAACATGCATAGTTCTTATTTGAACCGTAAACAGCTTGTATATTGCGCCATACATTAAATGATAAACAATAAGGTTGCGAGCGATAGTGCCACAACGCGCGAAATGAAAAGCGTGTGATGTCATTGTTTAATTTTCTCACATCGCTCGAGACCACAGAACAAAATAAAACAGACGTGGCATACGTATCCAATTTGCATAAAGTATAAAGACAGTATAATGTTTTTTTATCTTCCATATTATCGTTAGTGTGGTTATATCTTATATTCTCATAGCTATTTGTATTTCAATGAGTTCGTGTTGGTTTTATTATGTTATTCTTGCTTATTTGAAATGTAACATTTTAGAGTTAATTAAGTTTTATTTCCGTGGTAAGCCATATTTTGTATTGACTTAGAAACGTTCGCTCGCGTGACTTGTGAATGAAAATAATCTATGTGATAATTTAGCATATCACCTATATCCATTCCAAGTTTCATTGAAATCTGTTAAGCCGTTAAATCATGAAGAAGTATCGAACACATAGGTATGCTCTATGTAGAAACTTGAACATTTAAAATATTAGCGCGATTATATTGCTGTGTTTTACATAACACTATATCGAAAAACACTTTTAAATATTATTTACTTCGAACTGGATATAAATTAAAAAAGAAAAACGAAGAAATCCCGCGTTTACAACTAGTTTAGAAAGTACATATTACGTACACTGTTGTTCTGTTTGTACCTACTTGTGATTCGCGAGAGGGCGATTCGGCGAGTGGTTTTAATTAATTTTCATAACATGCGGGAACCGCTTATTAGACTTGCGATGAATGCATCTACGAGTAAGTATGTATGAATTTATTTTACGTCATATTGTTGTTTACATTGATGTAATTTTGCACTTCAATACTAGATGCTTTGTAAAAGAAATAGCGCGGTTTGTTGTATATTTTTACTTGGCTTGGATATATGGATGTTGGTTTAATTTTTGTAGACAATGGTCTGATTTGGATTTTTTTGCATTCTATAGTATTTTTATTAAAGAAGATTTTAGGCTATTTAACTTCACGATATGAATCTTAGCAAAAAAGAGCGAGGGGTGTAAATCAAATTAAATATATGTAATACTTTCTACGCGAATATTTGAATCTATATAAATAAAAATGAATATTGGTAGGCGCATAACTCAAGAATGGCTGGACCAATTCGGCAAAAAAAATTTTCGTATGCTCCTTAAGGTCCACGGAAGGTTTCAAAAAAGAGAAAAAATGAAAAATTCACAAAAAAAAGAAATTTATATGGCTAACGCTGGCTAATAACTATTTATATCTATTTAAAACGTACCTAGCGACGAACCCGAGCGAAGCGGAGGTGAGCCGCTAGTTTTAAATAAAATTATATTTTGTTGTCACGTGATTGCTGTACAGCATTCGGGAGCCAAAAATCAAATTAAATCCGCGAAAAAAATCCAAAAAGATAATATTATGTAAATTGTAAAGTATATCCAAAACATTCAGTGTGAACCAGAATTGATTTTAATTAAAAATAGTTTATGGACTGGAGTGTGAAAAAGGCTTTTCATCCCCATACTTTTTGCCATTGAATATTACCATAAAGAAAAAAAAACACACCGCTATGATAAGGAGGCTGTTAAATAGGATACATGAAAAATATTACATATTAACTTGATACAATAAATTCGTGTGTCGGGCGCTGTGACAGTATCGGACCTGTCAACGGTCTCGGGACTCGTCGTGCACCCATTGTGCTTTTATACTCTGCTCCATTGCATTCCACTTCATATTATGTCAGATTCTGATATCCGTTAAAGTAGTATACTCAAGAGTATTTTTATCTATATATGTATCACATTATCTATACATATTGACACGTTTGGCTCATTTTGTAGTGCCCTACTTGCTGGGCCAGTGGTCGCGAGTTAGAGTCCCGCTGGGGGCATCCATTTGTGTGACGAACATGAACGTTTGTACTCCAGTCATGGGTGTTTATATTTATAATATGTATGTATTTAAAGTTATATATGTATAGTGTATCAACTATCTGGTATCCATAACACAAGCTTAACATGGAACTAGATGGTGCTGTGTATTAATGTCCTAACATATTTATTTATTATTATTATGTATATAATACATATAATAAAATTGCAACTAAACTGAATCTGTACATTAAATATTTTTTTGAATTTTTCAATTGAAATAGACATTAATATCGATACAGAGGACGAATCTATAGTTTTTAGAATTTTTGGCTGTCTTTCTGTCTGTCTGTATGTCTGTCTGTTATCACATCACAGAAAAACCATTGGAGGGATTTTGATGAAATTTAGTATGGTGACAGCTGGTTATCTGGGTCAACATATATGATACTTTTTACCGCGGGAAAATATCACATTTCTGAGAAAAAATACAAAAACTGCATTTGTAAGAGTATACTAATATGTAAAACCTAAGAATTTGGTTTTTGGTCATCTGAACGCGGGCGGAGCCGCGGGCAATGCTGGTTATAGGCATAAGAATATAAATATAAGAAATATTTTGCATATATAAGTATATGATTGGAGTATTTATAGTAGGTACGAGTATATAAAAAAATAATGACGCTAAGTTAATTGTACATACATTACACGTGGCTATTAAAGTATAAACGCAGGTGAAGATGCGAACGCAACTTGAGTGTCTCGTCTATCAGATATTGAAATATGTATATTGATTGACTCTTGAATCTCATAATTCTCTTTACAATACATAATATAGAGACACAAAAGAAGTTATAAGCTGGATATAAAGTGAGAGTGAGTCTCATTTTATAGAAAATAAATATTTAAATATTTTTTTTTGAAATTACCACTCTTCGTCATTCGTATTTTTTGACTAAATTAAAAAAATGGGGTAAATGCTTTTTTTTGTGTGTATATTACATAATTTCTTCATTACATGTGAATAAAAGTACACGACTTGATTTTAGTCAATAAGTCATAATTTAAGGGGCGCGTCCATAAAAAATCGAAAAAATCTTTCTTAAAACGTGGAATAACTTTCTCTTTCTGTCCCGCTACTTGACACTACTTATTTCCCACATGCATGGGTTGACTGGAAGAGATCTCTTATAGAGATAAGTCCACCTTTGTCCACGTCATTTTCTATGTATTTTTTTTATTACTTGTTTAGTGCAATAAAGAATATATATAAAGAATATATATATAACTAGGTACAATTAAAGTAATTTTAGAGTCCTCTTCTAACTAGAAAGGTCTCAAGGTAAAACCAAAACATTACTGGACAGTACATATTTCACTTGCAAGCTAAAATGTTTTTATATAGAAGGGAAACTGTCTCCATGTTGACTGTCACTGTAATCGTGTCACTTTTTTCACAGAATGAGTTCGTGTATTGAATTATTTTCATTCCATACAGCTTTGTTCACTCTGACTTTATACCAAAAATAAATATTATTTATATATAAAAAGACTTATCATTAAAAAATATGAACTAGTTTTAAGAAAGGCAAATAAGTTTAAAGAAAAATTATATTAATTGTATTATTTTAAACTGAGTAGCAATATTACTCATAATAAGACTATAATAAAATATTAGAAAAATGTCTACAGTGATACCAATAATACATCCTAAATATGCAAAAAAATACTTAAATGCGTATTTTATTCTAATACTAGCGTTTTTTTCGGTTTATTCTCCATACAAACTTTCATCCCAATTTTCACCCATTAAGGGATGATTTCCAAGATAAAAAGTATCCTATGTCCTTCCCAAGGTCTGAAACTATCTTCTTACCAAATTTCATCTAAATCGGTTCAGTACATCCAGAGATTAGCCCCTACAACGTCACAAACTTACAATTCACAAACTTTACCTCTTTCTTATATTAGTATAGATAACACATGGCATTATTATTATTATCCCTAAGGATATAGTATTTTAAACTGTGTTGTAAATTGTGAATATTCGTCATTCTACATGAAGAAATCTGTGCTCAACCAGTACGTCTTGAGTCCATCAACCAGAAAATTGAATTGAATAAAAAATTTCAATGCTGTATACGTTTATGTCCTTTGCATATGTTTTTAATTTTGTTTTAAAAAAAAACTATGTGTATATTAAAATTGACAATATGATGTGAACTGGGCCCGATTCCGACCTACAGTACCGGTAGTTGCATAACCTCATTGTCTCGCGAGCTCACACGCGGCTCGTAAACGAAAGTAAATTATGTTTTAAGTCGTGTTTGTTGAATTTAAAGTTACGACTTATTTGTGTTTTAAATATACGTAACTTATTTAATAAATACGAAACTATATAGTATAATCTATATATATATATATATATATATATATATATATATATATATATATATATAACAGAGTCGGGTTTGTTACAACACTTATAACTCGAACTGCTGGACCGATTTTTATGATATTTTTTTTGTTGGATTCGTCTCCACCCCACAAAAATTCATTAAAAAAAAAGAAAAAAAAATCCATTTTATAACAATTGCAAGCGTTAAAACGGACCTAGGGACGTTCCTAGCGAAGCGAGGGTGAGTCGCTAGTCTATAGATAAATAGGCAAAAACAAAACAGTTCGGTACCTTCTTCTCCTGTATTTGTCAAACGATTTTTTTTTGTTTAGTAGCCATTGACGAGATTTAGTACTATCAACAAAAAAAAAATGAATTTTAACTAATGGACACACATACATACATACATAGTATAATTTTCTTATATACATTACATATAAGTGCACTGTACATACATGGATATACATACATACATATACGTTCTGCGAAGACACCACGTTAAAAAAAAATGTTTTAATTTATTATTATTTATTACCTATCTCAGTGAATGAAAGTTTTCTAGAATAGGTTCTACTTAAATCATATTTCATAACTTTACATTTTCAATATGCAATTTTGCAAATATATTATTTTTATTTTTTAGCTTGTTCATACCAAAACAGTTTTAAATTACCAAACGGCGGACGGAGGTCGTTGGCTTACCTGCAACAAAATAGAACATTTGATTTGACGTTTTTAAACAAATGGAATATAATATTACACTGGAAAGTAAAAGTTTATAATTACTTTTAAACTAAAAGGTACACTCGCTTTCAATCATTCAACCCTTGGGGTTAAATTTGTCCTTGAATAATATGAGACCACGCTTGATAGGTTTAAAGACATTTATTTCCCAAAAAAGAACAGAGTTTAGTTACGAGTAATATCAGGAAAATTGAATACAAATAGAAACTTGTTTCGTCCCAAGTTAAGTTTTGTCGTATAGTATAGATTTCTCAGGGATGAGATATTTGCCTGCAGTAAAAAGCATACTATATGTTGATCCGGATAACCAGCTATCATCAAACCAAATTTCATCAAAATCTGTTCAGTGGTATTCTCGTGATGCGTTCTCAGACAGATAGAACACACAGTGACAGACAGACAAAAGAATATTTATAAAAACTATAGATTCGGCCTCAGGATGTTTTCCTTCACCATAAGACAAGTGGTAATCATGTTGGAAATGACTCGCACATGAAAATATCAGAGAGGCGAGAATCGGGATTTGAACCCACTTCACTCGGTTTCCTAAGCGAGCGCGTTAACACTGGGCTACCACTGCATTGCTCGATATAATGTATTCATAAGAAAAATCAAAACATATTAACAAAATTTCACATTAACAATATCGATATGTTATCGAGTTCATCACAATTCGGATAAACTCGCAACTGCTGCCTATAAATCTATTAGGTGTACATATTGTAATCAGAGCTGGAGGTAAATCCATTTATCGAATGCAGATGCATCGAAGTCATCATAATAAAATGAATCAACACCGGCGAACTATTGTTTGCATCTCCTTAGTCCTTTGTAGTCGGAGCGTAACTGTCTAACGTCAATATTTGGAAGCTGGAGAGGTACATTAAATTATCTTTCACAGCATCCGAAACTAACTGAAATTATCGACGACACGTTTGGCTCAGTTTGTAATGACACTACTTCCTGTGCCAGCGGTCGCGGGTTCGAGTCCCGCTGGAGGCATTCATTTGTGTGATGACGAATGTTTGTACTCCAGTCATGGGTGTTTATATTTATAATATGTATGTATTTAAAGTTATATATGTGTAGTGAATCAACTATCTGGTACACAGGCCTCGCAGCTTACCATGGAACTAGATGGTGCTGTATGTTTTTGTCCCAACATATTTAATATCATGATATCAGTAATTACGTACTTATTATGTTAGTTTAGACGTTGTTCGTGTTAAAGGTATAGTATCTACGATAGGTTTTGGGTACTTATTGTTTATTAATTTCCATATTTTATGAAATTTTTTAATTAAAAAATCTTAAAGTCTAGTTCAATGACAATAAATAACTCGAAATTTGTTATTTAGTTTTTCAGTTTAATTTTTCGTCCGTTTATTTTGAAAGTATTTGTTTAAATTAATTTTGTCTTAAATTAGTTATTAAATTTAGTTGTGGTTGTAAATAAATGAAATGGAGTTGACTTTGAGGTTATGCCTAATGTTTATAAAAAAATAATAAATCGCAATTTTTTGTAAAAGTTAAGTAATAGTTATACTATATAATAGAAAAATATGAAAAAAAACCTCATTGTGCGTCAGTTAAAAATATATTCGTCACAACCAATACATTTCTGCATTAAATACAAAAAATAGATTCCATGTACTGTGTGTGAACTTTCACAAATATAACAATTTGAAGATTAACACAATTTTTGTGGACTTCTAGATATGGTAAGATCTATAGTCAAATAAATATGTTGGTGCATTAACACACAGCACCATGTAGTTCCATTGTAAACTACGAGGCCTGTGTTATGGATACCAGATAGTTGATACACTACACATATATAACTTTAAATACATACATATTATAAATATAATCACCCATGACTGGAGTATAAGCATTAGTGCTCATCACAAAAATGAATGTGTCGTCAAACTTATAAGTAAGTTATGGTTTAGTTGTATTTTTCATATAACTATACATTGTTATAACGACATCAATTATCCATAAACATCAATCAAACTGTATTCGTAGTAACGCATCTGCAGTGAAACGATCAATCGAGTATATTATACATATAGCATATGAACTGAAGCCATGGCAGTAGAACGAATCAACTAATCGTATTCAACACTGCAAGCGAAACTATAATATAGTCCATATCCATACTTAATATCCATATCCATACTTTAGTCCATACTAATATTATAAATGTGAAAGTGTGTTTGTTTGTTTGTTTGTTTGTTTGTTTGTTTGTTTGTTTGTTTGTTTGTTTGTTTGTTTGTTTGTTTGTTTGTTTGTTTGTTTGTTTTTTTGTTTGTTTGTTTGTTTGTTTGTTTGTTTGTTTGTTTGTTTGTTTGTTTGTTTGTTTGTTTGTTTGTTTGTCTTTCTTTCACGTCGAAACGGAGAGACGGATTGGCGTGATTTTTTGTGTGGAGATATTTAGAGGGCTGGAGAGTGACATAGGCCACTTTTTATCGCCCGTCATTATCTTATTCTCACGGGATTACAACCAAAAAAAAATGATTACTAGAACTACTTGAAACTTGGTATTAATGTTCTTCAATACAATTAAAGAAGTACGTGTTAAAACACGCATTTTTCGAAATTAATCCCATAAGAGGGTAAAATAGGGGATAAAAGTTTGTACGAAACCTACCTTTTTAGAGTATTCTTTTGTAGTTTTAGCGCGAGCGAAGCCGCTTTCTGCTAGTCTACTATAAATATTTAAATGTCTATAATAATATAACCTAAGGCGAAAGCATCATTCCCTGCGTATTCCGGGAAGAATTTTAGCTACACTTTGAAATTAGTTACATTTCTAATTTCTACGTAACAATTAATATTGTAAGAGCAGAAAGTAATGTAATTAATTCAACTACTGTTCGCCCAGTAGATAAAATCCAACCATAGCTCAAAATTTGAGGAAAATATATTCATACATATATGAATAGAATTTACGTATCTGTAAAATAATGGCGGATTTTTGTTACAATTGTTAAAAACTATTTTTACCTTTGCTTAAAATTTAACAACAAAATTGTTTAAAAAAAATGTTCATTGCAATAAGTTTCTAATAAAGAATTAGTCTGAACTATAACTGAGGTAGTAGGTTCAATTTCCGCTGCGACCAAAATATTTGTATGCCTCTGCCTGAATATTTATAGATACTCGTACAATAGGATTTACAATACGTACAGGAAAATATAATTATTAATATACTAAATCACAAGACATCCATCTACCTTATTTTACTTACTACATACTCTTATCTAGAACTATTAATATCATCACAAGCAAAATAAATTCAAATTATTATTATTTTCCTTACTATAGAATTCTTTGTTATTTTATTCTAAGTAAAAATGGAATTGATATTTACAAAAATATATAATGACAATTATTATGAGAAACGTAGCGTCGCGTCTGTACTTTGAATGACACGATATCTCGTCAGGACTTAAAGAATCATTCATACTAAAAGTTATTAAATACTATTGACTATTATATATTATAATTATAATACATGGGTGCGATATGTTGAGTTGTCTGTTTGTCTGTTTGTTTGTTTGTTTGTTTGTTTGTTTGTTTGTTTGTTTGTTTGTTTGTTTGTTTGTTTGTTTGTTTCGGCTAATCTTTGAAACGAGTGGACTGATTTTGACGGGACTTTTACTGGCAGATAACTGATGTTATAAGAAGTAACTGGCATAGAAAAAGAATGGGGCTTCCGGTCAAAACAATTAAAACGTACCCGGAGACGCATCCGAGCGAAGCGAGGGCAAGTTGCTAGTTTATAATATTATTAAGTATGGATATTAAGTTAATAGTAAATTAACTAGGGGTATAAGACGTAAATCATACCGAAACTAATGTATTGGAATAAGAATAAGATTGTCACTCTGCTATAAATTATTTAAATGTAAAAGGTAACATTTGCATTATTTGTTTATTCTTGCAAAAATGACAACCGGAAACACACAAACATGATAAGAATTCTTCATTAACAAAGAAATGAGTTAAAACCTCCTTAGATACTATTAGATTACCTTCACATTAAGGTATGCTAATCTTGACACAACTCATACATATTAAGTCTTAAAATTTAGCATGTAGTGAGATGGAAGATGTAACTTTTGACGCAAAGAAATAATAAGGCTCTAAACGACTATCGTGGACTGGGGCATAAAAAATAAACACTTTTCCTCCTAGATTTAGACGAAAATATAGTTTATTTACGATTATTGTTTCATCTAAAGGTTATTAACAACTAATTGCAATAAATAATGCAAAAAATCTATATAATTTAATTTATTTCATTTCAATTATACATTTAATAAAATACAATTCTAATAGAAGCATGCAGTTCATTATGATACATTTTAAACCAATCATTAACTTTAACTCTGCTCATATTATAGCTTTTGATGGAGAGCTAGCCTTAAGGTGGATAGGTATCGAGTGTCAATATTTGAGATCAGCGGCGATCCGAGACGATTCGGTACCTATCGAGATAATACGTAGTATCGAGTGGAGCTTAATAGGGATGGAGTAGTCTGTTAGGGCGTCTGAGACGTACAGCGCTGTATCGACTTGTACTTTGTCTTGTTGTGCCTGTGTATATATAAATAAACTAGTCTGTTTGTTCATATATAATTTATTATTCCTTTTCCCTTTATTATTTTTGTATCTATTTGTTTTGTAATTGATTCTAAAACGGTTTGAATGATTTGGATGTAATTTAATCTACTGATAGATAAGATTACGAGATATAATTTAGAGTAACATATTGGCTACTGTTGGTTATAAAATTTTATATCTACATATATACTAATATTATGAAGAGGTAAAGTTTGTGAGTATGTGACGTTGTAGGGGGTAATCTTTCGATCTACTGAACCGATTTGGATGAAATTTGGTAAGAAGATAATTTGAGACCCTGGGAAGGACATATGATACTTTTATCCCGGAAATCATCCCTTAAGGGATTGAAAATGGGGATGAAAGTTTGTATTGGGAAGCAAGCTAGGTACGAACCCGAGCGAATGGAGGGTGAGTCGCTAGTTGTAAATAGAAAAGTTACCTACACCCGAGCGGGGCGAGGGTAAGTTGCTAGTTTATCAACAGATTTTGTATTAGCTATTATTGTTAATGTAATATTATAGGTAATTAATAATATCGAAATATATGTATAATATTATACTAAGAATTCATTAAAGATTCTCGAGATATAGCCTATAGAAAAGCAGCAGCTTTGACAAAAAAAATGTTTTTTGCTTATATAGAGTTTCTTTCTCTCGCCGGCAGATCTAAATCATGGAAAGTGTCAATACTTAAGCGTCAGTCAGTTATTGACAATTGAAAAATACAAATCTGTTAAAGCTATGACGTACCTAATAGAAATCAGAGTAAATATTTTAAGAGACTATTTTTTAACCGACTTCCAAAAAAGAGGAGGTTCTCAATACGTCGGAATCGTTTGTTTTCTTTTTTTTATTTATGTTCACCGATTACTTGAAGACGCCTGAATCGATTTGGAATTTTTTTTGTTTCAAAGGGTTTCGGTGCCAGCCGATACAAATCAAAGCACACCGACTTCGAAAATATCCGATTAAGTATCTATTCTAAATGAAAACCCCCGTTTAGTTATTTTTTACATTTTAGTGCCTGGAAGTCGGTTTTTATTATTTTTTTAAAACTTTTTTATTTAATTATTGTCTTTCTCTCTGTTTAATTGTGCTTCACTTATTCTAGTATTATTAGTGGATTGCATTTTTTAAGATTCATCTCCATTAACATAGATATAGGACATCTGAAGATATTTGTAGCTTTCTGTTTTACACATGTGCTTAAAAAGTCTTTATTAGTTTTGGATTTAGGCAAATGATACCGCTAGGAGTATTAAGAAGTATGTATTAATTTTGAATTGATATAGCTGTACCTGTATATAGACTGTGGCAACATCGTATTATTGCGATATATTTGTTCGTCTTAAATGTATTACTTGGTTAAGTAGTGTGTGATGTGTTAAGCGCTTAAGCATTCATGGGGAAGCTTAATCCTGCATTGTATAGCAATTATTTATTTCTCTCGTACTTTTGTATTTTATGAGGGTCGATTTATTATTTTATAACATACATTGGTTATTGAATTATATATTACTTTAAGTAGTAGAATACTCGCAATTTCATTTGTTAACTAACTAACTAACTTAACCTGGTTTTACTTGGACCCGTTCTAAGGTGCCTTTTGCGACTTTACAGACTTTTATTATAACAATATGAATATTATATCCATTTATTGCTAAGCACCTTGAAAAAAATATACTCCAGGTCATATTCTATCAGTGTACTAAATTCCATCAAAATCCATCTACCCAAGGATTAACAAACATACACACAAATTAAAACTTTCGAATTCATACTAGTAGTGCGATATTTTCTTTATTATAAAGAAAGCTTGTGCTTGTCAATTTATTCTTATCTCATGCAAACACAAAGGGGTATCGAATCGACGCTTTGCATAAACATAGTTCATAGGTCACATGTCAAAATGTAAGCGTTCGTTGCTCTAATACAAATAATATAAAAAGCTTGACTTCATTTACAAACTTCAACTCAAATTCAACTTCATGACACAATATAGTGTGAATGAAACAATTAAGCTTACACCTAAGTATAGAGTCATGAACATACACTCGAAAAGCTGTAATCATGGGCTAGTGAAGTATGAACGATCGCGTGTCGTATGTAATTTTTTCGTTAAAATCACACTATTTCAAGCAAAATAGCGGTAGCGTAATCTGCAACGACACCGATTACGTACGCTGGCCTTTGTTCGGTTGTTATTAATAATACGACCTGTAATACGCAAATATTCGCTTTTGTAATACCTCGTGTATATAATATGTATAATTAATAATATTTTTTTGAATTTTCTTTTAATCTAGGTATTGTATATTCTCTTTTATCTACGGTTCTACCACTATGAGAATCATTCTCTTTTAAACCGACGAAAAAAAGGAGGAGGTTCTGAATTCGACAGGTATATTTTTTTTTATGTTAGACCACGCATACCATTTTGCAGTGTAATCCGATTTCGATGATTCTTTTTTTTATTGGACAGGGTATTATACTTCAAAGTATGCTTCATTTGAATTTGAAAAAAATCCACCCCTAAGTGTAGAAAATAGGGGATGATATATTTTTGACCTAATGATTTTTTAAAATATTATCTTCATACTTTGCTTGCTACTACTATGTCTACACTAAGAATGTAAAAATAAAAACTTAAAAAAAAAATTGAAACCGACTTCAAAAGAACAAAAACACTAAACAAAAAACAATCCTAAAGTAAAAAATAAATGGTTGGTAATTTTCATGTACAATACTATAATATATACAATTATAGTGAGGTATTAAATTAGCTTCATACCACCTTAGGACTTATAAAATAATTAAATTAATAGGATGAATGTCGTCCAAGATAAAGATTTCTAAGTTGACGTCAGTAATTAAAAGTGATTAAGTTATTGCGCATGTACATTAAAATTCAGTTAAAAATCAATAAGCATAATATTGAAACTTTAATTTAGATTTGGAAATCGTTTTTGACGAGACGATTGGCTCGGTTTGTAGTGACCCTACTTGCTGTGTCAACGGTCGCGGGTTCGAGTCTCGATGGAGACATTCATATGAGTGATGAGCACGTATGTTTATTCTCCAGTCATGGGTGTTTATATTTATAATATGTATGTATTTAAAGTTATATATGTGTAGTGTATCAAGTATCTGGTATCCATAACAGAAGCCTCGTCGCTTACCATGGAACTAGATGGTGCTGTGTGATAATTCCTTACATATTTATTATTTGTTATTATTCATATTGGCTGACTGATTTGATATTTAATAGTTTTATATAGTACCAATAATAGCACGCAAAAAGGGCCTTCTGCGACGATAATGAGTATAATCGGTCTATTATTAAAAAAGTGTTGTATGTATGTCTGTTTGCTACGCCTGCAGGTTCAGACGACTTTAAAAATTTGGATGAAATTAGTACACAGATAGACTAAATCTCGGAAAAACATACAGATCACTGTTCAGCACCTTGGGACGTATCCAAGTGAAGCCAGGTTGAATCGCTAGTAATTTATAATTTGGTTTACAGTTTACATTTACATTATTTCTGGCCACTCTAAATGGATGTGTAATTTGAATTGAATTTTGTAATACTCGTACCTATATCTTTTTTTTTTCTTTATTTCTTATATACCTAAGAAAAATCTCTCATTAGACAATATTGATTCTTAGAATTTATTGTTAAACAATAATTCAAAAATGCTGAAACATCTTCTATACCTACATATAATAAAATTGTAACTGAGTCGAATCTGTACATTAAATATTTTTTGGAAAATCTTATTGAAATAGTTATTATTGTTGATACAGAGGCCGAATCTATTGTGTTTATTATTTTTGTCTGTTTTTCCGCCTGTCTGGGAACGCATCACGAAAAAACCACTTGACACATTTTGATGAAATTTGGTATGATGATAGTTAGTTATCCGGATCAACATATAGGATACTTTTTAGTGCGGGAAAATATCTCATCTCTGCGAAATCTATACTAATCGCTACAACGTATCTAGGTGGAGCGAACCCGAGCGGAGCGAGGGTGAGACACATGTAATTTATAAAGCCTCTAAAAATATTAAGTTGTACCTGACAGATATTATTTAATGCTATCATGTATTTGAAAAGAACTACCGATCGTAGAGCACTAACCCACAGAAACCACATGTGAAATAAAATAAATATGTTTCAGGGATATCCAAACTTTACATATCAATTCTGAGTATAAACTCGGATAACTCGGAGCAAATTTCTTAAAAATTTCCATAAGTAATATATCGCGGCGATAAAACGGCAGCGACTTCGATATTGGGTTTTGATTTATAACTGTTCTTCGAATGTAATGTATGGCCAGTTCATATCGCTTACACGGTGATATATGTATCTATCTTACGAGATATATAGGAAATTAAGCCTTAAAATTTAGAACTTTACTGTCATGGTTATACAATACAGTTACCCTCAATCTATACTAGGTATAATGTTATAAAGAGGCAGTTTGTTTGTTTGTTTGTTTGTTTGTTTGATTGAACGCGCTAATCTCAGGAACTACTAATCTGATTTGAGAAATTCTTTTTGCATTAGATAGCCCGTTTATTGAGAAATGCTGTAGGCTTTTTATCATTCCGGAAAATGTACGGTTCCCGTGGGATAGATTTGTTTACTTTCTAGGGATGAACCCGAAGCGAAGCGAGGATGAGTCTATAGTGGTATTATATAAGCAAAAGTAAGTTTGTTACTTGGCCATTTTCAGACACGTTAATAGAGTAAAGTTTCGATAGTTTACGAAAAGAAACACAGGCTGTGTGTGTACTTTTGTATTAATATATAAAGATTATTTAAGCTCAAATAAATATTTTGATTTATTGTAATATTCTAATAATATTGATATTGTTATGTTATATGAGTCAAATATAAAGAAAATATACATACATACTTTTCTAAATAACTGAATTTCGTATCAATTTTATATCTTATCAATAAGCGAGGATCAAGAATATAGCACTGGAAAAAATATTAAAGTAGAAATCTATTTCATAACGACTACGTGAGCTTTTGTTATAGTTCGAGAAAGTAAAAAACGTCAACGGATTCTTTCTCTACAGCACTTGTCTCATCCTTCTAGCGTTAACAAGGCATTGGCGAGGGCGTCCATGCAAATAACGAGCAATTACTCAACTCTTTACGACAATAATACAAAGGTCGACTTGGATAGAGGCGCTTCTGAAAATATTACAGCCAACAATTTGCAAATTGAATCTCCTCCGGCGTGAAACACACTACTGTGACGTTTCATTCAGCTACTAAGAAAAGTGTTTACCGGAAATGGTATGTGCATTAGTATTACCATGGTAATATATGCTTTGTATCTTACATTACACACACTCGTCTCCGTTCGTCGTTTTGGCCTATTAGAGAACTGATACGGCAGCTCTTTAAGCGCTAATCGCTGTACTTTGTCGATTAATCAGATCGTTATCGTTGAAATAATAGGGACCATATAAATTAGCTCCTTTATTAATTTACTGAAATATTGTAGTATTCCGATTTATAGTACTTATATACTGTGTAATATAAACAAATACAGAGATCAATATGATTAACTAATATTATGTGTGTAGGTATTTTGACCCTTAAACGCTTTGCAAATATCTTTGCGTAATAGCTAGTGATACGAGAAAGATGGACAAACTTACATATGTATTTTTGTATTTATAATACAAATAAAATATATACAAATATTAAAATTATAGTGATATTATTTTATTACCGACATTCTACTCTATGAACCATCGCGTACACAACGTATAATGCTTCACGTATTGTTAGACGTCTTCTGGGAGTATCGCTTCAACTCGAGGTGTGAAGGCGGCATATTAGATGCATTGTTAACGTTCCTATGTGACACGCACACATTCGACGATGAATAGCAAATTCCTCGTTCAAGGCCAGGGTTGTAAATGATTGATATACGGATGTACTTAGGGTTGTACTATAGAAAATATTAAATTATATTTTGTAGATATTTTTAAATAGCAAGCATTTGTATAGAAAAATCTTACCATCATTACTATTATTTAAAGTGTTATTATAATTTAAAGGCAGTGTTATCCCAGTGGTAACGTTTGAAAACCGAGTGAAGCAGGTTTATATACCAGGTCTCGCAGTTCCGTTATTCTCATGTGCGAATCGTTTCCAACATGATGACCACTTTTCTAACGGCGAAGGAAAATATCGTGAGGAAATCTGCATGTCTGCGAGAATCTAACAAGTTTTGCAAAGACATGTGAAGTCCGTCACCCCGCACTTGGCTAGCATGGTGGACTATAACCTGATCCCCCTTGTATTGAAGGCCTGTGCCCAGCAGTGGGACGATAAAAAGGTCTGCCTGCATACATAACTTAAAGTCATGTGATTTAACAACTAATCAAGTTACAGATAAGTTAAACTAAAACTTACAATGTATAAAGTAAACTTTTCTAGAAATCAACAATAAACAGTCTACGTAATACTTTAAGTTATTTTAAAGAGCAATGAGATTCTTTTTTAACTGAAAATAAATTTCATTAAGTCTATATTATAATGTAACAAAATTAGTTCCACCAAGTTGTTCTTAATTAGTACATTAAATATTCTCTGTATTCATTTAATAGGAAGACACGCGTTTAATTTAAAATAACGCCTAATTATAAACGTTTTACTTACACATGACTACCTTTTTAACAAAAAACAGTTTTACACAAGATTAAACTTTACATACTTATTTAGAATTTTCATATAATTATTGAATTTGTAATATCGTAATACATTCTTGCACATTTTATTTCATAATTCGCTTCACTATTTCTTTAAAAAAAAACAACTCGAAAAAGATAAATTTTTTTTTTGAATTAATTATCAACTTTAGCAGCCCTGTGATTATCAAACTATTGTGTGTCACCTGTAGAACACATCATATACCTAATACGAATGTGTGCGTCTGCGTGTACATGTGTATGGTACACACATACGAACGTTATTATATTATAGATAAGTAAGACATTGGAAACCGCAAATGAATATTGCGAATCTACAGGATAGCACGAATTTGTCTACTCACGGCGTGAATTGCACCTCACTGCGGTATTTCAGTTATGATATATGATGTTTCTATTTCCAGAACTTACCTTATAAGGATACTTAGGTAAGGTACACTAGTAACTCGTCGTTGATTTGCTTAAGGCTTCGTTCGAGTTTTAATATTTTTAATTATCTTCTAAGTATCTCATGTATGTATGTAAATCATTAACACGCTGTAAAGTATACAGTACAGTAATTTATGTTTATATTGATTCTTAACAGATTTATTTTGCGCAATGCTTAGTGTTTTAATATCGTGTGTAGAATTATATTTAGGATGTGAAAGAATGGTCAATAAGAGAAAGAGATAAAATGACAAGCGTAGCAGATCTTAGGAGACTTTAGAAGACCATGCATGCATTTATGCTTTAAGAAGATCAGGTCAGTAGTGTGACGACCCACCGAGGAGGGTGTATGAAGAAAATGATAACAATGAAAGAAGAAGATATGATTGGATGGATTTGGATGAAGTGTACAAACGATCTGAGGCGATATACACAAAGTGGTTGGTAGTGGTTGGATGTGTAGAACTGAAGAGCTGACTGACTGAGACTGAGCTCGCTCAGTGGCGCGCCATGGGAGAAACCTATGGCTGGCAGTGGACTGATGGCAGCAGGTTACTGTTATTAACAATATTTACTAAAAACTTACCTAAAAGTGGCGCTTTTTATATCTACGTACTCAAGCAAAGCCAGAGCAAGTCATTAGTGCTAATAACAAAAGGTTATCAGGGTACTAGGTTTGTTTTTTTTCTGTTGTTATAAGAAAAGGTTTATATAACTTAACCGATTTTTCTTAATTGTTATATGGCAAATAGTGAGTGCGTTAAGTCATTTTTTATCTCATTCTATTTCCGTTATTATTTTTTATATAAACAAAAACAACAAAAACTATAGAATAAGTAATATTATTGAAGGTTTATGAGATTTATTTACCTATTGTTTTATACATGTAAAAAATATATTCTGCGGCGACCAAACCGACTATTTTATACATAAAAGTGTAGTATCTAAATTACTTATTATGTTAAAATATTCCTGAAATTCTTCTGATAAAATGTTTTTGCGGAAATATATTTAGCACAGTAATAGTAGCTTTTCTGTATGCAACGACGTTGCCAAAAAACATGTTAGAGAACTATAATAACACATTTCTTCTAGAATAACATCTATTTCTACTAAGATTATGGGTTTTATTATAGGTAATAGAAACCTTTTAAAGTTATAAAATACTAGATGTACCCGCGGTTTTGCCCGCGTTTAAAATTCCAGTATAAACATCAGTTTTACTATAACGTATGGTAGTCTGCCCGGTTTGTTGACATTTATGATTACTGCTCCGCTCCGTTTGGTAGTAGCATGATAATATATAGCCTTCTTCAAAAAACGGGCTATCAAATGCAAAAAGATTTTTTCAAATCGGATTAGAAGAGCTCAGATTAGCGCGTTCAAACAAACACACAAACTGTCTCTTTATAATATTAGTATAGATCTTATGTTACACTAGCATTGCCCACGGCTCCGCCCGCGTTCAGATGACCAAAAACTAAATTCTTAGGTTTTACATATTAGTATACTCTTACATTGCAGTTTTAATATTTTTTCTCAGAAATAAGACATTTCCCCGCGGTAAAAAGTATCCTATATGTTGACCCGGATAACCAGTTATCATCATACCTTTCCTTAAAACCCCTTCAGTAGTTTTTCCGTGATGCGGTAACAGACAGACAGTCAGACAGACAAAAATTCTAAAAACTATAGATCCGGCCTCTGTATCGATAATAATGTCTATTTCAATAAGATTTTCCAAAAAATGTTTAATGTACAGATTCGGCTTAGTTACAATTTTATTATATGTATAGATTATATAACTACCTACATTAGCAGATAAGTGTTATAACTCTAATATGAGAAAAATGACAGTTTTTTCTTGCATAGGAATATGATAAAGACACAGGACAATATTTTTAATAGTTTAAATTACTGAAAACATCGTGGCTGGTCTGTTTAATATATATAAGAAGCATTATGAAGAAATTTATCGAAGGAAATTATTTGCAAACTAAGCGCGTGCGTGAATCACTAAATTAACTGTTCATTTACGTACTACTGCTTCAAAAATTACTAAAGATAGGCTATGGGGTGACTGTGTAATTATATTTGTCCAGTGGCTTAAAAGCATAAAAGACATATACACACGCACACGCACACGCACACGCACACGCACACGCACACGCACACGCGCACGCACACGCACACGCACACGCGCACGCACACGCACACGCACACACGCACCTTTATCCCAGAAAAATGTACCCGTGGGATAGATTTGTTTTTATTTTTCACATAGCAAGAGATCGACTATCTATTCCATACTAACCGCTAAAGCGTACGGACTACGAACGGGACGAACCCGAGCGTAGCGAGTGTGACTAACTAGCTTTACATAAATAAGTTCACCAATTCATATACCCAAAACATATCGACATATCTTTAAAAAATATAAACGTCAATTTATATTAATTTCATATCCTGCCCTCTTCTATATGTTACCATTTACGAAGGCAAATCGACGATCATCTCATTGCCTATTCACTCATTACGTGTTCGTTTCTAAATAGGCATTTAGCAGCTGTCAAGGGTGCACGCGAAAACGTCTATCATCCCTGTCGGAAAATTTCAAAATACAAAGCAACTGTTAAACTGTGTAGGTTCCCCTTAAAATACCTTTTCTAATTGAGGCATTATTTCCAATACTCATTTTCTAAAACAACGGTTTCAATTTATTATTGTCAATACCGAGTGAATTTTAATGGGCGAATTCGAATAGAAAGTAGTGAAAAGTACTCGAAGAAGTCGGTTGAGAGTCGATTTTGATAAATCAAAACCTGCATTGTTGTAGTAGCAGATAAAATTTCTTGAGTTTTGAAAATTCATCCCTTAAAAGAGTCAACGACACGGTTGGCTCAGTTTGTAGTGACCCTACTTGCTGTGTTAGCGGTCGCGGGTTCGAGTCCCGCTGGGGGCATTCGTGATGAGCACGAATGTTTGTACTCCAGTCATAGGTGTTTATATTTATAATATGTATGTATTTAAAGAGATATATGTGTAGTGTATGAACTATCTGGTATCCATGGAACTAGATGGTGTTGTATGTTAATATCCCAACATATTTAATAGATGATGATAATCTGTACGGAAATTCCATTTTTGAAGTTAGAAATAGAGAAACAATGTCTAAGCTCTTGTATTCAAAGATATTATATAAGCAAATGTAGTTTCAATATCTTTAATACCATCTTCAAGACGTTTAAGTACAGAAGTGTAAAAATCGGATAGTTTCGCCTTATATCCGATTCGGTCATGCGTCTCTTTTGGGAATAATAAAAGGCAATTTGCCCCAATCTTGAAGTGAAATGCAAAATAGGTTTACGGGTTTACCCACTCCAGGCCAATTTTATATATCGCCTTAGTAACAGAATTGAAGAACTTCTGAACGCCGACTACAGAAGAGAAATGGTGTCGACGACCGAAAAAAGCATGTGAACATCAAAAGGATCAATGACATTTAAAGTGAAAGAATTGTCTAGTATTTTCATATAAATATAATATTATGTCATTTTCTAAAGAGTACAAGTAACACTGTATTTAATGTCTGACTATCGACTAACTGGGATGGTCTTGAGTTTGATGTCTTGATGAAGTAAATTATTTGAAATATATATTATATATATATATATATATATATATATATATGTTATTGTTATCATATAGTTACAGTTACACTTAATTTAGTTATAATATAAAAAAAAATTATTATAATGTTGCGGTATAAAAAGCCAGTTTTATATAAAACAGTGCTTGAACTCCTACAGCTCAAGTGTTTTCGTTTAAACATTGTGGCGAGTCAGCCACCGTGGGAATAATATAGGGCAATACGCTCCAATCTTGTAGTGCGATGTAAAATAGCTATACAGGTTTAGGTAAACGCCCTGGGGGCAATTCTATATATATGTGAGGGATTAAAGAACAAAAAAGTATTAAGGAGGAAAAATTCGACGTAGTAAGTAGAAAGAGTTTATATATTGATAGTGCCTACAACGTCGGAGATTACGGGATCGATGCTCGTAATAACAAAACACATATTGATAACGATTTAAAGTAGAGAGTGCGGAGTCGTGTGAAGTATCTTATACTTATACCTATTGCCTTGCAATAAAAAGTAATATGAAACTACATAGAATTTAAATTAGAACAAGTGTGAGTCGGACTCGCACACGAAGAGTTCCGTACCATTTTTTTTTAATTTCTATAGCAGTCTTTTTTTTTTAAACTCGGCATCTTGGTTTTATTATTATTTGTTGTTATAGCGACCATAGAAATGCTTTATAAAAATTTCAACACTGTACCTATTACGTTCATGAGATACAGCCCACTGATAGACGGACGAACGGTCGGACTTTATAATAGGGTTCCGTTAGAACCCTTCGGGTACGGAACCCTAAAAATGAAGAATTAATCAGATATTAACATTATTATTATTTATTATGATCATGTGGATGTAATAAAACTTATGTGAAGTTCGTACTAATTTAGAATTAACTAAGTATCATTAACATTCAATGTATTATTTTAAAATATCAAAACAATAAAAAATTATAAATATAAAAAATCAAAAGTTTAAAACGTAAAATAGGCCTCTACATAGTACATATGTTACAGTTGATGCCATATTTAAAGAAATGAAATTCTTAGGATATCCCTATTGCTTATTCAGGTCCCGGCGACATTCGACGGTAAGTAGATTTTGATA
This sequence comes from Brenthis daphne, assembly GCA_947093115.1. Taxonomy (NCBI): domain Eukaryota; kingdom Metazoa; phylum Arthropoda; class Insecta; order Lepidoptera; family Nymphalidae; genus Brenthis; species Brenthis daphne. The sequence goes on from OX352471.1 coordinate 2,715,623, forward strand.
TTGTGATCTTTTGATTTGAAAACAGAGCTTATTGCGTTATAATATAGATGGATAGACAAGAAAATCAAAGTTTTTATTATACCTAGAATTTATCAAAATTACCGTGTTTTTAGTTTCGTGGAAACAAGTATGAGAAATAATCTATACTTATGTCTGCTAGTTAAAAAATTGCTTTATATATATATCTATATATATATGTATATATATGTATATATATATGTATATGTATATATATATATATATATATATATTTATTGAGTGTACATTGAGTTTATGGTTTACACAACACAGTATAGATATAAAAATTAACTAAAACTCTTAATCCACCTCTATATGTATATTGCTTTGATGTATTTTTTGATGTTTAAACTCTACTTTTTATTCTGGTTACGGAAACAACATACAAATGGCGGAAGTTAGCCAAAGTAAATTCGTAGTTTGACGACACGTTTGGTACAGTTTGTAGTGACCCTACTTGCTGTGCTAGCGGTCGCGGGTTCGAGTCCCGCTGGGGACATTCATTTGTGTGATGAGCACGAATGTTTGTACTCCAGTCATGGGTGTTTATATTTATAATATGTATGTATTTAAAGTTATATATATGTAGTGTATCCACTATCTGGTATCCATAACACAAGCCTCGTAGCTTACCATGGAACTAGATGGTGCTGTGTGTTAATGTTCCAAAATATTTAGTTAAAAACTAGTATGAACTACAACGGCTTTACTTTTGCTTCGCTTGGAGCGTTCTTAGGTACCTAACAGTAAGCTTTATGTGTACAAATCATAGTCTATCTGTGTACTTAACCTCCGACATTTCAGAGTGAAGAAGGCGGCTCACCCTTACTTCGCTCGTGTTCGTCCCTATTGACAAAAACAAAAAGAAATCTATCCCACGGAAATCGTATATTTTACCGGGATAAAAATATAGCTTATGTGCTATTCCAGACTATATAACCTATCTCTGTGCCAAATTTCATCCAAATCCAATGATTGAGCAACAAACATCCATCCATCCAAACTTTCGCCTTTATATATATTAAAGAAGTAAGATAAAGTCAGTTAGTATGAAGAAGAACAAATATACGCACATACAAACTTTCACATTTATAATAGTACAAGTGTATTTAAATTAGTCTTATTAGTTAGAAATATATATTTACTAAAAGCTTAAAATTTGTTTATTAAACAAAGTGTGCCTCCGCACTCCGTATCGGGAGAAAACAATAAGGTCTAGCTAAGGCGTTCATGACACGAATTCGTGCCGTCCTGCGTAGGTTATTGATCTTTAGTGTGGGGACACACTTAAATGTGTCAAACTTTGATTATTATTAGTGGTGTGACGATTGAAATACTCATTTTATTTTCTGTACATTATACATACATACGTTTGGTGATACAAATATTATATTATTTTCTTTAAATGAAATTGAAATATAGCTTTTTACCTATAGTAAATATTACATTAGTTCGCTTAGTTGATGGTAACGCTTGGACTCAAGACTTCGTTATTCAATGGTATATTATTTTTTTTGTTAAAACCACACCCTTCATCAATATCTAACTTCCATTATAGGCTGTCCAAAAGGAATATCTCTTTGTCAATAAATATATATATATATATATATATATTTTATAGAAATCGAACTCTAATTAGCTGTCTACTAACTGGGCGAAAATTGATATCAAAAGTCACTTATACTATTACTAGCATTTACCCGCCGCTCTATCCACGTAGTTAAAAAATAACGAATTTTTATACAAACTTCTTACCGCTTTAGAGGAAATCCTTTACTAACAGATCTATTCGTCAAATTTTAACTTTGAAGCATTTGTACTTTGAGATTTCGTGGTTAATCAATGAGTGAATGGTATTTTGCCATTATATACACACATATATAAATTGCTAACAGCATCCAATATATATTTAAATATCTAGTTTAATACAGAATTAAATATTATAATTAGGAATATATCAGAATAAACGGACCAAAAAACATTAGCAACAGCAAAGAGAGAAAGAAGGTGTACATATTAGAAGTTCAAAGGCGTACACGGGCACATATAAATCACTGGTAAGTTTGTTTCTATTGTAAGACCGCTTATTATGCGCTACGCGACTCGCGCGTCCGCCCGATGCGCTATGGACGTATGAATTTAAAACTTGTTCATAGTATAGGACTATGGACCGTCGACAGTTTCTAGATGCTAAGCTTTTTGAATAATGTAAAATTTATTATTAGAAATTTTGGATATCATTTTGTGATCTTGTTTGCAAAAAATAACAATATAACATACAAACAGATGAAAAGAAATATATTTAATAATAATATATTATTGTTCGATAATGTTGCATTTTTAATCTGTATAATTTATAAAACTAACCTCGCTCCGCTCGGGTTCGTCCCTATGAGTTAAGTTATAAAGTTTAGTATAGATTTCTCAGAGATGAGATATTTTCCTGCTTTAAAAAGTATTTTATATGTTGACCCAAGTAATCAGTTATCATCATACCAAATTTCATTAAAATCTGTCCCGTGGTTATTTCGTGATACGATCACAGACAGACAGACAGACAAAAAATCTAAAAACTATAGATTCGGCTTCTGTATCGATAATAAAGTCTACTTCAATAAGATTTTTCAAAAAATATTTACTGTACAGATTCCATCCAGAATTTTATTATATGTTTAGATACACAGGCAGATTAAAAAAATATTTTGCTTATTCCTGCACTTTCCTTATATCGAGGCAAGGTGTAGTGGGTGGCAAGTAAGAAGTTTTAAGGACCTCTTTTAAACGGATGATGTCAGGAGAATATCATTAGAAAAGGTATGCCGGTGTCGTGACACTTGCAGTTCCGTACTCTAAACGAAGTTCCGTAAAACACTTGTAGATGTTCTTATTATTTTTGGGGTTCCGTAGTCAAAAATTAAAACGGAACCCTTATAATTTCGTCTTGTCAATCTTTCAGTTTGTTACAACCATATTACTAGAAAATGAATAACGGTAGAGACAAATTACCAAAAATATACGGTTCACATACCATTTACATAACTAAAATACAAAATCTTATATAATGATATGAGATGTTTCAAAACGATTATTTAAATCAATAGTTGTTGACTGTTATACGTTTCCAAAGTATAGTTGCAAAATTACACAACCCCTTCTCAACTTCTGAAACATATCCAAAACAAAACCATTTGGTATTTCCAAAACGGAAACGGAACCGCGCACTGCGAGTCGTACTCGCACTTACCAGATTCGTTCTTAAATGTTAGATTTAAATCTAAATTTTCCTTATCATTCGAAACTCATTATTATTCTAATCTCTCAATGAAGATATAAAACAGTATTATAAAGCGAGGGACCCACTTTTGGGAATGTTACGTAAATACTCGCCTCGATCCGAATCCTACCAAAACTTAAATCGGAAAACTTAAACCCAAGCCTTAAATCCACAGAGACAATTTATAAACGACGAATGTTATTGTAAAATCGTCTTTACTGCCCTAATTTTCGGTCGTTTTCGCGTTAAACATTGATTATATCGCGCCGGTGATTGATATTTTAGTCGCAAATACGTTGCGAGTCCGTGTACATTAAATTTGCGGATCAAATCCGTTCGCAGAGACTTATTGACAGGAGATCTATAATAGAATTAACTTCTCCATAGTTGTCAGTTCAAACGACAGATCTCCATTTCAATACGTGGCTTTATTTAGCTAAGCGAAATATTTAATCTTCCATTACAATTGCTTGAGCTTCAGTGATATTTTTATAGACACGACAGTTTAATGGATATTATCTAATTTTCTTCTCACCGCATTTATAAAATTACATTGTGATCCATTTGGCCGTGTTATAATAATTCAAATCGAAAATTATTTTTATATTTACTTAGCTTGATTAAATATTCAATTTTAATAGCCATTTGGTAAAATGACTAAATGGTTACTATGGCTTTGCGCAAGGTATAAAAATTTTATACTTCATCTAAGGCAAAGTAGTTACAATAAACAATCATTTCAATACAAAAAAAAAATAAGGCACTCAACAAATATAAATATTAAATCATTAATTAGTTTAAACGGTTTGGTTAGTGTGTTTATACCTTAATTTACTTTAGCTCAATAAATTTTTAAAATCAGTAATATAATGATGATAATGCCCTCCAGAGCGATCTTAGCCACGGCGGCCAATCTCAATGAAACATAGATATTATAGTGCACAAGTGTATGCTCACTGATAAAACGCACTTAATAATTTGACACGACCGGTGAGATACCAGGCGCAGGACCAATGGCTTTATGTACTCTCTGAGACACGGGAGTGATAAAGTGCCACCTTCCAAACTCCGGGCTGTTACTGGAATTTCCTTAACAGAAAGATTCAATAACTAAACTTGGCCAGACCCAGGACTCGAACCCAGGACCTCCGGATCTATCCGTCTATCCGTATGTTAGCTACCGAGGCAGTTAAAACATAATATGATATTAATTAAATGAATAGTTGAAATGAATTATGATGTAACTTGAATAGTATACGAAATACATTAGTAGAGTATATTTGGTAGGTGTTAGGTTATGCGGCAATATACCACGCATAGTGCATATCTGCTTACGTGCACTACGGAATGCGGCTTCATATCACTGCAAGGTGGTTCTAAAAAAATCTTCTCAATTAAAATCTTCTCATCTAATCTAATTAAAATAGAATTAAACGCATATATGTATAAATAATATAATTTAAGATTCTAAATAATAAAATTGCGATAATTTTGTCATAATAAATATTGTCTCAGTTTGGTTAGATCTTAAACGTTCAATTTTGTCTCATATCGCTACAGTTTTTCTTTTCTTGTTCTAATATTATCATTTGTCTAAACAGTGAAAAGGTAAAATATCATGTACATGTACATAATGTAGTGGGAAAAACTTGTACATAACAAATGCACAAGTATTTCGCACTAGATTATGTAGGTAAAGCCTTATAACGCAATATACCGCCACTACTGTAGGTAGTTGTTCTTAATTAAAAAAAAAACTGATATATTTACAGGTATATTCTATTGCACGAGATTCACGAATAAATAGGACAGGGTTAATATGTAAACCACACGACACTGGCATACCTCTGTACACGCATCGTTGGTTAAAGTGGGTTTGGATAAACTAACAAATCAACAAACACATTACAGTATTAATAATTTTAATGAGGATATATAATTATCTTATAACTAACGGCTGACCATCGGTTTACTCGTGTGCGTCCTCAGGTGCTTTACAGTATCTTATGTGTTACTCCACGTCATAGCCTAAGAGCATTCAAGGCATTCAAATCTAAAGGAGTAATAAGCAATCACGCACCGTCAAACTAACTTACGAATCAAATAACTTTTTGAATGAATGAATAAAATAAACTTTATTTAATTAGACTTATTACAAGTACTTTTGAATTGTCAATTTAATATGAAAGCGTCAGTGTAGTCAGTCCGTGAGGAAGCTACCACCGGCTCGGAAAACAGTTCTGCTGAGAAGAACCGGCGAGAATCTCAACAGTTGCTCTTTTAAATATAGAGGTTACATTTGTTTTATTAACATAAATTTATAGATAGAATTTTGACACATATTGCACATACTTCTAACACGTTATCTTGTTAATCGTTAACTACTCGGATAATTGATGCTACTCGTCGCTTCACGCCGGTGGGTTAACGTCACTCAGCAGTGAGCATGCACGCGACGCGTTCAGGACATGCATATATTAGCATTTGTGAAAATTTCTATTCTAGAACTGAGCTACGGTTGCATTGCTCGAAAAGTCCTGTTAAATTGGGAATGGGATATATTTTATAAATATAACGGGTAAAATTTCAACATTTAGATCCCTCCCTCCATCTTAATTACACTTCTAATTTTTTCCTCTAGCCAATATAACATCACAATCGAATCGCATTGTAAGCAACTGTTCAATGGCAAAATAAGATGTAATCTGACTATATTCCTCTAAGTCCAGTACTCGCTAAATTCAAAATTCTTAAACCAAACAAATAATACTGAGACTGATATTCCTGACAGCGACCTCTCGTACACGCTTACAATATAATCTACAATTTCATAGTACAAAACATAGATGTTACAAAGTAAACACTTTTAAAGTGGCCGATAAAATCTCGTTCCTTTTGTTTGACAATGGCTACTTTGACTACTATTCCACTATCCACTATAGAAGTAGCTTTAATCATTTTTATTTCCTTGACAACGGTTCTGGGTTAACGTCAAAAGCTCTACGAACTGAGAAATCGTAAAAGCTTTTATGTTTGTATAACCGACAGCGGCTACTTTCTCCGGTTACCACAAAATTGTAGTTAAAATTAAAAAAAAAACATGCTAGTAAAGTTAACCGTTAATACAAATGAGGTCAAGCTGTTTAGTAGTTACTAGATAAGAATTAATAGGTAAATGTATGGATAAACAAATTACAGTATGCATTACAATTACTCGCCTCGTATGGTAATTGAATCTGTGATTTTCGATATGTTAATATATTAAGACTTTTGATCCACTGTGCGTGACGGACGTATGTTCGTTTATTATTACAAGTTTTTATTTAGTTTCATATGTCCCAGTCTGTGTAATGGAATCTTGCAAGTTAAATTTGACCCACTTCCCAGTGTCCGATTGAGCTGAAATTTGGCCACTAGTTTGATTCCCGATACAATACATGACCTATTACCTAAATGTCGCCATTTTAAACCCAATATGGCGGTAGTTACAAAATGGCGATTTAACATTTCCATAGCAAGCCTTACGATATGGGCATCGAATAAAAGGGTTTTAAACCCTTGAATTAAACGTAATAAATAATTTACCTGTGTAGATAAAGAAGAATATATTTAAAATAAGAAAATCTCGTAACAAGCTTTTATACGAGTATCATATAAATTGTGTAATGTAATAAATTAAGTTGATTATTTTAAGGGTTTGATTTATTTCAAAGTTAATTTTCTTCTTTTAAATAAAAACATTATTTTTAAATAAATTAAAAGTACATGTTTCGTTACGCAATGCATTATAATTTTTTCGCTGGTACGGACTAAAAGCAGTGTGAAGTTTTAAGTTACCCAAACGGCGGGCGAGGTTTATTGGCTTACCTGTAACAAAAAAATACATTTGATTGAGTTATTGTGATACATATTACATAATATTACAATTAAATGCTCAATAATAATTGAATATAAATATATTTATGCAAAAATTTGACCTCCTGACTTAGGAAGTAACATAAAGCCGCGAAAAATTCAAAAAAGTCCTTCCTTAGAGCTCACTTTCGTTATATAAGAAATTCTTGAGCAAAGTTTATTACTTCTAGACCCAGGTATTAAGACTGTGCGTTCTCATTCTAAGAGAGCACGCGAATAAATTTAAGGTTTTTATTAAATAGAATAATATGTGATATGTAATTACATATTTCAATACACGAATTAAAAAAAAATGTATGACAGATTTTGATCTCACTATGAATAAAGGCGTCGACACAGTTCTCATGTATTTACGTATTGTTCACTATGAACTCGATCAATTTACTCACGAATCTGTTTACTCACATTTAATATGCAGACTTCGTAGAGTCTGTCCTCAAATCAAAAGGCGTTTTATATTAGTAATATATAAATCATGTGCCCAATTTTCTTTCGAAGTTTTACATTTAGTGAAAATAAATCAAATATTTTTTATAGACGTTTCAGTTTGATATTTAATTGTATTTTTTAAAGAGATATAATAAGTAGATAACAAGTTTGAAGTTAGCTTTTTACTAATAAAAAGTCATTCATATCCCTTTACTAGCGACTTAACCTCGCTTCGTTCGAGTGCGTCTCTCCTAGGTGCGTAATGATAGCCTATTTCTCCTACAAATTTTTATCCAAATCTCTCCAGCCATTACAGCGTGAAGGAGTAATAAACATACAGACATACAAACTTTCAAATTATATTAGTCGTACGATTAATGTCTTCAAGAGAATTTATTTCAATATAAACAAGAGTTGGGAATATTAAAAAAATCATAACATGTAGCGATTAAATTAATTACATTTGATCGTGAATGATAAAAAACGTAAAGCCGTTGCTATCGCGTGAACTAACCGGTCGGGATGTCTCTATTAGTCGACAAAGCGGCAGTAATGGATTACTGCCTTCCTATGACCGACTAGACAAAATGTATTAATAAATATAACTTTGTGCACATTGCAAATATTATTTATTATGTATTTTAAAGGGATTTTGTATGTGTCGTTTAAGATATAGTAGGATGAACATAGATTACAGGTTCGATTCCTAGAAGAGGTAACGTATCTGGTAATCTTTCGCAATAGGTTCCTAGGATATTAAAAAGCGACATGAGCCGAGATAAAACGTGTCAGAAAATCACGTCAATGCTTTGCCTCTTGAACAAAATCAAATGAATAAAAATCTGTAGCAATTATAAAAATAGTAAGATTTTATATCGGTCTAATTAAACTGATAGCGAAAAGTTCAAAAACAATCGCTATACCTTATAGCGATAGTGTGAAGCTATAATATATATTTTGATATCCCATTACGCGTCTGTTAATCGTATACTTAAAGTTTCAAATCAAATTTCATCTTCTCTTTGAAGCTGTAAAAAAGTTCTGAATCTAAAACGCTGTTTTATTATAAAGCTGTTAAAAAAAGTTTTAAAACTAAGCTCGAGAACGACTCTAATAAAAAAGCACTCTTTAAAAGTTTTAAAACAAGCGTTCTTTCTTTAAGACACCGTCAACAACACTCGTTTGTCAAAATCTAATGAGTAGAGGATATGAGAGAACGCTTCAAACTACATATACATAATTCATTGGCTTACTATTACAAGGTTCTATGTTAATTTTAATGAACTTAAGTAATTTTTACATAGAACTTCGTTATTTTGTTATCGTAAAAAAATTACACGGAACTATGTAAAATTAATACTTTGTAGTTATAGTGCCGCTATCTAGTGGTTTGTTTTTGCAAAACTGTAGCTTATGACACATAGAACCTTGTAGCATTAATAACTAAATAAGTACTAAAATTGTAACATAGAACCTTGTAATAGTGAGCCGACGAATTATATGTAAATAAAAATGAAATGGTATTAGTTGATAAGTACGTCACTTGAGAACGCTTGGGTCGTGTTGGCTATTTTTTAGGGTTCCGTACCCGAAGGGTGCCAGCGTAACCCTATTACTAAGCCTTCGCTCTCTTTCCGTCCGTCCGTCCGTCTGTCAGAGGACTGTATCTCACAAACCGTAATAGGTAGAGAGTTGAAATTCTCACAGAGTGTGTATTTCTATTGCTACTATAACAAAAAAAAAAAACAAGATGGCGTTGCTGGGCTGCCATGCTAATTAAAAGGAAATCGATTAACTCGTACTTGGTTTCTGTTTAGTAGCTTATAAATAAAATTTTATGAGGAAAAAATTGAAAAGGTTATCCAGAAAACAGAGAAAGTCGGGAATAATTAAAAGTGACGAATTAAATAAGAATTCTTGTATGAACTCAAAGATCCCAATGAAAATTGACACATTGGACAGCATCGATCTTGTCATACTCTGGCATTTTTACCATGTTGAGTAATAAATACGATGGTGAATTTTTATTATTTATCTTATAAGTTAGCCGTTGCTACAAATTTTGATTCGCCACTTGAGCTATTAAGCTTTATTGACATTCTGGGCAAACGAAACTAACGAATAATAATTATAAGCAATAAAAAGTAATACCAAACTAAAATCGTATAAAGCAATCATATAAATCCTCGTTAAAACTCTATAATTTATAACAGTTCATTATAAACCGTATCTCATATCTTGATATATGTAATCAGTGCCGGTGTGTTTACCTAAGCGCGTCGTATTAGTATCAGTGGTTAGCTACTAAAACAATGACTCACATCACGTGTCCCGCCGTATGATTAGTCTTGGCAACCCTTTAGATTGTACACAAACCGTTCGAGTGCCCAGTTGCCGAGAACTTATTTATAAATCAATTGTTTTACTTAAATATTACGTTAAAATTTAATAATCGATGTGAATCGGCATTATCTTAACCCGAAGTCGTTAGTTCGATTCCCGGCCAAAGTAAATTAAGAATAATCACTGCATAGAAAAGCTAGAAATATCTGTGATTTGACTGCACAAGTTTATTGATTGAAGATCTATGACGTTTTTTTAAACTCTATATTTGCCGCTCATAATTAACTTGAATCTGCGTAGAAGTTATGAAGTACTAGCGGCTCACCCTCGCTTCGCTCGGGTTCGCCTCTATAAATACACCAATAGAGATCTATTAGTCTCCACGGGCACCGTTTATTTTTCCGGGATAAAAAAGTAAACTATTTGTTATTCTGATGCATGACCTATATTATTGTAAAGTTTTATTAAAATCCAATCAGTAGTTTTTGTGTACTAAGCTGAATAAGTTACTATAGTTTTTTGATTGTTCCACGGGAACGCTTTAATTTTCTGGGATGAAAAGTAGCCGATTTCTTATTGTCTTTTATGAACTATATTATTGTAAAGTTTTATTAAAATCCAATCAGTAGTTTTTGTCTACTAAGCTGTATAAGTTATTAAGTTTTTAACTATCCCAAGGGAACTATTTAATTTTCTGGGATAAAAAGTATCTAAGATGTTGCCCGGGGATATAAGGTACCACCATGCAAAATTTCATCTAAATCGGTCCAATAGATTTGGAAATTAGCCCGTACAAACAGACGAACAGACAAACAGACAGAGAAACAAAAAACTTGAAAAAAAAAACTGGATTTGTTCTATTTGTCTTCTTACATCCCCCTGACTCGGTTAGCATTTTTTTATGTACAGACATTCGACCTCTAGTATAGATAATAATTATATGAACACACGCAATGAAAAACATTGTAACTACGTACCTATTAAGATATATATATATTTACTAACAGATTTTAAGTCCAATGAATTGCAATACTAAGTGCAGCTAGTTATATTATCTGTGGTAGAGGAACATATAATATTGTATAATCTGTGATAATTCGAATGACCTTCAAAATAACATTCACATTTCTATTTCAAAACTTATTCGTGTCATTTGCTTTTCGCACAAAGTGCACTTTTAACTTTCGTTTATTGCTCGATGCGTCGCTAATTCTAGCTAATTAATTGACGTTAATTATCTGTAATGCAGCACATTGCAAAATATTTTCTATTCAGTATGACCTTGTTTTTAATGAGTGTTAAAGTCGCGATGTCGCCTCGATATTTTATTTAAAATGTTTAAATCCCTGAACTTTATTGCAAGAGGAGTTTTGCAAATAGTTCTTCTGGTTGGTTGAATTACAAGAAATCAGTCTTTCCTTAGGTTCTCCGCTATTTTATTCATAATTAAAATAGTTATATTTTCATTTAAAGAAGTTTTGAAGTCTTTATTTTATGATTAGCATTCTTATAAGTAATTATAAAATGTCTTTTGTTTATAATATACTTTATTTAAAAGTTAAAAGTCTATTCTAATATTATAAAGAGGAAAGATTTGATTTTTTGTTTGTTTCTTTGTTTGTTCGTACCGAATAGGCTCCGAAACTACTGAACCGATTTAGATGAAATTTGGTAAGAAGATAGTTTGAGATTCTGGGAATGACATAGGAAAGTTTTTATCCCGGAAACCATCCCTTAAGGGGTGAAAATGGGGTTGAAAGTTTGTATAGAGAATCAACCTAGGGACGAACCCGAGCGAATCGAGGGTGACTCGCTAGTAACATATAAAAAAAAAGACTTTTTAGTACGTAAAATCGATAAAAACGATTAACGAACCCAATAAAAAAAATCCAAAGCATCGACAGCACAATACATTTTAGATACTATTGTATCGAGCAAAATATTACGTTCAATAGACTCTACATATTTTCATGCACAGGAGCAATTATAACGCGTAGTGCTGTAGCATCAGTCACAGGCGACGATTGACGCGCAACCGTTCCAAATCGGTTATGCATCGGTATTCGGGAACCGAATGCCCGACTGTTAAGTGACAACACTATTTATAAAGTCGACCACCTTCCAATGAACCCTGATACGAATACTTTTTACTTTTTAAAACCGTCAACCGAGAGATCTTTGTTGGCTGGTCATGTTTTATTTCTAGTACACTAATGACCGATGCGTCAGTCTGCTTTTTTAAGACAATAGGTGAAACAACAAACATTTGTTTAACTAATGGATGAAATAACACGGTTATGTTATTATAATGATGAATTAAAGAGCTCGGCTTATTAAATATAACACAGTGAAAAATGGTATATTTTTTATTTATGTACGCTTTGAAACGTAAGGAATGTAAGAATTCTGAGAAACATCTATAATAGATGATATATAAATAAGTTCTCTACAATTGATACCTTATTTATATACGTATATTATCTAGGTATTTCCCCTTTTATAACTTGAAGGCAATACTTATATTACGAATTACAATAGCAACGATTAACAATAATAGTAAAACATAATGAATAAATATATAATACATAAATTTCTACGAAACAGCCACACATAACAACACTAATATATACCAAATTCCATCCCAGCTATCCAATTCACCAATGAATTCATACAACAAAGCGTGACCGATGGAATGCTCGTTTCTTAGGAATCCATCGCCCAACCCTACCTTTTGGCAGAAATCGATAAAACAATTCACAAAGCGATTTTTCATGCGAGTCACTCGCATAGCTAAGCCAAAAATGCGATCTTAATATTATGATATAAAGCTGACCGTCCATTTTAACAAATTCTTGAGTCATCTTAGGCTATATATATATATATATATATATATATATATATATATATATATATATATATATACCTAGCCTTTAGATTACCTTAAATTGTCTTTTTTCGTCACCAAGCTAAAAGGTATGAGAGATATCTTTGGTCGGTAGCAACACGCACAATGGAAAAATAATAATAAATAAATACGTTGGGACATTAACACACAGCACCATCTAGTTCCATGGTAAACTACGAGGCTTGTGTTATGGATACCAGATAATTGATACACTACACATAATATATAACTTTAAATAGATACATATTATAAATAAAAAGCGAGGAAAAATATTTCCATACATATTTGCTGGCTGTCGGGTTATGACTAGTGGAAAAGGGCTATAGTTTATCAGGACTCGGTTCACGCATCGCCGGAATTTCGGGGCAAAGTCGTGTGCAGAGTCGTTACTTAATATTAAAATATCCCAGATATTATTACTAGATATTAATCTAACAGATATTTAAGTTATTTTATTATTATCTAGTCGTCAGAAGGTCGAATCAATTCAATATTTTCAAGAAAATGGTCTGCTTTTATTTATTTTGTTTTGACTAACGTATAGACTAAGGCTTAGCCCGCCGCAAAGATTCCAAGAATTTCTTTCATTATAAAGAGTTAAACTAGATTAATTTTCTTTATAAATATACCAGCATCTTAAGCTATTGTTTTAATAAAATATTTCTGTTTATAAATTATGATTTCTATTTAATTAACAAGCATCTTGTAGAGATTTTGAAACTTAAACAAATATTTTATGTAAGTTGCTAAAAGCTATTAATTAAGAATCAAAACTATACTATAATATTATATAGTTAGTTAGTTTGTTTGTTTGTTTGTTTGTTTGTTTGTTTGTTTGTTTGTTTGTTTGTTTGTTTGTTTGTTTGTTTGTTTGTTTGTTTTGATGCCCTAATCTCAGGAACTTTTAATACGATTTGAAAAAATCTTTTTGCATTAGATACCCCGTTTATTGAGAATCCGAGTGAAGTGTAGCTAGTGTATCTCGCATAATATCGCAAGCGGCAAGCATGATTGGATCTGTTAAAGAAATCACCGATCCGCCCAACTTGGCAATTATGTTTATTGAGCGCGAACGCTTGACCTACACCAATTTTCGCACGTTTTCATAATTCGTTTATTGTCATCCAATAAGATGAACGTTAAAATGATTGCGCTTTTATTATTGTTATTTTAAAAAAAATTATGGCTGCTCACGTTAATATTTACTTAATAATTATTATTTATACATATAATAAAATTGTAACTAAGCCGAATACGTACATTAAATATTTTTTGGAAAGTCTTATTGAAATAAACATTATTAACGATACAGAGGCCGAATCTATAGTTTTTAGAATTTTTGTCTGTCTGTCTATCTGTCTGTCTCTTACCGCATCGCAGAAAACTATTGGAGGGATTTTGATGAAATTTGGTATGGTGATAGCTGGTCAACATATAGGATACTTTTTATCGCGGGAAAATATCTTATTTCTGAGAAAACATACAAAAACTGCAATGTAAGAGTATACTAATATGTAAAACCTAAGAATTTGGTTTTTGGTCATCTGAACGCGGGCGGAGCCGCGGGCAATGCTAGTTTTATAATATAGATCTTTAGATACATTCCAGGACTTAACACTGACCTTCTATTAATGCTATGGGGATAAGTGTGTGGGGTTGCCAATCCGCCATTCTAGCTAAAAGTATAGACCGGCGGCTTCGTACATTTCTCGAAGGTTACTTTAAGATTCAGACATGCAGGTTTCCTCTCGATTTTTTCCTTCACATACTAATATAATTTGTAGTATAACTTACAGTAGTGAAAATCAGATTTACACATGAAACTCAGAGGTATGAGACTCGGATTTGAACCCACTTTACTTGGTTTACGAAAAGATAGTGTTGCCAATCATCTATCGCTGCCTACACCAATATGTGCCAAACAATTTCTAGCGAGGTCAAACAATAAAAACATCATTAATATTGGTCGCATGAGCGCGAATTGAATTTATATCGATTTAGGCTGTCAGAGTGGCGTTCAATTCTAGAAGAATAACAGTAACATGGAATAAGAAAACACAGATAAAAAACACTGCAAGAAAAGGACAGATAAAAGATGGATAAGTTATTATAACAATTTTTTTTGTCTGTTTGTTTGTTCCGGCTAATATCTGAAACGGCTGGATTGATTTTGACGGAACTTTCACTGGAAGATAGCTGATCTCATAAGGAGTGACTTAAGCTACTTTTATTTTAGAAAAAGAATTAGGGTTCCGTTAAAAAAAACGATCCGTACGACGCACCGTAAATCGCAAGTCTTTAAAAAAACTAAATGGTCCGCTTTGTTATGTAAGTATTTATACTTAAAATTAATCGATTCATCTCATATGCGATGTACAAAGAATAAAGTGCGATTAAAGCGGCAACCACTAATCTCTGCCTTGTTCATTATAATCCCCGTTTCAATACGTGTATAAATGACAGTGACTAACGATAGTTTAACCGACACTCTAATTTTATGTGAGAATAGTTAATCTTAGTTTAAACTAGATCGGTAATTGCCGTTTTATATGCTTTAGATACGTATAAAAGATCCCTCTGGTTTCTACAAACTAAATGATATCATCTGTTGTTATTTGACGACACGTTTGGCTCAGTTTGTAGTGACCCTACTTGCTGCGCCAGCAGTCGCGGGTTCGAGTCCCGCTAAGGGCATTCATTTGTGTGATAAGCACGAATGTTTGTACTCCAGTCATGGGTGTTTATATTTATAACATGTATGTATTTAAAGTTATATATGTGTAGTGTATCAACTATCTGGTATCCATAACACAAGCCTCGTAGCTTACCATGGAACTAGATGGTGCTGTGTGTTAATGTCCCAACATATTTATTGTTGTATACATACATATCAAACTAGAGACTTACACTCATTTCGCTCGGGTTCGTCCCCAAGTACGTTTTAATTTTTTTGAGCGAAACTTTTGTTTTTGTTATAAGTAAACCCGTGCTTTTCTTATAAGTACCGTATATAATTTCATATGCATTTAGTAAAAAGCTGTTATTTTGACATTACAAAGTGACATTTCAATTTTATTTATCTGTATAGATTATCTGTAAGCTTTAACTTTATGGAAGATAGTTGACATTTTAGTAACAAATTATATACACTAATGGGAAAGCATGAATAGATACACTATATAATAATCTCCTTAAATGCAAATCACAAGCGATCGGCTATCGAAAATAACATGTGACTTGGGATCCACTCGTACTCGTAAATAAACTATTCGCATATTCGCGCCGAAAACGATACGGTGTGACCATAATTCATAGAGTTATAATTCAGGACGTGGAAATTGCGTAGAGAAAAAGTTGCGTTATTGTCGATATTAAGCCGAAAGGGGGGAAAATCGAAGGGGGAGGGCCTTGCGTAGGATACAGTGAATTATCGGTCCCCTCGCGTTACTTTGTTCGTCGACAATATAAGGATACGTTCGCGGAAAAAGTGCGAATAGTAATAAAATTAATCTGTGTTAGAAATGACGTTTATTGTTTTATTCCTTTTCCCGTTTCATATTTCCAAAGTTGCGCTCCTAACCGGATATGAAAGTTAGATTTTGTATATGACGGAAATTATTAGAGGATGTCTTTTGTATCGCATTTTAAAGTGGTTTAGCATATTATTAGAATATATTATTTTTCTTTTGAAATATCGTTTTCATTGTTCTAGATGTAAAATAATGTTATTTAAACAATATTATTACCTAGGTTATGGATGGCAGAGGAAAACATCGATTTATATGGGGGTCAAACTGATCAAGTTTCCAGCTAAAACCATCAAGTAATAGTCACGGATACGACCAAAATAGACCTAGTGTAGAAGACCTGTTTGATGTGAATTTAGCAGTTATAAACTGTTTTTCTTATATATACTACGATTTAGCAATCTGTTTGTTCCAAACAATAATCTAATATGCTGTCAGATTTTCATCGGTAAATAAATCATCGGCAGACAAGTGCACCCAATGATGCAATCCTCATTTCTTACTGCATCATTTATAAACTAAATGATAATCTATACTAATATTATAAAGAGGTAAAGTTTGTGAGTGAGTTTGTGACGTTATAGGGGGTAATCTCTGGATCTACTAAACCGATTTAGATGAAATTTGCTAAGAAAATGGCTTGAGAACCTGGGAAGGACATAAGATACTTTTTATCCCGGAAATCATCCCTTAAGTGGGTGAAAATGGGGATGAAACTTTGTATTGGGAAGCAGGCTAGGGATGAACCCGAGCGAAGCGAGGGTGAATCGCTATTATTTAATATTTTTGACAAATAGAGTAGTTGACAACGGTATACAGAACCTCAACAGCTCACGTACTTAGTCAAAAATTATTTGGTAAATATAACTTAAAAAATTTCGGCCAATAATATTTAGCGCTTTATTTACACGTTTACTAAATGTAGCGTCATCTTAAATCTTAACTTAATTGTTGTTGGCGAACATTTTTCATATTCATAGACGATCCTCATTAACTCCGCAGTCCATAATTTATTTATTAATATCATATTTATTACCTATACATACACAAAACACATTAAACTTTTAACATATAAACTTTTAGGTATACGATAGTATAAAATTCTTACTAAGTCGAATCTTATTGAAATAGTCATTATTACCTATATAGATACCAAATCTATCTTTTTAAGAATTTTTCTTTGTCTGTCTGTCTGTATGTCTGTGATTGGCATTGCATCACGAAAGAAACACTAGACAGATTTTGATGGGTATGATAATAGCTGGTTATCCGGGTCAACATATAGGAGACTTTTTACTGCGGGAAAATATCTCATCTCTGAGTAATCTATACTAAATTATAAAAACGAATCAATTTAGTAAGTAAAAACAAAACAATTATGCTAGCTTTTCAATAAAAGTTTTACGACAATGAAGGTAATATCGCGTACAAAATATCGTGTCATCACGCACTACGGTGCAGACGCTCATTACTATTATAATATTTTTTCGTTGTAGATTCATAGAAAATAAATTAGTTGATGGCTTATAAGCACGAAAAACAAGGCTAATTCTGTTTCAACCGACTTACAAAAAAGAGAGGTTCGATGTTCGTTTGTATGTATTTTTTTCTTACCGTGGTCCCATAAAATTTTCTTTGACAATATACGAGATTGTTTTCGAGAAAATTATCATTTTTAGTGTCTAAAAGTCAGATTTTATAAGCTTTTAAGTTTCTATTATAATTATTAAAATTGAGATATATACCTACCTACCTACCAATATTGATCTACTTTATAAATAAAGATGAGATAGCCGATACTGAGTTTATTGAATGGTTATGGGTACGATACCAATGGTAACATTATTATCAATTTGTTTCCGAAATAAATGAATTGATTTTAATGGGGCTTACACTATTGGGTACGGGGATTTTAGTGAGAGTGATATATTATAATGAAATAAAAATACACGAAGTTTAATGTACATTGTAAAACTTAGACTGTGTTACAGGTAAATTATACTAGGGATTTATTCTCACTTAGCTCAGGTGCGTTTCTAGGTGCTATACAGTAGCCTATATGTTTTTCCAAATTACAGTCTATTTATGTTTATATGTGTAGTAAATTTCATCTGTGTGTCTGTGTGAAGGAATAACAAACATACGAAACGTTTGGCTCAGTTTATAGTGACCCTACTTGCTGTGCCAGCGGTCGCGGGTTCGAGTCCCGCTGAGGGCATTCATTTGTGAGATGAGCACGAATGTTTGTACTCCAGTCATGGGTGTTTATATTTATAATTTATATGTATTTAAAAGTATATATGTGAAGTGTATCAACTATCTGGTATCCATAACATAAGGCTCGTAAGCTTACCATGGAACTAGATGGTGATGCTTGTAATGTCCCAACATATTATATTGTTATTATTATACACACACACACACACACACACATACCTATATGTAATCTTTCGCATTTATTGAAGTCCAATCAATATAAAACAATAAGAAAACAATCCCATTAGAATACAAAAAATGACAATTGACAAATATTCATTTCGTCCTCAACCTTATATGAAGGCTGTTTGTGAAAATCATCCGCAAGGTCAAACTAAACCACAAACCAACTATCGATAAAGTATCGATAAGTTAGATATATAGATATTCATTGATGATTTTGTATTTCAATTTTATATTTCAATGCAAAATCTCGTCAGTGTATTAGGAATTTTCAATTATATTATTATAGAGAATCGTTTTGGTCGTAATATATGTGTTTTATTTATTACTCATTACCTTAATCGTTTCGTTATTATAAAGCACTAGTGACTTATACACTTGCTTCGCTCGTCTCTAGGTATATGTTAAATAGATATGTATATTGAATAGTTATTGTGAGTGTACCTTAGAAAAAATACTTATGCTATTGTAGATTTTTCTTAGGTCTTATTAAGACCTACAATTTTCTAGCACATAGTTTTGATGTATGTTTTAACGTTTAGCCAGCAGAAGGTTCGACTTGACTTGTTAGAACCAGTTATTGTGTTTTCTCGTGGAAAAGAACGATTTTCCTGAAGTTAAAGTTATCCTAATCGGTTCATTACAGACATATAGATAAAAATAATTTTTTTTGTTAATAAATATTGTGTTAGAGTCTACAATTTTGCTTATAAAATTTATTTACGTGAAAATTACTCCACTGTCATGAATCTACTATCCATGGTATTATAAAGCCTATAACCTACTTAAATAAATAAGCTCCAAAATGCTATATAGGATATAAAAGATTGGCGCAAAGCGCGTTTAAAAAATATGAAAAATATTCGACTCAATAATATTTAGCCCTTTTTATCGTCCCACTGTTAGGCATAGGCCACCCTTGTATATGAAGTAATCAGGCCATAGTCCGCCACGCTGGCCAAGTGCGGGTTGGCGGGCTTCACGTCTTTCGAAAACTTGCTAGGTTCCCTCAGACATTCAAGTTTCCTCACGATGATTTCTTTCACCGTGAGACAAGTGTTAATTATGTTGGAAAATATCAGAATAGCAAGACGCGGGATTTGAACCAGCTCCACTCGGTTTCTTAAGCGAGCGTATCACCACTGAGCTATAACTACCTCAATATATTACTATGTAAGTACATATATAGTTAGCATGTAATACATATTATGTACATTGCACTTACATATGGGTAACTTAAGACCTTCCATGCTGATTAGCGCTTGCGTGTAAATGATACCAGCACGACACTCACTTATTAAATCGTTTAATGTTTACACGCGACTTTAACATTTGCTATTTGATTATATCATATAAACGTACCGGTATTTTAGTACAGAAAAAAAAATAAAAAAAATTTTGGACTCATATAAAATATCTTCATTGTAATTAGATACGCAATATATTAACTGAAGAATTCTGTGTAAAAAATTATGTTTTCTTACTGTACGTAAGAACGTAGAAGAAGAAAGGAGTAGAAAGTAGAGAGTAAGTAAGTAGAAAAAGGACAGAAAATTTTGAACTTTATAATATTTTTAGCGATGTTATGATGTTTTTTCATCAGCAATATGAGTAAAAGCGTAAGCATCAATTTCCATATTTGCTTATAGGTTATGCATAGATTTTCAGAGATAATAGCATAATGATAGGTTAGAATTTTTTAAATAAACAAGCTTTTGCTCGAAGCTTGCCTTACTTGATATCATATAGTCTATTAGCCTTCTTCAATAAATGGGTCATAAAGTGCATTCAAATTATTACAAATTTTACCAGTAGTTTCTGAGATTAGCGCATTTAAGCAACAAATAACAATAATATCTTTAACTTTATAATAAAATTAGCGATTCACCCTCGCTTCGCTCGGATTTCGGTTTCATCCCTATTTTCACCTCCTTAAGGGATGATTTTTGCGATAAAACCTATCCTATGTCCTCCGCGGGGTCTCAAACTATCTTTACCTAAATTGGTCTAGTAGTTTTTGAGTTTAATTGTTACAAACATACAAAAATACAAATCTTTCCTCTTTATAATATTAGTGTAGATAATAAAATTCAATAATAATTGAATACATAATATAGCGTTAATAAATGAAATAATAAAAATAAATGTGTATGTCCACTTAATCCTGGCTCGATCGTGAACTTAAAGACTTTGCCAATCATTATTCATGAGAAAACGCGCTAGAACGCTTTATGAGGGGACACGTCCTTCCTGTGCCGTCGTCGAGCCAGTTATAATTAGTTGATCAACAAGTATCAACATTTTAACGCCCTCAATATATGACTAATTGATAATGTATTACAATAGATGTAGCTTCTATTCTCGGACGAGGTATATATGCGCCTAGGTCTTACAATGGCTTGTATAACTCAAAAATATTTAAAGAAATTTTATCATTAGTTTGGTATCTTCATAGAATATTATAATCTATAGGTATAGTATATAGAAACAAATATATCATTTTATGATAGTGCAAAGGTGTTAATTTGAAATACATCATAATAAACTAGCAGCTAGCAACATAAAAAACTAAACTAGCAGAACCCGCGGCTCCGCCCGCGTTCATGCTAAATCCAATGCAAAAAGAATTTTTCAAATCGGATCAGTAGTTCCTGAGATTAGCGCGTTCAAACTAACAAAGAAATAAACTCTGCCTCTTTATAATATTAGTACAGATTATTAAGTACGTTTATACATAAGTTCTCTAACATCATGCTACAAACTTGTAGCATTTATCTATACTATAATAAAACAGTAGAGGTCGAATGTCTGTACACAGCAAAAAATACTAAAAACCGAATCAGGGGGATGTAAAAAGACAAATAGAACAAATCCAGATTTTTTTCAATTTTTTTGTTTCTCTGTCTGTTTGTCTGTTTGTATGGGCTAATCTCCGAATCTATTGGACTGATTTAAATGAAATTTTGCATGGTGGTACCTTATATCTTCTAGGCAACATCTTAGGTACTTTTTATCCCGGAAAATTAAATAGTTCCCGTGGGATAGCTTAAAAACTATATAACTTATACAACTTATGCACCTAATTTAGTAAAATTTAACATTCTGATACCTTATATTGCCGGTGAAACAACAGGTTATTTTTCATTTGGGAAAAATGAACGGTGCCCGTGGGAACTAATAGATCTCTATTAGTGATTTTCTAGAGGCGAACCCGAGCGAAGCGAGGGTGAGCCGCTAGTATATACATAAAAGACGCGTGCAAAGCCAGGAACAAACTCTAGTATTAGAAATAATCGCAAAGGTGTCTTTATTGGTTTATTACTTTGCCTTTTCTTCAGACAGCAACCAAGCTGCTTTTTTATTCCAGTACATTAAGTGATTCCCGTCCCGGTTATTTCAGCATCTTCTTGCAATACAATAATATATAAATAAATCAGTAATAAGAAAATTAGCTTTTTATCTGAACAAATATAGTAAATTATTTATTTACAAGTTTTCTAAAGACATGACAGTGAAGTCCGCCAACCCGCACTTGGCCAGCGTGGTGGACTATGGCCTGATCCCCCTCCGTATTGAAGGGAGGCCCGTGCCCAGCAGTGGGACGTTGAAAAGGGATGATTACACGTAAGCGATTCACCCTTGTTTCGCTCGGGTGCGTCCCTAGGTACGTTTTAATTTTTTTCCCCTAATTCTTTTTTAAAATAAAAGTAGCCTAAGTTACTCCTTATAACATCAGTTATCTACCAGTAAAAGTCCCGTCAAAAAAAGTCCAGCCGTTTCGTGGATGAATATTTTAGAGAAAAATATTTTTCTGATACCTTCACATTTTTAAATCGGTCAAAGTTATTATTTATAATAAAATTTAAGCTTCCACCGCAATAAAAACACGACACCATTAAAATCTGAAGCATAACTAATACAAGAATAATGTGTTTATTATAAGCAAGATGCCTGGTGCTTTCTATTACATAGAAGAAAATATGTAGTTAAAAACACTCCATTATAAAAAAATCACAATAGAAAACAACATACTTTATTATTTACTTGTAAGAATTAGGGATGTTAAGATTCATTTATATATACTAGCAGAACCCGCGGCTTCGCTTGCGCTAAAACTACGAAAAATCTTTAAAAAGATAGTTTCATACAAACTTTCATCCCCTATTTCAACCCTTTTATAGGATGAATTTCGAAAAATCCTAAAACACGTATTTATTTAATTTTCTTGAAGAGCATGAATACCAAGTTTCAAGTAATTCTGATCATAAATATTTTTTTGAATTATATTATAAAGTGTTTTCCCGTGGGAATTAGGTAATCCCCCGCAGTAAAAAATAGCCTATGTCACTCTCCAGCTCTCCAACTATCTCCACACAAAAAAATTACGCCAATCCATCACTCTGTTTCAACGTGAAAGAAAACAAACAAACACTCTTTCAAATTTATAATATTAAAGTATGGATTATTCAAATTATGTTCACTGTCCCCTAGTCGTATTATGTACATTTCTCATAAATATTCAATATTTTATTAAAAAAAAAAAGAGGTTAAACCTCCTTAAAATCTACACACAATAGATTTTTATTTTGTAACCATTGTGAAACAGATATTTACTATATTCTACAGGTATAATGTAAACACCCTCCTAACATGTGTTCACTTTGTCTTGGTGGGGGGGCTCATTAGCGTCCGGCAATCCAGCCGGGCGCGAAACCAAGAAACGCACTGGGAGGCGGCCCACTTCGGTGGGCGGTGTGCCATGCGGGCAACTCCTGGTACTTCTCTGACAGCAGAGTGGACCGTTGGAGCAACCCCATAGCTGTTACGGTCTACTTTGGCAGACCTGCCGTCGGGGCGTCGTGGTTTAAGTGCGTAAGTGATCATGCGAGACCGCATTAACACCGGGTAGATTTTGTTGGGTTTTTGTGGGTAGTACTGGTTTTTCTAGCCGGTGATTCCCACATGTACAGGTGTTTATAGGTTTGTATGCAGGTGGTATGCGTAAATGCATTTCCTAACATAATCAAATATATAATAATAATTAAAAATCTAAACAAACAAGAATATTTTTTAAATTTTGTAGTTTTCAAGCTAATTTCAATTTTACTTTAACTTTTATGTTACTGTAAAGAATTTAAGTCCAGTTATTTCTTTTAGATGCAGTTAGGAACTTAGAAGAATCTTGCTAACTTAATTGGCATAGCGAAGCACAATGCATTTAGCCTCGCCTTGTAGGACCGAGTAAGTATCCGATAAAAACATAAACCTAAAAGAATAATATACTCTATTCATATACAAATAAAGCTTAATTCAGATTATCAATTATATAACTCAAAATGGGTAACCATTTACGCTCTAGGGAATAAATGGTATAGTGTTTTGAATTTTAATGTAATAAAAATAAGGTTTGATTAACAATATCTGCATTGGATGCCTTATAAATTATTTCGTACCGATTTGGTTTACTGGGTTACTAGAGCCAGTAATTAGTATGGCTGTAAATGCTTCCCATGTCAGGTGTGAGGTTTGAATTTTGAACTGTCAAGAGACTAACTTACGAATATATCCAAGTAACTACAACAGAAAGGCCATAAATATAATATTTTGCTTTTTTAATATTAAGTATTAACTGAAAAATATTTTCTCTCATACTCTCTCCCTCTCTCTCGTCCTCTCTCTCTTCTCTCTTTTCATAGAAACTTAGGGGATAAAATAATAAATATATATATATTTCATTTACAGTTATACTACTTACATTTACAGTCATACTATATATATATATATATAGTATTGTATATAGTATTGTATAGTATATATATAATATTGTGGTGTATATATATATATATATATATATATATATATATATATACACACAACAATATTATATTACATACGAGTAGAGCTGCAACTGAAAATTATATTTTATAAAATGTTTGTGCATAAGATGTTTATGTTTTCGAAATAAAGTAGATAAGCAAGGTACATCTGTATATATAATACGTACATTGTACATAATCATGTTATTATTTTAGTACATATATTATAATTTAGAATTTTCTAGTAAAATAACAAAATTAAATAAATTTTAAAAGAAATATGAAGCTCTTGATAAAGTTTTGTGTTTATCAAATCTTTTATAGTAAAATAAAATTAATCTGTTTTTAAAGATATACTAGGACTAGATTAAACTGTGGGCTTCAGATAAGAAGGATGTAGACTACCTTTTATCATGATAAATAATGGAGTTCCCACGGGATTCCCACGAGAATATGAGAAGAACGGTTTGATCAATTTAAGCAGGAATATTCAGGGTTTATTAATATGTAATGGCAGTGGAAACACATTTATTTTAGTAGAATTACTTGTTCTTACCTTGAAAAACCTTACATGAGTAATTAAATTTTGATAAAACTTTCATTAAATAATAAGAGAATATAATGAAGCTCTAAGAACTTTACACAGACATGCAAGATTGACATTCAGCAAAGGTTCTAAATCGCAGTTCATTCGCCTTTAAAAATGAATATAAAAAGGTTAAAAGCATTTACTAGATAAAGTAAATAAATATAATTCACAAAACACTAAGTATTCCATCGTAGTCGTAGATTAAATATACCACATTTCAAATATAGAAAAATGAACTTTCGAGATATAATTTAATGAGATATAAAAGTCGATTGAATATGAATGAACGTTATTAAATTGGAACGCAGATAAAAAATATAAAAAGGAATCGTTCTTTCCAGTAAAAGCCACTAGAAAATCTGCAATATGCGGTGAACCTTACAAGTAGATTAAATAAAATCGATAGAACATAATCGATTTGTCAAGCATTGGCGTGCAATATGCAACTGCGGCTAAATCGATTGTCTATTGTCCTTTTAAATTAAATTGAAAGAGTTTGATTCTTATTATTTCATAGGTAAGGTTTAATTTAGTTCGAAATGAAATTAGAATTAGGTCGTCATGTACTAGAAGAAATTACAGTATGTAGGCATTTAGTGACACATTACGTTATCGCCTACGGAGTGAATGAAGTATGAACGTTAAGGTTATGTATGCTAATAATGAACAAAGGTTTATTTTAAACTTAAATTATTATTTACAAACTTAAGTTTTTAAAGTGAAAACTTCTATAGGCAGGTTTGGATGGGGAGTAAATACATGTAGGTCGTCATCGACATGGTCACGTGACGTGTTAACGCTAACACTAAGTGCCGATAGATATCAAAACCAGATAAATGTAAACAGTTTTAATTTACAGATTTTAATTTAAGATCAAACAAATAATTTCAATATCCAAAAATAACAACTGTTTGTTTATAGTTTTAAGTTTTCACTTCTGTCAGCAGTCCTCATGACTGCTTTTTTTGTATATAATATACTCCCTCCAGTCATTTTATAAGTCATTAAAGGCACACTATTAATTAGTGTTCATATTTCTTCTCGACGAATCAGTGTGATGAGTGATCCTTTCTGATTGATGAAAAAAATCTACTTAAATATTTTACTCATAAGGAATTTTAAAAGCATGTTTGAATTCTTAAGTAGCTTATAGTTAGAGAAAAACACAGTGTAGGTTAGTTCTATATTATTAAAATTTAATAATATAATAATCGTATGTGACTTTTTTATATAATAATTAACTTTGCCCGCGACTCGGCTCGCGTTTTATAATCACATAATTTCAACTTAATCTATACTAATATTATAAAGAGGTAAAGTTTGTGAAATTGTGAGTGTGTGACGTTATAGGGGGTAATCTCTGGATCTACTAAACCCATTAAGATTAAATTTTGTACGTATATAGTTTAAGACCCTGGAAAGGACATAGGATACTTGTTATTTCGGAAATCATCCTTTAAGGGGGTGAAAATGGGGATGGAAGTTTGTATAGGGAATCAAGTTAGGGACGAACCTGAGCGTAGTGAGGGTGAGTCGCTAGTAATATATATTTAAAAAAATATTATTTATATTCAAAAATACGGAGTTAAAATTAATTAACATTTTGATTACACAATTAAAGCATAAACTCATTAAATAAAATTACAGCATTTCAACGTTTAGTTTTCCATAGCAACTGTTTAAAAAAACTATGAAAGCCGAACAATTTTCATATCGAAATATAATTTAATATGAACATAACATTTCGTGAAAAGATTGAAATTTCATACAATCCGCCAATAACAAAGGCATTGTAATCGTATCGGAGGGCGTGCTATGAAAACTCGTTGAAGGTATTTTTTAATCCGTAAAAGAATCCAACGAGTGATGCCGGATGTGAAAATATATTATTGACGCACACGTTAGAGTCGTGTAACATTCGTACACTATTTTCTTCTATACATATAATAAAATTGTAACGAAGCCGAATCTGTACATTAAATATTTTTTGGAAAATCTTATTGAAATAGACATTATTATCGATACAGAGGCCGAATCTATAGTTTTTAGAATTTTTGTCTGCCTGTCTGTCTGTCTGATTTTGATGAAATTTGGTATGGTGATAGCTGGTTATCCGGATCAACATATAGGATACTTTTTACCGCGAGAAAATTTCTCATTGAGAAAAAATACAAAAACTGCAATGTAAGATTATACTAATATGTAAAACGTAAGAATTTGGTTTTTGGTCCCCTGAACGCGGGCGAAGCCGCGGGCTATGCTAGTTTTATTATAATATCATTTTTCATTACACTGTTTATATTAAATACTAGCGACTCACCCTCGCTTTGATCGGGTTCGTCCCTAGCTTGATTTCCCATACAAATTTTCATCCAGATTTTCTCTCTCTCTACATCCCTCAAGGGATGATTTCCGGGATAAAAAGTATCCAATGTCCTTTCTAGGTTCTCAAACAATCTTCTTACCACATCTAAATCGGTTCGGTAGATGTAGAGATTACCCCATACAATGTCACAAACTCACAAACTTTACTTCTTTATAATATTAGTATAGATAGATGAAATTATTCGACACGATTCCTTGTAATTTCAGATATGGTTTGTTAGATATATTATTTCGACTTCATTTCACGGAAAATGAGATTGAAATGCTGAAATGTCTATATTGAAACTGAACAGTTAGATATCTACTCACATTTTATGTTATATTTAAATAATATTTCAAATTATTATAATATAATCTAATATATAAATATCTCGTGTCACGGTGTTTGTGGTCGCACTCCTCCGAAACGGCTCGATCGATTTTCATGATTTTTTTTTCGTATATTTTGTGGGTATGAGAATAGGTCGTAAAGTATTTTTCACCCCCCTATCCCCCCTCCATTTTTAATCGTGATTTTAGTATTTTTGTATGAACAATGTTATATAAATACATAGCGACCAACGCAAGCGAAACGGGGGCGAGTCGCTGTATAACATAAAGCCAAAGTGTTTTTTTTTTGTTGCTTGAATGCGGGCATAGCCGCGGGTTCTGATAGTATTATATATAAAATTTTAAATTATTTACAGAAGAATATATTTAACCCGATTCCTAAATATTACTTTGTTATTAAAGAAAATATTGATTTAAGTTTACTTTTATGTTTACTTAAACAAAAAGTAATTTAAAAGGGAAATTTGTACAAGTATTACATGTGTAGTCTGAAGGGACCCTTAGAAAACAAATGACATGGACGTTAGAGATGGAAATGGCATCAACATTTCACGGCGCGCCCGCGGCTCGACCCACGCAATAGTACCTCGCGTGTCGTTAATATTTGAAAGGGTACAACCGATTGTAGGCTTTATGACGAATTTGATGACTATGTCATGACTAAACTTTACCTTTGTTTTGAAAGACATATATTTGTATATTAGAATCATAATTACTATAAAGGTATTATTAAGAGGTTAAAACTTAAGTTTTTTTTTAGATTTTATCAGTGAAAAACAATATTAATTTTACACTAAAGATCTGAATCTCAAGACGTAAAACCTATCAACTCAGAAAACTGACTGATTTCTAAATTGACAGGTTTGATAGAAAAGAGATCGAAATGTTATTAGATATACAGCAATAGGAATAAGCCTATACAATTTGCATATGAAAAATCTACTCTTTTGTCAATAAAATAGGCATTTTTGAGATAGATCGATATACAAATAGTATAGCTATAAAATTTCCCCATATCTATCACTAAAAGCCAATACTGGTAACATTTTATCGCGTCGAAATCGATGTAAACCAGTACGCTCATCCCATCCAGGCGATTCGATAACTCGCGGGATTACGATCTGGCAACAATCTTGCTCTAGTGAATTTGTTTCGATAAAATCTACGGATGTGACGTCATCCGGCGCTAAGCTTGTAGACGAAATTGAAAATCTTATAAATAACCTATAAAATATTATATATAAAATAAAAAAGTAATAAAACGTCTTGAGTTTGTTCAGTGAATGTTGTATAAAAATATCATGTTAAACGATACCTAGAGAGCAGTGTAAATCAAAAAGTAAAAATATTTACTTCCTGCAAATATGAAAATTGCTGTAAAAATTACAATTTTTTTCTTTATAATATCATATTAATAGATTTAAAAAGCATAGTTTCGTTTCAATTATAACTCTCTTCATACCACCTCTAAGGTAAAAATCACATTACGATTGTACAATTAATTATTGAGCGTAGGTATATTTAATTGGTCGATAAAAGAAGAGTGTTTGTAGGAAATACTCGTATATATTAGATACTAGTTTACGTGTATTTCTTAAAATTCCACTCAGAGCCTTTAAACAGTTACAACGCGAAGATGTAACCTCACCTCACCTCACCTATAAATTTTCACATTTATCATAATATTGTGTAATTTTATTAGTATTGCACTGCAGTATGTCAAATAGTGGCTAATGGCTATAGCTTGTTACAGCGGGCGGAAGTGAAATTTAAAGAGACCGGAAGCGCGCCGTATGTGACGGGAGTTCTTCGAAAGAGCATTATTAAACGTATCGTCTATTTTGCATTACGTCATACCATCAAATAAGATTTTATACTGCGATTTAAAAGATGAATTAAAAAAAAAGTAAAATTTTTAAAATATTATTATTTTTTATTTCAATATCTAAACATTTTTTTATCAGTTTTATTTATTTATAAAATGATTTTTATCTTTTAATAAAAGTTGATTATATTATTAAATTTGACCGAATTTTGACTATTCGGTGGTTTTTTGACTAATAGGTTGAAAAGACTAAGGGAGTCTTCTTCAAAAGAGTTCTCTCTTCGCTTTGGAGTATCTCTTCTTGGACTCCTTGTGAGGCGACTCGTGTGAGTTTGGTGCAAGATTTCACCTCGATTGGCTGTTAGGTATGAGAATGGTGGGGTTAAGCTTTATACTTCTAAGTTTCGACCTTGTTACTGTAAACAACTAACTGTAGTTAGTAACATATCAGTCCATTTCTCTTTATCCTCTGATTGAGGCACAGGTAATAGTGTCTTAAACTACCACAATCCATGATTACGAAAGCGCACGTCCATACTACCTACTAATAAATAAACACTTCACTGATAATCAAAAAGAGCGATACAGTAGGACGAGTCTGTAAGCTGTAGGTGCGCATAATGCCTTGCCTTTGACTTTGATCATGATGGTCCATAACACGATTTTAATACTATTACAATATGGGCGCATGCACTATTTTAATACTATTACAATATGGGCGCGTGCAACTTTAAAATTGCACTTAATGGGCTATATACATATAAACATAGATCTCGTAGGGAATATCTCTAAGCTTTGTACCTTACATATAATTAAAATATTACAAGATTTTACAAACCAATCAAGTAATTCAGATTTTTTTAATTACAATTTAGAAGCAATAAAAATTATAGTTAAGAACATCACTAATTACACACTATTAAGCTTGTAATTCCCTATCATGCTCACATAAGCTGAGAGTTGAAATCCAGCTAGAGCGGTGTACGCTTTTGTCAAGGAAACATTACCTTCATTGAAAATTCAACTGTGCCCCAGTTCGGAAGTCGGCACAATTGGTAGAATTTCTATCTGCGAACCATTAATACTAATGCACGACTGTCTTTAGGGACTCGCACTCCGTTGCTATCTGCCGGTTGCCTTACATCGTGGCGTGACGGTGAGTGCCTTTTGTTTAGAACTCGATTAAAAGTTTAGGTGTCCTGAACCTCCTCGCACCCGGTTACACTCGTTAGCGATTTCAAAATGAAGGCATAGATCAAATAGGAAAGTGGATTTGGGAACGTTTGCGATACGACAGAGGCAACTATTTAACTTGCGTTCCGTTCGGATTTATGCTGCCGGGGCAATCCCGTTGCGCCGGGAATAACTTTATTACGTCACGGTGATATTTTACCCCAGAATGAGTTAGAGGGCCGATAAAGTATGATATATTACGGTAGGTAAGCTATTTTATATTTCGAAATGTATTTTTTTTCAGAACTTCAAATTCGTGTGTAGGATTCTTTTTTTTTTAAGTTTTTTTTGTGTTTTTCTTTGTAAATAATATTACAAAAAAAACAACCTGTGGAATATCTAAACAAATAAAGCGGGATACTAAAAAAGAAATAATATTTAAGAGCTTGTTCTAATAATATGTATTTCTGAATAAAATATTCTCAGTACAAAGAAGAAGAGTGTCAATGGAAAGACAGTGGTGCAATGTTTACGGTACGGGTCACTTAGCGCCTCTAGTTTTCTAGTATGTACCTTAGAAATATAGCGTTAGAATATTAATTATTATTTATTAAACTCACAGCTATACAATATAAATTTAAAAGTATATTTATTTCAAACATCTGGCAACATATGTTTTTTCATTGTAAACTTAAAATAAGCTTTTTCTCAAATTTCTTAAAAGAATGTCCATATATTTTCAGAATATTACTAGAATCGATCGAATCAAAATTACGTTTTTTTTTTAATTTATTTAAGTAACCTTTGTAACTCTTTCTCTTCTAACAGCATGCGGGCGCATTATGCGTATTTCGTCGTTTTTGAACTAATAACTCAACGTGACAGACTGTCGGGCACACATCCAATACAGAATACTGGGGCATTATTTTAGCTCTAAAGATGGCTTGTCTGGCTTCTGGCTGTTATTTAAACCTACAATTTGTTAATGTGGTTAGAAGAAAACAAAAGCTAAAGATTTCTATGGTTTATATGGTTTGTCATAAAAAAAATATTTTAATTAAATCATACGAGTACAATACGACTATACGTTTTCAGGCGAAAAGCTGTGAAATGGCGTTAAGGATGATTTTTGACTTACAGATATAGAGGTATACTTTGTATCAAAAACTATTTCTATATAAATGAAATATTATTAATAATTAAAACTTAAAAATTGATTAATTTTAAATAAACAAAATTTAATTACGCTTTTAAAGTTACTATAATTTTTCGTGAAGAAAACCCAGGTACGGCATTAAATGACATAAAATATATATAAGAAACATATTATCATATACATATAACTCGTTATTTAATTACCGAGGTCGTTTTCATTTAAAATGAGCACTGATGCAGTGCGATAATTTAAACAGCGTTCATTTATTCATTTATACACAGGTTTGATACACATTTAATTGTATTTAAGGTACATAATTAATAGATTATATAGGTATCAAATTCTAATATGTTATGCTATTAAAATCCACTTTAGGTCTTCACTTAGATAAGTGATAATCTAAATGTCACAGAAATAACAAAATTTGTCAGTATAGAGTTTATATTTTAAAATTGAGTTATCTATGAGTCTTAAGTGTTTTTTTAATTTATTTTTAACTAGCATTGCCCGCAGCTCCGCCCACGTTGAGATTACCAAAAACCAAATTATTAGGTTTCACATATTAGTATACTCTTACAATGCAGTTTTTGTATTTTTTTTCTCTGAAATGAGATATTTTCCCGTGGTAAAAAGTATCCTATATGTTGACTCGGATAACCAGCTATCATCATACCAAATATTATCAAAATCTGTCCAGTGGTTTTCTCGTGATGCGGTAACAGACAGACAGACAGACAGACAAAAATTCTAAAAACTATAGATTCGGACTCTGTATCGATAGTAATGTCTATTTCAATTAGATTTTCCAAAAAATATTTAATGTACAGATTCGATTTAGTTACAATTTTATATGTATAGATTGTTTGGTTAATTAATTATATTTTTTATTTGTTAAAATGCTTCAATGATCAATTTAGAATGTTATAGATAATATTTTAGTTATTATAATTTCACAAAAGTTCACACACACAGTTCGTATATGTAGAGAATACAACAATGTTTGTTCCCTCGGTGTATGCACGTGTTCTAATAAATAATTTATTTAAGAGACACTTTGAATTTCAATTTTAATCCAAATGCGAGCTCCCGAGTAGTCGGCCGGGCGGTAAGCGTGATGTGACGTGTAGAAACGGCCGTTTGCCGTCTAAACTGCGGGCTTACACGAGATGAAATTCTATAATCGCTATCGCTAATAGAAAACTAATAATAATTACCTATATAGGAGTGACATTTCTAAGCGTTATGTTAAATAGCTATAATATGTCATTCCTATATATTTTTCAGTTTTTTACTAGAGATGTCGATTGTAGAGATTTCATAACTGAGTTCACGATTGTTAATCGGTATTGTATTTGCAAAGTTTTTCAAATATATATAACTTTTTACAGGTAGGACATATAAAAAAGTATGATTTATATATATATAATTTAGTATATTATAATCCCGAGATTCGCAAAATTTTTACATCAAGTTACTTACATCTCTAATACATTCTATTGATAAAATATTTTACTTATAGGTATTAATTTATTATTGAATCGCTTCCAAGTACTCGGTTTTCCGAGTGTTATTATCTTGGAAGTAATGCAGTAATGCAAATGTCCGAGCATGAGTCACACTGAGGACGTATTTAGAAAACAATAAAGGTTCAATTTATTGTGTCGCTTTAGTAGCAATTTCTAACAAAATAATCAAATATTTCTTGCAAATCATTATAGAAATTTGTGGATAGACACAGTCTGTTGTAACTACTTACTTATATATATAATAATACTGTAGAGGTCGAATGTCTGTACATAGAAAAAAAATGCTAAAAACCGAGTCAGTTCTCTTCTTACGGGATGCAAGAAGAGAAATAGAACAAATCCAGATTTTTTCCAATTTTTTTGTTCCTCTGTCTGTTTGTACGGGCTAATATCCGGAACAATTGAACCAATTTAAATGAAATTTTGCATGGCGGTATCTTATATCCCCGGTCAACATCTAAGATACTTTTCATTCCGGATAATTAAAGTTCCCGTGGGATAGTTAAAAAACTACAGTAACTTATACAGTTTAGTACACAACAAGTCATTCACCTAATTTAGTAAAATTTGGCATGCTGATACCTTATATTGCCGGTCAAACAACAGGTTACTTTTTATCCCGGAAATATGAACGGCTTCCTTGGGATAGATGTGTATGTGCTTTTGTAGAGGCGAACCCGAGCGAAGCGAGCGTGAGCCGCTAGTATTATTATAACTTTTGAGACTTCAAACCAAACACCTTAATCTCTACCGTGATCATGTTTGCTGTAAAGCATTCAGCAAGCAGAACACGGGACCGCTGGCAGAGCAAGTAGGGTTACTACAAACTGAGCCAAATGTGTCGTCTTATTATTGCTAAAGAAGAAAAATCTTTAAAGGGTCAACTATGCCTTAGCAAAAACAGTTGAATATTCAATCCTTACTAATTTTATTTATGCAAAATTATGTTTGTTGATTTATCTGTTTTGCACTTGCTTTTTGCATGCAATAGTAACATAGCAATCTATTCTCGTATTTTTTTCTTGTATAAGTATAGAGTTTTTAAAGGATTTAATGATTATTATTGATCCAATTAGCATTAGCAAGTTGTGAATACAACTGCGAAGTGAAACATCATGAGGAAACCTGTATATTTAAGAGTACTTATTAGTTACAAGCAACTCACCCTGGCTTCCCTCGGTACGTTTTAATTTTTATGAGCGGAACCCTAATAATTTTTTCCAAAATAAAAGCCTGTGCTACTCCCTATAACATCAGCTATAATCCAGTGAAAGTCCCGTCCAAATCAGTCCAGCCGTTTCAGAGATTATCCGGAACAAACAGACAGACAGACAAAAATAAAAAAAAATGTTTTTTTTTTCTTATGACTACCGTATATACTTTTATATGCATTTAGTAAAACGCTGTTATCATTTTGACATTACAAACAGACACTTCAATTTTATTTATCTAATTATTAGTTATTATAAAGGCAAAAAATTTTAGTTGTGTATGTTTATTACTCCTTCACGCTAAAGCGGCTGGATGAATTTAGATGAAATTTTAGTACACGTATAGATTAAGACCTTGAATAACACAAAAGCTACTGGTAAGTACCGGGTGAAGCAAGGTTAAATATCGAGTATAATGTAAGAATAAACATTCACTACTAAATCTTACACGAATTATAATATGTAAAACTGTTTTAATAACAATTTATGAGTACTTTTATCGCGTATAATCATTAAGGATGTGCGAGCGTTGTAACGCGAGAAGTTTACGCAAGAGCCGTGCACTTGTTCAAACAAAGCGAGTATATTACCGATAACCGACTTTATAAAACTGAGACGTGCAGCAAACTTGTACTTACGTAACTAGGTTTCGTAGATTATTATCTATCTATGTTCATACGTGGGTTATAGTTTGACGTTTTCCGCCTTGACATCAGCTTAATCTATACTAATATTATAAAGAGATAGAGTTTGTTTGTTTGTACGCGTTAATCTTAGGAACTGTTAATTCGATTTGAAAAATTCTTTTTGCATTAGATAGCTCGTTCATTGTGGAAACCTATAGGCCATATATCATATTATAATTTATAGTCTACCTATTCCATGGTAACCGTTAAAACGTACCTAATCAGTCAATGTAATAATTTTATTAAGTTAGAGGCATCAAACCAATAATATATATTTTTTTAAGGCAAAGATACAACTGAACTGCTTTATTTTTGCCTATTTATATACTACTAGCGACTCACCCTCGCTTCGCTCGGGTTCATCCCTGGCATGCTTCGCAATACAAACTTTCATCCCCATTTTCACCTCCTGGAGGGATAATTTCCGGGGTAAAAATTATCCTATGTCCTTCCCCGGGTCTCAAGCTATCTTCTTACTAAATTTCATCGAAATCAGTTCAGTAGATCCAGAGATTACCCCCTACAACGTCACGAACTCACAATCTCACAAATTTTACCTCTTTATAATACTAGTATAGATAGATTGTTGGTTCCCGAAGTCAGTGCCAGCCAATACAAATCATAGCACACCGACTTCGAAAACATCTGTTTAGGTATATATATATATATATATATATATATATATATTTATTCTATTTTTTTTAAGTCAGTTTTTGTTTTAATTTTTATTAATAATAGAATTTATTCGTCACTTCAACTTTAACACTAAGCATAATTACGAACAAGCGTACAAAACAATTCGTGAAATAAACATCTACGTCTCTTTATTCACATGCAATTATTTTACACATAGTGTTATTATAAGTAGAGACATTTATTGGATTTTTAAAATAAGTAATTAAATTTGTGTATGAACGTCCTTTTTATGAGTACTTTGAACGAAGGTTATATGTCATTGTAAGGTTAAACAGAAATCACATAATATGCGTATTCTTCCTTCATCCATACTAATATTATAAATGTGAAATTGTGTGTGTTTGTTTGTTTGTCTTTCTTCTACGTCGAAATGGATTGACGGATTGGCGTGATTTTTTTGTGTGGAGATAGTTGGAGGGCTGGAGAGTGACATAGGCTACATTTAACTGCGGGAGATTATCTAATTCCCACGGGAAAACACGTTATAATACAATCCCAAAAAATATTTATGATCAGAATTACCTTAAACTTAATGCTCTTCAATAGAATTAAATAAATACATGTTTTAGAATTTTTTGAAATTCATCCTATAAGAGGGTGAAATAGGGGATGAAAGTTTGTATGAAACTACCTTTTTAAAGATTTTTCGTAGTTTTAGCGCGAGCGCAGCCGCGAGTTCTGCTAGTAATATTATAAATGTGTGTGCTTGTTTTTTATTTTTTCTTGTTTTTACTTAGGAATGAATCTGCAGGACTTATGCATAATATGAGCATGACATTGGCAACTCTTTGACCGCGTTTAATAAGCGTATTCACTCTTTTTTGGATAGGTTGTCATCAATGTGACATCTTATAAAGTTTAAAACAAAATGTATTAATATATCACTACTACCAATGGTGAAATACTTAAGGTCTTATATAAATACTAGCGACTCAACCTCGCTTTGCTTGGGCTCATCCTTACACAAAAACAAATGTATCCCACGGGAACCGTACATTTTTCTGGGTTAAAAAGTAACCTATATGCTATTCTAGACTATAATCTATCTCTTTGCCAAACTTAATCCCAATTCGTTCAGCCGTTCTGGCGTGAAAGAGTATCAAACGTCCATCCATCCATTCTCACAAACTTTCACATTTCTAATATTAGTAAGAATTAAAAATTATTAAGCCAGTAAAAGTTTTAGTTAGTGCTAGTATATAAAAATAAACTATTACTAAAACTGACATCAATAAGATGTTGTGGTAAAAAAGGTGTACTAAAAAGATACTTAGGTCACACTAGTATCTTTAAACAGCTTTATAGAAAAGACAATATTTATTTGGCTTTTGTAGTTGGATTAAAGCACTGCATCTGAGATGAATTTTAATGGTATTAGCAAATTTAATGTTAAGAGATAGAACTCTGTGAGATATATGACCCCATATAAAGCATGTCATCACTGTTTGGTATGTGCCAAGTTGCAACTCCGTCGGTTAGTAAAATTGAAGAAATATTAGCATTTGGTTTTAATATATTACCTGTGCAAAGTGGACAAGTTATAAAAATAGCACAAAACATCTGAAATAAAGGTAAGTTAATAAAAATATGTAGATACTTGGGTCGAATACTTTGTTTTCTTTTTTTGGCCGATTTCTATAAAAAGTATTATTATTGCGATTAATTTATATGGTTAGAAAATGTTTACTCGACAAACGCAAATACGTGATTTGCATAATAAACTTGTTGAATTCATAATTATTATTTATTTTATTAATAAATTTATTTGAGATGACTAAAAGAGATTTAACATTTCATATTAGTAGGTACATTTTGTTCTGCATTATTATTATTGTGTATAAACTGTATATCATTATTATAAGCATTTTGTGAAGCTCGATTTTCTTGGGTCTGCCTTTTGTCCTGTTGCGACTCATTTTCCAATTCTATGAGAAATATTTAGAGATTCTATAATACAAGTAGCTTATAATTTCAATCAGAT
Organism: Brenthis daphne; assembly: GCA_947093115.1. Taxonomy (NCBI): domain Eukaryota; kingdom Metazoa; phylum Arthropoda; class Insecta; order Lepidoptera; family Nymphalidae; genus Brenthis; species Brenthis daphne. The sequence goes on from OX352471.1 coordinate 2,753,847, forward strand.
ATTTATTTAAAGTATTCATACAATCTATACTAATATTATAAAGAGGTAAATTTTGTGAGTTTGTGGGTTTTTGAGATTGTGTGTTTGTGAGTTTGGCACATTGTGGGGGTAAGCCATGGATCTACGAAACCGATTTAGATTAAATTTGGTAAGAAGATAGTTTGAGACTTTGGAAAGGATATAGGATACTTTTTATCCCGGAAATTATCCTTCCAGGAAGTGACAATGGGGATGAAAGTTTGTATTGCGAATCAAGCTAGGGGCGAACCTGAGCGAAGCGAGGGTGAGTCGCTAGTATTATAATAAATTTAACCAACAACTATAGATTCCAAATACTTATATATTATATGTCAGGAACCAACATGCTGCTAACTTAGTGTTATAAAGATTTTATGTTGCTTTTAATTTCGTCTCACGTTAAATTATCATTCACACCTTATCACACACCTGTGTCATCACTGATACGTAGATGCGCCCTCCATTTTAAGTAACGCTATGGACGGAGTAAGAACAATGAACTTAGTCGTGACGAAAATTGAAAAAAGTATACTTTTATGTCATGTTTTATACTTGGAAATAAACTGAGACTGGGTTTTGTTTTTTACTATCTATAAGTAACGGTAACACATATTTAAATTTTAAATATAACATACAAATTATTATCTGTCGCTCATTTTATATCACACTAGCGGCTTATCATTGCTTCGCTCAAGTTTGTCCCTATAAGTCACTATAAGTTTCAGAAGACGTAGAAGACAATGAAAAATACTAAAAAAAATTTTTGGGCCAGGATCCTTTACAGATGTACAAAGAACACCAAAAATTCTTCACAATCGAATGAATGGTGTAGGAATGCATAAAGTACAAACATACAAATAAATCTTTATTTTTATTTATTTTTTATTTATGAACCAAAAAAACATAAAAAAGACAACAGATATCTTGTGTACAAAGGGTGACACCATAGGCGTAAAACCTATTCTTCCTCCATTAGAAAAATAATAATTAAAACTTTACGATTTTATAAAAAAAACTTTTTACAAAAGACAGACATTCGAATAGATTCATAATCTTTTTTTTTTAAATAGATCTTGACTTAGATATTACATTTTCAACTTTAATTGAATCTACGGTAAAAATACACAGTAACTCCATCCCGTTACTATTTTATTATAAGAATAATAATTAACAAGGCTGAATATAATTGAAAAACTAAAGAACACTGTGGTGAAATAACCAATTGACTTTTTCATTCCATCTAAAAAACAGCGCTAATATGTACTAACATATTACCAGTTATCCCAAGTTACGAGTATATACAAATATATAAAACACTAGCGACTCACACTCGCTTTGCTCGGGTTCGTCCCTAGCTTGATTCCCGATACAAAGTTTCATCTCTATTTTCACCCCCTTAAGGGATGATTTCCGGGATAAAAAGTATTATATGTACTTTCCAGGGTCTCAAACTATCTTTTAACCAAATTTCATCTAAATCGGTTCAGTAGATCCAGATATTATCCCCTAGTACGTCACGAAACTCACAAACTTTACCTTTTTATAATATTAGTATCGATAAGAATGTTCTATGAATATATTTTTTCGTTTTTGTATATACCTAACTGAACTCCCAACATAAAAACTAAAAATATACTTAAATAAAATTAAAATATCGCTAAACTGACTACTGAGCACCATTTTTTATTACCATTTCGTGAATTTAAAAATGTTTACAGCATTTTTTCTTTTTAAATCGTGATTGTTAGTGATGAAAATCATGAATTCTGGCTGGATTGAGTAATATCGCAAAGTCTGGTATCAAACATCGTCTGGTATATAAGAAGTCCTAGGTTCGATTTTCGTTAATGGCAAGTGTTTGGACAGATATTTTAAGAATATTTGTTTCGGTTTCAATAAAATAGATTGGGTTTGGGATAAGTAAGGACTCTCTATGGTCATTTTCTGACCCTGACTAATTTTGACCACAAAAATATGTAGAGAAGATACATATTTATATTACAATATTATATATTTGTCGTTTAATTTTGAGTGTACATATAGTATAATAGAATAATTTTATATTTAAATTATATGAATGTTTATTTTAATTAATCATTTTATCAGATGATTAAAATGAATAAATTAAATGAAAATGACGACAAAACATTCATTAAATGAAAACCTTTTTAACACGTACCACTTCCTATACATATAGAAAATGCATTTTTTTTTGAAGATAAAATTTAATTTATCAAGTGCGCAAATTAAGTAACTGACTTACGAGTATTTATTTAACTTACTTACTGACTTTCGTATGACGTCAAAGTTTTGAGTCATTGATAAAAAAAATAAAAAAATGAATAATAATTATTAAAAAATGAATCATTCACTCAAATCCTCTTCACATTCTTGCTAAGTATCTGACACAAACTAGTGCTCCACAGAACTCGTGTCACTTTTCAGACATGACATATTTAATAAATTGTTTTTTTTTAATTTTAATAAAAAAATTACTATGATACATTATTAATTTAACATTAATGAAGAAGGGCGACTTGCTGCGAAGGGAGTACACTTCTTTCTAACTCTTTAATGCAACCTACGTCATTTTACTTCATATCTTAGATTTTTTTTATGATATTATCCATACTAATACTATAAATGTGAAAGTGTGTTTGTTTGTCTTTCTTTCACGTCGAAACGGCTTGGCGGATTGGCGTGATTTTTTGTGTGGAGATAGTTGGCTGGACATAGGCTACTTTTTACCTCAGGAACGTATCTCTTTCCCACGGGAAAACACGTTATAATACAATCCAAAAAAAAAATATTTATGATGAAAATTACTTAAAACTTGGTATAAATGCTCTTCAATACAATTAATTAAATAGGTATTTAGCATTTTTCGAAATTCATCCCATAAGGGGGTAAAATAGCGGATGAAAGTTTGTACAAAACCTTCCATTTTAGAGTTTTTTTTCGTAGTTTTAGCGCGAGCGAAGCCGCGGGTTCTGCTAGTATTGATATAAATAACATAACATTTTATTATATAGTTTAAAACAATAACATTTTAATTAAAAAAACATGCACACCTTTATTTTAGCCTTAGGTGACCTTTTTTTTTAAATATATAGGGACCATATTTTTCTTCAAGTCTGTATAATAAGTTGTATTTTTATTTCATTATTTAAATATTCAAATTTTGTTAATAATTAATAATTTTGTACACATGTAGGAAGGCACTATTATGTTATCTTTAATTTTTTTATGTTACGTTTATAATACATTTATCCTTAAAATAATAATTATTCAAGTCGATTTATGATGTTCATTTAGCTCATTAAAGCTAATGCTACGTATTGTTATTTAATGAAGTCAAACATAATGATTTAATTAAGCAAATATTATCCTGTGAATTGCTTGTGATATTGGGGATATATATATATATATATATATATATATATATATATATATTCGAACCTACAACGTTCGTGTTTAGTAACTATCTTGTCTAGTTGTTTGATCGGGCACTTGTAAAATGACTGTAGCAATAAATCAGCGAGCAATACTCCACGGTACGAGTGCTAATAATAACTCCTTTAGTGCTAACGAGTTTATATTGATTTAGAAATTATTACTTTAATAGTATATGAATAATCGTTTTATTTATTTCTTTATAGTTTAACAAGTGACCCGTAAATACTTTGCTCAGGTAATATATGAGCGGAAAATCAGGTAATATATAAAACTAGCATTGCCCGCGGCTCCGCCCGCGTTCAGATGACCAATAGTCTAATTCTTAGGTTTTACATATTGGTATACTCTTACATTGCAGCTTTTGTATTTTTTTCTCTTCAATGAGATATTTTCCCGCGGTAAAAAGTATCCTATATGTTAACCCAGATAACCAGCTATCACCATGCCAAATTCCATCAAAATTCCTCCAGTGGTTTTTCTGTGATGCGGTAACAGACAGACAGACAAAAATTCTAAAAATTATAGATTTGGACTCTGTATCGATAATAGTGTCTATTTCAATAAGACTTTCGAAAAAAATTTTAATGTACAGATTCGGCTTAGTTAAGTACAATTTTATTATATGTCTAGATAAAGTGTACGTTATTATCGGGCCCGCTGTCTCTATCTAAAGAGTAATTTTCAAGTAAAAGATTCAAATATATTCAAGTAAATTAGAATATCATTATTCCACGTATGTTGGGGAGTGGATTTTTTTGAAATTGTCAAATAATGACGATGACGTTTGAGATATAATATGTTCATAAAAAAATATCATGAAAATCGTAAAAACATAATTCTATGTAAATATTTATCCATTTACAATATTAGTAATGATTATTAAAATTTGTACCTAAAGCAAAATAAATTTGAAATTAAAAAAAAAATGAATTTTAAAATTTATCCTTAGCTCCCATTTTATACCTATTTTTTTAAATTAATTTTATATCTATTTTTTTTATTCATTTAATTAATTTATAACAAGTTTGCCTATATCAGGACGCACAGTAAAATTATAAAAATAAATTTCTTGTTTACAATTAAAAATTTGTATTAAAAAAATATCACAAATATGTCAGTTGTCAGTACATTATGTGTAGCACAAAAAGTATCTGGTGCTATAGTTGAAGCTGTAAGTCCCACGTGGCTAGTAACAATCTACAAGAGGATAATGCAAAACGAGGAAACAAACGTTTATTTTCGGTCATCGTCTGCCACAGTGCAACGTAACGGTGGACCAACCGTGGTTTAATGTTTAATCTTTTTGATTTAACTAGCGTTTGAAATTCAACCATATTCATTATTGTTTTTTTTTATTGGTAACAGTAAATCCCGTTAATAGATACGACTAAAGAAAAAAAAAATAAAGAAAAAAATTAATAAAATAAAATCGGTTGACAAACAGGAGTTGAAGGATTGAGTTGTTTTGTATTTGCCTATTTATATATAGATTAAATTTGGACAGTCAAGTAATAAAACCAAAATCATTTAAAAAAAAAAGATATAAACTAGATACAGATACTATAATATTAATATGATTTTATCTCTTAAAACTTTTTTTTTTATTGCACTTACACTGATTCCTCTACACATGGCGTACTCTATATATCGTCACTCTACCTCGCTAGCGACTATATCAACTAACAAATGTACACATGCAGTGTACATGGAAATAATTGGAGGACAATTCTTTATAACATTCCAATAATTTTAATTTACCTATTGTATTCATTTTCAGTACTATAAAAATTATTCTCAATAATTTTTCAAATTTTATTAGTTTTATGTCAATATAATTTTTTTAATTTCAATTGTAAAATATAAATATAGGTATCAATTCTGACAAAATAAATAAAATTTTGAATCTATTCAATAAGGGTTTTTCTAAAGTTTGATACATTCTGTGTCTAGTGCATGATCTTCTATCTATTCGATCGAGTTAATATTATCTACAATTTAGTATGGAATAAAAATATATCGCTTAGAGACAAATAGAGGCAACTAATTTTTTTTGTACTTTTGGACGCTAAAGGCCATTATCATATATTTTTTTGAAAAAATTATAAGTTAATCAGTGTTTAAAATAAAACAATAAAAATTATTAATATTTTAAAATGACAAAGAAATGTTATAATTTAACAAACAAATCAAACAATGCTATGCAATGTTCGATAACTTTGTTAACAGTGTAAAGAATCTGGAGAACAGTGATAATTAATATTTTACAACTTAATTAAGAAAATTAAAGGCCTTTTAGCAAATTTTCTAGCACTCACTAATATTAACAGTCCGTTAAAATTCTTTTTAATATTTAATACGAAATATTTAATAATCTTACAGAGTATGGTGAAACTGGCCCTAATTCGATTATTGTTAAGGTAAAGAAAGTCATAAGAAGAATTTTGTGAAACTCAAACTAAGTATATTAATAAATAATATTTTTTTAGTGTCTTCGCTATAACTTCTTTGGAAATAGCAAAAGTTTAAGTAATTTTCATTATCTTTAAGCACGAAATCTTTATATTTACACTAGTTCAGTTTCATATTCATATTTCATTATTATATTTTGTAGTTAAATTGTAGTTAGATATTATTTTTCATGAAAGTAATGTTTGTTTGTCCTTCTGTCACGAAGCAACATATTATATAGGTACATATAGTAATGACTAAGTACCTCTTAGTATGGAATAGATATATATTTTTTTTAAATTCGTGAATTTTTCCGATGTTTTAATAGTTATGCCTACTGGTATTCAGGGTGAAAACAAATCTAACAAACTAAAGATCATAAAAATCAGTCCAGCAGTTCTCGAGTTATAAGTGTTGTAACAAACCCGACTTTGTGTTATATATATATATATATATTTATTGAAAATACGTGTTTATACAACATACATATTGACGTGTATATTTTGCAAAGAGATAATGTATGAGCTGAAGAGAAACATGACTTACTTCGATATATCAAATGGTTCCCCCGGGATATTTGTCTGTTAAATAAATTATACGTTTAAAATACCGCTTGACCGAAATGCCAATAAATACTATAAAAGTCAGTCAATACTGACTTTTACAGTACCTACTTATTTATGAAAGTAGTTATCTATACATATAATAATATTCTAAATATATCGAATCTGTACATTAAATATTTTTTGTAAAATCTTATTGAAATAGTCATAATTATCGATACAGAGGCCGAATCTACATATGATTATTAGAATTTTTGTCTGTCTGTTTGTCTGTCTGTCTGGGAACGCATCACGTGAAAACCACTGGACAGATTTTGATGAAATTTGGTACGATGATAGCTGGTCATCCGGGTCAACATATAGGATACTTTTTATTGCTGGTAAATATCTCATCTCTGAGAAATCTATGCTAAACCTCAAAACGTATTCTTTTCTTTAATTCCTAATATATTATCTACTTGACATAGTCAATATAAATAAGTCTAAATAAAAAAAAAACACCTTAAACTATATGAGATTCGTTAACGTTAAGGCTATATTCTATTAATTATTTTATTATTATATAAAAATAATTTACCAACCACAGCAAAAATTATAATATTTTCCAACTAAACTTGGTTGTTATATTTCTTTACGATTCACGGTCACGTGTTATCCGGTGATGGTTAAACGAATTTGTGTTTAAAGTAATCATAATCATACATAGCTTTGTTTGCTTGTCGTGTACGTTGCACATTACGTTAGCAACCAATCAACCGTTTAATGGTGACCTTCGTTTTATTGAACACGTACATACATACATACATACATATCGCAGTAGATTTTCTTAGATTTTCTCAATTATAAACCAAATACTTTATAAACGTATTTAATTTGTATTTTAAACCTCACTTGTCATACTTCAAGTTTTTTATAAGGTCAATATTCTAAAAAGAGCGTTTAAATGTAAAAAGCTTGAATCGAAAATTTCAATAAACAATTTAAAATGCTATGTAGATTACTTTATTTTCGTGACATTATGAACCGTGACGAATGATTTAGTATAGACAAAGTAGACATCATTTGAATATAACAAATCATTCAAGCGTATTGGCGTAGTGGTTATGTTACCGTGGGTACTGACTATTATCCTAGATATAGGAGGTTCAATATTTGCGAGAGTTCACCTGTTTTCTTCATTACATACATACATACATACATAATATATTTTACCGGATAAGATAAGATTTGAGATTATAGACAACCGCGGTAATAAATGTTTAATTCGGTAGTGAGTATATTTGCTACTTGTTCGATCTGTATAGTATACTCGTAATAGTTTTAACTAGAAATCGGAAATAATTTAAACAAGGTTACTCCATTAAAGAATATTGTTATCACTACATATTTTAGAAAAAACAAAGTGTGTCTATCTGAATGTCTGAACGCGATAAACTCAAAAACTACAGAACGGATTTTCATACGGTTTTCGCACATATATCTACGGAGTGATTCATGAGGAAGGTTCAGGTGTATAATTCATTAGGGTTTTGTGTAAATTGGCTGAAATATGACGATGATTGTTGAAGATGTCGGAAAATATTATACCTACCAACTTTATTGGCGTGCGACGCGTAAACCAATAAGTTATATGAAAATTTTATTGATTGATTCCCCATACAAACTTTCATCCCCATTTTCACCCCCCTTAAGAATGATTTCCAGAAAAAAAGTATCCTATGTCCTTTCCAGGGTATCAAACTATCTTCTTACCAAATTTCATCTAAATCGGTTCATTAGATCCAGAAATTACCCCTACAACGTCATAAACTCACAAACTCACAAACTTTACCTCTTTATAATATTAGTATAGATAATATATTACAGAATTAGTATCTCTTAAAAATATCTATAAAACCATGCTATGTATGCATTTGTATGTACATAGGGACGCACGCGAGCGAAGCTGGGGTAAGTCACTAGTCATTTGTAACAAAGATGTTCAAGGTAGTTTGGTACTGTTTAAAATTAAATTTACAACTATTTACACAGACCTTATTGCGATTAGTAATTGAGGTAAAACTGGGATTATAATTATATTGCATGTGTAATATTTACGTAGCGAGCGAATCTGAGTTCTGGTCTAACAACACAAGAGCGCTAAAACCGCAAAGTGTAGAGCCAATGCGAGAACTCGAATTATCTTCGTGAGTAAACCCAATTTATTACAAAATAGCGACGGAAACACCGTATTGTTTTTCAGTTTGTATGTCGGTCAATGTCGGTGGCTTTCGATTTCATATTCATCTAACACAAAAAATTGCTTTACAATAACTGTGGCCAACTTTTGTTACGTCACGCCGTCACTGAAAAAAAATACACCCCAAAGAAAACTGGTTGGCTAAATTTAACTTGTCTCTACAAAGTCCTAAATCAGAAGATCTATGATCTCATCATACTGTATGATATATATTTGTTATATATATATATATATATAACGAATAGGTGTACTGACTTCAAAATTATCCTTAAAACTTATGAGCGAACATCCTTCGGGAATAACGTATAATTAATTTTTTTATTGAAAATTTTGTTACATAATTGACAATGATATCGCGTAGCGTACACATAAAAAAAAATACATTTGTCGCGCATTGATGGTTTCCTCCTTATTTGGAGTCTACCAAAAATCCCATGGTATCCCATGGTTTAAAAAAATAAGTATGTATTAAGCATTTAGGTAAGTAGCAACATTAAATAAAAAATATATAAAATAGTGTCAAATAATTAGACTTTTAAAGAAATACGGTTTAATTAGAATTTCGTCTATTGCTAATCTGATATCAACACAGCAGTGTAATCGACACAGCTGTGTCACTAATGGCGTGGTAATTGAGCCCACACGACGACGATGCAATTGTTTGTTTGCACTTTTGCATACCTATTGTACATCAGGCATTCTTTAACGAAATTGTTGGAGATAAGGCGTACAGTGAACGTGGTATCAACTCTGTCACGAATAGGTGTAATAACTTCGCAATTTGGTTACATATGGCTTATCTATTCAAATTTTCTGTGTTTAAAGTGAAAATTTCGTAATTAGTATGTATCTAGAAACAATTTTCCTATCACTTTTTTTTTTGGAAAATTCATTATTATATATTAAGTACTCATCTATAATACTGATATTGAAATATATCGAACCTGGTACATGGTAGGGTGTGGGGTTCGCTGGGGGTAGCCAGTAGGCGGCACTGATAGGCGGATAATTTGCCGCGGACCTCGCGGTCTTGCTTCTGGCGCCCGCCTCACCTCGCATCCTTCAACACTCACACACTCACTGTCACAACATCGCGCGTCTGCATTGAACCGCGGCCGCGAGAAAACTAACGTAACACCAGTCTGTACCGATGCGCGGGCGCTGACGAACGATCAGTCATTCTTCTGTGTCACCTCTAACACCCCCCCCCCCCTCTCGCTAATGAGTTTCGTCCGTCTGTCGCCGTTTTTCATTTATATACATAATCAGAAGGTGTATTCAGTTTGTTAGTACTGCTGCTGTAGTTCAGTGATTAAAGCCACTTTCAAAGGCACGCTCAGCTTTTGTAGAGCGATTGCGTTGCATCTCATGTTTCATGTTACTGTCTCAATTAATATGCTATCGGCATGTGTTTTTTTTTAAATAATGAATCATAGTTACCTTTTGTTTTCTCTGGGTCGTTTGTTATTTTCATTTAGTTTTATCTACAACTACGGAATTAAATTTCCAATTTGTATCTTAAAGTATGATACAATAAATTATTCAATCATTATTGATTGGATGATAGTCCCATATTCTATCTTATACTATAACTAGCGACTCACCCTTGCTTCGCGTGGGTTCGAGCTTGCTTCTCCATATAAACTTTCATCTCCATTCTCGCCCCCTCCCCCTCTTAAGAGATGATTTTCGGGAAAAAAACTATCCTATGTACTTTTCAGGGTCTCAAACTATCCTCTTACCAAATTTCATTTAAATCGGTTCAGTACATCCAGAGATTATCCCATAAAACCTCACAAATTCACAAACTTGACCTCTTTATAATATTAGTATAGACTAGAATAAGATATAGATTGTAGAACTCTACATTTCTCTATTTATTTCAAATATACTATTCACTTGTTACTAAATAAAAACTTTTTAACAAAAAAATAAAAACCGACTTCAAACAAAAGCACTAAAAAGTAAAAAATAACTGATTGGTAGTTTTCATTTACTATACATACCTAATCAAATATTTTCGAAGTCGGTGTGCTTTGCTTTGTATGGGCTGGCACCGATTTCGAAAATATTTGATTAGGTATGTATTTAATAGGTAGGCTTTAATTACTTAGCCAAAGCACACCGACTTCGAAAATATTTGATTAGGTATGTATAGTAAATGAAAACTACCAATCAGTTATTTTTTACTTTTTAGTGCTTTTGTTTGAAGTCGGTTTTTATTTTTTTGTTAAAAAGTTTTTATTTTTCCCTTTTTAGTGTAGACAGTAGTAGCAAAGTAAGGATTCTAACCTGTTAGGCTTGTCAAATCAAACAAAATAAGCCCAAACTCAAAGTATCTACTATTAGCCGTTGAAGAGTTCCACCTATCCACCTTCTGGCCTTGCCATCAGGTCAACAACATCGAACCACTGTATTATCAACGGAAATAGAAATACTTGCAAAGTTTCAAGTCAATATGACAATTAGAAGTAGGTTAAATTCATCATTAGTTGTTTTTCCACCCTTAGGGGTGGTATTTTTTTTTGAAATTTAAATGGGACCAATCTGGAAGTATACCCTTTCAAACAAAACAAATATTGTCCAAATCGGTTAATAAATGACGGAGTTCTGAGGTAACAAACATAAAAAAAAAAAAAAACACACAGTCGAATTGAGAACCTCCTCCTTTTTGAAGTCGGTTGAAAATAAAATAAGTAAATAGTTTGATGGTAAGGGAATAGTGTGGTCTTTTACTAACGAAATCGTTTTTGGAATCAATCTAACAGTCCCAGAGATAAACAATAAACACAGACAGTGTGTTACCACGTGGGATGCTACTGGTATTTCTCTAACACCAGAGTGCAAATTCGTGGTTGTTGTGGTCTGCTTCGGCAGGCCAGCCGCTGGGCCTAATGCTTGATCCGTAAGCGATCCAGCGGTGCCCCATTAAAACGGGGGGATCTGATGGGTTTTAGTGGATAGTACTGGTTTTTCTAGCCGGTTAGGTCTACATAAGTGGTATGCAGGTGGTATGCTTAAATTTTTCGAAAATTTTAATTAAAACTATCTTTTCGGATTATTTTGCGGATTTTTTTTTGATTTTTGGTTCCCGACGTTTCGAATGCTTTACAGCAATCATGGTCACGGAACACTAAACAATGTAAGTAATTAATAAAGTTTTTTAAAAATTGTAATATTCATAATAATAGTAGCTAAAATTAAATAATTTGCTATATTTAATTATAATACTTATTAAATTTTGTAAAATAGAAATATAAATCAACAAATATTGTACTTGTACTTTAATGCAATTTTTAAATTTTTGAAATAATTTTTGTAAAATAGTGGGTAGGCATTGTCTGTAACAAGTATATGTTTGAGACATCTATAACCTTAGTCTATTGATATATGACCATGATTGCTGTAAAGCATTCGAATCGTCGGGAACCAAAAATCAAAATAAATCCGCGAAATAATCCGAAAAGATACTTATTTAAAATGTCAAATATTCGCGTAAATCTAAGAAAGTATTAAGTTTTCTAAAGTTAAAAAAACTCTATGTTAGTGGAAATTTGACCTAATTCAGTACAAACGCCATCATCATGACGTCTCATTATTATTGAGTCCTTGATTGCATCAGCTTTGATGCGCATCGTTTCCCTTTTAAAACGCATTCGTATTACAGCTCATATTTCACTCGATATCTATAATTAAAATACTATCTCAACTGGCTTATTTTAATACCGACAGTATAATATGACTGTATATGACTGTATCTTTGATATCGTTCGTAATTTGTCAAAGAGGTTTGTAGTAATGCCAGAAAAATCGCCTCTCATGAAAAAATCTTGTGAAAATATAAGTACATATACATACATATATAAGTATTAATTTATATATAATTTAAAAATATATATACGAAATTCTTTTGATGTCATCCTGACCGACTTCGGTCACAGCCTGCAGATTATTGCGGAGGTTTATATGACGAGACGTTTGGCTTAGTTTGTAGTGACCCTACTTGCTGTGCCAGCGGTCGCGGGTTCGAGTCCCGGTAGGGGCATTCATTTGTGTGATAAACACGAATGTTTGTGCTCATGTCATGGGTGTTTATATTTATAATATGTACCTATGTATTTAAAGTGATATATAAGTGTAGTGTATCAACTATCGGTACCCGTAACACAAGCCTCGTAGCTTACCATGGAACTAGATGGTGTTGTGTTAATGTCCCAACATATTTATTATTATTTATTTATTATTATATGCAAAACATATGTGCATTCTATTCCATTGACTCTAAGCCGTTCGTTCCAACAAATAGTGACAATCGGTAAGAGATTCGAACCTAGGACCATCTCACGCCGTACCGGTTAGCCGAAAGAGCTAAGGAGGCAGTAACATTCTTTATACTGTTATCAACTACAGTTCAAGTGGGCTCAGGCCTGATGATCTCTTTGTAGAGCACTTTATTTAGCTCTTTTATGATCTCAAATTCAAATAGCATTATAATAGTTATCTTGTTGACTTAACCTAATCTAAATAGTATCAATTTAGACGATCCACAATTTTGTATTGTAGTAAAGCTTGAGATTACATTGTAAATTTGAAAATGTACACCACATTTTTTATTTATCTGTTCTTTCATCCCCATTTTCACTTCCTTAAGGGATGATTTTCGGGATAAAAAGTATTCTATGTCCTTCCCAGGATCTTAAACTATCTCCTTACCAAATTTAATCTCAATCGGTTCATTAGATCCAGAGATTACCCCCTACAACGTCATAAACTTATAAACTCACAATTCACAAACTTACCTCTTTATAATATTAGTTTAGATATTTCTAATTTTTCATAACTAATTTGTTCTAATAAAAATAAATGAATTATTACTATATGAACTAACACGAGTTGAGCCTCGAAATAAAAACTGTCGGTATATATTAAAAAAAATAACATTGAAGGCTGTACCCGAAATAAACATTATCAATTGCATCGTGTCAATCTATACTAATATTATAAAGAGGAAACATGTGATTTTTTGTTTGTTTATATTGAATAGGCTCCGAAACTAAAGAGCCGATGTATTAACCGATAGTTTGAGACCCTGGGAAGGACAGAGGATAGTTTTATCCCGGAAATCATCCCTCAAGGGGGTGAAAATTGGGATGAAAGTTTGTATGGAATGGGGACCAACCTAGTGACGAACCCGAGCGAAGCGAGGGTGAGTTGCTAGTAATTTTTATTTTTTTTATATAAAAAAAGCTATTGAAAAATTAGAAATAAGTTGCATGAATTTATTTAAGTCATATCATTTTAAAAATATAAATACTGTTGAAAATGTATCCATTTTATTGAAAATATTTAAACAGTTTATAAAGAGCTGTGTAAACACCGCCATTTTTACGCGCTTGGAACGACGTCTCAAACTATGCCCAATGTTCATGCCATTGTAGTAGATCACACCAAAATTGCTATAATATAATACTTTTTTAGATTTACGCGAATATTTGACATTTTAAATAAAACTAATTCTTCGGATGATTTTGATTTTTGGTTCCCGGTGTTTCGAATGCTTTACAGCAATCATGGTCGGGAGAGAATAAGGTTTTAGACGTCTTGCTATAATATTGTTAAGGATACTGTAATTGCTATAATTAAGTAATGCCCATTAATTTATGACAAGTATATTTTTTCAACAAACACCTCTAGTACACTGGTTAATATTACAAATTTTATTTTATATTAAGGAAACAAAAGGTTATTATTAAGAAAAACTCATTAATTAACACGTGACATCTGACGTAAGATTTTGTTGTATGGACATTTTGTACTTTTTTCTGGTCGTAAAAGTTTCCAAAAAAAAAAAAAACACAAAATTTAAGCCAAAAACATATTCTCTATAACTCTTTATCATCTATTAAACTACTACGTCCAGATTTTCGTAAGAGAAAAAATACAAGAACAAAAAGCAAATAATATTTACTTTAAAACATATAAAAGTATTTAGGTTATTTTAGTCTTGTACTTAGTATTAAGCAATCCTTAATGAACGAGTTACTCCCATTCGACTCTAACTTAACCAATTCTGACTATATTTTTTTATTTAATCATAATATACACAGCACCAATCAAAATAAATAAACTTGATGGCACAAATTTAGCAAAGCAAAGTACAAAAAGGCACAGCACTCTAATAGGAAGGCACGTACTGTACGGTCTTTTCTCAGCGAGCTCCTACGCTCGCTACGTTACGGGTAATGCATATTAATTAGTGTATGAGATGGACAATGTGTTTGTAGGTGGCCAGTAGATACGGTGGCCGCTCAAAGCAACTGACGTCTTAACAGTTGTTACTTCAATACTGTATATATATATATATATATATATATATATATATATATATATAATTGTAACTAAGCCGAATCTGTACATTAAATAATTTATGGAAAATCTTATTGAAATATACTGTCTGTCTGTCTGTGACTGCATCACGGAAAAACCACTGGAGGGATTTTGATGAAATTTGGTATGATGATATCTGGTTATCAGGGTCAACATATAGGATACTTTTTACTGCAGGAAAATATTTCAGCTCTGAGAAATCTACACTAAACGTTAAAACGTAAGGAGGGACGAACCCGAGCTGAGCGAGGGTGTGTCGCTAAATTTATTTATAATGATTATTAAGTATAATATTTTGCCCGTATTTGTACTTATAATAGTAATATCTAAATAAAGTAATATCTAATTAGTAATTCAATAATTACTTTTTTACATTGCTTTTAAGATGATTATAAAATAACATATGGGTGGAGTTTTTCTTTAAATCTTTTTTTTTAGTCCTTTTTCATATCAACAACGTATAATAATAACCGATTTATAAAAAAAATATATCACGAAAATCCAGTTTAATAATATTAAGTAAACATATTTTTGAATTATATGAAAAAATCATCTTTTTAGATTATATAATAATAGCAACACTAAATAATATTAGTAATTAATAAAGCTTTTGTAAAAATTGTAATATTTACAATAATAACAGCAAAAATTAAATACATAATATTGCTATATTTAATTATGTTATAACATTTATTAAAAAAATTAAAATTAAAATTTGCTGTAAGCCATTCGAAACGTCGGGAACCAAAAATCAAAATAAATCCGCGAAATAATCCGAAAACATAGTTTTATTTAAAATGAAAAATCTTAAATAAAATATATATTTTTAATCTACATATTCGACCACAAACCATAATATTTTATGTATAATGTACATAGATAATAATAATCTATAAACAGTATATAAGGGACGACTGACTGTTTTCTGGTTTATTTTATGTTTGAAAATATAAAAAAATATATATATAGTTTGGATTAAGCCATACTATAATGGTCTATATAAGTATCAATGCTATAGTGGATGCTTTAATATTCGTTACGTAACCACATAACCCTAACAAATGCACACAAGCTGACACCAAATAAGTGAGGGGTCTGGAACTAAAGTTGGTGAACTTAGTCTACTTAGTCTGAACTAAGTTGCTAAGATATAGTCGTTGTACCAATGTATTGTCCCGTACGGCTTAATGTTGCAGAGCTTTAAGCTTTCTTGTGGAACGTGTACCTAACGGTGAGTGTGGTGGTAAATTTTGAGTTTGCAGACAAATCTTACTAAAGTGTCTTGAAGCAACTAACTGGTTTTCTCAACAAGTACTGTGCAGCGTTCGATTTAGGTGAAGTTTTGGTGGGAATCCTTTGAAATATCGCTAGCAGGTATAAGGAAATATCTTCTACTGAAAGTATACATATATCTATAGTTTTAAAAATTAAAAATATAATGAACATATTATAATGATCAAAAACACAAAATGATGATGAAAATGTTAGCGAGGTGACCGGCCATATAAATTACATGGATCTGTTGCTGCACAATATGATTTTTCGCACATGTTCAAGCTTTCTTCCATTTTGTTATAATCTTTATATATATAATTCTTCTGTGAGTGTGTATGTCACTGAACTTCTCTCAAACGACTGGACCGATTTTGATGAAATTTTTTGTGTGTGTTCAAGGGGATCTGGGAATGGTTTAGATTCACAATTTTTTTAATAGAAAATAATATTTTAAAAAAAGTTTGAAATTTTCAAATTAAAGACGTGTAGACAGGACAACGTCTGTCGGGTCCGCTAGTTACATATAAGAATTATTAGCTCAAGCACAAACTCACATCGATAGAAATAAGACAATGTAGAATTTGTCCTCAATATGATAGAGTCCAATAGTTCACAGAAGGTGTATTTGGTTGAAATACGAGCCACTAAACGCTATTTACGATGATATCATATTGCCGAATGACCTAGTATTATCTTTTGTGTAAGTTCGTGAAACATCGTCTTAAATCATCACTTATACTACGTTTATTGTAGGCTGGCATTAGTCACAGCCTTTTGTTCATATTTAAATGTAAACTACATTTCTTGGGTTTTTTTAGAGAGATATTTTATTGGTCAGAATGTGATATAGAGTAATTTTTCTCTCAGTACATTTAGAGTTTCCGAGGGAAAAGTGGTTTTGAGAAGTTGCTTACTATAAGATATCTGTACAGTTAAATAAAATTGAAGTGTCTGTTTGTAATATAGAAATTAAAGCTTTTTACTAAATGCATTTGACACATTTAAATACGGCACTTATAAGAAAACATAGTTTTTAACATTGTTCTTGCTAATCTCCGAAACGGCTAGATTGATTTTGACGAGAATTTCACTGGCAGATAGCTTATGTTATAAGAAGTAACTTAGGATACTTTTATTTTAGAAATAGAATTAAAATTGCGTATTCTCAAAGCAATTAAAACGTACCTCGGGACGCACCCGAAAGAGCGAGGTTAAGTCGCTACTTTATACTCGTAATATAGCTAATGTGAGTGAATTCTATAACGTTTTAACTTAACGCGTAAACAGCTAATAATTTTAAAACTGGTGGTTGGTGGCAAAATTCCTTAAATAATTTAGATGGAATAATTCTGAGAAGCATTAAGAAAGAATTTTCGTTTCCTTTTGTTATAATATGTTAAAAATATGTGCCGCGCGCCGCAACGGTGTGTAATAAATATGTGCTCTTGTGGGTAAAGCAACGAGAATATCACAATGCTTCATACTTCACGTATCTACTACTCCATGATTATGCTTAGTAACGTGCGCTTAATCTGATCTCCAGATTTTTTTTAAATCAGATATATCCAACTCGTTAACGTTTGGCAATCCAGCCGGGCGCGAAGCCATGAAACGCATTAGTGGGACACCTTGGTGGGCGGTGTACCATGCGGGTTGCTACTGGTACTTCTCTGACAGCAGAGTGGACTGTGGGAGCAACCCCTTGATTGTGTGGTCTGCTCGGGTAGACCTGCGAAGCGTAAGCAATCCTGCGACGCGACGCTTCATTAAGACGGGGGAGGTTCTGTTGGGTTTTAGTGGGAGATTCTATTGGGTTTTAGTGGGTAGTACTGGTTTTTTTTTTTCAGTGAGTCTCACATAACTAGGTCTGTATGTGTATAATATAAATAGATTTCCCAATATTAAAAAAATAGGGGAAGCTTGTATACATACAGAATACAGATGGTATGTGGAAATGTATTTCCCAACATTAAAAAAAAAGGGTTTAAGCCAAGTAGATAGATACGGCTTATGTGTTTATAAATTTACGTTTTAGTAATATTTATTATTAATATTATAAATATCAAATCGTTGCATAATATTTGAACATTAACAAAATTATAACATACAGTTTTCATAACAAGTGTTTACTGTGTATTACTAATTTTTGCGCTAATCGTGTACGCAAAAGCCATGGCGTCGAGCATTATGTACATATATATTTTAATCGTTTCGATTAATTTAGGATATTTAGAGATCAAATTCTGAATTCTGCTTTAATTGGTATAACGAAGTTTTAGCTGAATTACAATTTATTTATCTACTTATCTACCACCCACCACCACTTAGTTTAGGATCTAACTAACCAGCGAGACTTGAAGTAACTTTTTATGTAAATATTTTATTTGCCAATTTACCATTTGATGAACTGGAAAGTAAAAAGTAGGATTTACTTTTTATTTGCAATATATCTATGTAACAAACATATACGTAGATAATTTGCTTCCTTATTATATAAAAAAAAAATAGAATATCTAAGTTAAAAAAATCTTAGTATATAATTTTACCTTAAAATATACATATACCTATAGATATAAAATTAAAAAAAATATTAATTCGGTTCATATTTGATCAAAATATCGCGTAATATACATGCCAATACACATGCCGGTAAAATCCTTTGCAATCGTTTAGTTAGGCCTTATTTATATTAATAATTAAAAAAACTTGTAAAAAACAACACTAAAATTGGAAACGAAACATGAATTTAATTAAAATTTCTTTAAAGCATGTATTTCGAATGATAGAAACATTTAACAATTTACTTCTTCACAGATACATAAAGTTTTTGCTTTTGCTCAGTTACGATGCATTAACAAGTTTACAAACTTACAATTCAAAGGATACTAAATAGAGTTAATTAATCTAAGCTATACATATAATAAAATTGTAACTTAGCCGAATCTGTACATTAAATATTTTTTTGGAAATCTTATTGAAATAAACATTATTATCGATACAGAGGCCGAATCTATAGTTTAGAATTTTTATCTGTCTGTCTGTCTGTTACCGAATCACAGAAAAACCACTGGACGGATTTTGATGAAATTTGGTATGGTGATAGCTGACTATCCGGGTCAACATATAGGATACTTTTTACCGCGGGAAAATATCTCATTTCTGAGAACAAATACAAAAACTGCAATGTTATATAATGTATACTAATATGTAAAGCCTAAGAATTTGGTTTTTGGTCATTTGAACGCGGGCGGAGCCGCGGGCAATGCTAGTCTATGTATATTATTAATATATAAAGGTCTATGCACACGAAGACATTTACCGCACCATCACGTCGACGCGCATTTGTATCGACACGAACGCAAGCAATCATAATTTTTAAATTTCATCCACGCAGAATATGCGTAGACCTCGTACGCTTATGATACGTGCGTCATCGATGAGTTTATGAAACAATACAGATGTGCATATTAGTGCTCTTTTAAGTTTAGCGCCGAACACACGGAGGCGACGCGTAGAAAATTCCTCATGTGCATAAGCCCTAAGGCGTGTTTTTTTGATTGTTTGAACGCATTAATCTCTATGAACATTTTACTACAATCCTTAGAAATGTAGCAAATATACAAATGAACTATGTAAACAAAATTGCGTCCAACAGCTAGCACTTATTTTACTGTACTAATAGACTGATGGCGATCCCCATCCGCTTTGCCCTTAATAATGATTAATATATATACTATTATATGTATGTACAATGGAGGATTTATACAACACTAGCAGAACCCGCAGTTTCCCTAGCGCTAAAACTACAAAAATATCTAAAAAGGTAGTTTCATACAAAATTCCATCCCCTATTTTAACCCCTTATAGAATGAATTTCGAAAAATGCTAAAACACGTATTTATTTAATTTTATTGAATAGCATTCAAAGTTTCAAGTAATTCTTATCAAAAATATTTTTGGATTGTATTATAACGTGTTTTCCCGTGGGAATTAGATACTCTCCCGCGGTGAAAAGTAGCCTATGTCACTCTTCAGCCCTCCAACTATCTTCACACAAAAAATCACGCCAAACCATCACTCCGTTTCGACGTGAAAGAAGGACAAACAAACACTTTCACATTTATAATATTAAGATTGGATAATATATTGTTTTATAAGTTATTTCGTTACTAGTACTAGTATATAATATCATGATAACAATTTACAATGGTTCAAGTAACCTATAGCTCTAACAAAACATAAGTTATGGATATTCCAAGTTTAATTACGATCAGTTGAGTTGTTTGTCATTGAGTTATTTGTTATTGTTAGAAAAAAAATATTATTTTCCTTATTTACGTGAATAGGTATTGTAATGACTTACCATTTCGATTTTCGCTGTCAGCGGGCTTCATCTGGATTGGATGATGCATCTGTAACAATATAATTAATAAAATGAGATAAATTGCTATTAAATAATATTCATTACTATATAACTTATAACTTATAAGTTACTTATTTAATATCTTTACTTAACTTATAATAAAAATAATAATTATGAATAATAATAATAGTGAAAGAAAAATGGTATACTAATGCATTTGAATTTTGAGAAAAAAAAATACAAGCTTCAAATATGTATATTCCTAACATAATAAATCTTTTAAAATTTTTGACATCGTGAATTATAACATTTAGTTATGTATTAAATACTAGCATTGCCCGCTGCTCCGCCCGCGTTCAGACGACCAAAAACCAAATTCTTAGGTTTTACATATTAGTATACTTTTAAATTGCAGTTTTTGTATTTTTTCTCAGAAATGAGATATTTTCTCGCGGTAAAAAGTATTCATATGTTGATGAGGATAACCAGCTATTACCATACCAAATTTCATCAAAACTCCTCCAGTGGTTTTTCTGTAATGCGGTAACAGACAGACAGACAATTTTTTTTAAAAACCATAGATTCGGCCTCTGTATCGATAATAATGTTTATTTCAATAAGATTTTCGAAAAAATACCTAATGTACAGAATCGGTCTAGTTACAATTTTATTATATGTGTAGATAACGTGACTGAATATGAATATCTTTTATTATATACATGTCTAGATTGAGAAATGCAAACAAAATACATATATATAATCAAAGATGAACAGGAATAAAAAGCGAAAAAATTAAACTAAGTGCTTTACGCATAAACATTGCGATTTTTTAATTATTTAATGATTTATTCTATAAATAACTATCATAAAATGATTTAAATGATGGTAAAGTTATCTATTAAAAATATTAATTATACCTAGTCTATACATATATAGTTTTTCGCAATAATATGATGGATCCATACAAAAACATACGCAATAAAATTTTATGGTTCATAAATATTTCAACCATTATATATTACAAGTTATTTAACCCGAAGCCCTCACAACCATATATTTATTGATAATAACAGTTTATTATTATTAATAATATTTTTAAATTAGCCTACGCTTAATAAAATGTTGCATACTTTGCGATGACACAATATTTCAATGCAACCACACACGAATTGTTTGCTGTAGGATCGCAGCACACGATCAGAGCTATTTAAATTATTTGTAAACACATAGCGACTTCGTGGTCTATAAACAATTGATAATGTATGCATGAATCGTTCAAATACTGAATGCTTGGAAATCTTAGGTCATTCGACTGAAGTCATTCGAATAGTGAAGCCTGCAGTTACAACTTAACTTTCAAATTATGGTGTTGCTTACACGCTACTCAAAATCTTCAAATATTTCTCGTATGTTATTAGCCACTTTGGTAAGAGATTCAGCGTTCTCTTTATAAAAACAATATATCATCAATCTCACTTTTTAAAGTGTTCTTAACTTGTAAATTTGACTAATTTTTATTTGACCAAAATGGAATAATAAATACTAATAATATAATAAGGCAGTGGTATACCAGTGGCAATGCACTCGTTTGGGAAACCGAGTGAAGCGGGTTCAAATCCCGGGTCTCGCACCTCTGATATTTTTATGTGCGAATCATTTCCAACATTATTACCACTTATCTTAACGGTGAAGGAAAACATCGTGAGGAAACCTGCATGTCTGAGAGAGCATGAACATGTCACAGAGAAGATGTTAGTAGTGGGACGTTAAAAGGGCTGAATACAATATAATAATTCAGCCCTTTTAACGTCCTACGGCTGGACATAAACATTTTTTCAATTCGAAGAGAATGAGGAATAGTCAACGAAACTAGGTTGATGGACTTCACATATCCTTCGAAGACTGACTTGTTTGGCAAACTAAAGCTAAGTAATGGGTCACTAGGTTTTCTCAGGTATGAAGGGTTTCTTACGGTATTTTTCTTTCTAGCTAAACAATTTTTTTACTTTTTACGAAAAATTTTTATTTTTTACGAACTTTTATTATTTTTTACGAACAAAATCTTGCCAGGGACTAGACAACTGTCGAGCCCCTACTAGATGAGTACCCCCCCTCAAATACCTTAATAAAAAAGGCACACAGAGTCAATATCGGGTAGACTTCCCGAGCTGACTGTTTAAATGTTGCATGTATTTTTAACGAAATATTTATTTATGATATTCTTATTTGCATAATTATCATCTTAAATTAACCTGTCTACTGTTAGACATAGGCCTCTCCAATGGCATGTCACTGAGCTCGATCTATATTACGCATCTAACCATTGCCAGTCACTTTGCATATATCGTCACTGCATCTAGCATGAAGTCGTACGACACTACGTTTGCTAAGCCGTGGTCTCCACTCCAGAACCTCTAGTCCATCGGTCGTTGTTTCTTCCACAAATGAGACCGTATCACTGCCACTTCAGCTTACCAAATCTATAGGTCTCGTTCTGTTAGTCCTCTGTAGGATCAGTTCATTTCAGATCTGATCCTTCAGAGAATCTTCAAGCATAACCCTCTTCATAATTTATAATTTCTTAACTTACATAGCACCAAAATTGAATCCGTTATCTCTTCAAAAATCGTTGTTACTATGCGTAATGTAATGCAATTAGGTCATATACTTTGTACAAGATAATTATATGTAATATATTATTCGTGACAGCTAATTGGCTCATATTATGATAAATTAAAATCATAGGTGTCAAGCGCGGACGCTGTGGATGGTATCTTGAAAAGGTTAAATTGATTGGTGCTATCATTAATTAGTCTATTTCAAATAACTTATTAATGTTATAAAGTAATTTTGAATTATAGGATGTCTAAATAAATCAAAATAATCAAATGTGAATATATAAATAAATATGTCGGAACATTAACACACATCACCATCTAGTTCCATGGTATAAGCTACGAGACTTGTGTTATGGATACCAGATAGTAGATATTCTACACAAATATAATTATAAATGCATACATGTTATAAATATAAACACCTATGACTGGAGTAGGTACAAGCATTCGTGCTCATCACACAAATGAATGCCCTCAGCGGGACTCGAACCCGCGACTGCTGATACAACAAATAGGGTGCCTACAAACTGAGCCAAACCTGTAATCAATCCTAAATCCTCAAATTAAAATTTTTGCACAATTTCTTATGACCGAGTTATTTTCTTTACAACCTGATAAAAGTCTTAATTTTCAGTTCAAGTGCGTTACTAATGATTAATATATTTTTTTTAATTTTGACTAGCGACTTACTCTCATTTCTCTCTGGTTCTAGAATCTAGACTGAGTCTGAGATACAATTTTTCGCATTTATATTATTAGTACCATTAGTAAGTCTTATAAAAACTGAGAGAAATATTTATTTCCAATTTATAAAAAATAGTATATATATGTATTATGTATATATGTTTTAAGCCATTCAAAGAAAGAGCTCAAACCTTTGCCAATACCATCTCCGTTGTCATTCGTCTATAAAAATAGCCGGGCGCTGATTGACATGTGCCCTGGAGTATATAGCCTGTCTAACTATCAGCTTCTTCACATATTAAATAATACATTGATATATTTGGTTTTATTGTTTATTTCTTTTGTTTATATAGGTGTTACTAATTATTACTAACTAGTGATGCGTCTCGGCTTTATTTAGTGTTGTTCGCTAGTTATTTATACTAAAACCCCATGAGAATTATTACAGGGATTATAAGTTGCTATTTAATTCCAAGTTATTGAATATGTAGTTAATATATACATAGTTAAATAAATGGATGTTTAAATAAAAAAAACATATATAAATATACACAGAATGACGAAGCTTACTATAGGTTGTAAGAATTGATGACCAGTGTGGCATACAATATTGCAAGTGACACGGTATTCGATGTTCATTTCCAAGTGCTTATTGAGACTTTAACAAAATAAAAAAAAACAAACGCAAAAACGACAAAAGCTATCTATATTTAAGTAAATAATAATATATATACAAATATTTAGGTATAAGTACGTCTGTGCAATAACCTAATTAGAAGTTTAACTCACATTGTAATATAAATGGTATTGTACGTGTTAATTCGATATCATAAAACACATTTGGTATGTTTATTTTATGCACTAGCGACTCACCCTCGCTTCGCTCGGGTTCGTCCCTAGGTGATTCTTTAAATTGACATAACTTTGTTATTTATGAACCGATTGAAATAAAACAAATACGAAATGTTAAGTGAAGCACACCACAATACATTAATGAAAACCGTATCCAAATAGGTTAAGGCGTTTCTGAGATAAGCGCGCACAAACCCATAGACAAACAAACAAAAAATCTAAAAAAAATCATCGTTTTGGGTTTTGGTTCTCAATAATAGTTTTTCACAAATATCTTCCATATACAGACAGCAATCAGTTACACTTTTATTATATGTATATATAGATTTGTATTTGAAAATCTTGTGATATACATAAGGAAACTCAAAGCGTAATATAAAGAAAACTTTTCTCTTGGGATTCGTTTATCTAAACTTTTTGTAGATTTACTCGCCAAAATGTTAGATTAGAAAAATAATATACCCAATATGTACTTATTATCATTGAAGCAAAATCAACGGAAACTTTTGCCTCCAATTATAAGACTGTTATTTCTACTAAATACTGTATTTTAAAATACAAACTAATTTTATCAGCACTCCGCACTCATTTCGCTTTAACAAAGCTTTTTTCAACCATTTTATTAGCCCGCAAGAGGTGTTTTAGCTTTTTGTTTCTCATAATAAAACACGTTGTGATTTAAATTTTCATAGTGCACTTCCAGCATAGTTTGCTACTACTCACTACCATATGTCGCTATAGTAAAATATTAAACTGTATAATATTAAACTGTAATTATAAAGTCACGCAAGTATTTAAATGACGTGTTGAATACACTAACACTAGCGACTCATCCTTGCTTCGCTCGTGTTAACGTTTAGTATGCAATAGATAAACTATATATATATATATATATATATATATATATATAGGTATGATGAGTTGTTGTTGGTTATATTATAATGTGTTTTCCCGTGGGAATGAGATAATCTCCCGCGGTGAAAAGTAGCCTATGTCAAAAAAAAAATGACGCCAATCCGTCTCTCTGTTTCGATATACAAATAAACAAACAAACACTTTTTACATTTATAATATTAAGTGTGGAAGTATAGATTTATTTTAGGAAATAACAGCAGGAATTGATTCATTTCTTCGAAGCTACCTACAGGAAAAAATGTATTGAGATTATTATAACTTGGGATAATTATAACTTGGATGTAATGTATATTTTAGGAAAAGAAATCAAAAGTGTAAGTGAAATTTCAGAGATAGTTAATTATTATATTCATACTTCGATTAACTTCAATGTCTTTTTACATTTACTTAAGGCTAGCGACTCACCATCGCTTCGCTTCGGGTATCCCTAGACAAAAATAAATTCATCCCATGGGAACCGTACATTTTCCGGGATGAAAAGTAACCTATATGTTGTTCCAGAATATAATTTATCTATGTGCCAAATTTCATCCAGATCCGTTCAGTGGTTCTGGCGTAAAAGAGTAACAAACGTCCATCCATTCAAACTTCGCATTTATAATATTAAGTATGGATTTTAACAAAGTCTGGATATAAGCGAGACGCTAATGTAATCGTTTTTCCTCTCTATCTCAAAAAGGAAAGTCCGAGTGTCGTTATAAGCCTTGGCAACAAAACTTAACTTGCACAGTTACGTAGAAATCGCTAGCGAGTATCGAGAAAACATGTAACGGAGACAAAGAACAATGCAAAATTATATGTCGCGATTAAATTTAATGATAGACCGAGTCGTAGCGTTAGCGGTATTGTTATATTCAAAGTTCTGGTATCAGGTAAAATATCATAGTAAACTTTATCAAAATATGTATTTATAGTTAAGGAACGTGCGCCGCATTGCTGAGGAATATGTCGCGTTTTCTTTACATTTTTGAATAGTTTGAAATACTTTACTTGAGAAATAGTATTATTTAACTGCATAATTAGATATAGCGATTTAAATATTCATTTAACTTTAGATGAGTCAGTTTTATACGTAAAACGTACTATAATAAGAAAAAAAATATTACGGTATAGCCAATATTCTAATAGAAATTTAATGATATGAATTAATTGAGCTCTCTTTATATATCTTATCCCAGAGCAGAGTTTAGTTTAAATAAAAAAAATAGATATTGAAAGATCTACTTGTTTATCCAATCTCCTCATTAGCCCCACATATAAGCATGAAAAAGTACCAGCATTTAAATGGAAAATATTTCCACACATATCACTCATACCTACCTATTTTAAACTTGAAAAAAATCGGATGGGGCAGTGTCGGGGCACACTTCCGTTAGTTTAACGTGAAAGGTCTATTTCAGCGAGTAGCTTTTAGTGTTCTTGTATTTTGTAAGTATTTTGCATATTTGAAAACAAATTAGTAAAAATAGTAATCTGTGAAGATGACAACGGAAAGAATTATAATATTATAATATTTTTAGAATTATAATATTTTTTTAAGACAATAACAACGGTTGCTATGGCAACTTAATGCAACCTATTTCATCCATTTTTCTGAACTGGTACCCGTATGTATGTTTCAGTATGATTTGAAACACGTTTCACGTCAAGAATAAAAACTCGCACGTGAAAAATCATGTAACATACCTAGCCGCTACATAAATATCTTCAAAACCAAACGCGTGCAACAAATCCTCATGTAACATAAGCCGGCATGAATCAACCGCGAATTACTAACATCTAGCGAACCTTTATCTAACTAGGCGTTAGACAATCATCAATCAAGTTACGCGGACAGTGTACGAGGTGTACAATTTGTCACGTCCTCTTAATCAGTGTGTCTTGGGGGTTACATTACTGAAACTACATTCTACATATAATCTAAGTTAAATTAACACACAAAGTAAACAAAGCTTTAGTGTAATTAGTTGTATGTAATCAGTAAAACAGTCACGGTCGGCTGAGATAGCTTTCCTTTTATATGAGGGTGTGGACCATGTCAAGGGTCGTTAGGCGATTTTTAGTATAACAAGACTTACACAAGATAGCTATCTAAAATCCATATCGTTAGTAGAAAACTAAAATTATACGGAAATGACAAACTTTAAGATTGTCACACGTTGGAAATATGTCATTACGTAAATAGTATACGTTAGTTGTGATGCTTTGGGATAATTTCGATATAGATTAGAATAAAACAAAAACAAATCTATCCCTCAGGAACCGTATATTTTTCCGGGATCATATGTAGCCTATGTATTATTCCAGAATATAATCTATCTCTGTGCCAAATTTCATTCAGATCCGTTCAGCCATTCTGGCGTGAAAGAGTAACAAACATACATCTGTATCGATAATAATGTTTATTTCAATAAGATTTTCCAAAAAATATCTAATATACAGATTCAGCTTAATTACAATTTTATTATATGTATAGATGTAAATTCAACCTTAAATGCAATACTTAAAGTTGAGTTTACAAAAAAATAAATAAAAGCGCGCTCAAATGTTCAAATGAGCGGTCATTCGGTAAGAACATTTTTGTTGCTGATTGTGTATCTAGTACATTTTTGATCGATGTTACTTTCATGCGCTTTGAAAATGTAAGGTGAGAATTAACGTTTAGCGTAAATATAACTAGTTTGTCTATAAAAAAAACTTTGAAACATAAAAATCACGCTAATAGTTACGACAAATATAAACTAAATATGTGTTTAAGCTATTATTACCCACGACCCATGCTATCTACTTAAATGTTCAGTCTGTTACTACACTACACATGTAAGTTATTATATATTTATCATTATATGTTTTTTTTATCTTATTTAATTGTATAATTATTTATAATTTTATCTTAAATCAATTGCACACTTTTAGTCCCGTCATATAACACTATTTCTCACTTCCTTAGGTTGGCTGGAAGAGATCTCTTCTAGAGATAAGTCCACTTTTGCCCACATTGTTCTCTGTATTATCTGTGTTACTCTGTTAATATGCAATAAAATATATATATATATATATATATATATATATATACACTACCCTACACTAGATATTCAAACGACCATACGACAGTACAAAATATATTGTTTATTGTTTTAAATGCAATTGGCTTCTGAAAACAATATTGACAGTCGATCGATGCTGTATCTAATTACGCGCGTGGCATATTTGTTCGGACGGACGGACGTTTAAAAATAAATGACGTGATAACAGAGCCAAGACCGCCGCGGGCTCATTAACGGGATGGCAAATTAATTTATAGACGCGTACGTGAGTTACGGGTAATTGCGAAAAGATGTTAAGCCGTGTTTACTATGCGTATACTTATAAAAAAAATTACTAAAAATTATTATTAAAAAAAAAAACTTATAAAAAAATAAAAAAAAATTGAAGTGAAACTTTTTAGAATCGTTGTGATTTGAAACTCGATAAAACGAAATTCGACACTAAAAAGAGACAAACACATATAGGATTAAGCCGGCGAGAGAATGAGATAGAATACATTGCCATGTGGCCATGGTAACCGTTGTTATTATCCGACAAATAAATATTATATTGTTTCCGAATATGATATTCTATAAACATATCATTGTAATATACCTTATTTAATTATAGATTTGTTTTAATTAAATTATGATATTTGCCAAAAAAGGTTTACTTCAACAGCGCGTAAAGGTTACACGCGCCCATTTTTTTAGTAAATAATAAATATTAATGACTACCGACTTAGTCCCACTTCGCTTAGATGCATCTTTAGACGCTTAACAATGACCTATTTATTTTTCCGGGTTATAGCCTGTCTGTGTACTAAATTCCATCCAAATACATCCAGCAGTTCCTGAATGAAGGAGTAACAAACATACATACATTTGTATTTATAATACGTTGTCTCAGTGGTTATTTGTCCAAATGACTAATTTACCAAAAGAGTTTTTATTACGAAATTATTGACTCTTACATGTCGATTCTATTGGCATACACCTTTTACTTTAAAAAGCCTAAAAATGTTTTGTTTTTCGTATACGTGTATATAAATCTTAAAAATAAAGGTTTGTTATTAAAATAGATGAGAAAAAACTAACTACTGTAAAGTACAACAAGTTTCAGTAGTTTGAACAAACGAGCACTAAGGCGTCGAACAGTAGTCCAATTGGCCTCATTCTATTAATGATGTTTCAAATAGTAGGGGTAAAATCGAACTATAATATATGATAATATTAAAATCTATACTTGTAAATGAAATAGTGATTTAAAACATTTATCTTTTATTAAGCTCGTGGTATGATTATGTGTATAATTATTACAATTTTCGTATATCATTATATCCATTGACTAAAAACCAAATTCTTAGGTTTTACATATTAGTATACTCTTACAATGCAGTTTTGTATTTTTCTCAGAAATGAGATATTTTCCCGCGGTAAAAAGTATCCTATATGTTGACCCGGCTATCATCATACCAAATTTCAACAAAAAATCCTCCAGTAGTTTTTCTGCGATGAGGTAACAGACAGACAGACAGTCAGACACAAAAATTCTAAAAACTATAGATTCGGCCTCTGTATCAATAATTATGTCTATTTCATTAAGATTTTCCAAAAAATATTTAATGTACAGATTCGACTTAGTTAGAATTTTATTATATGTATAGATTTAAGAAACATCGATATTTCGCGATCAGTGACAAAATCGGGTATACCACTTGGGTAAGAGGAACGTAGGCTAACAAGCGAGTAGAGCTGCTGGTGAATGCTTGTGTTATGTGTAATATAATAATATGATTTACAAATATTTGAGTAGCTCTTAAAAGTCTAAATTTACATTTAGGATGAACATCAATAATTTAAAACGGAACTTTTATTAACTTTTCAATAACGATTTCAAGTTGAAGAAAATTAAAAATAGATAAAATAAAATTATCTCAAAAACGATCTATGCCACAGGAAATTGATTAAGTTATTAAGAAAAAAAAAACTCCAAAACCATTTTATTGATACAATAATAGAAACATAATGGCTTTCGCTATTATGAAAAAACTCATTTGCTGAATTGTATGAAAACGATAAACCTTTTCGGGGCATTCAAAGAAATTTTATCCGCACACAAAACCTTTAACATTTCCATTATACTTATACGTAGCCCTTCGAATGATTACAAATCGTCAACATATAGAGATATAGATTATCTCGTTACTTCCATTCGAAATTACCAAAAAAAGGTTAGACTGGTGATAAGTATGGTACGTGACAGAAATCCTTGCTAATATTGTAATATGAAAGCCTGCTTGTTTGTCCTTGTTTTACGCAGCAAAAGATCTATGAGATTGGCATAATTTTTGCCATAGTTTATGGGTCGGATACTGCCATAGGCTATTTTTTCCGTGAGATAGGAATGAGGATACTACAGAAAGTCACTAGAGACGCAGCTATATATAATTTAAATAAAATCAAAATTTCCTACAGGGCCACGAAAATGGAAATCGATTTGGTATTAACAGATTGTAAAGAAGGCCCTCAAAGGTGAATAAAACTCTTACATTTGAAGAATCAAAGGCCTTTTAGGCTTATTACACGGTCGAAAGGACATTTAAAAAACCACCCTCTTTGAAATAAAGAGGGAAAGTTGTGGATACAATTCATATAATTGCTAGTGCTGCCGTTGAGTTAGAAAAGAATTAAAATCCCTCGTGAATTTAGATATTTTTACGTTGATAACAAAAGAATTCTATATAACGACTTCATCCCCTAAATTCGTAATGTATTTTTTTGTAAAATACAAGAAACAATTAAAATTATTCTTTCGTGACTTTATTTTATAACATTTTATTAGAATAAAAGAAAAGAGATAATAATAATAATAATAATAAAAACTAAATATATTGTTGTTGTTTGAAGTATATTAACTATCTTATTAAACAATTTTTTCAATAAATGTTAAATTAGGGAAGTGTTTGGAAATCAACCATATTGGAAAACATATATGCACAGAAATTATCTATCTATATAAAAAAAAACAGCTTGCAAAATATTTTACTAAACAAAAAAAACCGCTTGACAGTGGAGGAAAAAGTACTTGAATGTTTTGTCTTTGCCTATTTATGTATAGACTAGCATTGCCCGCGGCTCCGTATTTTTTCTCAGAAATGACACAGTTTCCCGCGGTAAAAAGTACCCGGATAACCAGCTATCACTATACCAAATTTCATCAAAATCCCTCCAGTGGTTTCTTTGTAATGCGGTAACAGATAGACAGACCGACAAAAATTCTAAAAACTATAGATTCGGCCTCTGTATCGATAATAATGTTTATTTCAATAAGATTTTCCAAAAAAATATTTAATGTACAGATTCGGCTTAGTTACAATTTTATTATATGTATGGATAATAATAGGTTATCTAAGATCAAAGCAATTTTGTAAAGATGAACAATGCGAACGAAAGCGCGGGCATACGTTAGTATATAATATGTATGTAAATCTAGATGGACGTCGAACACTGCGTAGGTGCTGTACAATGTACACTGAGTGTAATATTTTCTTAATATTAACAAGTGTAAAGTATAATAGAGATATATTGATATTTTTTTATTTAAATTCGCCTGTTCTTTCCATTTTTTGTATTGCACTCAATAATTTTACTCTGAATTACGAATATTACAACCTTCATGCATACAAAATTGTTTCACAATTCAAAAATTTGCATTCATTGTCGTTTTGCTATTTATTATATACCGGGGACTTCTTTATTAGACGTGATCTTAATTCTTTTAGATCTTATTTTCATATGAATAAGGTTTATTTGTTAGCGTCTGTAGAAAACAATAAACATGAGTCGAGCTCAGTGATTTCCCTCGACAGTAGCTATTACAATTTACACCAATTCTTAAGAAAGGCTATATTTTACGTGATTAAATCACACTTGAAGTCACATAAATTTATTCACGTTTTAAACATTAAATAGCAGAACAGCTTTGAATTGTACATTAAAAAAAAACAATAAATAGCTATCTGAAGTAAATTTTAAATTAAAAAAAAGCATTTGTAACGTATAGGAAACATTACAAGAAACTGAATAATTTTTTTAATATAGTACTAATGCGAGTAAAAAATCGATTTGTTACTCAAGTATTACAAGTAAAAGAACCAAACAACAAATCAATAACCACTTATACATATTTTCAATATACTAGCGACTTAACCTCGCTTCGCTCGAGTGCGTCCCTAGGTACGTTTTATATATGTAGATAAAAATATTTATTGCGAGCGTACCTTAGGAGATACATACATACATGCTATTATAGACTTTTTTATAGGCCTTTTTAAGACCTACAATTTTCTAGTACATTTTTTTGAAGTATCTCTAAAGATTTAGCCAGCGCTAGCCATTGTTCAAAAATAGTTTTTTAACAAGACACCATCTAGGCTCAGACATTTTATACAAAAAAAATAATTTAATATTACAGACATAAACCTTTCTCGTTTATCGCTTTTATTAGTGAAAACCGTATCGCAATCCGTTGCGTGGTTTAGAAGAAGCGGAGAAACAGACTGACGCAGACAACTTTTATTTTATATTATGTATATACATAAGTAAGGATGTTAGAATTGTGTATGGAACCTATTCAAATAATAAAACCTTCTTTGAGGCAAACAAAATAAAATACTACAGAAGATAGTAATATAAACACAAATATTTACACTCTATCATTTCGAGCCGGATGCTAGTTAAGCAAACACGTTGGAAGCATATGCAAATTTTCTTTGCCAGTTTTCCACGAACCAGTCGATTGGAAATCAAATTTGCAAAATGGAACAGCTAGGGTCAACACTGAATAGATATTAGGTATAAGAAGAACTAACTGATGCCAACACACTTCTTTTAGTTATTAACGGAATGTGGGATCTCGT
Organism: Brenthis daphne; assembly: GCA_947093115.1. Lineage (NCBI taxonomy): Eukaryota > Metazoa > Arthropoda > Insecta > Lepidoptera > Nymphalidae > Brenthis > Brenthis daphne. Next base: position 2,787,613 of record OX352471.1, read on the forward strand.
AGACTCTTCTAGTAAAAGTTGTAAGTAAATTGAGTTTTCCGTCATTTAAATATTCAACGATTGTCTAAATACATATATTGTGGACTAAAAAAATTTGAAAGAACTGCAAGTGCTTGTCAAATATTTAAATGTTATTTTCACTGCACCGTTGCCGTTTGTTAAATTTAGATGTGGACCACAAAAGTTTTCACGAGAAATTCTGGTGACTATATTACGAGTTTTGGTTAAAAGCCACAATTAATCCGTTCGTTACTAACGTAATGGCCATTATCGTTTAGCCGAAAAGATGTTAATGAAGCTCGAAGAGCACTTTAGACATCTTAGCACTCACATTTACGCCAAAACACTCTTGGCACATCGTTTAAGGCGGTCAACGGGACAGTGCTGTGCAAACCTTAATATACTTAAAATTGTGGCGACCTACATGTGCCAATTCGGGTAGAAATAATTGGGGAAAATCCTTGTGATCCCTGTTTATTTTCAGCGGGACGCTGGTAAAGGACATCCGATCCTTGGGAGGGAAAAAATCGCCCCAAACTAATGGAGCGAAGGATGCGAATGAACTTTTAAATTTGCCTGCGTAGCCTTTCTGTTTGAGGTGCGCCGTTCAACCAAGACTTCGAGCGGAAAATTTTACGATCGACAGAATCGTCAAATTTTGCTTTAGCACGTCGTAAAATATGTTCGCGAATTCAGTTAACGCCGCTAATGATCCTGATCGCATTTCGCTGTTTCAATAAAAACTTTTAAATTTCACAAAGCTTTAAAAAGCTTAAACTTTTCTTCGAAGATTTCATAATTTATGACAATTATTAATGTTAATTAAAACACTGTTTCTGTTTGCTCTATAGTAAACATATCAAATTCGAGTATATCAAGATTATTTTAGACTCCATATCCCTAAGAAATAGCAATTACGTTGTAAGAGACCACAAAATTGTTACGTATGCTTCAATTCGGAGGCTAAAGTGTGAATTTATATTCAGATGGTAAACTGAGCAGCTATTACTGTTAAGTTGGGCCGAAATATAGTTTTCTGGGATAATGATCTTATCCACTGATATTGAGAGTAGGCTATATTATATGTAACATACTATACTTCTATATACTTATCTATACATATAATAAAATTGTAACTAAGCTGAATTTGTACATAAAATATTTTTTGGAAAATCTTATTGAAATAAACATTATTATCGATACAGAGGCCGAATCTATAGTTTTTAGAATTTTTGTCTATCTGTCTGTCTGTTACCGTATCACAGAAACACCATTGGAGGGATTTTGATGAAATTTGGTATTGTGATATCTGGATATCCGGGTCAACATATAGGATACTTTTTTTTCTGGGAAAATATGTCATTTCTGAGAAAAAATACAAAAACTGCAATGTAAGAGTATACTGATATGTAAAACCTAAGAATTTGGTTTTTGTCATCTGAACGCGGGTGGAGCCGCGGGCAATGCTAATACTTTAAATAAAAATCGAATTGAGTCGTTACGAGAACGTCCCTGTATCAAAAGGAATCAAGATTGCTCATGTGATTTCATACTTTTCAGAGTAAAGTTTTCTTTAAAAATAAATGAGATACTTTAAATGGCTCGTTATATTATGTATATAATAGAAGAAAAAAAACTAGGGCCTTAAATAAATTTTATGTTTTCTTTTAAAACATTTTTTATACTATTACTCAGTTTTAATGTAATTTTTCGTTACATTTAGAAATTAATTTTAAACACACAATAAATTTTGTTTTGACTTTGTCAAATTTTGTCTAAAAAAAACGTACAATAAGTTAGTATATATTCTTTAAAAACTATTTTTGTGGCATTTACTATGAATTAAAACACAAATTCATCATCATACACTTTATATCCTTGTTATTTTACTTCCGAGTTTTCGCTGGTTTTTTATATTATGTTCAATAAAGGCTAATATTGTCTCGAGGGAACTATTTGTTCAATCGGGTTAGTAATATATTACATACCTAACGTGATCTTTACCCACATGCATTACGAGAGCTCCCACTATAATCCTTGCCATGCTTACTAATATTATAAAAAAGAAAATGTACGTTGTTTCGCTGAAAACACAAATAATTTACTATTTAACTACGTATTAAGTAGGTATACTTAATACCTATGTAAATAAAGATATACAAATATATTGCAAAAAATTACAAATTAAAGTTTAAACGTAACATGGCTACAGTTCAAAACTCCTAACAAGATAGAAAAGAAAATGTATTAATAGGCATTTCTGTCCAAGTCTATTTATCTATGCGTATCTATATATATAAAAGAAAGTCGTGTTAGTTACTTCGCTTATAACTCAAGAACGGCTGAACCGATTTAGCTGAAAATTGGCAGGGAGGTAGTTTAGAGCCAGGAGAAGGACATATCTATCCCGTTCGACCGCGTTCCAATTTTTATGATATTTTAATTTTTGGATTTCTCTTAGTCCGGAATAGGTAAGTATTAAAACATATAATTAAAATGTGAGAAAGAAAGATTTTTTCTTTTTATATCTATTTAAAACGTACCTAGCGACGAACCCGAGCGAAGCGAGGGTGAGCCGCTAGTAATAAATAGAATTCTAACAGAGTCGAATCTGTACATTCAATATTTTTTGTAAAATCTTATTGAAATAGGCATTATTATCGATGCAGAAGCTGAATCTGTAGGTTTTAGAATTTTTATCTGTCTGTTTGTCTGTCTGTGACCCCATCACGGAAAAACCACTGGACAGATTTTGATAAAATTTGGTATAATGTTAGCTGGTTATCCGTCTTAACATATAGGATACTTTTTACTGGTGGAAAATATCTCGTCTCTGAGAAATCCATACTAAATCTTTTTTATAAATTTTCACGTCACTCTACTGAAATTGTTGTTAGAAATGCTCTTTTATTTGATTTTACTATATAAGAGTTAATATTTTGCTAATACGAGTAACTATTGCAACATAAATTACCTATAATAACTGAGTTTTCACCGAACACCGTACGATAGGCAATATTCACAGCTAATGCATTATAATCGAATCAATAGCATACTAAACATATATAATTAATTAGGCTTCTACGTATGGCGAGCATAATGTTTATTTGGGTAGGAAATGAGAAATTATATATTATGTTTCAGCAAAATTTCGATTCATTGTAGCGATTATTATATGGAGAAATAATAAGGTTAGGTATTTGAGTACAATAAATATAACTATGACGATACATTTGGCTCAGTTTGTAGTGACCCTACTTGCTGTGCCAGTGGTTGCGGGTTCGAGTCCCGCTGGGGCATTCATTTGTGTGATGAGCACGAATATTTGTACTCCAGTCATGGGTGTTTATATTTATAATATGTATGTATTTAAAGATATATAGGTGTAGTGTATCAACTATCTGGTATCCATAACACAGGCCTCGTAGCTTCTTAAGGAACTAGATGGTGCTGTGTGTTAATGTCCCAACATATTTATATATGTCGTGTATGTACATATGTATATATGTATCACTATATAGGTAGTTTATTATATAAACGTATATTTTTATACATATACATATGTACAATTGTACATATAGATTACTCAGAAGTTTACCGGTTTTGAAAGAAAACTCGCTTAATACGTACATATGAGCGTAGCTGCGGGCCTAGATTGGTATACAAAGATCCCGTATATCCATTCTCCATATAAACCGTCCAGCACAAAGAAAGCTCTGAAGGCTCAAGTTGTTTGCTTAGATCCGATGTAAAGGAGCAAGAAAATGTATTTTCAAAGGACCGCGAGGATTCTTATATGGTAGCTAGCGGGCTGTGTTTGTTGACAATGTTTCTGATATCGAGTAAATTAAGTTTGCACTTTTCCTAAGGTTTAATAAAATTATCATTTTTAGTATGTGAATTGCGTCAAGTTTTACATATTTAATGTGGTTTGTAATTTTAATTGCATTGTTATTTTTCCTGAGCCAATAGGCGCAACAATCATATATACTCGTTACGATGCCAGAATTTGTTAGCTTTTTAAGCAAAAACAGTAGCAGGTAACAGACAGACAGACTTATGTAGCTTTGAGAAATGATTTGAGATATATTTATAAAATAGGATAGTAATCTTACATACATACATACTTGTAGACATATGAAAATGGTTAGCTGGTTTATACTATATTCTATATTTGCAGTATTAAGATGTTGGAACTTGCAAAGTGTATACCAAATTTAATATGTAGAATACGTATGGGGGTCTACGATTGGAATCGCTGTATACTTACTGAAAACACATAGCCACAGTACGGGATGGCCAAATTACGAGGACCCATCTGATTGCTAAGGATGTTTAATACGGTACCCAGTCAGAGCCAACTTGAGGGGTCTCATGAGAATTGTCAGGGGATCTATCCGCCGACTCGTTAGGATAATATCCCTGGTTCAATCGACGTAAACTTGTCTTCATGCATATATTTGTACCTGCTCTATTTGAGTTCGTGTGCGATTTCGATGGAGTTACATTAAAGTTGGGAATATTATATGAACGTATATTAAGTGGACTGTAAAATCAGTTTTAATTATTTTAAATCAAAAACTATCTTTTTGGATTTTTTGCGAATTTATTTTGAATGTTGGTTCACGAAGTTTTTAACCATTTGTTTCGAATCCAATCATTCGAATCCAAACCATAAATCGAAATAAATCCGCGAAAAAATTCGTAAAGATAGTTTTATTTAAAATGTAAAATTTAAATTAATTTTTAATATATTTGACTATTTCGTACTAAGTATTCATTACCTTAATATATTATAAAATTTATAAAAGTGTTTAAAAAAGCATTTGTCAGTTCTCCTTTGACACGATATCGTAAAAAAGTTACGTAACGTCGAGGTTAAGTAAAATAAATTTAGACAGGATGTATAAAATAACCATTTAAACGCTTGTATGATTTAGTAAGTAAGCCAGCCTATCAGCTTATTACTTAAAATATAGCAGGTATTATCTATACAGATAAGTAAAATTGAAATGTCTCTTTGTACTATCAAAATATCAGCATTTTACTAAACGCATATGAAATTGTATACGATACTTGTAAGACGAAGAAAACACAATTTTTAAAATTTTTGTATATCTGTGTATATTTTTGTATGTCTGTCTACTTGTTTCAGCTAATCTCCGAAATGGCTGGACTAATTTTGACGAGACTTTCATTGGCAGATAGCTGATATTATAAGGAGTAACTTAGGCTACTTTTATTTTAGAAAAAGAATTGGGTCCTGCTCAAAAAAAATACGTACCTAGAGACCCACCCGAATAAAGGGAGGGTAAGTCGCTAGTATTGTAATAATTTTCCATCTATAAGATAAATAGATAGATATATGTATAAGATAGAGAGGTACACATATTTAGATTTATATCAACATAAAATGTTGTATAACTCGAATAATATTATTTAAAAAAGCTTATCGATTATTGTTGACCGCCTTCCTACTCGTAGATAAACCCAGCAAGTCCCCAAAACAGAAATCGTGACTACTTTAAGCACAATACCAATAAACCTATCGTATCCATCACAAAAAGTCCGGACAAAATAAAATCATTTATCCGTAAAAATTGGGTCCGCCAGTATCAAGATTACAAGACCTTTTTTTTTTCTATTCAGCAATTTTACAACCGAGCCTAGTGTATCACATGCGAAATGAAATCGTTGCCTTCATTATTTCGTGTCATAAACTCGGTATGTAACGATTTACTAGTGGAAATTCGCATTCAGTAGAATGACCTGTGGCTATAATATGTTGTACCTATCAAGCTGGCTTTGAGTCGTTGGCTTTGTGGTTATCTAGAGGACCAAGATTCGAATCTCGGGCGGAGCTTAAAAATTAGTATGGAATTAATATTATTCTTTATTTAATGGCATGCGTTATATAATTGATATTTACGTTTTATCCTACTAATATTATAAATGCGAAAGTTTGTGAGGATGTATGTATGTCTAGATGTATAGATGTATGGATGTTTGTTACATTTTTACGCAAAAACTACTGATGGATTTTAATGAAACTTTAAAATTATATAGCTCATGTATCAGAATAACAATGTACAGTTCCTGTGGAATAGATTTGTTTTTTTTTTCTAGAGACGAACTCGAGCGAAGCAAGTGTGAACAGCTAATAAATAATATTTTCCTTATTTCTGCAAACTATAGAATAGAAAGACATTAAACCCTATACTTCTTATTGATACTTATTTCTGGTACACTTTTGTGTTTTCTTTAGAAACCTTCTTTATATTCATAAGATCTTTTGCAATATTCAAAATAACTGTTCACGATACTCCATATGGATTTAAAGCTCAGTGTGCTTTTGATTTTAAGCTCTCTTAATATCTTTAATATTGACATTCACAAACTGTCGTCACCCTAGTAAATTTATATATGAACAAGCATTTCCCGCGGCTCCGCCCGCGTTCAAATGACCAAAAACCAAATGCTTAAGTGTTACATATTAGTATACTCTTAAATTGCAGTTTTTGTATTTTTTTCTCAGAAATGAGACATTTTCCCGCGGTAAAAAGTATCCTATATGTTGACCCGGATAACCAGCTATGACCATAACAAATTTCATCAAATTCCCTCCAGTAGTTTTTCTGTGATGCGGTAACAGACAGACAGACAGATAGACAGACAAACAAAAATTCTAAAAACTATAGATTCGGCCTCTGTATCGATAATAATATTTATTTCAATAAGATTTTTCAAAAAAAATATCTAATGTATAGATTCGGCTTAGTTACAATTTTATTATATGTATAGAATTGAGCATTGGATGTTGGGCTTTAACCGGACCTTTTATTCCACAACGTTGTCTTATCCTCTTACATCAATCATGTACGGGTCGGTCGGTCTCATCCGGTCAAATGACTGTCACGAGACGTAAAATGTTGTTAATGTTATGGATATGACTTAGATTATTATTTGCATATAATAATACATGCTTTTGCCTTTCATTTCGATTGAGGTTTTATTTATGTATATTTGCTCTATTTCTAAGGTGATGTTAGATATCCTATAAAAACCTGTATGTATGTATTCAGCCCTTTTTAACATCCCACTGCTGGGCACGGGCCTCCCTTCAGCACGAGGGGAATCAGGCCATACTCCACCACGCTGCCCAAGTGCGGGTTGGCGGACTTCACATATCTTTTGAAAACTTGCTAGATTCTCTCAGACATGCAGGTTTCCTCACGATGTTTTCCTTCACCGTTAAGACAAGTGGTAATCATGTTGGAAATGATTCGCACATGAAAATATCAGAGGTGCGAGACCCGGGATTTGAACTCACTTCATTCGGTTTCCCAAGCGAGCGCGTTACCACTGGGCTACCACTGCCTCCACTGGGCTACCACTGCCTAATAAATATAATAAATATAATAAAAACCTAATAGGCTATAAAATGCAAAAAGGTAGTAGTTCCAGAGATTAGTGTGTACTAATCCCATGAATATTATTAATGCGAAAGTTTGGATGGATGTTTGTTACTCAATAACACCATAACCGCTGAACAGATCTAGTCTTGAATAACACATGGGTTACTTTTTATCCCGGAAAATGTATGGTTCTCGTGGGATAGATTTGGTTTAGTCTAGAAAAAAACCTGAATCGAAGTGAGTGTGAGTCGTTAGTAAACTATATACCAATAAAGACTTTGTATAAGTATTAAGTAAAATATAAAAAAAATATATATTATCGAACAACACCAATTTTACTGCGATTTTTTTATGTGTTTATGTAAACCACAAAAAATACTATTAGGAGAGATTGTAATAGTAACACATTTTATGTTTGATTAAAATATAATGAAAGACTGCAGATAAGTAAAAACAGAAAGAGATAAAAATAAAAAGAGAAAGCCAAGGCGAGACGTTAACACATTTTAACGTAATATATTGTACCCTTATATATATATATATATATATATATATATATATATATATATATATATATATATATATATATATATATATATATATATATATATGGGACATTAACACACACCACCATCTAGTTCCATGGTAAGCTACGAGGCCTGTGTTACGGATACCAGATAGTTGATACACTACATATATATAATTTTAAATACATACATATTATAAATATAAACACCCATGACTGGATTACAAACATTCGTGCTCATCACACAAATGAATGCCCCCAGCGGGACTCGAACCCGCAACCGCTGGCACAGCAAGCAGGGTTACTACAAACTGAGCCAAACGTGTCATCTATACTCTTTGATAATGAGAATAACCTCATTAACAATGTTAACATATACAAGGTGGTAATAAATATGTATAAGTAATTAATGTACGACTATATAATTGCTTATGATAGAGATTAAAGCTGATGTGATAAATGTGTCGTCACTGTGAAAGAAAATTCATATATAAAACATAATTTAACTACAGGATTTAAAAATCCTTTTATAAAAAGGGTCGGGATTTGAACTCGCTTCACTCGGTTTCCCAAGCGAGGGCGTTACCACTGAGATACCACTGTCTTAATTATGCTTCGCTCGGATTCGTCCCTAGCTTGCTTTCCCATACAAACTTTCGTCCCCATACTCACCCCCTTAAGGGATGACTTCCGGGATAAGAACTATTTCACTCACTCACTTTTCATATCATGATATTTAAAAAAACTTATTTTAGTAAAAAAAAATATTTTCATTTTCATGTATACAAAATCCTGATAATAACAAACACAAAAAAAAAGAATTATCCAATTTGGTGCAGTCGATCTGAAGTTATGCGCGTACATACATTTCGGTGATTCATTTTCAATTATGTACGAGTAGATATATACATAATATATTAAGATACCACTTTAGAAGTACATAATAAAATACATAAGATAGTTTAGTATAAAAATCACCAAAAAGGCTTACTTAGGTTTTCGGTTTACTCGATTTCTTATCGTTTATGGTCCCGTTTATCATGTTACTACACTGACCCTCGTAATAGAGTGACCTGGAAACATCTTGCGGTAGACTAAGGCTGAATTCACAACGAACTAAATAAAAATAAATTTATTTTTACTTTTTATATTGCATATAATTGTACTTATAAAATTTAAAATAAATATTACATCTATCAAAACTTAGAACACGGAATCCTACTAATATTATAAATTAGAATGTTTGTATATGTGTATGTATGTTTGTTAGTCTTTAAGGCCAAAATGGCTGGACAGATTTGGTTGAAATTTATTACACAGATAGATTATAACCTGGAGAAACATATAGGCTTCTATATCTAAGGATCGCAGCCGAGTGAAGAAGAGGGTTTATAAAGATAGTTGCTTATAAAGTATGTTACTAGTTTATTTTCTGTACGGGCAAAGAGTTTTTATTGTATTAAAACGTTAATTATATATGAATTATATACACGAAATATAATGATTTTTTATGTACCTGATTAAGAGTAATATGTGACTTTTTTGTTCATGAAACACCATTAAGCAAACATTAGTACATAGTACCTGAGCGACCGTGCTTCGCTCTACGTTTTTTGACAATGATATAAAAGTTGGCATGGCAGTGGTAGCCCAGTGGTAACGCGCTCGCTTTGGGAACCGAGTGAAGCGGGTTCAAATCCCGGGTCTCGCAACTCTGATATTTTCATGTGCGAATAATTTCTAACATGATTACCACTTGTCTTACGGTGAAGGAAAACATCGTGAGGAAACCTGCATGTCTGAGAGAACCTAGCAAGTTTTCGAAAGGCATGTGAAGTCCGCCAACCCGCACTTGGCCAGAGTGGTAGACTATGGCCTGATCCCCCTCGTATTGAAAGGAGGCCCGAGCCCAGCAGTGGGACGTTAAAAAAAAGGCTGAATACATAAAAATGCGTTTTTTCAGAATAAACACACAACATATAGATAAACTTAAAAGCAAAATCTTATCTAAATACAAAACTTGATCCAAATAAAGCCGTTTCCGAGGTACACGTAACGAATTTATCACAAGAATTGTTATCGCTATTGTTGTCGCTTATGTAATATTATAAGATAAATAAAAACGCGTGCGAAGCCGCTGGAAACACTTGTTAAAAATGTATATTACGCTATATAATATACATGACATCTTATTAGCTATATACATACATATATATATATATATATACTTTCATAATAAAGTATAATATTATGTTTATTTAATAACTTCCGGCGGAACACTTTGTTGACTTTTGATTTCGTATAACATTAATGAAGTATACAAAACTTTGCGTTTATTTATTCTCATGCAAGCCTCGGGAATAGAATTACTTAAAGATTTTATTTATTACTTAATAAAATAATATTGGACTTTTTACGAGTAGGATATTAGTCTGAGAGCATGATTAATTTATTAGTGATTATATCTTAAGTAGGATATAGTCAATGTATCTTACTAATACATATAGTACGGGGACTCTTCTCACTTTCCAATAGAAAGTACTATTCAAATATACCTTACTCAGTTGCTTCGGAAAAAAACGGATGCGAATATGTTACGTGTATGTTATTTGGTGTTTCGAGTTATGTAATATGGGGAAATATTGTAAGGTACTTTGGTGCCATTTTTGAATTTTTAAAATCATTTTTACCCCCCGACGCAAAAAGAGGGTTAGGTAGGTAGGGTAAGTTTGACGTCGATGTCTGTCTGTGTGTGTATCTGTCTGTGGCATTGTAGCTCTCAAACGGATGAACCGAATTCGATGCGGTTTTTTTTCATTTGAAAGCTAGATTTCTTGCGGAAGTTCTTAGCTATGTTTGGTTAATATCGGTCCAGCAGTGTAAGGGTATCAGCTCTTTTCCAAAATGATGTAAGGCATTTTGGCGTATGATTACTCGATTAAGTGCTTCACGCGTGCCAGTGTAATCGTTAAATGACAATTAATTTGCGTAGGGAGTTTATTATTTTTTTTTATTTATTTATAATTATTGTAAAATAGTGGGCAGATACTGTGTGTAACAAGTATATATCATACCTATACCTTTGAGATATCTAAAACCTTAGTCTCTCTCGTGACCATAATTGCCGTAAAGCATTCGAAACGTTGGAGACCAAAAATCAAAATAAATCCGCGAAATAATCGGAGAAGATAGTTTTATTTAAAATTTTACATATTCACGTAAACCTAAGAAAGTATTAGGGGAGAGCGGGGCTGGAAGTTACCGGGGTAAGTAGTTCCGACGGTAATAACTTTGTAAGGGAAAGACATAGCAATAGATGTAAAGTGCGCCGTTAAAGCATCAGGTAACGCGCTGCTCCGTCAGCCATTTTAGTTACTCCGGCGACGAAGGTTGAGTGGCTGTGTGCATGTAGCTGTCAAAACGTCACGTAAGTAAATTTTTTCGTGCTTAAACTATTTGGTCTATCTATGTTTATTATGAACCGATTCATACGTAACTTTCCGAAATTGTAGTGATATTGGTAAGGTATATTATCGCATAAGTATTTTTATAATTTATTATATTAGTTTGCCAGTATGTCAGTCTTCGTATATAAACGTAATTTGGGGTAATAAGTTCCTTCCTGACGGGGCTGGTTGTTCCCAGGAACGACTTACCCCAATTTACCTTCGTCGTATAAATAAAATACTTTAGACCATTTTTTTCATTTTAAGGATGCGAAATTACAAGCATAAGACATAGGAAGGTAAAACCTCCGAGACTCCTCCGAGATTCTTTTAAACTGTGGCAAGAGAACCTGAAATTTGCTGGAGCTGACTGTTTCACTGGATATAAGAAAAAAATCTATTTTAACTGACATGCCAGACAAAATGCGTTAATCGAAGAACAGACAAAGAAGAAGACAAAAAAGAATGAACACATTACAAAGAAAGGATAAGGAAAAACAAACAAAATAGTAAAGGAAAAGATAAAACCAACGGGAAAGGGAAGGGAAAATCTCAAGGAAAAGCTAAACGAAGAGTGTTACAAGAAAACGAGACTGACATATTAGCACGATCTAGAATGGTACGGCATAATTTGTTGTGATGCATATTCAAAATTTCGTCCAAGAGAACAATGGATAGAATGTATCATGTGTAAAAACTGGGTTCGTATCAAATGTTTAGAGGCGTACGTATGTGTGTCCCAACTGTGAGTCAGATGAAGAAATGAGTGTCGTATAAGGTTCCTGATGAACGAGAATTGGAGATTGCCAAATTTAATTACACCTGATGAAAGTAAGACTGATGATTAATAATTTAAACAAATAAAAATAAGTTTATTTGGAGATTATGTTTTGTTGTTTCTTGAAGTCAAGTTATGCATATGATAAGATTTATAAGTTGATAGATCTCCATTATATGTTAACTCTGTAAAGAAACGTTTATCTGGGGCTCACCATTTAGGATTTGTTTTTTAACGTTACAAAAAGTTTATCTGGACCAGTAATGTTTTGTACCAGTAATAGTTTGTTGTTTTTTTAAGTTTATTTTTGCATAACTTAAACATTACATCATAAATATATACAAATGGTTGTTTTATTTTATAAAACCTATGTTATTCGGACAGATTATTGTTATAATCTAAGTGGAACAATTTGCCCCAACGATGGAACAACTCGCCCCAAAGCGGGGCTGAATGTTCCGCTCCGAAATTTGACAAAAAATTGCTTCTGTAAAAAAAACTATTGAAATATTAGTATAAATGACTATAATATTACAAAAACCAATAAACATCCATTCAATATTTGCACATGTTAAAAATGAAACCCTTCATTTTTATAATAAAATTTCATGTTATTTGAAAATCGGAACTTCCAACCCCGCTCTCCCCTACTAAAAATTTCATTAATAAACACACTTATATTAATAAATTGATTCACTTTAACTTTTGCGATATCATTATAGAGCAATGGCGAAAGAAATTTAAACGTATATTTCACTAAGAAGCAAAGGTTTTTAAGGTAAAGAATAAATTCAGTGTAAAACTTCCTTTGTTTACGATCTATGAGCTTTGTTACCACATTTACTCCAGCTTTTGGTCTAATGTCTTATTTGTTTTGTTGCTATTACTGTTACACTGCCCTCTTTCAACTTTTATAAGCCGCACTATATCTCTAGTTTAAAGAATTATTTCATGGCTACTTTGAGTAATCTATACATACATATAACAAAATTCTGAGTCGAATCTGTACATTAAATATTTTTTGAAAAATCTTAACGAAATAGATACAAAAATTGATACAGATATCGAATCTATAGTTTTTTTTTATTTTTGTCTGTCTGTCCGGGAACGCATTACGAGAGAACCACTGGACAGATTTTGATGAAATTTGGTATGATAATAGCTGGTTATCCGGGTCAAGACATAGGATACATTTTACTGTGGAAAAATATCTCATATCTGGGAAATCTATACTAAAAACTAAAACGTAATAAATAACGTGATGTTTTTTAAATAATATTTTAAATAAGCTTTCGGCTGGTATCGTATCACGTACTCGTATGTATTGACTTAAAAATTTTCTCTTGTTTATTTTTATAGAACTTACAACCATGTTTAATGTATGAGTACAAATTCAAAATTTGAATATAGTAAATAATAATTTTGTAAAAGATATCCCACCGATAGGATATTATCGGAATCGGCTGAAAAAAAGAAGTCTGGTGTAACATCGTTATCTATACTAATATTATAGAGAAAAAAGATTTTTTTGTTCGTTTGTTTGTACCGAATAAGCTCCGAAACTACAGAACCGGTTAAGATAAAATTTGGTAAGAAGATAGTTTAAGATCCTGGAAAAGACAAAGGTAGTTTTTATCCTGGAAGTCATCCCTTAAAGGGGTGAAAATGGGGATGAAAGTTTGTATGGGGAAGCAACCTAGGGATGAACCCGAGCAAAGTGAGGTGAGTAGCTAGTCTCTATACAACAATGTAAAGCAAATGCAGGACAAAAAGCTCGAAATGTAGCAAAACATTAAAAATATCAAACATCATCATTTAAAAAAAAACATCAATTTTATAGACATTGTAGAAGTTTTAATTCAATAGAAAAATATAAAAGAAACGACCATAATATATTCTTATAAAATTTGATTATAAACGATGGGAAGACATAACGTGCCCATAACAATGTATGAGGGATAAGATAATGACTTGTAAAGGTTTTTCCGGGTCTAACTGGGTCGAGTCGGGCGACCTTCCAATTTCCTCGATTGTACGCCTTTATTGCCTCATCTACATGACAATTATGTTCCCAAACTTTGATATATACTTATGACATTATCACCAAAAAGCTTTAGTTTAGATGATTTATTAAACGTAAGGTCGTAGGTGTCTTATGTGTTAGTTTATGTAAGTGGAATGAAGTGCTTAATTTTATATATATATATATATATATATAATATATTATATATATATATATATATATATATATAATATATATTATATATATATATATGAATTATACCATGAATTAATAAAAAAAGTGCATGGATGACACTTGCTAGTATAAAATTTAAAAAGTTATGATTTTGAAATATTTATTTAACAATATCTAACAAAAACTTTGCTTTATATTATAATAATGTATTATGTTGTTTAAACATATGATATAATATGTATTACTAGCGAAATACTCTCGCTTTTCTTGGGTTATCTCCTCATAGGCATTATAATATTATTTATTTGTACATATATGTATGGCCGACCGAGTTTCGCAGCGTTTTTTTCGGATAACATATAAAAACCGCATTTTACTGAAAATAGACCTACTCGTGTATAGATAAATTTAAAAGAATTGCTCATTTAATATTGTAAGATATATGTACAGGCAGCGCCATAGTTTTAGTAGTGTGATTATATATACAAAATGTACGAAAAAAATTGCAAATATTGATAAAGTGTCACAGGATTTCCACGAAAAAGATGCATTAGGGTCAGGTCAGGGACAAATTTTTCTATTTCCTTTATGGTCTCATGTATCATTCTTTGCTTTATATATTAAGGAATGTAGGCGCGGCTTTAGAAATAAGATTAATGTGTGGTTTTATATAATCGTATTATTCCCTTAAAAGACTCGCTGGTAAATTCCTGCAGAAACATTTTTTGTTGTTTTCTGTACATAATTAAATTAATGGGGAAATTTTCTTACTATGAGTAGATAAAATATTTAGCATATATATTTATCATATAATATTTACTTTATTTATCAAGGCAATGGTAGCCCAGTGGTGCTCGCTTGGAAAATCGAGTGAAGCGGGTTCAAATCCCGGGTCTCGCAACTCTAATATTTTTACGTGCGAATCATTTCCAACATGATTACCACTTGCCTTAACAGTGGAGGAAAACATCGCGAGGAAACCTGCATGTCTAAGAGAACCTAGCAAGTTTTCAAGTGTTCGCTTATAGATCGAAATTCGACCATAATAATTATTAATGAAAATTTGCGAAAAACATGTAATATGAAAGCAATTTATCTGTTTATATAAAAACTTTTACTTTTACTTTTTTTACTTTTTTTTAAGTTTTGTCTTGGCCTATTCATATAAAGACATTGTTAAAAAATATTTCACGAACTATATAAATAATAGAAGAAACCAAACAAGAAGTTTTACCATTATAAAATTCATTATACGTACGAGTATGTACGTATAATAAATTTTAACTACTTCTTAGTACGTGGCTAACTAGTGGGCGGGCGGGATCATTAGAAATACAGGTATAGTAAAAAAAAAAGAAATTTTATGAAGTTTGTAATAAAATCCTGAATTTGGACTAAAGTAACAGCGGGCCATACAATTTTCAACCTCCAAGGCCATTATGCTTGAACTTCGCGAACTGTTAGGTTCGAATTATAATAGAGCCAACTATATTAGCAACACCTGTGCGCAAATTAGAAAAGTTTTATTTCATCTACTTGAAAATCACTTTTGCTCTTACATTGAAAATTTGTGAAACTTTACACAGAGAAATGGTTGAACTTGTTTGTAATATCAGTTAATATATAATTAATTTTATAATATCAAATGAGTTATTCTTGATAATGAGTTATATATATATATATATATATATATATATATATATATATATATATATATATATATATATATATATATATCTCGGAAACCGCTCGAACGATCTAAATGATCAAATTTTGTATTAAAATGAGGTTTAGCTCTTTAAGTTTATGTATATAGAATTTCATAATTTTTGAGAAAAAATACAAAAACTGCAATGTTAAGAATATACCTACTAATATGTAAGACCTAAGAATTTGTTTTTTGGTCATCTGAAGCCGCGGGAAATGCTAGTTCATATGATAAAATTTCATTTATGGCTTGCTTCTTTCCGACTCGACGACGTTGCCTGAAACTAAGAGAACTTGAAAGCCAGCAATTAGTCTCTAGGGTGTAATCTTCTATTGATTTTAGATCTCGAGGTATTCGTTCAAAGGCTTAGACTCGTGGGGCTGCCTACATTAATGAAAAGGGAAGGGTGAAACGGGCTATTATACTTTAGTGTGTATTACAAACTTCACTTACTCAAATTTAATCGTCGAGTACTGTTTCTATGTAGTTTTAATTTTTCTATAGGTTTTGATGGTTTTATAATATATATAAATACATATAATATAATTCTGAGTCGAATCTGTCCATCGAATATTTATTTGGAAAATCTTCCTGAAATAGTCATTATTATCGATACAGAGGTCGAATGTATAGTTTTTAGAATTTTTGTCTGTTTGTCTGTCTGGGAACGCATCATGAGAAAACCACTGGACAGATTTTAATGAAATTTGGTATGATGATAGTTGGTTATCCATGTCAACATATAGGATACTTTTTACTGAGGGAAAATATCACTGAGAAATCTATACGAGACGTTAAAACGTAAGTGGAGACGAACCCAAGCAGAGTGTGTCACTAGTGTAAAAATATATATAAGGCAAGTTATGTATAATTGAATAATATCAATCGAATCACTTGTTCATTTCGATAACAAATCTACGAGTATACTTGTATAATGTACGGAATCTATATAAAATCTATAGAATAATATTAAATCTTACTTCCAATATAGCATTTAATATCCGTTTGAAATATTGATGTGTTTAATGTTATTATTAAAACCAAAAAAATCTTTTACGTGAAAGATTTTTTAGACAAACTTTTAGAAATTACCTAGAAGCATTTCTTCTTGAACAAATTACAAAATAAAACGAAAATATGTAAATCTTTTCGAAAGGCTTGCATATTAACCAGTATAAGACCTCAATTAGAGTTGAATTCATAAATAACGAGCTTAGATGAAATGGATCACGGCCATTTTGCTGACACTTAAAGCGCACTTGTTATTATGTAAGTAATTAAGGGCAACCTCCACGACACGTACGCTATGGAATTAGTTTGGTAAACCATTCATAAGTTTTCATTTCATAACCTTATGAGTGTTATATATATATATATATATATATATATATATATATATATATATATATATATATATACATAAGTAGGATGAGTTTTATATCCCTTATTTGATAAATAATTGATTTACCATACAAATTTTCACCCCCTTAAGGAATAATTTCACATAAACTTTCATATATTATCCTTTCAAGCGTTTCAAACTATTTTCAAACCAAATTTCATCAAAATCGGTTCTGCAGATTAACCGTGAAAAGGTAACAGACAGACAGTTACTTTCGCTTTTATAATATTAGAATGGATTCTCAATTTTTTTGATTTTTCCTTGGATCCAATAGAGAAAAGCAAGTAACATTTCTATGTAATGTCCTTAAAATCTCTTATAAAAACTATTCTATATAACTATTTCGTGTAATAACTTCGCTATACTAGAATCCTAATAGGCCTACGATGTACATCCATCTGTTAGCCCGAATCTTTCAATTTTATAAGGAGTCAGTTGAAATTTTTTAAAACAATTATGGTGTTGCTGTAATTTAATAATAATTATTAAAATATATAAAAAAATTATAATATATAAAAAAATAAAATAAAAAATAATAATAAATATATTCTTTAATAAAAACCCATTATGTATTATAATTTTTATAATTTAATAATTAATAATTAATTTTTACATTTTAATTTTTATAATTTTTATAAAATAAATACATGTTGAGATACTTACATATAAAAGTTCTGGTATTGTTGATTATAATCAAGTAAATAATTATTTACTACACAGTAGTATAAAGTAGACCAAGAGCTTACTTCTCTATCCGCGATAAGTTGTACAAAGTCTGGCTGATAAAACATCCGCAGAATGAAAAAGTTTCTCAACGACATCGTATAAAAAAGGTATAAGGATTTTTTAAATATATATTTATTAAATATGTTTTTTTTTAATTTTTTCCCGAAAACTGTCGTATGTGCTTCCAACCATGACGGTCTAAGGTTCGATTTGCTTAGAGGGATCTATTTTGTAGCATGCATTGTCTTAGCATTGGGACAACAAAATCAAATGAACACATTGAATGGATTATTATTGGTGTACAATCTTACTACTATATATGTAAATGCGAAAGTTTGGATGGATGGATGTTTGTTCCTCAATCACGCCAGAACGGCTGAAAAGATCTAAAAGAAATTTGGCACAGGAATAGAATATAGTTTGGGAGATCACATAGGTTTTTATCCCGGAAAATGTATGGTTCCCATAGGAAAGATTTGTTTTTGTTTTACACTAGGCATGAACCCGAGCGAAGCCAGGGTGAGTAGCTAGTCCTTTATAGTTTATGGTACCTATTTGATAAAGTAAAATTATAATCTTTACAAATGGAAAAAAATCAGTAGGTTGAAAGAGGTTTTTGATAGCAGGGATAAGAGTATTTTTATCACAAGACGTCAAATAGTTCTCATAGAACACTCATCACTTGTAAGAGTTGCCTAGGGACGCGCCTAATCGAAATATATTTCATTCAAAATTTTACCTTTGTTTACCTTTTTAGACTAAACTTCTCGACTTTTTTAGGCCCTTTTATTATACTTTTCATATATTTATAAGCCTATTGCCCTTAGGGGAGTTAAAACTCCACGCATATAAATAAAATAAGTTTAATACCTATTTCCAATACCGATATATGAAGCCCATGGAAGCACTTACGACTCCCACTGGCACCTTTATATTATAACTTGTTATTACTTGAGCACTTTGAAAATACGACTTCATCCGCCCCACATGTCGTTCATTGGCTTCCGTTGGGGAGTTAGAGTTGTTAATAGGTGTATTGTATAGTTAAACTATATATTAGATCGCCGTGTGGCGTAGTGCAGCATGTTTTAATGGCTTTAGAGATCGCTGGTTCGACTCCCGATCGGGGAAAATATGCGTTATCAACTCTATATTGTGGATGTTTTTTATAGAATTTAAGGTGTATTGAGGTCGATAGTAGTAGAAATATTGTAGTCAAGAAGTTTTTCATTTAATATTATAATTTATCATTAATGGCATCTATACCTATATACTTTATCTATACTAATATTATAAAGAGGTAAAGTTTGTGAGCTTGTAACGTTGTAGGGGGTAATCTCTGGATCTACTGAACCGATTTAGATAAAATTTATCTATATATAGATTTAGAGATTCTGAAAAGGACATAGGATAGTTTTTATCTCGGAAATCATCCCTTAAGGGGATGAAAATGGGGATGAAAGTTTGTATGGGGAAGCAATCTAGGGTCGAACCCGATTGAAGCGAGGGTGAGTCACTAGTGTAATATATATATATGTGTATATATATATACTAGTGGTTCGTCCCTAGAAAGAAACTTTACAAAAGCGTCTTTTAAAAATGAAATACCGCCACCTGTAGTTCCGAGTCATGTATGTTAATAATTATGGGTTATTATAATAATAATATCTCATTACATACCTAACGCAGGCATGCTTTGGAAATAAAGGGTTGGAGATGGTCTGTTATCTCTTAGTTTTTTATGTAGGAATCTCATTTTTAATATGTCACTTGTTAATAAGACGAAAAAAAACATCGTTAGTGAAGCATCACGACTGAAAAAAATTAGCTAGTATTCTAAAGACGTGTAAAGTCCGACCAACCCGCATTTGGCCAGCGCGGTGGACTATTTCCTAATCCCTCTCTCTTTGAAAGGATGACTTTGCCTAGCAGTGGGGCGTTGAAAGGGATGAATTATGAATATTTTATATTTATACTAGCATTGCCCGCGGCTCCGCCCGCGTTCAGATGACCAAAAACCAAATTCTTAGGTTTTACATATTACGAGTAGTGTACTCTTACAATGCAGTTTTTGTATTTTTCTCAGAAATGAGATATTTTCCCGCGGTAAAAAGTATCCTATATGTTGACCCGGATAGCCAGCTATCACCATACTAAATTTCATCAAAATCCCTCTAGAGGTTTTTCTGTGATGCGGTAACAGACAGACAGAAAGACAGACAAAAATTTTAAAAATTATAGATTCGGCTAAGTTACAATACTGTACATTAGATATTTTTTGGAAAATCTTATTGAAATAGACATTATTATCGATACAGAGGCCGAATCTATAGTTTTTAGATTTTTTGTCTGTCTGTCTGTCTGTCTGTCTGTTACCGCATCACAGAAAAACCACTGGAGGGATTTTGATCAAATTCGGTATGGTGATAGCTGGTTATTCGGGTCAACATATATGATACTTTTTACCGCAGGAAAATATCTCATTTTTGGGAAAAAATACAAAAACTGCAATATAAGAGTATACATTGTACTAATATGTAAAACCTAAGAATTTGCTTTTTAGTCATCTGAACGCGGGCGGAGCCGCGGGCAATGCTAGTTTACAATAATTCAAAATACTATTTTTACCATACTTAATAGACTATATTTTAATATTTTCCCATTTAGATTTCATAATGTGCATCGCAAAGTAAAAGTCAGTGAATGGAAGTTTATTTTAAGGCAACTTATCTTTATTGGCTTTAAGGCCAGGAAGTGAGGTATAATTTGGCTCATATTCGATTAAAAATCGCATGGTAAGGAGCTATAGTCGTAAATTTTTACTGACTTTTCCGATTCCATATTTATAACAGTTTTTATGAAGTAAATTCATGTCAAGGCAAAGGATATTTAACGATGCAACATTTCAATAAAGTATGGCGAATTCTGAATTGAAAAAAATTAAAGCAACTCATCGAAGTAATAACGTATATAAATATAATAAAGAAACAATAATAGAATTTTATTGTAGCTTTCTACAATTCATCCGTAGTTTTCTGCATTCAGAGTAAAGATTTTTTTAACTAACAATGTATACCTATGTATATGACCTCTATTATACTATATTTACAGAAAACATATACGAATCATAGCATAAAATTGAGTAGGTATCTCATCATATTTAAAGTCGGTAAAAAATAAGTGTCTAGTAATTCAAAATTAAGTTTTTTTTTATTTCTTTCTAAAATTCTGACAACGTTCTGGCAATGATATATTTGAGCTTTGGTCAAAAATGGTAAGTGCTAGCAAAACCTTATTTCCGGGTAAAGAAACTAACGGAAAAGCTCATACGTAGTAAATATTTTTTTAAATATCCGATTTTATCTATACATATTATAATAAAATTGTAACTAAGCCGAACCTGTACATTAAATATTTTTTGGAAAATCTTATTGAAATAAACATTATCATCGATACAGAGGCCGAATCTATAGTTTTTAGAATTTTTGTCTGTCTGTCTATTTGTTTGTCTGTGACCGCATTACAGAAAAACCACTAGAGGGATTTTGATGAAATTTGGTATTTTGATAACTGTTTATCCGGCTCAACATATAGAATACTTTTAAGCGCGAGAAAACATGTCATTTTTGAGAAAAAATAGAAATCTTGCATTGTAAGAGTATACTAATATGTAAAATCTAAGAATTTAGTTTTTGGTCATCTGAACGCTGGTGGAGTCGCGGGCAAAGCTAGTTCTTTATAAAAATACATACCTATTGAAAACGTTGTATCGATATACTAACAATAAATAAAAATTGGAGGCATCAAATAAATTACATATACTTATAATAAATAGCTTCCTTCTATAGAATTGCCTAACAATATACACCACGGAAGCTCACACCGTCCCCACTAATGGCGCCGGCCAATTACTTAAGATACGAGCATCATAACCGAGGTTATCGATCAAAGGCCGCTTCCGCCCGCTGTGGTAGTGCACATTTTTCTATTACATACCTTATCAAATGAAATCGGATATATGTAAGCTAATAAAATTAGATTCTACGAGTATATCTATACTAATATTATAAAGAGGAAAGATTTTTTTGTTTGCTTGTACTAAATAAGCTCCGAAACTACTAAACCAATTTTGAGACTTTGGGAAGGACACAGGGTAATTTTATCCCGGAAATCATCCCTTAAGGTGGTGAAAATAAGGATGAAAGTTTGTATGGGGAAGTAACCTATCAATAGTTATAGTATATTAGTAAGGATTTTAAGAATAATACCACCCTGATTCTTCTCTTTAACGCATTCGTTCGCTCTATACTAGAATTCGGTTCGGTGATTTGGAATCCACAAACAAAATTCTTAAAGCATTTAAAATTTAGGTGTTCCGCTACTGATCAAGTTGTTCCTAATTTGACCTCTCTGGAAAAACGTCGTAAGATAAAGGACCAAACATTTCTGTTGAAATTTTATTTGTATCAAATTATATTTGCGACTCTTTATTAACTATAATTATGTAATTATTACTAAAACATTAATTATTTTCTATTCATATGATTATTATTTTATTTAATGTTAATTTTTTTTTTAATTGTAATTAATTTGCTCGCATTATTCTATGTACTATTTAATTGTGGAAACTTTATTTATATTTTATGTTTTGTTTTTTAATTTGTATCAATTTGTACTGTTTGTTTCCCTAATAAATAAATAAAATAAAAATAAAATAAAATAAAAATAAAATAGTATATTGGTTATCGAAAGTTTGATTAATTTCAAAAGAAATTTCATATTCCTAGCAACCCTTACCATCACCCCGTACATATTTAAAGACGATTTTGCGCGAAATATTTACATTATTTCTGTTATTATTGTGATTTACATTATTCCCGTATTAAAAAACGAAACGTAAATCTTAAAGAAGTGCAGTTTTTCTAATAGATGAAGAATATAAATCCCCTCTTTCATAAATATTATTTAAATTACTCAATGGCACAATTACAATAAAATTATTAAGTATATTTATTTTAATAGCAAGATGCTTCGTTTAAATAAGCTCTTACAACAAGCTAAAAAATGATAATGGAAGCAAGTTAAATAAATCGTACACACGTGCAAAGCCTTAGATAGTCTAATATATAAAAATCTCGTGTCACGGTGTTTGTGGTCGCACTCCTCCGAAACGGCTAGACCGATTTAAAAATATATATATATATATATATATATATATATATATATATATATATATATATATATATATATATATATTTGGTAGGCATGAGAATAGGTCGTAAAAATATTTTTTACCCTCCTACCCCCACCCCCATTTTTTATCGCGATTTTATTATTTTTGTATGAACAATATCATATAAATACATAGTATAACATAAAACCAAACAATATATTTTTTGTAGATTGAACCCGGGCGTAGCCGAGGGTTCTGCTAGTATACATATAAATTCAATGTTACACCGATACCAAGTCAATTACTTAAGACCCGAGCATCATAAACCGTCTATCGATCAAAGTTCACTCGTGACCGACCCGGTGAAGTTTTTCTATTTTCTATCCAGTTATTTTGATTTATTATGAAGCTTTATACAAGATTTAGAGGGTATTTTAAATTGAAAAATAATGTTATAATATTTTAGGGACCATTTATGATGTGAAACTATGTTATTGTATACTAGTTTTCGCTTGTGGATCCGTTCACGTTTTACAATGATTAAAAATGGCCTATGCAATCCATATATTCTACTCGTACTGAGTCGATTTCAATGGAGATTTCCGTCAAAATAATTTAAATAATTCTTTCATACTCATTGGTTTACAAAAACTCGAGATTCCGGACTCGACTTTTTTTCATTGCTTTTCGTACTTTATGTGATGTGCGTAAGTTATAATTTGCGTTTAGACACTTAGAACTTTTCATTTTTGAATTATATTCAAATACTAGCACAACCCGCGGCTACGCCCGCGTTTAATATACAAAAAACACTCTTTGGCTTTATATTATACAGCTATGTACTTATATAATAATGTTCATACAAAAATAAAATCACGATTAAAACATGGGGGCTGGGGGTAGGAGGGTGAAAAATACTTTACGACCTGTTCTCATACCTACCAAATATAAAAAAAAAACATTACAATCCATCGAGCCGTTTCGGAGGAGTGCGACCACAGACACCGTGACACGAATTTTTATATATTAGATTTGGTTTGACTTCACAATTCACATGTCGACGCCATTTTTTGAAGAGAAATATGTATCTATATTTTTATGTACCAGCCTTCATCCTGGATACTGTCATTTTCCGATATGAGAAGTAGCATATCACAGTTTATAGAACCTCCAATCTGCCAGTGAATGAACGTTAGACATTAGTTTAGCTATTACAAAAATAAGCAAGTATAAACAAAGAAATAGGCATACTTTAACGACTAATAGTATTCGAAATAAATATAATAAACAATATTTCTATCTGTATTTGATGTTTTTCTTAAACAAGTTAATTTAAAAGATCAAAAGAAAAAAAATAAACAAATTGATTTTTATTTTATATTTACATTCTATAATTGGAAATTTCTGTGGAATATTGTAAATACAATCATCGATAACTAGAATTAGATTACAAGTTGCTAATTTATATCAGAAAAAATATGAGCTAAAGAAAGAAAGAGTATAAGAAATAAAAACTTTACAAAATGTTGTATATATGTATGTATATAATACTTATTAATAAAAAAACTGTATTATAATTTGTGTCGAATTTCCCCCAAAAATTCTTAGAAATGTACATTTAAATATAAAACTTCATCTTCTAAAGCACACACGTTGTTCAGCATCGAAGTTTTGTTTAAAACAAAAATTAAGCTCACCTGTGGCATGGTTAAAAATTTCCACTAATTGAAAAAAAGGGTTAAACAATATACAATTTTATACGAGTATATTCTTGCTGCAGGAATTTTGAAGGTAGCTAAGCCACACCTTGTCTATATTTAACTTCGTTTGAGGATTACGTAGATATGTATAAAAAGTTTATAAAATATTAAATCTGTGCCAGACCAGACGAGTTAGACCACGAGTAATATAAACACAAACCTTGTTTCTAAACATATAAGGCTTCGCTCTGAATACGAAATGAGATTTAAGTTTTTCAAAGCTTTCTGCTTTGAATTCTTCTAAAGGATTTTTTGTGTTTCTTGATTAATTAAGTGGTTGATTTATATTTAATATTTAAATCTAATATCATCAGAAATCATCCTTTGAGGGGATGAAAATGGGAATGAAGTAGTCGCTGGTCCTTAACACCTCCAGGTAAATTTCTAAGAAATCTATTGTTAACTGACACCCCGGCGTGTCCGCGGTCGTTGAGGGATTAATAAGTCAAGTATAAATAATCATAACCTTTGCACAATGTCACAACGTAACGTAATAGGTCGATAAAAATAAAATTTAAAAACTTTTTTTTACATATCACGAGTTTTTGCCCACAACTCACTGTCATCTTGGAATCAAAGGTAACTTAGGTCCGTCCCTGTAATCCAATCTATGTCCTTGCCAAATTCCATCATAATCCGTTCAGACGTTTAAGATAGAAAAGAGAACAAACAAATAGAGTTACTTTCACTATTATAATATTTTAGTATTTTATACTATATTTCATCAGTGGTTTTTCATTTTTAACTAACAAAAACAAAAAGCTATTAATTTTTGGCAAAGCGCCGGTCTACGTTGTTTTACATCTGATTTTTGGCGTCATCAAAAGCAAAATTGTAAAGCACAGTGTTGCCATTATTATTTTAAACACGAACAGACATTACTGTAGATGAATCGCTAGTAACTGTTACTACTGCCTATTTACTTAGCATTTCTTAAATGATTATTTTGAGGATTACAAGCGATTTCAATTGTTTTTGACCAAATAATAACAATATTTATTTTCTTTTATTATATTCTTTATTTTATATAAAAAACCATGTTATTGTTTTTTAAGTTTTACGGAATTTAGTCGAGGATATTTAGATAAATACTGCTTGTCCTGCTTTCGCTCAAAGAACAAAGGATACCCAGATGTGCCTTTTGCAAAAAGATCAATCTAGTGATAATAATTAATGAAAATTCATAATTTCTTTATAGATTTGTATAGTCAATTCGCAAAAACAAACATTGTTAGAGATTTATGCATGTTAGTTTCGACGTTCAACACTCTAGATGCCAGATGGGTTAAAAAAATAAAAGTTTCTATATAGATATGATCAACGTCACGGTTACGTATTAAGTTCGTTGACTGAAGTCACCTAATGTAGTTTAAAAATATATTGTGGGAAACTAAATATATAATTTTGCCATAAAGTACGATTATCTATACTAATATTATAAAGAGGTAAAGTTTGTAAATTTGTGAGTTTGCATGGATGTAATCTCTGGATCTACTGAACTGAATTAGATGTTTGGTACAAAGATAATTTGATGGGGTACTTTTTATCCCGGAAATCGACCCTTATTGTTGGAGTGAAATTCAACCGGAACTGTGTTTCTTGTATAACAATATTTTCAAGACCGATATCGGATAGAGAGCGAACCCTGATCCGCACTTTAGTGTGGATCAGTCATTATAGTGTTAAGCGACCCAGAAATGCACGAACATATTAGCGTCAATGAATATATATTAATTTTCATATCATAATTACAGACAGCCATTTGATTTATCGAGTTATTGGGAGGAACAATCATATCTAATACTAGAATATTAGGATGTTATGAAATATTTGTGTCCAACCTAATTTAAGTTTTTAAAAACTGTGACTTACAACGAAACAACTTCAAACAGAAATATTTTTTGCCAGTTATAATTTCATTTTTACATTATGTACTTAAAATTTATATAAGAGATTAATAGCTCAAAGAAAATGGTTGAAATAAAAGCTTTTCCATTCCTATTCAGTCCTTACCGGTGTAATGCAATGTGTAAGTGACAGTGCCGGGCGCAGATGCAACTTATAAATGTACCTAGGAATTTATCGTTGCATATGACCGAGTACGTACGATAACGAATTTTAACTATATTTTCTTGTAGATTTGTCTCAATGTTTTCTCAACTGTTATATTATAATATTATTTCAGTTTAAAAGAAATAAGATAGAGCGCGCAGGAGGTAAAAAATTGAAAACTGAAATGGTATTATATATAGTAGCATATAATACCATTCCCAAAGCTATGTTCGTAAAATAAACAAAGTACTTGTTCTAGTTTCGCTGCAAAATTTAATCAGAAAATTAAAAATTATATTAGAAAAATAATTTATTATAATGTTGAAATATAATTACTCGATTGAAATGTCTTCTTTCTGACGTTGACGAAAGTCTATCTTAGTCCAAGTATTACGAATGAAGCAATTTTCGTTAGATGTTATCTTCTTTTATTTCATATCATTACATACCACAGGCAAAATTGTTTACTAAATATTAGTAACAGTAATTAATTGAAAAATATAAAATGAACCCAAGTATATACATACGTATTATAAACTTAAGGAACGAACCAGAAAATTAAGTACAACATATCTTGTACATGTGTAATGTGTTAGTAGTGTTGTCGCTAACTATATTATATCGGTGACGATATTGACCTGAACCGGGATGTAAACCCAGGACCTTAATATCTGCCACCGTACATGATAGCCAATACTATGATAGACTAGACCGACGAAGCATTTGCATAAATAATAATATATACATATGAAATGAAATTAAGCTTTATTCAATTAGACTTATACAAGCATTTTTGAATTGTCAATTAAATTTAAACAGCGTCAGTGTAGTAAAACCGTAAGGAAGCTACCAACGGCTTGAAATGCAATTTTGCTGGGAAGAGCCGGCGAGACAGATAGAGTATATATATATATATATATATATATAACTATATACATGTATGTATATATGTATGTACATATGTATACAACTGTAAACATAAACACAAATTCCCCCATGATTACAAGCCAAGAATCTTAATTGGAAATCCCCATATCAAAGAAACGGGACGCAGTAATTAAGAACACGATACGATATAAAAGTACATATATAAATGCGGACTCCCATCTACGAATCAGCAAATATTTATACTCAATACTGTAACAAGTCACCTGGCGGTCGGTCTAAGAAGAATCGGGAGAGAAATCAATCGAGAGAGAAACGCCGGTAATGTAAACGAATTGAATTATCTCGATGGAGGGAAGCGAGATCAGGAATAAAAGCATCGGTAATTCGATTGTGTTTGATAACAATCGATGAGCGGCAGAAAGGGATGTTTGCTATCCGAGAGCCCAATAATGAAAATTGTTATGTTTCAACGGCAACAGGTTTCGTAAACATAAACACGGCCAAGAAATGGGTTTGGATTTTGTGATAGGAATTTTTTTTTGTAATTAATTTATTGGTATATAGATTATGATTATAAATAAAATAAATTAATATGTTTGGATATTAACACACAGCACCATCTAGTTCCATGGTAAGCTACGAGGCTTGTGTTATGGATACTGGATAGTTGATACACTACACATGTATAACTTTAAGTACATACATATTATACCTAAATATAAACACCCATAACTGGAGTACAAACATTCGTGCTCATCACACAAATAAATGCACAACGGGACTCGAACCCGCGACCGCTAGCATAGCAAGTAGGGGCACCACAAACTAAACCAAACGTGTCATCAAATATATACATATGTGTTTAGTATAACTAATCATATTTTAATTATTTTTTGATGATTGCTGTATAGAATAGTTATGTGCTGTGCACAATATTAATACTTGACATGCACTGGGTAGTGTACACTGCGTGAGAGATCATAAATTCGATTCACGCAAGTAAATCTTAATATTCGAGAAAAAAAAAACAACATTTTTAGTAATACTAATAACTTATAAATAAATTATTTATTATTTCTCATTCTATTAAATAATTTACTGATAAAAATAAAACGATCTTAAATTTCTTTACAGTTTGAAGAAGGGATGATTAAGAACAAAAACTACGCATCAATCAATTTCGTCGTTTTAGTCGAGTTGGTTGTTTTTGAAGAAAATTTTTTAGAGATAATAAAAATACGGCCTCTTTCAGGTAATTTTCCTCACGCCAAACAATTCTCCTGATCATGGACTGTAAATATTTTAAGCGTATTGAATAATAAAATTTTATAACTTTGAAGTTTATCGGGCGCGTCAAATTGTAAGGTTAAAATTTAAATTTTGTTCTACGGTATTTTCTGATAAATCGTACTATCGTTTAAATTAAACATATTATAATTACAAGATACTATGACTTTAAAACTAATTTAATTATTAAGAATTTGTATAATATATTACTTAACTTAATGTAATTAGCTTGTGAAAATTCCTTTGTTTGATAGTATGTAATTAGATAGTTGATAGTTTGGTTTTCACTTTAAAATGTAATGCATTTAGCTATAAGACTTGTCTGATGATGTTCTCCTAGCCGATTCCGGCTACGGCGGCCAATCTCATTGAGATTAGCCAACTGCGCAGGAGATATTATAGTGCACAAGTGTACGCGCAGACACAAGTGCACTCTCTATTCCTATCACTCTCATACTCCGGTGGGACGATCACTCGACGCGACCGGTGAGAGTTAAGGCGCAGCAGGACCGACGGCTTTACGTGCTCTCCGAGGCCCGGGGGTGAAACACCGCCAACTTCCTAACTCCGGGCGGTTACTGAGACTTACTATACAGTAAGACTCAATAACTAAACTTGGCCCGACCCGGGACTCGAACCCAGGACCTCCGGATGTGCAGCCGTACATGCTAACCACTACACCACCGAGGCTTGTCTATACATAGTATAAAATAAAGCCGCTCTCGCTGTTTGTACGCTTAGATCTTTTAAACTAATCAACGGATTTTAACGCAGTTTTCAGTAATTTAAGATGAAGATTTATATGTAGAATATATGCATATTATATTCATACTAACCGTTAAAACGTACCCAGGGACGAACCCGATAGTAGCGAGGGTGGGTCGCTAGTTGTATATAATGATATTGTAAGTGCTACTTGGGAATTTAATAAATAAAAAAAATAGTATGTACATAATATTATGTAATGGAGAAGTTTCTCTTTTTTGTTTTAATTATAAAATATAAGTAAAATATAACAAAAATATGAAATGAATTATTAAAATATCTCAACAAACAAAAAAGTTATGAAACTTTAAAATTGCGTTTGCAAGAATAATTTCTTGACGTCGCACGACCTGAAAGGCCTAAATTTAAATTAATTTCTCAGTTATTTATTGATAGATTAGCGACTTACCCTCGCTTCCTAGCTTGCTTCCCAATACAAAATTTCATCCCCATCTTCACCCCCTTAAGGGATGATTTCCGGAATAAAAAGTATCCTATGTCCTTTCCAGGGTCTCAAACTATCTTCTTACCAACTTTCATCTAAATCGGCTCAGTAGATCCAGGGATTACCCCCTACATCGTCACAAACTCACAATCTCACAAACTTTATAATATATATATTATAGTGAAGAGGTAACCTATACACAAACAATACATACACACAAATCCATATTGGACACCTACTCCTTTTTTTAAGTCAGTCAAATATATGTCTAAATATCTATATGTTTATCTATTTGGTATAGTGGTGGATAAGGCAGTGGTAGCCCAGTGGTAACGCACTCGCTTGGAAACCCGAGTGAAGCGAGTTCAAATGCCGGGTCTGGCACCTCTGATATTTTCATGTGCGAATCATTTCCAACATGATTACCACTTGTCTTAGCGGTGATGGAAAAACCTGCGGAACCTGAGGAAACCTGCATGTCTGAGAGAACCTAGCAAGTTTTCGAAAGACATGTGAAGTCCGCCAACCCGCACTTAGCTAGCGTGGTGGACTATGGCCTCATTCCCCTCATTCCATTCTCATTTCAGACACTATTTAATTTCTTCTTTTAAAATATACGAATATAATCCAGTATGTACTGAGTAAAATATAAAAGAAAAACCTAAAATAAAAACCATATATGTATAGTACATTTAACACTAAATCACATCTAACAATGAACATTTAATTTATACACATAATATGACCTTATTAAAGAATGATCGATTTAAGTCAAACTCATTTTGTTCGGAGATTGTATATAAACTTAATAATAAAAAACACATTTAAAAGCTTTTAAACATTTTAAAAATCGATATAACGTCATTATTTAATAAGGCCGGTGGTATACTAGCGTAACATAAATAGTAGTGGGGAAAACAAACGCACTTACCCCGCTCAAGGTTTTGATATTGTGCAAAGCGTCCTGAGCTTTCAACGCAGCTTTCCGCGTGAAAAACGTCACAAAACAGCACCCTGTAACAAAAGCTCGCGTACATAAAGTGACACCACACAACACTACACACAGGGAATCTACCGCGACACACAACAAAACATTCATTACATAAGAAAATACATAATTATAAATATAACAGCAACAAAACACAAGCTTTTTCTATATAAACTTGTTTTGTTGTTGAGAAATTATTGTCACTTTCCAGCTCCATCACTAGTAAGGACCACTCCATAAAATGGTACCGCATCTTTTCACAATTTAGTTAAAACCTGTTTTTCTAAACAGATGATAAACAGATAGATATACGAATGAAATATATTAAGAGTTTCTAAAACCAAAGGTATCATATTTTACATGACGTATTGGATTCCCGCTTGCGTATACCTATTTAGATAGGCCGGTATAGGTGCGAGAACTTCATGAGGACATCTGCTTTATGATAATTCACTTATTATATTAAAGACTCACTCAAATTTTGTTGATTTAATGAAATTCGAATATCCAATAAATTAGAAATAGTTTTTTAATAATAGTAATGATATGATAAATATATTCATTTTTATATGAAGGATATAATTTTTTAATATCTATACATATAATAAAATTCCAACTGAGTCGAACCTGTACATAAAATATTTTTTTAAAAATCATATTAAAATAGTCATTATTATCGATACAGAGGCCGAATCTATAGTTTTTAGAAATTGTGTCTGTCTGACTGAGAAGGCATCACGAGAAAACCACTGGACAGATTTTGATGAAATTTGTTATGATGATAGCTGGTCATCCGGATCTACATATTGGATACTTTTTACTGCGGGTAAATATTTCATCGCTGAGAAATCAATCTAACTCTTAAAACGTACATATCTAACAGGCAGGACGAACCCGAGCGGAGTGAGAGTAAGTCGCAAGTTATATATAAAACTAGTGAACTATTCTTTAATTAAATAACATAATTTATATGAGACACAAAAGTTTATACAACCTTTTCTCATTTATCGTCCTGTTTAATTTTCGTAATGGTTATTCATTATCTAAAGGAATATGCTGTCAAATGTCCAGATCATTATTTAAGTTAATTCTGTCGTAAAAAACTAAAAAACTACAAACTAAATAACTGTAAAATGTATGTTTTTAAGAAATCATACACCCATTGTATGAAAAAAGTTGTAACTAAAGATGTTATTTTAAAAAATAAAATTTCTCTTACATATTAGAATAGTAACCGGCGGCGTCGCGTATTTGCATGCATTCTTACAAAAGAAAATATTCTCTCATACAAACGTGTAACAACAAAAATGTCAACTAGTGACTTGGTGCGCTTTGTTCGAAACAATGACGCGAAAGCTGTTCCGTTTTATAACTTTAAAAACATTTTCTTGTAATTTTATATAAATCATTAAATATATTATATTTTTATGAAATATGAAATCCGGCGCGGACCAAATGGTTTGGTGGGGCCGCTCGTCTAGGCCTCGAGCCAATAGGTTCGGCCGAAGACGTAGTGGCCACCGGTGGTGGGACCGCTTGGTCTCACATCCGGATGATGAGTGCCGGTTGCGGGACTGTGGAAGCAGGCCCGCATCCGGCGGAGGGGTAGGCCGCGGCGGGAGAGGAGTGCCGGTATTTCGGTGCGCCGCTACCTTCCGCGGCCTAGACGGGGCCGCCACCGTTTGATGGTGGACGCGGTGGGGCTGCAGGGTAAAAGGAGTGTCGGTGTTTCGTTGCCGCTCTCCCTGTCCTCTGCAGCCGGATGAATGTGGCCCACTTCGCTGGGCGGTGAGGTTTAATGGGGATACTCTGGGTGCTTCTCTGCCGTAGCAGAATGGACTGTGGAGCAGCCCCATTGGTTTGGTGGTCTGCCTAATTTTTAGGCAGACCTGTCGCCGGGGCGCCATAGTAGTTATGCGCAAGCGATCCTGCGGCATCCTATTAAGGCGGAGGGGAGGGGAATGTCGGGTTTTAGTGGGTAGTACCGGCTCTTCTAGCCAATGAGCCCCACATCACCACCTGGGGGATCAGGTGGTATGCGTAAATGCATTTCCCTCCCGACAGTAAAAAAAAGATAGTTGATACACTACACATACATAACTTTAAATTCATACATATTATAAATATAAACATCTATACTTGGAGTACAAACATTCGTGCTCAACACAGAAATGAATGCCCCCAGGGGACTCGAACCTGAGACCGCTGGTACAGCAAGTTGGGTCACTGTAAACGGAGCCAAACGTGTGGTCAAAAATAATATTTTTTATTTTTATGAAACATGGAACAAATATATATGGATGATGAAGCTAGATATTTTCTATATATAAAATACTTTTCTTCCATATCCGGTACGTTTGTTACACGACGTAAGTTAGAGTCGAAATATAATAAATTGTAAGATTTCATAGTTTGCTTTAATTGTAAGATACAATGTTTGTTAGAGAGATTTTATCCTTACCATAGACTCTTTTGTTCAGTTCAATAAAATACTGAAGGTATATTATACTATATTTTCAGTTGGTTCGATTACCGGCTTAGGTAAGGTTTTTTTTAAAAAAAATGCAATTATTATTATTTTTAAATAAGAAGAACCTTTGAGAACGAAGAAAGAAAACTTTATATATTCAATATTTAAGATACTTTTCTACCATGTCCCATCCATTTATTCCATCCTGTATAGGTAAGTGTAAATTTTGCATATCATTTTTATCTTGTACTCATTAAATAGTTTTCTTTTTATAATTTATTAAAAAAAAAGTTATGTTTTTAATTTAATAGACTTATTAAAATCCTTTTTTTGGTATGTTACCACAGAATAACTTTTTTTATCACAATTAATACAAAGAAACAATAAAAAATATCAACTTTTTCTTTAAATAATATGACTTTTCCATAGAAACTTTTTTCTTAGTCTTAGGAGTATTTTTTTAATCTTTGTTCGTCAAAGTTACCTCCATATTGATTTAATTTAGTTTTATATTTTATTGGAGCGTAGATACATTATATGAGAGTATTGTAGAGCGATAAAAGCAATTATAGTTGTAATGAAACATTTCATCTTTAAATAAAACTATCTCTTCGGAATTTTTCGCGGATTTATTAAAAACATCGGGAACCAAAAATCAAAACAAATCCGGAAAATATATTTTTTTTAATTTAAAAACGCACACAAACTTAAAATCACTCTTAATGCTTATTCCTTCTTTTATGGAATCTTGTTTGTGAAATTTATATGGAACCATCCTGAAATCTGAATATTAAAAATAATAATTATATAAGTTGGTTTACAATTAGCGAATAATAGAATTCCGAATATAAGAATAATAACTATGGATAATTATGTTAGCATAGTCATTATTTTATTATTATGGCAATAATGTTGTTTATAATGATTATTTATGAATTATATTAAAATAGGTACATCAGCTATATATTTTATATAGCAATACAAATTTTTGTATATGGAATAAATGTCGATGAACTACGATAAAATACGGGATCGGTATAACGACGGCATTATTTTTGTTTTACGGACCAATCTCCTTCGGGTCTTGTCCATTCTATGTGATATTGGCGAAGTTACCAATGCTCAAATGGCACGCATTGAAGCCAAGAAAA
Organism: Brenthis daphne; assembly: GCA_947093115.1. Taxonomy (NCBI): domain Eukaryota; kingdom Metazoa; phylum Arthropoda; class Insecta; order Lepidoptera; family Nymphalidae; genus Brenthis; species Brenthis daphne. The sequence goes on from OX352471.1 coordinate 2,822,790, forward strand.
AAAAAATTATCAAGAAAAAATATTAAATTGAATTATTTTTGTAATTTTGTATTTGTTATAAAAAAACAAAGAGTATTATACATTTTTTTTTATTATAAAAGTTCTCTAATAGATAATATGCCACTATAAACCTTTGAAAGCTCAAAGCAATCCAGCAACTGAAGCTTAAATCATTCGTTATTGAAAACACTTTAATAATTACGTACGAGTATCTTTTTGTAATTCATCCGGTAGACGTATGTATAGATACTTGCGTTTGAACAATCACAAGTGGAAATTTCATTTAGTTTCTACCTGGCTTTGGCATCCACTCTAGTAGGTAAATGATAATTCTAACGATATATACATACACTAGCGACTCACCCGTCTTCGTTCGGGTTCGTCCCTAGGTACCTACATTTTACGGTTAGTTTAGATAGACGGGCTACTTAATGCAAAAAGATTTTTTCTAATCGGATTAGTAGCTTCTGAGATTACAGCGCTCAAACAAACAAACAAATTTTGCCTCTTCATAATATTAGTATAGATTTTAATGTATTTTATGAAATTATTTATGTAGTTACCATATTCATATATATAACTCACATGCTTCTATTGCTTCATAGATAAAAGAGCTCAAGCTATTACTTCGAACTGAATCAAAGATTTGAACTTTTAATTTTGAATTAATTATATTATAATTACAATATAATACCTAATTGAAATCAGTAAATACATTTTTATCCTAATTATGAAAATGAAATGATAAATACATCGCAAAAAAAATCTGTTCAACCCATAAACAACATGTATCGAAAAAAAACCCATAAAAGATTTAACCGAAATAATAATATTTGCCCCCCAAAAATAAATTTATAAATATATTAATCAATACATTCAATTATAATATAACCAAACCAACAAAAGATTTATAATACGATATAAGCACACATTACACACCCTGTATATTTCTTATCCTTAATTCGTAGCTAAAGCATTAAAATAACGTACCTTTACTCGCGCCGGTGATCTTGTCCCGCAGTACGTTAATCTGATGGACTCTCCCGAACTCCTCAAACATTTGCCTGAGGTCATTCTCGTCCATACTTCTTGGCACCTGACCGACGAACATCTGTAACATAACAACCGCAAGAGATTGGTACGATGTTAAAGAAAACTTCATTGAAAAAGATTTATAACTACTACCTACTTAGGTATGCGGATTTTGTTCCCAATTCTGTGGGTTTTTTTTGCACGGAACCCTAATTTTTTATCTAAAAGAAAAGTAGCCTATTTTTTCCTTATAACATCAGCTATCTGCTAGTGAAAGTCCCGTCAAAATCGGTCCAGCTGTTTCGACGGAATAAACAGACAAACAATTTTTTTTTCTTATAAGTACCGTATATACTTTAACATGCATTTAGTAAAAAGCTCTTAATTTGACATAAGAAAAAGACACAACAGAGAAGTTATTTTTTTTGACTAACGCCTTAAATTATACATCTCAAGTTTTTCCGTAAAAATACTACAGAAATCTACTTTAAAATAAACTAAATTGTTTTTAAACGACATTATATAGTTAAATGAAAAGTGTCAACATTGTAACAAACTTCCACAGAAATCCGATTCGCCTCCCAACGAAGTGGATGCAAAGTTGCAAATTCGAAAATCAAGTGATATATTGGCGTAATTAAAAAGGTTTCGCCCGATTGCGTTGCGCGAGCTTTAAGTACGGTATACCACATATTAAGCTTTGAATTTCGCGCTGGGTGTTAAAATTTATATGAATTGAAATATATTTTTTGCAGAACGATAGAGATATGTAATATAATAATTTGAAGGCTTTAAATTTATTTTAAATAAAACTTATTACGGATTTTTTCGCGGATCTATTTTGATTTTTGGTTCCCGACGTTTCGAATGCTTTACAGCAATCATGGTCACGGGGGAAGCTAACTTTTAGACACTCAAAGGTACTTGTTACAGACAGTGCCTACCTATAATCTTACCAAACGATTTTAAGAATTCAAATATTGCACCAAAGTACCAAAAAATATATATTATGTATTATGCAATATTAAATTATTCCTCATATATTATAAAGAACGTCATTATGGAGTCTACAATCATTTATCATTTTTTTTTATTTAAAGTATTTTTTATTTTTTTTATTATGACAATATCTGCGTCCACATTTTTACTGATAATCTAGATTATATATCAAAATAAAAAAAGTATAGATTGACAGACATTTTGTTTTAGTGTTAAAATTTAAATACCGCTCACTGTACTGACGTTTCGAAGCGTGATTGGTTTTAACTCACATCACAAAGGCTGTAACGTGAAAACTTATCCCTCTGATGAAAATCGCAAATTGATTACCAGTAATTTCTTTTGAACGCGCTCAAGCTTTAATCTGTCGAACCGAAAATCCGTATGTACCTAACATAAATTTCAAACGAACGCTTTGGTACAGACTTGTTAAAAATGTAAGTGATTTTGTTTAAAAGTCGACATTTTTTGTTATTTAACATTTCAACAACACTTGTGATTTGTTTTAGTGAAAGAAAAATTTCAGCAACAAGCTCGATAAGATACTTTTGAGAAGACCCATAGCAATAGTTATAGATGAAAAGAAATTTTTTTTGCACATCAATTTTCGTAACTGAACATAAATATTTTTTTTTTACATAAAAAAACCCATTAGCAAGTATAATATAAGTTTTATGATCTAGACTTGTTTTTAATCATAACAGGTAATTTATGGTATATGTTATGGTAACGTCATTCTAAACAGAGTAACAAACAATAAAAATATATATTTTACCCTATTCTATCCAGAATTTCGGCTATTCCATAAAAATTACTTACATAGGTATTACTGAATCAAAAATCGTAAAGATATTAATAATTTCGAATAAGATTTTATGTCTATAAAATTTTATGTCTATAAAAGAGATTAAATAACAATAAATTAATAAAATTATTATAGAACTGTTTCACGGCTTAATATAATTTAATGCGATAAAAACATTAATACCATTATAATGAAATCAATTTATAAGTCTTTATTAAAATTGTGTTTTAGTCTAACATTATACTGCGCTTCTGCGACGAAAATCTTCTAATATTGAAAATACGTAAGAAATCTTTACGCAAATGCAATCTACAAAAAAAATGTACACCTAGAGAAATAAAATGCACAAATTTTTGAAAGTTTAATATAACTGATAAGTTTCAGTAGCGTGAAAATTGCGTTATCGACGTGAAAATGGGTCGTGGAACACGTTGCACGCGCTCCTATCGTGATTACATCTGCGTTACACTACACTACTCGCCCAAATTAAACATTCGCATCAGTGATACCGATTTTTTATCACGCCGATGACAGAAATGGGATCAAAAGCACTATTATATACCTAACGTATAGTATTGAGAGGACGTAGGTGCATTTTCTAGGGCTCATTTTTCAATTACAAGATGTTTAGTATGAAATCTAATAAGTTAAATATTATTTCATTATCTTACTAAAATTTGAATTAAATTTTAATTAATATACACGTAATTTATGATATTTAATTCTATTAACAATTTGTTTGACGATAGAAAAATCAATAATCAATCAATTCAGATGGAAAAGTATCTGACTTGATTGAAGTTTTGTTTGTTGTAAAGTTATTAAGATCAAACCATTCAAATATTTAATTTTGAAAATTATCTTGCTAAAGTCTTATTATACAAACACTGAAGCTTTTATATATATATATTTTCTTTTGGATCACATAAAAGACAAAAGTCCAAAGAAAAAAAATTTTTTTTGCCAAGAATTTTTGAAAGCATACATTGAATAATCCACCAGAGTTTCATCACAATCGAATTATTAGTTAAGGAATGCATAGAGAACAAACATACAAATATACATTTTTATTTATATATATAAAAAAAAATAGATTTTAGTAAATCAGTCTGCTACTTCTATAGATTATCCTTAACCCACAGATACACAAACAAACACACAACTTTCATAGTACACTAATGACATAGTCAATGGAGTACAACTATGTAGTATCACCAAAAATGTAACTTTACGCGTTCGTGTTAAAGCTATTCCGCTCGTTCATGCCTAACATTTCTCAAGCTACGCCGCACCGTGTCGCTAATGCTTAGAGCTTTAAGGTTGCTACGCGGCTTCAATATACGGTGTAACAGATTTATTTCACGTAGTGCGGATTTAAACCTATTTGTGTTGAGCCGTTAAGGTATCGCTATTGTTTTTATATATTTTTTTCATTAAAAATATTGTTTAACGATTATATGAATTTACTCTAGGTTTTGTTTTTAGCAGATTGTATGACTGACACCATATGTACCTTTGTGTATTTTTATTGAATGTACATAAGAGTAGAAATGATAAAATAATACTACTATCATATATGCGAAACTTTGTTTGTACATGTGAGTGTGTATGTTTGTTATTTCTTCACGCTGTAACGGCCTAATGGAATTGGATAAAAAGTACACAGATAAAATAAAACCTGGACCAAAACTAAACTACTGCTAAGAATCTAGGGAAGCGCCAGAGCAAAGTTAGAATAAGTTGCTAGTATTATGTAAATATTAATTATTTTTCTCTTATTAGTGATGCCGATTATAGAATATCTACTCGTCTGAAGGGCCAATCAAGTTGACAGCTGTTTCCTATAAATTTTAGGTTGCAACATTCCAAAATTAGAAAATTTCGTACATCCTGTGCTGCCTCTGCCGTATTTACGTTGTAACCACTAAAAGTTGGCTCATAACTTTAATATAGTATAGTACAAGAAGCTTAAGCTTTACCATTTAAATATATTAACCATACAATAATTATAATAATAGACTTCGATTAAATTAGTTACCCATTAACAGCTGACTTAAATTATACCAGAAGACATGTGAAGGCACCAATATGTACATATTATTACAGATTTATATTCCCAAAAAATATGTATCAAACATAATTATATACAAGAATTTTATTTCTATGTGAAATAAAACGGATTAGAATAATAATTCTATATTGCTGCAACGACTATAAATGTATTAAACAAATCTGTAAATTAACTCTTTTTCTATAGCTATTTAAAATGTATCTAAAAAGATGGATTAATATCAGTTATACTAGCATTGGCCGCGGTTCCACCCGCGTTCAGATGACCAAACACCAAATTCTTAGGTTTTACATATCAGTATACTCTTACATTGCAGTTTTTGTATTTTTTCTCAGAAATGACATATTTTCCCGCGGTAAAATGTATCATATATGTTGACCCGGATAACCAGCTATCACCATACCAAATTTCATCAAAAACCCTCCAGTGGTTTTTCCGTGATGCGGTAACAGACAGACAGAAAGACAGACAAAAATTCTAAAAACTGTTGATTCGGCCTCTTGTCTATTTTAATAAGATTTTCCAAAAAATATTTAATGTACAGATTCGGCTTAGCTACAATTTTATTACATGTATAGATAACATACTAGCGACTAACACTCGCTTCGCTCATCCTTAGGTACGTTTTAAGAGTTAGTATGGAATATATAGACTATATACTATAATGTATATACGTAGATTTGATGAGTTTTATATCCCTGACTTGAGAAATGATTGATAAAAACTCTTAAATCTTAAACTATCTTAATACCAAATTTCATCTAAATCGGTTCAGCGAATTTTTGTTTATCCCTCACAAACAAATCGCAAAAAGCACCTAGTGTCGCACTATAGTGAAGCGATTTATTCATTTGTACATACAGACAGAATATTAGAAGTTGAATGAGTGAAATTTTACAGTACCCAACATAACTTTTAAAAGCCAACAAATACCACGTCGAAACAAAGTTTGTCCAACAACGTAACTAACAGTGTTTAAAGTAGAGAAATTTCAAATCACCAATAGAATTCGTAATGGCTGTTTCCGGTAAGAGCAGTAACTAAACCTGTTGCTAATGTATGGGCTTTCGATCTCGCAAGTACTTCAGCACACATTTGTTCTGTACAGATTAGGGGATGCTTAAATCAAATCAGAGGGTAGGCTGGAGTTCTTATCTTTACTTAACGTATTTTGTACTAAATGTGGTATACTATTATTTTAAAGGAAAATCTGCGCTTTAGTAGTTTCGGCGTTATTTTTAGAGTTCCGTAGCCGAAGGGTGCCAACGGAATCGTCCATCTGTCTGTCAGCGGGCTATATCTCATGAACCGTAATAGGTAGAGAGTATGTTTCACAGAGCGTGTATTTCTATTTTCAAAATTTCAAAAGAACGAATTTCAAAATGGCCGCCATACAAATTGGAAAAAACAATATCCGATTAAGCTGATATTAAGTTGTTATACTCGTAGCGCCTCTCTCGTTTCTTTTACAAAATATTTAGTGTTATATCTTGTACGATGGTACGGAACCCTTCGTGTGCGATTCCGACTCGCACATAACCGGTTATTCTAAACTCTACTATTAAGTTCTTTGCTAAGCAAAATGATAAGAATAATATGAAAATAATTAACTTAAATGGTCAATGGTCGATTTCAAAGATTTTAAGGATTAAAATGGTTTCACTAAATCATTTCATTATAATATATGTGCTATATCATTAATTCTTATTAACACGATATTGTGAAATAAAATTTATATGTTAGTTCGTCCCTACGGTAAGGTCAACTCGACAATCACAACACATCGAACAAACGAACAAATCGAAGTTATTTTTGTGTGGAGTAAGATTTTCGTTCGAGGAGTGATATAGGATACTAATTATTTAAAGGGGTTTCGTGACTAGACAGTGTGGTGGCGACCTTATTGCTTTGTAAACATACTTTGAAAAACATTGCTATACGCGAATATTGTTGACAAATATTTTTGCTCGATTGTTGCTTTTAATTTCATAAATATTACTGGTTGAAATATGTGTAATAAGCATTTGTAAATTATTTGTGGCACGCGACTTTGTTCGCAATTATGTTCACAAAATCTCATCTTGTTTTATCTATACTAATATCATAAAGAGGCAGAATTCGTTTGAACGCGCTTATCTCAGGAACTACTAATGCGATTTGAGAAATTCTTTTTGCTTTAGGTAGCCCGTTTATTGAGGAAGGCTATATATCACAATGCTACCACCCAAGGAAGCGAAGCAGTAATCATAAATGTCAAAATATTGGGCAGACCTCCATTCATTATTGTAAAATTGTATATATATATATATATATATATATATATATATATACAAACTCGAGCGAAGAGAGGGTGTGACGCTAGTTCATCATATTTAGAGTGATCTATTTAACTTACTTTTATGTAATCAGGGTCCGGCATTTCCACCTTTTCATCATTGTTGTTGTTGTTGATGCTCGTACTGTTATTGTTGTTTATATTCATGTTCATCCCACTGAAACAAAATGGATAAGTTTAAATTAGAAAAACGTGTATGAAAAAATAGATTTGGGGGTTCAAAGAACCCCGCCATTATTGTTACAGTCATATCCAAGGCTGAGTAAATATGTGTTTAAATATCAATTAATTGGATAGAATAGATGTACTATTTTTAAAAGAATTTTTATGTTAAATTATAATCCTTACATATAAATAGTTTAAAAATTAATAAAAATATTTTAAGTTTATAATACTAAACATTTATCATCGATAGCAAAATTAAAGCTATTCTTATTAATATATTAATAAGAAATAAAATTGAAGAGTATGTATTTTCAAACAATAAATTAGATATTATTATATATTTAGATAGCTGTGGGATTTCATTAAATTATTAACAGCCCTTGATATTATATCAAATGAAATTATATGCGTAAAATTATTAAAGAATAACTTTATATTTCTACTAGCATTGCCCGTGGCTCTGCCCGCGTTGAGGTGACCAAAAAGCAAATTCTTAGGTTTTACATATTAGTATACTCTTACAATGCAGTTTTTGTATTTTTTCTCAGAAATGAGATATTTTCCCGCGGTGAAAAGTATCCTATATATTGACCCGGATAACCATACCAAATTTCAGTAAAATCCCTCCAGTGGTTTTTCTGTGATGCGGTAACAGACAGACAGACAGACAAAAATTCTAAGAACTATAGATTCGGCCTCTGTATCGATAATAATATGTCTATTTCAATACGATTTTCCAAAAAATATTTAATGTACAGATTCGGCTTGGTTACAATTTTATTATATATATATAAATATATATATATAAGAATATATTATATTAGATGTAATTATGTAGGTAATTACTACGATGGTTACAAAAACAAAACACTTCAGAATAACACTATCTTGTTAATACAATATGTTTCTACATTAAATATTATGTCATACATTTATAAATACTATGATGTTATTAAAACACAATAATGAATTACAGAAAATACAATAAAATATATAATAAATATAATATTAATAGTAATTATGGGATAATATTAATGGGATATAATATAATATATCCCATTAATATTATCCCATCATTACAATACAATATACCATTATTTTTATTAATATTATAAATGCGAAAGTTTGGATAGAATTTTTGTTACTCAATCACACCAGAACGGCTGAGTGGATCTGGATGAAATATGGCACAGATATAGATTATAGTCTGGAATAGTACATACGTTATTTTTTATCCCGGAAAAATGTACGGTTCCCGTGGGATACATATGTTTTTGCTTTTCACTAGGGACGAACTCAGGCAAAGCGAGGGTGAGTAGCTAGTATTATTATAAATTTTTAACATTATACAATACAAAATCAAATAAAGTTTATAGATTCGGATTTAATTTTTTTTACATAATTAAAAATCTATACTTTACCTATTATTTGTTCGTATTTAATCTTTTCGCAGGCAAAATCTAGTATTTTATAATAAACAATACAAGTTTTATGGCCTACATTAAGTCACACTATAAAATATTCATACCATGAAGAACCTAAGTCTTCGTAATTTCTATCACATAAAATACTTACGAAATATTAAATATACTTGCCCATTGGTTAATTTCGACCATAATCGTTATTAAAAATTTTGCTATAACATATATAATAGAATGTACCTCCATATCTATAAAAAAAAAATATTCCTAAATTTTTTAATGATTTAAAAGCATAAAAAAAAAGAAAATCGGTTGAGAAACACAGAAGAAAAAGGCACTGAAATGTTTTGTCTTTGCCTATTTATATATTAACATGTCAAATTAAGTATGAGATTGTAATTTCTAGAAAGTCTATAATATATTTTATAACTATGACACCTACCGTTTTAAGCTAATTGACGACTCTATCAACAACTCGCGTAAACAATGAATAAATATAATAAAAATCTTTAAACTATAAACACCAACACATTCCTCTAAACTCAACGCTATTTTTTTAAGGTTATAATTTTATTTACAAACGTATGAACTGTAGCACATATCTAACCAAAATAAAATACACGTGCATACAAAACAATTTCTTCTAAATATACCTATGAAGAAACAGAATGTAACAAGTATAATGTTAAATAATATTTTCTAATGCACAGTATAAAGTAGTAATATATACCTTATTGTTCTAGAAAAGCCACTCCACACTCCATACTCGTAGTTGTTTGCTGTATTCTTATCACTGATAAGGGTGTACATCGCTCGATTACACCGCGTTATCATTTATCAAACCCGATCTACTGCGGTGTGCAGGTTATAACCGCTATAAATCGTATACTCTTGTTATTACATATACGTTTTGTGTTGCTACGTTCGGGTTATTTTTAACTACCCTCATATTATTGTGATTTTATTGTACCTACCTAACTTTTGTACGAGAATATTATTAGAAATAAAAAATAATAAGTTTAGCTTTCCAAAGAGTTTTTAAGTTAATTTTAGTTATTTTTTTAATTATTAACAGAGTTTAGAAAAAAGTGACAAAGAGAAAAAGAGATTCACTATTTATCTGTTTCTTTTGCTTTTCATTCATCACATCATTCATACAAACATTGATTGTGTTAATATAGTTTTTAAATCTTTGTCCATTTTACATGATATTGAGGAGGTAATCTGTACTCAACTGAACGTTTGGAAGCCAAAAAGTTTGGTTTGAATGATTCTATCCCATATATTGCTGTATGACTGGTACAAACTATATACATTTATTTTTTGTAATTTTCATTCGTTGTTTATATTTTATACTATAGTAAAAATATAAATAAGCTTGTAAATAATACTTTCTTAGATTTACGCGAATAATTGACATTTTAAATAAAACTATCTTTTCGGATTTTTTCGCGAATTAATTTTGATTTTTAAGCTTGTAAATGTTTTAATTTATATTTAAAAACAGATAATAAATTTATTTGAAACGTTCAAACACAGCTATGTTAACACGCTTTAAATGACGTCACATGCCGTGCTGTCATCATTTTGGATGATACCAACTATACTGCTATAGTATATTGTCATGACGCACCATATTTTTTTTAATTTTTTTTTTAATAAATAAAACTGAAATAAAAAGAAAAAAAAATATAATTGAAGAAACGCAGTGATAAGTAGTTTTTTGTCATTAATCACTAATATTAATAGCATGAATAATACCTATATTAATAATGGAAATGTATTGACGTCACATTTTGTTCTTACCCATCTTATACTGCGAGTTAGAATTTTCAATTTCATCCCACACAGGTAGTGTGCGAAAGAGACAATATTATAATTCACAAGTCAAAATCTGCCTTCAATTTTGCATTTTATATAAGCAATTGTTCATAGGTCATCGACCCTGAGATACCAGACACGCCGTGTACCATATAGGTTGAAGGTTCTGACTAATTTTATTCCATAATTGGTCATAAAATTAAAATTATTTCTTTGGAGTATATTTGGTACCATAAACTTATTCTTATACTAGCGGCTCACTATCGCGTCGCTCGGGTTCACCTCTAGGAAACCAAAACACAAAGCTATCCCACGGAATGAACTGAAATGAAGGAACCTTACATTTTTCCGGATCAAAAGCCTATGTGTTATTCCAGACGATAATCTATCTCTGTGCCAAATTTCATCGAGATTCGTTCAGCCGTTCTGGCGTGAAAGAGTAACAAACATCCGTACATACAAACTTTCAAATTTATAATATTAATAATTCGGACGCACACTTTTGGACATATGAATAGTTTCTACAAGAGAATTTGTATTTTATAGTTAAAACCCACAGTAAGCCTCAATCTCATTCGTCAATCTCATAACGAAATAAATTACTTATGAACTGAATTAAATGTAATAGTCTATAACTAGTGAATATTCCATATTTAAAGTTGGTTAAATTGTTTGCAGAAACACAACAATCTACAGATAAACAAACGGTGCTTGAATGTTATCTTTTATCACTGGATCGATATAACAGTTTTAATACTAACGGTGGTCATGTTAATTTGGAATACATGCTAATATGACGCTTGATACAATGTGATAAAACCGGCATTTCCGTGTACACTAATGCTATATATGAGTAATGGCATGTAATTACTTTATATATGAGTTAAATCTAAAGAGTAATATAAAATTAAGCACTTAGTGTTTTGTGAATGTACATTTATCAACGTCGAGTTCAGAATTTCTCAAAGTGTGGTAAAGAAACCCTTTGAGCTTCACTATATAATAGTAGGTTATAAAATATTAAAGTTAACAAATCCTTTTTTAACAATATCTGAAGTGAAATCAATATCTGAAGTCAAAGTCTAGAAGGTCTTTTAAAAGTCTTGGTCTTATAAGAACTTGATCTTCTTTCATCCACTTTACTTTATGAAATAATATAGATCGGTTGTACAAGATTACTGTATTTTCATGCGAATTATTATAAACTAGCTAGCTACACACCCTCGTTTCGCTCGGGTTCGGTAAAAAAAACAAAAACTAATCTATCCCACGGGAACCGTACATTTTTCTGGGATATAAAAAGTAGCTTATGTACTAATTCAGACTATAATCTATCTCTGCGCCAAATTTCATCCAGATCCGTTAAGCCGTTCTGGCGTTATTGAGTAACAAACATCCATATAAACATCTAAACTTTTACATTTATAATATTAGTAAAATAAGATAATTGCGCCTGTAAAATTGAAAGGAATAAATGTTATAATTTCATAGAGAATTAAACAAAAAAGGTTTAAACAGTCTTTCAAAGATTATTTACATAGTTACCTTGTTAGTAACATACAAGAGAAGCTAATAGAAGCGCATAAATAAAAACGAGAAACAAGTGAAAACATATCGCGTACCTGCTGTTACGTGTTCCCTGAGTTTTAATGACGAATGTTTTTTTTTTTTTTTAATATTTTATTACCCATGAATGAGGCTATGAAAGCTAGCGATGCTTAATTAACACGCTGACTAAAGCGCACTCGAAAAAATATAACGAACTAATGAAAGAATTAAAAATTTGCGACATTTTTTCATATGAGTACCTACGAAATTCATACAAATGTCGTGTAAACTGTAAACTTTTACTACACTGATCCAGATATTTAAAGTGTAATTGATTTATTCATATAACTAATGAGACGACCCTGGAAGAAGTGATTTTTAACCCCAGACGCAAAAATGACGGAGTGTTATAAGTTTGACGTGTCTCTGTGTGTGTGTGTGTCTGTTTGTGGCTCCTAAACGGATGAGCCGATTTTGATTTTGTTTTTTCTTTTTATTTGAAAGGTGAATTAGTAGTTTCTTAGATATGTTTGATGAAAATATTTCCAAGATGGTTGGAGGTTTTTTAAATTTATAATTTAGCAGATTGATTTGATCCTCTTCGTATTGAAGGGAGACCCGTGCCCAGCAGCGGAACGTTAAAAAAGGGCTAAATACAACTACTTCCTGGAGTAGCTCGTAGACTTTTGTTAGTTATGAAGTTTGCCAAAAGATGGTGTTGTCTATTTATCTTTATAACAAAATTCAGAGTCGAATTATGTACGTTAAATTTTTTTAGAAAATCTTATTGAAATAGTTATTCATACCAAGATTATAATATTATTGATACAGAGGTCAACTGTCTATCTGGGAACGCATCACGAGAAAACCACTGGACAGATTTTGATAAAATTTGGTATGATGATAGCTGGTTATCCGGGTCAATATATATGATACTTTTTACTGCGGGAAAATATGTTATTGCTGATTAATCTATTATAACTAAACGTTAAAACGTAACTAATATTATAAATACAAAAGACACACAGATATATATATATATATATATATATATATATATATATATATATATATATATATATATATATATATATATATATATAATAATGTTCTCCCGACTGATTTCGGATAACTATATACATATATAGATAAGTCGTTAGTTAAATAATAATATAAAAATAATTTCAAAATATGATTACATTATTTACCTATTTATAATTTCTTTTTTTAAATTTAGACAAATTTAAGCAATTGGAGAGCCAAATGAGGTAAATATTTCAATAAATTTCAATATTTGCTTTGATTTGTTTAGATCAAAGTAACGCATTGAGAATTAGCCTATTGGCGATGTTCAATGTTTTTTTTTTAAATGTGATGATGAATCGATTTTAATGGGACTTTCACAGAGTAAAGAGTGATATAGACTACTTTTTATTTCGTTTAAAAACATCGATTTCCACAGGTTAGAAAATTAAATATTAGTTCAATGCATTTTAAAAGAACCATTAATGGTTCGTGGTCAGGCGGGTCTTGGTTAAAATGACTTTATCCCGGAAAAGGACGAGGCCTGGATAAGGGACAGAAATTTTATGGGATTTTTAGAGAAAAGAAGCTAGGATGGGTTATGGTAGCTTTTATTATTATCCCCCCCAACGTGCGTTCACCTTGTCGTGGTGGGGGGCTTAGTAGTGCCCGGCAATTCAGCCGGGCGCGAAGCCAAGAAACGCACAGGGAGGTGGCCTACTTCGGTGGGCGGTGAAAGGTGGCCCTCTTCGGTGGGCGGTATATCATGCGGGTTGCTCCTGGTACTTCTCTGATAGCAGAGTGGACCTTGGAGCAACCCCGTGGTTGTTGTGGTCTGCTTGGGCAGACCTGCCGTCGGGGCGTCGTAGTTGAATGCGTAAGCGAACCTACGACGCCCCATTAAGACAGGGGAAGGTTTTGTTGGGTTTTAGTGGTGCGTAAATGCATTTCCCAACGTTAAAAAAAACTTATATTATTATGATTTGAAGTTTGTTATATTAAGATATTAATGGTTCTTAAGACTTTGTAAACTTTTTTAACATATTAAAATTCGTAAAGCATGCTGGAGTTTCTTTGATCACAAATGCCTTTGTTAGAATCCAGCTATTTTTAATTATATAGCGCCAAAGCCAAAGTACATATATATGAAGATGTTTTGTAAATGCCACCTTTGCTTTATTGCAGGAGAAAGGCAAAATTAGTCTGTTTGGCTTCATATTTCTTTCATTAGGAAGAGCTTCAAAGGGTTATTATTATGGTTGTTTTCTTTGTAGTAAAATAATAATTTAAAGCTTTCCAGTGAAGTTATTTTGAATGATAAATAAATATCTTCATATTACCTATTGTACGATGTCGAAGTACTACAAAAAAGGCGAATTTTCATTGATTTTATTAAAATCGTCATATAAAAAAAATAAAAATAGCAAATATGATAAAAATATCAAACATACATGTACATTATGCTTTCATCTGTTTATTTAAACTGATTTTAATTAAATGTTTATTTTGAAATATAGTATAAGCAACATTAAAGTTATAATATTTATTAGGCAATATATACTTTAATAAAATAATAATAATACGCTCTGGACACATTCCATTAAATAAATTTGCATTTTTAATGGGTAAAATTGCTACACCAAATTGCTTGCAATGTGGAATTGTAGAAGATGTTTTCCATATATTAATGGAATGTGTGCGGAATGAGGCGCAACGTCAAAATTATTTTACAAATAATTCAATTTTCAACCGACTTCAAAAAGGAGGAGGTTCTCAATTCGACTGTATTTTTTTTTTTTTTTTTTTATGTTTGTTACCTCAGAACTCCGTCATTTATTAACCGATTTGGACAATTTTTGTTTTGTTTGAAAGGGTATACTTCCAGATTGGTCCCATTTAAATTTCAAAAAAAAAATACCACCCCTAAGGGTGGAAAAACAACTAATGATGAATTTAACCTACTTCTAATTGTCATATTGACTTGAAACTTTGCAAGTATTTCTATTTCCGTTGATAGTACAGTGGTTCGGTGTTGTTGACCTGATCTGATGGCAAGGCCAGAAGGTGGATAGGTGGAACTCTTCAACGGCTAATAGTAGATACTTTGAGTTTGGGCTTATTTTGTATGATTTGACAAGCCTAACACGTTAGAATCCTTACTTTGCTACTACTGTCTACACTAAAAAGGGAAAAATAAAAACTTTTTAACAAAAAAATAAAAACCGACTTCAAACAAAAGCACTAAAAAGTAAAAAATAACTGATTGGTAGTTTTCATTTACTATACATACCTAATCAAATATTTTCGAAGTCGGTGTGCTTTGGCTAAGTAATTAAAGCCTGCCTATTAAATACATACCTAATCAAATATTTTCGGAATCGGTGCCAGCCCATACAAAGCAAAGCACACCGACTTCGAAAATATTTGATTAGGTATGTATAGTAAATGAAAACTACCAATCAGTTATTTTTTACTTTTTAGTGCTTTTGTTTGAAGTCGGTTTTTATTTTTTTGTTAAAAAGTTTTTTTAACGACTGGAGGTATAAATATTGTATTATCAAATCCTTCTTCTAATGTAGCAAGATTAATTTATAAGTTAGCAAAAATTGTAACAAATGCAAGTAATACATAATAATTGTACGGGTGTACCTCAATACAATTTGTTGTTAAGCATTTATAAAATGTAATTAAGATACCATTGTAAACGTAACAGAGCGTCATAGTCGCATATTAAGCGACAAAGCTCTTTAAATGGAGATTAAAAAAAATAATAATAATAATAAGTATACTCACAGCCACGTAATGTTTAACTTAATAATAAAAATTAAAAATACACCACCCAATGATTACACCTGCATATCTATCTACCTATCACCTATACTATGACCAAATTATACTAAGCGCTTATTATACTTGTTAAATAACATATTTTATTCACATAACATATTTATTTAACTTACTAGTGACTTTCTGTTACGTTTTAACGGTTAGCTTAGGTTTCTCAGAGATGAGAAATTTTCTCGCAGTAAAAAGTATCCTATATGTTGACCCGGATAACTAGCTATCATCATACCAAATTTCATCAGTCTATCCAGCGGTTTTCTAGTGATGCGTTTCCAGACAGACAGACAGACAGACAAAAATTCTAAAAACTACAGATTCGGCCTCTATATCGATAGTAATTACTACTTCAATAAGATTTTCTATAAAATATTTAATGTACAGATTCTACTCACAATCAGTTAGAATTTTATATAAATATGTATAGATAAGATATTTATTTCATCAAAAACATTAAAATAAAACGATATACCTACTTTAATTTTTAACGTTAGAGATTAATCTTTATACGGGGCTTCTTTTGCAATTTAGCTTCCAGAGAGTGGAGCGTAGGATCAAGATTATTGTACAGTTATAAACGTACCCTTTGATCATTTTAAGCGTGCAAATCTTTATACATTTTGCATATTTCGTTTTTGTATTAGTTTGCTTAAAGATCAGACGCGTTTCGTTAGAAATGCTGTACATATATAACAAATATTTATATTCATTTTTGTATGTAAGTACACACTTATGATAACAGCGTAAGGCTTTGATAAAGTAAAATTACATGATTTAAATGTACTAGTACAATGAAACAAATATAAAGAATAAGTAAGTTAAACTAGTAAAGAGGCTAGTATACTTTTTAATTTTGTTATAAATGGATGTATTGATTAGATTGTTAGTCGTATTTTACGTATCTACAGAACTATAGATCGTAGTGATTTTACGCACAGAAGTAATACAGTTACTGGACTTTCTTTACAGTAAAAACTCAATCAAACATGGCCCGACCCGGGACTCGAACCCAGGACCGTATAGCGTAAATTATAATATAATTATTGTTATACATAAATCTCGTGTCACGGTGTTTGTGGTCGCACTTCTCCGAAACGGCTCGACCGATTTTAATGATTTTTTTTTGTATATTTGGTAGGTATGAGAATTCCATCCCTAAAATGGATACGTGTTACGAAATATTGCCTTCAAATTGTTGATTACTAAGTTTCTTTGATGTTTTACTAAATCAGCTCATCTAAGCTGATATTTGGTGAAGACGAAAATTTATTTTAAAATATATGTTTATACTGCTTTATCTTACATGTCTCATATTTACACCAAAGTTAGATAAATATAGTATAAAAATAGTATTTCAACAATAAATATAATGTACCTACATTGATAAGATAAATGTACAAAATAAAATGTATTGTATGTGTATTCAGCCCTTTTTTAACATCCCACTGCTGGGCATGGGCCTCCCTTCATTCAGTACGAAGGGGATCAGGCCATAGTCCACCACGCTGGCCAAGTGCGGGTTGGCGGGCTCCACATGTCTTTTGAAAAGTTGCTAGTATCTCTCAGACATGCAGGTTTCCTTAAGATGTTTTCCTTCACCGTAAGACAAGTGGTAATCATGTTGGAAATGATTCGCACATGAAAATATCAGAGGTGCGAGACCCGGGATCTGAACTCGGTTCACTCGGTTTCCCAAGCGAGCGCGTTACCACTGGGCTACCACTGCCTAAAATATTAGGGTATATATCAATAACAACCCTTAATAAGCCGTTAACAAAACCAGTGACAATATGCGGTTACATATTAGTTATCTGTCTGAGTAGTATTCCCTAATATTGTTATAATAAGCGTCCCCTAGTGTGATATCACCCTGTGTCAAATCGAATTTAGGGTAAACATCCACCACCTCTCATACTAAAGTTATAAAAATTGATAGATTAACAAAAACGTACTTATATACTCGTAAGTATATTAAATTTGGAATAGTAAAAAAATCATGTATATATTTAAAAAAAAATTAGGTAAGAGTAAATAATTATTAGACCTTAGAAATATTAACAAAAAAAAAAACACCAAATACTCATACATGAATGAATTGTATGCAACAACCTTGAAAATTAGTTTTGTCTTAGAAACCTCTCTTAATAAAATATATCGCTCACATTATACTATAGTAAAAAACCGAAAAATTCGTATTTTTAATATTATAAATGTGAAAGTTTTGAATATGTATGGATGTTTGTTATCCTTTCACGCCAGAACCACTGAACGGATCTGGATGAAATTTGGCACAGAGATAGATTATAGTCTGGAATAACATAAAGGCTACCCGCTTTTTATCCCCGAAAAATGTACGGTTGGGTTTATTTTTGTTTTCCTAGTTTAGTATATCTTTAGACTTCGAACAACACATACGCTACTGCTAGCAATAAATTTTTAATTTTGTCAAAAGATGGCGCAGTTTGTATATAATATAATAAATAATAACCACATATAAATTAGGGACGCATCTGTTCGAAACGAACGAAGGTGAGGCACTTAAATATTATATAAATCTAAGACTATGAAAAGTAAGAATTAATAATTATCACGTTAATGAAACTACAATAAAATTACAAATCTATACACCACCTGACTAATATATAAATGTCTGTAAAGAACTTTCTAACTAGAATATTTCTCCTTAAACCCACGTGACATTTGTTACGAACTGTTGTTGATACTTTGTGTTTATTTTTAATTTTCACGTTGTCTTACATTACGCCCTGGGCTAAGAATATTCTTAATGTCAATATAGTGTTTACAATACATTGTTTATACTATAGAAACCACCAAATCTAGTTATAGTTAGCAAAAACCTAAATTTTTAACTATTTAGTGTGGCCTGTGGCGCTGCTCGCGCAGTGTATTAATGACTTTGACTAGCGACTCACTCTTGCTTCGCTCCGGTTCGTCCATAGGTACGTTTTGGTTTTTTAAGCGGATTTCTAATTCTTTTTCTAGAATAAAAGGAGCGTAAGTTAATGTTTATAACATCAACTATCTACCAGTGAAAGCCCCGTCAATAAGTCCAGCCGTTTCGGAGATTACCCGGAACTAACAGGCATACAGACAGTTCTTTTTTAAATTGTTAGTAAATCTTTGTTATTATAACATTACAAACAGACACTTCAATTTCATTTTTCTGTAGAGATTAATTATAATTATTATTACGCTCAAGTGATGCTAGCTTATAATATCTTTCCATACTCAATAATATATAAAATGTAAAAAAAAAAAAAAACTAAATATTAGCGAATTCAAACAAATATAATATTAAGCTTTATAAGTTAGTATACATTATAATCATATATATTTTTTTTAATTTTAGAAAACTAAAACTGTTTTTTACAAACTTTTATGGGGTTCTGAATATATCACATAAAAATTAGTAAAAGTGGAAAAAAGGTGTACTGATTCTATTGACTTTGCAAAAGATATAGCTTGGAATCAACAACATAACAACATCTTTATATTTTATAGCATTCTGCTTTCACTGGAAGGTTGTATACGATACGAGCGTACAGTTAGCATTAGATACGCACCGCCGCTGATATAATATAAAGAACAAATAAACCGAGTGACATTTGTGACGGGCGAGAGCTATAAGTCACGTGGAGAATATTAATATAATAACGAAATTAATAATGGGTATTTGTTTGACATCGTTTCTTGTATTATTTTATTAATTTCATCCTTCCTTTAAGATAGCTATGCGGTTACTATGAAGGAATCGTATAAGAAAATCAAATACAAATGAAATTTTGAGCAAAATTTATTTGAAAAAAATTGTAGTTATATAGACGGAATATTTAATGTAAATTAATTTTCTCGTTCCGTAGGGATTCAAAATAAACTTATATCTATCGCAATTTATACAAATAAATATAATTGAAGTGTCTGTTTGTGATGTTAAAATAACAGCTTTTCGTCTGTCTGTTTGTTCAGACTAATTTTCCGAAAGTGCCGAACCGATTTTGACGGGACCTTCTCTGCCAGATTACTGTTGTAATAAGAAGTAACTTAGGCTACTTTTAACTTAGAAAAAAATAGCAAAAAAATTCCAAAACCATGTTATTATGAAGAAAAAGCTCATGTGATAATAATAGTATAGTGTACTTTAGAAAAACACATAGGTGCTTTAGACTAACAGTAATGTATGGTACTCGTCAAAATGAACTAAGTGAGCCCAATCTGAGAAGATCTTAGTAAAGCTATTGAAGAGTTATCCACCTTCTAGATGCATCATTATATCCGCTTGTTGATGATGATGATGATGATGACACAATCAATTACAAGTAAATCAATTATCAATTAAATGCCAAGTAAGCAATCAAAATCTACTCTCAAGCTTTTATTTCAATAATTTAACTATCATCGAGCTGATCTGATGATGAAAGTTGAAGATGATTAAAGAAACTCTTCAATCGCTAATAGCAAAACCTCCAAGTGGACTCATTTGATTCATACTGCTAAGCTCCATATATTATTACCGTGTATAGTGGAAATGCTCAATAATTATAATCATTGAAATTAGAAACTGTGTCGGGTTTGGGCTTTAATTATATCAACGCACTACATGACACATCACTCTCAATATGTATCTAGTTTATGTATAGGTTAGTTAACATCCTATATGTACTTACTAATATACCTAATACTAATATAGTATAACAAATAAGACGGGTGATGTCTGCGACGGGTGAGCGTTATTAGCTATGTCACGTGCACGGAGAATTAATAAGGGTCGACAAGTGTCAATCTTAAGCAATTATAATAAGTGGGTGCTTAATCTGTATAGATAAATAAAATGTTCTGTTTTTAATCTAAAAATAACAGCTTTTTACTAAATGTATATGAAATATATAAGGAACTTATACGAAAAACACAATTTTTAATATTTTTGTCCGTCTGTCTGTTTGTTCGGGCTAATCTCCGAAACGACTGTATTGATTTTGACGCGACGTTCACTAGCAGATAGCTCTTGTTATAAGGACTATGGGGTACTTTTATTTTAGAAAAATAATAACGGTTCCGCTTAAAAAAATAAAACGTAACTACAGAAGCACCTGAGCGAAGCGACGGTAATACGCTAAATATTTTACTAATAATATGTAAAAGTTTGTGTTTGTTTTTTCACATTCACAGAGTGACATTTTAATCTCAAAATATTTTCATTTAATTCTTAATTCTGTAGTTTTAATTGAAATACGTATTCTTTCTATTATTTCATTGGATTTGGGAAAGAAAAAAAAAACTTTGTTCGATTAAGTTATTACTCGTTACTCTACTCAATATTTAAAATTTTTCATGTTTAAGAAAAGAATCAGTTTCCTTGAGAAAGCGCATGGATGATATTTTAATGCCATTGGAAACTTTGTTTTATTTTATTTTAACTCATGCAGCGCTCTATTAAGTTGTAGAAATTCAGATTTAAATGAATTTAGCAAACGTAAAATCATGTTGATTCCAAACAATTGACAAAATCTCCATACAAGGTAAATAATTTTTATTACAAGTAATATTGTTATATAATACGTAAAAAATGTTATTATATAAAAATATAATATTGCCATATGAAAGGATGTTTGATATGTGAAAATCGTAATAAGTATTTCTTGCTTTACAGGATAGAGTAATCGTGTAGCATATATTTCTGCTTCGAATTAATGTTAGAGCGTTGTATCGTAATGTATCGTGATTTATATTTTCATTTTTAAAATGTATTGCCTGATACAACTTTTTAAAACTTTCATATACTAATCAAATAAAAAAAATTAGTACCTCAAACTATCGAAGCCCTTTCTTCAAAACGCCATTTTGAATTTCAAATGGTCAATTTATACCACCAGGTACATTAATATTTTACTGCATAATATCCATTTGAAAGTGTGTTTGTTTGTTAATTTGTTTGTCTTTATTTCACGTCGAAACGGCTTGGCGGATTGGCATGATTTTTTTGTGTGGAGATAGTTGGAGGGCTGGAGAGTGACATATGCTACTTTTTATCGCGGGAGATTATCTTTTTCCCACGGAAAAACACGTTCTAATATAATCCAAAAAAAATATTTATGATCAGAATTACTTGAAACTTGGTATTAATACTCTTCAATACAATTTATTAAATAACTGTTTTAGGATTTTTCGAAATTCATCCCATAAGGGGGTAAAATAGCGGATGAAAGTTGGTTTGAAACCTATCTTTTTAGAGTTTTTTTTGTAGTTTTAGCGCGAGCGAAGCCGCGTGTTCTGCTAGTTATTTTTAAATGAACAACAAGTTGAAAAAGAAGTATAATATTAACATGTTGGCATCATTTCATTATCTTTTATCAACAAATAGATTACAACATTTAAGGCTTAAGTCAAGATGACCCAAGCGAATAAGTCATTGGTTAATCTTTGTTTGCGAACACGTGACCCAGAAACGTTACTAAAGCATCTTTTCTAAGTACATATTGTATTTGAACACTAGCGACTTAGACTCTCTTTGCTCGGGTGTTTCCCTAGTAATGTTTTATTTATTTGGACGGAACCCTAATTCTTTTTCTAAAATAAAAGAAGCATAAGTTACTCCTTATAACATCAGCTATCTGCCAGTGAAAGTCTCATCAAAATCAGTCCCGCCGTTTCGGAGATTAGCCGAAACAAACAGGCAGACAGAGAAAAGCTGTTATTTTGACATTACAAACAGACACTTTAATTTTATTTATCTGTATAGATACGTGAAGTTCTACTTTAACATTGAAATTCCACGTATTTAAACCATATCTACTTAGTATTAATTATAATAATTTGTATTATTATAATGTTATAATAATTCTCTCTGACAAAGATTTAAATCTATGTCTTTAGTAGAAGTATCTAGTATGTGGAGAAATGTGTAGGTTGATGTATCTATCTAATATGGGAAAGTTAATAAATTTAAGAAATTGTTACAGATGCATATCAAATATAAAACAAAATAATACAAAAAAGTTATAGTAATTGCATCAAAATATATGAAAAAAAAAATGAATGAGCACTGTAAAATTATAATAAATTATGCGCATTTTCAAACGGAAAATTTTGCACCAAATAACAGTTGTTTTTTTTTGTGACTAAATTAATATTCAACTTGTTCAAAAAAATCACAACGTAAATACGTAAAATTTAATGTTTAAAATGAGATATAAATATCTCATTTTTTAGAACAAATATTATATAGGTTTTTTTTATTAAGTATGAAATTAAAGACTTGTTTAAAGATTTTAAGAAATTAATAAAAATAAATTTTAAGTGAGAGTTACTTTTGTCTACATGATAATAAAAAAAAGTTAGGAAATATAAGCATTTTGAGTTTTAAAAAAAAAAACATTACTAAAACTTAGTTAAAGACAAAAACTCATAATTATACACTTCTAAATTCTATAATGAATCATGATGCGTATGCGCATACGCCATCACTATATTATTATGTACCTAACGATAATGGAGCTATTAAGGACTTATCACAATCGTTGTAAGAGCACTCATTTAATATGAAAATACAATAATAGAAATAATAAAATATCATTATTCATTACCTAAACTAACCTAGGCTAGAATAATATTATCAAAAATATCGCTTATCAGTTAAAAATGCCGAAAATTGATAAACAACGTCCACAAACCCACTAAAAGATAAACTAAAAACTTAAATTATTAAGTACATAATCGAACAAAATTTTTTAACATCCACTCAATACTATTTTTAGATTAGATCTTGAATAATCCGTATTAAAATTATAAATGTGAAAGTTTGTGAGTATGTATGGATGTTTGTTACTCTTTCACGCCAGAACGGCTGAACGGATCTGGATGAAATTTGGCACAGAGCACAGAGATAGATTATAGTCTGGAATAACACAACACTACTTTTTAGCTCGGAAAAATGTACGGATCCCGTGGGATAGGCTTGTTTTTGATTTCCTAGTTAATTACCTATACATTTAAGCAAAAGAAATATATTAGTTTAATATAAACGGTTCACTTACTTCGTCTTCGAGTACGGTAGTGCCTTATGATTTCTGTTGGGATGCGAGTGTCGGTTCGCATTCGAGTCGAGGCCGCCGCCCGGCGATATTTTGCCGGCGAGAGCATTCAACGATTGCAGCATTGCGGGCGGCGGCCGCTGGATTCCAAGCGGCCTGGTCACGGTGATGGCTCGCTAACGTGTGCTAGCCTGTTATCAACCGCCCGCTTATCTAGTGATAAGCGCGGTGGAACACCCGCACCCCGCGACATTGCCACCTGATACACTGTCGGATCCAACATCCAAATCATCCTGTCCGGTGCAAAGACATACTCGTTTTTGGTATAACACTCACACTAAGTTTTTGTACACTTTCACTTATATTTTTTTCTTAACACGACACTGTTGGATATATTACGTTAGCAGTTGCGATATTTAATGCTTGCGAAGGGTTAAACGTTGCCTGTGAAATCAGGTTGAGTGGAGAAATTATATCTATTCAGAATATTATATTATTAGGCATTTTTTGAAGCGCCTGAGAAAAGTTTATAGCAAAACTACATATAAATAATTAAATGAGAAAAATTACGTGATGGTTTAAAATTATATTTTGCATTGGTTACTTGTTAGTATTCTGTATTTAGGTATGTTTTTTAAACTAGCATATTGAGTATATTACGGTATAACTTCAAATATCGGGGTCAATGACTTCTAATAAGTTGAGTACGAGTATATCGTACTATTATCTATTCTATGCTTAAATGCAGTATTTAGTAAAGAAAGAGAAATACAGTTTATACTTAAAACATAATATATAATTTATAATAATAATTATGTAGATTTTACTATATTATATACAAGAAAATATTGTATATAAATAGATATTATTAATAAAATAAAGTAAATACAAGTAAAATCATCAATTTAAGTGTTATAATTCGATAACAATATTTCAAAATATAAGTTTTCGCGGGGCTTGCCAAGTGCTGAGTGGTTGTTGCGCTGCCAGACATTATGAGTTTCGTATGTAAATTGTTCCTCGAAAAATTTTGTTCTGATAAAAATATTAAAATTAGAGCGAAAAACTTTATCAAATATTCATGAAATATTATAAAATTTAAATTATTATATACCTATTCAACGAGCGTACGTTTCTGTTTTGTCGAGTGTAAATATAGTTTTAGGAAGAAAATATAAAACTTTAACTTGTATACAAAGCCGCTATGAAAGGCTTTTAATATTATGTTGAATTCAAATAGATTTAGTTTAAAGTGATTTTTTCATACAATTAAATTAAAAATTGTTAGGTACATTTCTACTTTTTTATTATCTTTTTTTTTATTCTATTACTATTGACTCACCCTCGCTTCGCTTGGGTCCATCCCTAGATACCTTATGGCGGTTAGTATATAATATATAGACTATACAGATAGCTATGTATATATAAAATATATAACTATATAGTTTTGTATCCCTTACTTGAGAAATGATTGATTCCCCAAAGTTCCACCCGCCTTTTCATCCCCTTAAGGGATGATTTACAGGTAAAAATTATCCTATATCCCTTTCAGGGTCTCAAACTATCTCCATACTAAATTTCGTCTAAATCGATTCAGCGGATTAAGCGTAAAAAGGTAACAGACAGACATACAGACAGAGTTACTTTCGCATTTATATATTAGTATGGATTATCTTTTTTACGAGTATCTTTCATCCGCTACTCCACACGCATGTTATGATACAAAAAAAGACTCAATATTAGATATTGTCAATTTTGCCAGTTTGTTTTCATCAGTAAAAAACCCTTAAAATTGACTAAGACGTTCCGAAGATTACTCACCATACAAACACATATGTAAGTTATTATTTAGACCTTTTTATAGTGTAAAAACTATACATAAAAGTATAATATCTATGACCGAATTCAATATCGGATAGCTATTTTAAATTAAATTTACATTTTTTTAGATAACTATTATACTAGCGGATCCTGTAGACAGCCATACTACCACTGAACCTAATCCAAAACTAAATCTAGATATCTAACTTTAGCTAAGAACTATTCAGGTAGCATAAGTAAACAAAAACAAGCCGCACACTGGATCTTTTAATGATCATGTACTATATATCAATATGATTCTATAGTTAATGGCTGGCATTAAAGCGATTCATTAACAAATTGGAGTGTATTAAAAATTTTCCAATTACTTTATCTAAATTACTCTTATTAATCGAGGCTCAGCGTTCGTAGGACTATTATAAAACACCTGACGTGTCGTACGAAATCCAGACGAATGGGGGGACCTTTAGACCTCCACGAGTCATCCGACCATACAACAGAAAAATATTGGCAATTTTTAACTGGTTTACGCAGTTAAGCCTATTCTGTAATAAACGTGTAATAAAACAAAATCGTAGTAGCTTTTGTCCGCGGTTCCACTTGCATAGTCCATACTAATATTATAAATGTGAAAGTGTGTGTTTGTTTGTTTGTTTGTCTTTCTTTAACGTCGAAATGGAGTGGTGGATTGACTTGATTTTTTGTGTGGAAATATTTGGAGGGCTGGAGAATGACATAGGCTACTTTTTACCGCGAGAGATTTTTTAATTCTCGCGGGAAAACACGTTATAATACAATCCAAAAAAATACTTATGATCATAATTAAATAAATATGTGTTTTAGCATTTTTCGAAATTCATCCTATAAGAGGATGAAATAGAGATTGAAAATTTGTATGAAACTACCTTTTTAAAGATTTTTTTGTAGTTTTAGCGCGAGCAAAGCTGCGGGTTCTGATAGTTTATTTATATATATTTGTTTCACTCCCAAGGGTTATGAGTAAAACAGACTACTTGGCCCGGAATACGGTACGAAAGATATATCAACAATGTGCTTTCACCAATAAGCGACGTAGTGACTTGATGTCAGCGCTCTCAGACGACGAAAAGATAAGTATATTTCAAAACCCTCAAAATATAGCTAAAGTATAGTTATAATATTATTGAATTAATAACTCTAGAAAATTTTTTGAAAAGCCAAATTGTTGTGCCGGCATAAAAAAATATTGTACGACCGTATGTGACTCGTAAACTTTCTCAATGCAAAAACCCAATCTGCATGATTATTTACATTCTACTGCGAATATGAACCTCCTATTACATGAAAATAAATTGCATTTTTTTTATCAAGCACGCGAAAACGACACGAAAACTCACCCTCTACATTATAAAAGCTTACAGAGCGTAGAATATTTTTGTCGCCCCATCTGATTGCCATATTTTCGTCGAAGCTTTTAATAAAGGTTATTGTCATTCGCGAACGGATCTCGCCGGCATTTCGTACTAAATTGAAAAGCCATTATGTGACATTATGAGGCTGCTGCCTAAATAAGTCGTAATTCATGTGAAATTTTTCCCTTCTTTTTGTATACTTATTATTATATGTAACTGCCTCGGTGGTATAGTGGCTAGCAAGTGTGGCTGCACATCCGTAGATCATGGGTTTGAGTTTCGGGTCAGGCCAAGTTTAGTTGTTGAGGCTTTTTGTTAAGTAAGCCTCAGTAACAGCCCGGAGTTGGGAAGTTGGTGGTGTTTCACCTCCGTGTCTCGAAGAGCATGTAAAGTCGGTCCTGCGCCTTTACTCTCGCTGGTCGTGTCGAGTAGTCGTCCCATCAGGTATGAGAGTGACAGGAATAGAGAGTGCACTTGTGTCTGCACTCTATCTCTCACACGCGCTGCACTATATGTAAGTTTATAAAGCTTAAGCGGTAAGTACTGACGATTTCCATCATACATCTTAATCATACATTTTTTATTTGAAACTTGTGAACTACAGTTTTAGTACAAAAACTCTGTATTATTTAAACAATAAAATACAATGATAAACACAACTGGATAGCTAAAAACGAAAAAAAAACCTTAGGCCACTCTAGACCGCTGGAGAAGTAAAAAGGACCTACAATTTGCGGTACAACAAATGAAAGAAAAAATCAAGAACCTCTAAACTTGTCAACGGTAATTATTTGTTTATTAAACTCGCGCGGTGCAACTGCAGTGGGTCAGTCGAGCGAACTCATCGAGGGAAACTTCGAGCCAAGTGGTAAATTACTATCTGGCTTCTTCGGTTTGCCTTAGACAGACTAGATATGTTCTAATTAGGATGGAGAGTCTATGGGTTACTTTAAATAGACACAACAACTAAATTAAATACAGTAATTTCTAACAGAAGCTTATCTATACATATAATATAATTGTAACTAAGCCGAATCTGTACATTAAATATTTTTTTTGGAAAATCTTATGGAAATAAACATTATTATCGATACTGAGGCCGAATCTACAGTTTTTAGAATTTTTGTCTGTCTGTCTGTCTGTCTGTTACCGCTTCACAGAAAAACCACTGGAGGGATTTTGATGAAATTTGGTATGGTGACAGATGGTTATCCGGATCAACATATAGGATACTTTTTACCGCGACAAAATGTCTCATTTCTGAGAAAAAATACAAAAACTGCAATATAAGAGTATACTAATATGTAAAACGTAAGAATTTGCTTTTTGGTCATCTGAACGCGGGCGGAGCCGCGGACAATGCTAGTATTAAATAATGCATTGACCATATAAATGTATTTAATGAGGAGAATAAAATGTCAATATTACAATTTTGTGTCTATTGGCAACTTAAGCCTTACGTAGCTAATATCTATTGGATAATTTTTAATTTTTTTTATTTGAATAGTATTATTTATACAATTCCACGGGAACTACTTACTAAAACACGATAGTTAGTAACGTTCATAAGGTCCTTCTCATCGTCACGAGCTTGACACACTTTGTACTTTTCGTTGTCAAGATAGATAGATAGAAGAAACATATGCAAATTGAGGTGCTTGTGCTACGTTAAAAAGCATTATTCGCTTTTGGGCAAGTTAAAAAAGAAGAAAAGACGAATTAAGAACTATACCAGTTTAGAAAATTTGCCATTGAATAAGACGTACTACCTAATAATAATATTTTGTAAATTGGTATATTATGTATACGAAAGAAAGTTTGTATATATATAATGTTTATATATATATAATTCGATTTCACGCTAAAATGGCTGCACAAATTTAGATGAAGTTTAACGCACAGTACACAGATGACCTCAAGCGACATATGTACATGTATGCTACTATAAGACACCTAAGTTCGCACTTGAACGATGCAAGAGTAAGTTACTAGTATGTAAATATAAAATAATTCCTTCAAAATATCCTTTCCAGTCAATGCCACATCCCGAACGCACCTCAGCTCGTTTGGTCGCGGGCAGCCTTTGTAAGACTGTCCCAGCTGAAGAATTTCATTAATTTTCATTCGCCAACTTTTACCCTGTGAGCTATGAGTGCATATTTTTGTTTTGAATTTCAGCATTTGACTCGCTTCGTGATACTTGAAAACTTTTATAACTATTTTGATTTGACGGGTTTTTCAAATTCAGCAAATTCAGGGTTGTATACGATGTGTTTTTATTTAATTTAAAAAAAAATAAAAAAAATCAAAAAAGTTCGAATCTGATTCGCAAATCGAGGATTTCCAACCGTACAATATTAGTTTTATGGTTTAACTTAGATTTCCACAATTAAATCTTTTCAACTAACTTACTGACTCTTCAAAGAAACAGATTAACAGAGAAACTACAAATAAGTCTATGTCATTCTCCAGCAATACAAAAAATACTCTACATACATCACACTATACATAAATCTGTTACTCCATCGCTTCTTCAATTAAGAAAAAACTCCCCACTAAGGCGGGGGGAAGGGATGTTGGGTTTTGGTGGGTAGTACCGGCTCTTCTAGCCGGTGAGCCCCACATCACCACCTGGGGGATCAGGTGGTATGCATAAATGCATTTCCCGACACTAAAAAAAAACCTGTTCGGAATGCAGCTTAGCTAACAACAGCTTGCATGTATAAACTTAACTTCGGCTACTATTTTATTGTGGTTTAGTGAAATTTAACCATCTAGTTCCATGGTAATCTACGAGGCCTGTGTTATGGACCATGTGTATATTTTTGCTGATAGACTAAAAATATTCAATACTAAAAAGTTGTTTCGAAAGTTTTATGAAATTGCAAGTTGGAAGGATAGATTTTATTTCATTTTATTTAATGCAAGCTGATATTATTAAGTAACTACGTACGTTGTGACAACGTAAATTTCAAATGTTGTATCAGCGGTCGTGGGTTTGAGTCCCGCGGGAGGCATTCATTTGTGTGATGAGCACGAATGTTTGTCATTCAGTCTTGAGTGCTTATACTTATAATATGTGTGTATTTAAAGTTATATATGTGTAGTGTATCAACTATCTGGTATCCATAACACAAGCCTCGTAACTTACCATGGAACTAGATGGTGCTGTGTGTTAATGTCCCGACATATTTATATTTTTTTTATTTTACGTTACTAGTGTTCAAAATTGGATTACAATTATTACAAAAAAATTGCAGAATTTTTTTTTTATTGATAGCACTAAAGTAGCTCAATAACTACTAAACAACAACAAAAAATCAGTAGACAAACAGGTGAGAAAAAGGTACTGACATGTTTTATTTGCCTATTTATATATAGATTAGTACTATTTGTATGGTAGGTACGGGCAGTGGTAGCTAAGTGCTAACGCTAATCGCTTGGGAAACCGAGTGAAGTGGGTTCAAATACCAGGTCTCGCACCTCTGATATTTTCATGTGCGAATCATTTCTAATCAATAAACATCTTGGGGAAACCTGCATGTCTGAGAGAGCTTAACAAGTTTTCAAAAGAGATGTGAAGTCCGCCAACCCGAACTTGACCAGCGTGGTGGACTATGGCCTGATCCCCCCGTATTGAAGGGAGGCCCGTGCCCAGCAGTGGACTTTAAAAAGGGCTGAATAGATAGATAGATACATAGATTATATGTATATTATTACTTTATGTTTTACTGTTTTATATTTTAATGTGAGAAACATTAATTTAAAACCACTTACAAGTTGCCAACTAAATAAATAAATATTTTAGTAAATTCAATGTTAATATTAAACTAAAACCGAAATATCTGCTTCTCAATTATTATTTAATATTCTATTTTGGATAACATTCCCAAGTCTGTCTGGACGCTCTGGATGATTGCCTTATATTAATGGTTTCACAACTATTTCTATTCGAAGCACTGTTCAATATGGATTGAATTTCGGACACTATTGTACTAAGTTGAATATTGTTTTGAATTAGTTTTAAAGCAATAAATACATCAAATGAACGTTTATATAGTGCTTATAAATTATATTTCTATGTAAAATATAGATAAAAAACTGATTTTTTAAATAAAACTATCTTTTCGGGTTTTTTTGCGGATTTATGTTAATTTTTGGTTTCTGACGTTTCGAATGTTTTACAGTTTACAGCAATCATGTCATCAGCTGGTCACGGCTGATGACATGATTGCTGCACTTGAAACGTCGGGAACCAAAAATCGAAATAAATCCACGAAAAAATGTCAAAAAAAAAACAGAGTTTTAACTTTATTGTCATTTTCTTTGTCGTGGTTGATGGTAGCAAAGAACGCGTCTAATTGATAAGAATTGCTGAATGTGTTTAGTGAAAATATATTGTACCTAAAAATCCGTGATATTGTAAGTAATGGAGACGATTGAAATCCATGTAATTACAATTATAATGTCACTGTAAAAATTATAATTTCAAGAATTGCGACATATACAAGAATCGAACCCCCAATCCTATACAGAAACAAGAACCTATGAGTTAAAAAGATAATAAAAATATATACACCTATACGTTTTAAAATAACATTCGTAAAGAAAATGAGAAAAATTTATGAAACACTGTACGTTTATGAATTTTCCACATCACCACGGCGGCAAGATTTCCCCCGTGTCTCGGTTGCGGGGGTTATTTCAACAAATCAAATGCAATCGAACATCGTTTACCCCTTACCTACCCTATACAACTATTAAAGCAGTATAGTAGTTTTAGAATTGGATTATGCAACACTAGCGATTAACCCTTGCTTCTCTATATATAGGCAGCGCCATCTTTTGGCAAATTTTATTACTTCTAATATAGTCAATATTTTATTGAAATGAAATTAAATTAAACTTTATTTAAAAAGACTTATACAAGCAACTATTAATGAATTTAATTTAAGGAGCGTCAGTGTAGCCAGTCTGTGAGGAAGCTACCACCGGCTCAGAAAGCAGGCAGGAGAAGAACCGGTGAGAAACTCAACATATGCTCTTTTAAATATCATCGAGTTCCATTTTATTTATTTTATTAACATAAAATTATAGATTGGCCGCATATGAGTGAGAATCTCAATTCCATACATTTCCATCAACAAGAAAGTTTTGAATATGCTTTTACTCATTAAAATATTTATAATTTTATCTTTAACAATTAGTATAGATTTCTCAGAGATGAGATATTTTCCCGCAGTAAAAAGTATCCTATGTGTTGACTCGGATAACCAGCTATCATAATACCAAATTTCATCAAAATCTGTCCAGTGGTTTTCTTGTGATGCGGTCACAGACAGACAGTCAGACAAAAATTCTTAAAACTGTAGATTCGGCCTCTGTATTGATAATAATGGCTATTTCAATAAGATTTTCCAAAAAAAAAATAAAAATAATGTACTGTATGAATAAAAGGATAACGTCATCAATATTAAAAGAAAATCCATTCATAGAAGACCAAAAATTTTCACTGAAGGTTTGTTAATTTCAGGATGTAATAATTAGTCCATACAATATATAAATACTAGCGACTCACCCTCGCTCCGCTCGGGTTCGTCCCTGGGGTGGGGTCTGGTAGGACCACCCTTATCCTTATCACTTAGGGGTAAGAAAAAAAGATAGTAGCCGATTCTCAGACTTACTGAATACGCATATAAAATTTGGTAAAAATCGGTAAAGCCGTTTCGAAGGAGTACGGTAACAAACATTGTGACATGGAAATTTTATATATAAGAAGATTAAGATGAATACGACGTTACGCTACTATTGTCGTTTAAAAACTACTATACGTTTCGAAAAACAGCGTCTAGACGTGTGTTAAGAGGGAGTACAATTATTCAGCAAATACGGACCACTCGAGCTACAACTTTTGTCGCGGAAACGTAATTTACCCGCCGCAGTGTTTTCCTGCCGGCGCGGCGCGGCGTACCACTGTCGTTTACTGAAACGGCTTTAAAATACATTACTTATTGTTTAACAGACAACGTTGCTGAGTCAGTCAGTTCGATTATCGGTAGAAGTAAACGAATATGTCCGTATGCACGTACGTAAATATTCGGTAAACTTAATTGCGTATAAATAATCATTTTGAATCTATCCCATCATATCAATAGGTAAATAGACACCTGCAAAGTATCAGTCACGTGGTTGGAATATATCCTTATCAAACCATTTTTTATAGTTTTTAGCTCTGGTAAAGTTAAAAAAGTAACTAACACACATACATTTTTTATAACATAAGTAGAATAACCAATTAATTTCAATTATTTTAAACAAAATGTTCATAGTTTTTTTTTTTGTTATGTTAATACACTAAATGTGGCATCTGAAGCTGAATTATGAATCCCGTATTTCAGCTAACAGCGCCAGTTTATTCTATCAAGCATTGCATGACCAGTTAAAGTAACACTTATGAAAATAAAATATATCAATTTCTACAATGTAATAATTTTTTAGATTTACGCGAATATTTAATTAAAATTTTAAATAAAATTATCTTTTTGGATTTTTTCGGGAATTTATTTTGATTTTTGGATTATCCCATAAGTCTCTCATATGACCATGATTGCTGTAAAGCACTTCCTATGGAAGCATCCAAGCACCCGAAAATCGAACCCATAAATCGCTAGTATCTATGTATATTACAAATTATAAGTAATCCTCATCAATCATATAGTCATTGAGTGAAATAACATATGTACTCGTATTTGTATGATTATTATGTTATTATATAATAACGTACTCCATTTGATTTACGCCCGAGGGCGCATTATTTTGCGCATTGACAAGCAGACAGGCAATTAGAGAGCATTTTGTGCGTTTGCTTGGGACTTCAAACGAATTCGCGGGAAATATTAATTGGTTCGTACACTTCCATGTCCCTGTTGGTTTTCGATATTTTGACTATGCAAAGGGTTGCAATATGTATTGCAGGATTAAAATGATTTCTAAATAAAATATATCTATACTAATATTATAAAGAGGTATAGTTTGTGAGTTTGTGGGTTTGTGAGTTTGTGACGTTGTAGGGGATAATCTCTGGATCTAAATACATGAAATTTGGTAAGAAGATAGTTTGAGACCTTGGGAAGGACATAGAATACTTTTTATCCTGGAAATCATCCCTTAAGGGGATGAAAATAAGGATGAAAGTTTGTATGGGGAACCAACCTAGGGACGACCCGAGCGAAGCGAGGGTGGGTAGCTAGTGTACATATATAAAATAAACAAATCGATGTGTATGTCTATTACGTACATAAAAGATTAAGTATGAAGCTTTTTGACACGACATTACACTATTAGAAATGTAAAAGTATCAAATAATTTCCGTAATAAACTTTAATTTTTTTTAGGCGTTTGGTTCATTAGAATATAGGGGTTAACTTGAATAAGCATGTGGGTTATTATGCCCCTAATATATGTATGGGTTTGATCTATTTGCTCAAACCACTCATTAAATAAATTAACGTAATAAATAAATATAGCTTTTGGTCGTGTCGTATTACAACTCATTAAAATATTTCCAATATAGGGATTCAATCAATATTATTATAAAGCTATTGAAAATTATTTTTAGGTAAAAAAATCTTTCTCTTTCCTTAATTTTGCTATTAAATTTCATAACTCTCCTAGACCATGATTGCTGCTAAGCAATCATGGTGAAGGCAATACATTGGCAAAAAAAAATCAAAATAATTCCGCGAAAAAATCCGAAAATACAGTTTTATTTAAAATTTCAAAGATTCGCATAAATCTAAGAAAGTATTATGGACTTTCATTGACGCATCGCGTTTTAATCACGCGTTAAGCACACAGGAGCTTTATTGATAGAGCTTTCAATAACAAAAACAAACAAAACTATCGGCAATCACTAGGTAGTTTATTCTTTATATGATTTACCAAACATTGTATGTCTTAAATAAATATAACAGTTTCCGGTTTACGATATTGTATCGAAATATTTACAGTCGAAAATGTTCAATACAGGAGTATTGGCAGGTAGAAATATTGCTCATGATCTGTACGCGAGAATGAAGAGTCGTAAAGCTGGATTAACAATAAAATGCAATACTACGTACAATAGTATACTGGCTTCACGCTATAAATATAAAAGTTTTAAACAACATAACGTCTGATATTATATAGTGAGGAATATTACGTTGTAAATGAAAATATAAATTAAACATACCGGAATACGTAGGTTCGATTCCAGGAGAGGACTATTTGTTCTAATTATATAGTTGTTGCTTTCTAGGTGTAAGGCTTTTTATTTAACTTTTAACGATCCATTTTTGTATTTATTCTTTGTCGTCTTATAGGTAAACTATGCGTTTTAAATTAAAAACGAAATGTTTATATCTAAGATATCGACGTCGATGATATTTCTATAACAATTATTACACTACGGAACTTAAAGGCGTGAATTTGTTAGTGGATATATACCTTATTCCCGACGTTTCTACTGGGTTGTACCAGCCGTGGTCACGGACGGACTCTTGAGTCTAAGTATATAGAACCGTAGTATAATTATTATATACATAATTATGGAACCCGAAAATTTAAAAAGACAAAATTTCTATTTAAAGTTTCAAAGAAACAGACACAATATGTTACAAATATAACAAAATTATTTTTCTATTAGCATTATATTTCGTGCGAAATTTATTGTTTTCCCAACGAAATAGGTAGACCGAA
Source organism: Brenthis daphne (assembly GCA_947093115.1). NCBI lineage: Eukaryota > Metazoa > Arthropoda > Insecta > Lepidoptera > Nymphalidae > Brenthis > Brenthis daphne. The sequence goes on from OX352471.1 coordinate 2,858,847, forward strand.
ACTCTTATAGTATTTCTTACTCATTAAAGTTGTGAGATCTCGAATAGCGCTAAATGTTGCTTTCTTATTAACTTTGACGCTTTAACCAACTACTTTCTCTAACTTTCTTGTATTAAATGTTTAACTTTATGATATATTTTATTATTAAGAAATTAATCTATAGTAATATTAAACATTCTTAAGTAACTTTGTATCTTAACTTGTCACGCTTAAACCGCTGAACAGATTTCGATAAAATTTGGCAAGGACATAAAATGCATCCTGGGGATGAACATAGACATACCTTTGATTGCTGTCCCACTTACCATAAAAAAACAGCGGGCAAAAATTTGTTAACAATAAATTGATAACTAGTTTATAGAAGACGATCTTTACTAATATATCCTAATTGATTTAAAAATACGACTATAGGTAATTATTTCAATACAATCGTACATTTTTTCGGGATAAAACCTATGTGCTATTTTATATTATAATCTATGTATGTGCCAAATTTCATCGAAATCTGTTCAGCCGTCTTGGCGTGAAAGAGGAACAGCATCCATACATCCTCACAAACTTTCACATTTATAATATTAGTATGGATTAATACAAAAAAGGAATCATGAAAATCGGTTCATAATTGGTGGAAAAAATATCGCGTACATAACTTACTTCATAGTACTTTCTCTATTCGAAGTCGGTCGAAATGTGATAGTTACTTTAAGTGTGTGTACCATTCATAGATTGATAGATAAATCCAATCTAGCAGTAGAGTAATTATCAAGCGAAATAATTTATATTATCCAAAATTTTCAGACATCCTTAAATTGTACAATAAATATTACTCTATTATAAAGCTTAAATTATAACTTTATATATATAATATAATTAAATTACAACGTGAAATAAATATCTAAATATAAATATAATACCTACTTTGATTTATTACATTGAATGCATATTCAACTCAATTCAATTCAATTTTCTTGTTAACGGCTTCAAGCGTACCGGTTGAGCACAGATTATTTCGTCAATATCACGTAGAATGGAGAAGACACGAAGGAGATTGGTCGGTAAAATGAAATCATTAATATATTGAACTGTAATGTGTAAAGAGGAATAAATCCTTAATAAACCTTTTTATTACATGTAAATTAGCTAATAAAAAATCACAACACAATTTACAAGAAGGAAAGGACTACCAAGATATTATAGGTACTGATTTTTAACTCGATTTCAACTCAAACATAACCCAAGCTAACTGCCTGTAGGGTTACACTTAATTAACCAATATTTGCTTTGGCAAGGAGTAGAGATTTCCTTACTCGCCGGCCCGTTTACTGGAAGCCATGGAGCCTTCGAAATTTACGTGGAAATTTCTAAATGTTAAACTTCCTTTATTTATCTACGAAATTGTATTACTTGTTATTTTAAAAATCAGTGTCTTCATTATTTTTGAATCCAGAAAATTGAATTGAATTGACTTCATTATTATGTATCTCCGCTTAATCACATTTTTCTATATAAATAAACCATTTGTATACATTCTGGTTCTGGGCCCAAAAAAGATTTTTTATTTGTATATTTGTTATTTATTCCTTAACAATTTGAAGTAGCTAGTATTAATTGTGAAAATTTATGAATCAGAATGTTTGTTACTTCCTTATACTATATATATTCTTTATTGCATATTAACAATGTAACACAGATAATAGAGAGACCAATGTGGGCAAAGGTGGACTTATCTCTAGAAGAGATCTCTTCCAGCCAACCTAAGGAAGTGAGAAATAATATGACGGGACTAAAAGTGTGCAATTGATTTAAGATAAAATTATAAATCATTATACACTTGAATAAGATAAAAAAGACAAATATAATTGGACAATTATTAGGAAAAAGGGTGTATATACCTACGTAAAGGCTACTATTTACCATGCGAGCGAATCAGCGGGCTTTAGAAAATGGTACTTTTATGAACACGAAGTTGTGTTTTTAGATTAGCATATTCACCCAGCGAAGCTGTAACAATGGATCGATGTTATTCTTTCAAATGGAATTAGCTTATGGGTTCCATTCATGAGTGACATAAACCCATGCTTATCCCGATATATCAAGTCTCGAATCCCGGGAACCGGCGGAATTTGCCAAGAAGTTTCTAAGCGTGATATGTCACTAGTATGACCTTATTACCTCACGTCGCGTCGGATCATGCATGGTTTGCCAGAAAAGTTTTAAAAAGAATCCCACCAAACATAAGTTATTTAACAACCGTATGTTTTAACTTTTACGACTGCATTATTTACATTCGAGCGACCGACCAGTGATTTAACATTGCAGCGTTGCGAATCTTGTTTCTTAAACCGTCTTTAACTTAGAGCGCGGTCGCCTGTTGGTTTCAAATTCATTTAGCATTGTGTATTTGTAATTTAAATACGTCTATTTACATTTCACCCTGTCCTCCTCTCTGTTTTTATTTGGATTTACAGCACGATTTTTGCTTTCCCCAGCGCGAAATAAGGAACAGTTTTATGGATGTTTTTACTTCATTTTTATCATAATACTAGCGACTCAGCCTCACTTGCTCTGGTTCGTCCCTAGGTTGATTCCCCATACAAACTTTCATCCCCATTTTCACCATCTTAAAGGATGATTTCCAGGATAAAAATTATTCTTTGTCCTTTCTAGGGTCTCAAACTATCTTATTACTTTCATCTAAATCGGTTCAGAAGATCCAGAGAATACCCCCTACAGCGTCACAAACTCACAAACTTTACTTCTTTATAATAATAGTATAAATTTACAAAATTTTGTGCTACCAATTCACAGAATGTTACATCCTCTATATATAATATAAAAATCGATGTATGTATGTATGTTCCTCTTTAGGAACTTACATACATGGAGACTTTGTCTCCATAACGGTTGGAGCGATTTCGATGAAATTCTAAGGCCATCTTCATTTAGGCAGTAACACTGCTAGCTTAATGAAAGGCTAGCAGTTTTCTAATTTTCTGCCAATCTATAAGAGCATCAAATTTTAGCTTTTGGCACTAAATTAGCACTAAGTTATTACAAATTATGCATTTATTTTAAGCGAATCTACTCATTTCGCCTCGCTAGCTTTACATATGTGGCGTAGCCACGGGTACTGCGAGTGCCTATATTTGTAAGCATAATTTTAATATTGGAGATGACTGTGCAATTTTGTGAGAACTGTTATTTCTTCTTTTGTTATGTTACCTATAATAACAGTATATCACTTATATAATAACGGAAATTCAATGAAAGTTTCATTACTAAGTAATTAGAAATGGCTATCTATCTATCTACCTATCTATATATTTATATGTAAATAAAAATAAATAGCTAAATGTGTCGCTAAGCGCCAAACTTGAGATCCACTGGACTAATTGGGCTATTTTTTTATTCAAATATTTGTTAAAGTCTGAGGAAGGTTCTTATGAAGAAAAAAATTGGAAAAAATGCCCGGAAAAATGTAAAAATATCATTTTTCTAATCGGGCCTGCTACTGGGAAACTTAATTTGACAGAACGAGGTCTGTCGTTTCAGCTAGCTAGTTTAAGAATAAAAAAGTTATTTTTAACTAGGTATGTTGCTAGTAATATTTATACGTTTGTTCATACACACACTCTCTGCATTGTTTTAAATGGAATAGGCGCATTCGATTCGTATTTGCAGATACGTGGATAGTTTTAGTAACTTATGATGATAAAGCTTACAGAATACTTCATTGTTTATAGAAAGCTTCGCTGGTTATTTATTATAAACTGATGACTTTTCCACGCTTCGCCGAGATGCAACCCTTGCGTTTTTTTTATTTTTTGGGCGGAAACCTAATTCTTTGTCTAAAATAAAAGTATATCATCAGCTATCTGCCAGTGAAAGTCCCGTCAAAATCAGTCCAGCTGTTTCAGAGATTAACTGAAACAAACTGAGCCAGAGAGACAGATTTTTTTTTGAAATTGGTCTTATAAGTACCGTATATTATTTCATAGCATTTATTAAAAAGCTGTTACTTTGACATTACAAACATACACTTCAATTTCATTTAGCTGTATAGATTTATATATTACGTCAAAGATTAGATGTAAATATTGTCCCACTTTTGAACTTAATATCTTTCATAATGTATAAAATCTTCTTAAAATATGTCTTGTTGTATCTTCTATGGTTATATTTAAACTTCTTGAAAATAAAAAAGAAAATCTAGAAGAGTTAAAAGTATTGTTGTAACTTTATTAGTAGATACTCGGTGATGTAAAAGGTGTCAAAAAACCCCCCGAGTCTCTTGTTGTAGCATCTCATTGAATATTGTTCGCAGGTCAGGCACGATAAAGTGGCTATCAAGTGGTAGACATGGCCGACGTGTGATATCGAGGTTTAGGCCATTTTTTTAAATCCGTCCTACTCTTACTAATATTATAAATGTGTAAGTTTGTGAGGATGTATGGATGTCTGGATATATAGATGTGTGGATGTTTGTTACTCTTTCACGGAAAAATTACTGAATGGATTTTGATGAAACTTTACAATTATATAGATAATCATCATCATCAGAATAACACATAAGCTACTTTTTGTTCCAGATAAATGTACGATTCCTGTGGGATAGATTTGTTTTTGTTTTTTTAGAGGCAAACCCGAGCGAAGCGAAAGTGAGTCGCTAGTAAACAATAAATTCTTTATAATTATTATATACCTATGTGTAATTAAACTTTTATGATAAATATATCTTTATCCATGTGCTTGGCCTATTCTTAAAACTGCATTATTAGAATAGCATTCAAAATCAGGAAGTTATAATTGTAGCAAAAGTACTCGTAACAAGTATATTTTATATCGTAAATAAATATTAAAAATCTTTATAAGCAATTAACTATTGCGGGCGGAGCCGCAGGAAAACGCTAGTATACTAATAACTAAAAGGTGATCTTATACATACATTCAACAATACATTTCTTTATTATCTGCTTGTACCGGCAGTGGTAGCCCAGTGGTAACGCGCTCACTTGGGAAACCGAGTGAAGCGGGTTCAAATCCGAGGTCTCGCACCTCTGATATTTTCATGTGCAAGTCATTTCTAACATGATTACCACTTGCCTTACAGTGAAGGAAAACATCGTGAAGAAATCTGCATGTCTGAGAGAACCTAGCAAGTTTTCGAAAGACTTGTGTAGTCCACCAACCGGCCAACCAGCGTTGGCCAGCGTGGTGGACTATCGCCTGATCCTCCTCGTATTGAAGGGAGGCCCGTGCTTATTCAGTCCTTTTTAACGTCCGAACACTGCTGAGTGGGACGTTAAAAAGGGCTGAATACATCATTTTACAGTTTGTTATTATGGAAAAGTTAGCGATCCTTACACAAAAATTGTACAACTAATATTTATGATGCTAAAAGTTTAGATGTTTTGAAATATAAATATTTTTAGTAGACTGCTGATGAAAGGAGCGAAAGGGTGTGTTGTTCATATGTGGGTGGGTTAATTTGCTCCTTGGAAATGTATACAATAACATTAGAAATTTTAATATTATTCATTTTATTCTAAAATAACACAATGGAACACTGGCCAATTTTTTTATGACTTTGGCAACAGTTCTAATTATTTAGATACGAACCAACTCTCATTACTTGTAGTTGCTTAATTACAAATTTAATTTCTTTCAACAATATACAAAATGTTGTTAGGTTATTTTTTTTATAACTGTTAAAATATTTTTTTTATTATTTTATCGATATAACAAATCCCTATAAAACCTCCCGTACTTAGGATTAAGAGCACTCTTAAGATTCGCTGACGCAACCTACGTATGAGGCTATAAAAATTGAACAATGATAGATGAATCTTTCCATATTCATAAGATAATAATCATTACTTTACATAAAATAATTATAGTTAAGTAGGATTGGGCAATTTTGTATAACCTTGGGCAAAAAATATGTGTCTTGAAATAGATTTTTTTAAATTCTTTTTTGTTCCAATCGATCATCATCAATCTCTTAATACTAAATCTTTTAAATGCGAAAGTTCTGCTTAGAAGTTTCTTAGGAAAGAGAGCTAGAGAGCGGGACTTGCCTAGAAACCCCGGGAATGAGATTTTTTTTTTGGTCAGATTAAAACGTAGGTTATCTCATTCATGTCGTAGATTGTTAGACAGACCTTTAACAATATCCTCGTAAAAGTAACGTCAATTTATCCCTCCATTTCAACGTAAAAGAAAGACATACAAAAAAAAAACAAATAAAATTCCAATTTTTATAAATTTTGAAATGAAATCGGTAAAATATGCACGATTATATTCAGGTGTCATTCGTCAAATGCATTGTAAAATATCTGTATATTTTTGGCTAATATCGTAAAAATGTAGCAGTTGCGTGCTTATTTTCCACAGAACTCGTTTTAAATGTATTGACGGGAAATTAAGTGGAAAAATTATAACAAATTTATAATATTATGTATTATATATTTACTAGCGGCTCACCCTAGCTTCGTTCGGGTTCGCCTCTAGAAAAACACTAATAGAGATCTATTAGTTCCCACGAGAACCGTTCATTTTTCCGGGATGAAAAGTAACCTGTTATTTGACCAGCAATATAAGGTATCAGAATGTTAAATTTTACTAAATTAGGTGCATAAGTTGTTGTGTACTAAGCTGTATAAGATACTATAGTTTTTTTAATATCCCACGGGAACTCTTTAATTTTCCGGAATAAAAAGTATCTAAGATGTTGCCCGGGAATATAAGGTACTATCATGCAAAATTTCATTTAAATCGGTCCAATAGATTCGGAGATTAGCCCGTACAAACAGACAAACAGACAGAGAAACAAAAAAATTGAAATAAATCTGGATTTCTTCTATTTGTCTTCTTACATCCCCCTGACTCGGTTTTTAGCATTTTTTGGTTATGTACAGACATCTATACCTTAATTGGCAAACTAGCCAACTCCACATTTTGTCAAAAAATATTTTTTGGTTCAGATTGTATGCAGTAGTAATTCAGTAGAATTATTTAAGTAGGATTTTACAGTATCAAAAAAACAGCTTAAGATATTATATTATCTACCAACGGCATTTTAGATATTTTAATGAGTAGTGTACAAAAAATATTATAAAGTTTTAAGTGTCTCCTAAAAAATTTTCTCATCATATTATAGAGTCAGCTGGTTTGCCAATTAAGGTATCGATATGTGTAGTGTATCAACTATCTGGTATCCATAACACAGGCCTCATAGCTTACCATGGAACTAGATGGTGCTGTGTGTTAATATCCCAACATATTTATTATTTATTTATTATAACAAGTAGGTACATATGACAATACTAAAAAAAAACGACCACATTAGAATTGGCTAACTAACCAATGTCCAATAATACTCGTGCATTGCCAATGGAATCTTATTAAAACTTGTCGCGTGTACACCGTTTGTTTGACTTTATTCGTTTCCTGGGCTAGAAATTGCCTCAAAGTCCGCAATCCCCAGTGGATAAAACTTAAAAGTGGGATACAGCTTCGAAAATGTTTCTTTATTTTTAACTTCTTGTTGAGTTTGTTAGTTTAATAGATATGTCTTTCCCCTATATGAAGTTTAAAATGAAGATACTAAAGAGTAATTACGATTAATTCTATTTAAATAATTTAACAAAATATATACGAGTATTACCTTATATCTAAATCTTTATAAGATATTAATCTACATTAATATAAATATCATTTATGTATATTTATTGCTAGGCATATATTATTTGAAAACTGATGAAAAAAGGTGAACTTAGTAAATTCTCATAAATAATTACTTATTTAATACAATTTTCATGAGCGATGTAGACTTTGATGTGCATTACCGAGTTGCAGTTTTGATAACGTGAAAACCGTATCCATGAAAAAAGCATTATTATGTTGACTTTTGAGCATTGTATCGGTGAATATGTATGAAGGAATCTACACATATACCTATTTTGTCTTCACCTAAAATAAAAAAAATTATATATATATATATATATATATATATATATATATATATATATATATATGTGAAGACAAAACAGTTTAGTACATTTTTCTCCTCTGCTCTCTTTTTCTTTTATTTTTGTTTAGTAGCTATTGACGAGCTTTAGTCTTTTTAATAAAAACATAAACAGTTTTTTTTACATAGATAGATAAATTTTATTTATATATTATGTTTTCCTCCAATTTTGAATAATGATAATGATTGAATTCCAACCACGAGGCGGACAATGGTACTAGTTATCAGTTATTTATTTTATTTATTTACATATAAAATTCCATACCTGATCCCCCTCGTATTGAAGGATGACCCGTGCCCAGTAGTAGAACGTTAAAAAGAGCCGAATACAAACGTGAGAAATATAAATTTAAAAATATGAACATGTTTGAAGATCTATAAAATTAAAGAATATACATAATATGTAAGTGAAGGTGCATTAAGTATTTTGTGATAATAGAAAGCCAAATCAAGGAGTCAGAACACAAAGCAAAAGTACTCTTAACTATAAGTATATTTTATATCGTAAATAAAATAATATAAAATCTCTATAAGCAAACTTAAGTTTTCTAAAATGATTATTTAATTATATTATATGTATATCCAGCAACTAACGTAACGAAAGTACGCAGCAGATGACCTAACGAAATATGCCACTACCAAATATTCCCACATTTCTATCAGTGCTTGTGATTCTGCACAGTGCAATAGACAAAACGATCTGAATATAAAACAGCGTGAGTTCATAAAAAAATCATAATATCTAAGAGGTCGATTTGTGGGAACTGCAAAAAAGGGATATTCCGATCCACTTTTAATATACGTCAGATAACCAGATCCGTTATACAGATGAGGATGGTTAGATGATATTGTAATTGAATGGGGCCACCGCCTGCGGCAACGATGAAAATTGATAAAGTTTCCACCGAAAATTTCAAAATTCACTGGTCGACACAACGCGAACTTGCCAACTTTGAAACAATGAGATCAATTTTAATTATATATAGGTACTTAAATGACGACCAGTCTTTGCTATATTTAAATTTCGGTGATTTTTTGGGTTTGATACTGCGGTATGGTTAGGATTATTATTATATTGGCACTGGTAGTTCAGTGCTAACGTGCTCGCTTGGAAAATCGAGGGAAGTGGGTTCGAATCCCGGGTCTCGCACCTCTGATATTCTTATGTGCGAAAAATTTCTAACATGATTACCACTTGTCTTACGGTGAAGGAAAACATCGTGAGGAAAGCTGCATGTCTGAGAGACCCTAGCAAGTTTTCGAAAGACATGACAGTGAAGTCCACCAACCCGCACTCGGCCAGCGTGGTGGACTATAGCCTGATCTCCCTCGTATTGAAGCCTCCCAGCTGACTCGTACGTTAAAAAGGGTCGAATACATTATATTTGCTAATAACTTCTGCAGTTCTTAACACCTCCAGGTAAATTTCTAAGAAATTAATTAAAATTCTAAGAAATTAATTAAAATTCTAAGAAATTAATTGAAATTCTTAAAAATTAATTAAAATTCTAAGAAATCTATTGTTAACTGACACGCCGGCGTAACTGCGGTCGTGGAGGGATTAAAGAGTTGAAAAAAAGTGAGAAAGTTTATATGGAAAAAATATTATTTGGGTGCCAAAGATAAAAAAGACAAAATACCAATTCATTCACTCCCTTATACAAAACTACTGCCAGTAACATAAGCTTTCGGTAGCTCCATCGAAATCAACTAGGAGTTATTAACTTAATTTTTTTTATCGTTATCGTTATCTTGCTACGCTTTAAATGTTCAAACAATTTTACTGCAATTAAAGTGAGGTTTATTGAACTAGGTCAGTTATTACGTCTATATCATATTGCGTGTATTCCGTAGCGCTTGCGGGTATCTACTTATGTATCTACTTAAATTAATTTTCTTTATGAAGCAACTAAAATTATTACAATCTACAATTTATAAATACAGTATATGTGGTTTTGACGTTAAAATTAAATGCGAGTTTTTTTTTATTGTAGTGGTTAAGGTACCTCCAAATTTCTCAAAAACGTGACACTTTAGGACACTCTATTAGTATCCGTTTGTTTGTTTAAATTACTTTTATCCGTATACTTAAAGTTAATTGCGCGCTGCAAATTAAAAAAGAAAACAATAAAAATAAAATAATGATAATTCACAATGCCACAAAACAAGGTTGATGTAGATATGTAGTCGTACTACATAGATGTTATTGATTTAGATTTTAATATTATATGTATAGACTTTGAATATTTTGTGTCCCAATTTAAAACACTGTCTCACACATAAAATTATATGTCCTGACTGACATATTTATCAACTTCTAGACCAAACTATACGTAGCCATCTAAAAGGGATTCAAAGATTTTTTTATGCAAGCTGGCCTTAGACAGCCGCCGCCATTTTTGATTAGCGTTATTTCTCTTGAGGCAGTAGTAGAATTAGTGGGTTCAAATCTCACGTCTCGTACCTCTGATATATTTATTTGCATCATTTCTAACATGATTGTCACTTGTCTTATGGTGAACCAAAACATCGTAAGGAAACGTGCATATTTTTGAAAGACATGTGAAGTGCGCCAACCAGCTGGCCAAGTCAGCGTGGTGGACTATATCCTGATTCCTCTCGTATTGAAGGGAAACCGTATCGTATTGAACGTTAAAAAGGGCTGAATACATATTTTATCACACATTTTAGTACCTTTCGAAACGTGTCAAATTAAAAAAACACACAAAGCAAAAGGTTTTCGGTACAGGCCGATTATATCTAATATTAATTTATCACTTAAAATTACATTAGCCTCGGATATTTAGAGGAAGGAATATCCAAAGATAATTTGCGTTACGTTTTTTCCGGTCAAATGAATGGAATTTTAATTAGAGAGACGTTAATTAAGGTGGCTTAAGGATGCGCCACTCCACAGCTTTTTCACAGCCCAAGTTTTTTTGCTCAGCTCGTTTAATTTGTCGGGTACGAATGCCGACAGTTGATTTTGTAATTAAATTCGCGCACTGAACAATTGCTGTGTGATACGTCTTCAATTGTAATTATTTAGTGTAGATTATTTGAAAAGTGCTTATTTTATCTGTTCTCTTTTTGAAATTATTCTTAGATATGTATTGAACATACACTCGCTTAGCTTGAGTACGCCCCTAAATACTTAACAGTAACCTATGTGTTACTTCAGGCCATAGTCTGCAAAATTTCGCACTAATTATTTTAATTAGTGTCCTGAGTTGATTCTAATATTATAGAATAATTCAATTTATATTAAAAAATACAAATTAAAACACACTTCTATTTAACGTTCGTATATAAATAAAACTTTAATACTAGACTATAAACATGAAATTTTACATAAGAGTTTCTTACATAAAGAAAAAGAACCCTAAGAAATATTTTTGGAAAGGCATCCTCTAAATTATTAAAGAGAATATGAAAGTCTGTACAAAAGCTGGTCATTTTTATATTATGCTACTACTGTACATAATGGTATCTAAACTTCTTTAGATTTCGTTAAAGCTAAATTTCTACGATCTCCGATTCTCTATCTGTATAATGGAGGTATTAATTGCAGAGTTGTTTGCCGGTGTTAGATTAATGAAAAATTTAACTTCCGACTCTTATATTAGCCATTAGTGCTATAGTATATAAAATATAATAATATTTCTTAGAAAATATGTTAGTGCTCTAACAATCATATATCAGCTATTTATTAAACATCAGAAAAATAAAGCATTGATCAATTTAACTGAAATATTTCCCCGAAATACTGGTATAATATATTTTCATGTAAACCATGTTAGGTACTTGCTTAAAAAAACCAGGTTAGTGAATTTTATTTTGAAGCACTCATAAGTATATAAAAAGCTAACATCAAAATTTTCCGGGTAACATTGGTAATATTATAAGTCCTTTTCTGTCCCTGAGGCATCGAAATGGAATACAAAGAAAACAAGTTGTTTTTTTCTACTCTTCGCATTATGTAGATGCGTTCCGTTAAATTACTTTTTTAAGCAATAAACAGAGAGCAGGAACTAAAATCTTTGCTTAGAGGCATACAAGTAAAAATGGTCTAAGTTATAAGTTATCCATTGCACGATTTATATCATAATTTATTTATGTACCATGAAATATATGTTATCTTTACTAATATTATAAAGAGGTAAAGTTTGTGAGATTGTGAGTTTTGTGACGTTGTAGGGGGTAATCTCTGGATCCACTGAACAGATTTAGATGACATTTGGTAAGAAGATTTGCTCTTCGACTTCCTGGGAAGGACATAGAATACTTTTTTCTCGGAAATCATCCTTTAAGGGGTGAAAATGGGGATGAAAGTTTGTATAGGGTATCGAGCTAGGGACGAACCCAAGCAAAGCGAGGGTGAGTCGCTAGTACAAAATAAAGTAACAGAATGTCGACAAAGGATAACTTATCCCTTTAAAAGATTTCTCCCAGAAACACTTCAGAAGTGAGAAAATAAGTTAATTTAGTGCGGTGTAGGTACAGTAGGTACAGAATTAAATGGTGTTAACTTAATATTAAAATATATCTACTAAATATTATAATTATACAAAAAAAACCGTATGTGTGACGTAAATGTAATTTTTGTAATAGACGAGCTGTTGATGTCATAGTTTATTTATGAAGAATTGCTTATACTAAGATAGATTATCACTATCATAGATAAATACGCTATAAAATACAAACAAACAAACAATAAATCTACTAACTTTTACGTAATTTAAGCCTTGCTTTTTATTTCTCATACATACAAAGCACACACCGAATCAACTAGTTGTGATAACTATATCAGACAAATATATTTTTTTTAAATATTTGTTTATTTAACCTATTAAATAAAACTATCTCTTCGGATTTTTTAGCGCATTTATTTTAATTTTTAGTTTCCAAACTTTGAGACGTCTAACCTTCGTCCTTCCCGTTACAGTGATTGCGGTAAAGCACCACACAAAGACACTCAATTCGAGTAAATATTATATATGTGACACGATATCTTTTCTAATTGAACCGATTTACTTCGTTTTTTAAAGGATATGCTCAAGGATCGCCATAAGTTTCATAAAAAACTCTCTTTAACTTCTAAGAATATAATAATCTATACTAATATCATAAAAAGGCAAACCTTGTTTGTATGAACGCGCTAATCTCAGAAACTACTAATTTGATATGAAAAATTTTTTTTGCATTAAATAGCCCGTTTATCGAGGAAGGCTATATATTATAAAAAATATAGTCTACCTATTCCATACTAACCTAGGGAACCCAAGTGAAGCGAGGGTGAGTAGCTAGTTACAAAGTAATAAGTCGATGTACCTTTTTAAGTTTAAAAGTAAATATAAGCAACAATACAGTGGTATTAATCAACCAAATGGCCGATTAAATAAGCTTTCTTCTCGTAAATATCGATTAACATTCATAACATGACACGATAATTAATGAGAATTTGTGTTCGTAATAGCGAAGAAACAAACGCGAAAAGTGGGTCATAAATAAGAATTTCGCTTGGAAACTTTTACTTGGACAGTAGGTACTAAGGGCGAGACGGCGATAATGGTTATGGTCGAAGTTCACTCTTAACTGCCTCACAGTGTAGACGGTGACTTTACTTATTATTTGAAAATGAACCTTATTTTTTAAGTGTTAAGAATTAATATATTGATATCTTAGCCGAGTGACAATTTGTTCCCAACGACTGTTAGAGTTGGAGATTGGGTGTTATTGCCGTCACTTCTTTGAAACTTCGGTACATGTTCAAATTATGCTTTAATTTTTTTTCTCGTAGTAACTCTTGCCCCAAGGCATCAGAACATAAAGCGGTATTTGTTAGCCACTAAACCAACGGGACAGTCATTTATACTCATATTAAAAAGAGGTAAAGTTTGTGAGTTTGTTAGATTGTGAGTTTGTGACGTTGTAGGGGGTAATATCTGGATCTACCAAAACGACTTAGATGAAATTTGGTAAGAAGATAGTTTGAGACCCTGGAAAGGACGTAAGGTACTTTTCATCCCGGAAATCATGCCTTAAGGTGGTGAAAATGGAGATGAAAATTTGCATTGGGAAGCAAGGTAGGGACGAACCCGAGCGAAGCGATGGTGAGTCGCTAGTAATCTTATAATATTAAATTTAATATTAACTGCCTCGGTGGTGTAGTGGCTAGCATGTACGGCTGCACACTCGGAGGTTCTGGGTTCGAGTCCCGGGTCGGGCCAAGTTTAGTTATTGAGTCTTTCTGTATACTAAGTCTCAGTGGCAGCCCGGAGTTGGGAAGTTGGCGGTGTTTCACCCCCGTGCCTCGGAGAGCACGTACGTAAAGCCGTCGGTCCTGCGCCTTAACTCTCACTGGTCGTGTCGATTAGTCGTCCCACCGGAGTATGAGAGTGACAGGAATAGAGAGTGCACTTGTGTCTGCGCGTACACTTGTGCACTATAATATCTCCTGCGCAGTTGGCTAGTCTCAATGAGATTGGCCGCCGTAGCCGAAATCGGCTAGGAGAACATCACATCATCATCAATATTAAATGAGCAATTCTTGTCCATATGTATATTATCAATTTGTTTCAAGTATATCGGGAATGAGTAACGAACTAACGACTTGTATCGAACTTTGTATTTAGATGAGGTTTTGCTTGTTAAGTTTATGTGTATCTTTTCTGAAAAACACAATTTTTATGTCTTATCTAAAAAATGCCGGTTGCTTAGGTACTATTAATAAATAGTTATTCTGTTAAGATATTCTCAGTAGTATCCTGGAGTTGGAAGCTTGGCAGTGTTTCACCCTCGTGCCTCTAAGAGCACGTAAAGCGTCCTGCGTCTTAACTCTCACCGGTCGTGTCGAGTAGTCGTCCCATCGGTGTATGAGAGATAAAGAAATAGAAATTGCACTTCCGTCTGTACGTTGAAACGGCTAACGGCCACGACAAGTTTAAAAAAAAAACGATTTCGGCCAGGTGTTTTTTTTTATAAAACAAAATAGAACTCGAACGAAACGATGTAAAATAGATTCAAAGTACAAAATAGTGCTATCGTGCTATGATATGTACGTCCTTTATGTTATTATTATTCTAATTAATAGATGTAATTAAGTAGCAAAAATAATTCTGAAACGATTATTCAATTTTATTTATTGTGTATCCAAAAAAAAAAAATCTACCATTGAAAAAAAAAACAGTTACAGCTTGAGCTTTTGGGGGAAGAGATTAAAAACTTTTTACATCTTAACATAATGAAAATAAATAGTTAGAGAAGCCAGAATATATGAGAGTAGATATCTAATAGTAAATTAACTTTATAATTGACGAAATAGCTAAAATATATTGAAAGTAGATAAAATCACTATAATTATTAATAAATATATTGCAACTACAAAAAAATTGTGATTTATATTAAATTAGTCAAAAATGTCAAACTGTTTTTGTGTTTTTTTTTTAATTTTTTTGAAACAATTCCTTGTTTTATAGATTTTTCATAGAAATGAGCCACTAACAACAACTATCCCGGTAAGTACTTAGGTACTATTATATACACGCAAATTTTATGAGCATTAATGTATGGATGAATGTAATCTTTCACCTAAAACTACTAAAAGGATTTCGATGAAACTTTACAGTAATATAGCTTATACATGAGAATAAACACACAGACTATATTTAAAAAAAAATAAAGCAATAAATGAACAAAGCTGTCAGAACAAAAGAAAAACGCCAGTTTAATATAAAAATCTATAGAAATTACAAACCCCCATAACTTAGCAAACTTTCTTCACTATTACACGAGTAAGGTCGAGTATATATAGATAGTAAAATTCGGTCGGTCCATTGTAGTAGTGATTTACGCACTCCGCGACCGCGCACTCGCCTCCAGCCGTATCTCTTGAACGCTCCACTGAATGTTTTGTTTACGATAAATGATTGCCCTTCGGAATACGGCCGTTTTATCTCTGCGACGATTTAGTATGAAATATTTTACACTGGGGAAGAAGTTATCATTTTTACTGACACTATTTGAATAAATTGTAATTCTTTACGTTGCTCGTTATTTTTTCTGGTATATTTCTGGCTAGGAACATTTTTATATGTATGTACAGTTTGTTTTTAATGGAGGCTACATAAAAGTTCATATAAATTTCTCAATGCAATATATCATTTGAACTAGTTTCTAATGCATACTGTATTTTTCTTAAAATCAGCTATCATCATACTAAATTTCATCAAAATCTGTCCAGTGGTTTTTTTGTGATGCGGTAACAGACAGACAGTAAGACAAAAATTCTAAAAACTATAGATTCGGCCTCTGTATCGATAATAATGTCTATTTCAATTAGATTTTCCAAAAAATATTTAATTTACAGATTCGACTTAGTTACAATTTTATTATATGTACCTGTATAGAATAGTCTATACTAATATTATCACTGTGAAAGTTTGTGAATGTTACTACTGTTACTCTTTCACGCCAGAACCACTGAACCGATCTGGATGAAATTTGGCATAGAGATAGATTATAGCCTGGAATATATACTTTTTATCCCGGAAAAATTTACGGTTCCCATGGGATAGGTTTGGTTTTGTTTTCCTAGAGGCGAAGCCGAGCGAAGCGAGGGCGAGCCGCTAGTAAATTTATATGGTAGAAAAAATATTATTAAAATCAATTTACTTTATAATATATTAATTAATGACAAAGGGCTAACACCGCCCAATTTTTCAAATGATAAACTTTAACACACAGTCGTATTAAATTTTCGAATGAGAAGGCACCGAAAGGGATTAAAAAATCAAATTGAAATAAAAGTGTCAAAAAGTTGAATTTACGTTGGTGCCTAAAATAAATTAGATTTGTTGAGTGTCGAAAGTAATTATTTCACTCGGCTCAGACAAAGGCCGCGGGGGACGAAATATCGCGTCAATCGCGGCAGAACTGTCGGCGTGCGGGAGTTTTGGGTTTCAGAAACCTATCATATTACATGTTAATAAAACACTGTTCTTAAATTACTATGAGTGTTATGAAACATAATTAAAGTTTATCCCATTAAGATTAATGATAGACTTTGTAATTTTGAATGTTACATAATAGACGAATTAGACAGTACATAATATTATATATATTAACTCTAGCACACGGCTAGATTCGCTCTTGCGTCACTACATATGACGATGATAATAATAGAAAATCATTCTACGCGACATAGGGGAAGTAATCTGTGCCCAACTGGCACGCTTTGAAGCCATTAACTAAATTTTTTTAATTGAATTGAATTGAAAAATATTATGTTTTTAATTTTCTTGATTAATCAACTCCGAAATAACAAGGTTTAAAAAATATCCAGATAACATGCACAAACAGTAAGCTAAGTATCAAGAAGCATTGTAAAGTTAGACGGTAGTTTTGAAGGAGTCTTCCGCCGGTCTGAATTGTTTGCGTACTTTACATCTTTCTTCTTAATTTCCCCCTTCAAAGGTTTTCCTGCCTCGATGGGTTCTAACGAGCGATTGAACAGCAATTGTTACGAAGAGACGACGATTTCCAAGGATGCTCGGATGACATACTTTTTTTAATATTCCCAACATTATTTAAATATTCAGTGATGTAAATTGTTTTTGTTGTCTGTACCTTAGGCACCGCTGAGAGTTTTAATAAATATTTTTGGTACTACTCGTAAATATCATATTTAACCAACTCTACTAAATATCACACAAAGCAAATATTTTGCTTTGGGCGGGGGTCTTTCCGCGAAACTAGAGTAAAACTAGAACCCAAAACTCCCAAAACCCAAAACTAAATATACTCAAAATTAAGATTTGTAAAGTTTAAGTATAATATTCGTTTCGCGTTGGTATTAATCCCACGACCTATTTAATGTATAGATAATAATATACACTAGCACTTTTTATCATCCATATCTTATTGTATCAGTTTTGATGTTATTTTATTTTACTTATTCGACTCATAAAAAGAACATAAAATCAAAAGAAAGCTCATATAATTTGATTTTAAAATATTTTTATTTACATTAAAAGGTAATTTATTGAACTAGTATACTAAGTAATTTATTTAACTGTTGTAGCAAGTTAAATTAATCTTATAAAAAATACACAATTTTAGCCCAATCTTTTTTTTAGGTACTGTAGCAAGAAAAAACATTGTAACTCATTTTGATAACAAATTAAAATTTTAATATAGAGAAATTAATTATTTCTTTAAATTATATGAAAACTGGCACAACTCACGGCTTCGTTCTCGTTAAAAGTTTAAAACTACAAAAAAACCTGCAAAGGTAGCTTTCATACAAACTTTCATCCCCTATTTTATCTTATGGGATGAATTTCGAGAAGTGCTAAAATATATATTTATTAAATTGTATTGAAAAGCATTAAAACCAAGTTTTAAGTAATTCTGACCATAAATATTTTTTTGGATTGTATTATAGCGTCTTCCCGTGGGAATTAGATAATCTCCCGTGGTAAAGTGAAGTAGCCTATGTCACTCTCCAGCCCTCCAACTATCTCCACTTAAAAAATCACGCCAATCCGTCACTCCGTTACGACGTTAAAGAAGGGCAAACAAATAAACACACAAACAAAGAAACACACTTTCACATTTATAATATTAGTATGGATAAAGCTACAATGTTATACTTAGCAAGTGTCGAAATCTGTCATCGATATCTAAACCATAGTAGCATCGCTGTTATCTCGTATCGTTGGGGGGTCGAGAGCCATAAATTGTGGGCGGTTAGCGGCGGAGTAGACAAAACACCGATTAATGCTATAGTTAAACTAACTGCTAGTCATTTGTTGTTGAGAAATTACACTGCTTGAGATGCATTTAACAAAATAGTTTTGGTACAATTTGTGTAAACTATCGTTTGTTAGTTGAAATTTTGCTGGTATTTCTCTAGTAAAAAGTTTAGAAAATGAATAAAAAAATACACATTGTGTATATTGTGTATTATAATTACACTAGCGAATCAACCTCGCTTCGCTCGGATTTGTCCCTAAGTAAGTTTTAACGGTTAGTTCGAATATAATATACATGTATTATACATAATATAAACCTTCCTCTTAAATCACTCTATGTATTGCTGAAAACTACATTAAAATTTATTGCGTATTTTAAATGATCTAAGCGTACAAACAGCTGGAGCGACTTTGTTTTATACTATGTGAGCCGCGTGTGCGCGTATAGGGGGGGTTTACTGGGATTTTTAAATGAAAAATTAAAACTTTGATGACCGAACAGCACGCAGTCTTACGATTTATTGAGAAAATTTAAAATCACCGTCTGTGCTATAATGACAATATATAACGACGCCTGATAGAAAAAAAGAGCATTACGTTGGTTATGTTACTTAATTAACTTAAAATAGCTTAATGGTGCTTCAACATGCCCCCGGCCGTTGAAAGCCTGCCTTTCAACAGGAATCTTCCAGTAAGGGACAAATTCTTGAACAGGCTCTTCGTATGACTCCATTGGCAGTCTTAATATCTGCAACTCTGCTGATATTATCCGTCCCGGGATGAAGAGCAATAATTCGTCCCATCCTCCACTTTAATGGCGGCAGGTTGTCATCTTTGACAACAACAAGTGAGTTGAGTTTCAATGAGTCTTTGGACGTGTACCATTTCACACGTTGCTGCAGCTCGGATACATACTCCTTGCTCCACCTGATCCAAAAATGCTGTCTCATTTGCTCAATTCGCTGGAAACGACTCAGGCGGCTGCTAGAAGGTTCTCGCAGATCCTCGACTGGAAGTGAAGTAAGTGGCCGTCCAATCAAAAAATGTCCAGGAGTCAACGGAAGCACGTCGTCAGGGTCCGTAGATAAGGGCGTAAGTGGCCGCGAATTTTAAATACCTTCTATTTGTATTAGTACAGAGTTAAGCTCCTCGTACGTGAGATTACAATTTCCCAACACTCTAATTAAATGGTATTTGACCGACTTAACACCTGCCTCCCAAAGTCCACCGAAATGTGGAGCATAGGCAGGAATAAAATGGAACTTAGTTCCATGTTGGGCAACGTCTTCAGCTAAGGAGTCACAGTTAAGTTTTAAAAAATTGGAAATTTCATTGTAGGCTCCTACAAACGACGAACCATTGTCGGAAAAAAGATTAAGCGGTTTTCCCCTTCGAGACATAAACCTGCGTAATGCCTGTAAATAATTACTGCTAGTCAAGTCACCCACCAATTCCAAATGAATGGCCTTCGTAGTAAAGCACACGAATATAACTATATATACCTTTACTATTTTACATCCGCGACCTTGACGACTAGCTGACGAAATGGGTCCTGCATAGTCGACCCCAACGTTTTGAAAAGGAAAGTCAGCTGGTGAAAGCCTGCTCATTGGCAAATTACCCATTTGGGGAACAACTGTCTGTCCTTTCAAACGTTGACATCGAACGCACTGACGGTAGCAAGCCCTAGCTAAATTACGACCGCCTAGCGGCCAATAGGTTTGCCTAATGGTACTTAATAATAGTTGAGGTCCAGCGTGCATTAACTTGATATGCTCATGTCTGAATAAAAGTTTGACAAAATGATTAGTGGACTGTAATAATATAGGGTGTTTTTTCTCGAATGAATAGTCAGAATTATGTAATCTTCCCCCTATACGGATTGTTTTGTTATCATCGAGAAAAACATTAAATTTTAATAATTGATTTTTATATGGTAGTTTTTGTTTATTTATTAATAAATTATATTCGGGAAAAGATTCCTTTTGCGACTGAATTATAATTATGTTTAAAGAGTTTTGTAATTCTTCAGCAGTAAAGTTAGACGTAAATGTAGAATGGGTTTTGCATGTTTTAATAAAACGTAATACATAACAAATACTACGTTGTAACCGCGTAAAATTTGAAAAACGTTCAAAATTAATTAATCCTTTATGTAAATTATGATTAGCGTCACTCGCTACAAGGCAAATATTTGACTTAATTTCAGGTAGGTTCACTGAATCCGTAGGCATGCATGGCAGTCTAGTAATATCCTGTCGTAAAAAGGATGGACCAAACCACCATAAATCCAATGCTTGCATGGCGGAAGGTTCTTCTCCACGAGATATCAAATCCGCGGGATTATCGTCTGTAGGGACATGCCTCCAATTGCTAGAACTGGTTTCTTCTAATATTTCGGAAACACGATTCCGAACAAAAGTATTTAATTTAATTGGTAACATTTTTAACCAGCCCAAAACAATCATAGAATCAGTCCAGAAAACAACATTAGATGCTTGACTCCTGAAGGAACTAACTACCTTTTTATACAAACGTGTACCAAGCACAGCCGCACTAAGCTCAAGTCGTGGGATAGTCACTGGTTTAATGGGAGTGACACGACTTTTTGCCATCAGTAATTGCACAGCAACGTCACCTTCATTATTAATACTGCGAATATACACACAAGCGCCATAGGCTCGCTCTGAAGCGTCGGTAAAGATATGCAATTCGAACTGCTTGTATGATTCACAAACTACACGACGAGGAATGCGTAACTTCTGAAGAGCAGGCAATGCTTTGATCATACCCAACCATGCAGTTCTAATTTCAGGAGGTAATGGGTCATCCCACTTTAAGCCCTCAAGCCAAAGTTTCTGAAGCAGCATCTTCATACGTATGACACACGGGGCTAGAAGCCCTAGAGGATCAAATATACGTGCGATAACAGCTAGCATGCTACGCTTAGTGGCTTCCTTTTGCTCAGGAACACTGATAGGAAAACACAAATCATCAGTGTGTGTCTGCCAACTCAATCCTAATGTTTTATTAATGGCATCACCTTCTTGGTGGAAATCTAAGCACGATTCAGTGGGTTCTGAGATTAAATTAGGTTCATTAGATTTCCACTTTCGTAAAGGCATGCATGCGGAAGCAAGTGCATCAGTTATCTGATGGCGCATTAAATAAGCCTCCTCAAACAGATCAGCACCGGTCAAAAGATCGTCAACATAGAAGTCGTGCAGAATAACTTCTGCGATCTTCTTGTCGTAACATTCTAAACCTATCTGTTTGAGGCACCTAGTCGCGAGAAATGGTGCACTTGCAGTACCATACGTTACTGTGTTTAATTGATACGTCTTAAGTGAGCTGGAGGGTGTACAGACACCTGTCGGTACATTTTCTCCACGTCTGCAGAAAGAACGTACTTATACATCTATACCTAAGTAAGATAGACGTTAAATCATCTTGAACAGTAGGTCCCACCATTTGAATTTTATTTAAGGAAATGCCAGAGGTGGTGGGAGCACTAGCATTAAAAACAACTCTTAATTTTGTAGTACTACTACTTTCACGCAAGACACCATGATGCGGAATGAAATATGACGTTTGGTTTGCATTAATGTGACACTCGGACATGTGACCTAAAGAAATATACTCAGACATAAAATCCTTGTACATTTTGTCGAGTGGAGGTTGCTTTAAATTTCTGCGCTCTAATGACAGAAAACAGCGTTTTGCACGATGAAATGAATCACCAAGGCGACTTAAAGATTCCTTAAGCGGGATTCTAACATTAAAACGGCCGTCTGGCAAACGCGTAGTGTTATTAATAAAGTGTTCTTCGCACATCTTCTCTTCAATTGAATAAGTTGATGACTCATGACAAACTTCTTCAAGCTGCCAAAAACGCGTAAGTTGGTTTTGGATGTCATCTAACTCAAGAGAACTAGAAGAACGTTTATTTTGAAAGTTTGTAAAGTTACATTTTATTGGTGGGAAATGAGATGACAACATATTATAGCCGCCGTTAACTGGGCCACAAACTAGCCAACCAAGTCTAGTTTGTTGTAATGTTGGTTTCCTATCACCTAATATAATTTTATCAGAGCCTAACAAGCTCCAAAATACGTCAGCTCCAATTATAATATCAATGGAAGCTGGCGAGTGAAAGTACGGATCTGCTAACTGTATATTCGAAGGAATATCTATATGTACCTGTCTAGCGGGAACGTTATCGGTAATAGTGGGCAAGACAAAACATATTAAATCATCAACATAAGGTTCGTGTAACGATTCGACGTGAACTCGACACATTTTTCTTACTTATTATAATAATTATTAATTCCTTGAATAGACTTTTTTATATTTAAATATGGTAAATTTAATTTTTTAAATAATCGTTCCGTCATTAGGCAAGACGAACTACCGGAATCAAGAAGGGCGCGTGCGATGTGTTCTTTATTATTTGCATCATAACATTTAATTAACGCAGTCGACAGAAGGACGTCGCTCGAGGTGCTTGTATGCGAGTGCGCCGAGATGTTAGCCGATAGTGCAACATGCGCGTTGTCTCCGTTGTCAGTAGCGATGGAAGATAACTTGTCCTTGGCCTTGCCGATTGTACATTCACCTGATTTGTTTACAACGGGATGGCTTTTATAATCATTATTGTGAATAAGCGTGTGGTGTTTGCGATTGCAAATTTTACAACCTGGTTTTTTGCAAGAATTAGGATAGTGACCATGACGAAAACAATTAAAACAAATCTTGTAATTTTGCAATAATAACATTCTATAGCTAACACTCAGTGCTAAGAACTGTGGACATGAATTTAAGTTATGATCGCCACTACACTTTGGACAAACGTGTGCTAATGAAGAATTTATTTTTTCTGTGGAAACCATAGCCTTAATTTTAGTGTTGGATTTAATATTACTGGAAGAGGGGCGTGATAGTTCAACTGTTTCTAGTACGTCAGCACGGCTACGCAGAAAATCCATGAACTGTTGAAATGAAATTGATTGAGTTTTATCAAAGCGCCCTTTAAACTCCTCCCACTCTCTAAATGTTTTAAAATCTAATTTTTTACTAATGATATATATTAGAAGAGTATCCCAACTGTGAATAGGCTCGCCTAATGAACTTAATGCTCTAATATTTTTGTTTACATTGTCGATTGTGCGTTTCAATGCAATTGAGGATTCCTTCGTAATCGATTCGATATCAAACAACGCCGTGACGTGATTATTAATTAATAAGCGTTTGTTATCGAAACGTTCACAAAGAAGTTCCCACGCAACTGTGTAGTTTCGGGCGGAGAACTCAATTGATTTAATTACGATGGCAGCCGAACCTTCCAATGATGATCGCAAATAATGAAATTTGTTAATTTCGTCCATATCGTCATTATCATGAATAAGACTAGTAAACGTATCGCGAAATTCAAGCCAGTTAACGTAAGATCCTGAGAATTTTGGTAATGAAATGGTAGGTAACTTGACTAGTTGACGCTTTGAACTACTGTGGCTAGATTTTACATCATCCTTTTCTAATTTAGAATAGTTATTTAACATAATTTTTGCCTGAGCGACTAAGTTGTAATACTGAGATTCTACAGTAGTTCTTTCAATAGATTCAACATCAAGATTTTCACATAAACATTCTAATTGTAATTGAATTTCGTTAAACTCATCATATAAATTTTCTAACTTATCGATACGTAACTGTAACTCCATTGCCTGACAAGGGGTTAACTCGGAACCTTTTAAAAGACCTAAATAGGTTGCAAATGCAGTAATTCTTCCCTTATAACTGCCACGTTTCTTTTTAAGATCTTTTATGTCGGTCATTTTGGAAGGCAGGTGTCGTCAACCTGGAATTTTTCAACAGAACGCTAAATAATGTAACAATCTTTATAACAATATTACTATGACAATGAGCATTAATCACTAAATAAATATAATTTAACTTGACTTTTAAAAGCACTGCGCTTATAATTTTGCTGTTGTATGATAGACTTAAGACTATATTTAAATGACTTATTTTACAATTCTAACTATCTACAATGATAACTACTTACAATGCTAATAATTTTAAGGTTTAACATTAAATATTGTATTAAATCTGAATAGTTAACTAATGTAATATTAATATTACTGTACTGTCACAATGAAGTACTGATTAACTATATTATACAATTATTATAAAATCAACCTAATGCAATGTAAATAACTAATTAATACTTTTAAATTGTAGTAGTTTTAAATAAATAAGAATAACTTGTAAATATTACATTAAAACATATTGTACTAACCTTATACAGTCTTCATATTGGTCATTAAGTTTTTACCTAGAATATTACCTGAGTGTTGGGTGAAATAAATTTTATTTAACGCTTAAAAACAATTTGTTTTATTAAATTAAATCACTTTAAAGTCCAAGCCACTTTTCTTCATCCAAAACGTGTAGGTTGAATCACTTCTTTTGGACACGTTGCTCAGTTTTATAATTTTATAAAATTCCAGATAATATTCTTCAAATCCCTATATTTCCAAAGAACATTATAATAACCCGGTTCGTAAGGACCATGTGCGCGTATAGGGGGGGTTTACTGGGATTTTTAAATGAAAAATTAAAACTTTGATGACCGAACAGCACGCAGTCTTACGATTTATTGAGAAAATTTAAAATCACCGTCTGTGCTATAATGACAATATATAACGACGCCTGATAGAAAAAAAGAGCATTACGTTGGTTATGTTACTTAATTAACTTAAAATAGCTTAATGGTGCTTCAACACCGCGGGCAATGCTACTTTAAAAATAAAAATTAGATATGGTTCCTAATTGTGAAGTCACGAAAAGAAAAAGCCTTTTTTAGTCAAAAATAACTAATTAAATATTAAATAAACCTAGCCATTAGCGTAACGGAAGGTGAGAAAATATCAAACTTTTTCAAAAATAACTTCTACGAACTTTTCCACCTTACAAAAACAGTTGATTAAAAAAAAATAAGATTAGCCCAAACATACGTTTCTTGGAAACAATGAAATTCTAAATCGAATCTATACATTAAATATTTTTTTTGGAAAATCTTATTGAAATAGCCCTTATAATATATACAAATCTATACTAACCGTTAAATCGTACCTAACAACTTTTTTTCCTCTGTTTGTTACCCATTTTCTTTTTCTTTTTTTTCGAAGTTACACTTCTTTTGGGACGTTTGAAAAAGATTATGAGCCGACGGCCAAAAAACGACATGATGAAGTTAGCTGCTAGTTAACAAATAAAATTTCACAACCCATTTACAATTTACATTAAAATGATTACGGCACAATACAATGAGTGCGCATAAGTCAATCCATTTCTAACTTTTGTTATTAGACAGGCTGTACGTTATTAATTTAATTTAAACTCGAGTTCCTCACTCAATTATTTTCTGTTTTCATTTGATATAACCTACATTGTTTTCTTGGCTTTTTGATACGAGAGCATTCGCATTTCTTAATAATCTATAGACTTCCCCTGAGAAATTGATGTAATATTTTATTATTAGCCAAATTTCCTTGAAACTCTCGAGACATTTCGATGAATGTAACAAAATGTATCATATTTGATATAAATAGCTTGAGTCTGCTAAATATTTGCTAAGTAAATTACTTATGTTTATTTCAGTCACTTTCAAGATGTCTTTTCAATCTGCACTTATATAAAGACAATGGTTCTGTTTGATTTAGATTGTTTAAAGCTACCGTCAGCCATTAGTAAAATAAAATTGGAAAGAGTTTCAAATTAAACCACCTAATGCCTATTTCTAAGTAATCAAGCTATTATTTAAAAATATAATACGATCTTATGATAGAACTAGCTTGCTTCCCAATACAAATTTCATCCTCATTCTCACCCCCTTAAGAGGTGATTTCCGGGTAAAAAGTATCCTATGCCCTTCTCAGGATCTCAAGCAATCTTCTTACCAAATTTCATCTAAATGGGTTCAGTAGATCCAGAGATTACCCTCTACAACGTCACAAACTCACAAACTTTACCTCTTTATAATATTAACTAGCGGCTCATTTTATATATATAAGATATAGATATACTACGAGTCAAAGTTTACCACATTTGAATTCTATCAAATGGGGTAAACAATTATATCAACCATATTGAGGTTAACAAGGTTTCTGGGACTAGGCCGCTCAAGATTTCGCGGGACAAAGGAATGCGGACAACGGAATGCTAAATCAATCCGTTCCAATATATTCCATAGGGAATATAGCGTAAAATTATTCATTCAATAAACACTAAAACCAACCCTTGCTTCACCTGGGTTTTAATAATAATATTTATTTTTACATAGATATGCCGAATTCTAATTTTTGCGCGCAAATTTATTTATTTATTTTAGGGAAACAAACAGTACGATATTACATAAATAATTAATAGTAATAGATAACACATAAACCAATGAAGTTTCCACAAATTAAACAATACACATATGAAGCAGACCATAATGAAAATGTTATATACATATGTATATTATATACATATTTTATTTTAAAAAATGCTATGAAATCATTATTACTCTTTTTATTTAAGTTTTTTCTTATTAAAGTACCTATCCTTTGTTCTTGTTCAGGTTTCAAGATGATTTTATCCTAGACTTTTTAAGTCGATTCAATCACGCTCTAGCCATTAGACAGTGTTAATTTGTATACCTAGCCTTATATTTATGAACTCTTGGATATTAATTAAAAATGTTAAAAAGTAATTAGCTAGAATATAGATGAAAATTGGTAATGGAACTTATAAAGATTACGATAGAAGTTAAGTTTTCTAATCTTTATATGTTGAAGAAAATCTTATTTTATTATTTACCCTCGCTTTTCTCGCGTCCCTAGGTACGTTTTAAAATACTTATGTTATTGTAGATTTTTTCGTAGGCCTTATTAAGACCTACAATTTTGTAGAACATTGTTTTGATGTAGCTCTTAAAGTTTAGTCAGCATTCGACATGTCGACTCAATGAACGACTCGATAGAACCAGTTATTGTGTTTTTCTGTGATAATGAAATATTTTCTTGTAGTAAAAGGTATCCTAAATGTTGACCTGAGTAATAACTTATCACTACATAAAATTTAGTCAAAATCGGTTGCATACTTTTTAAGTGAAACACGCACATAAATTTTTCTAAGTTACTTTTTTATTATAATATGTATAGATATTCCCATTATTTTTAACTATAAAAAGTAAGATAGATCTCTGATACACAAATATCTGTATACTAAACGATTCACAGTTAGTTTAACGATTGCATTAATCGCCGTTTTGTTTGTCTCCGGCCGCTGGCTATTGCAAAATTTATAGTCCTGACCGTTATATGATATACAAGTGATATAATACTACCACTGGAACAACAGCCAATGTTCGTTCAAATTTAAGGCAGTGGTAGCCCAGTAACACGCTTGCTTGGAAAACCAAGTGAAGCGGGTTCAAATCTTAGGTATCGCACCTCTGATATTTTCATTTGCGAAACATTTTCAACACAATTACTTTACGGCGATGGTAAGAATCATGAGGAAACCTGCATGTCTGAGAGAACTTAGCAAGTTTTCGAAACACATGTAAAGACAAAACATTGCGTTTTAGATTTTTTTTCTGTTATCATTTAATATTTGTTTTATTTCAATCGGTTTAAATAAAAAACCGACAAACCCGAGCGATGCGAGGGCGAGTCACTAGTATTAAATAAATATTTAACTTTTAGCGTTATTTTTACAGTTAAAAATGCAGCAGCTTTCAGTAAAAACTATAAAATGGTTTCATTGGGTCATCATTTAGTTTCATTAGCAAATTCTTGTAGAATTAAGTGGATATAGCACGCGAGAAAATTTAAAGTGGAATGTTGTTTTCTAAGAAAATAATGTTTGTTTAACATTCAAGTATTATTATATATAATAGTTTCAGCGATAACTGAGAGTTGAGTGAGATATTATTAATATATAAAATTAAAAATATATATTTTTTAACTATGTAAAGTATAACAAGTGAAAATCTTTAAATTAAGGTGTGGAATTTTTCTTACGATTTATATGGAACCACTTTTTAGGTAAAACCTATTCATTAGAAAAAGATCTATGCCTTTTTGTTACCTTTATTTTTCTTTTCATCTTCTGTATCCTTGTTTTATGTATGCGATAAATTATTTATTTATCTATGAAATCGATCGACAAAAACATTGAGTAATTTACATATAAAAACATACAACCTCTTTTTGAAGTAAGTCGACATCATATTTACATAGATCTGACTATATATTTTGGTATAAAAAGAATGTATTTTATGTTATTATATCTTCTGAGCGTATTATATCTAGTGGCTAGTATGTACGGCAGCATTTCGTGATAACCTGGGTTCGAGTCCCGAGTGAGGTTATATAAATAGTAACTACGTTTTTACGTCATTAAATACTCAATGGTAGTTCAGAGCTGAGAATTTGGTGGCCCCGAATTCCTATTCTTTCACCGGTCGTGTTGACATCATCCCGCCGGGTTCTGAGAGTTAAAGGAATAAAACTTAAGTCGACGCACATACTTGTGCACTATAGGATGTTCCACGCAGTTGAATAATCTCAGTGAGAATGGCTGACTTAACCGAAATCGATAAGGAGGGCGTAATTGTATAGTTTAACTTTATGTATGTACTATAATACGAGATTATCTATCAAAAACCCAAAACCATCATAAAGTAAATCGTCATATAATTATTTCATTCGCTTGTACGTACTTAAAACGGACACTCCAGAGCTACGTACTGAAGCAAGCTAGCAACACACTCTAAGTTTTGAGTGCACATAGTTATAAACTATAATAAACTGACTTGGGAAGTTATAACGTCTTTCACGCGAAGTTCCACATCTCCAAGGCGTCTAGGAAATATCCTAAGCAGATTTTGCATATTTTTAAAATTTTGTTGTAACTAAAGCAATCTCTTTCTATTTTACACATTGCCAGAATAAAAAAACGTAACTTTTTCGTATCGAACTCCATCTAACTCAAGTGTACTTTTCTAATAGAATATAACTACAAAACACAGTATTACATTGTTATAATTCAAATTAACTAAGACTGTAATATCGTAAGATTAAATTAAGTTATTATTAAATATTGAAGAATTACTAAGTAATCAAATAAGAATTAAGTATTGAAGTAGAGTATGGTAGCAAATAATACCTCACTCTTGCACTTTTTTTATGTTGGGACATTAACACACAGCGCCATCTAGTTCCATGGTAAGCTACGAGGCTTGTGTTATGGATACCAGACAGTTAATACACTACACATATATAACTTTAAATAAATACATAATATTATAAATATAAACATTCATGACTGGAGTACAAACATTCGTGCTTATCACACAAATGAATACCCCCAGCGGGATTCGAGCCCGCGACCGCTGGCACAGCAAGTAGGGTCACTACAAACTGAGCCAAACGTGTCGTCAAATTGCATTGTACCAAATACAGTGACACCAATTAATAGTCCCTACAAATAGAACGTTGGAACGCGGCAGATTGCTATTAGGCCTGTTACGTCCCGTCCAAATGAACTTTATGCGTTGAAACAGAATAATCGTCGATGCCACGCTTTGTGATGCTACTAGCTAAAAGTACCTAGGTCGTTCATGTCGATTGCGAAAAAGTATACAACAACTGAAGATATATAAGCTCTATATTGGTTTATACTATTAATATTACTTACGTAATCTTCTAAAATCTTACTAGTATTATATACGTGAAAGTTTAGATGTTTGGATGTTTGTTACTCAATCAGGCCAGAACGACTGAACGGATCTGGATGTGAATTTGGCACAGAGATAGTCTGGAATAGCACTTAGGCTACTTTTTATCTCGGGAAAATGTATGGTTCTCGTGGGATATTTTTGTGCCTGTTTTTCTAGAGACGAACCCGAGCGAAGCAAGAGTGAGTCGCTAGTACATCCATACCAATATTATAAATGTGAAAGTGTGTTTGTTTGTTTGTTTCTTTGTTTGTTTGTTTGTTTGTTTGTTTGTCTGTCCTTCTTTCATGTCGTAACGGATTGACGAATTGGCCTGATTTTTTGTGTGGAGATATTTGGAGGGCTGGAGAGAGTGACACAGGCTACTTCACTTTACCACGGGAGATTATCTAATTCCCACGGGAAGACGCGTTATAATACAATCCAAAAAAAATTATGATCAGAATTACTTAAAACTTGGTTTCAGTACTCTTCAATAAAATTAAATAAATATGTGTTTTAGCATTTTTCGAAATACATCCTATAAGAGGGAAAAATTGGGGATGAAAGTTTCTATGAAACTACCTTTTTAGAGATTTTCTTGCAGTTTTAGCGCGAGCGAAGCCGCGGGTTCTGCTAGTTATATATAAAATTGAGTTCGGATAAAGTATATAGAATAAAAATCACAGCACTCACGCTAATGCCATTATTGAATACAGTTGCCTCTCGAGATTTCCCGTTACAGAATACAGGGTTACTTCACGTGCCTCATTACTAAATTGTATTTTTATTACTGCTACCTACTGATCGCGGGGCTTACTTAAAAGACACTAAAGTGAAACTAATTTGAGCATGCGATTGATTTTTTTATAATAAGTTTATTGGCTCGTTAATTAAATTGTGTTTTAAATGTTAATTTCGTTGAATGTTAATGTTTGGAATTTTGTGGAATAAAGTAACTGTCGAGGTGTACCTAGAATGTAGAACAACCTAAAAGTCACAGATTCAAACTCTGTTCCAGTTGTAAAGCTGTTAAAATTGCTCGTTTAAATATAATATTATATATGAAAGCAATATAATATTTGAATAGCTATTTATAAATAGATCAGGTAATTATTGTTTCTACCTTCTTCTTAATAATGTTAGAAACATCAAACAGTCTATTTCGGATAATTTGGTTGTTATCTAGCGACGGCTGAGCGAGTGCGATGGGGGTGTTCTAGCGATAGCGTCTAAGCCTTAGTTACATAATTGGATGTTAGCGCGAGAAATCGATAGAGAGAAAATAAAATGTTCAAAATAAATAATATCATACAAAGAAAATAATAATAAAAAGAATTTGCAATTACTGAGTAATTGAATTGTGTTCATAAATATAAGTGACTATTTACTATAGATAATAATTTATATATTTTTTCAATAATAATAAGTAATAATAATAAATATTTATTATTATTAAAAGTATTTGAGTTATTAAGTGCATATATGTATATTTATGATAGGTACTTCCTTATAAAAAAAACCCGGACAAGTGCGAGTCGGACTCGCCCACCGAGGGTTCCGTACAAACTTGTACGAAATCTGTTTAACTTTAATTTTCAATTTATTTATTTTTTGGAATTTTTCCTTTATTTATGCTGTAAGACCTCGCTTTTTGCCAAATTTCGTGATTCTAGGTCAACGGGAACTACCTACATAGGTTTTCGACCCAAAACTTATAGGATACTGCTGGTTGACCTAGAATTGTCAATTTTGGTTAAATGTAAGGTCTTACAATACAAGTAAAGGGAAAATTCCGAAAAAGAAAAAACTTGAAAATCAAGGTAAATTTTGGTACTTACAAGTTTTCGCGAAAATCTAAATTTGCCTATATCTTTTTATTGTGTTGTTTATAATTCTATGTATGTATCTGGTATAAATTTCAACTTGCTAGGAACGGGTGGACCGTTCCTGAGAAAATCGGCGGTGACACACGAACAGACAGACGGACAGACGGACAAGAGAGAGATCTTATAAGGGTTCCTTTTTTACCTTTTGATGTACGGAACCCTAAAAATGATTGGATATCAAAATTATTAAATTAAAAAAAAAACTCAATTTGTACAAATTTTTCAGAGTGTGTATTTCTTTCTATTGCTGTTTTATCTATTATATATAAAGGCTGCCATGCAAATTAAAAAAAGACGGTTATGGTACGGAGCCTTTCGTGTGCGAGTCCGACGTGCACTTGACCGATTTTTTTCTAATACTTCTGCTGATTTCAGATACATGAAGAAGAAAAAAAAATTATATTAGATTGATAAGATTTTGTAGGTATTACAGTTTAAATATGTAAATAATTATTGTGGAATTTTTAATTAATACTCGTAATTATCGTAGAATTTATGTATTGTGTACCATTAAAATAATGCTTTATAAAATCTTTAATTAAAATATATAAACATATTAAATAAAAAAATAACCAAAATAAAAAAAAAAACCTTTAAAATATTAGTTTCAATTACCAATTACAAAAATGTCTAACGGATTATGTCGTTCAAATCAAACGTAAATCAGACACGTCCAGCTTAAAATATCTCTTGTGAACTTCAGTTAACAGGCTACTTTTTATCGTTCTATTAAATTTTTCTGACAGTGATCTGCATCATTCCTTTTTTAACTTAAAGCTTTCCCTTTTAATTTAAAGGTTTATAATATTATCTTCACATATAAAAGTGATAACAACCACTTTCTACAATTTTTTTAATGGTAAATATTTATGGAACTAAAGCCTTATACAGTGGTTTCACAGAAACCTAATAAGAAAACACCTTTAGGGGTTTTTATGTTTGTAGTATCATATATTTCTGTTATATATTTTTTTATGATTAGAATTTCATATTTTCTTATTAAACCTACCTACAAGTATTAACTATATCACATCAAATAGTATGATTTTAATAATATGCAAACGCTTATAATGCTTAAATAATATCTAGTTTGATTGAGCTACGCTCGGTGTTGGTATGGATCTGTATTTCAAAAAGTAATAAGGTACCCTTATAGGATTCTTCATTGCCCATCGGTCTGTCCGTCTATGTGTATCTCAATATCCTTTTGTCAGGAACACGTAAAAAATCAAATTTCTAATTCAACACAATCAAAAGCTACGGCCGTTTATGCCGCATATTTTGACACTCGCAAGGAGAATCGTAGAAGAGAATCTAACGCTATAGAGTACTTCCCGTTGACTAGAATCATGAAATTTGTGGTACATGTTTTATAATACAAATAAAGAGAAAAATCAAAAAACCCCGCGTAGTTATATCACAAAATATTTTTTGACAGAACCCCCTGTGTGCGAGTCAGACTCGCACTTGTTCGATTTTTTTGTTGTAAAATTGTCTTTTGTGAAAAAAAGATATAAAAATTACTTTTTTTCAGGAAAGATATCTATATAAATAAATTTAAAAAGCAAATCCTTATACAAATGATCCAATCTGAGATACACGAAGTAAATTTACATAGGTACTATGTTTTTTCTCATTAGCACATACCTTAACTTTTGGGAACTCGCCGTGAAACTCCCAAAGTATGAGCGGAAAGAAAATGTACTAAGGGGTAATTAGGAAAGTAACAAAAAAAATCTGTGCAGGACTAACAAAGGCGGGCAAAACCGCAGGATGTGAGAAGTCAAAATAATATAAAAACCATCAAGTGACCGGTACGTTACAAACAAAATTAATGTAACACCTGTACCGTTATAAATATTAACCCTCTTGACTACTTCGTAGCGGCTCGTAGCCCGAGGCGGGCAAGCGTGAAGACTGTCGTAAATTGTCGTATAAATAATTAATAGACACTAACAGTTTTGTGAGGTCGGTACTAGGGGTCATGTGATTTCATTATGAGATTTGATTGGTTTCTGTAGAAATATTCACGTAATATGGCTTTCGTTATATGAAAGTTATAATGATAATAATATCTAATATATAAATAACGAGTCCACGTGCGTGACTTCACTCGTATTTATTTATTTTATTTATTTTAGGGAAACAAACAGTTAAATAATCCATAAAAATAATTATAAACTAAAAACATTCACACACCCAAGTTTCCACTTATAAATATGTCACATGTAGAGTAAACATGATAATTATTAGTTTAAACTATAAAAACATAAAATAAATAATTTAACAAAAAAATACTACAAAATAAAAACACTATAAAAAGGACAACAAAAAAAATATATACATAGTATGTTATAATAATACAATCAAGTAATGTTCATTTCACTGGAATTTTCTATCCATCAATAAAAATGCTAACTAAAATCAGTTAAGCCAGGCATTAGCGTCCGGCAATCCAGCCGGGCGCGAAGCCAAGAAACGCACTGGGAGGCGGCCCACCTAGGTGGGCGGTGTATCATGCGGCTTGCTCCTATTACTTCTCTGATAGCAGAGTGGACCATTAGAGCAACTCCATGGTTGTTGTGATCGGTAGTCCTGCTGTCGGAGCAACGTGGTTGAGTGCGTTAGCGATCCTGCGACGCCCCATTAACAAGGGAAGTTTGGTTGGGTTTTAGTGGGTAGTACAGGTTTTGCCGGTGAATCCCACATAACCACTTGTATGTATGTCTGTGGTACGTATACATGCTTTCCCCAACTTTAAAAAAAAGCTGAAGGTTGGCTTAGTTTTGGCTGTAGTTATATATAACTAGGAGATCAACATAAGCTAGTTATATTGAAATTATAGACAGATACTTATCATAAGCTGAAATGATGCTTATATTAACAAAATGAATGTAATGATTTATAATTCATCAAAACTGGCTTAGCCATTTAGGAGTTACGAGAGAATATAGGGTATACCTACAATAAATTTCGGGTGCCCAAGAAAGCGATGGCTGAATGTCGTGACGTAGGATATGAGAGCCAATGAACTTACCCAGGATGACGCTCAAGAAAGTGCAAAGTGGAGGAAGCTAAGTAGGAAAGTAGGCCCTGGAAATATCCGGGATTAATAAATGCTACAATATAAGATATATTGGATAAGATCGATAGAACCGTATTACATATCAGATTATTTTTAAATAATTAACGAACTAATAAGCGAGTAAGTTTATTTTATTACTCTACTATTAAATGAAAAGCAATTCACAGAACATAAAGTAAGGTAAATGCAAGTTTTATAACACTGCATAACTCACTTTTACAAGTAATTTAATTATTAAATGACTGCATCAGGTACTTACTCGTAAGTGTAGCGGCTAACACCCGATACACTTGTGCCATTCAAGTAATCACCCTTTATTAAATAGGTAAGCTAATGAGTTTATTGCAAGTCTTTTATATACAGTAATAAATAAGAAATTCAAGCTCAATAAATTTTTTTACGTAAGTATAACAGTTTTAAGTTTTTAATATTATAATTGATATGCGTCTCTAATTAACTTTATAACCCATTGAAGACATTTAATTAGAGTATATATATATTGCATTTTACTCATACAGGCAATAGAATATTTTAAGATAAAAAAACAAAGTCGCTATGTCCATCTGTCTGTTTGTAGATTAGTTTTTTTTTATTTAGATTTTTGGTTCCCGACGTTTTAAAAGCTTTACAGCAATCATCATCACAGGAGAGACTAAGATTTTAGATATCATAAAAATCATTATAGACTTGTTACAGATCATGCTTACCCACAATTAGATCTACCCAAAATTGTGGGTAGGCAAAAATCTGAAAAAAATATAGTTTTATTTAAGAGTTATCATCCATTGGCGGAAATGTAAGTATGCACAAAAAAGGTGGTTGAGCTATATGACAGTGACAGCATGAGTCAATATCATGAGATAGAAAATTTAATAATTAATTATAAAAAAAAATTATTCTTTTTTCAGAAAAGATATCAATATAGATAAACTTAAAAGGAAAAAAAAATATCTAAATACAAAATTTGATTCAAAACGTTTGAGCCCTTCCTGAGATACACGAAATTTTATATATATACCAGAATTGCTCATTTAATATAAATATGTATTCAGCCCTTTTTAACGTCCCACTGCTGGGCACGGGCCTCCTTTCAATATGAGGGGATCATGCCATAGTGTCCACCGCGCTGGCCAAGTGCGGGTTGGCAGACTTCACATGTCTTTCGAAAACTTGCTAGGTTTCCTCACGATGTTTTTCCTTCACGGTGAGGCAAGTGGAAATCATGTTAGAAATGATTCGCACATAAAAATATCAGAGTTGCGAGACCCGGGATTTAAACCCGCTTCACTCGGTTTCCCAAGCGAGCGCTTTACCACTGGGCTACCACTGCCTATAATATAAACATACATACATATATTTCGAAACGTTAAACGAATATTTCTTATCGAGGGCCATTTATATATTAGGGCAGGTAGATTTAATTTTATTGCTTTTCTCTTTTACCATTTATTGGTACAAAGCTGCAAGTATTACACGATCATTGTTTTGAACAAAGTTGGACCCTACATATGGGGTTCAGATTAATGGGCCAGGCGCTCACCGCTATAAATTACACGGCCGCTATCGTTGAGCGAATAATTGATTGGCAAATGGTCACTCATCAGATATCTTGGAGGGGAACGATTAAAGTACTAAATTTTAAGCGTAAGGATAAACCACTTAATTGATTTATTCTATTTGTTTTAGAATAAAATCGGTGAAACGCGTGTAAAGTGAGATTTTTATAAAAAATATTGTATTTTAAAGCGTAACTTGCGACTTACTTGCTTCGCTAGGGTACGTTTTTAGCTGTATTTTTAACCCCCGATGCAAAAATAATGGAGTTATAAGCTTAAGGTGTGTGTTTGTGTATCTGTCTGTGGCATTGTAATGCTTAAACGGATGAACCGATTTTAATTCAGTTTGTTTTGTTTGAAAGATGACTTAATCGAAAGGGTTCTTATCTATAAATCAGACGTTTGCAGGCTATCAGCTCTTTTCGAGACGATAAAATGATATTAAAATCTAATCGATTCGAACTTAATGACATTGCAGTTATATGGTAATCTAGGCCTGATGCTGCAGCGTCACTTGGAATCTGTCAAATACTTAACTCTTTAATAAAATACTATAACGATGGTGAAGAATGAATCGAGAAGCCATAGAAATTAAAAAAACATCCAAATTTCAATAGGGAAGATTTCTGGGTACTACCATCGTCATGGGATCCTATTATTATTATAATAAAATCAAATAATAAATCTAAACATAACAGACAGGTAGATGTAGTAAGTTCTTACTGTGTGGATCAAAATGACAGCATTTCAGATTAATATTTTTCATTTGTAAAAGTATATAGTAGTTGTGTTGCTTCGTAATTTGTCTTTTTAAATAATAGCAAACTAAATTAAAATTATTATCCTTAATTAATTTTAACTTTTTAAATTACACATATAACAATTATATGGCTTAAATAATACTATATTTTATATTTTTCTTTATGGTTATACATATAATAATGGCAACACTAAATATAGATTACCAATTAATATTTTAAAATTGTAATAATTATAATAATAACAGCAATAATTAAATAAATAATTTTCCATATTCAATTACTCGTATAAAACTAATAAAAATTATAAAAATGTTTAAAGTTAAAAAATATTGTGAGGTAATTAGTGCAATTTTCATTTTGCCATTTGTGGGTAGGCTGTCTGTAACAACTATACCTTCGAGACATCTAACACCTCAGTCTCCCCCGTAACCATGAATGCTGTAAAGCGTTCGAAACGTCGGGAACCAAAAATCCAAAAAAAAAAAAATAAATAAATCCGCAAAAAAATCCGAAAAGATAGTTTTATTTAAAATGTCAATTATTCGCGTAAATCTAAGAAAGTTTTATGAGAATCTATGTAGTTTTCGAAGTCATGACGTATAATCCGCCAACACGACCAGCGTGGTGGACTATGGTCTGATCCCCGTCGCATGGACGGAAGCCCGAGCCCAGCAGTGGGACGTTGATAAGGGTTGAGAACAACTATTAATTAATAACAATATCCACGTTCATAAAATAATTACAGTACAATTTCAAAACATTTTTTTTTTTAATTTTCTTGAAGCATAAAATAAATGATTATGTCAACTTTTATTAATTTACCATTAAAAACAACTCAGTATAAGGTAATCTTTAATTTCGATAATTAATTTAAACTGAAAAGAGGTTAATAACTTTGACATCCAAAATTCCACTGAATGTATTTAATATATGGCTTTCACGTAATTTTTATTTAATATATTCTTACATTGATATAAAGAAGAAAACCCTACGTAGGTATGTATTTTAATAAAATTTATGAATCTATATATATAATAAAATCTAACTAAGTCGAATCTGTACATTAAATATTTTTTGGAAAATCTTATTGAAATGGACGTTATTATCGATACAGAGGCCGAATCTATAGTTTTTAGATTTTTTGTCTGTCTGTCTGTCTGTTACCGCATCACAGAAAAACTACTGGAGGAATTTTGATTAAATTTGGTATGGTGAAAGCTGGTCATCCGGGTCAATGTATAGGATATTTTTACTACGGGAAAATATCTCCTTTCTGAGAAAAAATACAAAAACTGCAATTTAAGAGTATACTAATATGTAAAACCTAAGAATTTGGTTTTTGGTCATCTGACCGCGGGCGGAGCGACGGGCAATGCTAGTTTTTTTATAAATATGTAATATGTATTATATTCCATTGAATGTAATAGATATTTATTTTATATATAATTGTGGCGCAGCTGAATGCAGCTTTTCGCACAGTTTGCGTTCATTGCAGTGAAAAATAATACTAAAAAAGTTCTGTAAACATCAATGTCATACAGGTAATTTTTTTCTTTTAAAATAATAACAATATTTTTTTTTAAATGTATGTTTTACCAGCGACCTATGCTTTGCTTAAATGCAATTCTAAGTGCCTAACAAGTAGCCTATATGTTACTAAAGATCACCGTCTATCTGTGTACTGAATTTTATCCAAATCTGTTCAGCCGTTAAAGCGTGAACGAGTAATAAACCAACACTTTAAATAGTACATTTAAATAGTAGTTAAGCAACGAGGACTAGGATATTTCTTCGGGCTTTATTAATTTGAAACTATATTTTTAATTTATTATTATTATTATAATATGTATGTATTTAAAGATATATGTATATATATATATATATATATATATATATATATATACATAGGTATGTACCATGGAACTAGATGGTGCTGTGTGTTAATGTCCTAACATATTTATTATTATAATTAAAATAACTAATTGTTTTCTATTGACATATACAGTAATAAAAAAATTAAAAAAAAAAAGTTATAAAAAATAACATTTATAACTTAAACTGCTTGTAAAAATATATTTAGACGAGCTATTGTGTGAAATATCACGTACATCTCCACGTATAAAAATGTCAGTGCCACAACCACTACAATTACGCCACGAGAATATAACACTACTAAATTCTATTCAAAACATCGCGTATAAATTGTTTCGTTCGGCTCAATCTAACAGCTTATGCATAATGGGGAAATAAAAAGAGCTTTTAGCTTGAAATTAAAAAAAAATGTTTGCGTATTTAGTCATTATATATACATTACACATACATATATCTAGATATGATGTAGCAGAAGATGCGTTTTAGATTCTAAGTTGGTCTTTCAAATAATACTTTGTTAGAGTTACGCGAATATTTGACATCTATACATATAAAAAAATTGTAACTAAGCCAAATCTGTACATTAAATATTTTTTTGGAAAATCTTATTGAAATAAACATTATTAGACAAAAATTCCAAAAAATCTATGTAGATTCGGCTTTTGCATTGATAATAATGACTATTTCAATAAGATTTTCCAAAAAATATTTAATGTACAGATTCGATCTAGAAGACGGACTTAGTTTGTTACGGAGAAAAGTTGGATAAGTTGGCAAAAAAATTGGGAATTTCGAGAGAAATTGAAAGTAATTTTTTGCGTGACTTTAAAGGTAATTATAGAAAAATATTAGAATTGAGACAACATAATGGCTTTTGGGTCGTCTAATTACTATATAGTATAAAACAAAGCCGCTTCCCGCTGTCTGTCTGTCCCTATCTTTAAAATTACGTAAGGGATTTAGAAGCGGTTTTTTTAATAGATAGAGTGATTCAAGAGAAAGGTTTATATGTATAATACATGCATATTTTTGTACAGAATAACCGTGAAATTCAAATATTTCTATTTCATACTAACCGTTAAAACGTACCTAGGGACGAACACGAGCGAAGCGAGTCGCTAGTATATTATACCTAGATCATAGAACAGACAGTTCTTAGGGCCTACATGCAAAGACAAGATCACGATTGTAATGTTAACCCCCCCCCCCCCCCCCCCTCCACGACAAGGTGAACGCACGTTGGGGGGAGGGGGCCTAGAGATGCACCTGAGCACAGTGAGGGTATTATTATTATTTATGTTGGGTGTGGTGCCGAGGTCGGCCCTAGCTACGTCGACCAGTTTTGGTCCATTGTAGCTAAGTCACTATTATATCATAAACTATTAACTTTATTTGGAAATATCCAAATTGTGCATTGAACTTAAAATTTATTATTCTAAAAGTTCTATACATTTTTTCCATCAAAGTAAACCGTCTGTATGATTATACTTATAGTTATGTAATATCGATAGATAGTTTTCGTCGTGATTTATTCGCCCCCGGGAAAAGTAATGGAGAATGAATGTGTCATGCATATTGATATATTTGATTTGTTGATACATTTCGACATGTTGAAGTGAATTTTAGTAATACGTCGGTCTCTGAGATTTTTATTTTGTGCGATTTGTTTGGATATTTTCTTTTTTATTATCAAACTAGCATTGCCCGCGGCTCCGCACGCGTTCAGTTGACCAAAAACCGAATTCTTAGGTTTTACATATTAGTATATTCTTACATTGCAGTTATTGTATTTTTTTCTCAGAAATGAGACAGTTTCCCGCGGTAAAAAGTATCCTATATGTTGACCCGGATAACCAGCTATCACCATACCAAATTTCATCAAAATCCCTCTAGTGGTTTTTCCGTGATGCGGTAACAGACGGACAGACAGAAATTCTAAAAACTATAGATTCGGCCTCAGTATCGATAATAATACCTATTTCAATAAGATTTTCCAAAAACTATTTACTGTACAGATTCGGCTTAGTTACAATTTTATTATATGTATAGATTAATACTATTTTGAAAGCTTGTAAAGATGTTTGGTTGCTTTAATCCTACTAATATTACAAATGCGAAAGTTTGTGAGGATGTATGGATGTCTGGATGTATATAGATGTATGGATGTTTGTTACTCATTCACGCAAAAACTACAGAATGGATTTTAATGAAACTTTACAATAATATAGCTCATACATCAGAATAACATAAAGGCTACTTTTTATTCCTGAAAAATGTACGGTTCCCGTAAGATAGATTAGTTCTTATTGTTGTTTCGCTAGTGTCTTATAAAAGGGTAATTTGAATAAAACTTTGTTCATGGATAGAACATTCCCTCGATTAACTAATAAGATGCGTTTTATACTGATAATAGGTTTTATAATACTTGAATTATAATAATATTTTAACAATATTTTAATTTTCAATAGAAGAAAGAAAATATTTCTTTAGCGAGCAAAGTCGCGGATAGTAAATAGTTCTTACTTATTTAGACAACACTTAAAAAGAAATATGAAAAAATAGAGAGAAACAGACCACATAAAAAAGAAAATTTGTTTCATAAAATGCTATTGTGGCTTTAGTACAATTTCATGTGCATTTACATAATATGTGCATCTAAAAAATATAAGAGTATATTTTTCTAACGCACACAATCCTGAATTATTTAAGCGATAATAATGAAACTTCATTATAATACCCAATATGACAACACGTTTGGCTCACCTTGTAGTGACCCTACGTACTGCGCCAGTGGTCGCGGGTTCGAGTCCCGCTGGGGGCATTAATTTGTGTGATGAGCACGAAAGTTTGTACTCTAGTCATGGGTGTTTATATTTATAATATGTATGTATTTAAAGATATATATGTATATTGTATCAACTATCCGGTATCCTTAACACAAGCCTCGTAGTTTACTCTGGAACTAGATGGTGTTGTGTGTTAATGTCCTGATATATTTATTTATTATTTATTTATATGTTTATTTGTATTTGAGATTTAGAAGTTTTTCAATACACCTGCGCTTGAGCTTATTAGCGTCCGGCAAACCAACTGCTATGTGCCATGCGGATTGCTCCTGGTATTTCTCTGATAGTAAAGATGACCGTGAGAGCAACCCCTTGGCTGTGTGGTCTGCTTCGGCAGACATGCCGTCGGGGCGTCGTTTTTGAGTGCGTAAGCTATTCTGTGAAGCTTCATTAAAACGAAGGAGGTTCTGCTAAGTTTTAGTGGGTAGTACTGGCTTAACCAGATGCAGATGGTATGCGTAAATGCATTTCTCAAATAAAACATATTTAGATAAATTTTAGAAGTTACTTTTATTGTACAAATGTTCATGGCACTGTTATGTAAGCATTATAAGGGGTGTATATCAAAGAAATCTTCGTCATTTAGTGTGTACTTGTGTGTATGTATCTAACGTTTTAAAGCGAGTATAGAGGTTTCACAGTCAAGAGTTAGCGATAATTGACATATTGAGTGAAATGCCACTTACAGGACCCCACTATTGGGGGCGATATCTTTTAAAGGATCGAAGGATTTAGATTGAATTATTTATATCCATCTATATTTAAGTCAGAGGTAGATGTTAGCCCAATAGTAGCAAACTAGCTTTAAAAACAGAGTGACGTGGGTTCAAATCTCGCAACTCATTTTTTTTTCAAAACATGTTCAAAATAATTATTACCGCTGATATGGTGAAGGAAAACTATTGTAAGAAAATCTGAATGATTGACAAAATCTAGTTTCCGACAGAAATTTGTCGAGTCATTTAATGGCTTAAACCATTAAACCAAATTTTGGAATTTGTCATACGTAATCTATGGTCGACACTTCCTCATAGTAAAGAGAGCTGCGGGTTCAAATCGTTAGGAACATTATTATATTATGTCTACTTAAAATATAATATTATAAAAAATATAGTAAAATTATTCATTAGTTTAACTCTCAATAGGATATATCGATTTTAATATTTACTAAGCGATCCCCTTACGTATTTGAAAAATAACAATAAATGGAAATTATTATTTTATATTATAGGGATTATTTAGGTGCCCTGAAACCTATTTATTAAATTTCATGCAATAAAAAATTTCCAGTATAAAAAAAGTATTACTTTTATAATAGTTATCAATAGAATCAAAATTTGCATGTGCATACATTCATACTAATATTATAAAAGTGAAAGTGTGTTTGTTTGTTTGTCTTTCTTTTACGTCGAAATGGCTTGGCGGATTGACGTGATTTTTTCTATGGAGATAGTTGGAGGGCTGGAGAGTGACATTTTACCGCGGGAAATTATCTCTTTCTCACCGGAAATCATGTTATAAAACATTCCAAAAAATTCTTTATGATCAGAATTACTTAAAACTTGGTATAAATGCTCTTCAATACAATTAATTAAATACGTGTTTTAGCATTTTTCGAAATTCATCCTATAAGGGGGTAAAATAGCGGATGAAAATTTATATGAAACCTCACCTTTTATTTTATTTTTTGTAGTTTTAGCGCGAGCAAAGCCGCAGGTATTCTGCTATTATTTAATAATTTCATACTTAGTTACAGTTTAAAGTAGCTTTTGGTTTAAATTATTTTTCGTCTGTGAAAAATATCCAATTCGATTATAAGAATTTTTTAGAAAGCACCGAATCAAAGTTTCGTATACGATCGTGTGTCCTAATTGACAGCTTGAGTGAATACCACTTAGTGGATGCTGGGGGCGATTTCTC
Organism: Brenthis daphne; assembly: GCA_947093115.1. NCBI lineage: Eukaryota > Metazoa > Arthropoda > Insecta > Lepidoptera > Nymphalidae > Brenthis > Brenthis daphne. The sequence continues at coordinate 2,903,326 of OX352471.1, forward strand.
ATACCTTTTTGTTTGATTTATTTTCTATATTTACTTACTCATTAAAGAATATTTCATTCTTATTTTCTATTTTAATTATAATTAATTCAAATAAAATATTTTTTATATTTATTTTATTTTTTAGAACTTTAATTTCTATTTCATCAAATTCTTGACTAGGATGTTGAATTGGATTAGAAATTAATTTATTGAGATAAAATTAAAATAATGAAAATAGACAATAATAATTTTTTTATTTATTTCCTGAATTAATCTATAACTTATTTCCTGAGAAATAAATGAAATTTTTTAAATATATACGAACGTTCAGTGATTGTACGATGATAATAAAAATTTGTCATTTTAAACATTTTAAATTCTTATTGTATTGAAACAAAAGGAGAAAGATTTTCCTAATGATGTCATAATTACTTTTTAAGTGTTTTTCAATAAAGTTAATTATTGTTACTGGTCTTATATTCGACTAGCGATTCACTCTCGCTTCGACCTTAGAATGATTCCCCATACAAACTTTCATCCCCATTTTCACCCCGTTAAGGGATAATTTCCGAGATAAAAACTATCCTATGTCCTTCCCAGGGTCTCAAACTATATTCTTACTAAATTTCATCAAAATCAATCCAGTACTTTCGGAGCTTATTCGGTAGAAGCGGATAAACAAACAAAAAATCTTTTCTTTTTTATAATATTAGTATACTCGTAGATGATCTTAGATTTGGTATATTGTCCTTCTTCTTACAATAACGAAGTAACAAACAGTAAGTTTATGGGAGAATCACATATGCTATTTCATCATACCATTAAATGAAACAATCGAAAGGCAAGTTATTTGCAAAAATACATAGGGATATAATAGCAGCTATTGCGTAACATTAATACATACACAATTTATTAAAGCTCTTACAATATTTTAATATTATAATAATATGTATGTAGATATTAACGTTTCACGTTACAAAAACACCAATACAACGTACAGTTCGGTCACTGGCGCGATCTGAATGTTCTGAAAGCGTAAATTTTATTTTCTTTGTATATAATGCCACGATATATTTGAAGGGGCGAGTTTATTTTCAATTCCGACAACAATGCGATGTTTTTCGCTCAAACTACCCACTTAAATATAATGCGGGCGATACCGAGGCGGCGATAGGTGGCTTTTTTCGATTCAACGTGTGGTTTAAAGCAATTTAGAGAGCGATTTTCGCTAGCATTAACATTATCAAAGATCATATTTAGATTTTATCTTCACGTATGTACTGATTATTTGTATACGTGCGTGCTTATTTTATAATATTATATTAAATCAATTACTATAATCTTACGAATGTGTTCTTTTTTGGAAACGTATCGTAATAATATAGGACCGGCAATCGGCATTCTGACCTACTTGTTGGCGGGTTGTCGTTGTTTTACACAGCAGCAGTGAAATAGATTAATATGTATCCATAATTTTGGCTTATAATTTTTTTCTGTTGTATATAAGAAAACTTTACTTAAATTCATCTCCCAACATTGAAAAAAGGGTGCGTCTCTCGCTGATGCTTTTTGTGCCTTAATACAAGCAAATCGATCAGAGCTAGCCCATTTGGCAAATTTTATTACTAAAATTAGCCTATATTGTGTTATTCCTAGTATATCTGTGCACTAAATTTCGTATAATTCGGTCCAGCAGTATCAGCGTATGGACATACATACATACCAACTATCGTGTAATTACGTTCACTAGTATTCGCCCGGTGGTCAAAATTGGATCATACTCATTATTGAAAATTTAAGGAAATTTAACCTATATATGATTCTATATAAATAAAAACTGTTTCCAAATTTTTATATACACATTAAAGCTCATTAATAGGTAATAAATAAAAAAAACCGAATCGGTTGACCAACATAGGAGAAAAAGGTGCCAAACTATTTTTTTTTTGCCTATAATTATATTATTGATAGTGAGATTTCTTAAATTTAGGTTTAGGTATCATGTAAAATAGCACATGTTCCAAAATCTCGACCCGCTTGTAAGTGAATCTTCCCTTGTTCGCAGTAGAGGTATTTTATTTAGAAATATTGTTTCCGGAGACACGTGAGCCACCGATAGACATTTACTATTGCAGGAAAGCACAGGTATTGAGTTAGAGGGGAAATAGAACGATTTAAATTCTTATTTCCTTATACAAAGAAACGTTGTTATTCTTGTAGGCTAAGTTGGAGTAAAATATTTCTATTTAAAAACTAAGGACGACCTAAAAGTACGTAGCTTAGTAACTATTTTTAGTTTGGACTTTGGACTGGGATTATTGAAAGATAAATATTAATATTGTTAAAATAGCTTACGTAAATGCTTTTTTTTACTTTATGCAGTAAAATAAAATGTTTTTTTTTTATAAAGTAAACCTGTCGCCAATACTAAGACGATTAAACAATAAGAATAAAGAAGTCAAATCTATAACTTGTTGATGTTTTGTATGTCTATCTGATATATATTTTCTTTATTCTACAGACCTATAAAGAACTACTGTTTTTTTTATTGTTTGAGCATGACTATTGATTGCTGTAAGGCATTCGAAACGTCCGTAACCAAAAATCTAAATGCATCCGTGAAAAAATCCGAAAAGATAATTTTATTTAAAATGTCTAATATTCGCGTAAATCTAAGAAATTATTATTTTATTGTTCGAACCAAGTCGAAAATAGCCACAACTTCCCTTCAAGGTGATCCCATACAAAGCTATGTTTATATATCTATTAAAAGAAAAGACGTGGACAGAACCGCTGGCATTAACGAGTATTAAAGAAAAAAAAAACATTCATATGCTATATTAGAGCTCTCTACTTAGATATTATGTATATATACATATATATTATATACGAACATGTCTCATCATATTATGTTGCCATTTAAGGATAATGTATACCATACATTTGACACGAGTCGTCGTTTAATAAAACGTCTCACGCCGCATTCATTACCTGCTGTGCGAGTTGAAATTTGGAACAATTTATTCAGTTTTCATAAGACACCGTATGCTTTGACTTCTAAGTGTATGCGTTGGCTTAATGATGTAAGAAATATGAGAACACGGAGCTCTCGACAATGTAGTGTAATATTACTAATAGTGTAGACTCTCTTTCAATAATATCGATACATAATACAAAATAAAATAGAATACTAATATCTTTTTTATAGTAAAATAGTAATATACCAATACACTATTTTAATATTATGACGTCAAAAGTTTGTTTGTTGAACTAAAAAAATAATTCTAATCTGATGACCATGGGACCACATGGGAAGTATACCCCCTTTTCAAACAAAAAAGATTTTTCCAAAATGGTCCAGGCGTCTTCAAGTAATCGGGGAACATACATAAAAAATAAAATATTCCAACGAATTGAGAAAATCCTCCTTTTTTGAAATCGGTTAAATTATATTACATACTGCATACTAAAATACACATTTTGAATATTTTCATTCATCTTTATTCTTAAAATATGATATCTAAATCTTTAAATCGATGTTGATTTCATTAGAATCTAAGTAAATAACCATAATATCGATAAACTATCATCAAACATCACTAAAATACCAGTCGTGCACCTCCCTAATGATGCAAGGAACGTTCGGGGATGAAATTTCGCGGTCTCAATAAAACCCGTAGTGATTCTTACTAGGGGTGGCTCGCGCTACGTTAATCAGTTTTTCTGCGGCTTCATTATGTAGTGTCGTTCATTTTGAGAATTAGATTTTAGAGGTGACATTTTAATGAAATTTTACTAAGTTTATTTAATACTGGGTACTGCATATGGCTTTACTCGCTTTGCTTTCCTATTTTTGTATAATAATTTATACAAGAACATATATTTGTAAAAAATCTTGTTCTAGAATCAGCCTAAACTATCGGGACGATAGATAAATTGAACAAAATTTAGCAATATTTTATTTATTTTTTTACAAAACAGAAAATTACTAACTTTGCTATAAGTCCTTAATTAATTCACTCGATTACATGAGCTTCATGAATTGAATTTAATATGTACATATTTCTGAGTATCTTATCGATTTGAAACTTTCCAAATCTAATCCCAATAGCAGTACAAAAATTTGTTACCATCAAGGTTTTTGATACCATCATGATGGGATCAGAAGTTAAATATTGAAAATCTTTAAAAAACATTACAATTTGATTTAACCTTTCAATGATATCGTAGTTGAGAGATCAACATTATGTTCAAATTCGTTTTTGTATTCAAAAACTACTATTTTTTACCTATACAACGATACTAATTTGTAAATTAGTACACATATTACACAATTTTGTATAAATTTATTATATTAAACAAAATTAGGCAGTAAATTAAACTGGTACATAAAATTCTTAACAACAAAAATGGACCATTTGATTTTATAAACGTATGATTCTCCAGTTCCTAATAGTGATTTTGAAAAACCTGCACATACTTTATAACTACAAGTTAGAACTAAAATATTTTATCACTATAAAACTTTAAAATCGTTTAAAACTTCTGCTTTTAAACATTCCAGCGTATGAATATAAGATTTTACTCGGTAGTGTCTTAGAATGTAACGTCTTGACTATGATCTCTCTATTAACTAATATCGTTAAAACTCATGTTCGCACTTAAAGTTAAAATAATGTGAGTAGGAAAATTCAGTCTTTATGCGGTTTTAATTCGCTTAACTTTCAGTTAAATAGAAATTATTTCAATATTAAGATGTGTGTGTGTACATACGTAAACTGGCTGGCAGCGGTTGGATGCGTAGAGCTGAAGATCGAGCTCAGTGGCGTGCCATAGGAGAGGCCTATGTCCAGCAGTGGACGACAGCAGGCTGAACATGATGATGATGATGATGATGTGTGTGTGTATTTTGCATTCGAATTAATTATCAGTTGTGGTATGAATAGTAAAAGTACATTAATTATAAGTCTATTTCACAAAAATATAAGAAAAGTTGGCGTCGTGTGTGGTAGGGTTCCTTACAACATTAAAAAAAGGGTTCCATAAAGTAAGAGAATTTAAAATTCAAAGAATTTTATATTCTTCCTGAGCGAATTATACTCGTATGTTAGCCTCTATTTTAAATTTTGAAGTTAATAAAGAAGGGCATCGTGATTGCTATTTTTATTTAAAAAGGAAAATAAGTTGCAACAAACGGATTTTTTTTGTCACAATTATGAATCTTCCGTATATTTGTATAATTAAATTAACTATATATTTATTATTAAAACAACTGCTTTAAGTAGCAAAAAATATAATAATATAAGAAAACAAGTAGTAATAAACAGCAACGTGGTTCAGGTAATGGCATTAATGAATCGCATCCGGAACGTCAGTGTGCTATAGTGTATATGTGCCTTTTGAGTGTAACACCGATGTTGGGTCGATATTTTGTCATAGCCATTAAATTACTTATATTAAGAAATTTTGTGAAAATATTATTTATTTCACGCACTTTTGTATTTTTGTGTTTTGTTTAAAACTACGCGTGATAAGTCCCTTAAAAATAAAATATACTAAAAAAAATAGTGTATGTCAATTATGGCAAAAAAACAAGTTCTTCAAAATACTCGCACATTACTGGTTCTATGTCAATTAAAGTTATTACATAATATAAAAAATATTGTTTAGTTAACTTTTCATTATTCAAGTTTAAAATTCATATTACTTATACAAGCTGTTTAAAAAAACAACTAGGAAAAATTTGGGGAAAAATTTGAAAAATGCGAATTTTTCTGGGCTATGTATCAATGAGAATCGAACCCGCAACTTCGGTGAAAGAAGCAACAGCCGACAGATGCACTGTGTTTATAACATTTAAACTTTAAATGACATTAGTTTAAAATATATAACATATTATGTTTGACTCCCAATATAAAATTTCTATATGGAATTGCATATTATGTACACCCAAAATCTGCTCAATGACGAAATCACTCATAATATGATTGATGATGTACACATTTGTATTGACTTAGCGTGAAAATCGAATCTGCGACCGCCCCATTTAGATACCATACAATTTCAGAACGGTCATCTTATACAGTAAAATATTAAAATGGTATACCCCAATTACGTTCACTAACATCAACCAACTCTTATATACATAACATAATTCACCCCAGTGATTAGACGCGTCAGGTCTGTAGGGAACGATTTGTGCCCCTACGAAATTCAACACCGATCCCTTCATAATGGGAATGGATGTAATTTTTGCAACATGACTCCTTTTGTAAAACTTTAAAACCCTGTTGTGTGGTTAGCTATTGTTTATTCATATACTTTTACTGTGTCTGTGACTACATAATGGAAAAATTTGGTATGATGGCAGCTGGTTATTCGGGTTAACTTATAGGTTACTTTTTACTGTGGGAAAATATCTCATCTCTGAGAAATCTACACTATACGTTGAAACGTCAGTATGGATGAACCCGGGCGGAGCGAGGGTGAGTCGCTAGTATATAATAAGTGTAAATAATATAAGAATGAATCATTAATTTTGATTTAAATATAACGAAAAAAAAGATATCCCAAAAAAATATATGCAAAAGCAAACGGCGTATTTAATTGGCGCTACCAGTCAAGCGTCAGATGAAAGAAGTTCCGTGAAGAAAATTTATTAATTATATATTATTATAATTATAACCTATTAATATTTTATTTAATAAAGTGAAAATAATCGGTTAATATAAAGGATTATGCATACTAATATTATCAATGTTAAAGTAACTATGTCTATTACCTTTTCACGCTTAAGCCGCTAAACAGATTTCGATAAAAATTTTCAAGGACGTAGCTTGCAGCCTGGGGTTATCCCCAGGCGATGACAGGTTCAAGTGTAGCCTATATCTATAAATAGGCTACCCTTGAACCCCCGAAAACACTATTAAGTAATAAGTTAACATTACAATACGTATGTATATAAACGTGTGTTCAATCAGCTCTATAAATTAATTTTAAACGAGAAACGCGTTAGTTAAACTAATGTGAGCCCACCTTTATAGGGGTGACTCTTAATTAGCCATTTAGCTAATAACTACCGTCAACGTAATTAACATAGTATAACATAACAGTTTAGATTTTATGTCAAAGCCATCGTGTTATGTTTGAGGATGACTTTAAAAATAAAATTATTTTTTTTTACATATAGCACATAGTTTTATAATATTTAACAATATCTACGTTTTAAATAAAACTATCTTTTCGGATTTTTCCGTGGATTTATTTGGAGTTTTGTTTCCCGACGTTTCGAATGCTTTACAGCATCCATGGTCACGGGAGAGACTGAGGTGTTACATGTCTTGAAGGTATAGTTGTTACAGACAGCCTACCCACATTTAATAAAATGAAAATTGCACCAATTACCTTACTTAATTGTTTTATAATTTTATAATAGAACAATTATATGGCCCAAATATTTAATATTATATTTTATATTTTTTCTTTATGGTTATAAATATAATAATGGCAGCACTAAATATAGATTATTAATCAATATTTTTAAAATTGTAATGATTATAATAATAACAGCAAAAACTAAATAAATAATTTTCCACATTCAATTATAAAACTAATTAAAATTATAAAAATGTTTAAAGTTAAAAAATATTGTTAGGTAATTGGTGCAATTTTCATTTTGGTAATTGAGGGTAGGCTGTCTGTAACAACTATACCTTCGAGACATCTAACACCTCAGTCTCTCCCGTGACCATGATTGCTGTAAAGCATTCGAAACGTCGGGAACCAAAAATCCAAATAAATGCGCGAAAAAATCCGAAATGATAGTTTTATTTAAATTTTCAAATATTCGCGTAAATCTAATAAAGTATAATATCTACGTTTTTAAAGGAATTATGCGAAATTTAATTAATTTTATTTAATCGAAAGAGATACGGTAGGAAAAATCTAGTCAAACGGGTTTAATATCTGGGCCTGGTATCTGGTCATTTTCAACGTAATGACCGCCTGACTTACACTAAAAACATGATGAGTAAGCCTGAATATCTGAGAGAAAGTAACTAGTTTTCAAAAGAAATATCAAGTCTGCTCATCAGCATTTGGTCAGTATGGTGGACTATGGCCTGATCCCCCTCACATTGAATAGAGGCGAACAAAAATTATAATTGTTTTTTATGTAATATGAAAGAAGTTACATAATATAAATTATAATTAAAAGTATAATTTATATCCGATTTTAACAGTGTTACCCCGTACTTATCGGTTTTTTAATTATTGTAGTTGTGCATCAATGACATTATATCCACCTGAAACAAAGAAAAATATATTAATATGACAATAAAAATATTGCAAATTACAAAACAAATATTTTAAAATTATTAATACGAGTCTTTGGAAGTTGCGTAGTTTTTTTTAAAGAAAAAAGGTACAAACGTTCTTATGGTTAAGTAGCTATTGTTGTTCATATACATCTGCAACGTAAGAGGAGTCGCGAATACGTTTCCGGCCTTTAAGGGGCCTGAAGACACGACTCTTGTAGAGCCTCATATTATAGCGCTCGGAGAAAATCTCAGAAGGAAGATCGACTCTCAATTTGTGCGAAGTATATATATTCTTTATATATATTCTTTATTGCACAAATAAATTATAAAAAACAAAATACATAGAAAGTGACGTGGACAAAGGTGGACTTATCTCTATAAGAGATCTCTTCCAGTCAACCCATGCATGTGGGAAATAGTGTTAAATAACGGGACAGAAAGAGAAAGTGCAGATTTTAGTGTATGTGATATATGTACGTATATTTTTGGGATAACCTGCGTCTTGGACGTATGGATGACATAAGTAAGTGCATGTGTGAATGATGAGTGAGTTAGTAAGTAAAGGATTTATTGAGTAATTGAGTGAATGGTTGAATGAATGACTGAGTGCGTTTATTGTATATGCTGTATAGGTTCAATGAATTTTAGTGAAATAAAGAATAGAGACTGCTTTTATCCTAAGTTAATGCAAAAGCTACTTCTTACAAACGAGTGAATGTTAAAATCTAGTAAAATATAATATATTTTGATGTTAAAAGAGCAATCAACTGTTGATATTTAAGTCGAAAAAAAGCTTATTTAACACAATCTGTATTTATTGTAATATAACTTTGTAGACAAAAAGTGTCAAGCAAAAGGAACAATTAAAGAAGAATGAAAAGCGTGTCCAAACTAAAGTGGTAATATTTCAAAAGACATCAACTTAACAATGAATTATACATTAATTGCATTCATATCATTTAACTACCTCGGTGGTGTAGTGGCTAGCATGTACGGCTGCACACTCGGAGGTCCTGGGTTCGAGTCCCGGGTCGGGCCAAGTTTAGTTATTGAGTCTTTCTGTATAGTAAGTCTCAGTAACAGCCTGGAGTTGGGAAGTTGGCGGTGTTTCACCCCCGTGCCTCGGAGAGCACGTAAAGCTGTCGGTCCTGCGCCTTAACTCTCACTGGTCGTGTCGAGCAGTCGTCCCACCGGAGTATGAGAGTGACAGGAATAGAGAGTGCACCTGTGTCTGCGCGTACACTTGTGCACTATAATATCTCCTGCGCAGTTGGCTAGTCTCAATGAGATTGGCCGCCGTGGCCGGAATCGGCTAGGAGAACATCATCATCATCATCATCATCATCATCATTTAACATCAATTTTTTTTTTGTAAAATCTAAATCGTGAATAATATGTGTTACTGATATTAAAAATGCTGTCTGTTTATAATTTCTTCTTCTATGCAGAAACATACATACACATACATATATATATATATATATATATATATATATATATATATATATATATACAATACAAAGTTACATATGAATTGATAATCAGGTTATAATCAGAAATAGAGGAGAGTGGAAGAAGAATAAAGAAGCTTTAGCCCAGCAGTAGGGCACTAACGGCTGAAAAAAAGAAAATTCAACGCAAATGCAGTAAGAATCTAAAGTGAAAACGAAACTTGAGGCACAAACAACTCTCAACCAAAAATATGTAAATATTTAAAAATCAAATAATAGGGACAAAAAGCGTCACATCTCGAGTAAATTAACTATTCATTTTGCAAAGCTTTTAACAAAACGCCCTTTTGTTTTTAGTTCTTAGAGCATGTACGCAAGCGAGTAAGAACATAAATTCAGCGTTTTCTATAGAGCTTGTAATCTTTTATTATTATCTTTTATACTTCTCAAAGCTTGATGTCAACCTCCTGCGGTGTTGAAATTATTATAGACTGAGAATATACTGACGTTTCCCGTTTTTGAGACAAGATTATTTATTAAAATAGTGTTATAAAAATAATGCTCAGGATACTTATTACTTATATATTAGATATTTATTGTTAGTTTTTTGTATGTTTACATATAAGACACAATGCCTTAAACTAATAAAACGATTCTAAATATTAGATTAGTGCATAAAAACTCAAACTTTATGTTGATATAAAAAATTATAGGGATTTATTTGACAATATTTCAAGATATAAGTTTTTTTTAATTGCTATACATCTTTCATATACACCATACACGGTGGTCCAAAATAACGTTGACAAATTTAAAAAAAAAATATTTTAAAAATGGAATGCCTTGCGTTCTCTTTTGTTTTCGTTTATTCTTTCTTCATTCTTTGGCGCCATTTTAATATTGTTTGTTGACTAAAAAGTTTTAAAATATATTTATTACGTTATGTCAGAGCAGCGTGGAGCCATAATTTCATTGTATGATCGTGGAAAACGGCAGTGTGAGATAGTAAACATTCTTGGTGTTAGTGGTCAGCTAGTTTCTTCAGCAATTAAACGCTATGTTGAGCTCGGCAACATCGAAGACCGTCGTGGGAGAGGACGCAAGCGGACTGTTCGAATTGCTAGGAACCAACACATTATCAAACAAAGATTAGTCCGAAATCCACATACCAAGTTGAGAAAAATGTCGCGAGACTTAGGGATAAGTCGCTCCACCATGCAGCGTATAGTGAAATATGATCTCCAATTGATACCATACAAACTCAGAAAAGCGCAATTGCTTACAGAGAAAGACAAAAAAGTTCGCCTTGAGAGATGTCGTTTGCTTAAACAACGCTCCGCTGCTTTGAATTGGAAAAATATCGTATTCTCCGACGAAAAATTGTTTTCGATAGAACAAGCCCATAATCACCAAAATGACAGGATCTGGTCTTCCACTCGTCCTGGAGCTGCCACAGTCATTCCACGTCACCAAAACGCAAAATCAATTATGGTTTGGGGTGCAATTTGCGCCACTGGCAAAACTCCCCTCGTTTTTGTAGAAAATGGTATAAAAATTAACCAAGAAAATTACCGCCGAGACATCCTTGAATCTGTGGTTATTCCTTGGAGTCAACAGCACTTTGACAACTATTCATGGATATTTCAACAAGACTCTGCTCCAGCTCACAGAGCTTTAAGTGTTCAACAGTGGTGCAAAAGCAATTTCCCTGATTTCATTAGCTCAAAAGAATGGCCACCCTACTCGCCTGATCTGAATCCAATGGATTACAGTTTATGGTCAATATTAGAGGCAAGGGCCTGTTCTACGCCTCATAGAACTGTTGATGACCTGAAGGCTACTCTTACACGGGAGTGGGACAAAATATCTGTTGAAGAAGTGCGGAAAATTGTAGAAAATTTTACCAAGCGTTTGACTATGCATTCGCGCTAAAGGAGGTTATTTTAAAGACAAATAGGGATTCTTGTAAAAAATAAGTTATATTTTTATAATTCATAGCATAATTTCATTTAAATTTAAAGTTAATAAAATAATTTGAAAAATCACTTGTCAACGTTATTTTGGGCCACCCTGTATAAGTATTTACTTCAAAATTAGGAAGAGAATTTTGAGAAATTTGTCGGATTTTTTAAATAAGTTGCCGCTTTTTAATTTTTTTTTCGAGATTTTTTTTTTTGAAATCTTTCGTAATAAATTTTAGAGTATTGGAAATAATAATAATTAATATGTACGTATAAATTTAGGTTTCTTGAGGCATAAATCTTATGTGCTAGTTGGGTTGCTCTACTGGCATTGAATTTGTAAGCGAGGAAATGAATATTGGATGAGTGTCGGCGTCGCGATTTAATTTGTCAGTCTGCCCGTTTGTTACTTCAATATTATTGTATATAAATAAAATTTCATCTATAGTTTTGATTATTAAATTATTTGTCAAGATCGAGATAATTTAAACATGATAACATTAGAAAAATACCTCAAAAAATATAATGTAAAGTATATTATGAAATATGTACTTATCAATCTATATATTCTTTCTACGTTCTTTTTACGTCCCCCTGCTGAACACGGGCCTCCCTTCAATACGAAGGTTGAGGGGGGTAGGGTGGCGGGGGTGTTTGTTTGTCCTTATTTACTACCTATATACATAATATATGATGGCTTATTATATTACAAGCTTTTTTAAACCGGGATTTGAACCCGTTTCACTCGGTTTCCCTGCGCGAAGCGAGCGTGTAACCACTAAGTTATCACTAATTGTAATATATCTATATACCAATTTCTCCATCAATATCCACAAAAAACTGTGGGTAAATACCTACTACTTTCTTAAATATTACTATTCACTAAGCAAATGTGAGTAAATGACTCGTGAATAAAGCTATCGTTGATTTACGATGTGGTTCTATTAGGGTCAAGGCAAGGTTTCCACATTATTTAATATGTCATATCCTTTTGCTGAGCCTATAATATATGGATTACATATGTGCTAGCGATTTCTCGTGGCTCTGCATACTACGCTCTCGTAGCTCGTAGTGTGATATAAGATAGCCTTAGAAATAAATATATAGGTAATCGAACCAATACATTTAGAGACTAAAGCGTTTAAACAAAGTTTTTGAACATAATTTACCAATATCATCATATCGGTAGCTTCTTTCCACAACATATTCATACATGCCTATAAATATACTAATATTATAAAGGGGCAGAGTTTGTTTGTTTGTTTATTTGTTTGTTTGTTTGTTTGTTTGATAGCGGTAATCTCTGGATATACTGAAGTGATTTAGATGAAATTTGGTAAGAAGATAGTTTGAGACCCTGGAAAGGACATGGAATACTTTTTGTTCCGCAAATCATCCCTTAAAGAGGTGAAAATGGGGATGAAAAATTGTATTGGGAAGCAAGCTAGGGACGAACCCGAGCGAAGCGAGGATGAATCGCTAGTATATTATATAGTCTGTATTCCATACCAACCATTAAAAAGTAACTAGGGATCAACCCGAGCGAAGCGAAGGTAAGCCGCTAGTGTATCAATATAAAAGTACAGTGGTTTTATGCAAATTTGACTATTTTGATTGTTGTTCTGTAACAAATAAATGAACACGAAATGACGGTACATACCTATAAACAAACTAAGTACTAAGTAGACCAATAAAACTTTCGTCAATAAATAAATTAGGAAAATTGAAGGGGGGAATTTAATTATTTCCAACAAGTTGGCAGCAAATCCTTGGGATTGAGCGAAATAAATTTCGCAAAGCTCCCCCGCACTAAACACTGTAATTTACCGACATCGGACGTCGAACAATGACTGCAACAGCGATGTAAAGATAGCAATATAGAATAGTAGAACTGTCAGTGTTAAGATTCATGTTCATATGTAAATGTGGATATGAATCTTGTTCCGTTTGGTACTACTTGGCTTATCTATACAGATAAATAACATTGAAATGTCTGTTTGTAATGTCAAAATAATAGCTTTTTACTAAATGCATATGAAAGTATATACGGTACTAATAAGAAAAGAACAATTTCTTATTTTTTTCTGTCTGTCTGTTTGTTCCAGCTAATCTCCGAAACTGTTGGAACGATTTTGACGCGACTTTCACTGGCAGATAGATGATGTTATAAGGAGTAACTTAGGCTACTTCTATTTTTGAAAAAGAATCAGAGTTCCGCGCAGAAAAATAAAACCCATGAAATAGCGAACAAAATCATACCTAGGGACGCACCCGAGCGAAGTAAGGGTAAGTCGCTAGTTTTAAATAAAGTTATTTTTTCAACATGGTCAGACCAGTCTCTCCCATGATTGCTGTAAAGCATTCGAAACGTCAGAAACCAAAAATCTAAATAAATCCGCGATAAAATCGTAAAAGATATTTTATTTAAATTAACTTATTTATTTTATATTTATACACTTGATTTAAATATACCTAATATATAAAAAAAGACATTAAAAACAAGTAAAAAATGAAAAGAATGGATTAATAAAAATCATAAAATCATAAGTCCATTCCATGTCATGGGTTACGTCTTTGCATAATTTCATTATCATTAGTTTGTATTTTTTATAATATAATAGAAGAGTAAAAATTTTATAATGTATCGTTAAAATTTAACACATATTTTATAAGTATATGTTCTGAAATTCAACAAACATCCATGTTTCGTATGGTTTTAGTCACTTTGAAATAAGGCGATCGTAGGCTGTAGTATATTGAAGGTTATAAAAGAAAATGCGAAGATTTAGTGGGATGTCGCGTCTGCACCGTAACATAAATCTGCTGCGCACATCCCGGGGAGGTTGGGCTACGCACACTTTAGCAAAAAACTCATTAAAGCATTAAGAACGCCCCGGGCCTGTTTTGGAGTCATGTAACTAGGGATGGCTATTGAATATTTGATTATTAATTATAACTAAAACGTTTCCTTTAATGAAGAAGTTTTTTTGAAGTGGAAACTTCTATAGGCAGGTTTGGATGGGAAGTAAATTCATGCTAGATACTCAGAGTGCCGATAGATGTCAAAACCAGATAAATGTACAACAGTTTTAATTTATAAATTTTAATTTAAGGACAAACTATTAATTTGAATATCCGAATGTAACATCTGTTTGTTTATATTTTTAAGCTTTCACTTCTGTGAGCACTCCTCATGACTGCTTTATAAAAATCGTCGCCCGTTTTAAGCCATAGCCGTACGTTTCACGTAGCATGGCGGTTGTTCTATACCAAAACCGTATTCTATGTGAAATCTATATGTTCCGATAAAACACTCCCCATGCGGAAAATTAATAAGTAATCTTCGATATTAGGAGGCAGTAAAATTCGTGTTACAAAACCTTAATACTACTATTTAGGTGAACAATCCTAAATTACATGCATGGTCAGTTTCATTCGACACCAGAGCAAATGATATTACAAAAATAATTTAAGAGTAAATATCGAACTCATAAAATCTTCTGTAAAAGGCAGCCCCTCTCACATTCAAGCTATATAGCAAAAAAATATCGATTATCGATGCCACAAAATAAAAATAATAATTTAATTTCTGTTAATTGGCAACCCTAATAACAAAGGCCGCACACCAATGTCTCTACAAATAAAGGATTCTATTAATAATGCTCGCCTATTGGCGCTACTTTCGTTTCACAACGGAGACTTATAGGCCTCACCGTATAATATTTTATGGGGCCCATCAAAATATTTGTTATTTATTTAGCGCGCCATGGAAATTGTCCTTGAAGATCCCAGAATCTTTTGAGTTTGAATACAATAGGAAAAGCAAATTGATCAAGCACCAATTTACATATTTATTTCTTTTGACAGTATTTTTAATATTAATTGAAATTTTTGCTGTGATATCTCCCTTCGTAATTTTATGTCAACTGTACGAAGTGGTAAGATAGGGTCGGTTAGGTCAATAATAAATGTTATTTTTTTTGGCTTTTCAATGGCTATTAGCTTTACAATTGTAATAAAGAACAAATAATACTTTGCGTTTCTTGAGAGGGCTATAAGAAAAGATTTAAAGCAAATTTACTCATTACCAGCCATCATAAACATAAATTAGTTAATTAAAGTGTAAAAAGGCGTTAGAATTTACGAGAATTTTATAACGTCGTAGTCAAACGTTTGCGTTAAACTTATTACTAGTAAATGAAAGATATATAATTAACATAATGAGAGGTTCGAATCTTGTTCGAGACAAATTTTATTTTGTTTTTCTTTCATTTTATGTCATACTTGTAAAGGAAGATTTTCTTATTTACTACGCTTACGAAAGTTAGTTAACAGTAAATACATAAATTAACGTAGTATAAACAATATAATATCAAAATATCGAATATGATGTATATAACTTCAAGTATAAAACCGAGTGTATCTGGACGCTAAGATTTAGTTACCTCCATAGGTATACCTATGTATGTATTTGTACTAACCATAGGTATCTTTTCCAGCAACTTCCATTTTAAAAGAGAGTTACAAAAGAACTTTTGGTCAAATAATATATTATATATTAAGTAGATATCATTTTGTTGTATCAAAATCAAACTCAGATTAGCAAAAATTACGTATTGTTTTTATATTTGGTGATATATAAAATAAGAATATTGTGAGACCTAATATAATTAAAACAAATTAATTTTGTATAATTATTACCATTACCATTAAAAAAGGATGTATTTTTTCCTCTCTTTGAATATCTTTAGAAAATCTACGCTTAGTCTAAACGTACTAATATCAAATTATTTATTTCTAAGCAAATTAAAAAACGAGGTAGGTAAGTAACTAAGTGCCATATATATTTACATATATATTATACACTAAGCTATATCAAAAAGCTTTAAAGATAAAAGTTGCAAATTTTATACGCAATCAAAATAAAAATGTTATTAGGGTCGATGGGTCATTAAAAAGTCGTTTTCTACGAACTTTGGGGCTATCGTTCATAATTTTTTCCACGTGGATAAACAGCCGAGTGAGCGCACTTCGTGAAATTTACGATGATCTATTGATTTCCTGGAATTTCTTCTTTTTATGCATAAGGAAGAGGATACATAGTGTATTGCTTATTCTATTTATATTGTAAGAAAGCTAACATTCTAATCATCTATACTAATATTATAAAGAGGTAAATTAAAGCTGTAGGGGGTAATCTCTGTATCTACTAAATCGATTTAGATGAAATTTAGTAAGAAGTTAGTTTGAGACCCTGGGAAGGACATAGGATACTTTATATCCCGGAAATCATCCCTTAAGGGGGTGAAATTGGGGATGAAAACTTGTATCGGCAATCAACCTTTATTATAAAATACCAATATTATAAAATACAGATATCAAGACCTTTTGGTAAATTTAAAACTGATAGATTTTTTTTAAAACTAACAGTAGCATATGTAGATTTGTGTACGAAATTTTATCCAAATTGGTCTAGTCGTTTAAGCATGTAGATATAACAAAAAAAAAAAAAAAAAAACCGACTTCAAACAAAAGCACTAAAAAGTAAAAAATAACTGATTGGTAGTTTTCATTTACTATACATACCTAATCAAATATTTTCGAAGTCGGTGTGCTTTGCTTTGTATGGGCTGGCACCGATTTCGAAAATATTTGATTAGGTATGTATTTATTAGGTAGGCTTTAATTACTTAGCCAAAGCACACCGACTTCGAAAATATTTGATTAGGTATGTATAGTAAATGAAAACTACCAATCAGTTATTTTTTACTTTTTAGTGCTTTTGTTTGAAGTCGGTTTTTATTTTTTTGTTAAAAAGTTTTTATTTTTCCCTTTTTAGTGTAGACAGTAGTAGCAAAGTAAGTATTCTAACGTGTTAGGCTTGTCAAATCAAACAAAATAAGCCCAAACTCAAAGTATTTACTATTAGCCGTTGAAGAGTTCCACCTATCCACCTCCTGGCCTTGCCATCAGATCAGGTCAACAACACCGAACCACTGTACTATCAACGGAAATAGAAATACTTGCAAAGTTTCAAGTCAATATGACAATTAGAAGTAGGTTAAATTCATCATTAGTTGTTTTTCCACCCTTAGGGGCGGTATTTTTTTTTGAAATTTAAATGGGACCAATCTGGAAGTATACCCTTTCAAACAAAACAAAAATTGTCCAAATCGGTTAATAAATGACGGAGTTTTGAGGTAACAAACATAAAAAAAAAACATACAGTCGAATTGAGAACCTCCTCCTTTTTGAACTCGGTTGAAAAATATTACAAAACATACAAAAACTTTATATAGATTGATAATATTTTGAATTAAAAATATACTTCAATATCATTCAATCGACTTACGAGATATTTAGCTTGAGTTTTCAGTTCTACACGCTCCTACATATATTGGAAACGTTATATTTTGAAGATGCTGATTAAATATATTAAAACTTGCTTAAATAAAGTTTTTTTAATTCATAATAATAATATTGATATGGACAGTGTACACTAATAGTATAGTTGACAAGTTTATTTGTTTGTTTAAACGCGAGTCTGTTCAACATCACGAAATACCAGTCCTATTTAAATATTTTTTTTAAAGAATTAATTACGACCATAAGAAGCAGACTTTTTAAAAATATCCAAAATATGCAAGTGTAGCCATAGACAATGCTATTTATAAAATAAAAACAAGTAATTTTCTCATTGCAACAAGTGTAAACTCCGCCTTATAAACATTTCCTCTAAAGAACCCGCTCCTACTAACCTAAATTATGTCTCAACTTCGAACCCTCGAATAAAAAAGTTTTTTACTACTCCGCTAAGAGTTTAATGCACGAGGACGAGTCGATCCTGATAAAACACAGATTTGCCAAAATGGGGAAAACAATCAAACTTTTCCAAATTCCCCTCGAAATGTTTATAATGGCGTAAAACGAGACATCGAATTGTGTGTTATGAGGTTTCTTTAATTTCAACATTTTTACCATTCTCATCTATACAGATAAATAAAATTGAAGTGTCTGCTTGTAATGTCAAAATAACAGCTTTTTACTAAATCTATATGAAATTATATACGGTACCTACTTATAAAAAAAACTCAATTTTTAATTTTTTTGTCTGTCTGTCTGTCTGTTAGTTTCGTCAAATCTCCGAAACAACTGTCCTGATTTTGACGAAACTTTCACTGACATATAGTTGATGATATAAAGAGTAACTTTGGCTACTTTAATTTTAAAAAAAGAATTAGGGTTCCGCTAGAAAAAAAATAAAAAAAACCTAGGGACGCACCCGAGCGAAGCGAGGGTATGTCGCTAGATAGTAGATATACATAAATATGAACGAAGATATAGAAACAGTTTATTTTTATATATACATCAATTAAAATTATCATGACTTCTGGATGTAAACACAATTTTATCGTTATAAAAAATAGCCTACAGCACTCGGAGGTTATACAGCTCCTCTGCTTCTCCTGTTAGTGAAAGATTTTTTAAAATCGGATTAGTAGTTTCAGAGATAACGTAGTGAATTATTATGTTGGGGACATACAAACTTACAAACTTTAGCTCTTTACCTATAATATTACTGTAGATATGTATATTCTTTTGTTATATAATACTTCCGAAATTATACCTGTTCCACTATACAAGTCAAAAATTCAAAATTGGTAGCTTTCAGCATAAAATTTTGGCTAAAATGTTAGAAAAAGCTATCGAGAAGCAATATTGATGCCAACCTAGAGCTTAGAGTAGTAGGAAAAGGAATGTGCGATATTAAATTAATGGAGTACTATTAACACTGGTTAGTAGTATTTTCAACCGACTTCCTCAAAAAGGAGTAGGTTCTCAATTCGGCTGTATTTTTTTTTATGTTTGTTACCTCAGAACTCCGTCATTTATTAACCGATTTGGATATTTTTTGTTTTGTTTGAAAGTGTATACTTCCAGATGGGACCACCGATTTAAATTTCAAAAAAAAGTAACATCCCTAAGGGTGGAAAATAGCCAATGAAACTTTGCAAGTGTTTCTATTTCCGTTGATAGTACAGTGGTTCGGTGTTGTTGACCTGATCTGATGGCAAGGCCAGGAGGTGGATAGGTGGAACTCTTCAACGGCTAATAGTAGATACTTTGAGTTTGGGCTTATTTTGTTTGATTTGACAAGCCTAACACGTTAGAATTCTTACTTTGCTACTACTGTCTACACTAAAAAGGGAAAAATAAAAACTTTTTAACAAAAAAATAAAAACCGACTTCAAACAAAAGCACTAAAAAGTAAAAAATAACTGATTGGTAGTTTTCATTTACTATACATACCTAATCAAATATTTTCCAAGTCGGTGTGCTATGCTTTGTATGGGCTGGCACCGATTTTGAAAATATTTGATTAGGTATGTATAGTAAATGAAAACTATCAATCAGTTATTTTTTACTTTTTAGTGCTTTTGTTTGAAGTCGGTTTTTATTTTTTTGTTAAAAAGTTTTTATATTATTTTAGGACTTTTTCCTATACATTAATGCCACATTTTTGAAGCCATCCATCCTCACCCCGATCCATAAAGTGCTGTTTTTCTTAAAGGAATTTCATATAAAAAAAAGCCTTATTTGCTTTATTATCGATTTTTGCATTTAGTATCGATATTAAAATTTTATTCTTACATCCTATGGATCGTTTCAAAATGTTTGCAGTACTTTCTGTCCATTCACATACCTACATTATTATGTGAGTTAAATATTTTTAATTAGTTTATTCTAATATCTTTTTATTGCTATTTTTATTATAAATGTGAAAGTATGTTTGTTTGTGTGTCCTTCTTTCACGTTGAAACAGAGTGACGGATTGGCGTGATTTTTTGTGGGAAGATAGTTTGTGGGCTGGAGAGTGACATAGGCTACTTTACCACGGAAGATAATCTCATTCCTATGGGAAAATACATTATAATACAACCTAAAACAACTCATCATACCTATGTATATACGTATAATATAATATATAATCTATTTCACACCCGAACCCGCGGAACCCGAGCGAAGCTAGGGTGAGTCGCTAGTGTCTAATAAACACAAAAAAAGAAAATAGTAGGTACATAAATGTTTAATACCAAGTATTATTGTATTATCAAGAAATTATAATATTATTTAAACTTAAAAATATTCGATTATAACCTTTCTACTCACAATTTTATGTTCTTAGGAAGAAATAAAAGGAAAGCTCAGATCATAACTCGCGTCATGTTCACTACAGGTGACCCTCTTTGACGTCGCTAAGTCCGGCACTGTGACGGATAGGTATTATTCACAGGGTAAAATGGCCATTGTGGTATTTTATAACATTAAAATATTGTGAATTTTTACTATTTTTCTGTGTAAAAACGACACATATTATTTACTAAGAATATGTTGGGATATTAACACACAGCACCATCTACATCCATGGTAATCTGCGAGACTTGTGTTATAGATACCAGATAGTTGATACACTACACAAAATATATAACTTAAAATACATACATATTATAAATAAAAACACACATTACTGGAGTACAAACATTTTTGCTCATCACACAAGCCCCCAGCGGGACTCGAACCCGCGACCGGTGGCACAGCAAGCAAGGTCACTACAAACTGAGCCAAACGTATCATCGTTGTAGAAAACTGTTTATAAATAGTAATAATATAATAGATATGCTAAGCTAATATATACTTTATTTTTTACTAGTGACTTGCCCGACTTACCGCTACACCTGGGTGCGTAGCAGTTTAGAAACGTAAATTCGTTTTTTTTTGTAATTTTATGGCTTCCGGTTTTTGTGCCGAAACCCCTTATATTTTCGGGATAAAACATACCTTATTTATGTAATAATATTATTGCCTTTTTGTAATTTTGTATGTTATTTAATTCTATTTAACTGTAATACTTACCAATTATACATAAAACTTTTCTTATGTAACATCACATAATCTTGGTGAATGGAGGCTTATTAGCAAGTTATTATTATATTATAATATGTAGTCTTACAAGCTCTTCTCCTCTATCTTTCAGTGAAAGTCCTATTACAATCAGTTCAGCTGTTCCAACGGTTTGCCCGGAAAAAACAGAAAGACAGACAGACAAAAATTTGACAAAGAGTTATTTAAGTAGTTGTAACATTTAAATAACTCTACGTACGTGAGTAAACGTCGTTATTTTAAAATCAGAGACAGAAATTTCAGTTTTATTTATAAATCTATACATATAATAAAATCGTAACTAAGCCGAATCTGTACGATAAATATTTTTTGGAAAATCTTATTGAAATATACATTATTATCGAATTCGAGAACGAATCTATAGTTTTTAGAATTTTTGTCTGTCTGTATCTGTGACCACATCACAGGAAACCTACTGGAGGGATTTAGATGAAATTTGATATAATGATAGCTGGTTATCCGGGTCAACATATAGGATACTTTTAACTGCGGCAAAATATCTCATCTCTGAGAAATCTATAAACGTTAAAACGTAGGTAGGGACGAACCCGAGTGGAGCGAGGGTGAGTCGCTAGTATGTATATATAGTTAATTTATATACTACAGGTAACTTGACAACGCGTTATACAAAACAACAAAACAAATTCGCACGTCAACTAACAAAATTCCTCAACACCACTCTCACGAGGAAAAAGTTTTTACCCAAATGTTTGAAAAAAGCTATAAAAACGACATCCTCGCCCAAACAAAGGAAAGGTCCAGAGGGTCATAACTCGTGTCGTCTTCTATTTGTAGTTGTGACGTTGCTAAATCCGCTACACCATCGTATATTATTCACGGCGATGGCCGGATGACAGTGGCTATACAAAGGGATAGGTGTAAAAAAATTCTAAGTTTTTTTTTTGTATTGTTACTTACTAAATCTGATTTTATCATAAATGTTAAGTAATAATGCTCTGTTATGAAGAAATAATCGAGTTTATAGTTTTCACAATCATAACATTATACTCATTATCATGCTACTTTAATCTCCTAGCTATTACTACACTATAATTTAATTTATTATTAAACACAAAGTATTAACAACGTGCGATAATAGAACTCGTAACCTGTGGCAAAGAAGCAGTGCCAGCTTTATAATTTAAATTATATCTTATACCTTTAAACGAGCATATATATATATAGGAAATAATCTGAATCTCGGAAACGGCTCCAACGATTTTCATGAAATTTAGTTTTCAGGATCAACGAACAGGATGTTTCGGGGGCGATCGATCTAGATTAGTCTTGTCTGAGAAAACACGTGTTTTCGAGTATTCATGCAGTTTTCTTTTGCATTATTCCACGCAAAATATGGTCGGTAATTTGCACGCTCGGGCATAAGCATCGTGGTCAAGCGGCCAAGGTGCAACATCAACTATCACAGGTGTCCAGGTTCGAGTCTCGGACGCATACAAAGTTTTAACTTTTGTTTTTCTTTAATATTTATTCAAGTTCTTAGTTTTTTGTTAAAAAAAAGAAAATTGTACTTTAGACCAAAAACTCCGAAGCGAAGCTCGGTAGCCCAGGTACTGATAATCATTATTAAAAATTCGTGGAAAACATATATGAATAAAATTTACCTATCTATATAAAAAACGCTAAGTGTTTCAACGATGTCGTATTGATAACTAATCGTTATCAATACTATATCATTGTTATAATCGTTTTAAATAACTAATTAGTTAATACCTGATAAACACGAAAACAAATCCGTTGACAAAAAGAGGAGAGAAAGGTACTGAATTGTTTTGTCTTAGAAAAGTAGCTTTCTTAGTAGAGTTTTCCAACGGACTGTGAGACTATCTACGGAAACAAACCAATTCGTATGCTAGCATAAAACCTAGTTTATATTACCCCGTGCTTAGTAAAATGCAGTACAAACCAATAATAAAATTTTCTACTGTAATAAACACTGTACAAAGTCAAAACTTTCAGAGTTGAGATAATTAAGCTTAAAAATTCTTGAAGCTGAAGGCTGTAAATCTATATAAATAAAAATGAATCATCAAAATGTATGTACACGCATAACTTACGACCCGACTGCACCGAATTACATAATTGTTTTTTTTGTGTTTGTTATTGTCAGGACAATGTTTGTATGGAAGAAAATTAAAAGAAAAAAGTTTTTTTTTAATAAAATAAGTTTCTTTTTAAATGTCATGATATGAAAAGTGAGTGAGTGAAATAGTTTTTATCCCGCAAATCATCCCTTAAGGGGGTGAGAATGGGGCTGAACCAAGCTAGTAAAAAATAAATATCGATTACATGATAAATGTAATAAAATATTAAAACTTATCATAATTAGAACATCACTTAATGTTTTTTTTAATATTAAGTGAAATGTCCCTGCGCTTTACTTAACTATACGTATATAAAAGCCAAATCTTCCTTGCTAAAAATAAATTGCATTCTCATAAAAAAGTCAAGAAGTCTGTTTTGGAGTCTAATAGAGCGTTGTAAATCGCCCTCCAGGGAAAGATGTATGACCCGTCAACACAATTTTCACTTGAATATATTAAGCTTATTTAAATTCTGATTGAAATTTGAATATTATTTAAATATATAATATGACGACACGCTTGGCTCAGTTTTTAGTACTTGCTGTGCAAGCGGTCGCGGGTTTGATTCCCGCTGGGGGTATTAATTTGTGTGATGAGCACTAACGTTTGTAATCCAGTCATGGGTGTTTTTATTTATAATATGTATGTATTTAAATTAGGTATATATGTATAGTGTATCAACTATCTGGAATCCATAACACAGGCCTCGTAGCTTACCATGGAACTAGATAGTGCTGTGTCTTAATGTCCCAACAAATAAATAAAAAGAAAAAGCTTACAAATTATATAATAAATAACATACATATTATATAATGGGAACGAACCTGCTATCATGGTGTAACTAAAGCCACAATGAAGATCGCCCGCTCGAATCAAAGCGTACATTTTGATTTAATGGAGAAACAAACAGGAAACAGCACAAAGTTTCCGAACTATATTTCGGAGGTGAGTTGTGAGATTCGATTATGAAGTGCTGAAACGCTGAAGTATGAAAAGGAAATGTATCGCGAAATTGTCAAAACTTTCGCAAACTTCGCCGGTACTTTGTTTGTTTTTGGTTAATTAATTAAATGGGTGACAAATTCGAATATCTTTTGGCTGTGTTTTCTTTGACTGACGATCGCAATTTTAAGCAGACTTATCATAATTTATTTCGTGATTTCTTCTTATATAATAAGAAATAATAATAATAATAAGAAAATAAGTCGTTGTTTCTATATGCTGTATATTTGATTAAATGAAATTTGAGAATGCTTAAAAATTTCATTTTCTTAATATAATGCTCAAAAAAGACAAACCAACTACATTTAAAAACTACTTTGGATTACACGACTAAAAGGTACTAAACATCAATTAGAATAGAAATTATTGAAGGTACCATATCCGCTCAATATATATTATAATACTAGCTACTAGTTAGTCACCCTCGCTTCGCTCGGGTCCGTACATTTTTCTATATATATATATGTGTGTGTGTGTGTGTAACGATGAGTATTGCAAAGTTTGCAAATTTGGAATCCGGCTCATACTTGGCCAGTATTTAAAATTCGTTAATATGATAAAGAAATACCGCTACCTTTACAACGAGTCCTTACAAAATATGTTTCTTGTGTGAACGTTCCCTATATTTTTCTCTTTACCGAGCATTTAAAATAGCTCCTAACTGGTACATAAAAGATAGATAATGATACATAATAGAATAGATAGTGAGACTAACAGATGGACAGATCAACAATTTATTCTTAGGAATAAGATTCTTACTTGACCCTTTAGGTATGCTAGTTCTAATAAATTCAATATAAATATTTGATATCAATACATTATACGTTTATAAGCGGACCTATTTAGTATTAAATACTCGAAATAAAAAAAAATCTTGGTCTTAATCGTTATCGTTCTGACGTAGAAAAATATTGACTCGTTGTCTTGAACTTATTAACTTTATTACATCATAGTAGCATTAAAACGGAATATCTATTATATCAGAGGACGTCTTGATTAAGTTTTTCCTGAGAACACCTGTGACAGCCACTTTATAAGTTATATTAAAACAATAGCTGGGAATGTCAAGATGTCTTTTGTTAAGATAAATTCAAAGAAAAGAATAGTATGACTTTATGTAATGGAAGTTGGAAAGCACCTAGAGTTTGCTTTAAACGTAATGCAAATAATAAAGAAAAAAATATTTCATACATAAATAAAATCTATACAGGGTCATTTTTAATTTACTGAAAACCTTTTAGGAATATACTATTGACACCATAACAACAACATCTGTAAGAAGAAAAAAATATATTTCTTAAATTTTTATTTTCATACAAAAATAAAAATATTTTTTATGCATCTTCTAAACGGTAAAGATCTAGCATCTGGCCAAGTTTAAATGAGTAAGGGCCACATCCTACACCCCTCCACGCTTCCCCCTCCACCGGTCACGCGCTTTTTTTTGCTAATTGCTCGACTATTACCGGAGCAATAAAAATACTTTTATTTTTGTAAAATTTAAGAAATATTAATTTTTTTTCTTACAGATGTTGTTGTTATGATATAAACAGTACATTCCCAAAAGGTTTTCAGTAAATTAAAAATGACCCTGTATATTAAAAAATGTTAATGAACTCAATTTTGTTTTAAGTGGTGACCGCGCATACTAAGATACGGTAGGATAGATTTGCCTACAAACTTAAAGTTTACACGTGAACTTGAACTCTCATGTCACATTATAATTAAAACGTATTGATTTATATGTACGTATTGGTGTATATAGACGACACGTTTGGCTCAGTTTGTAGTGACCCTACTTTCTGTGCCAGCGGTCGCGGGTTCGAGTCCCGCTGGGGGCATACATTTGTGTGATGAGCACAAATGTTTGTACTCCAGTCATGGGTATTTATATTTATAATATGTTTGTATTTAAAGTTATATGTGTGTAGTGTATCAACTATCTGGTATCCATAACACAAGCCTCGTAGCTTACAATGGAACTAGATGGTGCTGTGTGTTAATGTCCCAACATATTTATATGTAACAATTTACTATACAGGTAAACTTATATACTCATTAAATTATTATTTTTTCTGAATATGAGTCTACCACCAGTTTGAAAAGAAAAAGCTTTAGTCCTGAAAAGAGCTAATGAAAGAACTCCGCGAGATTAAAATTAGGTATTTTACTTTATTTGTAAATAAAATTATAAATAACCATATATTTTAGATATTAACTCATTATATATTTCATTTCCTTTATCTTTATATTTTCCTACATTCAACTTAAGAACAATTTGATCAATACAAGATGCAAACAAACCATCTGCTTTAGAATATCGTGAAATAAATCCGACCATTCGTTACACATAGCTTTTGAGGTGAAAGGTCTTGTTAGTTTCCATTGTAGAGTTCCGTCAACGTTATTCCCCTTACGCTATTAATATTATGCACTCAATACACTCATTTATGTATACGAATATCTATGGCACAGATAGCCATAGCTGACTGACTGACTATAACAATCTGCAATACTAATCTAGGTCAAAAATGAAATATATTAATATTCCGCTAAAATAATTAACTTTTTCGGGATAGAAAGTGGCAATAGCCGCAGTTCAACTGTCCAATTGGGTATGTAACTCTATTAAAAAAAATATTATTCTATCGCTGCGTTATAGAAAAACAAGGTGTTTATGCTTCATTTTAGCTTTTCTAAGCTGTTATTAGTTTATTAACAAAACTAGGACAAAAATCAATATAAATTTCTCTTATTATAAAAATCGAATCTGTGACCTTCAACATAGTACGTAGTAACAACAAGACATACTTCAACTACAACAATCGCCAATATAAACTTAAAAATAATATATAACAATGAAAACAGACCACAAATCTCAACTAGAATACAGAATTTCCTCGCTACATTTGAATGTGGTGTATTAGTGAATGGTAAGATTTATTACTTCGAACGTCGCTATGTAACGATTTATGGGTAGCTCTTATGCGTAACGCATTCACACTTCCGTTAAAAATGAATTGATTTCCAATATAAGTTATAGGGAATCAGTAGTAAGAGCGCCTACATTTTCCTTTGATTTTACTAATAATATTAGAATACTAGCATTGCCCGCGGCTCCGCCCGCGTTCAGATGACCAAAAACCAAATTCTTAGGTTTTACATATTAGTATACTCTTACATTGCAGTTTTTGTATTTTTTCTCAGAAAGGAGATATTTTCCCGCGGTAAAAAGTATCCTATACATTGACCCGGATAACCAGCTATCACCATACCAAATTTCATGAAAATCCTTCCAGTGGTTTATCTATGATACGGTAACAGACAGACAGACAAACTAAAACTCTAAAAACTATAAATTCGGCCTCTGTGTCGATAATAATGTCTATTTCAATAAGATTCTCCAAAAAATATTTAATGTACAGATTCAGCTTAGTTACAATTTTATTATATGTATAGATATTATGTATATGGACTATGGCCTGATTCCCCTCTAATTGTTATAGAAGGGAGACCTATGCCCAGGAATGGGAAGTTAAAAAGGGCTGAATACATACATTAGAACATATTATTTTACTTACAACTGCGATATACATTTATTTCATTACTTTTATGCCATACATTTTAATTTTGAAATGGTTAATGCTTGTACTTGAAGTGAAATACAGAAATTGTTTTTTTCATTCAATATAACACAACATGTCCTCAATTAGACTCGTTTTACATTTCATGTAACTTCAACTTTTACAATAGCCGTGTAAAATTATCGACAAAATTTCTAACTGATGGCAATTTTTTCTAAAGCTTTGAGCTTTAATGAAAATCGAAAAATTTTGCAACGAATATGAAAATTTAAAATATTTTCCATGCTTACCTTAAATATTATTCGATATTTAAACTTAGATTTAAAAGGAGATTTATATTAAAAAATTGCATCAAAATGAGAGTTCCGTCATAATTTGAGTGGTAAAATGGAAACTTGCTATTGGCTCTCATCTCACTGAAACTGAAAAGTTGCAAAGTCGTAACTTAGCCGTCATATTTAAGAGCTAAGTTACGTGGCGGATATAAAAAAAGGATCTTACTTATCACCTTTTTTGCACAACTTTGTTCTTCAACTTGGATAAATAACTGTAAGCCGAGTTTGTTCGCGATTACCTATTCTCGCTTGTGGAGGTGGCACCTTGATAGCCTAATGATATTGTCTTATATGAGAATCGAGTATTTTTTACTCTACGGAAAAATATTGAAAATATTAGCAGTGCCGACGTAACTAGATACGTACATACATATGAATATTGTATATAATATAGTCACAATCTATGTATATATAAATAGGCAGACAAAACAGTTTAAGGGTTCTGTACCTCCATTGTTTGTTCGTCTGTTTGTCAATGGCTGTATTTTATGAACCATAATAATTTTTTGAAATTTTACAGAGTGTGTCTTAACTTATATTGCCACTAAAATAACAAATAATAAAAAATCAAGATGGCGAATTTCAAAATGGCCCCATGACTTCAAAAAGAAAAATTCGATTAGTGCATAATGTTTTATCTTGTACGATGGTACGGAACTCATCACGTGCGAGTCCAACTCGCACTTGTCTGGTTTTTTATATTATATAATAATTTTGGTAGAATTTCAACCTCTAGACGAACACTAGTTTTATAAATTTTACCTGTAATAAAATGTAAATAAAATGTTTTTAATAATTCTATACTTTACATCATTTCTGTCAACGAATAACCTATATTATCAAACCGAGAAAATATCAATGACTGAAAGAGTTTTCACTTTATAATTGTTTGAATTAAAAATGAAGCTTGAACAAAATCATATTAAGTAGTTATCATAATACTTTCTTAGATTTATGCGAATATTTGACATTTTAAATAAAACTATCTTTTCAACAACTACATATAAACTATCTTTTCAACAGACTGTCTGTAACAAGTATATTGAGACCTTTGAGACGTCTAAAACCTTAGTCTCTCCCGTGACCATGATTGCTGTAAAGCATTCGAAACGTCGAAAACCAAAAATCAAAATAAATCACCGAAAACATCGGAAATTATAGTCATGTATGTATCCACTGCTAGGCACGGGCATCCCTTCAATGCGAGGGGGATCAGGCCGTAATCCACCACGCAGGCCAAGTGCGGGTTGGCGGACTTCACATGTCTTTTGAAAACTTGCTAGGTTCTCTCAGACATGCAAGTTTCCTCACGATGTTTTCCTTCACCGTTAAGACAAGTGGTAATCATGTTGTAATTATATTATAGTCATAACTGCCATACAACAACATAAATATTAACTGCCTCGGTGGTGTAGTGGCTAGCATGTACGGCTGCACACTCGGAGGTCCTGGG
The DNA here is from genome assembly GCA_947093115.1 of Brenthis daphne. Taxonomy (NCBI): domain Eukaryota; kingdom Metazoa; phylum Arthropoda; class Insecta; order Lepidoptera; family Nymphalidae; genus Brenthis; species Brenthis daphne. Next base: position 2,933,474 of record OX352471.1, read on the forward strand.
TTCGAGTCCCGGGTCGGGCCAAGCTTAGTTATTGAGTCTCTCTATATAGTAAGTCTCAGTAACAGCCCGGAGTTGGGAAGTTGGTGGTGTTTCACCCCCGTGCCTCGGAGAGCACGTAAACCCGTCGGTCCTGCGCCTTAACTCTCACCGGTCGTGTCGTGCAGTCGTCCCACCGGAGTATGAGAGTGATAGGAATAGAGAGTGCACTTGTTTCTACGCTTACACTTGTGCACTATAATATTTCCTGCGCAGTTGGCTAGTCTCAATGAGATTGGCCGCCGTGGCCGGAATCGGTCAGGAGAATATCATCATAGTCATATTAGTCAAATATAACCAACAAAGAACAAAATACTTACAAGCATAGTCGTGCGTACTCGTACAGGCAGCTTAATGATACGAATTCTTGATATTAGCCTCGTTCTTTTCATTTCACCCTCGGGATATATGTATTATTTCCAAACATTTACTGTAAACATTTATCACACACTTAACCGAATTTAGCCTAATAATGTACGCTGTGAACAACGATGAAGGCATCTGAACAAAACGGCCGGTAAAACAAATGGTGTACAAACACATTTACATTAGTTCCCGTAATGGGAGGCATTAGAGAGGCCGTTCTCTCAAACGAGATAATATAGATAGCGAGCCTGTTGTTTCTTTTGTTATTTATATATTACGTGAATAATTGATGTAATCGATATGTTTGACCATTAGAGAGCAAAAATTGGTTAAGCGCGATCCGGGCCCCCTTTTTTTTGTTTTCGCTGAGGAAACCCATCATGGGCAAGGTACTGTGAGACTCCTACTCACTAAAACCCACAGCGGAACCCATCGTCGCAGTGCCATGGGGTTTCCAGCTCAAAATGTATGTATTTTTTACGTATTTACTAATCCATATATTAATACGTGAAGCAAAAACTTTGTACCCCTTTTTACGAAAATTGCGCGAAAATTGAACGGAGGAGTATGAAATTTCTCACACTTATAGTTTATATAGAGAAGGAGTACAGAATGCTAATTTTTTTTATTATGCATAAAAATACATTAACTCATAAAAAAAACATTACACACTACCATGTATGTATTTGACACACACACGCATATATATATATATACATATATATGCATATATATATATACACTCTTTTGTTTATTGTTAAGGTCTGTGGTCAAATTGAGAATTATGTATTAATACGTGAAGCAAAAACTTTGTATCCCTTTTTAAAAAAATTACAAACAAAAAAGAATGTGTTTGACACAGTTAAAGTTTATATGGAGATATAGCGTAGAAAGCTAATATTTTTTATATAAAGTACATTAGAAATACATTAAATTAATTAAAGTAAGCATTTTGTTTGTGAACCGATCTGTTTATTTTTTGTTTCAGTTTAATAGCTATTGAGGAGCTTTAGTTTTGTAAATAAAAAAAATCTATAATAATCATGATCGTAGTTCGACCACTCGGCGAACTCAAGTAAATAGAAAAATATGTATTAATTAGCAGTTTTAACTATTAAAATTGTTTTAGGACTTTGTCATTTGGTACGAAAAATTGACAAAAAAGATGGTTATATTTCAATCTTTTTCTTATAGTTTTTTATTTTCTTAAAACTAATACGATTATACAACAACGTTTCTAAAAGACGGATAGTTACTGTTTACAGACAAAAATGTACCTAAAAGGTACCTATCTAATATATTAACTTCTATTTCCATATTAAATAAAATTACTAAAATAATATGTAAATTTTATCTATATTATTATTAGTATATACGAAGCCTACTACTATATTAATTTGTATATACATACATAAATTATAATATTACGATGACATAATATTATATAATTTAATCTTATACATACAATTAATACACAAATTGGATCTATAATTAGTAATCAAAATGTAAGGCTTAGCAAAGTATTCATGATATTCAAGACTAGTGACTCACCCTCGCTTCGTTCGGGTTCGTCCCTAATTTGCTTCCCAATGCAAACTTTCATCCCCATTTTCACCCCTTTAAGCAATGATTTCCGGGATAAAAAGTATCCTATGTCATTCCCAGGGTGTCAAACTATCTTCTTACCAAATTTCATCTAAATCGGTTCAGTAGATCCAGAGATTAACACCCACAACGTCACAAACTCACAAACTTTACCTCTTTATATACGTTTAAACTAATTAATGTGAAAACTACCTCTAGTCTTGTGCCAGACACTAAAGTAACTTTTGAAATAACTTAAAGCAGAAGGCAATTTTGTTAATTTTCGTAATTATTAAGATAATAAGAGCTGAAGTTAATTAGTAATAACTATTTTTCTTTCAAGAAATTAAGAGAAAATTGTAATTCGAGTTGAGAATCCTTTCAAAATATAATTTTCAGTAACTTCTAAAATTAGTATGCCATATTAAAATAATGTGATGACTTATAATATATATAAATATATATATATATATATATATATATATATATATAATATATATTATATATATATATATATAATAATGTAGATAGGATAGACTCTATAAATACTGTAAAGACTTCGACGAGACATCATGGTGTTCGTTTATTATAACATACAATGGTTGTTCGGGAGATTTTAATCACAAATTAGTGAGGGCCAAAACAAAATCGGTGACTGTTATACAAAAGTTTTCGTAAAGTAATTTATAGTTGTTAAAGCAAATAAACGTTTCTTACTCAAATATTACACCAAATATCCAGAAAGGGAATTGTGATAATACCTGTAACAAGAGAACAAGTTGTTAGATAAAATAATAAAATTTTATGTCATTCAATAGTTTCTGGAAAGCAATAAAAATGTTGATATTTTCGTTAGAAAATCCTTTTGAACAAGGCATATATATATTCTTAGTACAATGAAAGTTACAATGAATAAACTCAATAGGGATTTAAAGTTGACGCAGCTAGGACATAGTTTTAAAAAAATCATTTTTCCAAAATAAACTTCATATTTGGTTCTTCTATGTTCTTTTAACGTCAATTCAAAATACTTTTAAATATAATAATTGGTAAGGACCGATGCACACTGTGACATTTTAACGCGTTCGACACCCATTCAACGCGCGGTAAACGCGATGTCAACCCACGCTTGTCGTGCGTTTTTGTCAATACATATAATCTCTTTTTTTCAAGGCTCTGCTGTCCGTCCATCTATCAGAGGGCTGTATCTCTTGAACCGTAATAGGTAGAGAATTGAAAATTTCACAGAATGTGTTTTCTATTGCCGCTATGACAACAAATAATAAAAAAAAACAAAGATGACGGATTTCAAAAAGGCTGCCATGAAAATAAAAAAATAAAAAAAAAATATAAATGTGCAATTCACACATCGTAGAAGTGAAACTTCAGAAAATAATACGAATATAGAGTATCAGGAGTAGGATAATCATAAGGATTTTTTTATATTATTTTTACCAAGTTTAAAAGTTATTTTACATTTTATTTGACATAAATATAAACATTACATAATAATCAGTAATGAATTTTATTATTTTTCACTTCCTGTGTAATGTATTCTATCAAATAACAACGGTTACCATGACAACGGTTACCATGGCATCATCGCAATGTATTCTATCTCATTCTATCGCCGGCCTAATCCTATATATTTATATGTTTGTCTCTTTTTACTGTCGCATTTCCGTTGCATCGAGTTTCAAATCACAACGATTCTAAAGAAGTTTCACTTCAAAAAAAGATTATGTTACAGAACCCTTCGTGTGCGAGTCCGACTCGCTCTTGACCAATTTTATTATACTTTTTATCGCAGAAATGCGTAATAATGATGATTTAATAATGATTTAGCTCTTTTAAAACAATACTGTAGATCAGGAGGTTCTTCTCAATGAATTCCTGGCCGGCTCTTCTCAGCAGAACTGTCTTCCGAGCCGGTGGTAGATTCCACACTGACTTACATATTAACATATATTTTAAATTTAAAATGTAAAATTAACTATTATTCAAAAGTGCTTGTAAAAGTCTATATGAATAAAGTATATTTATATTTTAATGATTTTTTTTAATGCGAGAGGTTCAAGCCATACGTAATCAACAACACTGGTCAACTGTGGGTCGATGACTTCAGACTTTCACACGTGTTTCGAAAACTAATTAGGATCTTTCAAATATGCAAGGTTCTAGGAAATATTTTCCTCAAAACTATTTAATTGTAATTATAATGGAAATGAGATTTACACATGAAAATTTCAGAGTGCGTGACCCGGAATTTGAAACCGTTTGGCTTGGTTTTCCAAGCGAACGCTTAACGAATAACCTATCGCTGCATCGTTTATTACATAACTACTGAACCGAACATTGCTTTTTAGCATATTATACACTCAATTTTATGAATATCATTTATTTGTCTGTACTTTCAAGATAGCCTGGATAATATTGAATTTTTCATACCAAAATTCAAACTTACATTTATTTTAATATAAAACACATATTATTAGAATCTAAGCATTTAAACGGTTAAAAATTTTATACGAGACTTTCTCTGGGGAAGAAACCAAACCATGTCAAAGAAAACCTAACAAGTTTTCGAAATACATGTGAAGTTCACCCGCATTTTGCCAGCCTGGTGGACCATGGCCTGATCCTCCTCGTATTGAAGGGAGGCCCATGCCCAGCAGTGGGACTTTAAAAAGGGCTGAATACATTTCATTGGGGACTTAGACATTTATAGCGTGCATTTATTTTTCTATCACGAATAACGAGCGGAGTCGGGAGCAATAGCCAACCATGTAATAATCTCTATACAAACATAGGTAGTACGTAAATCGATATAATTAAAATAAACATATGACATGCGCTACTCTTGTATATGTAGCTAAGAGCGTGCTCTTGTTTTAACTTCTCCATTTTTTTGCTAGAATAACAATGTCACTCCACGGTTGCCTCAGTTCCATGTTATTGTTACATTCTGCACTTGAGTACAACTATGGATTGGATTACATTTTGTTCACAAGACACATTTTTGTTTTCATTTTATTCATATCTATACTAATATTATAAAGAGGAAAGATTGTTTGTTTGTTTGCTTGTACCGTATTAGCTCTGAAACTACTGAATTGATTAAGATGAAATTATAGTGGTATAGATTTGAGTTTGAGACTCTGGGAGGGACATAGGATAGTTTTCATTCCGGAAATCATCCCTTAAGGGGGTGAAAATGAGGATGAATAATTTGTATGGGAAAGCAATCTAGGGACGTGCCCAATCGAAACAAGGGTGAGTCGCTAGAATTTTATGAAGATATGCTTCACTAGACGTTGCCCCCCTGCTTTGTCTTTGTTTGATATTATTACATGAATTTAACGGGTTGATTTTTATTAATTTACTTGTTGTAATTATTATTTAATAGAGACTCTACTTGCTTTTACCCAATGATGTATAACTGTTATAATTCCTGCTCCCATTGACGCAGTGATATAATTAGCTTCAATTAATTTTGTAATTTTTGTGGTAGGGGAGCCCAAGAGGGGATTTTTGTAGTTACTCAAGCGCGGCAGATTAACATAAAAGAGGTTACCTTGCACTCTAGTGAGTACTTTCACCATAATATAAGTCTTCTATATAAAGGGGCGCGTCTAGGGAAGCCGATTAAAATATTTAAAAAATGTTTTGATAAGGTAGAAATACTTGAAACCGTCAGATTAAGGTGTGGTAGGCTAGTCACATCCTGAAAAGTGTCCAATTCAATAATCTGCCGATTTGCACAAGCCGAAGAGGCAAAAATCGACTATAAAGTCTATGATGATTTTTGCCTCTTAGGCTTGCGCAAATCGGCAGATTATTAAACTGGACACTTTTCAGGATGTGACTAGCCTACCACACCTTAATCTGACGGTTTCAAGTATTTCTACCTTATCAAAACATTTTTTAAATATTTTAATCGGCTTCCCTAGACGCGCCCACACATAAAAGTTAGTTTGTTGTAAATTAAATTAGAAAAATATAATAATATATTATACACAATATTATATTCTCATATCTAAATAATATCAAGTTTAAGCTTTCTAAATAAGTTTCCCTCTCGGACAATTTGATAAGTGGTCGCGAAGTTACGAAACTGCTGTTAGAGATTACTAAGGGTTTTCAGTTTTGCCTCTAAATATATTGCATAACTTGATTTAAGGGAGGGGTTTAAGCTCCACTCGTTGTACTTGAAAGTGTTAGTAAAATATATTTTGAGGTTATATTATACTATAAGTTAAGGTTATATTATACTATGTAATATGTATGAATAATTATGTATACTAATATATAAAGCTGAAGAGTTTAATTGTTTGTTTGAACGCGCGAATATCTGGATCTCCTTATTGCGCGGCGCCGTCCGCGTTCAGGTGACCAAATACCAAATTCTTAGGTTTTACATATTAGTATACTCTTAGAATGTTAGTTTTTGTATTTTTTCTCAGAAATGAGATATTTTTCCGCGGGAAAAAGTATCCTGTATATATGTTTACCCGGATAACCAGCTATCACCATACCAAATTTCATCAAAATCTCTCCAGTGGTTTTTCTGTGATGCGGTAACTGACAGACAGATGGACAGACAGACATACAATTTTTTGTGGTTTCAATAAGTTTTTCCAAAAAATATTGAATATAGAGATTCGGCTTAGATACAATTTATTTTATGTATAGATTTATTTTTAAAGATTATAGGTTATCTAATATCATACTAGGACCTACCTACATATATAAAGGCTGTATTATTTTCGATTTTGAGGATAAATATTGATTTGCACTTGCACACTATTTGCATCGTATATGAAATTGAATTGAAATTTGTTTATGATAGGTAACGATTTATCATCCTGTATATACTCATATCTTATACAACATCATATTTACATCATATAATCACTTATGTATCATATAACCCACATATAACATAATAATAGAGCAATAAAATAATTTTAGACACTCAAAGCAATAAAATTTTTGAATAGCACCCAAAATGAGCGATTAGCCAACCAAAAGTTTATGACGGGAGGTTAATTCTCAACTTATCTGACATTTAAGTGGGCAATTACCTAGTCATTCGACATAGAGTATCACCCAAAGTACCTATGGATAATTGAGCAAATCCACAAACCTGCACAGGGCGCAGTGTACAGACAGTGCACCTCTCATAATTAAACCGCTAAATTCTGGTACGAAGCGTCGACGCGGTAATATAATAAAGCCAGTATAAACCGCTCTAAACCGGTTTAATATTAAGAGGGCGGTGGATGGCTCAACTTTTCGCGGTGGGGGAACAACTTACAACCAGAGCGGATTAACTGGGTGTGTACTCGGCTTAATACTAGTTTCTTTGTTTGCAGACAACTTTAGTCAACCAAGATGGTAATCTATATAAATAAAAAACTTCAAAATAAATATATCATATTTTGTTTTGTCTGTTTGTGGAGTTAAAAGGATTTTTTGTGACTGAATTGCTTGTTTTTTAAGTTAAATCATTCAGATTATATTTCTGTATATATTTTTATATAGTTAGTATCAGTATTACATCTAGGGAGGTATAGATAGTGAGAGCTAACGTACCATAATGTATAATATTAATGTATATAATATTAGTGTATATATATATATATATATATATATATATATATATATATATATATATATATATATATATAGTAAATGAAATACAGATACAAACACTGTAAGTGGATATTTTTTCTAAGTTTAACAGTGATTAAGCTAAAAAGCTAAAAAAAAATATATAAAAAAATATACACAAAACAGTTGATATTAGATGAAATATAAAAATCTAGACAACAACTCTAATATCACGGCTCGCACAAAGCGATCCCAACAAATTCAATCTGACACCCGCGACACGTGACCCATAAAGAGCCTTCTAACGTTTTTATCACTCGCCTCTTGGCTCGACCTTTCGCTCCTTTGGTTTTTGGATCTTGATTATCAAACAACTGAAGAAAACAGGAAAATCTTACCATAAAAAGGGCATTTGTATCATGATTGTTATTCATTTATGGGAAAGTTAATAATGTTATAATTAATTCGGAAATATATTAGTCAATTAGATTGATAACTGTTATTTTCGACAACAAAATAATGTTTTATATTATTTTACTAATATATATATATATATATATATATATATATATATATATATATATATATATATATATATATATATATCATAAATAAATTTAAAATAAGAATTTGTGTAACAGTTTCTATTTTATTCTTAACGCTTTCTATTTTAATCTTTCCCATAGCAAACTACCATTCATTGAGCACCCATAATCAAACTCGAAACATCTGTGCTACTATCCAATGCGCCAGACCGGTAATATAATAAAATCTTTAAATTTTTACTTCTAACATCTTTGACATTATTTCATTTTGAATCGACGACAAATGTTAAAACAAAGTCATTTTTAAAAAAAAAAATCACAAATTTTCCTGTAATATAATAATAAGAGAAAAAAGGTAAATTAAGCTTTAGCAATGAGTCTCCGCTCCAATTTCCAATTTATTTGCATAATTTAAGTAAAAAACTTCACGGCCCGATTACGGGCATTGCATGTTAATTACCTTCATTGTTGCTTAACTTTATTAAGTATTACGGAAGAAAAAACCAATATCTAGGAACAACGAGATATATTTATAAGAGAATATTTTATTTACTAGTTAGTCATAAAATGAGAATAAAGATAGATAGATAGATAGATAAATTCTTTATTGCACACACAAAAAAAAAAAAGATTACAGAAGATAAAAATAAAAAATAAATAACAAATAGGCATGCAAAGGCGGTTATTGCTACAAGCAATCTCTTACAGACAACCTTTGGTGAAAGGATTAGAAGAATCGAAGACGGGACGGTACAATTAACACTAAATACAAACACGATGAACTACGTTTACAAACATGAATACATACGAAAGAAAAAAATATATACATACACGTATAATATATACGTATGCACACAGATACATAAATACATATGAATACATAGTATATACATATATACTTAATAACTAACAAGACAGATAATAATTAGTTAGACGACGTTTAAAAATATTTAGTGACTTTGAATGGCGAACATCATGGGGGAGCTTTACTGCTGTTTTACTGCTTTTAAGGTAAAAGAATTACCATAGTAATTGGTGTAATTCATACTCATATAAAGATGTAATTCAAGTAAATAGACTTTTACAATGACTTTTGAAATATCAATTTTTGTATTGCCGGTGTCCTGCCTATGGAATGGGACGTATATTTAGATATATTATATAACAATGAAAGATAATTCACTGACTGACTACATATGAAATCTTAAAAATTACTTATTCTATGAAGCTAAAAGTTGGCAAGAATTATGAAAGTTATTTTGGTTACATATAAGGTGAACAAAACGGTAGATATCACTTATTTTAAATATTAATGAGAGATAGTTAAATATATTTCATTTATAGTAAATTAAAAAAAAAATCAGTATTAGCCCAGTGGTAGCGAGCTCGCTTAGAAACCAAGTAAAGCGGAATCAAAGTTCGCGTCTCGCACCTTTGATATGTTTGTGTGAATAATTTTCAACATAATTACCATTCGTCTTACGGTGAAGGCAAACCTGCATGTCTGAGAGATCATAGCAAGTTTTCAAAAGACATATGCAGTCCGCTAGGTCACACTTGGCAGGCGTGATGGACAATGGCTTGATCCCCCCGTACTGAAGAGAGGCCCGTGCCCAGCAGTGGGACGGTAAAAAAGGCTGAACACAGCTAGTGACGGTATCGCATGAAATACATAAATATATACACCTAAATTTACGTTCTTTATTGAAATAACAACGGTATATTCCACTTACGAATATCAAATTTAATTCTATCCCAAAAATCGAGTATCAAAATGCTTGTAGTTCGTTTGGAAGGTTAGATTACTCGCGAAAGATAAAATGTTTACAATACATGCAGACGGATTGTGCGGATAAAGCAGTTGATTGCGAAATCTCATCCCGCGTTGTTGCCAACATTTTCGAATTTAGAGCAAGAATTCGCTCTGAAAATAATTAAAATATACTACATCTAGATCTAATCATGATAGCTCAGAGGAATCTTTTAAAATAGAGAGAAGCTGGTACAAGTCCTGGGTAATACAAAATTATTAGCACGCTCTTATTATTGTCTCTTGTAACTATGATCAAATGAGAGCTTGCCTAAAGTATTTCATTTACATTGAAACGAAAATTTCATTTGAATTAAAATATTACTTGATTTGGGAGGAATAATATAAAAAATAAAGTTAATTTAAAAAAATCTAGATTGGGGGATATTAAAGTATTTTTAATATAGATTTTCTTTATAGTAAATTAGTATCGTAAAACAAATCTATTCTAATATTATGAAGAGGGAAAACATGTTTTTTTTTTGTTTGTTTGTTTGTTTGTTTGTTTGTTTGTATCGAATAGACTCCGAAACTATAGAACAGATTTAGATGAAATTTGGTAAAAAGATAGTTTGAGACCCTAGGAAGGACATAGGATAGTTTTTATCCCGGGAATCATCCCTTAAGGGAGTGAAAATGGGTGTGAAAGTTTGTATGGGGAAGCAATCTAAGGACTAACCCAAGCGAAGCAAGAGTGAGTCGCTAGTTTAAAATAAAATAAAGATGAAATTTAATGAAAAAAAAAGGTAAATTTAATTTATTGTAACTGACTGTCTAAGAAGTCAATTTTCTTTGGCAGCAATCTAGACTACAGTACAATGATTTCATTTAATCAAGTTGATCTCATGTTAAAACTTTTCAATGGCTTCTAATAAAATCTTTGAACTAGATTGGCGGATTGGATGTATTGGCGCGACACATAAATTACAGTGGGTGTAAACTGTGTTTTTGTTTTTTTTTATTAAAATTTATTTTATCATTAGTTCTATTTTCAAAGGCGAAACACAGAAAATATTATGTTTTATTTAAAAGCATTGACCTACTCGAACGTAGCACTTATTTTTTACATTTTCCTTTCACAACTGACTGTATAAACTTCATTTGCCTTGTATGAAAGTTGAGACAGTTATTTTCTTGTGCTGAAATTCACATAATTTGCCGTAAGACGGGGAAAAGTAAATATGCGGTAACACAATAAGGGGAAAATGTACGAGTATAGCGGGTGTTTATTATATAGAATAGTACAAACTTTCTGATTCCAAACGATACTTTCTTAGTTAGTTTTGCAACGAATATTATATCGCTGGATAGGTATGATTGGATTTTGTTATTAATATTTTGTTCCTTAATATACGAACTTTAACCTGTTTATTTTCATTTAACTCGAATAGAAAGCTTAACTGGGTAGAGTTCCTTTAGCTTTGTGATTTACATACATATATCCCTTGGATGTTTTTTTTTCTTGTTTCCTTACTGCATAAAATAAGGATAACACCGCAGAAGCAGTCTTCCAAAATCCGATCTGCTACTAAGAAATATTGACAGAACCTAATAATTAAACTTAGCCTAATCCAGGACTCGAACTCAGGACCTCGGCTGTCAATGTTAGCCACTAGACCACTAAAGATAAAACTGTGCCACACGAACGTAATAAAATAATTATAAGAATGAATCATGAAGCTAAGTGCAAAATCAACAGGTGTTATTTTTAGATTTGAGTGCTGCTATGAAAATTTAATGCCACGCGGTCTTAACATCTGACATTTTCGAGAAAAAACCTTCTTAAAAAAGTATAAGTATACAGATTGGTTACGTACAGTGTTTCAAATAGAACTGTAGATTTTTTTTGTCTGTTGCTTTTTAATGCTGTTTAATATTCTTTATGGTTATACATAATATAATAGTAGCATCAGTAAACATTTTTTTTAAATTGTAACATTTATAATAATAACAGCTAAAATTAAATAAATAATATTGCTATATGTAATTATACTACTAATTAATCCCTCCACGACCGCGGACACGCCGGCGTGTCAGACAACAATAGATTTCTTAGAAATTTAATTTATTAGAAATTTACCTGGAGGTGTTAGATTTTTTTAAATGTTTAGAAATAAAAATCAACAGATATTGTAAGGTATTTTAATGCCATTTTTGAATTTTTTAAATAATTTTTGTAAAATAGTGGGTAGGCACTGTCTGTAACAAGTATATGTGTTTGAGACGTCTATAACCTTAGTCTCTCCCGTGACCATGATAAATAAGGCTTTCAACAAATTACGCAGAGGACTTCTATGTATAATGATTAATTAATACGATGTCATATATTTAATGCACAAGGTGTGTGTGTTACCTTTGTTTGTATTTTCTTTCCCGAATATAATAAAAGATATAGGTTGATTGCCCATAAAAACTTTCATCCCCATTCTCACTCTTTTAAGGGATGATTTTCGGAATAATATCTATTCTACCTCATTTTCAGGGTCTCAAAATATCTTCTTACCAAATTTCATCTAAATCGGTTCAGTAGTTCGGAGACTATTCGATACAAACAAACAAATTTTTCCTCTTTATAATATTAGCATAGATAAAACATATTATGTAGTTCTATAACTCCATTAAAGATTTATTTTATAGCTGTATGCTTACTAGACATTTGTAAACTTATATGGACTATATCGAACCTACGACCTCCAGCGATACAGTCAAAGCCAATCATGCCAATTATAATAAAAAATGCCATTTCTAACAAATTTTACTTAAAAGAAAACCCAACTGATTTTTAAATTTCCGTACATACATTGTTTATCATAACCTAGTTCTAGCGTCTATATTGGCCACATTTTCCATTATCCTAGCTTGCAAATTAAAGAAAGGTGCGCTATCACTATATACGATGATGCGATAGCTTCAGTACATGCATACTGGAAATGCAAAAAGAGGGAGTGGAGTACAAACACTCTCGTCGAGGGCCACTTCGATGCGTTTATTCTGAGTAAATATATCTCGAATCGCAATTGAAAATGTAGGGTAGTCGATATAAATAATTACACTGCTCTGTAAGGGGACGTTGGATAGACGCATTGCTGACATTTTTGAACGAGGGGCAAAACAATTCTCTATATTATGTGCAAATTCGATATATGTGTGTACTTAAAGAATCAAAATAATACTTTAAAATTATTTGATCTCTGAAGTTATAAATTGACAAATAGGTTACGTAGAGACGTCAGCTATATATAGCAGCGAAATAAAAGAATTGAATTGAATTCAATTATATGACATGATATATATATATATATATATATATATATATATATATATATATATATATATATATATATATATATTCATGATGTGACATGACCGAAATAAGCTGACTAACCATCGGCTTAGTGCTTATTTGTTCACATGACTGAAACATGTTGTACTTTTACCATTTTTGGTCATATTTATTTAAAACCAACTCAAAAAGCCAAAAATGATGACTTAAGTAAAAGTTAGAGGATTCTAACAAATTTTCCCTTTCACTGATTGACTTTGGTCATATTAAAGCAAGTAACATAGCAAAATCTTCTCCAAATGCATATCACGCAAAAGTATTAAATTAAACTTTTACTTAAGAAGATAATCCCATTTCCTTATACGACATAAGTTTGTGTCTAGTAATCGCCTTCATAGCCGTACATAGGTGTTGCTAGAGCTTGTATATCGCGAAACTTAGATTAACTGTTTTGGAGGACAAAATCTACCAAGAGTGTTGCAACCTTTTAACCGACGTACGAACGATATCAATGTGTATTCTTGATGGCGAGCCGCCCAATTATCCCAGCTTATCCGGAAATCCGGATTTTATCGGGATACGTGACGTGAATGATTTAATTCTTTTATTTCTGTATCATCACGCACTTTCCTGTGCAGTTCCTTTTTGTTTATTTATTGTTTTTTTTTTGGATTTTTTGTTTATGGTTTACTATAACAAAACAAATCTATACTACGGGAATCGTACATTATTCCCAGATAAAAAGAAGCCTGTGTTATTCAGAATTGTATTGTATTGTAAAGTATCATTAAAATCTATTCAGTAGTTTTTGCATGAAAGACTAACAAGCATCCACACATCTATACATCCCTACATCTTCACAAACTTTTACGTTTATAATATTAGAAGGATTCAATATATATTTTTTTTAAATATAAGTACTCAATATTCCTGAGTGTGTATATTTTTCCCACTTTATCCCAGATATATATTTGTATGTTTATATGTTTATATAAAGAACGTGAAATATATATTTATTACTTACAAATTCCGAATCTATGGCCTGCCAAGTAGTCAAAGTGAGACGAATATGCAAATTTCTTCCATTTGTTAACTCCACAAGGAAAAAGTAGCGTAAAATTGAGATACACTTATTACGATTTATAATTTTCTTTCGAATAACATCGTTCAAATCAAAAGCCGGATGTACCCCTGTAAAGATACTCAATAAGTTTGCAGATTTAATCAAAAAACAGACTTTTAATGAATTATTTACAACATAATTATGATAAATTAGCAATTATAATACTAATTTAATATAAAAGAGTAACCGCTTCAACGATTTAGATAAAGTGTTCCAGACGGCTGAGATTTAATTTCTAAATCAACCGAGAAACTCTGAGATATTTAATTTTTCGAAAATCAAATATAATTCTATTCGGAAAAGCCAAGAGCGTAAAATTTTAATAAGCCCCCGGTGTGAAAACACTGACGGCAGATGTAAGAACAGGGCCGCTTCTTAGGTTTACCCTTCGGGGTGGAGCCACTAAAAAGTAATTAGGGCACATTATTAAAAAAAACACAATTTGATATAAAGAATGGCTTATAATATTTTAATTTAAATTAAAAAGTTTTGCCTATTCAATATCCATAATATATGAAATTTAAAACTTACGCAATAATAGAATATTAATACACTATTAACTAAAGCGAATTATCGAAAAAAAGGTATCTTCGTTATTATATATATGATGATGATGATGTTCTCCTGGCCGATTCCGGCTACGGCGGCCAATCTCGTTGAGACTAGCCAACTGCGTAGCAAATATTATAATGCACAAGTGTACGCGCAGACAAACGTGCACTATCTATTCCTGTCACTCTCATACTCCGGTGAGACGACTGCTCGACACGACCAGTGAGAGTTAAGGCGCAGGACCGACAGCTTTACGTGCTCTGCGAGGCACTGGGGTGAAACATCGCCAACTTTCCGACTCCGAGCTGTTACTGAGACTTACTATACAGAAAGACTCAATAACTAAACTCGGCCCACCCGGGACTCGAACCCAGGACCTCCGAATGTGCAGCCGTACATGCTAGCTACTAAACCACCGACGTTGTTATTATTATATATATATATATATATATATATATATTATACATATAATAATATTATAAAGAGGAAAGTTTTTTGTTTCTTTGTTTGTACCGAATAAGCTCCGAAACTACTGGACCGATATGGATGAAATTTGGTAAAAAGATAGTTTGAGACTGCGAAGGATATAGAATAGTTTTTATCCCGGAAATCATCCCTTAAAAGGGTGAATATGGGGCTTAAAGTTTGTACGGGGAATCAACTTAGGAACGTAGCCGAGCTAAGCGAGGGTGAGTTGCTAGTCTCACATATTATTAGTGATAAAGTAATAATAATAATATTAAAATAATGAATATATTTTTGATTAACTTATTAACCGTCTAACTTTCGATATATTTTAGTTAATTATCACTTTTGAGGATCCAAACTTTCAAACTCTCAAAGATATACATCATATATATTCCACCAGGATGAAAGCCATAATCTGTTTTTATATAGGTCCTGTTTTAATAATAATATTCATTTTAAAGTAATCAAATCATTTTTGTTATTTTTTGAGGTAGCTTATTTAGTATTGGCTTTGTTATGTTGCCAAATTTTTATAACCGACACCTTTTCTTTTTATTTGGTAATTTTTACCTAAGAAATACTTACTTGTCGATTTTATTTTTATTACATGTTAAATACATCTATACATATAATAAATTTGTAACTAAGCCGAATCTGTACATTAAATATTTTTTGCAAAATCTTATTGAAATAGACATTATTATCGATGCAGAGGCCGAATCTCTAGTTTTAGAATTTTTGTCTGTCTGTATGTCTGTCTGTCTGTTGCCGCATCACAGAAAAACCACTGGAGGGATTTTGATGAAATTTGGTATGGTGATAGCTGGTTATCCGGGTCAACATATAGAATACTTTTTACCACGGGAAAATGTCTCATTTCTGATAAAAAATACAAAAACTGTAATGTAAGAATATACTAACATGTAAAATTTTAGAATTTGGTTTTCGATCATCTAAACGCGGGCGAAGCCGCGGGTAATGCTAGTTTAATAAATAATTTTCGATAAATGTTTTATAGAAGAGTTATTGTATTACTGTTTATTTATTGTATATGATTTACGATAAGGAAAGATTACTCTAATATGAAACTCTAAAAAAATTCTGTAAGCTGCCAGACGTAGCTAATCAATAACCCATAGCGTGTCTCAACTTATTTCTTAATCCATGAACTCAATGCAAGTAGGTCATAAAATTTAAAATATTTTCAACAGTCGAGCGGACTTCTTGTTAAATTTCAGCAAAACGCAGGCATAGTTACGGCGGTCGTTTCTCACCTCAATTTCCTTCGTTTTACATAAATTTGATAAAGTCTGGCGAAGATCCAAATATCGGGTTGGGGCCGATGTGGGCTTTTCAATGTTCTATTTGTTTCTGCATTATAGCTCTGTCGCTTATCACTTTAGGAGATATGAGTGAGACGGAATACCAGTTGGAGAGCACTATCTACTATTGCTACGAAATGATGTTGAAGTACACAATATAGTTTCGCTTTTGAGGACGAAAATTCGCAATGCAGGCTGCTTTTAGTGGCATCCAATAATTGATTGAAAATTTCTCTTATAATTTTATGTAGTGTAGTGAGTAGACATAATATCTATTCGGCTGGTCATTATTACTATACATATAAGTTAGAAATCATAGTTGATATCATCACAAGATAATATATTATTTTGACATTGAATGAACCGAAAATTTTATATTATAAAATAAAACATGACATTGTTTTAGAGTAAAATAAAACGTGATATCAAAATTCTTACATCGGAATTTATCTTTATATATAGCTTTATTTAAAAATAAAGTAAAAAGTACCTTAGAAGTAAGCTTTCAAAATGTATAAACATTTGAAAGCTTACTTCTTAGGTATCCTTTGAGCTAGATTCTTTAAAAATACCGAGATATGTTACGGAAAATTATGATATACTAACGACTTGCTGTTGCTTCACTCCTGTACGTCACTAGGTGCCTTTGGTCATTTTAATCTATACATATAATAAAACTGAATGCGTGCCTGTACATTGCTTATATTTGTCTAAACTATTTGTGCTCAAAGACAAGCAAATTCTTTAAGCCTCTTCTCACTAGAAAAAATCACCAGGTCTTTCTTTTTGTGATATCTACACAAACGAAATCGCGGGCACAGCTAGTATATTAAGTATATTATATATTTATTAGTAACAGTATTAATTTGGTCCATGTTAAAAATGACTTCCTTGGCAAGCAAATACGGTATATCAATAAAAAATTTCATACTCAGACATCGAACGTAAGACCTTCGTTTCCATAACCATTGCTAACGCTAACACATAATACTTTCTTAGATTTACGCGAATATTTGACATTTTAAATAAAACTATCTTTTCGTATTTTGTCGCGGATTTATTTGCATTTTTGTTTCCCGACGTTTCGAATGCTTTACAGCATCCATGGTCACGGGAGAGACTGAGGTGTTACATGTCATGTCATGTCAAGACATGTAACACCTCAGTCTCTCCCGTGACCATGGATGCTGTAAAGCATTCGAAACGTCGGGAAACAAAAATGCAAATAAATCCGCGGCAAAATCCGAAAAGATAGTTTTATTTAAAACGCTAACACAATTCAAATTATATGGAAATAATATAATGTAATTGCTAATCTAATAGCCACAAACTATTAATTTAAACTTTTTAACAGAGCGAAGAACACTCGCGTATACATATTCATGAGGACGACTCGAGATATCGGATACCTTCCCACTCGATACTACGTTTTATTCAATTAATTCCTGATATTGAATCGATTCTATCTTCACAAACCACTCAATGCTCCCTTTTAAAAGGTTTCCCGGTCTATGAATATTCTGAAAGTGCTCGAGCTAACAAGTTCGATGGGGATTGGTGGAACGAATATTACTTATACAGTGATTGTAATGTTTTTGAAGTTGTTTATACAAAATAAAGCAACTCTTGTGTACTTATTGCGAGTATTTGCTATGGAGTATAATGAGAATACCTTATTTTTAAATATACCACTTACATTTATATTTCACTAGCATTGCCCGCGGCTCCGCCCGCGTTCAGATGGCCAAAAACCAAATTCTTAGGTTTTACATATTAGTATACTCTTACATAGCAGTGTTTGCATTTTTTCTCAGAAATGAAATATTTTATCGCGGTATATATTGACCCAGATAACCAGCTATCACCATACCAAATTTCATCAAAATCCCTCCAGTGGTTTTTATCTGAAGCGGTAACAGACAGACCAAAATTCTAAAAACTATAGATTCGGCCTCTGTATCGATAATAATGTCTATTGCAATAAGATTTTCCAAAAAATATTTAATGTACAGATTCGGCTTAGTTACTATTTTATTATCTGTCTAGATAATACTACTTCCGTATATTATTTTTGATTTGTTATTATGCGAAAGTGTGTTTGTGTGTTGTTTTTCGTCCATACAAAAAAAATGTTACAGATTAAAGTTCCGTTTGCATAGGAACACATTTCATTAGCTAAATAATTATTATAAGCTCTGTATGGTATGAGAAAAGCGTGAGAAGTTTGATAGTAACGACTTACTGTCATTTCACCTTAATGCGTCCTCAGGTGCCTAAAGAGTGACAAATACTCCCTTTTCATATTTAAATACGCTTAAAAACTTTACTTAGTCGAGTAAAACAAATAGTACAAATACTAAAAAAAAAAAACTAATTTATTAAATATCTTTATTTAAAAAAAGATTTAAGATATAACTTATTGACATATGTATGTATTTATATAAATATAAAATATGTTATTCGATACTAGTTATTATGTCTAAAACACAACAATGTATAAAGCACTCTATATACAAATAGTAAAGTTACTATTTCATTGTTAATTAATAGTATATTGTATCAACAAAATTAATTACATAACGATATCGATAACGTTAACGATGTAACGAGACAGGTGTTATTAGTCGTATATAGTTTCGTAGCACTAGGCCGTATTGCGTAGCTCGTCTACGCCGTAGCGACAGTGCAGTGCTCCATTACATTGACTATTAGTGGTATTAGTGTTTGAGTGAACATGGCTCTTTGGTGATTGTTTGATATTTTGTAGTAACTAACGCTTACATTTAGTGATAAATAAAAGATATATACATAATGTAAATAAATAATAAATGTAAATAAATATTTTGGGACATTAACACACAGCAACATCTAGTTCCATGGTAAGCTCCGAGGCTTGTGTTATGGATACCAGATAGTTGATACACTACACATATATAACTTTAAATACCTACATATTATAAATATAAACACCCGTGAATGGAGTACAAACATTCGTCCTCAGCACACAAATTAATGCCGCCAGCGGGACTTGAAACCGCGACCGCCGGATGTGTAGCCGTACATGCTAGTCACTACACCACCGAGGCAGTTAAATGTCATGTTATACAGCTTAATTTCTGACATAATAATTTCTTACGAAGCGAGCCCACGTATTATACATAATGTTTGCGTGTTCTTAGTTATTTAATAGAGCTAGAGCAATAAAAAACTATTAACCTCCATTAGCTTTACTATAGCGTGCGATTCACAAAAATATAATAAAAAAAAAACTTTTATCTACGGCAATTACGAGAACGTACCTCACTATTGAACTGATTGCTTTTGTTTTTGATATCCATTTTACCCGCCGATTAATGGCATTAATCGCTGTCTAAAAATTAATAGTGCAATAAAAGTTTTATATTTCACTAACTTCAGCCTACGTGTTTATTAGTTCTGCTTATTTTACTATCAAGTTTGAAAAATTTGTATGATATCTTTATTAGTCAATCTCTTTCGTGTCTTTTCCATTCTAAGTGACATTAGCGAAGTAATCTGTGCTCAACTCACACGCTTTGAAGCCATAAACAAGAAAATTAAATTGTATTGGATCTAACAAATAACAAGTACCTATTAATTCATTAAAATTATTAAACTAAATTTAAAACCACAATAACAATTTCACCACTAAAATGTAGTTAAAATTAATCATTTAAAATGAAACATGAACATTTTGAGTAAAAATAACATGTAACTCTTCATGAGTTACACATTGAGAACACCCTTTTCTTCGCAGTCGGTTAAAATAAATAATAAAATTTAAGTACAACAAAAAAAAACGTTTATTTTTTTTCGCTTCACTAGAGCCGTAGTACGAGTAATAATAGAAACATTTACAGAACTAATATGAAATCCGTCATATATTAATAAAACTTTCCTTACCCTTATATTATATTATTATACGATAACCTAATAATTCATTGCAAAGTAAGTCGTTACGGGCTCTTCAAACTACGCCGCGTCCAAAACAATCCTAGGGGATATGTACAATAAATTCATATCTAAGTCCCGACAAATCACAAGTTCTTTGGAGTCCCTTACAACAATTTATGATTATCAAGAGCTGTTGTTATGAGAAATTACGATATGTTTACTCTAAATGGGACCAAGTCCAAAATACAGGTGTATAGAATACCAGCGACTCACTCTTGCTTCGCTCAGGTTCGTTCCCATGTATAGCTATATCATTTATTTGAAAGAATGAAGAAGCCCATAGCATAATATATATACCTTAAAACTAACATATACATGTTATATTAACATATATATGTTACATTAATATCATCGCCTTAACTCTCACCGGTCGTGTCGAGCAGTCGTCCCACCGGAGTACGAAAGTGACAGGAATAGAGAGTGCACTTGTGTCTGCGCGTACACTTGTGCAATATAATATCTCCTGCGCAGTTGGCTAGTCTCAATGAGATTGGCCGCCGTAGCCGGAATCGGCCAGGAGAACATCATCATCATCATATTAATATCCTTCATCAACAAACGGGTTAACTAACGCAAAAAGAATTTTTCAAATCGGATTAGTAATTTCTGAGATTAGCACGTTCAAACATACAAACTCTGCTTTTTGATAATATTAATATAAATAATTATTATTGTGAAATAAAAACTTCATAAAAGTCACTATTTTCAGCGTGACTGGACAAAAAATTGCTAAGGGGCAAATTCAATTAAAAATACAGCTTTTCCGGCATAGAAAATGTTTTTTGTATAAACTGTGATGTCGTTATTATTTTAATATTTTTATACGAATTTTGTCACATAATAATTTTATTAAATGGATTTGATCGTTTTTATTATTATAGAAAACATAATTACAACAAAAAAAGAAGTCTGTATGTCTGTATGTATGATTTTTATCCATATCCATTCACAGATAGAGTATGTGAGGTAACACATACGTTAATGGTATATTTTATGGGCCATTGTAAATAATTTGTCAAAAGATGGCGTTGCCTATATATCTTTACATAGTATAAAATAAAGTCGCTTCTGCTGTCTGTTCGCTTAGATCTTTTAAACTACTCAACGGATTTTAATGCAGTTTTCAGCAATAGATAGAGTGATTCAAGAGGAAGGTTTATATGTATAACACATGCATATTATAGAAAAGCCGAGAAATTCAAAGATTTGTATTTCACACTAACCGTTAAAACGCACCCAGGGACGAACCCGAGCGAAGCGAGGATGTGTCGCTAGTTATTTCATAAATACAAAATCCACCTAAAGACGCTCCTTATTGAAGCTAAGGTAAGTCTTTAATTACAATATACATTAAATACCATTATCCGCCGCTAAATGTGTTTAACGAAAACTTACCGGACTCATCAAGGAGACCGAATAAACTTGAACGTCTAATCAGAGTGATTGCTGTAAGAAAATTGCAACTGTCATTTTTACACGAATGAATATGTATCGAATATTTTGCTGTTCATATGTTTTTAACCGAAGATTGTAAAAAAAACTTGACCATATTGTATGAATCCAGTCTTACAGGTACTGTACATCCTAGCAGTTGCGCGAATGCAACGCCGCATAACTTGTAATTACAACAAGATCCCCCCACCGAAGGCGTTTTAATTAGGAAATTTTCTATGAACAAGCAGAGCGGAAGCGATATAATTTCTATGCAAATTGCACGTTAAACTTCGCATAACAGTAGCAATGGTTACTTCGCAAGACGAATCGGATGTTCTGTTTAACTAATAAAGCACTAATGAATAGAACTCGTCGCTAAATCGTGCTAGTCCGTTAGTTAAAGCGAATATTAATAGATTAAAGGCCATTAAGGCATGGTAATCTATACAGACAGACGAATAAAATTGAAGTGTCTGTTTGTAATGTCAAAATAACAGCGTTTTACTAAATGCATACGAGTATGTTATATATGGTACTTATAAGAAAAACAAAAAAATTTAAATCTTTTCTGTGTGTCTGTCTGTCTATTTATTCCAGATAATCTCTAAAACAGTTGGACTGATTTTGACGGGACTTTCACTGAAATACAGCTGATGTTATAGGTAATAACATAGGCTACTTTTATTTAAGAAAAAGAATTAGGGTTCCACTAAATAAAAATTAAAACGTACCTATGGACTAACCAGAGCGAAGCAAGGATGTATCGGTAGTCTATTTAAATAAAAATGAATGTTCGCATGTTTGTTCTCTATACATGATAAAACTCTAAGGTGGTTATTCTATATATGCAAAAAGAGAGAATTTTTCTTTGGATGGTCTGTCTTTCATGCTTTCCTTAACCATTAAAGCTTAGCGACGTCGCTAGATATTGTACTGTTTGACGTTTGCTAAAAATTGTAATATTAAGCCATTTAAATCTTAAAGAATTTTGTGTGATTAATATCATTAGTGCATACACCACAATGTTTATGTATAAATATACAATTAAATGCATAATTGACTGTTTTCAATACGATTCTAAACCATGTCTTATTTTAAGTAGAAACTTTGCTAACTTATTGTAAGTCTATTATGGTTATTATAATTACTATCATTGCTTGGTAGGTGATGTGTGAGCTTTACTAGATAATTTTTGATTTGGTAGTTTGAATATAATATGTACGAGTCCAATAAAAAATAATTTAAGCGTATAATATTTGCATATGTACATATGTGTTATTAATAGTAAATATTAGAAAATCAGTCTATATTTTCTTTCTAAATATAAGTTTCATTAAAATCAGCTTAGATTTATGATATAAAGCATTAATATACAAAACTAACATATAAAAAGTAAAAGTTGATTATAACAATAATCTTATATATAAAATTTCCATGTCACAATGTTAGTTACCGTACTCCTCCGAAACGGCTTTACCGATTTTTACCAAATTTTATATGCGTATTTAGTAGGTCTGAGAATCGGCTACTATCTATTTTCCATACCCCTAAGTGATAAGGATAAGGGTGGTCCTCCCAGACCCCACCCCAGGGACAAACCCGAGCGGAGCGAGGGTGAGTCGCTAGTAATATATAATAATCATCATCATAAATATACAATGATCCCTCAAGCTATTTTTCAACATATTTTTAGAGTTACAAATTAATAACAAACTGAAGTTAAAACAAAAGCTGTTAATACTTTCTTATAATACTTTCTTACAAAAGCTGTTTTTAGTGAATGAGCATTTCACGTACGCTCATTTAAGCGTCTCTGGTCAATACAAAGTAGTAAAGTAATAATGAATTTACGTGGATTAAATAAATTAGTTTGTCAAATGCCTCGTTTACATTCGTAGCACTAAAGCTAGTGAGCCGTAGCATATTCTTCGATGCGTGTCTTACAATAGCAGATACAAATTCGATATGTACTTTGGCAACCGCATCCATTGTACTAACTCAACTTAATACATGAAATCATATAAGTTTATTTGATACGAATGTTATAAGAAAATTGTTGAATAAATAAAATAGAAAAATAGAAAATCGAATATATGTTGGACCAATAAAAATATAATAAATAAAAAAAACCGACTTCCATTCACTAAAATGTAAGAAATAACTAAACGGGGGTTTTCATTTAGAATAGATACCTAATCAGATATTTTCGAAGTTGGTGCCGGCCGATGCAAAGCAAATCTAATATATTTTGATACGTAAAATATATCACAAATTGATGTATAATATTTTAACTATAATTAGAGTTCATACCTAATCTTATTTACCTATTAGATATTCATATCTTAAAATATTGTCGGCTGGCACCGACTTCGAAAATATCTGATTAGGTATCTATTTTAAATGAAAACCTCCGCTTAGCTATTTTTTACATTTTAGTACCTGGAAGTCAGTTTTTTTTTTAAGATTTTATTTTTCCATTTTTAGTGTAGACGTAATAAGCCGGTAATTTGCAAGAAGAAAGTTTTTTAATATATTATAGTATACGTACATATTCGATTAACCAATTTATTTAAGAAAATAATTTATTGTTGATTTTCTAAAAACCGCTCGACCTATTTCGATAAAAAAAATTATGGTACCACCTGGGAAGTATAGCCTTTGAAACAAAAATGTTATAGCTACGACGTAAACAGTGCTAATAAGCGACTTGATGTTGTATAGGCTATAAAATGTAAAAATTTTCAAATATGATTGGTAGTTTCTGAGATACACATATTAAAACAAACAAAAAACAAATAAACTTCACCTATATTATGTTAGTGTAGATAAATTGAGCAAACACACTAAATAGTCAAACTACAACAAAATGTTGGAAAATTAATGAAAATCAAGAAATACGTTTAAATAACCTGTTTAGTTAAACTTTATTTATCATTTAAAAATCCTTTGTTTAGTTACAGAGAGCGTGTGTTTTAATGTTAGAGTAAATAATTTTGTTTTAAATGCATATATTTGATTTAATACGAAGTACCCTCTTTGACTCACAGTTTAATATAATATCAAGAGTTGTTAACAAAACTTATATAGATATTACAATGAGGTAAATTATACTTTATTTTAGAAGTTTTCATACAATACCTTTGATATTAAAATATTTTTTTTCTATTGCCCAAAATATAAGTTAAATTCAACAAAGAGTACTCATTTTGGTGTCTGTTATTTTATGTGTATGCTACCCGATAAAGATCGGGTTTGGCCAAGGTCAAACATAAATTAGTTTTATTTAAAAAAAAAACTTAGTTATAACTTTAATGTTGCGTCCTCCTTTAGCGCAATTTAATATTAAAGAAAAAATAAACCATTTTTAAAGATGGAATAATAACATTTAAAGAAAATTTTGAATCAATGTACCTTAAAACGTAGTTACTTCTACACATATAATAAAATTATAACTAAGCCGAATCTGTACATTAAATATTTTTTGGAAAATCTTATTGAAATAAACACTATTATCGATACAGAGGCTGAATCTATAGTTTTTAGAATTTTTGTCTGTCTGTTACCGCATCACAGAAAAACCACTGGAGGGATTTTGATGAAATTTGGTATGGTGATAGCTGGTTATCCGGGTCAACATATAGGATACTTTTTACCACGGTAAAATATCTCAGTTTTGAGAAAAAATACAAAAACGGCAATATAAGAGTATACTAATATGTAAAACCTAAGAATTTGGTTTGTGGTCACCTGAAAGCGGGCGGAGCCGCGGGCAATGCTAGTAAAGAAATATATTTATTCATAGGCATGCTATTTGCCATATTCATATAACATATTAATGGTCTCTATCTAATCAGCGTCAACTATTCCGTCGGTTCTCATGCAAGGGACGTTTGTCAAAACGTATATAGGTATAGATGATTGATGCATAAAACCTATGATATTATTCATGTATAGTACACTGTGTAAACGCTAAGAGTATGGAGTAGGCTCTACATAGAATATGGCTATCGACGTTGGCGTGTGACATTTATCAAAATATAAAATTGATTTGAATTTGAAGTAAACAATATATTATGTAATATTATGGGATATAGGTGGCAGGTATATTATAGAACTCCTCATTTTTTTTAAACCGGAAACACTTACTATCCACACTGCTGTAAAAACCCACATTTAACAATTTGCCGCTATTATTTTTGCATAGCAGCAACCATTTACCAATAGAGGGCGCCGAGGTATAATGATAAATCACACGATGCGTCTGCGATATATACATATTTTAGTTGCTTTATCATTCAAATGCACAGTAAAATAACTAAAAAAACTATTTCGTATCGAATTTTCACATTTACTGAATGTTATGAATCTACCACCAATTCAGAGAGCGGGGTCATATCTTCACTCCTTAAGATCGTAGCGTTATATTTGATAATCCTACTCTAATAAATAAGTTATCAAACGAAAAAAAAACATTTCATACAAAAATAACTTATTTAACGACATTTTCATTGAAAATCAAGAGTAAATCATTCATATCCTGTTAACATTTTACCACCTTTACTGACAGTACATTCGATTAATCAAACGGTGAATGCTACGTCCAGAGTTCTAACGTGTCGTAATTTGACGCTGCATTCGACTTACTTTAATGAAAGGTTAGCCACTAATTCCAATGGAATAGGTACTAGCAGGAAATTAGAAAATTTTATATGTTATTGTCTAATCTAATAGGTATATAAAATTCTCGTGTCACAGTGTTTGTAACAAAACTCCTCTGAAACGGTTTGACCGATTCTTATGAAATTTTGTGTGCATATTCAGTAGGTCTGAGAATAGGACTTAAACTATTTTTCATACCCCTTAGTGATAAGGGGGACCACCCTTATCACTTAGGGGTATGAAAAATAACCCCAAAAAATTTTTTTTTATGATTTGGCATTAAAAAATACATACAAACCTAAATTTTCACTAGGGACGAACCCGAGCAGAGCGAGGGTGAGCCGCTAGTATGTATATATATATATATATATATATATATATATTTTGTCATATAAAATTGCCTTATGTTGTACATAAATTTATTTAATGAAAAAATACACATGTCAACATTTTAGTTCTACACAAGTTTTATTGCTACTGAAATTTGACGGACTACAATCGCCGTATTTAAATTTTTGCCCAAGTGTTTGAAAGACGTTGCTACCGTTTAAAAAACCTACTAGCGAACACAGATAACTATTATAATAATACAGTGTTTTATGACGAAAAATATTTGTACCACTGTACATTAACCATCGCAAATCATCGATGCATATTCATTTCCGCTTTCCGCTTCATTCAATTTGCATCTATTACAATCAATTTCTGGCGCGGACCATTTGGTCCTTACTCTTAATGGGTCTAAATGGAAACTTTTAAGTAACTTATCACTTCAGTCATCCCTTCGATTTCAATTAGCCGATCATCCGCATACCATTTGAGTGACCGTTGGTGACCTCTTAATATTATTTTATTCTTGGACCTATTCAGAGACTCGCTGCCAAAGTTTCGCAAAGATGTAAAAAAATATATTCTGAATAAATAATTAATATTCTTGATTTGTTAATTATATGTCGATTTATGTGGTAGATTTGTTTATTGGTTTAATTTACTTGTTTTATTTAATTTCTTAAGATCATAGAATTGTTGTTTTTTTATAAATCTATTCACGCCTATTTTCGCATGCGGTATTCACCTTAAAATGTAATGCATTTAGCAATAAGAACTTTGTAAAATAGCATAATTTTTTACTGTAATAATGTAATTACCACTGGTGAATATTAATAAATAAATAAATAAATAAATAAAATAAATAAATTAGACTAGCTTTAAAATTAGTTCTTTTAGTTTGAAAGAAACCTTTTTTCATATTTCGAATCATTTATTTCAAACAAGTGAAAACCTTAAGAGTTGTGGAACGCATTCTTCGAACCTGTTATATTCTCTTTCCGACGCGTGTGTGCTCCCATTGAGCTACAACGACTGGGATTATTACGTTACCTCCACACACCATTATCACCACCCATTCATTTAATATTATTAACATTTATTATATTATGTACATTATACGTACACAAAGGGACGACGTTAAGTAGTGACCAAATTGCTATAAATCCGATAATTATGATTTCGCCTAACAACCAATCGTCCTCCATTTCAAAAGAACATCTAATGAAAGCACTAATTCTTGCTAAGCCTCATTTAATTGGAATCGGTATTTGCCGTTATGATAACGATAAGGGCTTTTGTTAAAAGCAATATTAGCATTTAAAATGTATTCAGAAATTATTGTCTTGTAAATAGTTTGTAATTAAATTCTCATATTTTATGCCTCGTTGGTCTAGTGGCTAGCTTGTACCGCTTCATGCCGTATGTGGCTATGCGGGGTCGCGGGTTTGAGTTCTGAGTCAGGTCAATTGTAGTTATTTAGTTTTTCTGTCAAGTTATTCTTACAGGCCGGGGTTGAGAACTTAGTGACGTTACGCCCCCGTGCTTCGAAGATCACCTAAAGCCATCTGTATCTCACCGCGATTATCCAATTCTCGTCCCACCGGTGTTTGAGAGTGAAAAGAATAGATAAGTGTGTGCGTACTACTTGTGCACAATATCTCTCGCGCTGTTTATAATTACAGTGATATTGGCCGCCATGGCTGAAATCTGTCCGGTGGACATTATATATAGCGTTGTCAAAGCACATTAGTGTTTCTTGAGAACTGCATTTTACAGATCTTATTCGTGGTAAGTGAATGCACTTAATTCGTAAGGTTTCGCTTTTATTACGAGAATCTTTTTCGGTGTTACCTGCCTGTAACATTATATCTTTTTACAACCAACTTTCAAAACAAGAAGGTTATATATTCGACCGATATTATTCAAAGGTTCTTACATAAATGATTATAATGTATAATGAAACCCATATACAGTTACGAGATATATAAAGCACATATTGTTAACACATTCAATTTACATACCTACATCTAATCAACTGCCGATCAAAATTGATTAAAGATATACTATTGTGAACCTATTCAGTAATCAGTATCGACCTGAATTATAAATATGGTATATATGTACAATTGACATATTAAATTATATATAACTAGTGGCTTACCCTCGCTTCGCTCGGGTTCGCCTCTGGAAAAAGGAAAACAAATCTATCCCTCGGGAACCGTTTATTTTTCCGGAATAAAAAGTAGCCTATGTGTTATTCCAGACTATAATCTATCTCTGTGCCAAATTTCATCCAGATCCGTTCAGCCGTTATGGCGTAAAAGAGTAACAAACATACATCCATATATACATTCTTACAAACTTTCGCGTTTATAACTTTAGTAGGATAATTAAATAGCGTTTTTCTAAGGATTATTTCAAGTCACTACAATTAGTTTCTAAGATATTGTTGGTATTTCTAAGACTATATTTGGAATTTTTGAAATCTTTTTGTAACATTCTGTGTAGGCACTGTCTGTAACAGGTATATATTGCCTTTGAGAGGTCTAAAACCTTAGTCTCTCACAAGACAATGATTGTTGTAAAGCATTCGAAACGTTGGGAACTAAAACTCTAAAAATAGATCCGCGAAATAGTCCAAAAAGATAGTTTTATTTATTTCTAAGACATTTTTTACTAAGATTTTTCGTTCCGATTTTATTCAGGTGTAAAATGACATATATGTATGTATTTGGGATTTGCGAGATGAGTATGCGTAAAATATTTTTAGAGTAAAAAGAGACGTATGATATGATTTCAAGAATGGAATGGAATGAAAGATGAATAAAAGAAAAGATGGATGTTATGTCATAACGGCGGCACGACGATACTCGTAAACATTGTTTTCTCTAGTTTGAATAAAATAGTCGGTGTGTTATATACGCTTTTATTTGTATTAGTATAGATTTCTCAGAGATGAGATATTTTCCGGAAGTAAAAAGTATCCTATATATTGACTCGGATAACCAGCTATCATCATACCTCAAAATCTGTCTTGTGGTTTTCTCGTGATGCGTTCCCAGAGAGACAGATTGACAGACAAAAATTCTAAAAACGATAGATTCAGCCTCTGTATCGATAATAATGACTATTTCATTGAAATTTTCCAGAAAAAATATTTAATGTTCAGGTTAGGCTCATTAGAACTCCGCTATATGTATAGATTACTGATGTACTGATCGCACAGACAGACAGACAAACATTCTAAAACCTATAGATTCGGCCTCTATATCGATTATATTGTCTATTTCAATAAGATTTTCCAAAACATATTTAATGTACAGATTCGGCTTAGTTATATTTTTATTATATGTATAGATGTCTGTGCTTTCTACTTTTATTTCATATATTTTGTCTAACAGTTCATCCATTTCATGTAATCTAAAAAGAAAAAAAAATACCTGCATTGATACGAAATTTGAAAATATTTTCATTATATTATTAGATCATTTAACTACCGATTCCGCTACCTCTGAAACTTTAATTTCAGTGTAATATGATTGATCTAATATCTATCTATAAAATACAAACTGTTCAGCGACACATTTTAAGTTTACATTTGTATCCTTAACTAGCGACTAACACTCGCTTCGCTCGGGTTCGTTCCTAGCTTGCTTCCCAAAACAATCTTTCATCCCTATTTTCACCCCTTTAAGGGATAATTTCCGGGATAAAAATCCTATGTCCTATGTCCTTTCCAGGGTCTCAAACTATCTTCCTACCAAATTTAATCTAAATCCGTTCAGTAGATCCAGAGATTACTCCCCTAAAACGTAACAAGCTCACAATTTTACAAACTTACCTCTTTATAATATAAATATAGATTAAAATGCAATATCTAGTGAATAATATTTAGTTAGTGTTATTACAAACGTTGATATCAAACGGACGAATTCAAATATTTAATATTGCTATCATTGGCGGATTGTGCACATCCAATTTACCCGTTAAATTGACAATCGATGATCTCGTTAACAATAATATTGGCTATGACAGTTTCAATTTAGCCTTATTGTTTTTGGTGACGTTTTCTGTAAAGTTTAATTTTAATTTAAAAACAGTTAAAAAAATTGTTTGACTGATAGTATTACTTTTGTTGGGCACATTTATTTATTATAATTGTATGCATGCTTATATGCATATGTATGTAATCTTACTAATATTATAAATGTGAAAGTTTAGATGTTTGGATGTATGTTACTCAATTACGCCAGAACTGTTGAACGTATCTGGATGAAATTTGGCACAAAGATAGATTATAGTTTGGAATAACATAAATGCTACTTTTTATTCTGTAAAAATGTAGGGTTCCCGTGGGATAGATTTGTTTTTCTAGAGTCGAACCCGAGCGAATCGAGAGTGATTTACTAGTTATAATTGAGTTATAATATAGTTGAGGAAAGATGAATTACTTAAATCAGGTGGATAAGTTTTGTAAAATGTCCTCTATACTTCATCCAACTATGAACAGATTTTCACGATTCTTTTGTTAATAAATAGTATAAATATTTATATAATAGGAATAAATATTTAATAATCATATAAATACTTTAATAAGAAATTCTGCCCTTAAGGGTTGAATGAACTGTAACTTTTAAACTTAATTAACTTTGAAAGTTTATTTGAAGATGGTGAGTGTACTTTTAAGGTGAAAAAATATTTTTTTTAATTTTAATATAAAACAATTATTTTTAAAATATCCAGTACCTAATAAATATTTAAATACATTGTACCAATAGAACACAGATTTTTTGATCTGGTGTTTCATTATTTATATTTATAAATGTGAAAGTGTGTTTGTTTGTCCTACTTTCAAGTAAAAACAGAGTGGATCGATTGGTGTGATTTTTTGTGTGGAGACAGTTGGAGGGCTGGAGTGTGATATAGACTACTTTTTATAGCATAAAATTATTTCATTCCCACGGGAAAACACATCATAATACAACCCAAAAAAATATTTATGATCAGAATTACTTGAAACATGGTAGTAAAGCTTCAATTCATCCCATTAGAGGGTAAAATAGGAGATGAATTTTTTAGAGACTTTTTGTAGTTTAAGCGCAAGCAAAGCCAGGGGTTCTTCTGCTACTTATTTATAAATAAAAGGTGCCTAGGAAAAAAGTTAGTGAGATATTTATAAATAAGTATAGGAAAGTGAAAATTTTAAAATTGTTTTATACCGTGATATCATATTATAGTATACATCTTATAGTGATTCAAAGCAGGTCGACATATTATGATTGACATCTCGATTTCTGGTTACGGCAGCCAACAGTACTGAGGCTAGCCAACTGCGCAGGAGATGTTATAGTGCATTATATGCTCTATATTACTCAACTCTGGACTATTACAGAGTATTTCGAAAGAAGAAATCCTAAAAACTAATTTGCCTTAACCCAGGATTCGAACTTAGAACCTTCAAACGTACTTTTTAGCCACTAGACCAATAAGACAATTACTGTATTTTATAAGCCATAGCAAACCAAAACACCTCACGCCTAACGAAAATGCGAACTAAGCGTTCCGCGGTAATTTCCTCGGGGCTACTATGTAGAGCAATCAAGTCACTTATATAGTGGATGAAAGGCCACCTCTTAAGGGTGTCATTTGCTTTTTGAAACACACCACTAACGAGATACTCCGCTTCGCTTTCACAAGATGAGACAAGATTGTTTTAGATTATGACGATGTAAACAAGATAGATCTTTGTGTCATTCAGAGATGATTTCTTTAGGTTTTGAGGGCAACACTCGTTAACGTGTCGGGCTAGATTTAAAGGGGAGTTTTACGTGAAACGGTGTTACATGAAAGCACTCTGAATCTAACAGACTTAAGTCAGCTTTAGAGTAGAACTGTGGATTTATGTTGCTTATATTATATAAATAAATATGTTATCTTTTGCTGTTAAAATATAACAAAGTTTAAGTTTATAACTGTTTTATAATTTGACGACACGTTTGGCTCAGTTTGTAGTGACCCTACTTTCGGTGCCAGCGGTCGCGGGTTCGAGTCCCGCTGGGGGCATTCATTTGTGTGATGAGGATGAATGTTTGTACTTCAGTCATGGGTGTTTATATTTATAATATGTATGTATTTAAAGCTATATATGTGTAGTGTATCAACTATCTGGTATCCATAACACAAGCCTCGTAGCTTACCATGGAACTAGATGGTGTTGTGTGTTAATGTCACAACATTTTTTTTTTTTAGAGTGCCGTTTCTTAAAGATTTATAAGAAGACATTTGCTTCATTTAAAACGTTAAAGGCAGCTTGGCAGAATCAAAGGTAAAGGTTTCTAATATTTTATTTAAATAATTTACATAAAATAAAATTGTAACTGAATCAAATCTGTACATAAAATATTTTTTGGAAAATATTAGTGAAATAGTCATTATTATCTATACACAGACCGAATTTATAGTTTTTAGAATTCCCGTCTGTCTGGGAATGCATCACGAGAAAACCACTGCACAGATTTTGATGAAATTTGATCTAATGATAGTTGGTTATCCAGGTCAACATTTAGGATACTTTTTACTGTCGGAAAATATCTCATCTCTGATAAATCTATACTAACCGTTAAAGTGTACCAAGGGTCGAACCCGAGCGTAGCGAAGGTGAGTCGCCAGTTGTTTAATATTTATAATAACAATAATATTTTTATTTCTATATAAAATATGTAATTAATCTTTTGAATTTTCTAATATTTTATATATATATATATATATATATATATATATATATATATATATATATATATATATATATATATTATAATAGATATTAGACAAGAATAAATGCATGAAGTTCTATAATATATTGTTTCATTTTAAATGAATTACAATTTAGGATTTTGTCACGGTTTTATTTTACTAACAAGACATGATAGTTTCATTTAATATGTCAAACATTCGCATACAAAGTAGGTATTATTTCATTTCATTTAAAATCTTATTGTGTGGGCATCTGGTGATATATATTTTATATTAGCCCGAGTGCTGTACCGTGGCCCACCCGTTACGTGCAACGTGATTCTGTTTTATAGGTACATCTAGCAACACAAGTTGTTATTTTTCTGTTTATATTAATCCCTACTAATATTATAAATATGAAAGTAACTCAGGATATTTTTTTCTTAACCTCTGCACGCTTAAGCCGCTTAGCAGATTTCGATAAAATTTGGTAAGGACATAGATTGCATCATTGGGATGAACATAGGCTACCTTTGACATCTGTTCCAGTTACAACGCGAATGAAGTCGCGGACCAAAACTAGTTATTAATAATGATATATTATCAGTATGTATATTATTTGTGTAGATCAATATTTATCTATATTTTTTATGGTTTTTATATATACTATACCCATATTTTTTTTATTATTAAGATAAATTAAAGATATTTTATTTAATATTTGAGAATTAAATAAAATGTAATATAGAAAAGTAAGTCTGTATAGCCCAATAACAATGTTTAGGGC
The DNA here is from genome assembly GCA_947093115.1 of Brenthis daphne. NCBI lineage: Eukaryota > Metazoa > Arthropoda > Insecta > Lepidoptera > Nymphalidae > Brenthis > Brenthis daphne. Next base: position 2,968,090 of record OX352471.1, read on the forward strand.
TCGTTAAAATTACTCGTTAACTCGAGCGACTTATAGTAAAAGTTGCACAAAATCACTGCACAAACTTACCAGAGCATAGTTGTAATTACTTAGTTTTTAAGTTTTACAAATTAGTTTCTGAAATTTAAACATGCTCAATAAAATACTTAAACTTGTTAAATAAATTTTATATTAGGTTTATAAAAAAATTACAAGAAATTTTTCCATATAATAAAAATACATTGTAAGTATTAGTGGTCGCCCAGTTGTTGAAATTCGGCCATAATCGTTATTGAATTTTATAAAATGTGTAAACAAATAACTGGTTTAATAATGAATAAATAAATAATAAATATGTCAGGACATTAACACACAACGCCATCTAGTTCCATGGTAAGCTACGAGGCCTGTGTTATGGATACCAGATAGTTGATACATTATACATATATAACTTTAAATATATACATATTATAAATATAAACACCCATAGCTGGAGTACAAACATTCATGCTCATCACACAAACGATTGCCCTCAGCGGGACTCGAACCCGCGACCGCTGGCACTGTCACTACAAACTGAGCCAAACGTGTCGTCAATATTATCTACTACTACTACGGTTTAATATTTTTTTAATCGATAACACTATCGCTCGTCGATAGTGACTATAACGTCAATAGTAAACTAAAAAAAAAGTAATGGGTTGACAATCAGACGAGGAAACGGTACTGAACTGTTTTGCCTTTACCTATTTATATGTATAGATATAATTAAAAAGGCACACACTTATCAAAATCACTTATAATTAGAGATAGATTTTTAAAATGAGTCACACTTGAGATAGAAACATTTTTTTTATTATAACCATAAAAATTAGTTTAAAGTTTGGGAAGATATCGAATTAAGTACCTCCATTTGTCATGAACTTACTCTTCTTACTATATTTGACAATTGACTGCCTCGGTGGCGTAGTGGCTAGCATGTACGGCTGCACACCCGGAGGTCCTAGTTTCGAGTCCCGGGTCGGGTCAAGTTTAGTTATTGAGTCTTTCTGTATACTAAGTCTCAGTAACAGCCCGGAGTTGGGAATTTGGCGGTGTTTCACCCCCGTGCCTCGGAGAGCACGTAAAGCCGTCGGTCCTGCGCCTTAACTCTCACTGATCGTGTCGAGAAGTCGTCCCACCGGAGTATAAGAGTGACAGGAATAGAGAGTGCACTTGTGTCTGCGCGTACACTAGAGCACTATAATATCTCCTGCCCAGTTGGCTAGTCTCGATGAGATTGGTCGCCGTGGCCGGAATCGGCTAGGAGAACATCATCATCATCATATTTGACAATTGACAATAATCTTGAATTTTGCTTGACGCATTTACTTATTAAAAAACTATAAAACTTATTCATTAAAAGCAATGCCGCGGTCACCCTTTTCTTATACCTTAATAAAAAATAATATTATAGAGTACTATAAAAAATGAGTCTATTGCAGTAAATGTTTCATCTTAAAATTGATTTAGCTTCAACAGACAAATTAATAGATAGACAGATTTTTAAGCGTTAAAAATCTTAGCTTCAGTGTCATTCTAATAACTATAAAATCAGTATGAATTGGCTTAGCTATTTCTAAATTATAAAAATTATTGTAAACAATTTTTTTTATTTATATAAAATACATATATAATAAGAAATATTGTCGCTTAGTGTACAATTCTCCTTTTATTTCACCTCTCGGCGTTATGCCAATAGAATGTCTAAGTCGTAATCGTCATAATGTCGCTCATCTGCCCTCTATGAACTCTCTTACTTTCCAGCCGTCTCACTCGCATTATTACTTTATTGAACGCTGATTTTCCTGTAACATTTTCTTGAGAAAAGCTTTAGGACCAACATCTATCTCTTATTGCTCGACTGCGCGAAGTAAAAGAGGGTAATGTGTTTATCAAATCTATATAATGTGTGTTTGTTCCTATGTGGCATTCTAGAGACCAGACGCGTGGGCCGATTTTGATGATTCATACGTCGTTAGATTCGTCTTGATACACATTTAATTAGCAATTTTGATTTTATTGCTGTTTTTCACTGTCCAAATTAAGTGCAGACTAAGTGCCATCTCTTTACACAATAACAAGTTGTTAATTATTGGTATACAGATTTGACATAAATAAACCAAGTATATGACAAGTTAAATTAATAATGCTATCTTCTGTCTATACATATAATAAAATTCTGAGTCGAATCTGTACATTAAATATTTTTTAGAAAATCTTATTGAAATAGTCATTATTATCGATACAGAGGCCGATCCTATAGTTTTTAGAATTTTTGTTTGTCTATCTGTCTCTCTGTGACCGCATCACGAGAAAATCACTAGACAGATTTTGATTAAATTTGCTATGTTGATAGCTGGTTATCCGAATCAACATATAGGATACTTTTTAATGCGGGAAAATATCTCATCTCTAAGAAATCTATACTAAAATAATATAAATCGCTGTCACATACATTTTACATTACGTACCACGTACTGCGCTTTCTAACCAACAATAATGGTAATGCAAACTGCGACTCTAATACGCTAAGTGTCCACCCACGGTGAAGCGCACTTAAAAGAAATAGGAAATGTTCTGCTTAGCTAGATATTTACATTGTTATAGCACAACTACTAACTACAGGTTACATTTATAGGTAGACTAGTGATTTACCCTCGCTTTGCTCGGGTGCGTCCCAAGGTACGTGCACATAGCGTTACTAAAATTTCATAGGAATATCTTTTTAAGTGGAATAATTCTGTAATACATTGTTTTCATATAACTTTATTAGTTTACGTGGCGCACGCCAATAAAGCTTTCAATCGGCATTTTTTTCCCGATATCTTCAACAATCATCGTCATATTTCAGCCAATTTACACAAAACCTTAACAAATTATATACCTAAATCTTTCTCATGAAGTACTCCATCGATCAGAACCGTAGGAAAATTCGTTCGGTAGTTTTTGATATTATCGCGTTCAGACAGACAGACAGACAGGCGCGGCGAGGGACTTTATTTTATAATTAGAGAAATAAAAAGAAAATGTTGAATCTGAATATCTAAAATTTGTTCTCTACTTTTGAAAATAAATTCAACACTCACTGGTTTACCTAACATTCATAATCTAACAAACCATAAGAACCCGTTATGAGGACGCTTACTTATGTTAGTGACTTATACTTCTTTCGTTCAGATGTGTCCTTAGATGCCTTTAGCATTTACAATTTCTGTAATTTTTTTTCACACACAATAGCCCGGGTTTTTCAAATCATTATCTATCTATCTACTAAACTTCACCCAAATTTGTTCAGCCGTTTAAGCGTTCAAACATAATAAAGACCTACATACAAACCTTGATATTAATAGTGTGAGTCGTTTACCTTTAAATATCTCGTTATATCACAACTAATGATGAAAACAAAAATATTTTATTTGGATCTTCTGGCAATATTTTACTGCCAATTAGAATTAAATGAAAGGGGGAGTCAAAAATGTTTACAAGAACTCCAACCGTAATGACCTCATTATATAAGCAATTGACAACCTGAGCGAAAATAGGCCAGAGTTTGATAAATAGATTATTACTGGTTTTCATTCGCATATTTACTTATATACTTATTATGTAAAGTAATTTATGTATAATTTTTCCTTTCATAGAATTATTACTAATTTAGAATGTTAGTTATATACATACACTTATATAGAAACCGCCAAGAACGAGAAATAATTGTTTGTCTAGAAGAGTTTATATAAAACTAGCCACTTACCCTCGCATCGCTCGGATTCGTCCCTATCTGCTTCTCAATACAAACTTTCATCCCCATTTTCACCTTTTTAAGGGATGACTTCCGGGATAAAAAGTATCCTATGTCCTTCCCAGGGTCTTAAACTATCTTTTTACCAAATTTCATCTAAATCGGTTCAGTAGATCTAGAGATTACCAAACAAACTCACGAACATTACCTCTTTATAATATTATTAGTATAGATTAGAATAATTAATTAGTAAATAAAAGTTAAATAGAATATATTTTAAGCTACATCTATATATTTAACTACAAAGTAGCAATTAAAATAGACAGTTAAATGTAAACTACGATTCTTAATGTCCTAAGAGTCAGAACATGCGACATCCGAAACAGAAATAGGTCACTCGTTGTCACACCACTTTCATATGTATGAAACGGCTGTGAAAGTCGTGTTTAAAAGCATAACTGACCGCATAAGTTGAATAGTAAAACCTTTGCAGCTTAGGTGTTCAACTTATGAGCTGAGAAAAATGATAGGCTTAATAACTGAAGAAGGTAGCGGATTAGATTTTTGTACTAAGAATTTGAATTTGGACATTTAGGTAAGATTAGAGATTTTTTTTGTCACACTAATATCACATGAGAAGCAATTGATGTATTGGCATAGAATATTATTATTGGGCCCATAAATCATTTTTTTACAAGCCATTCATAACTTTAAACCGTTAGATTTAAATAATAGTGATAGAACCAAAAAAAAAATTAATCTACAGAAGTACATGTAATAAAATTCTGAGTCAAATCTCTATATTGAATATTTTATGTAAAATCTTATTGAAATAATCATTATTATCGATACAGAGGCCGAATCTATAGTTTTTAGATTTTTTTCTGTCTGTCTGGGAACGCATCACGAGAAAATCACTAAACAGATTTTCATGTGGTATGATGATAGCTGGTTATCCGGATCAACATATAGGATAGTTTTTACTGCAGGAAAATATTTCATCTCTGAGAAATCGTCTAAGCGTTAAAAAGTAACGAGAGGCCAAAAAGTACCTATTTTATGTACAGATTCGACTCAACATTTTATTATATGTATAGATTAAAAAAGTTTGAAACACATTTGTAGTCACTTTTAGAATATTTAAGTAAAATAAACATTAAAAGTTATCTTAGCAAGAAATGAATTGTATACAAAATTATACTGAGATTTTCTGTCAATCTTACATTCTTCGGTTGTTTTGTTAGTGTGGAGATAATTTCATATCAAGTAATACGAAAAACCGTTCAAGTCTTCCATAACTTTTAATGACTGTAGTAAAATTTTGAATATTTAAACAGTCATCATTAAAAAACACCGACTTCTATTTAAAAAAAAACTAAATAAACGCTTTCATTGTTCACAAAAGACGTTCCACCACAAAGAAAATATGAAGGCGCAAAGGAATAAATAAAAACCCGTAGCCCGTTTACACTGTTCATATTAATTTTCACCTTGGTCCGACATTTTAATTTTGCAACATTTTTCACCGGGAGATTTCCCAGGAGCAATTTGGGAAATTAGCCTAACAAACAGTCCAAATTTAATGGTACCGGTATGACACAAAAGACAGTTTGCTAAATTATTTACGCTTCTCGAGAGGGGCATTCTTGCCTCACTTTAACTACTGTTGAGGCTCCTTCCGAATAATATATATAAGTACAAATATATTTGAAAGACCACCCAGAGACTTTGTGGGGACGAACCTTTTGTGGCTGTACACAAAGCTGAAGGATGATAAGAAGAAAAATATTCTAAGTATTATACTGTATTTATATATTATACATGAATGATGTGTGGGTTTTTGCGAGACTCTTGTTACTCGTATATGTTGAAATTAAAAATGGTACCAAGTTTTGTTTATTGTTGTTGTATACATATTTCGTTTCAGAAAAAAGTGTCAACGTTGCTTTCCTTATTAACGTACATACATACATACGCCTACATATATAGACATGATTGGGTACATATAATAAAATTGTAACTAAATTGAATCTGTACATTAAATATTTTTTGGAAAATTTAATTGAAATAGACATCATAATCGATACAGAGTCCGAATCTATAGTCTTTAGATGTTTTGTCTGCTTGTCTGTCTGTCTGTTTCCGCATCACGAGAAAACCACTAGACAGATTTTGATGAAATTTAGTATTATTATAGCTGGATATGCAGGTCAACATATAGGATACTTTGTACCGCGGGAAAATATATCCTTTCTGAGAAAAAATACAAAAACTGCATTGTAAGAGTATACTAATATGTAAAACCTAAGAATTTGGTTTTTAGTCATCTGAACGCGAGTGGAGCCGCGGGTAATGCTAGTATTTAATAAGTTAAATTGGAATTTTACGTTATTTCATAAAATCTTAATGAATTTAATAGTACCTATACAGTAATCTAACACAACCCATATAAAATTCTACTAATTCTTCTTTTGTATTAATGGAGAAGTTTCCTGATGTTGATAACATCATATTTATCATGGAATTATAATATATGTCATACCAATAAATCACTCAAAACATTTTTGTAATCTATCAATTATATAATACTTTCTTAGATTTACGCGAATATTTGACATTTTAAATAAAACTATCTTTTCGGATTTTGTCGCGGATTTATTTGTATTTTTATTTCCCGACAAATTTTGAAAAAAAAAATACAAAAAAAAAAAAATACAAATAAATCCGCGACAAAATCCGAAAAGATAGTTTTATTTAAAACTATCAAATTTAATTGACTGAGAAATTAATTTACTTCCGTTAAAGTCATGTTACGGTACGAAATTATTCTTACAAGCGTAAGTTTCATACCTTTTTCATTTGTGGAGATATTTTAATAATTCTTTTTTTTTTTGTTATATATATTTTGCTTATTTTTTTATAATTGGTACAAAAATTGGGAAACTTCTCCATTATAATTATTTAGAAGTGTGTATATTACGAATACGTATGTATATTAATACACTTGTGTGCTCATGAACCAAATTCTAAGGAAGATTCATATCAAGTCGCTCTTAATTTAACTGATGGTATATACATACGACGACACGTTTGGCTCAGTTTGTAGTGACCCTACTTGCTGTGCCAGCGGTCGCGGGTTCGAGTCCCGCTGGGGGCATTCATTTGTGTGTTGAGCATGAATGTTTGTACTCCAGTCATGGGTGTTTATATTTATGATAATTGTATGTATTTAAAGTTATATATGTGTAGTGTATCAACTATCTGGTATCCATAGCACAAGCCTCGTAACTTACCATGGAACTAGATGGTGCTGTGTGTTAATGTCCCAACATATTTACACATAGAATGGCAAAAATAATTGTATATTTGTACTGCAAACAAAACTACATAGCCTTATTTATCATGTTTAATTTTGCAACGTTTCGATAAATTTTCATTTCATGTAATCGCTAGAGACCGAGCTATAATTAACAGCCTGTCGTAAATGCGCCGTTCAGGATAGAGTGGTTTCATTTCAAAATATATATATATTTTTTTATTTTTTCCGATTGAAGAAAACAATGTAAAAGTATTTTTATTTCTAACTTGCTATCTTACTTCTAGATTTGTTTGGATACTGCTAATAACCTACGTGTTATTTCAGGCCATAATCGATGTATGTATTAAATTTAAAAGTTAATTAAGACAACATCTAACAATACAACAACTAAAACAAACCTTAAATAGATAAAATAGCCGCCGTCTTATAAATTTTGTCTTATGTACAAAAATATATTAAAAAAAACAATACGAGTATATAAAATAAAACACATTTTATGTCTAATTTAAAATTAAAAACTCACTCATAAAGTTTATTCACATTATAATACATACTTCTATTATATTTTAATGCTTATTCTAAACATGTTGCATTACTAAGAATGAAGTAAATTAAAACATCCACATTGTATATAACGGTAGATCCTCAGAAGTATGCTCCAGAGCCGAGGACGAATTATAAAAGAAATCTTTTGTAAGGTATAACAAAGAGATTAATGAAAGCGTACACAAACCGACATAAATTATTAAAATATTAATAATTTTATACGAAATATTAATAAGAAATGTCGATTATTCTGTTTTTATTTATAACAAGGGCGAAATATTTCTGAATAGATGATTATTTTATCTATGAATGGAACCGCAAATTTTCTATGGCTCCTTGACTTAGTGTCGCTGTTGTAGTAGTGTGACCATGAAATAATATGTTAATATTGTGTTTAATGTTTATATATTACATACATAATACATAATATGTTGTAATTATTGAAGTATATAAAGTATTTGATATAACAGTATAAACATTAGAGATGTGTCTCTACCGTGCCCATGATTGCTGTAAAGCGCTCGAAACGTCGCGTCGGAAAGCAAAAATCAAAATTAATCCGCGAAAAAATTCGAAAAACTAGTTTTATTTAAAACTAGCAGTACACGCGGCTTCGCCTGCGTTCAAAATTCCGATATAAACATCAGTTTTACAACAATGTATGGAAGTATGCCCTATTTTTTGACATTTTTGATTATTGCTCCGCTCTCTGGGGTAGTAGCATGATGATATATAGCTTATAGCCTTCCTCAATAAACAGGCTATATAACGCAAAAATGATTTTCAAATCGGATTATTAGTTCCTGATATTAGCGCGTTCAAATAAATAAATAAACAAAAAACAAACAAACTCTGTCTCTTTATAATATAAGTATATATGTCAAATATTCGCGTAAACCTAAGAAAGTATAAAAATAGCACTTACAAATTAATTTTCAATAGGTAACAGTTTTGTATTTGATCCAGTTTGTTTTAGATAGATATTAAACATAATATTTTTATGAAGACTGTCTCGGACCGTCTAAGTAGACTATTGACTTAAAAGATCAAAGGATTAGATTTCCAAATATTATATTATAGCTTTCGTCACAAAAGTGTTAAAAAACAAACACGATACTGAACGTATAAATAGTTTATAGATAATAAAAGCTAATAATACTCGCAGTAATAAAAACCAATAGTAGGTCACAGAGAGAGACACATTTTATTTTTCATCATAGAACACAAATCGTTCCCATAGGATATTAGCATAGTAAAATATAAAAAAACGTATGGTACTCACTATTAAATAGAAAATCTTATTATAACTTCTTAAATTATCGCGTTTCACAATACTAGGTTGCACCAGCCGTGGTCACAGACAGACAGTCTGTCAGTCGAAACGTCGGGAACATGGTATACCTATATATAGCCACTTACGAATTCACGTGTTAAGTATCGTAGTGTAATTATTATAAAATCTTATTTATTAAATGATATTGATTTTCATACAGATTTAAAGCTCCATTGGGGGAAAGGTCTTCTTATTTATACATATTTCTAAAAATCTAACTAATTTTCATAATTTCGATTTAATAATTAACAAAATATATTATATAGCAGCGTATGTCTGTTATTCCGCTTTTATATAATACTAACGACTTACCTTCGTTTTGCTCGGGTGCGTGCCTTTTATTCTATTTCAGTTATCTATTTTGCTATGTCTATAACCTTCACGCAAAAGCTGAAAGCAATAAGTTGATAAAGTTTTATCGCAATCGAATGAACGATATGGCAGCGCATGACATACGAATAAACAAAAACAATGATTTTTATATATGTATTAGATTTATATAAGTAAAAATGGAGTGATATTAAGTCATAGTCTGCCCCATAAAAGCGAGTGCTAGGAAATAAATGAAGTAAATTTATTGTAATAAAGTAAGAAAACGTTTTATATTGCGACGTTATTTACAACGTCAGGTGCGTGAGTTTAATTAACGTTATCTATGAATAGCAATCAGAGGATGATAGTGAAGGTGAAGGAGAGAGATCGTAAAGGAGATTAACGATGGAAATAAATATGGGGCACGTCCGTGATAAGGAGAGGAAAACTCATGACCATGGTATATATTGGATCTGTGGTATTGGTGACTCCGTGATTATATTATTTATGAAAGCCTTTCATTTAGATTCACCCCCATATTATGGTCTAAAGATACGAGTTCGATTCTCTCTTGGGGCTAATTTTATTATTAATTATATTTTAGAAATAATTTATATTATGCTTTGGTAAGAATGTATTATTGATATATAACATGGCGTAATAGATTAACCGGTCTTTGCTTAGTTTTAGTATTGACACTAACAAAAAAAAAACATTCACACAAATTTAATTGCAACTTATAATATAAAATAACAAACAAAAGATACCTAGCTAAACAATATGAAAAGAAAACCACAAACACTTTTAATCAGACCGCTGCCATTTTAATTTGGTTCGTATCGTTCCCATGTTAACAAATGACAATAGTCGCTCTAATCCTGGATAGCAATAATGCGTGGATATCGTAGCCCGAGCAAGGGCAGCATTGAGATGAGAGTCCTTGCATCCGGGTCCATTCATTGTGATTGCTCCACCCTCATTATACCTACGAGACGTATAACAGTCGGAAAATAAACAAAAAATAAGCAGGCAGCCTCGGTGAATGTAGGTAGACTACTCGTAGACTTGGTGTAATGAACGGGTAGGACCGCAACAATGAAACGACGTTTTTGACTTTGAATGTAACTATCAAAGATGTTGGCTTGATTTTGTTTTTGTAAAACAACATGTTAGAATCAAAAGTGTAATATTTTAGAGTGCCGTTTCTTAAAGATTTATAAGTAGACATTTGATTCATTTAAAACGTTAAAGGCAGCTTGGCAGAATCAAAGGTAAAAGGTTTCTAATATTTTATTTAAATATTTTACTTGGAAACATAATTTATTGATTTTACTATACGTTTGAATATAACGCTTATATTATAAATTCGAATATATTGAGTATGCGTCACTTTTTTATGCTGTATTTTATCTGTCATCTGTCAGATATAAAGAAGTTCGTATGTTTTAGAGTATCCATAGTAATATTATAATTGTAAAAGTGTGTTTGTTTGTCCTTCTTTCATGTCGAAACGGAGTGATGGATTGGCGTGATTTTTTGGGTGGAAATATTTGGAGAGCTGGAGAGTGATATAGGCTACTTTTTACCGCGGGAAATTACCTAATTCCCCCGGGAAAACACATTATAATACAATCCAAAAAAATATTTACGATCAGAATTACTTGATACTTGTTATTAATGCTCTTCAATAAAATTAATTAAATAAGTGTCTTAGCAGTTTTCGAAATTCATTCTATAAGGGGGTAAAATAGGGGATGAAAGTGTGTATGAAACCTACCTTTTTAGAGATTTTTTGTAGTTTTAGCGCGAGCGAAGCCGCGGGTTCTGCTAGTATTAACATAAACGATAATATGTTCAGTTAAACCAATGTATTGAGTTCTACGAGTATTTTCATTAAATCTTTAAATGTAAAACATACGACTGTTCGGATTGTAACATAAAAAAAAACAGTTATATTCATATAAAAGTCACCGAGATAAAGCATTAAATTTCGATTTCATCATCAGTTTTCTGCAAGAGACATTAACGACGTCAAAGTGTTAAAATAAATATATTCTGACAACATATTATGCTTCTACTGAAATATTAACGTGATATTATAAATATGCATCTCGATGTCGGCACTGTGACATAACACTGTATCAGATGAACAGTGCCTATTTTTAAACCACCGAAAATATCAGGTATATCTATGGACACATGGAAGAACTCGTAAACAAAATGAATGAAAAAATAATGATAATCTATACTAATATATTATAAAGAGGCAGAGTTTGTTTGTTTGAACGCACTAATCTCAGGAACTACTAATCCCGATTTGGAAAATTCTTTTTGCATTATATAGCACGTTTATTGAGAAAGGCATTATATGTATAACTGGTTTATCTATTCCATACTAACCCCTAAAACAAACCTAGGGGCGAACTCGAGCTAAGCGAGGATGAGTCGGTAGTATATTATATTTTAAATAGATCATTGTTCTGATATGATGGCAAAAGCGTATCCTTGACAATTTAGACGTAAAACGGCGAACGAACTTAACATACATTACACACACACACTTAACCACATGCACACATATGCAAATTTAGTGTTAAGAAAGTATATAACAATTATTTTATATTCCTATATGTATATATTTTTTCTGACGATAAACGGGACTCGATGGTCCATATCCAATATACCATTGATTAAAAGTGTAACATAATAAAAAACACTCTCGACAACACCATAGTCAAAATAAAAATTAAAAATCCACAAACCAACTTTCCATATACTGACAAAGCAGACAAAAAATATAATATGATGTAAAATATAGCATTTCAAAGGTATACGAGCGCGTTTACGATCGCTACAGCAATTCTAATTAATGACACTCTCGCTCCAATACTATTAATGTTTGTTTAGATTTGTTTCACCCATAACCTATTTTAATGTAATTGCTCATGACGAGATACTTCCATTGCCCAGTGGATATTCGAAGATCATATCTTGTGCTCTTTTACTCGATTAATGCGAATGATCTAGTTTCTAATATCGAAATAATCTCGAGTTAACAATATTCTAATCGAATTATTAATAAAATTGACAAATTGTGGGTGAGACTTGCTGTTTTGTAATATGTTTAATTAAGAAGCCTACGATGTATATTGAATTAAATTAAATTAAAAAAAAATACTTCGGTCATGTCAAAAAAATACTAATTTTTCCCTAAAGTTCACTTTAAACGTAAATTAAAAATCATAAACAAATCAGTCAAAATTGAGAAGTTCCTCCTTTTTATAGTCGGTTAAGAATAGGATCTTGTATCGACTTGACATACAGACACTGCCTATATCGTGATCAGTCGGTCACTAGGAAAACTCAGGGTGGCTACTAATACTTCATCAGTTGAAAACAAATTAAAAAATAATAACAAAAACCTCATTATCGTGCACAAATAAAATATAACATATCTCAATCGATATACTAAGTATAAAATGTGGAACGCCCCTCCATACTCTACCATTCCATACGCATTGCTCACATTACATCAAAGAGAGTAAAGTACAAGCAAACGAGCCGGCGAGCTATGTGCAAATAGAAACTCAAAGAAGACGTACACTCTTCTAGTACTCGAGACCCTCTCGCAAAAAATAGAAAAGCGCCGTTTATGAAGTCAGATGTTGTTACCGCGACCATCTGTTTGTGGACTGTTGTTTCGAGCATCTCGCTTAAATATAGGACGGGTGGGTTTCTTTTTTCTAGTACACATTTCTTGATAACTTTCATAACTAAAAGATATAACGTGGTGAGATTACAACAAGTGAAAGAAAAAGTTTTATATGAAAAAAAAAAACTATTATTTATCTTCATTTAAATGTATAGTATGTTTTCGTAATTTATTAGTATAAAAAACTCCATACTTTGATCATATTTCATTAAACAATCTGTAAGTGATATATATATATATATATATATATATATATATATATATATATATATATATATATATTATTAAATTCAATATACCACCTATCTGGTGAGGGAGAAGGATGACCGTATATTAGGATTTTCTACCAAGTCTGTCTAGTCAAAGTAAATCGTGGCACTGGACTTACATAATAGCAAAATGGAAGATGTAATCACTACAATATCTATAGATTTAGATTTAATTTTATTAACAATAATTATTTTTATAACACTATAGAGCATATTTACTACGTTTACCATTTCTTCTCAGTGAAAAGGTAACAATGCCAAAGGCAGTACAAATCCACTTTCATGTCATAAATAATCTATACTTATAAGGAGGTTTGTGAGTTTGTGATACTGTAGGGGGTAATCTCTAGATCTACTGAACCGATATAGATGAAATTTGGTAAGAAGATAGTTTGAGACCCTAAGAAGGACATAGGATACTTTTTATCCCTGAAATCAACCCTGAAGGGGGTGAAATGGGGATAAAAGTTTGTATGGTGAATCAACCTAGGGACGAACCCGAGCGAAGCGAGGGTGAGTCACTAGTACATGCATATAAAAACACTTAATTGTTATATAGTCATTAAGGTATAAACGAAAATAATTCATATCAAAACCTATTTTGATATTATGAACTATTATCGCATGTTTTCCATCAGAAAATAGGCTAGCTATTATATAAAACTAAAGAGTGTAGTGCAAATTATTCAACTTACTTCAAAGATTGTGAAACGCGAAGTTAAAGGGGCAGAGTCGACGCAAAGAGTCTCAAAAGGAGACGTACACTTCCTAAGTTCCCATTGACGCTCTCACAAAAAATTGTGAACCGTATTATATGACGTCGGATGTCGTTACCGACAACATCTGTGTTTGTGGTCTGTCTAAGTCTGGTATGAGATATGATTAAAACGAGCAAATCTAAAGTGGTTTCTTAAAAGTTTATGTATATTATTATATGTATATATAATAAAAATATAATTGATCGCTGTCTGTACATGGAAGATATTTAAGAAAAACTATTATTGAGGGTCTTTAATAACCCAAAACAATGATTTTCAGATTTTTTTGTCTGTTTGTCTATGCGTTTGTGTGCGCTAATCTCATAAACGGCTTGACTGAATTGGGTGCGGTTTTCACTAATTTATTGGCTTACGCTGCACTTAACATTTAGTATTAGTTTTATTTCAATCGATTTATAAATAAAAAAGTTATGGCAATTTAAAGAATTATCTAGCGACGAGCCCGAGCGTAGCAAGAGTGAGTCGTTTGTTATTATAATATAATTAAATAAAAGTGTTATTTTTAATATTTTATCGTATACTTGTATTTTTCTCAAGTGTAAAGCAAATAATATATTATCTGAATCGCACGACCTAAAGAAGTTGATCTCTTTCTCTTTTTCTCTTTGAAATCTTTTAAGGTATGAAAAAAGAACTTAACCAAAGTTTAATTACAATCGAATAAATAGTTTAGTTTAAGATTAATAAACATATTTATTTATATTATATCGTAACATTCAATTTTAGATAACAGATTTCAATTCTACAGTTCCCTTAACGACATAATTAATACAAATATTTTAATTTTTATCTTGCAAAAAGGACAAAAATATTTTTTCCTATATAAAAAGTCACTACATTGTACTCGAAACTTTCGTGGGATATTCCAAACTTGGTAAAAATATTAAGTTTTTAATAATATTACACTATAATATATAAGTCCGTATAACTATCACATACGTTACAAAACTACGTGTAAATAGAATCTCCAAAGAAGACGTACGCTTTTCAAGCACTACTCGAGATCTTTTCACAGAAAATAAGAAACCGCCTTTGTGATGTCGGAGTTCGTTACTCGTTTACTTTTAAATTATCTGATGCTTTGTACGACATGACAAGGATACAAAAATACTATTAGATAAATTTCAAATGTGGACACATTCGGTTCAAAAATAACATAATATTATGCTTATAGTTTGTTTTATAGCTTTAGTGTATAATCATTGAAATATTAGAGAAAATATTATTTTTCTATGAAAAATAAAATGGAAGATATTAAACTTTTTTTTGGGTCTAAAAAAGTATTATTTATTTATATAATGAAGAAAATCATTGAGTTTATAAATAATCATGATTAAAACTTAATTATAAAAAAAATAAAATAGATATACTGTTTGAGCAAAGATAATTGAAATGCATTTAAAATAAGCTTTACGCGACTGAAATTCATTAACTATTGAGAGAGGAATTATAAGCAAACATTTTTTTCTATATAATAATTTAAAAACTATTTTTTACTCTTTATAATATTCACTGTAAAATGAACACCTCCAGGTAAATTTCTAAGAAATTAATTAAATTTCTAAGAAATCTATTGTTAACTGTAAAGCTGGTGTGTCAGCGATCGTGGAGGAATTAAAATAATACTGTATCATGCCTGTTATACGGGCAAAATATGCCTACCCATACATTTTTTCCTGGTTTATGTGCCGACAGTACCTCTAATTTTATCTACATTTCATTTTATTGTCTACAGTACACATGTAAGTATGTTTGTTATATCATATATTATAAGTATATATAAATAAAACGATACGGAACCATAATTATACGCACTATTAGATCCCTAATTACATAACGAAACCAATATTATCACAATATCCGACCGCCGACGTTACATATACACACCGCAAAACATACATTACTCGTATTGCTTTGGATTTTGAAGCGATGCCTAAAGCCAAAATGCAACGAGTAATCATTCATATACCGATTTCATTTTAATTAGACGATAGTTCACCGTGGCTGAGTGGTTTTAGTCACTGTGAAATGCATTTTAAGTTTGATTTCCACATATATGTAAACTTATATTATAAATATTTAAATATTTTGGGACATTATAACACAACACCATCTAGTTCCATGGTAAGCTACGAGGCTTGTGTTATGGATACCAGATAGTACACGTGATATATAACTTTAAATACATATATATTATAAATATAAACATCCTGACTGGAGTACTAACATTTATGATCATCACACAAATGAAAGCCCTCAGCGGGCCTCGAACCTGCGACCGCTGGCTAAGAAAGTAGGTCACTACGAACCGGGCCAAACGTGTCGTCAAAATATAAATATATTATATTATAAATGTGAGATTACCTACTCTGTCTAATATTACTTTTTCAGATTTACGCGAATATTTGATATTTTAAATAAGTAAAACTATCTTTTAGATTTGTTTTCGGAGAGTCTCTCACGTGACCATGATTGCTGTAAATCATTCGAAACGTCGGGAACCAAAAATCAAAATAAGTCACGGAAAAATCCGAAAAGATAGTTTTATTTAAAAAGTAACTATATCTGTTACTTTACGCTTACACCGCTGATAAGATTTCGATAGGTATAGATTTGATAGGGCACAGATTGCATCCTGGCGACGGATATTATGGGAAATTATATTTTTAGGTTTGAAATACAAATTTTTAAAAGGTTAAAGGTTAAAAAATTACTTGTACTATAATATAATCATGTCATTTTTATAATATAATTAATAATCAGCGTCTTAAACCTCGCTTCGCTCAGGAGCGTCCCTCAGGAGAGTCTAACAGAAACATATGTGTTAGTCCAGATTTATTTTATTTTATTTATTAGGAAGCCTACGTTATATACTAAGAATATATTTCTTAACTTAATATAGTTATATATAAAAAAGTGTTACAAAGTATATCACAATTACAGTCTAATTTAACATGCAAATAATAACTTTATAAATTATATTCGCTTCGATAGGCCTCAAATCTTGGCGAAGGAAAACCGATATCGCCCTAGAATGATTCGAGAAGCCATAGAAATTAAAAAACATCCTAATTTCAATAGGGAAGATGGCTGGGTACTACCATCGTCATGGGATCCTGTTATTAATATAATAAAATCTAATAATAAATCTAAACATAACAGACAGGTAGATGTAGTAAGTTCTTACTGTGTAGATCAAACTGATAGCATTTCTGATTAATAATATTTTTTCACTTTTTCATTTGTAAATGTATGTAGTAATGTGTTGCTTAATAATTTGTTTTTAAATAATAGCAAATTTAAATTAAAATTATAATTTTTAATTAATCTTAACTTTTTCAAATTACACAGATCAATTGTGGCTTAAATAATTAATACTATATTTTATATTTTTCTTATGGTTATAAATATAATAATGGCAACACTAAATATAGATTACTAATTAATATTTTTAAAATTGTAATAATTATAAAAATAATAGCAAAAATTAAATAAATAATTTTCCATATTTAATTATAATTAAAATTATAAAAATATTTAAAGTTAAAATATTGTAATGTAATTGGTGCAATTTTCATTTTGTTAATTGTGGGTAGGCTGTCTGTAACAACTATATCTTTAAGACATGTAACACCTCAGTCTCTCCCGTGACCATGGATGCTGTAAAGCATTCGAAACGTCGGGAAACAAAAATACAAATAAATCCGCGACAAAATCCGAAAAGATAATTTTATTTAAAATGTCAAATATTCGCGTAAATCTAAGAAAGTATTATCAAATAATAACTGTTGAACTAAGAAAAATGTTGTTGCTCACTGATGATGAATAAAAAAAAGAAATGAAATAACTCTAACATTTAAATAAAAAAATATCTGTGTTAAAAAAAGTTTCAACAAAAAATCCATCCAACGGTTTCAGAGTAAAGAAGTAACAAACACACACACACACACACTTTTTTAGGTAATAGTTTAACTTTTATAGGTAATAATAGTTCGATGGTAAGCTTGTAATATATATAATAGCTTGAGTACATATGACAGTTCGCTATGTACGTCACAACTGAACTAATCTCGTTATTATTAATGATAAGTAATATTAGATAAATTATCTTACTCTGTACGCCCTCGGATATTATTAGGTAAGTACAAAGGTATGTAATTAGTGTTAAATAGACTATGAAACTGAAGTCTAAGTTTTGTGAACGGTTCATGTAACTAATTATAATTATGTTCAAGTAGTAAATATTATAGCGTACTAGCAACTCACCCTTGCTCCGCTCGAGTTCATTCCTACGTTACATTTTAACGTTTAGTATAGATTTCTCAGAGATGAGATATTTTCCCGCAGTAAAAAGTATCCTATATATTGACCCGGATAACTAGCATATATGGCAGGATAACATACAAAATTTTATCAAAATCCCTCCAGTGGCTTTTTCGTGATGCGGTAGCAGACAGACAGACAGACAAAAATTCTAAAAACTATAAATTCGGCCTCTGTATCGATAATAGTGTCTATTTCAATAAGATTTTAAAAAAAATATTTAATGTACAGATTCGGCTTCGTTACAATTTTATTATATTTATAGATTAAAAGTTACTTACTACAACCATTTTTTTTACGTGTAATCAAATCTAGTTTCACCTTATTTACATCTTATTTACATTAGTTACATATCATACTTTAATATTCTAATTGACAAAACATACGTATAAATAAATATGTTAGGACATTAACACACGGCAACATCTAGTTCCATGGTAAGCTACGAGGCCTGTGTTATGGATACTAGATAGTTGATACACTACACATAATATATTATAACTTTTAAATAAATATACATTATAAATATAAACACCTATGACTGAAGTACAAATATTCTTGCTCATGACACAAATAAATGCCCCCCAGCGGGACTCGAACCCGCGACCGCTAGCACAGCAAATATGGTAAGTACTACAAACTGAGCCAAACGTGTCGTTGTATAAAATTTGGACACTGATTTCCTTCATGCACTTACAGATTTGTCTTGTGAACTGTTATAATAAGTAATCGCTGCGTTTATGGAAACAACGAAAATATTGATCACACGTATCGCCAACAAACGTACATCGAGAAATATATATATAACATATATTAGTTTTTGTTTATATGTTTAGAAAGCGTTTTCTCAAAAACTGACTCATGAATAACTTCCTTCGACACACAACACCGCAAGAACGAAAATACCATCTGGTATAACCGCATTAATTATTCATAACGGTGAGTAGCCGAGGGTGTAACGAGCAACAAATGGATGGCTTGCAAATCTCTACACCCATGGGAATGGTAGTCTTCAAATTAGACCGCGCTGAAGGGTAAAATAGGTTTACAGAGCCCGTTTTAGCGTAATTATTTGTATATAATTTGACGACACGTTTGGCTCAGTTTGTAGTGACCCTACTTACTGTGCCTGCGGTTGCGGGTTCGAGTCCCGCTGGAGGCATTCATTTGTGAATGAGCACGAATGTTTGTACTTCAGTCATGGGTGTCATATTTATAATATGTATGTATTTAAAGTTATATATATATGTAGTGTATCAACTATCTGGTATCCATAACACAAATCTCGTAGCTTACCGTGGAACTAGATGGTGCTGTGTGTTAATGTCCCAACATATTTATTTATTTATAATTATTCTATATAGTTGGAAAGTTATAAACGTCTTAACAAACACTATATCAACAGTTGAATGAGTTTTCTGTGTTGAAGAAAAGCTGGAATTTGAAGCTTTGTTTTTAGTAACATCTTTATATCATATTGTTACACAAATTTTTAGCAGATTCAATTTTCACACGAAGAAAATGTTAATAATTATTAATTTCATTTGCATTTGACTTTACCTGTTAACCAAAAAAATTGCGTTGGAAACTACCAAGAACACATACGAAGAAAAATACATATGAAGTGATAATATATTTTATATCCAGAGGAGAAGAAAGAAACAAACAGTAAAATTCTCTATTATCTGTAAGAACTATTATACAAAATTAAAAATATAATTGAAACAAAAATTATAAAACATTAACACAATCGAGATGTCATTCACAAAATCACTCAACGGTCACTTAGGGGGGTGTACGGAAAAATATGTCATAAATTCATATAGCTGGGTGCGTGTCAAAACTAACCGGGCGCGTGTCAATTCGTTGCGAAAACAATTAAGGGTACAAGCGGGTCGCAATATACATAGAGGGACGTACCGCCGCGGGCAACGTGGCGACGCGATTAAAATACCTAAAATACACGACACCGTGTTGACGTCCTGATGAGACGAAATAAATTGTGTTGGGGAAAGGTGCCCGCCCGGGGGTGTTTCCGTGCTCTCAGGAAATGATGCTAATCATCGACCCTGTTTTTTGCTTATGCTACGTAATGCCACCCAGAATACGCCGATCTTTCGCTTTTTTTTTTCGAAGTTTTCGAGTTGTAGCGCTGATTTCGCCTTTTTCTTTGACAGAGACGACTTTTTATTGCGCATATGATGTTGCGAAAAAATTAATTTATATAATAAAGGCAGCATTATATTATATTTTTTTAAAGAAATGCTTCAATTGTCATATATAATTGTACTAACTAGGTACTTACTTTTACCAGCGAAACCTTAAGATATTTGTATGTATTAAATAATAAAAAAATATTGTTCTTTCCGTACATATAAAAATATCGTCATACATCTATCTATCATTTTATTTTGATCGTGGAGAAAAATATAATAATTCTATTACCATATCATTAAAATATACTTGACCGAATGAACTTCTAGGTAACCATATATTAACATAATACTATCAGCAAGCAAAAATACCAAAACCTCATTTATTATAACCCAAAAATTTAGATGAATCATTTTCATGCCAGTAAGCAGGTACAAAGTTAGCTTCCGACGTAAACAGAAACGCCGAAAAACAATACCGCAAACTTCACACAACATCAAAAGTCCGGCTAAATCAAACTGTTGCGGGCGTAATGGAGCCGTCAGCGGCCGACACCTCGTCATCGGGACAAGGGACGCCATTTAAAACTTTCCAGGCAACTGCATACGACGAATGTTAAGGTTCGTTTTCATTATTTGCTTGAGTGTAAATTGAAAAAAATTGTAAATAGTTTAACCGATTGTAGTAATGTACAAGTAAATATTACACTAGCAGTACACGCGGCTTCGTCCGCGTTCAAACTACTACAAAAACAAACTCTTTAACGCACCAACAGTAGCGCCACCTACCGGGTCCAATTGTATTTTCAAACTATTTAGGAGCCCATTGAAATATACACACAAAATTTCATCCAAATCGGTCCAGCCCTTTAGGAGGAATAAGGTGACAAACACACGTATAGAAGAATTATATACATATATTAAAGATGATTAAAGATATCCTTTGATACTCTCTACTTTGAATTTCATTGTAGTTTCATTCCTTTTGGTCTTCTTTTTAGGTCTAATTAAGTAAAATATATATACCAATATGTAAGTTTATATACTTCATAATATTCATCAATTTTATATATTTCTTAGATCCAATTAAAAAAAAACATAATATAAGGACTCTTACATATCATAATAGAAAGTTGTTAGAAAAATAGTGGGGTTTAAATATTAAAATAAATTATCGTCTTAGAATTTAATCGATCATTTAACCGGATCAATGCTACATTCTAAATCAAACATCAAAACCAGTACTAACCCAATTTTATATATAGGTATACTATAGCTAAAAAACTTTTCATTGGCGAAAATCGAATCTACGACCTTTGACTGAAAAACAGTAGAAAGCAGATAATATTAAGCTTATATGTATGGTCGGAACCTTTTGTGGGGGTAATGGAACCGTCAGCGGCCGACATCTCGTCAACGGTACAAGGACCGACATTTAAAACTTTACGGGCAAGTGCTCGCGACAAATATTATTACGAACGGTTTATATTATTATACAGTCGCCACATTTTGTTGATATTACAAAAAATACTTATCTATATAAATAAAAATGAATGTTGCTAAGCGCAAAACTCGAGAACGGCTCGACCAATTCAGCTACATTTTTTTTCGTATGTTCCTTAAGGTACACGGAAAGTATTAATAAAGAGAAAAAATATAAAATAAGGTATCTATATATCTATATAAATAAAACAATCGTGTTAGTTACGCCATTTATAACTCAAGAAAGGCTAGACCAATTTTTATGATATTTGATTTTTTGGATTGCTCTTAGTCCGGAATAGGTTAATAAGTATTAAAACATCAGAAAAATTAACGAAAAAAAATTACATGGCTAACGCTGGCTAATAATTATTTATATTTGTTTAATATAGGTTAAATAAGGTTACTTAATGGATTGTAACAAAACGGAGAAGTCATTCAATTTAGTTATAATATGTATATATTTTTTGTGTATATTTTGATACAAGATAAGATACCTCTGTGAGGTGAATTGAATTTACTCTTTAAAGACTTTCTCTTTTTTACGTATAACATGGCTCTATATCCATATGTGGTGGGAAAAAATCACTAGAAAAAAGATCAGCCGAAACAGACAGACAGACAGACAAAATTAAAAAAAAAAAGTTTTTCTTATAATTACCGTATATAATTTCAAGTGCATTTATTAAAAATCTGTTATTTTGAAATTACAAACAGACACTTCAATTTTATCTATTTGTATAGTTAGATAGATTAATCTGGCAGGCTGTCACTAATGTACCCAGCGTAAAGACGATCAATTAAAGCTCTGTACTCTATAGAAAGCTTACCCGTGAGACAAATTGTGACTCGATATTACCTCTTAATATAAAAGCTTAAGTTCATTACTGATTGCGAGTACGAGATTTATTATAAATCATTATTCAATCAATGCAATATATTATTTCTATGTAATACATCATATTAAGTATATTTCTCGGCCTTTTATAGGTTCATTCAATCGAGCTTATTTAGTTTATACAATTATATATATGTATAATATAGGTATAGTATTTATATATTTAGTTATATAGTATTTAGGTATTGGTTAATTATATTTTACTTGTATTTATTTTGTATATATTATATTATATTTGTATGATACGTATATGTATAAATATATAATCTATCAACTGTCTCTTTATTTGTTATTCGCGCCCCTTCTATCTTAGTACTATTTCCTACACACCTAAAGGTTGCCAGGAAAAAAATCGTTCTTATAGCGATAAGGCCGCCTCTTGTACCTTGTTCTATATTATGTATATTTTATTTTTCTCTTTTTTGGTGTACAATAAAGAGTAATTCATTCATTCATTATTATAATGTGAAAGTTTGTGAGGAAGGATGGATGGATGTTTGTTTGTTACTCTTTTACGTCAGAACTTTTACTTTTTATCCCGGGAAAATGTACGGTTCCCATGGGATAGATTTGTTTCTGTCTAGGGACGAACCCAAAGTGCAGAGAGAGTAAGTCGGTAGCAGTGGCGAAGGGTCCATAGAAGACGTCTTACCCTAAAATTATTTTGCTATAATTTTACATACATTTCATTTTTTAAATGTATAAATGTTCTTTTGGAAATATATCAGAGATTCGAGACCCAGATTCAAACCCGCTTTACTCGGTTTCCCAATCGAGCACGTTACCACAGGGCTATTACTGCCTTATACATACCTAAATATACAAGAATTGCTCATTTAACATTATAAGATATAAGACGATAAAAATTTAAAAGCACCTTTTTAAATCGATATTGCAATAAATAATACACATGATATTCTATCAGGTCGAATGTTCGGGACACATGATGTCGAGGCGTCAAAATGCGAAAGCTATTTAAGTTTAAACAATAGCCCTGGTGCACCAAGTTACGGTGGTTGTCACAAACAGGTGTACAATAAACGAACCTATTCCCTTACTTAATAGAACTATAATGGCTTGTCCCCACTGACAGAAATAAATGACACGGCGTACAGGAACTCCCTCAACGTCGTAAATGCTGGCTACGTATGACATTCACAGAAATTTTAGTTTTCTTGTTTGTAACTTATTTTATTTAATTTTTAAATTCTTACGTTGTAGATAATATATATTATGATTCAGTAAATTTAAGATATTTTATATTTTTATACTATTTTGACTCTTTTAAATATATATGTATATATATATATATATATATATATATATATATATATATATATACACACACGATGTAATCCATACTAACTATTACGTCATAAGGTAGGTAAAAATAATACCAGCTGGTTCCAGAGAATATAATAGAAGTAGTTTTATATCCTTTACTTCAGAAAACTGTCATATTATGTCCTTCCCAGAGTATCAAACTATCTCCATCCCAAATTTCGCCTAGCTTAGATTAGGCTGGCTATGATTCTTGGAAGCAAACAACGCAGACGGAGCTGTAGCCAAATGATTCGGCCTTTGTATCGATAATAATGTCTATTTCAATTAAAAAATTCAAACAATATTTAATGTACCGATTCTGCTTAGTTACTATTTTATTATATGTATAGATTTTTCCTTTTATTATTTATCACTCTCCTTTCAGAGTCACGAATAAAAATGCTTAAAAAAGCGCAACATTTAATATTACAAAATGTACACTGAGGCTGTACGTAATCAATGTACTGGGAATCAATGAGAGAGTCGAGTAATATAAATGTCAAAAATGCGAGGTTCGAGCGCGTGCGGGTGCATAACGAACAGTCCTCATAAATACGGTGTAGCCAAATTAAAAATACATATGGAAAAACGTTTTATTTCATCCCGTTTTATCTATCCAGGATCCAGTATTGAAATATTGTGATTTAAGTTGTAAAAGCTTGCTTTTTACGCGGATTAAAAACGGTTTTATGTCTGACTGGAGCTTGTTTTGTGGAGATGAAACGTGGTTATTAAGATGCTATGATTATTATTAACTAGCAGTACCCGCAGCTTCGCTCGCTCTAAAACAACAAAAAAACTAAAAAGATAGGTTTCTTATAAACTTTCATCCCGTATTTAATCCCCTTATGGGATGAATTTCAAAAAATGATAGAGTATGAATACCAAGTTTCAAGTAATTCTTATTATTTATTTTTTTGGGTTGTAACGTATTTTCCTGTGGGAATGAGATAATTTCCCCCGTTAAAAAGTAGCCTGTCACTCTTCAGCCCTCTTAATAGCTCCACACAAAAAATCACGCCAATCCGTCACTCTGTTTCGTCGTGAAAGAAGGACAAACAAAAAAACAAGCAAGCAAACAAGCAAGCATGCAAACAAACAAACACACTTTCACATTTATGATATTAGTATGGAAGTATTCAAAACCCAAAAAAATTTATTCTATTGATTAAAAAACTTTTTTTTTAATTACCTAAATATTTATTATTAATTTTGTATTTATTTCATTACTAGTAACTCACCCTCGCTTCGCTGAGTTTCGTCTCTAGGTACGTTTTAACGGTTAGTATGCAATAAATAGAATATATATTATATGATATATAGCATATAGTTTTCCTCAATAAACGGGCTATCTAATGCAAAAAGAATTTTACAAATCGGATCAGTAGTTCCTGAGATTAGCGCGTTCAAACAAACAAACAAAATCTGCCCATTTATAATAATAGTATAGATTAATATTTTCTTTTACTGAGAGTCTAGTTACCGCTAATTCGGAAATAAAAAGTCTCAGTCCTGAGAAGAATTGTATAAAGAAAGTCAGAGATTAAAATTATATTTTTCAATGAGTAACAATAAAAATTATAAGGAAATTTCAAGCTCTTTAGATATTATTTAATTTTGTTATTAGAGAGCAAGTCACGAAGAAAGGCATGTGACTTGGCTCACGTGTATCTAATATTTTAGATGATCAAATATGATTTCTACTTTACATGAGATCAAAGGGAACGTGGAGAAACCTAGCTATTGTTACCTGACTTTATCCATCAAATCCTAATTAGGAATATTACGAGCATTATAAAATAAAAATTATTTCAATCATCCCAATAAAGTTCTCCAGTTATGAGTTTACCAACAAACAAACAAACAAATAAAAATATTTTATTTATTTATGTACCATAAAAAATATGTTGCATATATAAAAATAGAAAACAAATATCTTATGTACAAAGGATGACTTACCTTAAAGAGTTAAATCAAGATCTCTACCATAATCTCTCGAGCGTGAAAAAAATAATAATAAGGTACAAACATCAATATAACCATACATATATACAAAAATACATACATACAAACAAACATATATACATACATATATACATAATACATAATTTTATATATTTAAAACAACTGATGTCGATATTGAAACCAAAATATATAAATGCATCAGTTGTATCATATAATAGAGAGATGATTTCATCGAAACTACCAAAACTATTTTCAGACGACCGTAGGTGGCTATTTATATTCAGGAACGATATTAAAATATGTTATAAGTGCCATTAAGCGACTTATATTTCAACATGATATATATTAATTTTAAGCTCCATGGTTAAAAAAAACATATGATGTTGAAATTTCCACCAATACGAGTTTTTATGTATTTGAGACTCCGTAATGATCCAAAATACTGATTACAATACGATTTTATTATTTTAAGGTATTTAGTTATATATATATTTAATTAAATTTATTTAGCCTTTTTTGAATAATGTGAGATATGAACTGCTTTTAAAAGATATACATACATATTACATATTATAATAAATAATAATAAATAAATAAATATGTTGGGACATTAACACACAGCACCATCTAGTTCCATGGTAAGCTACGAGGCCTGTGTTATGGATACCAGATAGTTGATACATTACACATATATAAACTTTAAATACATACATATTATAAATAAAAACACCCATGGCTGGAGTACAAACATTCGTGCTCATCACACAAATGAATGCCCCCAGCGGGACTCGAACCCGCGACCGTTGGCACAGCAAGTAGGGTCACTACACACTGAGCCAAACGTGTCGTCAATTAATAATAATATATTAAAAAGAATACTCCACGCTTCTTCGTATGGAGAATTAAAAAAAATATTCAGTGGTCAACTTGGACGCCATTATAATTTTAACATACATATATTATATGTATGTATAGAAAGTTGCATTGTATTGCTAACGCTACATTCAAAATTCTAAAATCGCTCTACGCGAATAAGGCCGGAAATAATTACTTTATTCCGTTACATTGACGAGGGAGAAAAAATGAATAGAAATATTTGTGTTGTAGTATAATTTGAAAAAAAAATGGTATGAATGTTCCTTAAAAAAAAAATAGGACACATACTGAAAATTATTAAATAAAATGATATTATAATTTTACTTATATTGCTCTTTAAATCAAATACCTAGCAAGTACGACGAAATATACCGCATTGAAGACAAGATTAACATTTTAAATATGGTTTATTCGAAGAAAAGGTTACAAGCAGCGAAAGTTTTTAATCAATTTAAAACAAAAAATATATATATATATATATAATAAAAATGGAACAATTCGTAACTTATACAACCCCTATCACGACCAGACTAGTAATTTTCCAAATTGAACATTGTTGTAGGGTGGCGGAGCTAGAATTACATGATTATACTCACACTATTACAATTGTAATACAGATTACAGGGTAGCTGTAATATTACGTCAAAATTGGAATGGAAAATAATGAGGGTGTATTCTCACTTACAAAATATAATGTAAAAAATATAGACATTGCTGACGCTTGAGAATTATTATATCACAAAAATTGTGGGTAGTGGGTACACTTCCCTTTTATCTGAATAAAATATTGTATTATTTTATATATATACTATCATTTGGCTACATCTCCGTCTGCGTAGTTTATGTAAAATTGCTAACTTCTAAGAATCATATCTAGCCTAAAGTACTATTTTCCTCTTTTAATCCGCTGAACCGATTTAGACGAAATTTGGGATGGAGATAGTTTGAGACTCTGGGAAGGACATAATATGATAGTTTTCTCAAGTAAGTGATATAAAACTCATCACACCTACGTGTATTATATATATATTCCATGCTATATAGTCTATGTATTCCATGCTAACTATTACGTCATAAGTATACTATAAAATGCTAAAATAATTTATCTAATAATATCTGCTAGTTCCAGAGATTAGCGTGTTCAAATAAACCAAACCACTCTCCAGTTTTATATATTAGCAAAAAATTAATGACTTGGCCGCTGCGTCCAGGGTTGGCTTCAAATGAGAGATCTGAACGGTCAACAGCACATATAAAATCTTTTGTATATGCATTCAACCATGATTCAGTTGACTAAATAATGTATATACACCAAGACTCGTTAACACCATGAATTGACACCATAAACTAAAAAAAAATAGTAAACTAAATCAACAGTAAACCAAACAATTCAAAGTAAAAAAACACATTTTTAAAAACAAGCTTTTATTTTTATGCGTAAAATAAGAATAAAATAAACATAAAAGCTTGTATTTAACTATTTTTTTACTATATATTTATATTTTTTTAACATTAAGTCGTATCTTACAAATAAATTAAAATATACAAGCGATTCGCCCTCACTTAGCTCGGGTTTGACGCGAATTAATTTTTCATATTATAAACCAGTTTCTGTAATATGTATAAATTTTACATATTACAAACCTTCGTTGTTACATAAAAAAATAAAACAGTAATAATATTTACATATCCTTATACACCGAGTTAGAATTAATCTCACATATAAACCAACAAGATCGGATAGACGCTTTCTAAGCGTAAGTAACATTCCCCAAAAGGGACAAGTAGACAAAAGCTACTATAAATCTTATGTAAATCGAGTGCAGGTGTCGTGATTCAGTACTGGAGCCGTATCTGCTAATGTGTTTACCCTGTTATATGTAGGGGTTTTTACATCCAGTGTATAATGAACTCCGTGTATTCCTTTCTATTTAGAAGCAGTATATTTATTACATTTTATTCACCCCTTTTTAACGTCCCACTGCTGGGCATGGGCTTCCATTTAATACGAGGGAGACCAAGCCTTAGTCCACCACGCTGGCTAAGTAGCAGTGGCCAAAATTATTACATACAAGCGATTTGTCCTCGTTTTACTCGGTTACGTCCCTAGATGCCTAATAGTAGCCTATGTGTTACTCCAGGTCATATTCTTTAGTTTATTCAAATCCATCAGGCCGTTTGAGAATGAAAAAGTAACAAACACACAATATTTCATATTTCTAATACTAATTCGATTTCCGTGTAAAAATATAAAATTTTCATTAAAACATATAAAATGTGCATACATTTGAAGAAGAGTTATACATATTTTTAATAAGATCCGTTTAACAGAACTATTTTATATCTCTACATTTCCTTTGTCTAGGTCCACTTAATGATATAAAAAAAAACTTTTTTTTTACATTATCACACAGCACCGTCTAGTTCCATGTTAAGCTACAAGGCTTGTGTTATGGATACCAGATAGTTGATACGCTACAAATATATAGCTTTAAATACATATATATTATAAATATAAACACCCATGACTGAAGTACAAACATTCGTGCCCATCACACAAATGAATAACCCCAGCGGGACTCGAACCCGCGACCACTGGCACGGCAAGTAGGGTCACTAAAAACTGAGCCAAACGTGTCGTTAATACTACATCAAAACTATAAATTAATTACATAGTCAAAACACATTAGATGACCTAATTACATACATATAGGTACTCGTATTCTAACTACAGCAGTTCGCGGCTACAGCTTCAGTGTATATACCAAACAAACATCGCGAAGGCGACGTTTGCATTAAGTTTTATTACTTCCCTTGTAAATTGTAGGTGCGATATAGTAAGGCAGTGGAGTCGCTATGTATTTTCCTTGTGATAAAAGTGTACCTGAGTTTCCGAGGTTTTCGCTGTTCGCGCGTTGGTTACTGTTGTTATTTATTGTTATTGTTGCAATC
This sequence comes from Brenthis daphne, assembly GCA_947093115.1. Lineage (NCBI taxonomy): Eukaryota > Metazoa > Arthropoda > Insecta > Lepidoptera > Nymphalidae > Brenthis > Brenthis daphne. The sequence continues at coordinate 2,998,092 of OX352471.1, forward strand.
CTATAAATGTATGTGCCGTGTTATCATTTTCTTTGATTTAACTCGATTTTCTTTAAAATCGAATAATATTTGCAGTGGATCCTTTTTCCTATTTGTGACATAACTGATCGAAGGTAGCAATTTCAATTTCCGCTTTAAAAATAGCAAATGTTAAGCATGGCATGTTAAAGCAATGTTTGAATGAAATATATATACTACATATGATAAATGGGAAATTTTAATTATTATTTAAAGCTGTTTTAAATTTTACATTTTAAGACGAATAATTAATTCAAAAAAACACATACTCGCATTATATATACATATATATATATATATATATATATATATATATATATATATATATATATATATATATATTATATATATATATATATATATATATGTGTGTGTGTGTAGTGGGCTAGCATGTACGGCTGCACACCCGGAGGTCCTGGGTTCGAGTCCCGGGTCGGGCTAAGTTTAGTTATTGAGTCTTTCTGTATAGTAAGTCTCAGTAATAACCTGGAGTTGGGAAGTTGGCGGTGTTTCACCCCCGTGCCTCGGAGAGCACGTAAAGCCGTCGGTCCTGCGCCTTAACTCTCACCGGTCGTGTCGAGTGGTCGTCCCACCGGAGTATGAGAGTGATAGAAATAGAGAGTGCACTTGTGTTTGCGCGTACACTTGAGCACTATAATATCTCCTGCGCAGTTGGCTAATCTCAATGAGATTGGCCGCCGTGGCCGGAATCGGTCAGGAGAACATCATCATCATATATATATATATATATATATATATATATATACGAGTATATATACGTTGAAGAAGTTATTATAATTTAGATTTCCATACATATATACTCGTATAGATCAACATTTTATATTAAAAATTCATAAATATAGACAAATTCAAGATCAAATACAATCTATTAACAAAGTTCCTTTAGAGTGAGTTTTGTAAGTAGATTGTATTAGCTATAATAATATAAAAAACAAACATATATTATTCTGTTTATGTACCGTACCGAGTTACCTTTGAAGATATCTTTTCGAGAACCCCTCGTTTACAGAAAAAAAAATCACCAAAAAAAGTGGTGTAATTACCACTTTTTATTGTTTTTTTCTAAAGAAACTTAAGAATAATTTCTTATGTCATACTAATTTACACATCATGTAGAGTATAAATAATAATTATAGATACGAACATTGAGTACAGTTCATTAGCGGTATTGAATGTAACGCGCGCGGAATGCAAAGAGACTCCTAGCACGATATCTGACTCTGTGTCTCGTTATGTTAGTGTTACTCGTATACCATATTCATATTGCGACCGCGAGTTTTCACTAAACTCATACAAATTATATGTTTTTATGAGGCCCTGGTTTTACTTAGCCTTTCTATATAAGTATTATTCTAGAAAATATTGATTCTCATATAAACTAGATTTTTCATCCTTTTCACCTTTTTAGGGTTAAGGGGTTGAATGTGTAGGGATTTGGGTTTTTTTTCTGAAATCGATTTGATTTAAGTGTTTTAAAAAGAAATCCAGACATGTTTATATAATTTATATTATTAAATATCTGTTTTTCCTTCTAAAAACTATCTTTGTAAGAAAAATTAAAAAAAATATATTAAAAGTATATATACCTAGTGTATATTTTAAAAAAAAAGTTATAACAGAAATTACTGTAGAACACTTGTTTTCAAACTTTCTTATTCGATCAAACTAACGAACTAATGAAAACAACGGTAAAATTTAATTCGATAAAAATTATAAATAAACTATAATACACTTTACTACAAAAATCTGAAGGGAGTCAAACAAAAACGATCTAGGACTGTGTACTTTGGAAATACCAGTGAAAGGGTATGGAAGCGAAATTCGCAACAGGCGTGCCCCGGAACGAATTGACCGGCGACTGAAACCGGACAGAATCGGGCAGAATAAAACCGAAATGTTGAACAGGAATATTGGTGACGCGACACGTCGAAAATGTTAGCCGGCAAATGTAGTTTTACGATTTTCGCCGCCAGAACACAGTGGGTATAAAACTTTTTATGCTTTCAGGCAAAAATAAAATATACCGAGGGAAATGGTGGAATCTTGTTACAACTCTTATTTAATTCGATTTTATATGTCAGAAAGGAGACCGACGCCACATAAACTTGTAAACTACTTCAAGTATTTCGGGTCGCGTGAGCAAATCGCTAAAATTGAATATAACACTGATATTTTTCCCCCGTTTATAGTGTTTTGACGTAAAATTTTGTCATTTATTGATATATTCAAAAATATGACTTTATTAAAAAAAAAAATAACGTCATATTTTTTAAAATATATTCATTTTATTCATCATATAATAAAAACCATCAGTGTATTCTCCAAACGTATAATTATTATTGATTCACATATAAGAATTACACCACACTTAACACTACGTATATCACTGCTTTTACTGAAATTACACAACACTGTTTCAGCATAACTTCACCGTAACTCTTACTAAATTAGAATGAATCCTAATAATACGAATCACTCCTTTTATAATAATTTTAATTTTAATCAATCCACCTTTTTAATAATTTTAATGTCATTTCAACTACTTCCGTCGTAATCACAATAAACCATTTATGTATCTAATTTAGAAAATAAGACTGTAATATATTATTAAAATAAATATAAATTATTTCGAGTACATTTCATATTTTTTTTAAATCACACCAATAATTTAAGTTTAACTTTGATTATTCCTAAATCATTTCAATATTTGATTTAAAAAAAAAACTTTTTAACAAAAAAATAAAAACCAACTTCAAACAAAAGCACTAAAAAGTAAAAAATAACTGATTGGTAGTTTTCATTTACTATACATACCTAATCAAATATTTTCGAAGTCGGTGTGCTTTGCTTTGTATGGGCTGGCACCGATTTCGAAAATATTTGATTAGGTATGTATTTAATAGGTAGCCTTTAATTACTTAGCCAAAGCACACCGACTTCGAAAATATTTGATTAGGTATGTATAGTAAATGAAAACTACCAATCAGTTATTTTTTACTTTTTAGTGCTTTTGTTTGAAGTCGGTTTTTATTTTTTTGTTAAAAAGTTTTTATTTTTCCCTTTTTAGTGTAGACAGTAGTAGCAAAGTAAGGATTCTGACGTGTTAGGCTTGTCAAATCAAACAAAATAAGCCCAAACTCAAAGTATCTACTATTAGCCGTTGAAGAGTTTCACCTATCCACCTTCTGGCCTTGCCATCAGATCAGGTCAACAACACCGAACCACTGCACTATAAACGGAAATAGAAATACTTGCAAAGTTTCAAGTCAATATGACAATTAGAAGTAGGTTAAATTCATCATTAGTTGTTTTTCCACTCTTAGGGGTGGTATTTTTTTTTAAATTTAAATGGGACCAATCTGGAAGTATACCCTTTCAAACAAAACAAAAATTGTCCAAATCGGTTAATAAATGACGGAGTTCTGAGGTAACAAACATAAAAAAAAAACACAGTCGAATTGAGAACCTCCTCCTTTTTGAAGTCGGTTGATAAATTTAGTTTCTTTTTTTTAAATAGTACATTTCCATACTTAATATAAAATAATAATTTCATTGAAACTCCAATTAATATAGGTTACTTTGAATACATCTGACAATTTTAGTATTAAAATTAAGCAATCACAACAATCAAGAGTTTATTTTTACCATGAAAATATGAAACTGTAGCAGATAGGCAGAGTAATACGTTATTATTCATTGATGCAAACGTACAGACAATACGCAAATCGTCCGAGTGTAACATACCTTACAATGGCTCATTCACGGACAAAGCGTACGTAACGAGGCCGCGCCGGATACGGGCCGGTGCCGGCGACGGCATTGCACCGCCAGCGATATTTCCGACGACATGATGTCGTATCAAGCTTTAAGTTCACCATCCATGAGTGGAGAGAATATATTTATAAGATACTCATGTGTGTTTAAAAGAAAAAAAGCAGCATAACATCTGGTAAAACCAGTCTTTACTGTTATGCTTATTAAAAACCCTAGTTTTACTTCATACATGTATACTAACCTTATTTTTTTAACTTTTTTTCTAGCCTTATAAATAACAAAGGAATCACAGCAATTTTTCTTTCTGTAAAAATATATAATTTCAGTATGAAATGCTTTTGGATTTGTAATATATGGAATTAATCATACTCGCAGATCTACGAGTATATTTAATATTTATACTAACCATTTTATACGTCCATGTATCAATACAAAACAAGTAGGTCATCAATTATGGCGAAAAGTGACCCATATTTCACTAATATACATATCTCAAAGTGAACTGAATGTTAGGATAGAAAGGGTTGCGTTTTTATTTTTTTAGTATGGACATTCTCTACATAATCAGTTGAAAAACTTTAAATTAATTTGTTTATTTTTTATTGAATGTGTTTGAGTAATGTCATTCTGACCAATTTTGGCCACGAGGGCCAATTTTATTGAGACTAGCGAACTGCGCAGGAGATATTATAGTGCAAAATTGTACGCGTAGACACCAGTGCACTCTCTATTCTTGTCACTCTTAAATTCCGATGGGACGATAATTCGGCACAATTAATAAGAGATCAGGCGCAGGACCAACGTCTTTACGTGTTCTCTAAAGCGTGGGGGTAAAACACCGTCAACTCAACAACTTCTGTTGTTACTGGGACTTAACAGAAAGACTCAATTGCTTAGTTGACCCGACTCGGGACTCGAATCTAGAACCTTCGGACGTGCATGCTAACCACTACACTAGTGAGGCAGTCATGTTTAAGTATTATTTAGATAACGAATTATAATAACGAAATATTTGGAAACTCCAATTTTTGATAAATGGTAAATGTATATTTCACAATAAGAGATAAAAATAATTTTCAAAAACGTACAGTCACATGTCTTTGTGGGTGAGTGTCGTCTTAAGTTTAGTTTAACCAATTTATAATCAAAAAAAAGCATAGGTATATGTAATTATATGACGCTCTAATATAGCCTTTAGTATGTAAGATTTACTTTTCCCGAGATGTAATACTGTTACAGGGAGTTTGCGATGTCACTTTTTATATGTTGACGGAAGATTAACTAGATTTTTTGCGTTGATTGTTAACATTAATATTTTGTCGTATGTAAAAGAATAACACCAAATGAATTTTCATATTGAAATAAACGAAAAATAAACTCCTGCTTCGTATATTTGTTACAAAATTGATAGTTTGCTATAACTTTAAACACGTACAAAGCCGTTTTTTTATATCTATTAAATTAATATCAGATGCATTTCGATTTTATTTCAACTATCATCTATTTACTTCTTATAAGAATTATGTTTTATTAATGTAGTTTATTACTTTAGCTAAAATAAAAGTTAATTTAATCTTTTATGAAAAAAATGGAAAACCGTAATCTATACATATAATAAAATTGTAACTAAGCCGAATCTATACATTGAATATTTTTTGGAAAGTCTTATTGAAATAGACATTATTATCGATCGATACCGAGGCCGAATCTATAGTTTTTATAATTTTTGTCTATCTGTCTGTCTGTTACCGCATCATAGAAAAATCACTGGAGGGATTTTGATGAAATTTGGTATGGTGATAGCTGGTTATCCGGGTCAAAAAATGTAAGAGTATATTAATATGTAAAGCCTAAGAATTTGGTTTTTGGTCATCTGAACGGGGGCGGACCCGCGGGCAATGCTAATTATCAAATATGATACGTGAAAAACAAAATATTACATAAATTTATTTTGGGTCAATTTAGGTCTTGACCCTAAACACATTATGTGTGCATTATGATGTCATTAACTATCTTGTCGCAATAAACTATAATAATAATATATTAAGATCGGAACATTAAATCTTGCTAAGTAATGATAAATATGTCTTGGCACAAGGTATATTACATTCATATGAATTATTAACGCTAGCATTTCAACTATGTTTTTTAGGTTTATTTGTTCTGATTATGGACGGCACGATTGGCTCAGTTTGTAGAGATCCTACTTGCTGTATGCTTGCTGGTCGCGGGTTCAATCCCGCTGAGGGCATTCATTGGTGCGATGAGCACGAATGTTTGTACTATAGTCATGGGTGTTCATATTTACAATATGTATGTATTTAAAGCTATATTTGTGTAGTGTATCAACTGTCTGATATTCATAACACAAGCCTCGTAGCTTACCATGGAATTACATGGTACTGTGTGTTAATAATAATAATAAATTTTTACTTCAACTAACTTAGACTCATATTTTGTTAGTATACAAAGTGCTTATATTTTAATGTCCCAAAATATTAATTATTATTTATATAAGTAGACAGATGGAGTGTTATACAATTTTTGGTAGTCCTTTTATCAATATCTTGCGAAATTATATTATGCCTTAAAATTATACAATTCAATTCTTATAGACGACTCTTATAATAAATTTCAATGTCAATGTCAAAAAGCGTCATTTGCAGTTTATGACTACTATTTTGCTATACGAGTACATGTAGTTTTCTTTTAAATAATGGAATTTTTACAGATGTATTAGTTTATATACAATTTTGAGAATAAGATATAAATAATAAATATAATACTATATTATTTTTTATTTTTAAATATTAGTTACTTTAATGATATGGTGTAAGAGAAATTAGTGCATAATATAGTTTTTAAAACATATAAATTGCAAATATTTCAGTTCCAGTTCTCCCATATCAATATATACCTACTGTTGTGACCAGAATAAAGAAAATGCAAAAAGTAAATAAAGAAGAGAAGAAATATACTTCAGCTCTCTTTTCTTTTGGGTTTTTTATAGTAGAAACTAGCAAAATTGAGTAGAATAGAGAGCGTAGAAGTAAAAAGCAGATGTGTATCGGTAAATTTAAAATACATATCTATATATAAAACTCTAAACTATTTCAAGTGTCTTAATCTTCAATTAGCTGCATAGCACTTGTAATTAATATAATATATTAGCGTGGAAATGGTACTGACGTCAACGCTCAAAATGTATTCGTGTCAATGTCTTCTAACGGAAATAAACCTGCTGCAGTTCAACAAAAATATTCATATAAAATTGTTTAATCATTTCCATTCGATGTATTTTATATCAAAAATTGATCAATTTTTATTAAGTGATGCCAAGAAGTAGGCAAGTATCATGGGTTTTATGCTCGTTTTAGGTATTTTTTTTATTATCATCAGTCGAAAGACATCTATGTACTCGTACCTCTCCCAAAAATTTACACGGCAGCTGGTCTTGTACCATCCGCGTCCAATAGATTCCGGCGACTTATATGTAGTCCTTGGTCCATCTTGTTAAAGAAATAAATTTATACCTAATTTACTATGTTATTTTCTAATGCTTATTTCCTTTCGATTTTGTTATAATGAAAAGAATTTAACAATTAACATTTTATATTTAACATTTAACATATAAATTAATACTACATTAACATCTCCATTTCTCTGATTAGGTTGTAGTGGTAATTCTAATCCGTCAAATAATAAATATTAAAATTATAGTAAAGTCACAATAAGTTAAACAGAATAAATCAAAGAAAAACATAAGTATATTTAAAATAATATAAAATATCAATTAAAAAACTCTACTATAGGAATTTCATAATCAAATATTACAAATCTTAGACCATTGAAGGCCACTCCGAAATCGACTACTATTATACCATATAACCTCCTCCAATTATATCGAACATTTTTTAAAACAAATCATCCTACAAAATTCATCGCAAAGTCCTCAAAAATACCACATTGTACGTTAAAATTTCAAAGAGGATGTAAAGTTCCGAAAAGAGATATGCATTTTGACTTTAGCCGAGCCAATTTACTGTTTATTTCGTCTCGGAAAGGATTAGGTTTCGCGTCGAGCAACAGGTGCCCCCCTAGTCCCCCCACCCGCCTACCAACAAAAGGATCAAAAGAAACTGAATTGTTATCTGAAAACTATCGTCATTGGTTGGATAAGTGATAACGAAAACTAGCAAGTCGTTAATTAATAAAGTCAATTTCAATATGTAAACTTGACCTCCTTGGGGTCTATTAAGTCTCTAAACAAAGCCAAGTAAGGGCGGCTAAACTTGTGATTGAATAAATTGTCGCTCCTTGTAAAAAATAATCTTAGAATGTCGAATTGCTTTTGGAATTTAAAAAAAAATATAATTTATAAAATATCTTTTGAGATGTATCGTTTTTTGTGGGACATAAAATCACTTTTCTAAAGAAATAATATATTTTTAACTTTTTATTTCACAGTTAAAAACATTAAAAAATCATAAATTGGTTTTAATCTTTTAACAATGAAGATAAAAAAATCTGTTAGTATAAAAATTTGTCAAAAAGTGGCGTGGTTTGTAATTCTTATAATATTAATAAACAATTCTTGTATATATATTTATTTCGTGTATCTCGGAAACGGCTCTAACGATTTGGAACAAATTTTGTATGTAGATAAAGCTTTGCTTGCCAGTTTATCTCCATAGATATACGATAGTACAAAAAATACAAATATAATATAAATAAAAATATAATATAAATAATAAGTAAGACAGTGGCTGACAGTATCAAAGTACCAAGTAACATAACATTTCAAATCACATCATTATTAATAAACATACCGTGGAGTATCAAAGTATAAATGCGGAAACCATCACGCGCATTACCCACCCCTGTATCGTTTGCTATTTCACTAATTAGCCTGCGAGCTGAAAGGGAAGAGACCTATTGGGTTCTTTCAAAAGGCCACCCGGACCGAATGGGTTTGATCCTTAGATAATAATTGATGTAAAATATATTTAATAGTAATGTGTAATAAATATATTTAACAATAATGTGTATTAATATGAAAATCAAGAGCAGACACCGTTTTTAGTTTACGTCTATTGGGTTGGAAGTAACAAGTTCCATATCTATACATAATAATAAAATTCTAATTGAGTCAAATCTGTACATTAAATATTTTTTGGAAAATCTTATTGAAATAGACATTATTATCGATACAGAGGCCGAATCTATCGTTTTTAGATTTTTTGCCTGTGTGTCTGTCTGTTACCGCATCACAGAAAAACTACAGGACGGACTTTTATGAAATTTGGTATGGTTGTAGCTGATTATTCGGGTCAACATATAGGATACTTTTTACCGCGGAAAAATATCTCATTTCTGAGAAAAAATACAAAAGTAACGTAAGAGTATACTAATATGTAAAACGTAAGAATTTAGTTTTTGGTCATCTGAACGCGGGCGGAGCCGCGGGCAATGCTAGTTAAATATATATAAATAGTATAACTTAACGTAAATAGAGATCAATGGGTCTGAATAGGTGAACTTAACGCTTTTGTACTGTTTACATATTAGTGACACTTTAATTTTAGTAGAGCTGGAGGTTGGAGTGGAGATGGAATGTAAAATATCATTTTTCAATTCTTTCTTGTTACTGGCTTCAAAAAGAGTCAGTTGAGCACAGATATCAATGCCCCTAATGTTACGTAGAATAGAGAAGAAAGGCGTAATTTTTAATAAATCCGTTTAGATAAATCACGTCAATTTAATTTTGTATTGCAGCATAAAAGAAAAACAAACAAGCAAACATAATATCTTTGCATTTTATTAGTAATGATCGTATTTTATATTGTTATTGTGACAAGTGTGCAATCTGATAAATTTTAAGAAAAAAAATATATAAACGCATACGTCTTTAAAAGCTTCAATAGTAAGACTTGCAAGCAGATTAGCAATCAATTAGCAAAAAAAAAAAAACAAAATACAAAGATACAAATTAAAAAAAAAAATACAGATACAATTAAACATAATGTACTTTACAAAAAATATATATAATAACATACAATACACATACAATCCAAACATACAATACAAACGTACAATAACAAAAATAATATTCAACTTTGCGAAAATAGAATACGGTACCTACAATCAAAGTTAACTACTGCACTATATCATCATTATACATTTTAATTATACGAAAAACGGTTAAATTTTCTAAGTATATTATCGTACTGTAGACAGAAATCCAATAGCCATTCCATTCGAAACGAAGGAAAGACATTGTGCGCTTTCAAAAGGCCGGACCAAACTTCGCTGTCCGTATGATCCTCACTAACTTTGTAATGAAAATAATTTTGTAGTGATTTACATGTCATACATTCAAACGGGCTTAGCTATAGATTTGTTTATTTACTTCTTTCTTTTTGACCGTATTGTGAACCGATTTTTATTTGATACATTTTGAAGGACCATGCCACAAAATATATTATTATGGGACAGTATAGTATAGTCTAATACATACAGTATATTATAATACATATTACTATAATTTGAATATTCAAAAATTGCAGTAAATCTCTAAGTATGTTGCTTATATGTTGTATGATAATTCCTTTTTTTTTTAACGTTGGGAAATGCATTTACGCACGACGTGTGGGCTCACCGGCCTAATACAGCCAGTACTACCCACTAAAACCCAACAAAACCTTCCCCCGTCTTAATGGGGCGTCGCAAGATCGCTTACGCATTCAACTACGACGCCCCGACGGCAGGTCTGCCGAAGCAGACCACCACAACCATGGGGTTGCTCCAAGGTCCACTCTGCTATCAGAGAAGTACCAGGAGCAACCCGCATACTACACCGCCCTACGAAGAGGGCCACCTCCCTGTGCGTTTCTTAGCTTCGCGCCCGGTTGGATTGCCGGGCACTACTGAGCCCCCCCACCACGACAAGGTGAACGCACGTTGGGGGGGTGTATGATAATCCCTGGTATTCATGCTATTAAACAGATGTTTTTCATTCTTCTAAAGTCCGTCACGTCAATATAACAAGGTAAATAAATAAATATCTTGGGGCATTAACACCTAGCATTTAGTTCCATGGTAAGCTACGGGGCTTGTGTTATGGATACCAGATAGTTGATACACTACACATATATAACTTTAAATACATACATATTATAAATATAAACACCCATGACTGGAGTACAAACATTCGTGCTCATCACACAAATTAATGCCCCCAGCAGGACTCGAACCCGCGATCGCTGGCACAGCAAGTAGGTTCACTACAAACTAAGCCGAAAGCGTCAACAATATAAATATTGATAGAGTATCGTATTTTAAAGTTTGAATAAGAGAATTCTCTTGTGATCCAATATTTATGGAGCAAAGCACTATTGCTTTCGACATAATAAATAAACGAAATATATACTTCGGTAAGACTGAATGTTGAAATAAAAAACACATCTGATAGGTCGTTAGTGCCTATTTAGAAAAAAAAAACAAAAAACAGGCTTATGTTGTCTTATGCTAATGATTACACTGTGGAGGTTGAATTGAAATATATTTTTAATTAGAGCACTTCGAGATCTTTTAATACATCGATTTAATTTAATATATATCTGCACAGGCTATCTTTAATAGATTACGACTGATTCAGAATGCAGTTTCATAGAAAAAATAATACAAAAATCAGTAGTTATTTTAAATTGTAAACTTATTTACATTGCTTAAATATAAAGTAAAAGCTTAGAAACCATTGAACAGAATAATTGAGATAATTTGATAGCATCCGTATGAAACTTAACTTATAAAAATTTTTACTTACTGAAAAAAATTATGTATTTACTGATATTGATAAAAAATTTCAAACTTATTCTATTCCCCTAGAATTAAAATTGAATCTGTATACCTGTCTATGACCAGAAACCTCGTCAAATCTGCCATTTCGTGTATTTAATTGTTTTTCCTCTCACACGCACCACTGGCTATGCTTGACTCATATAAAATTAGGGGTTGGTTCGACAGGGCGATTATTCAAATTGATGATACATTTTACGAGCGGGCAGCACTCCCTTCAAAAATCTCATAGAAAATTTGTGAAGGCGTTTGGTAATATTAACATATCTGGGATATTTTTTTTTTGGATATTAGTGTTTGTCCGCGGCTCCACTCGAATAGTTTAATTATATATATTTTTTGTTTATTTTTCAATAGTCAAACTCAACAACTATTAATATTAAAACACCAAGACATCAATTTTAAAGGAAAAAAATCAGGGTATAATGTGTAATTAATTTCTATGAGATAGAAAGATATCTCCAGTACATAAATTTTTTACCAATGAGTATTTTAAGAACTAGGTCATATATAAAATTCAATTTTCTACATTCTTAGCGTACAACATTGTATCACATCAAATTCTGTATTTTACAGTTTGTACACATAAATTGCAAATAGAATGGACTCCCCTATAACAGAACATATTTTAGTTTCGATCATAAAATAAATAAAGTTATGCAACCGGAAATGGTATTTTGTTCGCCATCTATCGTAAAATCCAAATTATTTGCATCTACGATACAATATAATATACAAATTGTTAGCCACCGTAGAAAATTGAATGTATGTTCATGGTATCATATCTCCAAGATAAATGTTTTATCAAAACGGTGCTCCTAAAATAATGTTTTTAATACTCCTATACTTTCCTCTCAATGTCTACTTCTTAGTATTTTAAAAATTAATTGCTAATAAATAAATAAAAACTGCTTTCATCCAATACTTTTTGTACTACTAGATGGCGCAAACGGAAATCTATATCTATATAAATTATGAGAACAATATACATATATAGTATTTACACGTAACAGAAATCGAACCCGTGATATCATCAGATATTAGCCTTTATCAAATAATTTTTTTAGGAGTTTTTTCATTTGTTTAATCATGCACGACTCGGGAAAAGCTAGATGAATCTTAATATACTTTTTATTAGTGTACAGAGCTTCAACGGGATCTACGTGCTCCCATAAAACTCGTGCAAACAGAAGCTCATGTTAAATAATTGGAAATAAAATTACACAAACGAGTGAACCTTTTAGCAGTAACCAGCATACGATAAAATCAAAGATCTCTTATACTTCAATGTAATTTATTATATTAAAGTCTAATACTCGATAATGTAATCCGTATATCTATGTGAAAGTTTGAGAGTATGTATGGATGCTTGTTACTCTTTCACGCCAGAACGGCTGAACGGATCTGGATGAAATTTGGCACAGAGATAGATTACAGTCTGGAATAACACATAGGCTACTTTTTATCCCGAAAAAATGTACGGTTCCCGTGGGAGATATTTGTTTTTTTTTATTTGCGAACCCGAGTGAAAAGCCGCTAGTATATAAATAAATTAGCGACTTACGCCCGCTTCGCTCAGGTTCGTCCCTAGGTACGTTTTAACGGTTACTATGGAATAGGTATGATGAGTTATTGTAGGTTGCTTTATAATGTATTTTCCCGTAAGAATGAGATAATTTCACGCAGTAGAAAGTATCTCCACACAAAAAATCACGCCAACCCGTCACTCCCTTTCGACTTGAAAAAAGGACAAACAAACAAACACATTCACATTTATAATATTAGTATGGACAGTAGATGTATCACAGATGAATAACTTAAAATATGGTCTGGTCCCTTTTTTACTAAATAATATTTAATATTGATTTTAATATTCATTTTCCTCTTTATCTTTTTCTTACTGTAAGCTAACAATATATTCTGCATATACTTTTATTTGTACTTTCATTTTATTCTATGCGTCGAGCGACTTACCTTACATCGCACACATATAACGACACGTTCGGCTAAGTTTGTAGTGACCCTACTTGCTGTGCCAGCGATCGCTGGTTTGAGTCCCGCTGGGGGCATTCATTTATGTGATGAGCACGAATGTTTGTACTCCAGCCACGGGTATAAATTTATAATATGTATAATGTATATATTTAAAGTTATATATGTGTAGTGTATCAACTATCTGGTATACATAACACAAGTCTCGTAGCTTACCATGGAAGTAGATGGTGCTGTGTGTCCCAATATATTTATTTATTTATTCGCTTGGGTTCTTGCTTCCCTTACTGTACATTATTGCAACATACTATGTATGTGTTAGTCCAGCTCATAGACTTTATATTATGTACTTAATATCAAGGCAAATCTATCCAGCCTCTTCAGCGTGAACGAATAATTATCTTCAACTATTAGTTTTCATCATAAAAAATCATATATTCCCGAAATTCGCATCTAATAAGAATTTTCAAGCATAAAGTAAAAATTTAAAAAACCCCCTGGACCGATATTAACCAAACATAGCTAAGTACCACCGCAAGAAAACTGGCTTCAAATGAAAAAAAACACATCGAAATCAGTCCATCCGTTTGAGATCTACGATGCCACAGACAGACACACACACAGACAGACATCAACGTCAAACTTATAGCACCCCTCTTTTGCGTCGGGGGTTAAAAATCAAAACCATTTACGAGTATTAGTACATATAAATTTCTAGGACTTGGCTCTTGAAACTATAATCGCGTACATTCTAGATGTAGGTGTTGATAAGTGCACATGTACTGGATAATAGGGGTTGAATTATCTGAATCGTCTTTGAATAATCGGTCGAGTGCATGCAATTATACGGCCATGCATTATCACTGTTCAAGCGTTTATCGTCGATTAGAATATGAATAAATCATAGGGTATTGCCGGCGATTGGACGTAAATAGCTACGCGTTAGATGCATTGCCCACAATACATATTACATATTGCTATGCTATAAACAAAAAAAAAAGGCTAATATTAATACTTTCTTAGATTTACGCGAATGTTTGACATTTTTAAATAAAACTATCTTTTCAGATTATATTAATATTGTAATGTAATTGGTGCAATTTTCATTTTGTTAATTGTGGGTAAGCTGTCTGTAACAACTATACCTTCGAGACATGTAACACTTCAGTCTCTCCCGTGACCATGAATGCTGTAAAGCATACGAAACGTCGGGAACCAAAAATCAAAATAAATCCGCGAAATAATCCGAAAAGATAGTTTTATTTTAAAAAGGCTAATATTGTTTTTATTAGGTAGTCCATTGAAATAAATTACTCCTTGTCTATGTCTATATATTTCCGCTTCCCGTCAGTGTCGCTGTCTTCGCCATCGTAGTTTATAAAAATAAAAAAAATGTCTTCTGCACACACTGTCACACTGTCACACGTATGTTTTATAAGTCTAATAAATATATAATGCCAAAAGTTGTTTTAAGTCTCTAAACCTAAAAACCTGATATGGTGTCAGAAGTAAAAGTCAATAAGAAGATACAAAAGTCAATAAGAAGAAATGGATCAAGAAAAGAAATCGCACTCGTCGCCATTACAGCCATCACAGGTAACAAGTCCCAATGCATTAATCGGCCCAGGTTTTATAAAACCATTGGATTTAAAAAGCGACAACATGCCTCTGAGCTGGAAAAACTGGATAACGCAGCTAAAAATTTATTTACGAGCTAACAACTTGGAACACGAACAAGACAACCGCAAGGTCGCCATCTTGTTACATTTTATAGGCGCCGAAACGCTACAAATTTTCTACTCGTTCAACGTGTGTATTGATACCGTAAAATTTGATGCCCTTATTGAGAAATTTACACACCACTTTACTCCTCAAGTCAACATCACCATGGAACGCCATAAATTGTTTAACCGACGTCAGGGAATAGAAGAATCCATTGATGATTACGTCACTGACCTAAAGAATATAAGCAAACAATGTGAATTCAAAGAATTAGAAGATTCAATCCTGAGAGACATATTTAGTTGGAACCTTACACCTCAAAATCAGTACATTAAAGAAAAAATATTACTAAAAAAGCCACATACGTTCCAAGCAGCTATAAACATTGCTAAATGTGCTGAAATAACAAAAATACAAGCGAAAACCTTAGAAGATACAACATTTGTAGGCCAAATACAGACAAATAAACAAAGAAACAGGTCAAGACATCGCCAACATCAGCCAAACATCACCAGACAGTCCAGCCGTTCCAGACAATATAGCAGTTCAAGACGGTCAAATACTACAGAACAACCAAAATGCAGTCGATGCGGACAGATACATCGTTTCAAATGTCCAGCCAAAGGAGTCAAGTGTAATAAGTGTGGTAAATTTAATCACTTTGCAGCTGTATGTCACTCTAAACAGGTACAAAATATCAATTTAGATCTTAATCAGTCTAATAATAATCTTTTTGTAGGCACAATTCATATTAATAGTATTGAATCAGAGTCATGGCAAACCAATTTATTAATAAATAATGTATGTGTTAATTTCCTTCTAGACACAGGTGCTGATACTAATATATTGTCATATCAAACATGGAGTAAATTAAATATGTCACCTAACTTACTCACCAAAAGTCTACACAAATTATCTACTTATAGTGGCGAGTCCATTCCAACTGTAGGTCAATGTACCCTACCTCTATGTCATAATGGAAAAATATATAATGTTTTATTTCATATTGTCAACATGAATGCACAGAATATAATAGGCAGGGATACTTGTAAAACTCTCCAACTTATTAAGAGAATTCATAAAGTAGAGATAAATAATAGTCCAAAAATTATGTCTGATAATAGTGATTTATTTCAAGGTTTAGGTTGCTTAAAGGATTTTACTTGTGAGTTAACAGTTAAGCCGGATGCAACTCCAAGTATAGATGCTTGTCGTCGAGTCCCATTTCAACTAAGAAAAGTATTAAAAGCAGAGTTAGACGAACTAGAGAAAAGCAATATCATTTGTCGTGTCGAAGAGCCTACCGACTGGGTAAATTCACTTGTCATTACTACAAAAAAGAACGGTAAGTTAAGACTCTGTATAGATCCTCGCAAACTAAATAAAGCTATTATGAGACCTCATTACCAATTTCCTACTCTAGACGAAATAAAGTCAGATCTTGTCGGGTCGAAATTTTTCACTACACTAGATGCCAATAAAGGCTTCTGGATGCTCAAACTCTCTGAGTCTTCCTCAAAATTATGTACTTTCATAACTCCTTTTGGAAGATATAGGTATACACGTCTACCATTTGGCATAAACGCCGCACCAGAAATTTTTCATCGAGAAATGGTCAAACGGTTTAGTGACATAAATAATGTTAAAATAATGATGGACGATTTTCTTATATATGGCAAAAGTCTTAAAGAACATGATGAAACCTTACAAAAAGTCTTAAATAGAGCTCGTGAAATTAATATTAAATTTAACAAGGAAAAATCAGTCATTTGCGCTACTGAAGTTAAGTATTTAGGACACATTTTCAGTCAAAAAGGTGTTCAAGTTGACCAAACAAAAGTAAAAGCAATTTGTGACATGCCCAAACCCAATTGTGTTAATGATCTTCAAAGATTTATGGGTATGGTCAATTATCTTAGTCCTTTTATTCCCAATTTGTCTAAAGAAAATAGCCTTTTAAGGACACTTCTGTCTAAAAATGTTGAATGGTCATGGTCTGAACAACATGAAGTAGAATTTAATAAAATTAAAAATCTAATAAGTAGTGCTCCAGTTTTAACTTACTATGATCCAAGTAAAGAATTAACATTATCAGTAGATGCTTCAAAAGATGCCCTAGGTGCTGTAATATCACATAATAAACAGCCAATATATGCATCAGCCTCTCTAACAAAATGTCAACAAAATTACTCTCAAATTGAAAAAGAATTAATGTCTATATTATTTGGTTGCACAAAGTTCCATCAGTACATATATGGTAAGACAGTCACAGTGGAAACTGATCATAAACCACTAATATCACTATTTAAGAAAGCTTTATATGACATTCCTGCTAGACTACAAAGAATAATGATACGTATTCAGCCATATGATCTAAATGTAATATATAAGCCAGGTCGTTATCTCTATATAGCAGATACCTTGTCTCATGCACCATTGTCTGAAAATACATTACTAGATCTCGAAAACGACATAGATTTACATGTTAACTTTATAATATCTAATTTATCAGTTAGTCAGGAAAAGCTAGAACAAATTAAGAATTCTACTTATTCAGATCATAACCTAAGTAAAGTCATACAATATTGCCAAAATGGATGGCCAGAACATAAAAAGTCTGTGGGTCAGTCTATTAAACCTTATTTTTTAATAAAAGACCAACTACATGTCATAGATAACATTCTTTTCATGTCTGATAAGATTGTTATACCAGAGTCTATGAGAGATTATATTATTAATTTGTCTCATGAAGGACATCAAGGAATAAATAGTACCATTAGGTTAGCTAAGACTACTGTCTATTGGCCTAACATGAATAATGATATAGGAAAATATATAAACCAATGCCATATTTGTTTGACATATCGTAGAAATAATAGTAAAGAACCAATTGAACATCATGACTACAAGTATTTGCCATGGAATAAAGTCGGTATTGATATGTTTGATTTTGATCACAAAAAATACTTAATTGTCATAGATTATTTTTCAAAATATGTAGAATTGGCATTGTTAAGTTCAGGCTCAAATGCAAAATATAGTAATAACTCACTTAAAGTCAATATTTGCTAGACATGGCATACCTGAATTTATAATATCTGATAATGGTCCCCCCTTTACAAGTAAAGAATTCATATCTTTTGCCAAAGACTGGGATATAAAACATATTACTACTAGTCCATATTTGAGTAGATCTAACGGTATGGTTGAAAGAGCTATCTATACTATTAAACATATGTTAAAGAAATGTAAAGCAAATAATACAGATCCATACCTTGCCTTACTTCTTTATAGAAATACACCAAAAAAGACTGGATCTTCACCTGCACAACTTTGTATGTCTAGATATTTAAGAAATAAATTGCCTATCACTGATTTGCACTTGTCACCTAGGTTAGTCAATTTAGAATCATATAAAAGGAATAATGAAAAACTTAAGTCTTACAGTACAGTTTATTATAATAAAAATACAAAACCTTTGTCACAACTTCAAAAGGGTGATAAGGTATACTTTAAACATAAGCCACATAGTGTCTGGGTTCCTGGAACAATCTCAAAAGCTTGCAGTGAACCTCGTAGTTTTATTGTAGATTCATCACTAGGAGAATTCCGAAGAAACCGCCAGCATATTTTGAAACCTCTAACAAATAATACAGTAAATAATAATGTTAATAATGGTAATATCACATGTACAGTCAGTCAACCAAAAATGTCAAGCTACGGTCGTATTATAAAATCACCACAACGATATGGTTATGATTAAAACATATATGTAATGTATGTAGTAGGTATGTACCTAATGTTGATTTCTTTTGTGTAATAGTTTGTTAATTGTTTCCATGTAAATGCATGCAAATGTAAGTTGTCATGTCTAATGTCAATGTCAGTGTAATGTTACGTTTCGTTCATAAACAAAGTTTCATGACTTACCTTTAAGTCCTGGAATTTTATTATTAAAAAAAAAAAAGGAAGATATTAGGTAGTCCATTGAAATAAATTACTCCTTGTCTATGTCTATATATTTCCGCTTCCCGTCAGTGTCGCTGTCTTCGCCATCGTAGTTTATAAAAATAAAAAAAATGTCTTCTGCACACACTGTCACACTGTCACACGTATGTTTTATAAGTCTAATAAATATATAATGCCAAAAGTTGTTTTAAGTCTCTAAACCTAAAAACCTGATAGTTTTTAACGATTTTTGTTGAATAATTTAAGAGAAAAATCATCAATTGAGCGAATTGAGATTAAAAATTTCGTTTTTATATCTAATTTATAATAGCAATAGGCCAGATCGCGCGTGTTGGGTGCGTTTTATGACCGTTGGGGGCACTAATGACGTCAAATAATTGGTGCTTTAAATGTAAATGATGACACACGCCGGCCCCTTCGCCTTTATTAAATTTTGCTACTGACTAAGCTCAACCTCTACTGGACTATAGCTTGATGTAGTGTTTGCTTACTAAATAAAACATTAGTAAGAGAAAGGTACATATTTTTTGTTTATTCCTCATTTGGAAGCAAAGATATGACTTTTTACAAAATGATCACAATTTAAAGGCCAATTTTTTAGGAAATAGGATATAGATTTGTCTATTTTTGTTTCGATATACATAATTATGTTTGAAAATGCAGCTTAAAATATCAAGAAAAAAAGCTATAATAAATAATTAAATAAATATGTAGGGACATTAAGACACAGCGCGATCTAGTTCCTTGGTAAGCTACGAGGCTTGTGTTATGGATACCAGATAGTTGATACACTACACATATATAACTTTAATTACATACATATTATAAATATAAACACCCATGACTGGAGTACAAACAACCGTGCTCATCATACAAATGAATGCCCCAAGCGGGAATCGAACCCGCGACCGCTGGCACAGCGAGTAGGGTCACTACAAACTGAGCCAAACATGTCGTCAAATGTTTTCTAATAAATATAGACTAAATAATGCTATATTTATCCAGTGGATGATTGGTTTTATAGAAGCGTGCAATTGTGTTAAGCGAGGCGACGACAAGATTAGCGGTCGTTACAATTTTAGAACTTTTCGTACTTAGCGCTGGTAAAAACATAATAACTTAAGTTAGTCTTCTACACATATAATAAAATTGTAAATAAGCCGAATCTGTACATTAGATATTTTTTGGAAAATCTTATTGAAATAGACATTATTATCGATACAGAGGCCGAATCTATAGTTTTTAGAATTTTTGTCTGTCTGTCTGTCTGTTACCGCATCACAGAAAATCACTGGAGGGATTTTGATGAAATTTGGTATGGTGACAGCTGGTTATCCGGGTCAACATATAGGATACTTTTTACCGCGGGAAAATATCTCATTTCTGAGAAAAAATACAAAAACTGCATTGTTAGATTATACTAATATGTAAAACCTAAGAATTTACTTTTTGGTCATCTGAATGCGGGCGGAGCCGCGGGCAATGCTAGTATTTCATAAAAAAATTAACTTAGCTATTAAAGAATACGGGCAATAAACATTAAGTTATTAAGAAAGCTTTTTGAAGTCAAGTCTGTGTGATTTATGCCTAATACTAAATCTAAACTGTCTGGACTAAAAATAAGTCTTTATAGATATTCTTCTTAAAATATGCATATAGTAGGAATTAATATAAAAGTTGAATAATAAATATGAAACCAATAATAATCTTTCACTTTATTGTACAATAATGGGCATCTAGTCTATTTGAGAAACGGAAAATAGGATGATATTATTGCATCAGGTTAAATTATGCCTTTTATAGGTGTTTGTTTCGTTAATTTTAGACATTTTTTTCGTATAATTATATTTATTTAACTTTTTTCATTGTATTTAGCCCTTTATAAGATCCCATTGCTGAGCACGGACCTCCCTTCAATACGAGGTGAATCAGGCCATAGTTCACCACGCTGACTACTTACATTACATTTTTATTATAATATAGATATATGTTAAAACATCGGATCAACAAAATACAAAAAAAAAACAAAGGTGGATAAAATATACCTAATAACCTAAACAATTTAAAACAAATATTTCATTATATACTACTGTATAAAATAACATTCTTATATCGATAATAATTAAAAACAAAAGTTCCCAAAGAATAAAACATACCCCACACCGCAGCCCACTCTGTGGCGAACCGCGAACACTGGAGCGTGTGTTAGTAATAGTTAGTTGTCAGGAAAATACATTAATTAATCATTCTCAATGCCAATTTGTATTTACAATAAATGCACTGCTGAAGCCAATTATGGGATAGTAATTAATTTATTACCATGAAATGGGAAGCATTTAGCTGATATGTTACATTTTTTATAATCTGAGATGTTGCTGTCTTTTATCGTGCTAGCGACACGCCCTCACTTCACTCAGGCTTTACGACTAGATAACAAACCATTCATGGTACTTTTCAACCGACTTCTTCAAAAAGGAGAAGGTTCTCAATTTGGCTGTATTTTTTTATGTTTGTTACCTCATATTTAAAGTTTTGAGTTCGATTACGATAAAATAATGATTAATGAAATATGGAATTTTGATTTAAATAATACTACAACAGTGACAAATAATGGCCATATAAAAAAATAACGATATTGCCTTTGAAATGAAATAATAATGTAAAAATATATTTAAATCAACTTAAACCATTCATTGAACTTAACAAAAAATATTAAAAAAACAAAACATGCTTCTAACAATCACATACTACATACAACAGCAATATAAATAAACTACTTGCAATAAACAATAAAAGCCTAAGAAAACATCCATATATGTATATATAATTACTTGTTTAAAATATACCAAATTAAATTTAACAAAATCAGCACAAAACTCCACATTATTTATTATAAGAAAGTAAGATAGCGCACTTCAAATTAAATGCAAATTTCTTAAGAGTTGAGAGAGCAACCATTCAGTTCCATTAGAACAATACGAATTTAAATCACATTCAAATTTTGCTCTTCGATTAAAAGCTTCAAGGTACGCGTGCCTAAGTGCAAAGCAAACAACTGTACCAGCTAACCGGGACCTAGTGGACCGTCCAGTTTAATTAGAACTCCGATGCTGCTTGTCAACAGTTGGATCGTTGGAGCCAATACTTGGTTGGTTAGGGAGGTGGGTGTCAAACGAGATTGGCCGGTTTGATGTGATCCCAATTACTATGTGTAGAGAGCCAAGCCGCTTATGCAAATGACGATTCCCGCGGACGCATCTAATAGTCTGTAAGGGGGACTATGCACTCTTAATATGTCCCACCCACAGACACTTTTCCCACTTAATAAGAATATATGCTAATTTTGAAAAAAACCCAGCTTTTTTACGTTTTCTGGGTTTTAACGGCTCAATTTATATGATCATATACATTTTGACCAATGTGGTTGCGGTTTTGATTTTGCTTGGGGAAAAACTACATGAGTTGATTAATTATAGTAAAAAAATAAGATAATATGATATTTTCTCGATTTTGATCATGGCATCTTATTACACTTGCTCTCTGAGCTAAAGATACAGTGCACAATTAAAATTCGCGTAAACACAAGTACCATTTCTATTTCAATTATTGTCAAAGTTCAATAAGACTTTTTTCGACAGTTGCGGTGCGAGATCAGACTTAGGATCGGCTTTACATACTCTCAAAGGTTGCCAGAACGACAACTTCCCAACTCTAAAATTTTTGACAGAAATCTGCAGCTGCTTGCTAGTTTTTAGACCAACGAGGCAGATAATGAGATATTAAATATTCATTTTATTGTGGGTCAGTTTTTATGTCTCGCACCTCTGATATTTCCATAAGCGAATCATTTCCAACATGATTACCACTTGTCTTACGGTAAAGGAAAACATCGTGAGGAAACCTGCATATCTGAGAATACCTAGCAGGTTTTCGAAAGACGTGAAGTTCGCCAACCCGCACTTGGCCAGCGTGGTGGACTATGGCCTGATCCCCCTCGTCTTGAAGGAAGGCCCATGCCCAGCAGTGGGACGTCAAAAAGGGCTGAATACATAGATTTATTAGTTCTATTAACCTATCTCTATTACTATACGGTATATGTCAGTAAAAGTTTCTGATATTAATCCATCACTTTCAATCGAGCTAAGTAGTTAATACAAACTTTTCCGATACATTCAAATTAGTACCGAAATTGCTATTAGCGAGCAATAAATCTTTCATAGGTATAACGTAAGTTAGAAAAACAAACATAAAAGCACAACTGACTAAAATACAACTTTTATTTACATTAATTTGCGTCAAGGGAAATTTCAATTCAATTCAATTGGGTCAGTAAATATATTTAATTTAAATTAAAAGTATAGAAAAAATAATAATTAAAGCTAGTTTCATACAATAGAAATTCTTTAATTACGTACATAGCTTACCAAACAATTGGATTTAACGTTAAAGGAACGTGGGCCTGAAAATTCTTTGTTCACTTGCTACGCTTACAGACACTTAAATCGTTCAATATGTTACTCCACAGACTTTTATTGCTACTTATATAGTTTAATTGCTTTGAAATGTATTTATTGGGTTACTACTGTGTGTTGTATGAGATATCAGTGAAAAACGATTCGGAAAACATTCTACGACAAAATTTGGGTAAGTTTTCAAATACTAAATAATATTATAATCTTACTCAATATATGCTAACAAGTGATAAATTAAAAATTAAAAAAAAACAACCATTTTGGACCGATTTTCATCAAACACAGCTAAGAACACTCCCAAATAATTCATCTTTCAAACAAAAAAAAAATCAAAATCGGTTCATCCATTCGAGAGCTACAATGCCACAGACAGACATACACACAAAACACGTCAAACCTATAACATCCCGTCGTTTTTGCGTCGGGGGTTAAAAGCTATCTTTTTCTAAAGTGAAAGTACCTAACTCTGTCTTACTAATAGGTTTTTTTAGACGAATTAATTTTGGTTACTTATTATGGAGAATTCTAAATTTACACCCTAAATTATTCCACCCTTAGGGTTAGAAAAAATTTACACTCGAATTGAGTATGAACATACATACATACATATAGACATCCTTTTTCTAAAATCGGTTAAAAAGCAATCAAATGAATATCTATGTAAACATTAATGTTCATATTAGGTACATTAATACAATTACCTACTATCGATTACATCGGGCAAGCTTTCAAAACAAATTGTTCGCGAGCGAAATATAACCATACGTGAAGCTTAAACTTTTTTAATTTCCCACCACGTTTCAGAGTAGGGCTAGCAATATTAAATAATGTTTCTTATTATTTTTTTAATGAGATATACTTATGATATATAATATATATGTTTTTATGATTTGATTAAAATGTTTAGATTGATACAAGAAATATATATATATATATATATATAAACATAAATGAAAATATGTTATTATTCAATTTTTATTTCTTGACCAAGTTTTTATAATATTAAGTTTAAGTTAATATGTTAATCAAGACTCGTTAACCAATTAAAAAAACTGTTAATTAGGTAATGTAATGGTTAATTCATCACTCGTTCATTAACTGGTTGATAAAAAAAGGGCTTAGTGAACCGAAATAATAATGGTTAATGGTTATAAATTCTTAAAAAAAGATTCGATTTAGCTTTTGATACCAAAATAAACAGATTAATTAATTATTCATAAGTAAAAGACGTACGTGTATCCATCTACCAAGCAATTCACCATTAGCAAATATTCGCCAAAATATGTAAACGCGTAAAAACTTATTTTAACCGGTTAATTTCGATCATGGAATCTAAATTGGTCAAAAACTGTATTCCGGGTTATAACCGGTTAAAGAACGTAATGGAATCCTTAAACCAAAAAGTTCGGTTTAGGGTTAATGACCAAAACCAGATTACATATTGAACGGGTTTCCGAGCCACGATGATAGCACATAAAATAGTTTGAATGAAGTACCCGATTAATTTTGACTCTAAGAAAGTGGCAATCATAAAATAGTTTTATTGAAACACCCGATTAATTTTGACTCTAAGAAAGTGGCACTGGCTCTTATAAGATTTGATTTTAATATTATGTGTAATCCTAATTGTGAAGGTAGATGTAGTACAATAAAAAAGTACAAAAATTCTAAGTCCCTTGATATTAAAACTACGCCTCTAGTTATTGCGTATGTAACATTTTGTATATAATAACTTACATACTGATCTGTTAGAAGTATAATAGGTAGGGATGTCACTGTGATAAGTGACAACCCTATAAACTCAGTTCATACCAGGGGTGAAAAAACTAATGGGACACAAAGTAACAATGGAAAATTTTGAATATTGGAGGAAAATTTTCGAGAAATTTCCAATATTGAAATAGTTTTAATGGAACATTTTATAGCCGGCTGCATTTTAATCGCGTTTCTGTGAAAATATCTCACATGAAACTTCATTTATGAATTTTTATTTTAACTGAAATTAATAATTGGTTTTTATAAACATATCTTTGCTTTTCATAGAGCTTACTCTATTTATTCCTTTTTAAGCTTTTATAAGCACCTTTATCCTTTCTAAGCAACTTAACTAAGTTAACTATCTACGTCGCTATCATTATCGCTATGATTAATAGTAAACTAAAATTTGATAGATAACTAGCATTGCCCGTGGCTCCGCCCGCATTCATAGACCAAAAACAACATTCTTAGATTATTACATATTAGTATACTCTTACACTGCAATTTTAGGATTATTTCTCAGAAATGAGATATTTTCCTGCAGTAAAAAGTATCCTTTATGTTGACCTGGGTAACCAGCTGTCACCATACCAAATTTCATCAAAATCCCTCGTGTGGTTTTTTTATGATGCGGTAACAGACAGACAGAAAGACAGACAAAAATTCTAAAAACCATATATTTGGCCCCTGTATCGATAATAATGTTTATTTCAATAAGATTTTCCAAAAAATATGTAATGTACACATTCGGCTTAGTTACAATTTTATTATATGTATACATAAGTATAAGTAAGGGATAGGTAAAATCAGAGCACACCATTGGTTCTTTATTATTAAAATCTTTTAAATAGGTAAAGGCCAAACAGTTCAGTATATTTTACTCCTCTGTTAGTCAAACGTTTTTTTTTGTTTAATACCTATTAACAAGCTTTAGTATTAGCAATAAAAAAAATAGGAAATTGTTACATTTTTTCATATAGATAGATAAATTTTATTCATATAATATTTATGTTTTACTCATATTTTCTATAGTGATTGTGTTCAAATTTAAACTAAACAATAAAAACTTAACAATCGTTAGTGACGATCAAAGTGTGGGAGTTGAGTGCGGGGGACGGAATCACGCGCGTATGCATAATTCACGAAGTTAAAATACATTTACTCATCTACTCGATTTGTGCTAATAGGGGTCTCTAATACCATCAACGGATTTACATTTAGTTTCATAATTTGTAGTGTCTCTATTTACGGTGTTCAGTTTAAAACTAAGCATTACGCTTGGTTTGATAGATATTTTATGATGAATCTATAATATATAAATAGGCAAAGACAAAACAGGACAGTGCCTTTTTCTTCTCCTTTTGTCAATTGATTTTATTTTTTGACTAGCATTGCTCGCGGCTCCGCCCGCGTTCAGATGACCAAAAACCAAATTCTTAGGTTTTACAGATTAGTATATTCTTACATTGCAGTTTTTGATTTTTTTCTCAGAAATGAGATATTTTCCCGCGGTAAAAAGTATCCTATATGTTGACCCGGATAACCAGCTATCACCATACCAAATTTCATCAAAATCCCTCTAGTGGTTTTTCTGTGTTGCGGTAACATACAGACAGACAAAAATTCTAAAAACTATAGATTCGGCCTCTGTATCGATAATAATGTTTATTTAATAAGATTTTCCAAAAAATATTTTATGTACAGTTTCGTCTTAGTTACAGTTTTATTATATGTATAGATTTGAGGCCAGTCAAGTATGCAGGAAGTGTCAAGAGTTACCTAAGCCTTAAATTGTACTTTAAAATTTTATTTTACGACAATCTTGCTCTTTGTAAGGTCTATTTTTCGAACAGGTGACAATTATTTATAGTTTCCCATGAATTGACCCTCGGCTATAAATTACAGTGTAAAGAATTCATCGGACATATGAGAAAATGAACAGGTGGTCGTAATTGTTCACAGTAGTGTTATATTATTATAAAATTCTGTAAAATTATCTTAAATGTAGGTTCTGAATTTAGTTTCTAACTAATTTTTATTATCATCAATTTTATAAGTTGTTTCGATTTGGAATGTATAATATTTGTTTAGAAACTAGATAAATCTGGGGCTCTTTATGATAGGGTTGTTTATAAGTTAAGTTAATCTTTCATATACGTGTATATGTTGTAGATACATATATCTCACCAAAATCTTTTTTAAGTATTTTTTTTTACATAATCTAGCAAATACCTATAGCTCCACCCACATGAGCATATATATATATATATGTCAGGACTTTAACACACAATACCATCTAGTTCCATGGTAAGCTACGAGGCTTGTGTTATGGATACCAGATAGTTGATACATTATACATATATAACTTTAAATACATACATATTATATATATATATATATATATATATATATATATATATATATATAATACTATACCACTCGCCACCCAGAGAAGGATGTCTTGACTGAAAATCGTACGCCATTGCTTTAGTAAGAGTTCACTTAAGTAGAGTTTTCTATGAAGAATCTGCCTACAATATTTCAAGTTCGTAATATTTCTGAGATATTGTCATTAATCAGTGAGTGGTATTTTTATTTCATATACATATATACATACATATAGATGAATGAGAATTAGCAAGAATAATATTAACTTCTTACTCTACAATAACATTGAAGAAAGACAATATTGTACTGACAGCCTCACATATGCATCCATTTGTTAAGTCGTATAGCAGTTGTTATCTGTAGTTACTGCTTAGCACAGCGCTTTAGCGTTACAAGGCGGTTGCATTGAGATCGTTTCGGGTATCACTGGTGCAATGAATTTTTATGTATTTTCCACTTTGAGATAAACTTAGTGATCTGTTAAGTAAATCGGGACTATATAGCTAAGCGAACGTTGTATGCATAACGAAATATATTTATAATATTATAATACTAGCGATTCGCCCACGCTCGGGTTTATTCCTAGATACGTTTTAACGGTTAGTGTAGATTTCTCAGAGATAAAATATTTTCCTGCAATAAAAAGTATCCTATATGGTGACCCGGATAACCAGCTGTCATTATACCAAATTTCGTCAAAATCTGTCCAGTGGTTTTCTCGTGATGCGTTCAGACAGACAAAAATTCTGAAAACTATAGATTCGGTCTCTCTATCGATACTAATGACTATTTCAACGAGATTTTCCAAAAAAAAAAAAAACATTTAATGCACGGATTCGATTCAGTTAGAATGTCATTATATGTATAGATTATCCTACTGACAGATTTCTGTTTGAACATCATTAAAACTTGGTTTAAAATTGACATAGATATCGTGCAAAATTTAAGTATCTCCTCCGTTATCAAGTCGATCTAAAACATAATAGCATTTCGATTTGTCCTAAATCTGTGGTAAATCCTAAAAAAATATTCTAATCATTGCTATAGTTGAGTATAGTTGTACTCAACGAACATATCAATGGATTTCCCATTATTTTTTGATTACTAAATTATAAAAAAAACATTATTCTACAGAATGTGTATTAATTTTGAATTCATTTTGAACCAGGAAAATGTCGCTAAAATTCACGGCGCTTACCCGCTAACGACACTCGCATGATTGGTTACGCTTTAAGCCACAAATTTAGTGCGTTACATTATTTCAGTAGACTGCTTTCATAGTATTTGGAGACCATGTTCACTTTTTCATAAATATTTAACAACGAGCAATAATAGTACTAACATTTAATGAGACAAGGTTCAAAATATGTTAGCATTTCGTCCACTGCAACCGCATATTAAGCGCCTTAAAGTATAGTATTAATTTACAATGGATAGTTGTCCACCGCGAATGTGGGCGGTTTAGATATCCTTTTATAGTCAAGTTTGATAGATTTTATATTATACTAGCAGAACACGCGGCTTCGTTCGCGTTCCATCTAAAAAAAACTCTTTTGCTTTATGTTACCTTCGCTTCGTTCGGGTTCGTCCCTAAGTACGTTTTAATTTTTTTGAGCAGAACCCTAATTCTTTTTCTAAAATAAAAGTAGCCTATGTTACTTCCTATATTATTATTTATTTATTAAATAATAATAAATACTCCCTATAACATCAGCTATCTTCCAGTGAAAGTCCCATCAAAATCAGTCCAGCCGTTTCAGAGATTATTCGGAACAAACAGACAGACAGACAAACAAAAATAAAAAAAAAAGTGTTTTTCTCATAAGTAATAAAATAATAATTTAATATGCATTTAGTAAAACGCTGTTATTTTGACATTACAAACAGACACTTCAATTTTATTTATCTGTATAGATTTGGATATCGTTCATACAAAAACACTGAAATCACGTTTAAAAAATGTGGGGGGGGGGGGGATAAGAGGGTGAAAAATGCTTTAGGACCTATTTATTCTCATACCTACCAAATATACAAAAAAATACAAACACAAACACCGCGACACGAGATATTTATATATTAAATTATAGAATACTAAATTTACATTTAATTAGCTTTTCAAGCAGTTTCGTTCATATCGTTTATTTATGTAAAACTCACTCACCTATGACTCGTAGCGCGATGATAAATAGATCACCTTGCTAAATAAATAAAAAGTTATACCAAAAATAATTTTTCAATCTGACCATTAGTTCCAGAAATTAGCTAACAAAAATATAGTTATCTTCAGAGTATTATTACAAATAAATAAATTGCGAATGTTTAATAAGTCTAATACATAAAATTCTCGTGTCACAGTGTTTGTAACGAAACTCCTCCGAAACGGCTTGACCGGTTCTTATAATATTTTGTGTGTATATTCAGTAGGTCTGAGAATAGGATGTAAACTATTTTTCATACCTCTACGTGAAAAGGGTAGTCCACCCTAAAAAAAAATATTTTTTTGACCATTTCTTTTTAATTTTTTTATGATTCGGCATTAAAAATACAAACAAACCTAAATTTTCGCTAGTAGAATATAAAATAATTGGTAATTTTAATGATAATATTCAATTAGAAATTATAAACATATAATTATCTTCATTTCGATATCATAGCACAATATAAAAGTAGCTAAGCATTGAAATGAAAGCTTGTAAGTTTTTTATAAGAAAGGCGTCACAGATCTTTTATTAACTCAGTGAACAAATAGGACAATATTTTATAATATAAATGTACTATTATTTGAGATCAATAGAAAATTGGGCCATTTGGCACTACACCTGAGGTATTTTATCTAGCACTAGCCGCCTTTGTTCACACCTCTCCATTGTCTAAGATTTTGTGAAACCATTCAATGCTGGCGGTTGCCAAAATCAATGACATTCTACCTCACTTTGTTGAGAAAACAGGACACAGAATATGGTATTCTGATAAGAAAGTAAGGTATTTATCTATAGGAAAACAAAGCATAATAATATTATCCAATCTTTATGAAATAACTAGCAAAATCCGCGGCTTCGCCCGCGTTTAATATATAAAAAAAAACTCGTTGGCTTTATGTTATATAGCGACTCACTTTCGCTTTGCTCAGATTCGTCCCGTGTGTATTAAGAATTAAAAAATATGTCAATTGTAAAATATAATAAATTACATAATCAGGTATATTTATAATAAGAATAAAATAGTAAAATTTTAAGAATAAATGCGATAAAAACAAAAAAATACAATTTAGAATTAAAATTAATAGTAACACACAAAACATAGTAAATACAAAATAATTTATCATAATTTATTGTAGTTATAATTTAATATAATATTAAATTACATACATCCGTCCTTTGGTAGGGGATTGCATTCAAAATTAAATCGACTAAGCCATGTATGTCATTTTCAAGCGTACCTCTATACAAGTTACGTACCTAACAAGTTAGAAACTAACATACACAAAACACCCACTCGAGACAGATTTATTTAAGTAGCATCGATTTAATAAGTTGACCGTTAAATAATCCACATAATATCGCGGTCTCATACAATCATCCAGTTTACGATGCGGATTAAGGGAAATCCTTCGGTGGATCAATGAAGGGATTCACTGTGGCCGTCAACCCTTTATGAGCTTGATCCTTATAAATACCTGCTTAATCTAGTTCATATTTTTAATTAAATATATTATTACATACATGTTGTACTCCTCGTCGTCGTCTCAGCCGAAACATGTCCACTACTTGTCATAGGCTTTCCCCAAAAAATTCTAGGAATGTGGTCTTGTAACATACTAACATGACGTATTATAATTTAACAAAAAAATCTATATTCTATCGATTTTCGTATAAAAAATGTGTTTTAAAATAGATTTTTTTATCTACACTAGTATTATAAAGAGGAAAGATTATTAGATATTTTTGTATGTTTGTAACGAATAAACTCAAAAGCCACTGGACTGGACTGGATTTAGATGAAATTTGGTAAAAAGATAGTTTAAGGTCCTGGAAAGGACAAAGGATTTTTTTATTCCGGAAATCATCCCTTGAGTATCAAGATGTAAATTGCTATAATAAAAAAAGTCGTTGAAATGTACGTTTTTTCTTAAAATAATGTTCTCCTGGCCGATTTTGGTTGCGGAGATCAATGTTTCTGATATTAATCAACTGTGCAGTCGATGTTATAGAGCACAACTATGTGCGCAAACACAAGCGCAGTCTTTATTAATTATTAAAATAATTAGATATGAGTAACCTGTTAAATGTTTTTAGTAATATTTTATTGTATGAAAAACAGTATAGCTTACGCTCTTAAAATTTGATGGGACGATATTTGGACAAGGTGAATGATCAGACGCATTCGAAGAATAGGGGTGTTACACCACCAACTTCCCAACTCCGGGCTGTGACTGAGAATTTCTTAAAAGATTAGAGAATAAAAAATTTATTAACTATATATATATATATATAGTTAATAAATTTTTTATTCTCTAATCTTTTATATATATATATATAATATATATATATATAATGCCTGACATGGAACTCGAACTTACGACCTTCAGATTTGCAACCGTACACACTAACAACTATACCAGCAATTTTCTTAAAATTAGTAGGCAGTAACTACAGGAAAAAACAAAACCCTTTATCTATTTTCCAAAGGAAGTTTTTATTATCACGAGGGTGACAAAAAATAACCAAGATTATTCGAACATCTATATTAAAATGATATACTGCTCGAGTACTATCTAATTTACATAAGGGATAATCTTGTTTAATGGCGACGGGGATGCAGAGTGAGGTCCCGATAGGATGTCATAAATCAAACAAAAAGTCACTCTCACTGTCATATCACACTCGGTAACCAAATTTTCTAGGAGTTATTATGTGGTACTGAGTCGTTAAATAAATATAATTATATATATATATATATATATATATATATATATATATATATATATCTAATTTAGAAGATTACGTTAAAACGTGCAAAACATCTATACAGATTAATACGTCTCGTCTTACATTTATTTGTTAAAATATTAATTATTCCTAAGTATTTTGTGCCATATTCCTATTAAATCACTAAAATAAGTAGTGATAAGTGTTAGTTATTAATAATTAGTGATATTAGTGCGTAAAATAGTTTTATTTATGAAATAAGTTAAGTGTCAGTTAAGCTGAAAAATCTGAAATTTAGTTGTTATTTTAAACAAAATAGTGTGTTTCCAATAGTTATTATATTAAATATTGCTTTATAATACTTTAATTTACTTGTACTAGTAATTGCAATTTATCAACATTAACCTCTCTTTTGTTTTGCCCCACGAATCCTTTTATTTCATTTATAATGACAACCCGTAGAGCATTTGCCCGCCAGGAGGAGTCTAAACTCCAATTGGCTTTACAGGAACTAAAAGTAAGTAAGGATTTGTGTGCTCAACTGCATAGTGAAAGAGAGGAAAATGAAAAAGAATTATTGACAATATTAAAAAGTAATGACAAGTTAAAAGCTTCATTGACACGGTTACATATAGATTATAGTGATCTTTCAGAGGAGAGAGACAGATTAAAATCAATAGTAGTTAGTTTTGATGAGTGTGCGGTGGAGTATGAACAGGCACTGAAGCGGATCACCACACTGGAGTGCGAGCTGCGAGATGCACAAAAATATATCTCTGAGCTGGAAGAGAGTGCCCATCAAGCAACAGCACTGCACACTCATAGCTTGTTCGAAGAGTTAGTTGAGAACGCTCCAGAGTTGGTTGATGTTACAATTGAAAACCCGGTAACTATAGATCTTACAAATGATACCTTACCAGCACAACGGTTAGACAATTGTAGCAACAATAAACTAAAAAAGTACATAAAAGTAAATAAATTAATAAAGAAAACAAAAAAGATATTAAGTAAAAACAAATGTATTTCCAAAATATATAAAAATAACAGTTCACTATTGTCAAAATTTAATGTTTGTAAATTAGAATTGGAAAATATAAGCCAGAGATATGAGTCTGACACACAATTATTAGAATTACACATAGCCCAGTTGCAAACTTCCTTAAGAAGTATTACTGCAAAGTATGAAAGTAGTGAGAAAATGTTAAATGAGTACCAACTGGAGATGGATGAACTACTAAAGTTATCTAAGTATAACTCTGAAAGATTTGACTCACTCACAAACAATTGTATATGTGAATGTAAACAACTGAGTTCTCCACCCCCGGTCAATACTCCCCCATTTCAGGGAATATTGTGTGACAGGACTGATCTCTCTACTGTTGATAGTGTCCCTCCAACATGGAAACACATATACGTACAGTGATGAAATTGGAAGGAATATGGGCACCTATTTATACTCACAATTTGATACAAAAGTATCAAACAGCTGTTTACCAAATTGCTGTCTTTCTGAAATTATTTCACAAATTCATAAAGACAGCAAAAATTTCAATATACAAAGTAATTTAATAATTTTCATAGGAAATAGGGGTAATGTAAACAAAATAGAATTGTTAAAATGTTTAGAATATTTGAATAAGCTAAAAGTTAATAAAATTGTAATGTTTACTTTACCTTACTGTAACAAGTTGCCACAACATGAAAATAATCTTAGATATAAGTATAATATGACATTGTACAATTCATGTACTTACAATTCGAAATTCAATGTTATTGATTTTAACAAATCATATGCTAATAAATATTATTATAAGTGGACTGATAGTAGGTATTCCCTACCATCTATATATATAAAAGAAAGTCGTGTTAGTTACTTCGCTTATAACTCAAGAACGGCTGAACCGATTTAGCTGAAAATTGGCAGGGAGGTAGTTTAGAGCCAGGAGAAGGACATAGGATACTTTTTATCCCGTTCGACCGCGTTCCAATTTTTATGATATTTTAATTTTTGGATTTCTCTTAGTCCGGAATAGGTAAGTATTAAAACATATAATTAAAATGTGAGAAAGAAAGATTTTTTCTTTTTATATCTATTTAAAACGTACCTAGCGACGAACCCGAGCGAAGCGAGGGTGAGCCGCTAGTCTTTTATAAAACAACAGATAGCTATGTCGCTATCTTATTATTTTAAAACTTTAGCTAAGAATTTGGCTATACAAGAAGCTCCTATTGAGCTATGCAGTAGTAATAGTAATATTTTGAATGTACCACAGAGTACTTTAAACTACAAAAAAAGACAATAGAGATCTCCTCTAGCCCAATATTAACAGATAATAATATTTATTTAAAAAACAAAAAAGTATGTAATAGTATTCAATATATCAATCTGGTGCATCAGAATATTCAATATTTGAGAGGTAAAATATTAGAAGTAGAATTATTTTTAAATAGTTTTGATATTAATATATTCTGTGTTACTGAACATTGGTTGAAAGTTCATGAAATCATGTTTAATTTCAGTAACCACCAGGTTGGTAGTACGTTTACCAGGGCGAATTCCATACATGGTGGCTCTTTAATAATACTGAACAAATTGTTGAAATATAAGGAACGTAAAGACATAGTGAGCCTCTCTGTTGAGCGTACAATTGAATTAGCATCAGTAGAGTTAGAGCAATTCATTGTAGTATGTGTATACAGACCTCCCTCATCTAACTATGATACTTTTGAAACAGTTATGGATGTAATGTTAAATAAATTGTCAAATTCTAATAAGAAAAAGATTGTGTGTGGAGACTTTAACATAAATATTTTAGAACAAAGTACTTTGAGTATGAAATTACTTAACCTTTTTACATCACAACAATCTTTCCAAAATGTTTATGGAGCCAACAAGAATAACTGCCACTAGTGCCACTTGTATAGACAACATTTTTACCAACTTTACACCAATTTCTAAAAACATTATTAGTAAGATAGATTCTGATCATTGTGGTCAATTAATAAAGTTTAATATCGATAAAAATGTTGTCCACAAAAAGGAAAATCTCTTTTGTGCCAGTAACTACAAACCGACTCATTCAATTGCAAAATGACCTAAGTTGTTATTTACCATTATTAAGTAATAATTTAAGTGCGAATGAGATGTATAACCAATTCTTTAAATCTTTTAGTAAACTTTACAATTCGGTATTCACTACCAAATCGGTTACAGTTTCTGATACATTGGTATTTAGTGAGTGGGCAACTGCAGAGTTATATAAAAAAAGAGAAAAATTATACGAAATGTACGCAGAAAGGCAGCATAACACTAGTGAACGGTTTAGAGACAAAGTTAAATCATTTTCCAAATTATTTAAAAAGGATTGCGAAATGGCAAAGTCTCATTATCTGAGTAACAAGATAGAAAATAGTGGTAATAAAATTAAAGCTACATGGAAAATAATTAACGAGGAAACTGGAAAGAGTAAAACTCTAAACAATAGCTTTAAATTAAATATAGATAATAAATACATTAGTTCTGACTCTGAGGTAGCCGCCGCGTTTGAAACCTTTTTTACCGACATACCAGTTTCCACTACTAGGTCTCTGAACTCTTCACCTGCCACTGCGATCAAATTATTGGAACAAAATGTGGAAGAATGCAATATTAGCTTTAAGTTCGAAAATATAAATGCACAACAAATTATAAATGTATTTAAATTACTGAATGTTAAAAAAACAAAAGATCTTTGGGGAATTTCTGAATGCATAATATGGAATTAATTATATACGGTATTTATAAGAAAAAAAAACAAATTTTAATTTTTTTTGTCTGTCTGTCTGTCTTCCGATGGCTGGACCGATTTTGACGGGACTTTCAGTGGAAGGTAGTTGATATTATAAGGAGTTAGTTGATGTTATAAGACTTAGGCTACTATTATTTCAGAAAAGAATTAGGGTTCCGCTAAAAAAATTCAAATGTACCTAGGGAAGAACCCGAGCGAAGCGAAGGTGAGTCGCTAGTAAAAGGAAATGCTCAGAGAGAAACACTTTTCAACACAAACTATTTATTTTAATATTCAATCACAATTTTGACATAATAACCACTCACATGAGAAAAATATGAATAACTGTCCCTCAATAGGTATCGACACATTTTTAAATACTATTCTGTAGACCCCACTCTTTAACGTTGACGGCGCACAAATTTCAAACTACCTTACAGTCGGCCTTCCTGATTCTGCTGTGCGACCCGCGCAGCTCGTCGTATGGATAACGCACTATCGATGAAGATTACTTTTAGCCATACATATACACGAAGAGCCGTCTTAATGGCTTTAACAAAATGTCTTCCCAGTGACTGGAATGATTCAGCAGTGCTAATGGCTAGTAAGCCTGAGTCTTCTTAATGACTAATAATACTCAAGTCTCATTAATGACGAAAGTCAGTCTTCTTAATGACTGCTAGAACTCTGTCTTCTTAAAGACAGGTGGAATTCAGTCTTCTTAAAGACTGGTAAAACTCGGTCTTCTTAATGACCGGTAAAAATTAGCCTTCTTAATGGCTATGAGAAGTCCTGAGACTCCTTTAATTTTATTTTATATTAACAATGTCGCGACATCTATTACCCCTCTAAAGGTGGTTACATATTGTAAAATTACTCTGAGACTTCTTAAAGTCATATATATTTTTGTTTATATGTGAATGAGACTATATACAGTCCTGCCTCTTAAGGCTAGCGCTATTTAAACAAATAAAATAATTCATGACAAAATTTAATTTTAATGGATCCTTATATAATTAACATAATTAACTTATTGTACGGCCGTACTTAAACTATAACTAATTTATAAAATTTACCCGAAAGAGTCATAAGCAATTTTAATCTGACTCCGAAAGAATTTTTGATTGAAATAGCTTTAATTTGTCTCTAGCTAGTACATTTTTATATGGCCGACTTCGACCATGTTTTCCCTCAATAACATATCGGTCATGGGGCAAGACTTTAATAATTGTAAAAGGGCCATCAAAACGTGGCATTAGTTTGCCACTACGTAACCCTTTACGAATTATTTTTCTTTCGGCAAGAACCTGATCACCGACCTTGAATGGTGATGCATTTCGCCGTTTTTTATCAAAATATTGTTTCGCTACCTTAGACATAACGGCAGAACGTGTTAAAGCACCTTCCCTTATGGTATCTAAATCGTTATCTTTCGAGGGCGCTATGATATCACCTATCAACCTAGGGCGAAAACCGTAAAGTAATTCAAGTGGGGATTTACCAGTACTGTTGTTAATATTAGAATTAAGACCAAGTTGAACTTTTGGCAAATATTTTTCCCAATTATTTTGATCATCTCCAACATATGCAATAAGTGCGTCTAATACAGTCCTGTTAAATCTTTCCACTTGGCCATTCGCCCTAGGACTAGCTACAGCGGTCATGACGTGTTTGATCTGCCTACGGACACAATATTCTTTAAAATCCTTACAATTAAATGCCTTACCTCGATCGCTTATTATCCGACTTGGAACACCAAATGTTTTTATTAACTGATCAAATGTTTGCAATACGTATTTACAACTTACATCCCGTACGGCTTCGAGCCAGATAAAACGCGTAAATGAATCTACAATAGCCAGTATATGCATTTTACCGGAAGGACTTTTACAAAAAGGACCCAAATGGTCCACGTGAACTGTGTGAAACGGCACTGCAATTCTATCGATGGGATGTAATAATCCTACGCGGCGTCCGGTTGGTTTTTTAGCATATTGACATGAAATAATGAATAAATAAATAAATAAATAAATAAATAAATAAATAAATAAATAAATAAATAAATAAATAAATAAATAAATAAATAAATAAATAAATAAATAAATAAATAAATAAATAAATAAATAAATAAATAAATAAATAAATAAATAAATAAATAAATAAATAAATAAATAAACTAGAAACGTACTTCTGAATAAATCGACGCATACCACCGAACCAATATTTCGATTTTATAGCATCGTAGGTTTTATTATAATTGACATGACCATTATTATCATGGAAACTTTGTACAAGGGACCAACGTGACTTACGCGGAACTACCACAACCTTTTTATTATTATTTATAATGCGAAATAAAACATTATTTTCAACAACGTAATCTTTAGCTAGACCTCTTGTATTATCTTTTAAAGTCTCATTGTTTAATTGATCTATAGTAGAACCAATTGCATCGTCCTCTAACTGTTAATATTCTATTAAATCCTTTTCATTGATTCGCATTACAGAAACCGGATTGCGACTCAATGCGTCTACGTGAGCCATAGATTTGCCAGACCGATATTCCACATCAAAGTCGAAGCTTTGTACTTCTAAACACCAACGTGCTATACGAGGCGATAAATCACGTTTAGACCAAGTCCATCTTAAAGCGTTGCAATCAGTAACGATAGTAAACTTAATGCCACTTACATAAACTTTAAATTTATTCAAACTCATAACTACTGCTAATGTTTCCAGCTCATAGCTGTGATACTTTTGTTCGGCTTGTGTAGTTTGCCTACTTGCATAAGCGACAGGTTTCCAAGTCTCATCAGGTTGCTTTTGCATTAATATACCACCAAGCCCTAATTTCGACGCGTCAGTATGAATTTGCGTTTCATTTTGCGGATTAAATAAAGCTAGAACAGGCTGACTAACTAAAATAGATTTAATTCGATTAAAGGCTTGCAATTGATCGTCACCCCAAAGCCAAGGTTGGTCTTTCTTAGTAAGCAACGTTAAAGGACGTGCTATAGAAGCAAATCCAGAAACATATTTCCTAAAGTAATTCGCTAAGCCCATAAATTAGCGTACTTGGTGTACGTTTTGAGGGGCAGGAAAGTCACGAACGGCGTTTAATTTATACTTAGAGGGTCTAACTTCGCCATTAGTAACTTCATGCCCCAAATATTCTATTTGAGAAACTAAAAAGGAACACTTGTCCAGTCTCAGAGTCATGTTAGCGTCCCTTATCTTACGTAATACCGCTTGCAATTGATCTAACGCATCGTCATTGTTTTGAGAGTAAATAAGAATGTCATCTAAGTACGCTGTGGCACACGTAAATCGTAAAGGCCCAAGCACCTCATCCATCGCCCTTTGAAACACTGACGGTGCGTTAACTAGACCGAAACTCATACGTTTGTATTGAAAATGACCGTCCGGAGTTATAAAAGCAGTGTATTGTTTACAATCATCTTCTATTTGAATACAATGGTAAGCCGCCTTTACATCTAGACACGAGAACACCCGTTGCTCTGATAACCGATCTAATTGATCTTGAATTAACGGTAAAGGATAGCGAATCTTTTTTAGTTACTTTATTAAGAGCCCGATAGTCGACACACATTCGCGATTCACCGGTTTTCTTAGATACAAGAAGTACAGAGCTTGCGTAAGGCGAGTTACATTCTTCAATAATATCTTTCTCTTTAAGGTCATTCACAATACTACGTACTTTTTCACGATCAGCCATAGACATACGATATGGTCTATAGTAAATAGGTTTTTTATCGGTTAATTCAATGCACATCTTAGTAGAACATTTGCCAATTTTATTTTCATCACCGGAGAAACAATCTGAATAATCATTTAAAATATTTTCAAGTTTTTCTAGTACGTAAGGTTCTAGATTTTCTCCTACTTTATATTGTTTTGTACCACATGTTATAGTTTGCACGTGCAACGCAATGTCCTTCGGGTATGCTAAAGAAATCGTTAGTCTTATTAAAAACTTTTAAAACAGTTTTACCCTGTATCATATCGTTTTCACAAGTTGAAATGATACATTCAGCACGCGGAGTGTTATGTTCCGTATTATTTATCAAAACAGAATCAAAAATCGGTTGTAAACATGATACTACAATTTTATTAACACCGGGCTATAAAACGACAGTTTCATCGGTCATGAGTCTAATGCGATCTGCTGTTTCATGTATGTTCGGTAATTCGGTTAAAATATTTGCGTTGTAAATTTTTAATGATGTAGGAGTTTTAATCACGTAAACATTTGGATATTCCGTAAAAGGTTGCCCGATAATAACACCAATGTCCTGAGCAATGTCAGGAACAATGTAAGCCTTTGTTTCACAAACGGCTTCATCAACATTAACATTTACTACAACCTCGCCAATTGGTGTTATCTTTGAGCCACCGAAACCTCTTATATATTTTTATATCTTTTATATCTTATATTACGCGTACAAGTATAAAATTCTAAATTTAATTCCTTACAAACTGTTTCAGTTATTGTATTACACGTACTACCAAAATCGATAAAGGCTGAAGTTGGCTTATTGTTAATTTTTATCTGCATATAATATTTTGAACTACCCGATATATCTTTAATTACGCGAACAGCTTGTTGGGTTTTATTAGATTTATTATTTTCATTATTTGCATTACGATTCTTTAATTTAAGACACCCATCCTTAATATGACCATTTTTACCACAGTAACTGCATTTTTTATTTTTTTGTATAACAATCTTTTTCAGTATGACCACGTTTATTGCAAAAGGAACACAATAAATTAAATTTACTACTATGACCCAATTTATTTTTACATTTTGCTGCAATATGACCACGCATTTGACTTAAATTACATTTTATTTTGTTTTCATAATTTATTATTTTTTTATTACGATCTATTACTAATGGATGTGCAAATGATGACAAATATCTTAATAACGATGATGAGTCACGACAACCGGCTGATATTGCCCCAACTTCTATAAGATCATTGCCAATTGTTCCTACGATAGCTTCTATTATCAAACTTTCAGGTATACCACACGCATTACCTAAAGCTAACTTATCATAATAAAATTGCAAATAATCCTGTTCGGGTCGTCTAACTACATTTACCAAATCACGTAACATATTTAATT
Organism: Brenthis daphne; assembly: GCA_947093115.1. Classification (NCBI taxonomy): domain Eukaryota; kingdom Metazoa; phylum Arthropoda; class Insecta; order Lepidoptera; family Nymphalidae; genus Brenthis; species Brenthis daphne. The sequence goes on from OX352471.1 coordinate 3,039,907, forward strand.
TACTACGGTTGGAAGGAAAAGCCGTTAATAGTCGTATTTTCCATTCGTTCCAATTTAAATTTAAGTCACTCAATTGATCATACCACTGACGGGCATAACGTTTCAATTTTGATGTACAATTAAATATTATAGTTTTTTCATCCCAACCGTACATGTTAGATAAACCTTCTATTTTTCTAATCCACTGTTCCATTGTAATCATTGACATTTGAGGGTCGAATTCGGGTAACGGATCATTCCGACCCACATATCTTACTACCGGGGAGCAGGATGGTTGTATTAATAAATTATCAGTACTTGGCATACCTGATAATGCTTCTTTGTTGCTTGATGGCGTAGCACCTACCGCATAATGTGGAGCGGAAGATAGAGATTCCACCATGTGCCCTTGTTCCAAAGTAGGGCCTGGTTGTACTGACTGTGTCCTTACCAGAGGCACTGGAGCTTCGGTAAGGAACGGTGGAGCCATGGGCGGGATTGTGGAAATTCCAGCCACAGCTGGTCCCGCCGTGGCGGCAGTTGTAGGTGGCCCCTCACAGACCGACACACAACGCGGAGACTCGTTCGATATCAACGGGACATCAGATTCACGAGCGATAACAACTGAACGCAAAACAGGATTGTTCACTAAATTCACTTCATCACTTACACATGACTCACTACTAATATGACGCGTATCTCGGTATTTTATTAATTCTCGTTCTAGTGCATCTAACCTATTCGTTAATTTTTGTTTTTCCACTGCTTTTAATAACTTTCGACGCAATCGAGATTCACGGTCTTTATCTTTTTTATGACGCCCCATTATTTAAAACACACTCACAGTAAAATACGTTAAACTCAATGAAAAGAACAACGGCAGTAATAAGTCACTTGTTATAATAACTTCGATCTTGTGGGCAATAGTTCATCCCACTTCTGAGCTAAAAGGAAATGCTCAGAGAGAAACACTTTTCAACACAAACTATTTATTTTAATATTCAATCACAATTTTGACATAATAACCACTCACATGAGAAAAATATGAATAACTGTCCCTCAATAGGTAACGACACATTTTTAAATACTATTCTGTAGACCCCACTCTTTAACGTTGACGGCGCACAAATTTCAAACTACCTTACACTAGTTAAGTGAATTGTATATGAGACTAACTGTCGCCAAATACCCTGTTCATTGGTATTAGACGAATATAACATGAAACGTAGATACAACACATATCATAATAATTATATGTATGTAACTGTTAAACATATGATTTACTGATTGCTGGTAATGAACATATACTGATTTAATGTACGAGGGTCTGGTCCCTCGCTAGTGGCCTCCAACCTCCCCTATAGCCACCCCGAGCCTCGCTAAACTGATAACTGTTCTGATTTAATAAACTGATTTAACTGATCTCACATCACAGGTCTGATTTATCTGATAACATGTTAACACATGTCTATACTGAATCGAATACTCTGAATCTGATTTCTGATCAAGCAATCTGCTCACACGCAATAACATTGAATATTCACAAACTGGTAAAATAAATCCACTTACTTGAGACCACACGGTGCTACGCCTGATCTGCCTCGCTCGCGTCCTCCACCGCGTCGGTGTTCCCAGTATATATCTATACTCTTTGGTGTCAAATCTCAATCTATCCTATCGAACTCTTTTCGTACTACCGTCACGTTAATGACAAATAATAATTTGAATGATTAAACATTTATTTCGCGATTACCCTACGGTATTCGCGACACTCCCCGCCAAAAGGAAAATAAAATTTCTCTGATTTAACTGATTACAATTAGTCTTTAATTTTCATAAACTGATTACAAATCTTAACAGAAACAACAATCATCTGATTTAAAATATCTGAATAAATTATAATTCATCAAATAAAATTAACATAAGTTGAGAAGTCCATTTTTTAACTCTGTCCCTGGCTTTCGTAGCTGACACTCTGCTTGGTCGTTTGGAATTACTGGGCGCTGAATTTTTAATTTCGCTGGTTGCTATTTTACTTATTCCAGGTTGTTCTAACTGATTTGACTGTATTGATTCCCTTTCAGAAACTGATACTGTATTCATGTTATCTTCAACTTCAAGAGGATATAGATGACTTATTGATCGAGTCAACGTTTCTCCTGTCATTGTATTAATTTTTGCAACTCTGATATGTCCATCCGAACCCTTAATAAGCTCTTTTATCTTGCCAACTTTCCAGTTCACTCTACTACCTTCTGCTTTTATCTGAACTATTTCACCGACCCTCGGTACCCTGTCAACTACAACTCTTGCTTGTCTATGTCTGTTTCTTCGTTCACGAAGACTACATAAATATTGATTACTAAACATTTTCATAAACTCCTGAATAATAATCTGACCACGTTTCCAACAATCAATTAAGTTATATTTAGTAACTGAAGATGGCTCTAGAAGGTCACGATCCGATATCTCGGTCGTAGTTGTACCTCCGATTCTGAAAAATCTGATGGCGTTAAGACATGCTCTAGTTCAGCTCCTACTGGTGTCAAGGGCCTAGTATTAATGATCGCTTCAATTTCTTTTATAACTGTACACAACTGATTAAAGTTAAGCGAATGTTTGTCCACCGTTCTTTTAAGACAATGCTTTACTAAGCCTATTAAATGTTCATAAAAGCCCCCAAACCACGGAGCTAATTCAGGTATAAATTTCCAACGTATCTTATTCAAGATACAATAATCAGACGACAATACCTCTGCCGTAAGTTTAAACTGTGTGGCGTTATCGGAAATAATAAGTTTGGGTAAACCTCGTACTGCAACAAATCTTCTGATTGCTAATAGACATTCTTCTGCTGATAAATCTCTAACAATTTCCATATGTATTGCTCTGATCGTCAAACATGTAAATAAACACACCCAACATTTCTCCTTACTGTCATTTATTACATAAAGCGGCCCAAAATAATCCATTCCCGTAAATGTAAAAGGTAAATTAAACTTAACTCTTTCTGATGGCAAATCGGGCATCGCTGGTAATTTAAATGGACCACCTCCGTATTTTAAGCAATTTTGGCATTTTCTAAGAATCTTTTGTACGGTTGATCTACCATGAGGAACCCAGAATTTTTTTTCTAAGTAAAGCCAATGTATGAGATATTCCAACATGATAGTTTTTCTCGTGTAAATCAGCTATTATTTTATGTGTAAATTCTGAATTTTTTGGAAGTAATGTAGGTTCTTTATGACAATGAGTCCAATCAGTATGTTTAAATCTACCTTTACATCTCAATATCCCATTGACATCTTTATATAGGCCAAGTGATCTTGCAAAATTAGATACAATACCTCTCGTTTCTTCTGGAAAATATTGAGCGTGTACTTTCAAAATCATTTCTAAATCACTGTCACTATCGCTAATTGGTTCTTTATCTAATTCGGTTTTACTTGTCATATCTAAGTTATTTATATTACTTTCATTCTCAACTAAAGGGCTTTTATTATTTGTATTCTCATTCGAGAGACCCTCCCCGACAGAAGAGATTTGTGTTTCCAATGATATACACAATTATTAAGCATAGAAAACCAATTTTCAGAGTTATCTAGTAAAAAGTCTGGACCTTTGAGCCACCTATCATAATGATCTATCCGGTCAGATCTCGTACCTATGTCTGCTGGATTGTATTGACCAGGTATATACCTAAGAATTAAAGTTTTATTTTGCTTGATTTCATTAATCCTCCGCGACACAAAAGGCAAAAGAAGCTTACTAGAATGGTACCAACCTAAAACTATTTGACTATCGGTCCACAAAACCTGCGCCTTTATACTTAACCTTAAATTTTTATTTACACACTGTAATAGTCTATTTCCAATAAGTGCTCCAAGCAATTCTAGTTTTGGAATCTGTAAATTAACTTGCTCCTTAATAGGTACTAATCTACACTTATACTACTACTGCCAATAATAAAAGTGACAATATTACTAGTACCCCAAGAACTACGTAAATATATACATGCAGCGTATGCTTCCGTAGAAGCATCAGTAAAGCAATGTAATTCATGTCTCATTTTTTCACTAGCCCTTGTGTTACCTACACCTTTTAAGAAATATCTGTCAATGCTGATATTTTTAAGATAACTAAACTTCGTTATTATTTGCTTCCACTCATTAAGTAAATCACTATTAATCTTAATATCCCATAAAATCTTTTGTTTCCATAACTTCTGGAAAAATAATTTAGCTGGAAGCACTATTGGAACAGCATAACCACAAGGATCATAAACCGAAGCAATTACTTTTAAAATACTTCGTTTTGTGTAAACTGAATCTAAATCTGTTTGACTAATATCATATTTCAATAATAATTTATCATCCCTCGTATTCCATATTAAACCTAAAACTTTAACTGCCTCAATATCTGTACAAAATTTATCAGGTACACGTGAAAGAAACTCCTTTGAATTTGAATTCCACTCCCTTAAGTTCATAGACAAATCGTTAAAGGCTAATTTGGACGTATTGTACAAGTTTTGTGCCTCTAAAACCGTTTTAGCACCAGTTATATAATATTATCTACATAAATATCGTCAGCTATTCGGTTTAAAATTGAGTTATTAGATTTCATTAAATGGTATTTTATTGTAGCATTGAGGAGGAATGGACTAGATATAACTCCAAAAGGTACTCGACAGAATCTTAAAGTTAATATATTTTCTTTGTTAACTGAATCATTGATATTTTTCAGCCAAAGAAAGCGCGTCACGTCTCTATCTGGTTCTTGAAGACCTAATTGCAAAAATGCTTTTTCAACGTCTGCTATAATGCCAATCGCATGTTCTCTAAATCTAATCAATAACGCAGTAAGATCTTCTAGCATTAAGGGACCTTTATATAAGCATTCGTTCAAACTTTGATTTCCTATTGTTTTGGCTGACGCATCATATACAATACGAAGCTTATTGGGTTTATCTCGATTATAAACACAATGATGTGGTAGATAGTGCACAGGATGACTCAGTGAAAAGGAAGCGTTTTTGACTATCTCTATTACACCATTCTGTAATTGTTCTTGAATGACTTTATCATATGACTTTATAGTTAAATTATCTAAACGTTTCAATAAATTACTTAGACGACCATAAGCTAAGCCTAAATTATTAGGTAAATTAGGATGATATTCGGCCCAAGGCCATTTAACGTAATATCTATTGCCTTTGCACTGAATAGTTTTATTAAATTGTTTAATCGCTTCCTCATCACGAGAACATTTTGGAGAATCTACTATTCCTATCGATTCTAGATCCCATAACCTTTTAACATCGTCTGTCTTTAATGGAAGATCCGGTTTATGTAATTTACTATCATAAATTCCTGCTGATTGAAAATAGGTTAAAACTGATAATTGATCTACCGTATTTGTTTCGTTTACTCTACCTGACCATACCCACCCAAAATCTGAACTTACTAAGAAAAGATTATCAGAAATACATAACTTTTCATTCGATATAAATGTATGATAATAATCATTACCTATTAAAATGTCTATTTTATCTCCATAAGAACCATCATCTGCTAAAATGAGTTTGTTTAATCTACTGTCTTGTAATAATTTCGCTGAATTATTAAATACTGGCGCTTGTACGGAATTAGTAATATGGGGTACTACATTCGCGTATATAGATCGCTTTACACCGATTCGCGTCTTAATTATAAAATTAACTACACGGCTTTTTAGATATTGTGGAGATTTCGTACCAAATGTAAAAATAGACAAATCTACATTTTCTATAGTGGGCAGGTTTAAATAATTTGCAATTGATGACGTTATATATGAACGTTGGCTACCAGAATCAAGTAATAATCTACAAGTTTTCTCTTTAGGCTTGTCACTCAAATCACTAACTTTAACAAGGCAAGTCTGAAGTAAAGTGGTTGTTACTGCAGAACTAATATGCAGACTATCAGTTTGCGATGATTTTATTAGCGGGGCTGATCTATTGGGACATAAAGCACGATTATGGAGGCCAAATTTATTACAATGCCTACACTTTCGTTTAGAAAAGCAATTCTTAGATTTATGTCCTTCACCAAAGCAATTATAACAACGATTGCCTAAATATGATTTTCTATCTTGTACAGTTTTAAAATTAGTACACTCGTCATTAAAATGATCTTGTTTACAGAATACACATCTTTTTATGAACTTCTTTTTAGGTGGCTCATCGGTTTGATTAACTAGATCACGGGTTCGTTTTCGTGAGAATAATTTAAATTTATCATTAAATTTATGTCCTACCCTAGGTCTTTCCCTATTCATAGTCATAAAACGATTTTTATTACTTCTATTGTCTTCAGTCCTTACATGTAATGAACCTAATGTAAATTGCTCTGCGTTTAGCTTGTTTTCACTGTTACTACATTCTATGCATGAACTTTCTATTTCTCTTTTTAATCTGTTGGACGTTTCTCTTGCAGATATTATATACTCTAAATACTTTCTTATAACATCAATAGATTCATTTTCGTCAGTCATTTTTAACCGTAACTCATAAATAAGATCTTCTGGAAATTTCTCTATAATCATTACTCGAAGATGGTTATGATTAACATCTTCGCCCAAAGAGCTAAGAACCCTTAGATGCCTTTCAATCTCATTTAATACCTGTCTACACTCTTTTACTGCTTTACTTGCTGATTTAATTCTATATAATGCAACATAATGAGCATCAATAATAACGCTTGGTTTTCCATATCGTTCTTTTAATGTTTTAACCGTTATTTGATAATTTTTATTAGTTGTATCTAATCCTTCAATTGCCTGTTTAGCGTCACCTTCTAGAGCCGATTGTAAATATAATAATTTACCAACATCACTTATATTCCTATTATCAACGTTTGATGAAAATTGATCCCAAAATTGATACCACTTAAGTACATTACCATCGAATTTTGCTAGTTCCATTCGCGGTAACTTACTGACTATATTTTGATTATTATCGGACTGTGGTACTTTTGTTCTATACCTATTGTTTAGACAAACATTTATTTCTGCTATCAAATCTTGAGCCTTAATTTGTGGCGCTGTGTATTGACTAATTTCTTCTAAGTTGGATTCATTAACTGATTTACAATAATTATGAATTTCTATGACAAATCTATCAACTGCTCCCTTTAATTTAGATGCAATTAACTGTAATTCATTTAAATTAAAATCACTGTCCATTACTCGTGTATACGCACATTGAGCTGAATCTATATATGTAAGAAGAGATTCATGAATAATTCTAAGTCGGGTTCGGATGACTTCTTCCATTATGAATACAGTATTTAAAATTCAGTATCAATAATCATATTATATTGGAAACTGTAACAAGACACAAAATAATACTAAATAAATAGCTCACAAAATCCTAGCGTAGTTAAATATTAGCCAGTTTTCATATTTATTATAAATTAAATTATATGAATAATTTTATATTTCATTTATCATGTTTTATTTTATTTACAGTTTTATTCGCCTTTTTTTGTTCAATAGTGTAAACTTTGAGAAACACTGACTTTTTTACTACGAGTACTGTTTAATTTATGTAATCAAAAAAAAAAATCATGAATATTACAATATAAAATAAAATCGTGAATAAAAATAGGTACTGTTAAATAACAGTATAATACATATTAACTAAATATTTCTTATACTATTTACCTTTTTAATATCGACATTATATAATTTCAAAACATTTAATCTCTGTAGAATCATAACTGCTTTTAAAATTAACTATTTATCATTTCAAATTCTTTAGAATTAAAACTTTCAACGTTCAACTAACAATTATTGATTATGCTTTATATATAGGTACATAATATATATACCTCATTCTAATTTCTTCTTTCATTTTAAACTAGCGGCTCACCCTCGCTTCGCTCGGGTTCGTCGCTAGGTACGTTTTAAATAGATATAAAAAGAAAAAATCTTTCTTTCTCACATTTTAATTATATGTTTTAATACTTACCTATTCCGAACTAAGAGAAATCCAAAAATTAAAATATCATAAAAATTGGAACGCGGTCGAACGGGATAAAAAGTATCCTATGTCCTTCTCCTGGCTCTAAACTACCTCCCTGCCAATTTTCAGCTAAATCGGTTCAGCCGTTCTTGAGTTATAAGCGAAGTAACTAACACGACTTTCTTTTATATATATAGACTAGCGGCTCACCCTCGCTTCGCTCGGGTTCGTCGCTAGGTACGTTTTAAATAGATATAAAAAGAAAAAATCTTTCTTTCTCACATTTTAATTATATGTTTTAATACTTACCTATTCCGGACTAAGAGAAATCCAAAAATTAAAATATCATAAAAATTGGAACGCGGTCGAACGGGATAAAAAGTATCCTATGTCCTTCTCCTGGCTCTAAACTACCTCCCTGCCAATTTTCAGCTAAATCGGTTCAGCCGTTCTTGAGTTATAAGCGAAGTAACTAACACGACTTTCTTTTATATATATAGATTAAATGTTATTTATAAAAAAATTTATGAACATGTAGGTACTCGTAACAGAAAACGATATTCATTCGATATTATGCGGGTAAACTGTTTTACTTATAACCATCACGCGATACTATTTATAATTATCAACCGACGTTTGAATTTTTGAGAATAAAAGTTAAAATATAATATTGTATTGATTTACTATTATCACTTTAGAATATATTTTTTAAATAATAATAAATGTCAGATCCCAGCACCTCCACCATGTCGCCAAATACCCTGTTCATTGGTATTAGACGAATATAACATGAAACGTAGATACAACACATATCATAATAATTATATGTATGTAACTGTTAAACATATGATTTACTGATTGCTGGTAATGAACATATACTGATTTAATGTACGAGGGTCTGGTCCCTCGCTAGTGGCCTCCAACCTCCCCTATAGCCACCCCGAGCCTCGCTAAACTGATAACTGTTCTGATTTAATAAACTGATTTAACTGATCTCACATCACAGGTCTGATTTATCTGATAACATGTTAACACATGTCTATACTGAATCGAATACTCTGAATCTGATTTCTGATCAAGCAATCTGCTCACACGCAATAACATTGAATATTCACAAACTGGTAAAATAAATCCACTTACTTGAGACCACACGGTGCTACGCCTGATCTGCCTCGCTCGCGTCTCCACCGCGTCGGTGTTCCCAGTATATATCTATACTCTTTGGTGTCAAATCTCAATCTATCCTATCGAACTCTTTTCGTACTACCGTCACGTTAATGACAAATAATAATTTGAATGATTAAACATTTATTTCGCGATTACCCTACGGTATTCGCGACACTAACATTTCATATGAGAATATTATTTAGTCTCGGGTTCGATTACTTTACGAGAACCATTGTAATATATAGCCTAAATCTGAAGTAAGTCGCACCATATAAAATTGCCACCAATCAGATACCTAAAGTAAATTGGTCAAAAAACTTTAAAATGATAACAGAAAAAAATGGGGATAGATCGATAAAATATGTTTATTATTATTACTGTACATATACTACTTGAAAAAACAAAAGAAATCCCACAGTAAATAACTGTCTGAAACGTTACTTGTCTCACATTACCGTCCACCTTCGCTTGCACGAATTTTATTTTACGTATATTTTGCAGAACTTTCATTGTATCTTTCTGTTATCTTATTGAGTTTATCTTGTATTTTATGTAATTATATCTTATATCTTTAAACGAGCAATTCTTGCATATATATATATATAATCTGAATCTAGGCAACGATTTTTATGAAATTTAGTGTACAGAGGGTTTCGGGGGCGATAAATCGATCTAGATAAGTATTATGTCTGAGAAAACGCGTGTTTTCGAGTTTTGATGCAGTTTTCTTTTCCATTATTCCACGCAAAATATGGTAGGTAATTTGCACGCAATGGTGTTAGCATCGTGGTCAAGCGGCCAAAGTGCAAGAGCAATAATCACAGGTTCAAATCTCGGTCGTATACAAAATTTTTACTTTTGTTTTTTTTTTAATATTTATTCAAGTTTTTATTTAAAAAAAAAAAGAAAATTGTACTTTAGGCCAAAAACTTCGAACGAAGCTCGGTAGCCCAGGTACTAACATTTATATGTATTAACTGTAAGTGCATTCATTGAAGACCCACTGCTTCAACTAACACACATAACCCATACCCTCAATAGAAATAATTGACATGATAAATTAAATTCAATTTTCTTGTGGCTGGGGCTTCAAAACGTGCCAGTGTAACACAGATTACTTCGCCCATGTCATATATTATGTAGAATGTAGAGAGTCGTAAAATTTCACTAAGCACTTACATAGTTTCGATTGTAAGTCCTTTCAATATAATTTATTAATTTTGCTAGGTTTTTGCTTAAATTTGAACATTCAATTCATTTTCATTAACTATAAATAATAATGAAAGCAAAAACGTTAGTAGCATACATTAATTTAAACAATATATCAAACAAAAATCTTTGTTTTGTAAATAAATGCACTTAGCCAAATCTAATATGTTTAAATATAATCTACTAGCGGACCCGACAGACGTTGTCCTGTCTACACGTCTTTAATTTGAAAATTTCAAACTTTTTTTAATAATTTTTTTGATGAAAATTATTATTCAAATTGTGAATCTAAACCATTCCCAGATCCCCTTGAACACACACAAAAAATTTCATCAAAATCGGTCCAGTCGTTTGAGAGAAGTTCAGTGACATACACACTCACAGAAGAATTATATATATAAAGATTATTTTAAAATAATTCATCCGTCACTTTTAAATTAAAATCAAAAAAAAAATTAATTATATAATATGTACTTACGTCATACATCCATATCCATACTAATATTATAACTGCCTCGGTGGTGTAGTGGCTAGCATGTACGGCTGCACACCCGGAGGTCCTGGGTTCGAGTCCCGGGTCGGGCTAAGTTTAGTTATCGAGTCTTTCTGTATAGTAAGCCTCAGTAATAGCCCGGAGTTGGGAAGTTGGCGGTGTTTCCCCCCGTGCTTCGGAGAGCACGTAAAGCCGTTGATCCTGCGCCTTAACTCTAACTGGTCGTGTCGAGCAGGCGTCCCACCGGAGTATAGGAGTGACAGAAATAGAGAGTGCACCTGTGACCAATGAGATTGGCCGCCGTGGCCGGAATCGGTCAGGAGAACATCATCATTATAAATGTAATAGTGTGTATTTTGTTTGCCCCTCTTTCACGTCGAAACGGAGTGACAGATTAGCGTGATTTTTTTGTATGGAGATAGTTGGAGGGCTAGAGAGTCACATATATCCAATCCAATCAATCCAAAAAAATATTTGGGATAAGAATTACTTGAAACTTAGTTATTGATCTTCAATACAATTAAATATTTACGTATTTTTGCATTTTTCCAAATTCATTCCATAAGGAGGTAAAATAGGGCTTAAAGTTTGTATGAAACCTATTTTTTCAGATTTTTTTGTAGTTTTAGCGCGAGCGTAGCCGCGGGTTCTGCTAGTATGTATATATAATTGTACCAAATGAAACCCCTCTGGATTCCGCGGCAAATACAAGACGTTCCGTTTCAATTAAGCTCGAGACCGGTTTACTTTTGTCTTGTTTTCGTTTGATTGATCTCTTGTTTGTTGGAGATTAGTGTCTGATTGCTTCGTACACAATCACGGTATTAAATATTTCATATATAGGATATCTTCAAATCCACTACTTTGTAATGTCATACTTCTTATTTAATTGTTAGTATAATTAAAAATGTATGGTACATGTGAATTTTTTTATATATAACACTAGCTTACGCTCGTGGAGCTGCTCGAATAGTGAATGTACATCTCATAATTCAATCTATGTTCTTGCCAAACATCGCAACTGTTCAGGGCTTTAGTGCAAAAAGATAATAAACACACAGGTGTTTTTAGTGATGACATACGAGTATATTTGACATGAGTTATATATTTAAAATATAATTTAAATTATACATTGTACTTCCTATATTATAATACTAATAATAATATTTTCATATATTTTCATCCTAGTGTTAACTACGTTATTTAATTAAAATAATTATAAACGAAAACGTCCATGACATCAAGAGACAACAAGTAGCGATCAAATTAAAACGCATAATAACATGAAAATCGCAAAAAATATCGGACAGCGTCCGGCCAATTTGTCCCCAGACTAAATTGCAGGTGAATTACATCCCCGTGTATACAGTATTACAGAGTGTATTATAACTGCCGATATCGGTACAAACAGTCTCATCAAAGAACAGTGAATGAGACATAAACATAGGTTTTAATGTAAATAATGTCAAATTAAAAATAATTATTTAAAAACCGTCGATGAGATCCAAAGGCAAAAATATGACATAACTAGCGACTGACCCTCGCGTTTAAAGGTTAGTATAGATTTCTCAGTGATGAGATATTTTTTCATTGTAAAAAGTATCTTATATGTTAACTCAGATAACCATCTATCATCATACTCGTACCAAATTTTCTCGTGATACGTTCCCACACAGACAGACAGACAAAAATTCTAAAAACTATAGATTCGGTCTCTGTATCGATAATAATGACTATTTCAATAAGATTTTCCAAAAATATTTTTAATGTACAGATTCGACTCAGTTTAAATTTTATTATATATATATTAATAAATATAACATAAATTACAATAATAAATTACAAAAATCTTAAAATAATAGATTTAAGCTCTGTGATTGATTATTTCTCTATATTTTATTTCAGGTTATATTATTGTGTGATGTAATATTACAGTGTGACACAACCCCTAGCATCAGTACCCAGACTCTTATTAAAAAACTTACATTACTTGTAATGAATGGTAGAAACATAAAACAGAACACATATGTATATTAAGATGCGATCAAAAATTAAAAAGACATTAAAGCATGAAAACAAGCAAAAATCGCGAATACACAAAACAATATGTTAGGTGAATTACAACAGTATGTAATATACACAATGTACCACAACAGCTACTATGAGTACACGAACTCTCATCCCATTATCCCGTAAATATTATAAATGCAAAAGTTTGGATGGATATTTGTTACTTAATCACGCCAGAACAGCTGAACGGATTTCGACGAAACTTAGCACAGAGATAGGTTATAGTCTGGAATAGTACATAGGTTACATTTTATCCCGGAAAAATGTACAGCTCCCGTGGGATAGATTTGTTTTTGTATATCACTAGGGATGAATCCGAGCGAAGCGAGGGTGATTCGCTAGTTAAGGCATAGCTAGTGAGGGGTTTGAAACCAAAAGGAAATACTATAAATCATATCATATAAAAAAAATATAGCAAAAACGTCGATTACGAAGAGATTGAAAGTGACAAAATAATCAAATTAAAAAGTATCGCGGAAACAAGCAAGAATTGTAAATACCGTGACAGCGAACAAACAGCGAGCGGTCCCTAGACTATAATATTTCAGGTGAATTATATCAGCGTGTAATATAACAAAGTGTACAACCACCGGCATCGGTACACGGACTCTCATTAAAGAACAATTAATGAGGGGGTAGAAACAAAAAACCGCACTGTGCGCCGTCCGCCGGCTTCTAATGAATGTAGTCATGCGTTTTATTAAAAGGGCAGTGTATTGCCAACGTAATTTTAATGCCGGCGTCGTTATTACAACTGGTTAAGGGTCAAAATTGATGGGCCGCATTAATTTGTTACATTCGGCATTGCGAGTGCATTTCGTTGCTTTTTAGGGTTCCGTGTTCAAATAATCTCCTCTATCGTATAATTAAGTTAACGTTATCTGTCTGTATCTTTATATATATAAATATATATATATATACATATACATATACATATACATATACATATACATATACATATACATATACATATACATATACATATACATATACATATACATATACATATACATATACATATACATATATATTACTAGTGAACTGGCGGCTTCGCTCGCACTTAAACTCCTCCTATTTTACACCTTTATGGCGTGAATTTCGAAAAATGCTAAAATACGTATTTATATAATTCTATTCAAAAGCATTAATACAACATTTCAAGTAATTCTGATCATAAATATTTTTTTCGCTATGTTATGTCACTCTCCATCCCTCCAACTATCTCCACACAATAATTCACGCCAATCTGTCACTCTGTTAAGACGTGAAAGAAGGACAACAAACAAACAAACAAACACTCTTTCACATTTAGAATATTAGTATGAATTACGGTTTGACACAGCAATTAGGAGGGAGGGTCTCTGTATAATAAGGCATTTCTTTGGACTAAAGTCTGGTTTAAAAACAGTAATAAGTTAGTACACAAATTTAACTTGTTTGAGTGCTATTAGAAAACATAAAAGTAAGTAACCAAGAATAAAGATTTACCAATTTCAGTCTACACACTGAGAGCTTTCCACCAGACTCATATATAGTCTGGTGATACGAAACCCTCGATACGTGAGTCCAGCTTGCCCGTAAACGTTTTTTTTTTAATTTTTTTAGCAGAAATACCTTTCCTGCAACTGTTTATATTCTGCCAAAAGTTGAGAAAGGAGTTGAGGAACAACTTTTATGGAGTACTTGCTTATCTGTGTGTTGTTAGACTTTTACGGTACTAAGCTCATATTTAAAAAAGTTTTTCTCATCGAAAGTTTTTATATATTATATAAGTACTATATTTTGCAACGCATCGAGCTTATTTGAAGTAATACCTACAAGCAAGATTTACTACGAAAAGTAAGACAAATTTGGGAAAGTCGTATAACTTTTTCGATATAATTCAAATATTTTGAATACAATACAATACAATACAGAATCAATATAAACAAGATATTGTTATGAAAGGTTCGTATTGTTCGAGGAGAACAATACACAGCGACAATTTAAAATATCCAAGATTTTGAACAAGCGATAGCTCAGCACTGTAGTAAAATAATAGATATTCCTCTAAATTATTTTAAATTTATAATTTCTTCAACGTATTATGTATACTTTGATATAATAAAATAATATGGAAAGCTATACATGACCCAAAAAAATGAAATTCTCAATACTACGAACTTGATCTTTATGAAATTACAGAAAAAATAATTAACAATAAACATTTAACAAAATAAATTTGAAAAATGAGCATAAATTTTTCATATTATATAATTAAAACTTACTTAAAATTTAAATAAGGTGTTTTTATAATTAGTGCCCTAACAATATATAAAAATACCATACACAATAAAACATTGATACCTCATACACTGATATGTAAGAGTATATCAATAAGAAGTGTACAATGTACATATTGTTGACAAATTGCCATATATTACCTTACATGTAAACTTTAATGTATATACGGAAAAAAAAACAGTCGAATTGAGAACCTCCTCCTTTTTGAAGTCGGTTGATAATGAAAGTGAATCTATACATATAATAAAATAGAATTATTCTGAGTCGAATCTGTCCATTAAATATATTTTGGAAAATCTTATTGAAAAAGTCATTATTATATACAGAGGCGGAATCTATAGTTTTTAGTATTTTTGTCTATCTGTCTGTGTATTTGTGTGTGTGCTTAGTATTTTTGTCTGTCTGTCTGGGACCACATTACGAGGATAACACTGACAGATTTTGATGAAATTTAGTATTATTATAGCTGGTTATCCGGGTCAACATATAAGATACTTTTTACTGCGGGAAAACATCTCATCTCTCAAAAATCTATACTAAACCTTAAAACTATATAACTACTTATTACTTTTAAATTTCATCATTATAACACACTATTAAAGTGCAAACACATTACAGTGAAAGATTAAAATTAATTTAATCATTGTATACCTACTTATTTACATTGAGGCTTGCATTTTGACCGGATCCAGGGGTAATCCGTTTTCAATACAATATTTATTTAATGGACAGATACCAACATATGTGTGTATGGGAAGTTATATATCATTAAAATATATTTGAATAATGAAAGAGCCATCGTGTAATTAATATCGTATTACGTATAAAATTACCGAAATTTCCGTGTGCTGTGTAACTTATTGTTTATTATTAGTTGTTATAAAACGGAATATTGTTTCGATACAGCCACTGTTCATATCAATTGAACCATGAAGATATTAATGAGAATATTTACATAACATATTTTCAGTTAATTAATTATGATGGATGCCGACTAACTGTAGAGGCGTGCATGGTTTTGTTATATAAAGCCTGTGCTTGCAGGCTTCCTCGTAGACAAGTTTTTTCTTTATTTTATTAGATTTAACCGTTTTATTTAGATGACATTTAATTATTTCGCTTTACCTATTTTAAGAAAAACATAATACGAGAGATTGTAGATCTTGTCACAGACAAGTGTATTTTTATTTTATAACTTGTTTACAACATAAAAATATCTTTTTGGGAATTATTCGCGGATTTATTCTTGTTTTTTTGGCTCTGGTATTCCGAATGCTTTAATATCAATCATGGTCACGGGAGAGGCTTAGTTAAAATGTCAAATATTCGCGAAAATCTAAGTGATTCTACTATATTTACATAATTTTTGTTTTTACACTAGCGACTCACCCTCGCTTCGCTCGGGTCATCCCTAGTTAGATTTTAACGGTCAGTATGGAATACATACGTATAGCCTTCCTCAATAAACAGGCTATCTAATGCAAAAAAAAATCAAATCGGATAGGTAGTTCCTGAAAATAGCGCTTCAAACAAACAAACTCTTAATCTTTATAATATTATTATATCAGTATATATATATTAAATTATTTCCTTATAGCTATTTAAAAATAAATGAACATGAAATTAGAGGACTACTCCAGTACATCAGCATAATATGTATATCTAGTAAAATATCTATCTCGTAACTCTGTCTGTTACGTATTCACGCTTAACTCGCTAAACAGATTTTGATAAAATTTGGCTAGGACAATAAATTGTATCCTAGGGACCTACCTTTGATACTGGCCCCATTTAACACGCGAATGAAGCTGTGTGCAAAATCTAGTACAAAGTAACAACAGGCAAAGCTCCTGTACAGACAGACGAATTGATACGTGGTTTGAATAATGTATTGACAGTGAATGGGTTATAGTAAACTTTACGGTACAAAATCGCACGACCACATTATGTAAAACGGGGTAATTGAGCTACCAAAATTGAAATCATCCTATTTAGAGCGATAGACGCGGCGTGAAACTAGTTCGTTAATTAGTGTTCGTTGTTAGACAGAAATTTTGCCAGTATTCGCCTGTCTGGTTATATATTAGACTAAATAATACACATGGCTTCGCTTAAAATTCAATTCAAATTATTTTGTATGTATGATGAAGTTTGTTTTTGCTTAAACATTAAAGGATTTTAAAATCCTGGATATATTATCCGAAAAAATACCCTTTATTACAGTGATATACTTGTGAAACTGATTTAATATGCTGTCCCACTTCTAGACACGGGGTTTCCTTGAATCTGAGGGGGATCATTCCATAGTCCACCTAAGACTACAAATGTCTTTCGAAAACTTGCAAGGTTCTCTCAAACATGCACGTTTCCTCACGATGTTTTCATTCACTATATTACTACTTTGAATTACCTATACATTATAAATATTTTATTTTACAATATATGACTCATATATCCAAGCTTCGATAACCTCTCCAGCTAATAGAAAAAAAAACCTTTTCCCCTCCATAGATTAGATTGATCACTTAAAATTTATATTAGTTTTGTCTCTAAGAATATTTGTATGTGTTAAATTTTCTTTCAAAATATTATAGTATCCTAGTGACCGTAGGGGCTAACGTTACATTTAAATAATATAAAATACCGAAAATCGGTTCAGTAGTTTCAGATTTTATCAATAACAATCAGCAAACAAATCGGTCTCCTTATATAAGTATCGATTCTAAATTTTTATAATATTTTTAACATATAATTATTTCTTATAGTTTATCAAGTACACAATAACTATATAGTTAATAAATTCATTTAAAAATCTGGTTGACATTATGAATTTCTATAAAAATAAAAAAGAGATAAAATAATCATTAATGATATTATTTAACCAACGTTTTAAAAGTTTAAAATATTTTAATATACTTTCTATTTAAATTTAACTATTTCTAATTTCTCAACAAAATCTTTAAAATCTAAGCAACGTCCGTAGTTTCCTCGCTACCACGGGTAACTGAACAATTCGAGCCATCACAACAAAACCAACTGTACGTTTTAATAACTCGTACACGCAAATAAAAACTTGTTTATATTTCAATTTTAACTCTTGAAAAAGAATAGTGTAAATTTCATATAATCATAGAATAATCATTACAAAAATTGTAAATTATAGTGCATTTCTTATTGAATATAAAGCCATTTTGTAAAATATGACTAACATTTACATTAGTGCCTTATATTTTGATCTACACCTGGTGATTAAATGCGCGTTACAGGCGAGGCGGGAAATATGTTAACTAAGTTTAAACGTTAAGCGATAATTAGAAACTGTGGTGAATGCAATGCATATTATTACAAAGTCATTGTTTTTCATATTTTTTTTCAATTGGCATTGAAATATTTTACATTTTGTTATATAGATTTTTTAAGCAACGGTCTGAGAATTTTAGAAAACACATTGGTTATTGGGATTTTATATCTGGATATACTTAATATTTCTGAACATTTGTGTTTATTTAATGCTATAATCATTGTAATTTTATTTAAAATCCTATAAAAATGATAAATCATAACCAAAATATACAACATAAACGAGACGAAAAACAAATATTACGAAAACGCGACTGCACAATTTCAATATAATTGAATAAAATAATCGTATCGGCGTTTTATAATTTGCAATTTGTGCATTTCATTGTTACAGATGGGAGGACTCACCGTTCGAAGTCCGCAGGCCGGCCATGGTTAATTTAAGCACGTTACATATCGTCACGGTGTTGTGGAGCTTTGCACAGCATAAAATATCGCAACTGCTAATACACTAAAACTTATTTACTTACGAAGTTGGTATTATAAATGTGAACGCACAAAACACAGACGCGTTTACGTACACGACAGTCGAGAGGGTGACGGTAGCACACGTCCGGACCCGCCGAGAAAGCCGGCGTAACTGATCGCCGCCCGCCCAACACGTGCCCCCGCCCGCCCTACAAAACCTTTCTTTGTTTCGCATCCCCACCGCGTGTCGAACAAATTTTAATCTTATTCTTGTTTTCTCCAATTGACTCTACTCAAATCTACTAACTTCAATGTGATAATTAGGGATTGTCATCGCTATTAGGGCGTCTCGATATAATTGAAAGTTGTTTCGCGAGGGTTCTTTTTATGGCCCGATTAAGCGTGCCCGCTGTGATACCATTTGTATGCACATCTGAGACCTTTATTGTATCCGTGACGTCATTACTGTGATAAAAATATGAATGATATTTACATTAAAGTTAACAGGTGTATATTTTTGATAAAAAATATTATATTTAATTACAATCTGTTTAAATATTTTATACTAGCGACTCACCCTGGCTTCGCTCGGGTTCGTTCCGAGGTTGGCTCACCATACAAACTTTCATCCCCATTTCACCCACCCACTCCCTTAAGGGAAGATTTCCGAAATAAAAAATATGCTATGTCCTTGCCATGGTCTCAAACTATCTTCTTACCTTTCATCTAAATCAGTCCAGTAGTTTTTGCGTTTATTCGTTACAAACATACAGAAATACAAATCTTTTCTCTTTATAATATTAATGTAGGTGAAAATACATACTACTTAATGAAAAAAAAATAAGGAAATCATTTACATATGTCTGAAACGTTTTTATTAAGTAACTAGAGATAAAATATAAAGAAAAAGGTATAAACACAAACAATTAATATCGGGTATAAAAAGAAAAAGTTGATTTAATATCAACAGACATGATAATATAAAATCCAATAAAATATACGTAGATTAAATAAACTATACAAATATTAATATATACTATAATATTATAAATATATCAAACAGACTTATTATTTTATTATTTGATTATAAATAGAATTTATAAGAAAGTTCTAACAAAATAAGGTCACCTCCACAATGATACGGTCCGAAATATGCAAACGTTGTGGAAAATTTATGATTATAGTATGTGATTTCACGCGACGTGTCGCCATCGGAAGTCACCACGAAGGAAATGCAAGTTAGGTTGCGTCAACGGCGCTAACACGGGCGTGTCAGGGTGATAAAAGGAGGAAATGGTAACGCAATACATTTCCATCGTAATTAGCACGACATTTCCCGTGGCTTATATATATAAAAATCGATATGTGTATGTATGTTCCCTATGCATCTATAACGGCTGGAGCGATTTTAATGAAATTTTCAGGCAATCTTCAGATTAGCCCAGCGGGAAGTTTGAACACGGGCGAACCTGCGGGTGTTGCTAGTTATATTATAAAACCTATATAAAAAAAATGAAATGATGTTTATTGGTAAATGCGTTGCTTGAGAACAGTTCGAATGAAAATTTAAGGAAAAATAATTCGAAAGGTTACCTGAAAAATGGAAAATTTGGAAAAACCTGAGTTTTTCTCTCTATTATCTATAGAATTTTTGCATGCACTCAAAGATTATAAACTTTAATGATGCTTAGACGGGACTATATCGGGTTAGCTAGTGACATTATTATTACAAATGAAATTTTTTTATGTATATCTGTGTATGTTTGTTACTTTTTCACATTCAAATGACTTGATGGATTTGGATGAAATGTAGTACACAGATATAATAATAGATTATAACCTATAGTAACGGACAGGCTGTTGTTAGTAATAAAATTTGCCAAGTGGCACTACTTGACCAAACTATTATATATTCAAAAATCACCTTAGAACACAACCAAGCGAAGCGAGACTAAGTCGCTAGTTATATAAATAAACAAACACAGTTGAAAAAAAAAACATATTAGATCTAATTCTCAATATTTTATTACAAAGAGATAAAACTTGTTAATTTCTATGAGAGAGTTAATTTCTAAAACTACTATCTCACTGAAATAAACCTTTATTATCTTTGAATATCGTTAGGCTATTTGAAGGAAATGCAAGTGAGGTGTCGTCAACGCCAGTAAGGTAAGCGTGCCGGCGTGATAAACGGTTGAAATAGGAACGTAATATATTTTCATCATAATTAGCACGCGGTTTCCCGTAGCTTATGTTATAACATCCTATAGGTACGCTTTCGTATGCATTGTGTTTGAATTTTGTTTGAAACTTACAATTATTTGCTTGAACGTAAATGTATTTTTTTTAAATAAAACATGTTTTTTTTTAATTCTTAATTTAAAAAAAATATGTGAGATATTACAATAACCTAATACACAATCATACTAATAAAATAATGATAAAATAATAATATTTATTAATATAATATATAATATTAATACAATGAAATAATTAAGATTGGAGGGTTTATATTCCTTTCAAGATATATTACTTAGGTTAATATAGTATTTGTTTACTATATGATTAAAATATATATTAATAATACCAGTCAATATCTTTGGATGAAATTTAAAGAAAAAAATATATTATACACAAAAAAAACAATGGTAACGAAATACCCAAAATCATTCGTTTTTATACCAACTACATACAAAAGAATCTGTACATTAAATATTTTTTGGAAAATCTTATTAAAATAGACATTATTATCGATACAGAGGCCGAAGCTATAGTTTTTTGAATTTTTGTCTGTCTGTCTGTCTGTCTGTTACCGCAACACAGAAAAACCACTAAAGGGATTTTAATGAATTTTGGTATGATGATAGCTGGTTATCCAGGTCAACATATAGGATACTTTTTACCGCGATAAAATATTTCATTTCTGAGAAACAATTTACAAACTGCAGTGTAAGAGTATACTTATCTGAAAAACCTAAGAATTTGGTTTTTGGTCATCTGAACGCGCGCAGAGCCGTTAGCAATGCTAGTAACGAAATAAAATGGTAGCGTATTACCCCACAGAGCTCAGTGTAACACAATATTTGGCAAACAAACTTAGATAAAGTCGACTAAATATGCAAACTATATTTATAGTGAGAGCTTTATTGCATCGCCGGTCTAAATAAATGTTTAAAATTTTTAATTTAAATTTTTCCTTTACCGAGTCAAGTCTGAGGCACTTTCAAAGAATTTAATATCCGTTCATTTAATGAAGAACATACGGTAACGACACATTATAACCAATATCTAACCTACCTAAAATATTAACGTTGCTCCCGCCTTATAAATTACAATTTTAATAGTAATAGCAAACACCCTGTAGCGATTGCCTAATTTTATTACCGGCAATGTGGGCATATCGACCATATTTCACATTAAATTCGCATCGCATAATTGATTTATGATAGTACTTGTGTAACTTAAAATAATTCGAACTGTTGGTAAAAACAAACAAAACGCTCCAGCTGTTTACTTTACAAATTCTACATTAGTAGGTACGCACTAAAATAAAAACTAAGTTACATTTAAATTTAACATTTACCAAGCATTATATGGAATAATATCAAGAATTTACAAGTAGGATTTTGCAATATTATATTCCACGCTTAATTTCGCGGGTAAGATATGTATATATAAAATTTGCGACTTATCGGTCGCTTCGCTCTCGTCCTTAATCAAAGTCTAAATTAAAATCTATCTATGAACTGAATTTCATCGAAATCCCTTCAACTCTTTCAGCGTTAAGGAGTAACAAATATACACAAATACGTAGTTGATCTTGCACCTTGGCCGCTTTACCACGATGCTTACAAATACATACGAGTAGTTTCCTTCATTTGTTATAGAAGTTCGATAGACCATACATTTTACTATCTATACTAATATTATAAAGAGCTTTTTTGTTCGTTCGTTTAAACGCGTGGAAATTCGAACACGACACTTACGTATATTACATATATATAATAAAATTCTCGCTAAGTCGATTCTGTACATTAAATATTTTTTGAAAAATCTTATTGAAATAGTTCATTACTATCGATACATCAAATCTATTGTTTTTAGAATGTTTGTCTGTCTGTGACCGCATCACGAGAAAACTACTGGATAGATTTTGATAAAATTTAATATGATGATAGCTGGTTATCCGTGTTAACATATAGAATACTTTTTACTGCGGGAAAGTATATCATCTTCGAGAAATCTATACTAAACGTTAAAACGTAACTAGGGACTAACCCAAGCGGAGCGAGGGCGAGTCGCTAGCATATACACATAAATTTGCGAGCCGCGTTCAAAAGATAGTAATATTATAAACGCTAAAGGGTTTATTGATTTCTTAATTGGTCTTTATTTCACATCATCATCTCTATGTGATCTTTGTTTAAAGATAATATATTTGGATCGAAAAGTGATATAGATTACTTTCTATATCGTAGTACATTATCCTGGTGTCTATGTTACTAAGGTTTCATCAAAGGTACAATTTCATCCTTACTCATATTAATTAACTAGCATTGCCCGCGGCTAGGCCTGCATTCAGATGACCAAAATCCAAATTCTTAGGTTTTACATATTAGTATACTCTTACAATGTTACAGTTTTTGTTTTTTTTTTCTTAGATATGAGATATTTTCCCGCGGTGAAAAATATCCTATATGTTGAACCGGATAACCAGCTATCATCATACTAAATTTCATCAAAATCTGTCTAGTGGTTTTCTGGCTTATTATGGTTTAGTTAGAATTTTATTATATGTACATATTAGATATTGATACAAATTTATAGGAATTTTGCACTAGATTAAATCGAACCTATAACATACGACCAAGAAGACATTGCCATTAATGTTCCTATTTCGCTAAGACGCTACAAATAATAAAAGTAGACAATAAAAAAAACACAAACGTACAAATTGGATCCACTGTTATTTCTTTGATAAGTTAACATTGGCTCTTTGTAAATTGCTCTAGGCTATTGTAATACTTTCGTATTTAATCTATACATATAATAAAATTCTAACTAAGTCGAATCAGTACATTAAAAATTTTTGTGATAAATCTTATTGAAATAGACATTATTATCGTTACTGAGGCCGAATCTATAGTTTTTAGAATTTCTGTCTGTCTGTTACCGCATCACGGAAAAACCACTGTAGGGATTTTGGTAGATGAAATTTGGTATAGTGATAGCTGGTTATCCGGGTCAACATATAGGATACTTTTCACCGCGGGAAAATGTCTCATTTCTGAGAAAAAATACAAAAACTGCTTTGTAAGAGTATACTAATATGTAAAACCTAACAATTTGGTTTTTGGTCATCTGAACGCGGGCGGAGCCGCTGGCAATGCTAGTACAAAATAATGTATTATTATGTTATTAGATTTTCATAATGTACTAGTAGATTGTTGTCATTTTTCTCTAAAAATATACCCTTATTTATATTAACATTCTTCAGTAGAGAATCTAATATTGAGACGAAGATATAATACTTTTTGGTTTTAAATTTTATTATTAAAATAAAATGTATACACGAGTAAAATTTGTTGGTGTGTAGAAGACATATTGAGTAATAGAATTTTTTTGAAGAAAATCGTTGATATATTCGCAATTTCATCTATACATAAAATAAAATAGTAGCAAAGTGAAATGTACTTAGCCCTTTATAACGTCCTACTCGATATTTTCATGTGCGAATCATTTCCATCATGATTACTACTTACCATCAGCAAACACCATGACTGAGGGAAGCCAATAAGTTTTCGAAAGACATGTAAAGTCAACCAACCCACACTTGCCCAGCGTGGTGAACTTGGCTTGATTCCTCTCGTATTAAAAGCCCATGCCCAGCTGTGGGATATTCAAAAGGGCTGAATATTTTACAACTATTGAGAACCAACCTCAAAAAATCAAAACTGTTCTTACCAATAAATCAAATAAATAAATAATATGTTTGGACACTAACACACAACACCATCTAGTTCCATGGTAAACTACGAGGCTTGTGTTATGGATACCAGATAGTTGATACACTACACATATAACTTTAAATACATACATATTATAAATATAAACACCCAATACTGGGTACAAGCATTCGTGCTCATCACACAAATGAATGCCCCTAGCGGGACTCGAACCCCCGACCGCTGGCACAGTAAGCAGGGTCACTACAAACTGAGCCATACTTATCGTCTTTGAATTCACACCCAGAGTTTCGCATTGCATATACTCGTATCACTAATGAATAATACATCGCCACCGTTTGAGTGCAACAGCAGTAACACATAAACATATTCCTTCAGGGTATTTATTGCTGACAATACGCGCCTTTCCTTCGAAGCTCGCTTTAAGATCTCGATCGTGTTGTTTTGTTCCGATTTAGGAATTTATTGGTACGTCGCTAGCTGTTTACGACAATAGCGCTAACGGAAATATTAAGCCTTATTTATGTGCAGCATCTCTTTGCAGTGTAAGATGTTGGAAGTATTTAAACAAGTTAAATTTTACTGCATTCGCTATTTGTAAAATAACTCCAGCTCTTACTTTAACGGCTTACAGTTTTCTGTAACCATTTTTGTGATAGATATTGAATATATTTTGTTAATTCATATTAAACATATTTGTGTTACATTGAATGGGTGTATTAATTAAATCAAAATTGTGATAAGTTAATACTATTTTTCTCATGTTTTTATTAGAAAGAGCCATTTCTTATTTATTTATTTTTTCTTAGAAAATCTTTGATAGAATAAGCATTGATTTGACCATACGTTTGGCTCAGTTTGTAGTAATCCTACTTGCTGTGCCACCGGTCGCGGCTTCGAGTCCCGCTGGGGGTATTCATTTGTGTGATGAGCACGAATGTTTGTACTCCAGTAAAGCGTGTTTATATTTATAATATGTATGTATTTAAAGTTATATATGTGTAGTGTATCAACTATCTGATATCTATAAGACAGGCCTCGTAGCTTACCATGGAACTAGATAGTGCTGGGTGTTAATGTCCCAACATAAGATACAAGGAACATCTCAAAGTTTTTTTTGAGTGTAGTTGTCACACAAACGGTGATACTTTAGGGAATTACTGCTTGGTGGAGTTAAATAAATGATAGTCACGGTATTAGGTAAGTATATTATTCCCTATTAGTTTACAATAGAATACGCGACGCGAGACTGCGTTTGCAATACGGTATTAACATCTATACATATGATAAAATTGTAACTAAACCGAATCTGTACATAAAATATTTTTTGGAAAATCTTATTGAAATAGACATTATTATCGATACAGAGGCCGAATCTATAGTTTTTAGAATTTTTGTCTGTCTGTCTGTCTGTCTGTTACCGCATCACGGCAGAAACTACTGGAGGGATTTTGATGAAATTCGGTATGATGGTTGCTGGTTATAAATATATTGTTATATATGTCAACATGATGCGTAACTGTGTTAACCTGACCCCTTCAACACTATTTATGAATTACTCAATGTACAATTAAGTCTTATTTTTCACTTTTTTATTATTTCGACATAAAAACTAAATAAGATCGGTAATTTTCAAAAGATATTTCCATACAGCTGAAATAAAACCTATATCCACAATTACAACTACCATTCTTAACATGTATTCAGCCCTTTTTAACGTTCCACTGCTGAGCATGAGCCTCCCTTCAATACGAGGGGAATCAGTCCACAGCGCTGGCCAAGTGCGGGTTGGCGGTCTACACATGTCTTTCGAAAACTCGCTAGGTTCTCTCAGACATGCAGGTTTCTTCACGATATTCTCCGTTAACGTAAGATAAGTGGAAATCATATTGGAAATGATTAGCACATAAAAATATCAGATACGACCCGGGATTTGAACTCGCTTCACTCGGTTTCCCAAGCGAACACGCTTCCGCTGCCTTTATTTTGCATTCCTAACGTAATATAAAAAAATACCTTTTCCAATTATTTTTGATATTTCGTCAATTTATTGTCATTATTTACTGCACAGTCAATCCAGCGTGACTTAATTAATCCGGCAATGTCACGTCATGGCGGGGCTGGTTGCTTAGCAACCAGACGCTTTGAAGCGCCTATGATGGCACTTGATATCCTGCCGGGCAAGTGAGACGCGGTTAATAGGGACCCCTTGCTAGATTAGGGTTCTGTAGGCTTTAGTTTTTTTATCATTGAATAAATAACGATACAATATAGAAATAAAATGGTATCATTCGTTAGATTTTCTTATAAAGAATTATAAGATTTTCTAAAAAATGAAAAATGTTTAAAATTTAGATATGTTACAAAATATCCAATCAACAATTACATAATTCTATTTATATCTTAAGTTATTATCTAATATATGAATATCGCATGTCGCACCCCTCCGAAACGGCTAGACCGATTTTAATTTAAAAAAAAATGTAAATTTAGTAGGTATGAGAATAGGTCGTAAAGTATTTTCCTTCTACCTTCACCTCCCATTTTTTAATCTCTATTTTAGTAGTTTTGTATGAACAATATTATATAAATACATACACACGCTGTGTAACATAAAGCCAAAGATTTTTTTTGCATATTGAACGCGGGTGTAGACGCGGGTTCTGCTATTTATAAATTATTTTCAACAATATGTTCACACTACTTTAGTTAAATGCAGTGTAGTATTTTATAAAACTTGTGAAATATAACAAAAAGCTTGGCCTTTAACGTAGAGAAAATCATCTTGAGAAAATGTAAGAAAACATAATTTATTCACCCGCTAGCCACCGCTAAGCTCTACAACTGAATAAATTGCAAATTCGCCCCATAGTGCAAACAATAACATCTTCCATTCGTTACTTCACTCGCCACTATAACTAAGAATATGATGCTTTTGCTAAGCATGTATAAGCAATCATACTAATATTATAAAGAGTTAAAGTTTGTAAGTTTGTGAGTTTGTTTGTAGGAAGTAATCTCTGTAACGACTTAAGTATATACGTAAAAAATATAGTGAAAATTTTAAAAGCAATTTAAAAAAAATCTCTAATAAAACAGTTCAGACAGCACTAAAGTGTAGTGTCTCTGACAACTATATAATGACCTTTTATACAACTAAAACCTTATTAGACCATGTTTGCTGTTAAGCATTCGAAACATCGGAAAACAAACATCGAAATAAATCTGTGAAAAAATCTGAAAATATAGTTATTTTAACGTCTAGTATAGATTTCTCAGAGATGAGATATTTTCCGGCAGTCAAAAATATCCTATATGTTGATCTGGATAATCAGCTATAATTATGCCAAATCAAAATCCGTTCAGCGGTTTTCTCGTGATGCGTTCCCAGACAGACAGACAAACAAAAATTCCAAAGACAATAGATTCGGCCTCTGTATCGATAATAATGACTATTTCAATAAGATTTTCGAAAAAAAAAAATTAATGTAAAGATTCGACACAGAACTTGACAGCAAGTATTGAAAAATCTACGCACAATAACTTAGCCACAACTTAACGCTCTACAAACACATATGACCAAACAAACAAATTCCTTTACATTACGAAACATTGCAAGTAATATACAAATACGAATTAAAACTAGATGCAATCCTATATACAAAATTACAGAAAAAAACACGCAAAACGTACGTACACATAATAAAGAGTGAACCCGCATGGTTTTAAGTATACTTGAACTTTTTCGTCGGTTCCATGCGAGGGACGCGAATTGGGAAGGCACATATTTGCTTTACGCTGAGCAGCTTAAAAGGTGGAAACTTGTGTTCTTTCTATTACCTAGTAAATTAGGACGCCTTTTACAATATACTCGACGATGTTTAGAAGCAATTTTCTTTATTTTGATTCTTTTGTACTTGAACAGTCAAGGGATCTCTCTACGATATATAGATTAGATGGTGTTAAAATAATATGGTTTGTGTAGTGTTTTTTTTTGTTTGTTTTGTTTAATATGTTAAAAAATTAAGTAGTAGTATATAATAATAACTAGCGCCTCACCCTCGCTTCTTTCCGGTTCGTCCTTAGTTTGCTTTTCTATACAGACTTTCACCCCTATTTTCATTCTCTTAAGGGTTGATTTTCGGGATAAAAACTATCCTATGTCCTCTCTAGGGTTTCAAAATATCTTCTAACCAAATTTCCTCTAAATCGGTTCAGTAATTTCAGAGCTTATTCGGTACAAACAAACAAAAAAAAAACAAATTTTTCCTCTTATAATATTAGAATAGATTATTTATCTATTATTATTATATTTTTAATATAATGTTCGAGTTTTGATATATTTTTATTGGAACTTTTAATTTAACTCTTTTCTATCTTACATTTTGACTATTTTATCTCGAAAAAGTATTGTAATAAAATATTGTAATAAAATAATACATAAAATCAAGTGTCTAAATAATTTAAAATATCAGACAGTAATACTAATGCATGACTTGTGCCTAATTTGTATCGCCTACTGTAATGGAGAGGGCGAATTTTCATTGCTATAAATAATGAATATTTTATAGATAGATTATTGAAATACTTACCTCTGATTGGGCATTATTATAAGTTTCAACAAAATCCAATGCAGAATTGTAAGTCACGTGGTTGCTTGACCTACCTGAAACGAAAAAAGTTGTTATAATAAAGAGTCATATAGAGATGTCTACTTACATTAAATATTCGTAACTTTTAAAAAAATAGTCAAATACTCTTGTAAAAATATTTAAATATATTGACAAATATGAACGCTATATTCAATTTCTTTAAATATTAGAATTAACATAATTCATCATACATATCTTTCCTCTAAATGATACATACTTAAAAATAACAAAAAAAACACATGAAGCAAAAGGAAAATATATGTTTATTTGTTACAAAAATCTCCCCATTCGAATAAAGCACAATGAAATGCAGGCAACTTTGATTGCATACAGTTGAACTGTCCCCCGACGTCGCAGCAATGGCCGCTCTCGGCCATCCACAAGATAAATTCGCTAAATTTTTCCACGCAAATGGAACGTACGAGTGACCGGACTAGAGGAGTTGAAAAATCTTGAGAGCCCTGACTGGTAATAAAAATGTGAGTGAATACGAACTTCTATATTTGGATTTCATAATGAAATGGATAGGTATGTAAAAAAAATATATTTATATATTATGTAAAATATCGAACTGGCACTTTTTACTTAGTCAGAGGTAGGAGGTTTGACTCTTAGGTAATGGAAATTTGTAATTATATAATCTTTACGTTTAATTTACACTAAATGCTGATTAGGTTTAACTATAGTGCGCAGCTTCGGGATAACCTTCTAATTTAAGATTAAAAAAAAATATAAGTTTTAATCAGACTGTAATATAAATGGAAAAAATTGACTGATGCAGATGTAATTTATTTAATACACAGATAGACTATAACCTGGAGTAAAACCCAAGCTGCTGTTACAAGAACATAACCGAACAAGAGGACAGTAATTAAAAACGTCATAATTCATGTTAAAGACAAAATCTGTAAAGCTTTCGATTCAGACGCACATTTCACGATACTATTTATCTAACATACAAAAAACACTATACAAAGTCCATTAACTAAATCATAATATACGCAAAGGGTGTCTCCTATAAAACGTTCAAAGCATCTGGCTGAGAGTGATTGATTGTTGAGCATCGATTACGACGGACGGACGCTAACGTGTCACTGTCAGTGTATGATGCGAGAATTGTTTGTACATTGTTATGTGCCTAAATATGCTGGGCTTGTGATGCTTCAAATGCTCTAAGGCATGACGTTTGATCGTCATGGTGTTGGTATGAATTCTAAGTAGGTAGTCCACCCTAACAAATATTCATGGCTTCCAATGAATATTATTATTAGTTTTCTAATTTTGTACTAGTTTAAAATGATCAATTTAACGATATTAATATATTATTTATTGCACTTATGAAACAAAATATTGAAATTTCATATTAAAGGACAAAGGCAAAGGTGGACTTATCTCTAAAAGAGATTTCTTTAAGTCAACCCATGGATGTGAAAGATAGTGTTAAGTAGCAGGTCCATTAAATGCCAGATGATACATCAAAGAGAAAAAAAAAATTGTTACATAAATATGTAAACCTTACAAATATAACTATATATAATAAATACAAAAATAAAAAAATACACATTTAAAAAAAATACAAATATTATAATATCTTAAAGAAATATTTAGGACTTAATTTAGTATACAGTCCTGTACCTGGATTAATTCATAGGTTATTAATTAGTATCCAGGGACGCACCCGAGTGAAGCGAAGGTAAATTGCCAGTAAGAATATAAATTGTTATAATAATATATTATATGTATATGTCACATAACATATAGTATGTAAATGTAAATAATATGAAATAGAAAATGAAATATTTGTGAAAAACTCCTGTAACGAAAATATCAATGGTAAAGAAATATCGAATACTTTGCTTTAAAAATGTACAAAAACTTTTTCTATGCATGCTACGAATAAAAAAGTATAAAAAAAAAACATGAAAATTTAATTCATAGAACACGTTAAACTATTATACTCGCAATTATTATTGTTAGTCTATACTAATATTATAAAGAGGTAAAGTTTGTGAGTTTGTTCCGTTGTAAGGGGTAATCTCTGGATCTACTGAACCGATTTAGATGAATTTTGGTAAGAAGATAGTTTGAGACCCTGGAAAAGATATAGGATAGTTTTTATCCCGGAAGTCATCCTTTAAGGGGGTGAAAATGGGGATGACAGTTTGTATTGGAAAGCAAAGCTTATACAATACGATTTATATTATCACAAAATGCCAGAGAATTGTTCGTAGCAACTAGGTACACACTGTACCATTTATTTGAGTGTCTGCTTATATAAATATATTCATTGATTGATGACCAATGGGGGTGGATAGGTCATTGTAAATATACAATGTTAAACACGAATCATAGACAAAACATTTTGTTTATAGTACACCATTACTTGTTATTTCATTTTAAATAATATTATTGTGACTTAATCTGTATTTAATCATTTTGGTGTTAGAATATACTAATATTATAAAGAGGCAGTTTGTTTGTTTGTTTGTTAGTTTGAACGCGCTATTCTCAGGACCTACTAACCCGATTTGAAAAATTCTTTTTGCATTAGATACCCCTATAATTAAGGAAGGCCATAGACTATATATCATCCCGGTAAAATGTACGGTATGGGTATATTTGTTTTTGTCTAAAGACGAACCCGAAGCGAAGCCAGCGTGAGTCGCTAGTGTAAAATAAGCTGGTAAAATCAAATGGTTAAAATAAATAAAAAAATATTTAAAACAAAATTAGCTTAAATTACTTTTATAAGTTATATTAACATTCAAATTATTAAAGTGTTGATACAATATTTTTCGAGTGGACTAAAATAATTACCGCGCAAAGGCTCATCGAGGCCAGTCGTGGTAGCGGCGTGCTTCCGACGCGTATTTAATTGAAACTGAATTAGCGGTTCACCGAGGGTATAATTAAAGACAAAAATTAAATCGGACCGATTAGAAAATTTTGTTATTTGATGGTATTGTTTTCTTCGTTCAAAAATCATTTTTGTATTGTAAAAAAAACGATTAAATAATTACTTTTTAAGTAAACGAGTACACAAAACTTCTAAATAATAAATAATAGTAAAAAAAAAGTATTTCAATGGTTCTTATTCTTAAATCAAAATAAAACAAAAAACTTTTCAAAATTTCAGGCATTTTATCAAAGTAGTGTTTATTGACTTCTTAAAAAACACTTTTTGGAACTTGTCTTAAAAAGAAATAAAATCAACTCAACGCTTCACTATACGAGTATTAGTGCATTGAGATCAAGTGAAGATCAATTAAGTAAATTATAAAGAAATAATATGATTAGTACTTGCTATAAACATAATTACAAGTTTCCGTGTCAGCAGTGAGGCTTTAAAAGAAAGGGTTGAATATATAATAAAATAACTGAAGAATACTTAAATTGTTATAAGTATTGCCTAGCCTTAATTATCACTTTCAGAACCTAGTTTTTGTGGCTCATTACAATGTTAGTAAAAATTAGGCCGGCCCTATTGATACGCAACTATTTAAATTACTATTAATCTCTGTCAACAAAATCTATCTAAGGCAGTGGTAGCTCAGTGGTAACGCGCTCGCTTGGGATACCGAGTGAAACGAGTTCAAATACCGGGTGTCGCACCTCTGATATTTTTATGTGCGAATCATTTCCAACATGATTACCACTTGCCTTAACGCTGAAGGAAAACAGCGTAAGGAAACCTGCATGTCTGAGTGAACCTAGCAAGTTTTTAAAGACATGTGAAGTCTGCCAACCCGCACTTGGCCAGCGTGGTGGACTATGGCCTGATTCCCTTCGTACTGAAGGGAGGCCTATGCCAAGCAGTGGGACGTTAAAAAGGGCTGAATACTGTCAACAGATCTTCTTTTTTTTAGTAGCTATTGACAAGCTTTAGTATTATCAATAAAAAAGATCATGGTCGAACTTCGACCACTGGCCAAACAGAAGTTTAAACAATTAAGTTTATACCGATTTATTATGATATTGATATTGGTATATTTTTAAAGTAATTGTTGTTAATATCAATATTGGCCACATTATTTCGAACGCATCAATTAATTCACAATACAAAATTATCGTATGTATCACGATATTATGCATTTAACATTTAATAGTTTCATTTGATTTATATTCTTTACTAGCGACTCACCCTCGCTTTGCTCGGGTTCGTCCCTAAGTTACTTCCCCATACAAATTTTCACCCCCATTTTCACTCCCTTAAGGGATTATTTCCGGAATAAAAACTATAACTTCTCAGGATCTCAAACTATTTTCTTACCGAATTTCATCTAAATCGGTTTAGTGTTTCGGAGCCTATTTGATACAACAAACAAACAAAAAAACAATGTTTTCCCTTTAATAATATTAGAATAACTTATAATCAAATATCTTCAGACCCATAAAATCCTCGTCTCGTTCTCATAATTATTTTGACCCATTTCAAATGGAAGGAGGAATTCAATTAGGGTGTACTTTTTGTGGATTCGAGTTACATTTACTCGATATATTTGTTAATGACTAGGTATACTTTATGGCGGCACTGTATCAGTGATATACGAGTAGGTTAGGCTATTATGTTCGACTCCGGCTGTCCTGGGTTCGTTGGTAGTTGGTCCACTTCAGAAGGACAGTACCATTTTACGTCCTAAATTTCAAAACAGATTACCACACTCTGTTGCTAAAATAAATAATTTTAAGTGGTTTTGAACGCAGTGTATTTATTTAGTCAAAAAGTAAATAATTCTAGTTATCCTTCTTGTATGACAATTTTAACGTCTGGAATTTTACTACCTATATAAATAATACCAAAAAAAAAAACTAATTTTTACAGCAATTGATCGATCTACGTAATCACTCTACCTACTATAGACATTTTTTTTACCGTTGGGAAATTCATTTAGGCATTTCACCTGCATACATAAAGGTGGTCATGCGGTGCTCACCGGCAAAGCCCGTAGTTCCAACTAAAACCCATCGGAACCTTCCTCGTCTGAATGGGGCATCGCAGAATCACTTACGCACTCAACCACGACGCTCCGACACCAGGTCTGCCGAAGCAGACCACAACAACATGGGGTTGCTCCAACAGTCTACTCTGCTATCAGAGAAGTACCAGGAGCAACCCGCATGGCACACCGCGCAGCGAGGTGGGCCGTCGACCCAACGCGTTTCTTGGCTTCGCGCCCGGTAGAACTGAAGGACGCTAATGAGTCCCGCCACCATGACAAGGTGAACGCACATTGAAGGGGTTTCTACTATAAACCTTATGTATCTCTTTCTCTTTGGCTCTCAAAACTTCTTTTCCCTAAAATAATGTTTCTATAAAAGTTTTATAAAAAATTATCTAAAAATATCTGTACATTTACTATTTATTTAATAAACATTTTTCTTTGAGGGCTTCATTCATTCAAATCATTTCAATATTATCGTAATTTTACTTTATTTATTCCTTAAATTTCTTTAGAATGATTGTACAGATAAAAACATTTTTTAGCTTCAAAATTTTAAATAGTTACTTCTAAAGCTAAACACTTTTTTAATTAATTATTAAAACTAGTATATTTAGTTTAAAATTTTTACCAACACGCAAATCACACCTGTATCGTAGTATCTGAGGTAATACACTACATGCCATGCAAAATTGTAAGGCAACCAAAACTAAAACTTAATTAAGGTTCTACTTCATTTCCGGACCTTTGTGACGGCTCTCAGTGGGCTTTGAAATTATTCAAATTCAAAGAAAGGCGAAATCAAGAGGGAATCGACGGTATGCCACGTAATGATTCATTTGCATCAGAGATTCGGTTTTAAGGGCCGTTATTTTTGTAACATCTGTAAGCCTGAGATAAGATGAATATATTTAATATCAAGGACCTTTTAATATTATTTTTAATAAATACATCTTATAGACTTTTATAAATTCTTTAAGCACAGAATTTATTTAGTGGTTATACTGCTATACTGCTTAATTTACCTACTTGGAATAAAAATTTTAAGTTATATTTAATAAGCTATTGATCCAAAAATTTGACTGTAATAAAATTTAAATATAAATAATATTCTCAGATGAATAAATAGGCAGTATGGAGTAGCTAGCAGTTCAATAAATAATGTTAATTTAGTTTTACATATCGGCCTAAAAGTATTCAAAAAAATAATAATGTAGTCCAAACCGATTGAGTTAATTAAAGTGGCCAATCTTACTGAGATCAACTGCGCGGGACAAATTAGCCGGCACAAGTGGGAGATAAGACTCAGGACTAACAGCTTAACGTCCGGCGGCCGATCTCACCAAGAAAACCATGCGGACAGAAACACAAATGTATCTCTATTCCATTTACTTTTAAAGTCTGTAAAGTGAGGAGGAGAGGATAGTTTCTTGTTGGAACACCTCAGTAACAATACTTAGCCAACCCGGGACTCGAATTCAGGCCCTCTGGATTTGCAACCACACATGCTAGTCGCTCGACCAATGTATATATTCAAAGTATAATATGACATTATGACACACCTACAAATGTTCTTATCATATTCCTAATTAATTAATAAAAATCTCTACTAACTTTATCAAGCAATTCCGAAACCACACACGAATCATAAAAATCATACAATCCGAACCGAACATATTTCTTATTATAATTTCCAAACAATATTTGTTCATTTTGGTGAAACGTGCCCGGACTGCGAATCAATAGGCCGGATTGTAATTAATTCAGGACGAAAGAAATCAAAGGATCGTGATTAAAAGCGTGCGATGCGACGTCGGGCCTTATTTTTCGGACGGTTGATGCCCGAGTAATTTCCCTTCGCGCCATTATAATTTGTCCAAATTACTGCGGGTACCCGACTCGTAAATTACACTGGACGGGTCGTTTGTAACGAAGTGACCGGTTACGCCGCTTGGCTCGTCCTGAGGTGAAGGCTTGCACATGTCCGTATACGCACGCGTGATTATCTCTAACACAAATATTCACGATAAAAAATTGTTCTTTATAACTACACTAATGTTATAAAGAGGCAAAGTTTGTTTGTTTGAACGCGCTAATCTTAAGAACTGTTAATTTGATTTGAAAAATTCTTTTTGCATTAGATAGTCTATTTATTGAGAAAGGCTATAAACTATATATTATCATGCTAACCAAACGGAGCGGAGCAGTAATCATAAATGTCAACAAATCGGGCAGACTTCTATACATTATTCTAAAACTGATGTTTATAATTACAGAATAAGTGCTTTGAGCTCAGAAACAACAGAGCCGATTTCAAAAATGCCTTTTGCATAAAGTTAAAAGAGTTTTTTTTGTAGTTTTAGCGCGAGCGAATCAACGGGTTCTGCTAGTTATAAATAAAAAATGTTGGTAGTAAATTTGTATTTTTTTCCCCCGTTTTCTTAGTCACAGAGATACGGATTGGCTTGGTTGAGACATTTTTACACATATGTATGTTGTTTAAGGATCACTAAAAGATTGAAAGGATTACGGAAAATAGTTTACGGATTACAGGAAGTGACCTATCCCAAGTTTATTTTGCTTCTTCTTCTTCTTTCTAGGCTCCTCTTTATCGCGGTACATTAAGTGCCCTTGAATTTATTACTCTTCTTTAGGTACTTTTATATTGAAATTTTAATTAATCAATGATATGAATGTTATTATTATATGGCTGGATCAATTTAGTTTTTAAATCAGTATAATTTGTCAAATAACTCCACACCACATCCTCCAAGATTATCTTAAAAAATATTTTTTTTTTTGAAATATAAAACTATCCTTTCGGGTTATTTCGCGAATTTATTTTGATTTTTGGCTCCCAACGTTTCGATTGCTTTACAGCAATCATGGTCACGGGAGAGGCTAAGGTTATAGATGTCTCAATAGCGTTATGTACTTGTTACAGACAGTGCCTACCCAATATTTTACAAAAATGATTTCAAAAATTCAAAAATGGCACCAAAATATATTTTAATTATTCATTCGCTTCCAAGAATCCTCCAAATATTTTTCTTAATTTAAGAAGTGATTTAGAAATTATAACTTTTCAGTTTTCTTGTAATTTTTATTTTTTTATTTTTAGAGTGATTTTCCACAAAAAAATTAAACTCAGGCCTGTACATAACTCTGAAAGTTTAAAATTGTTGGAAAAATTTGGAATCGTAATACAATAAATGTATAAAATATTTACAACAATTTAATTTAAATTAATTACATTAAAGTTTTTTTTCATATAAACCATGGCAAATACTAAAACTAATGGTTGTTCTCGATTTAACCATACACTAGTCGCGTGACCGTACTGCCTTATCATTAAAATCTTTGTGGCAGAACAAGAAGGTCAGCACTTTTTACTAACCTTTTGACACCGTTTAAAGTTAATTATATAAATCAACATTACTGTACCTGCCACTAATTAATTGCCTAGCTTTGAAATAAACTAAATTTGAAATATTAATTATAATAAGCTTTTTTTTTTATTTCTTAGCTTATGCCTGCGTGATTTCCATACCGTATATTATGTTACATTATCGAATATTATATAATGTGAAATTTGTATATATATTTTTACTTCAATAACTTACCTAACATTTAAATTAAATTTGCAATGGAGATACCTTGAATAAAAATAAAAACATAATATAAATAGGTAGCGAGTTTTATTAAATTATATTATTTTAATTCCCATTGCTACAAAAAATTGTTTTGGGGTGTTCAAAGATAAAGAATTATGCCAACCGACTCATGAGTCTAAGAACCCACTATCTACTGTTTGTGGCATACCTATATACATTTAAATGTATTTGTAATAAAAGGATCATAAAATCACGAAATTATATATTTTTTGATCTCCTGTAAAGATTTTCGGCAGCTATTATAAATTAACATTTCACAGTCAATATATAAAATAGGTAGCTAGTTATTTATACTTATCGTCAAAACGTGGAGGAGCGTAATCATTATGTGCATCTTTGTACCCCTATTTTGCTTCATTAGGTTATAAAGGAGGACAAGGGATGTTTTTACCCCTAAAGTGACATTGAGATTAAAAAAACATATAACTATTTATTTATGTTTAAGATCGAAATTTCAGTTCGAAAAATTTTCGTTGAAAATAAGTAGTAATAAACTGGAATACATATTATTATATATGTATAAAGCTTTAGTTATTGTTATACAAATAAATATTTTCAAAGTTTTCAAAGTATAATAATTATTTTGATATAGTATATTAATATGAATGTATTTTATTAAAAATAACATCTTAAATGTGGAAAGTGTATTTGTAAGAAAGACAACTTTTTTTTCAGGCCAAAAGTAGCCTATGTCACTCTCCAGACCTCCAGCTATCTCCGTACAAATCACGTCAATCCGTCTGTCTGTTTCGACATGAAAGAAGGATAAACAAACAAACATACTTTCACATTTATAATATTAGTTGTATTAGAATGTCTAACTAATTCAGTTATTTACATCGAAAATTTTATGTTATAATATGCTTAAATAACGTCTGTAATAAATAAATAAAACGAATCAATTGTACAACACTAGTTCAAAGTATATCGCTACACGAAGTATTAATTTAAGCCCAGAGCAAGTCAGGAGGGACAAGCAAGAGAACCATTGTAAGTAAATGGAGCCCCAATAGCAATCGTCTACAATTTACTAAGTAGTAAACTCGCTAGTTCATGCGTTGTAACGTTGCCGAGTACACTCCAGAGGCACCTTTGATTTTACAATCTGCCAGTGTGAGATAACGTTTTCATTGACGGCCTACTAGTGACTGTTAGATCCATATAATACGTATATTATTAAAGTATTTGATTGGGATTTCAAGATATTTGTGTTTCAATAACAATTACTAAATATTTAACGCCTTCATGTGAAATGATTATAAAAAAGAGGTGTTTTCGTGTATGCTATGACATATACATATATGTTTCCTAATTGTGAACACAATAATATTAATAATATAAACCTTTATTCAGACACAGCATTTTGCACACTATAATAAAAATAATTAAAATATTGAAAACTCTAGCCACAACTTGTCTGTTTTGGCAAAGGTAAAGGTCCCCTAAATTTTTTGGTAATTGATTTTGGTAAAAGTCTCCTAAATTTCCTTCCATTTTGTTCTATTTAACGCTGACTTAGTTCATATTTTTCCTGCTGTTACCTTTATATCGTCCTCTTACCTTGGAAATTGTCTTCCATGTTTTCTTTTTTGGGAGACCAAGTATTAAAAAAAGAGACCAAGAGATTGGGTACCAAAATTTATATTTTTGGTCCACTTTTCGGTACCTCTTTTTTTTATTTCTATTTTTGCGGCTATTTGGTACCACTGCGACCATTTCTGGTCTATTGTGATCGCCGGGTACCCGGTATTCGGTACCTCTTACAATGTGGCCTGCCTATTTCTACTGAAGTTTCCTTATTCTTGTATCGATACTTGAATCTTCTATCTTCGTGCGTTATCTGATTGTTTTGATACATTTTCTGTCTGTTTTTCTTACACTCACTCCATTGCTATCTGACATGTTTTCAGTTTTGTGTTCTGCGCTTCGGTACGTGCCCAGGCAGCCATATGTTAGAACTGGTAACACACAGGTATTGTACAGCTTTATCTTGACGAACATCTTGGTTTTAGTGTTTTGTATGACTTTCTTTAGACGTCAAATAACATTTCCATGCCTTTACTATTCTTATAATATGTATTTTTTGACATTACATCGATAATTTAGATCTGTTGACCTAATTGTGGACATATTTGACATCAATAACATTATAAACTAATTAAGTGTAAAATAACACACGATATCGCAACATATGAACGTAGCCTTATATAATCTGGTTGAATACGATAAGGCTATTGACACACTGTAGACGTATTGAGATTCAGATTGGGATTATTTTGTTCTTGTGAACTGTACACATTCATGTGAGATGTTACATATGATACGGCTTTGATACGAGATTAAGGTATCCTGGACAGGTGACAAAGGTATTAGAAGGTAGGATATCACCTTTCTATACGTCATATATCGTGTTGAATCCCAATCAAAATATACGGTTTATCTACAATACTATAAATGTATTTAACATTAACATTAATATTTTCAATATGAAAGTTTGGGTAAGAAATGCAAGCATAGTATAAATCTTTTAATATTTAATTATAACTATTTTTTTCTAGGTTTTTTTTTTGATTTTTTTCCCGACGTTTCGAGTGTTATATTCAAAAATCTTAGTCTATCCCGAAAGCATTTTTTTTTAAATTAGTATGTGAATTTCAGTGTGAGTTATATTGTAAGACTTATGATACACTAGCATTGCCCGCGGCTCAGGTTTTACATATTAGTATATCCTTACATTGCAGTTTTTGTATTTTTTCTCAGAACTGAGACATTTTCTAAAAATGTCTATTTCAATAAGATCTTCCAAAAAATATTTAATGTGCAGATTCGGCTTAGTTAGAATTTTATTATATGTATAGATAAAGTAAATGAGTATTGACTAACCTCTTATTTATGACCTATAGGCCGAATAGCTCAAAATGTATTTGAATAAAACATTTGCTGTAATTTTCACTTTAATTTTATCCCACGATATTTAACTTCATAAAATGAGTTCCAATCATGTTGGAAATAATATACGCTAATGAAAATCTCAGAGGTTTGAACCTACTTACTTCGGTTTTTGAGCGGCTGCGTTACCGACGAGCTAGCACTGCTTTATATATTTAACATATTATACTGTTAATCTATCGTCAAACTGGCTCTTTTTAGACGTTATTTATACAAAAATTTCAGTCGGAAAGTCCAAAATTTACAAATATTTTACACTTTACAAGATTGTCACTTTGAAAATTTTAAGAACCTTTAGTAGTCTACTTTTAAAAACAGCTCTGTGCCTTCAGCGAACATAGTTCAGAAAATAGTGCGACATAAAATAAGCTGACATATAATATTATAAAGAAAGAAAAATCAATAGGAAGCTTCATATAAAACTAGCATTTAAGTTTTATTATTCCATTTAATTACTTTTAAACTCCTATTAGATATAATTGCTTAGAAAACTATTCTCATTTTG
The DNA here is from genome assembly GCA_947093115.1 of Brenthis daphne. Taxonomy (NCBI): domain Eukaryota; kingdom Metazoa; phylum Arthropoda; class Insecta; order Lepidoptera; family Nymphalidae; genus Brenthis; species Brenthis daphne. Next base: position 3,081,567 of record OX352471.1, read on the forward strand.
CGTCTGTTATTATCAAACTGCAACGGTTTAATTGACTCTGGTCTAACTCTGAGCTGAATAATACATACTGTAGTAACCAATCTATACTATATCTATGTTGGTAAGCGCATAACTGAAGAATGGCTGAACCAATTCGGCAATTTTTTTTTTCGTATGTTCCTTAAGGTCCACGGGAGGTTTTAATAAAGAGAAGAAATAAAAAATTAATGAAAAAATAAATTTTATATGGTTAACGCCGGCTAATAACTATTTATATCTATTTAAAACGTACCTAGCGACAAACCCGAGCGAAGCGAGGGTGATCCGCTAATACTATAATAAAACTGTAGAGGTCGAATGTCTGTACATAGATTTTTTTTTCTAAAAACCGAGTTAGAGGGGTGTAAGAAGAGAAATAGAAAAAATCCAGTTTTTTTTTTCAAATTTTTTGTTTCTCTGTCTGTTTGTCTGTTTGTACGGGCTAATCTCCGAAACTGTAAGACCGATTTAAATGAAATTCTGCATGGTGGTACCTTATATCCCCGGTCAACATTTTAGATATTTTTCATCCCGGAAAATTAAAGAGTTAAGCCGCTAGTCTATGAATATTTTTTATTAGTTTTTAGGTAATAGGTAATTTTTGTAAGATAATTAAATTATATAATTCACTTATAAAACTCATAACAATATTTGTATTATAATGTTCTTTTTTCCTTTGTGGAGCATTACAAAAATTTTTTTTAAAAGAACAAATTTTTTTTGGTTTTTGTGTAAAAGGTTAAAAGTTAATTGAAACATAAAAAGAGCGGATATAAATTTGATGTGAGCGGATATGTATTTTTGTATCTATCTGTGGCATCGTAGCACTCAAAAGGATAGACCGATTTTAATTTAGTTTTGTTTAAAAGGTGACTTGATCGAGAGTGTTCTTAGCTATAAATCAAAAAATCCATTTAGGTAAAAGGATATGAACTACTTCAACAGATTTAATCGATACGAAACTTAGTTTCCCGTTACTATAATTACATTGCAATGATATGGTAACCTAGATGCTGCTGCAGCGTCACCTGGAATCTGTATATACAACTCTTTACTAAAATATTACAGATATACCGTATTTAGACTCATTGAAATGGCCTCAATGAATAGATTATTCTGTTAGAGGTTTTTTAATGCTTAATTCAAGAGTTATAACGCCTTTCATATAATTCGTTATACTGACTTTTCAAAAATCCCGATTTCCAGTAAAAATGTAATATTTTTTCTTTTCCAAACATTCGATTAACAAAATCAGTGATTTGGTACCCACTTTCGTACGATTCACTCAATCGTAATGATAACGCTCGAAAGGTATCGACGCGTAGTACAGATAAAAAACGTTATACTCGTAGAAATTATTGTACAACATTAAAACGAAAAATTATATTTACATATATGATCTATACTAATATTATAAAGAGGAAAGAAACAGAATATAATTATTTTTATGAAATAAGATAGATTGGCCTCTTGACTATGAATATATATTACTTATTTACAATATGAAAATTATACGTCTGTGTAAATTTGTTTGTCCATAACGCTGAAATGGCTAAGCAGATTTAGATGAAACTTAAAACACAAAAAAAACAACGAGTAGCACATAGGGATGCAGTCAGTAAGTGGCTTGTTTAAAAAAAAGAATATTTTTTTATTTGGTAAATCTTAATTATAATATAAGTACCTATTCAGTATTACTTAGACGACAACAGTATCAAAAAAACGTGCTTTAATAATAATATCGTCGTAAAACGACCTAAAGGTATATGTAACAAAGATGGTATCCTCTATGACTTATTTTATTTAGTAGCACCTTCTCGGTCGGCTTACAAAGGACCCGAATAACATAAAATTTTCAATTTAGGGGTAATGCAAGATATGACTGTCTCTATGGTTACAATAATGGGGAAAGACAGCTTATCACCCTATACCAAGCAAGGGGACGGAATCGCTAAATATTTACCAATAACCGATAATATTATATTATATATCTGAATGAAATGATTTCGTTTCGGAATATTCGGTCTTAGTTTAGTATTTTTTATCTACACTTTTGTTTATTATTAACATTTTATAGTTTATTAGTTATTGAATTGTTTATTTTTTTTAATTTCATTCTCTCTCTTTTATGGATAGATAATAAAACATACTAAGAAGAACTAGAGAACTGTAAAGCATTCGAATCGTAAGAAAAAAAGATAGTTTTATTTAAAACTAGCATCGCCCGCGGCTCCGACCGCGTTCAGATGACCAAAAACCAAATTCTTAGGTTTTAAATATTAGTAAGTACTCTTACAATGCAGATTTTGTATTTTTTCTCAGAAATGAGAATTTTCCTGCAATAAAAAGTATTCTATTTGTTGACCCGTATAACCAGCTATCACCATACCGAATTTCATCAACATCCCTCCAGTGGTTTTTCTGTGATGCGGTAACAGACCGACAGACAAAAATTCTAGAAACTATAGATTCGGCCTCTGTTTCGATAATAATGTTTGTTTCGATAAGATTTTCCAAAAAATATTTAATGTACAGATTCGGCATAGTTACAATTTTATTATATGTATAGATGTATAGATAAGAAGAACCAGTTGGGTCGATCCCGTTAAATTCAGAGTGGGAATGTACTGGGAACATGCAAACGGTTTGTATTGTTATAACAAAAAAAATCCAAAAGAATTTTATAAACATGCTCAAATATAAAAATTCTTCAAAATAAAACAATACTATATAAAGTATACATTTTAAGCAATTATTACTCTGTTTACTTGAGAGCTCATTTGAATAAAGACAAATGCTGTTAAAAAGTGTTGGTCGGTCTTCTTTTAAATAAACGCTATATAAAAAACAAAACCATCTACCACCTTACTCCCAGCCTTTCCTACCTGTTGCGGGTCTAATCCATCAGTGGTAATCTTTCCTAGTTCTACCCCTACAAATATTTGCATTAGACTTCATTCGATCGACGCTTGTGATCAATCAACGTGAACAACTGAAAATTTAATTTATTTTTCTTTAGAACTCCTAATAATTTTTCATTGTAAGGCGCATTATATTATATTACTACCACCTATTCGTCCGACTTCACGTCGTTTGATGTTTTATTTCTGCTAAAATTACTCTTATAGTATATTTGTATATGGGATTTTTTTCAGTTCGGTTCGGTTTGGTTATGGTGGAAAATATCTCAAGGAAACCTAACTAGTTTTTAAAAGATATGTGAAATCTGACAACCCACACTTGTCATTCAATAATGATGAGGCTTTCAATAATTAAAATTAATAAATATGGCCTCATATCTATTCATTTTAGACAATGTCTATACCTGGCAATCGGACGTCTGAAAAAGTTGATTTGTTAATTAAATATATAAGAATGAAAAACAATTTAAATTGAGGTATAAGGTACAAAATTTTATTGTACCTATATGTAAAGATAATATGTTTTAACTTTAAATAAATATAAAAACTTAGTTTTCTCAAAAATAGACCAACGTTCGAATATAAACTGTAACATCGCTAAGTCCTTTTCACGTATCCGATATAAGAATTGATAAAATTATAGTATAACTTGAAAGCTTGTTAAATCCTCAGAATGTCCATCGAAACCATTATCTTCCACAAACAACGCCATCAAATCTCTGAATATCCATCGGTTGAAACCGAATTACTGGTAAATATTTATAGCTGCTATCCCCAAAAGTTTGGTCATAATGCAATTTTATAATCATACAATAATAATTCTTGATAACATTATTTTAAAATAGATTTTCCCTTGAAAGGTTTTCGGTTAAAATGTAATTTACAACACATATAAACATACGTGTAGGCCCTTCGTAACTGGCCCTTTACTTCATTCCCAAAGGGCTCAGGGAATTTCTGTTTAGTTGTACATGTAAATCTTAAGGAAATCCTATCATCCTGCGGTTGAAAAACAAGTTTGCTAGTTTAGGAAAGAAAATGCTAGAACTTTTTGTGTTTGTACGGCCTATATTGTACTTAAGTAAAATAAAACATTTACGAGTATAACACAATTTTCATACAACATAATGTCTATTTTTTTTATTTTGTCTTTTCATGGTCGTTTATTTCCATGACAAGATAAATTTGACGATAGTTAGTATAAAGAGATATATTGATGAAAGATTCTTTATTTGACCGACTTCAAATACGAAGGTATGAAGTTCGGGTATGATTAATTTTTAAAATATCTGATAAAATTCAAAATTCAAAATTTTTATTTCATGGATAGTTTATAAATTAATTAAATATTCAGTACTTTAAAAGTGTTTTGACATCGACGTATCTTTTTAGTTTGTAGTTAGTAGTGATACCTACATTTGAACAGTCATCATTTATTTGAAAGTATTTTCGTTCCGAACTGGTGGTAAATTCATTGATATTCATTAAATAATTATGTAAATGATATTGAAAAAACTTTTGAACAAAAAAATAAAAACCGACTTCAAACAAAAGCACTAAAAAGTAAAAAATAACTGATTGGTAGTTTTCATTTACTATACATACCTAATCAAATATTTTCGAAATCGGTGCCAGCCCATACAAAGCAAAGCACACCGACTTCGAAAATATTTGATTAGGTATGTATAGTAAATGAAAACTACCAATCAGTTATTTTTTACTTTTTAGTGCTTTTGTTTGAAGTCGGTTTTTATTTTTTTGTTAAAAGTTTTTATTTTTCAATTTTTTGTGTAGACAGTAGTAGCAAAGTAAAAATTCTAACGTGTTAGGCTTGTCAAATCAAACAAAAATAGGCCCAAACTCAAAGTATTAGCCATTGAAGAGTTCCACCTATCCACCTTCTGGCCTTACCATCAGATCAGGTCAACAATACCGAACCACCGTACTATCAACGGAAATATAAACACTGGCAAAGTTTCAAGTCAATATGACAATTAGAAGTAGGTTAAATTTATCATTAGCTATTTTTTGAAATTTAAATGGGACCAATCTGGAAGTGTACACTTTCAAAAACACAAAAATTGTCCAAATCGGTTAATAAATGACGGAGTTCTGAGGTAACAAACATAAAAAAAAATACAGTCGAATTGAGAACCTCCTCCTTTTTGAAGTCGGTTGAAAAAAAAAACAATTTTGACTTTCACTTTAATTTTCTCGGAAATCAAACACCCATCTGTTCGTCATCAAAAATTCGAGTAATAGAAACCTAAAATATCCCTAAGTAAGTATTAATAAGATATTTTATCAATGCGACGAAAGCTGAAACGCGACCAAAAAGATGTTTAAACACATAACATATATTTAACTTGAATATTATTCAAAGTTGTGCTTTAAAATTAAACCAAACACGCGTACGCTTAATATTTCGAATGTTAATTCACGTAAACTAGGTTAAATAACACTCATTTCGTGAAATCGTATTGTCAACTCGAAAAGTTTGCGGAAAAACATAGCAGGGTTCGTTTAAACGAACTCGCTTTCGCAGGAACAAAATGATGTGAAAATATTAAATAACTTTCCATTACGTAGTCTAGATTCGCGTTACGAGCTCGCCGGTACTTCTGCGGCTGACTCAATTTGATCACTGTAACTGCGTTCCAACTGTCGTCGAGCCACCGCGGCCCGCTCGCCAACCAAGTCACGAAATGATGTATGGTGCTAGTTGCAGAGGGCTATGTTTGTATATAAAAATCTGGTGTGCGTGTGTTCATAATTCTTTTTCTCTTAGACGGCTTGAGCGATTTTGATGCTACTTTGACGCGGTAGGTGACGTTGTTGAATGTCGAAATCGGGACTTTTTAATTTCACGACCAATAAAAAAAATGCGTAATACACAGCCTATGTGGCAGAACAACGTTTATCGGGTGCGTTATTTACTTTTTATAGTAGCATATTTCATATTAGACAAGGCTTACTACTATTAAATCTGAATCCAGCTTAATATCAGTCTGCATTCATCGACATGCTCGAGCGATGAATGGAAACAAAACTGAGTTATATCTTAATACAATAACACTACATATATATATATATATATATATATATATATATATATATATATATATATATATATATATGTAACAAAATCTTAAAAAAATGTGAACACTTTTGTTTGTTTGCTTGACGATTATTTCTGAAGACATCGCATAATAATCTACACAAGATTACAATACATCTTGAAAGTCAATCAAATATGAAAATATCAAACAATAAACCTCTTTTACTTTTGTCACAACTTTATCCCACAGCTAGCAGAGTTCACTAAGAGGTGTTTGTATTGAAATTGATTTAGGGAAATTTCGCGGCGAAGACGCATCGTCTACCGAGACTTGGCACGGATTGTTAAAATGAATCGATTGATTTTTTTAACTTTTTATAGTGAAGTGCGCGCAATATTTGAAAATCTGAAATGGAATTTCAAAGGAAAAGTTAATCTTTGTGCTAACATTTTGATTGCAGTCAAGTTCGAAGTTTACCTTTGAAGATTGGTTGTTATTTTACACCACCTCAGCTTATCAATAAATTTATTCGGCGCTATAGGATAAAAATATGGTTTTTAAATGAACACTGCTTATTTTCATAATAATAAACTTTTTTTTTCAATTATGTAAAACCATTACATTTCAAGTTTTTCGAGATTAAGTCAAATTCTATATGAAAAAAAAGTGCGTGTGTGAGCAATTCACACACGGTAGAAGTGGTACTGCAGAAAAGTAACCTATGAGAGAATGAGATGAATATAGAGTAGAAGGAGTAGGATACTTATCAACTTTTTTTATAATATGTTTACCAAGTAATTTTATATTTTATTTAACATAAATATATAAGTACATTACATATTATTCAGTAATTAATTTTATTATTTTTCACTTCGTGTGCAATGTATTCTATCTCAAATAAATAAATATGGCATATTACGTATCATTTTCATCATTCATTTGTAGAATATCAAATACGAAAAGAATATAATATTATATATTTGTCAGACAATAAGAACGGTTACCATGGCTACAGGGCAATGTATTCTATCTCATTCTCTCGCCGGTTTAATCTACACTAATATTATAAAGAAGAGGTAAAGTTTGTGTGTTTGTGAGTTTGTGACGTTGAAGGGGGTAATATCTGGATCTACTGAATCGATTTAGATGAAATTTGATAAGAAGATAGTTTGAGACCCTGGACAGGATATAGCATACTTTTTATCCCGGAAATCATCTCTTAAGGGGGAGAAAATGGGGATGGAAATTTGTATGGGGAATCAAGGGAATCAATCATAAAAATATAACCGATTGCTCTTTACTAGTTAATAAGGAAGACTTTAGACTAAGGAATAATATAGCCAGAGTGTCAGAACTAAAGATGAAGCCAAACTGGAATGTTTTAAAATAAAACAAATTTAAAACAATATATAAATATCAATGGAGTACTCATCACTGTCATAAGTTGATCAATGTTAATAAAAGTAAATCGCGGACGGATTTTTTTATAATAAAGAAAAAAATAACTTAATTTTATGCTATCTCTCTTTCAAGGGGAAAAGAACTAGTGCTTAAAAATACAAAAGAATCTAATAAGTCTATTTATTATGTATTTCTTTAGTCTGAACTTCAAGCTTTCATCTCATCACATTAAATGATCAAGTAATCTTGTATATTTGTGTATCCATTTATTTCGTGTATCTCAGAAACGGTTTTAACGACTTGGATCAAATATTGTATAAAGTTTTGCTTTTTAAGTCTATAAATATACACACACACACACACATATATATATATCTTTGTTTTTAAACCTAAATTTTCCAAAAAAAAAAACACGATTTTCTACAAAAAAAAGAAAAAAAAGAAATGAAGAACGAAACTAAGTCGCCCGGATACTTCTTATGAAACTAGAGAAAAATTAAACACTTTACAAGTAAAAGTATTAATTCTAAATAATATTATTATTAAGATGAAAACATTAATTAATTAGAACAATTCAATTATATTTGTGTATGCATAACTTGTGTATGATTAATAATGTGAGCTGTCACTTTCGTACAATACTATAGATTTATAGAGGTCGATGTGCATCTGCGTCTCGTAATGGGGGCGCGAGCGTATTGGAGAAATTTCGTCCTAGTAGGTATTATGAAAAAATAAGTTTTGTTTAGTTTTACGGTATTATTGTGTTAGATACTAGCGATCAACTCTCGATTTGCTTCTTTTTGAAGTGAAAACTTCTGTAGCAGGTTTGGATGTGGAGTAAATTCATGTAAATCGTCATCGACATGGTCACGTGACGTGTTAACGCTAACACTCAGAGTGCTTTTAATTTAAGATCAAACAATTAATTTGAATATCCAAAAATAACAACTGTTTGTTTATAGTTTTAATTTTTAACTTCTGTCAGAAGTCCTCATTACTTTTTTTTTACTTTACTAGCACTAAATAAATATTATTATAATCCCATAGAAACTCTTCATCTATATAAAAATATAGTCGAATTGAGAACCTCCTCCTTTTTGAAGTCGGTTGAAAAATCGAAAGGTCACTCATTCACTGACTTAGCACGAAATTTCCAAATCTATACATATATCTAATTAAGTTATGAGTCAAATCTGTACATTAAATATTTTTTGGAAAATCTTATTGAAATAATCATTATTATAGATATAGAAGCCAAATCTGCTTTGCCTGTGTGTCTGGCTGTCTGTGATCACATCAGTGAAAAACCACTCGAGGGATTTTGATGCGATTTGGTATTATGACAGCTGGTTATCCGGTTCAACGTATAGGATAGTTTTTATTGTGGGAAAATATACCTAAATGTACCTAAAGACGAACCCGAGCGGAGCGAGGATGAGTCGCTAGTACTAAATATATTAAAATGGTAGTTTAACGTTTCTGGGTGAGAAATTTCTGAAGATTAGCAGTTACATAGAAGAGCTATTTTTTCTTATCCAAGCTGTCTACTATTTTAATCTGACAGATATTACTACGAGCTGCACTTTGAAGATATATAATAAACAAAATTCTTCACAGAATCAAAGACAATAATAATATATACTTAGGAAATAATTTATGAATAACAAGAACTGCTTCGCTTGGATATATCCCTTTGCTTTTGCTTTTTGAAGTTTAATTTCTTTAGAATCGTTGTGATTTAAGACTCGATTTAGAACTCGAGAAAGAGACAAACACATAAATATATGAGACTAGCGTTTTCCTGCGGCTCTGCTCGCATTGTTCATTAATCACCAACATATCATATACTAAAACCTTCTCCGAAACACGCTGCATCTTATGGTATGAGTATTATCCCGATCGGTTCAGTAGTTATCGCAGTATAACCGAACAAAAAATCGGCTCTCCATTTATTAGTATAGATTAAGCCGCCGAAAGAATGAGATAGAATATATTGCCATGTTGCCATGGTATAGTCGCCGTGGTTATTGTCTGACAAATATACAATATTATATTCTTTCCGTATATGATATTCTATAAATATATGATTATAATATACCTAATATGCCTTATTTAATTATTGATTTGTTTTAATTTAATTGCGATATTTGCCTAGGAAGTTTTACTTCAACCGTGGGTAAGGTTACACGCACCCATTTTTAATTGATAATATTATATATAGACAGAGCCACTTTTATCCATATTATATATATAAGTTTCATCCAAATCAGGCCAGCTATTTCAGCATGAATGAGTAAAAACAAACATACAATGTATTTCTACAGCTAAACAAAACCACTCAAGTCAATCGATCTAGCGTTTAAATACTCTCAAACGGCAAACCCCAAATTAAAATAAAAAATACAGATTACATTTTGTTATTATATAAACACCGCGAAATTTGAATGGCTTTTATATAATTTTTCCACAGGGTAATTACGAGAGAGTAACCACGACGACCGCCGGTCGAACCGCTAAAATTAATACAAGGTGACTCGCATCTGCGGCCCTGTCATATTTCAAAATAGGGGATAGAGACGACCCTAATATTGGCCATAGGACGAGGTACATTGAACATTTTTAGCTGAACATTTATTATATACTAGCAGAACCCGTGGTTTTGCTCGCGCTAAAACTACATAAGAACCCTAAAAAAGTAGGTTTCAAACAAACTTTCATACCCTATTTTAACCCCTTTATGGGATAAATTTTGAAAAATGCTAAAACACGTCTTTATTTAATTGTATTGAAGAACATTAATATATAAGTATATATACGGGAAAAGATGATCAGAATTATTAAGCGAATTAATAAGAGCATTAATATATAAGTTTCAAGTACATAGTTCTGATCATGTTTTCCCTTATAAATGAAATTATCTCCCGCAATAAAAAGTAACCTATGTCACTCTCCAGCTCTCCAACTACCTCCACACAAAAAATCACGTCAATCCGTCACTCCGTTTCGACGTGAAAGAAAGATAAACAAACAAACAAACAAATGCACTTTCGCATTTATATAATATTAGTATGGATTTAACTATAGTACCTACGAGTATATAGACGGAGTTTGCCATATCAAACTTAAAAATAGTAGTGTGATTTGCTGTTTATGCTACCATTTTCGATTTATCCATACAGATCGTTTACTTCTTTTAAAGAATAAGAGATTATTTATATATGTATTAGTTAAACTAATAAACAAACCGAGTATATATAGTATATACGAGTACGTTAATCTCTGGAAGTACAAGAAGATTTAAAAAATCTTTACTGCATTAAATATCTTGGTTCTTGAGAAAACTTATAGGCTATCTAATAATCGAAACAGTTTATGTATACTCGTAGGTAATGCAAGCGGAACCGCAGAATAAGCTAGTCTTAAATATATTTTCATGTATTCGTGATTAATTTTTTTTCCTAAAATTATTAATTTAACCTTCAATGCATAGAAAACAATGAAATATGTTCGGGCAAAGTCTATTAGCGTCGCAGGTGCAGGTATTGGTAACGCCGTGTAGCGGCCATCCATTTGTGTTATTGAAAATTACTTTGAAAGTAAAAATTGATCCTCCATATTTTGTTTTTGTTACTTATTCGATACTTTAAAAGGTACATTAAAAATTAACAAGTTAGTGCCAATATCTTTTGTATACGTCGGAGTTAATAGCCTATGTCAATTTTCGGTCCACATAATGAAAATATATGTATGTATGTATGTGAAGAACTGCCTCATTAGTCTAGTGATTAGCATATACTGTTGAAGTTCTGAAGGTCCTGGATTTGATTCCCACGTCAGGCCACGTTGTGTTGGCGTTTTCAGTATCAGAGTATTACCTATACGAGTTTCCATACCTAATATAATATTACTGAAAACATTTAACAGGACTTATTCAAATATCTAGCAATGTACAGTAATACCTTTAATTTACATATCCTACAAGACCATATTACGTAGAAATTGTGAGATATCGTAGCAGAATATTTAACTAAGATATGTACGTAAACAAGTATGTACAGCAGTTTAGATGTACACAGAGTAGAGTGCAATATTTACTTCACCTAAGTCCTATTATACATAAAATAGAACTATAATCTATACATATAATAAAATTGTAACTAAGCCGAAGCTGTACATTAAATATTTTTTGGAAATAAATATTATTATTATCGATACACAGGCCGAATCTATAATTTTTAGAATTTTTGTTTGTCTGTCTGTCTGTTACCGCATTACAGAAAAATTACTGGAGGGATTTTGATGTTTGGTATGGTGATAGCTGGTTATCCGGTTCAACATATAGGATACTTTTTACCACGGGAAAATATCTCATTTCTGTGAAAAAATACAAAAACTGCAATGTAAGAGTACCTATACTAATATGTAAAACCTAAGAATTTGGTTTTTGGTCATTAGAACGCGGACGGAGCCGCGGGCAGTGCTAGTATCAATATAAATATAACGATCTCATGGAAATAGAAATGTACAGTATAATTAGTACTATTATACATAATAAAATATACATTAAAATATAATATGTATTAAAATATTATATACATATGTATGTATGTATGTATGTATGTATGTATATATGTACTCTTAATCTCATTCTCTTTATCTTCTCTCTTTAATTCCATCATTTCTCTTCTAAAATAGCGTGCGAGTACTTTGGTATTGTAAATGTTCATACACTATGTACGTTTACTGTTTACGCTAAAAAAAATACTTAACACATTTGTGGTATGAAAAACACATATCATAATACTATAACAATACTATGTATAAATTCTCACAAAATGGATATTATATTTTATCGAACAAAATTTCAAATTTTGACCAAACTGTTGATCGGCCATTGATTAAATTCAATATTCAATTTTCAACATAGACTCAATATTTATTTACCCTTTGAAATGACGAAAATAAACGTAAATACGAACCAAAGCTTTCTACTGCCAAAAATATTATTATGTGTACACGTTCGGCTGTTCATTGTTCAATCGATTTACTCGCTTTACAAGAGTATAATATCAGTGTTATAAACAGTTAGTGAGCACTAATAATATGTTAATTATTTTCTATAAATTCTCCTTCATGTTAAAGACCAAGTTCCCCTCGTATTGAAGGGAGGTTAAAATGCCCAATAATGCGACCTTACATACAAAGAAACAGTATCATATTATGATGTTTGCTAAGCATATTTAAGGTATTCTTAGCTGCCTCGGTGGTCTAGTGTACACGGCTGCAGATCCAGAGGTCCTAGGTTCAAGTTCCGGATTGGACCAAGTTCGGTTATTGAGTATTTCTGTCAAAAAAAACTCAGTAACAGCTCGGAGTTGAGAAGACTCACGGTCCTACCTACATCAGTCGAGTAGTCGTCCCACCAGAGTGAGACTATGAGTGACAGATGTATAGTATACTTGTGTTTGCGAAGGCTAGTCTCTTAGAAATTCAATAGAGCCTCTCTAACACAAATCCATTCAAGCTTTCTTATTTATCAACCGACTTCAAAAAGGAGGAGGTTCTCAATTCGACTGTAAGTTTTTTTTCTTTTTTTTTTTATGTTTGTTACCTCAGAACTCCGTCATTTATTAACCGATTTGGACAATTTTTGTTTTGTTTGAAAGGGTATACTTCCAGATTGGTCCCATTTAAATTTCAAAAAAAAATACCACCCCTAAGGGTGGAACAACAACGAATAATGAATTTAACCTACTTCTAATTGTCATATTGACTTGAAACTTTGCAAGTATTTCTATTTCCGTTGATAGTACAGTAGCTTGATGTTGTTGACCTGATCTGATGGCAAGGCCAGAAGGTGGATAGGTGGAACTCTTCAACGGCTAATAGTAAATACTTTGAGTTTGGGCTTATTTTGTTTGATTTGACAAGCCTAACACGTTAGAATCCTTACTTTGCTACTACTGTCTACACTAAAAAGGGAAAAATAAAAACTTTTTAACAAAAAAATAAAAACCGACTTCAAACAAAGGCACTAAAAAGTAAAAAATAACTGATTGGTAGTTTTCATTTACTATACATGCCTAATCAAATATTTTCGAAGTCGGTGTGCTTTGGCTAAGTAATTAAAGCCTATCTATTAAATATATACCTAATCAAATATTTTCGAAATCAGTGCCAGCCCATACAAAGCAAAGCACACCGACTTCGAAAATATTTGATTAGGTATGTGATGATGTTCTCCTAGCAGATTCCGGCCACGGCGGCCAATCTCAATGAGATTAGCCAACTGCGCAGGAGGTATTATAGTGCTCAAGTGTACGCGCAGACACAAGTGCACTCTCTATTCCTATCACTCTCATACTCCGGTGGGACGACCACTCGACACGACCGGTGAGAGTTAAGGCGCAGGACCGACGGCTTTACGTGCTCTCCGAGGCACGGGGGTGAAACACCGCCAACTTCTCAACTCCGGGCTGTTACTGAGACTTACTATACAGGAAGACTCAATAACTAAACTTGGCCCGACCCGGGACTCGAACCCAGGACCTCTGGGTGTGCAGCCGTACATCCTAGCCACTACACCACCAAGGCAGTAATTATTAGGTATGTATAGTAAATGAAAACTACCAATCAGTTATTTTTTACTTTTTAGTGCTTTTGTTTGAAGTCGGTTTTTATGATGTTAGTTTCAAACAAAATAAAGTTATATTATTTATAACTTGTTAAGTAAATAATTAAGTAATAAGTATCTATTATTATAACATTTCACTTCTATTACCGTTTGAATAATTTTAGATAACAATTTACCTATAATATACTAAAAACACACTCAGACGCTTCTATTCAGAAAACTTTCTATTAAAGAACTTTTTATATTATTCTTAGCAAACAAACATATAAATATTATATATTCTACTATATAGTAAACTTGTGCTATCCTTATAACGTATTGAGTACCCAATCCATTATAACTTACATAAGTTCGTAATCGGCAATATCGAGTTTATTATTAATATCTCAGACTTTCACAATTCCAAGTATTGCTACACGAAACATCCATTACACTGAAACCATGAAGATAATAATTCAATTGCACACAGCAAATGTTCTACTATATTTAAGCAAAGAGCACTATTTTAAAGAGGTTATCTATACATATAATAGAATTCGGAGTCGAATCTGTACATTAAATATTTTTCGGTAAATCTTATATTGAATTAATCATTATTATCGATACAGAGGCCAAATCTGTAGTTATTAGAATTTTTGTCTGTCTGTCTGTGAACGAATCACGAGATAACCAAAGGACAGATTTTGATGAAATTTAGTATGATGATAGGTAGTTTTATACGGGTAATATATAAGATAATTTTTATTGCGAAAAATCGCGTGAGTGGTGAGTGGTGAGTCGCTAGTTTATGATAAAATTCATTCGGTTTTAATTGTAAGTTCTCAACAAAAGGCCAAGTGTATTAGATTATACTAATAAAAAATAAATTTATGAATATCTTCAAATTTAATGAAATTTTACAACAAATAAAAGATTGAATTCCAAGAGTTGAAGGGAGTGTTGTACTCAAATATCGAACCACATAAATGGAAGGAAACATGCGGGGTTTAGATTAAATTTCTCGATACTGGTGTAACTGGACAAGTTCCAAAGTTTGCTGATTAAAACTCGTACCGGTGAAACGAAAGAATAAATTCGGCTACAGTTTGGCTGATAAGGGGCACAGAATAAAAAAAGTTAATAAGATTCACTTCAAATATGTAAAAGGTTCGAAAAACGTCTACTTCAATCACTTAATAGTAAATATTTGACTTTTATGGATAGGTTTGATGGTTTAAAATCGTTGTGATTTGAAACTCGATGAAACGAAAATGCGTCAGGTAAAATGCGTAAAATGCGAAAGACCCAAACACAAATATTATATAGAACTAGCATTGCCAGCGGCTCCGATCGCGTTTAGATTATGAAAAACCAAATCCTTAGGTTTTACATATTAGTATACTCTTACATTACAGTTTTTGTATTTTTTCTCAGAAATGAGATATTTCCTCGCGGTAAAAAGTAGCCTATATATTGACCCGGATAACCAGCTATCATCATACCAAATTTCATCCAAATCTGTTCAGGGGTTTTCTCGTGATGCGGTATTAGACAGACAGACAGACAGACAGACAAAAATTTTAAAAACTATAGATTCGGACTCTTTATTGGTAATAATGTCTATTTCAAGTAGATTTTGCAAAAAATATTTAATGTACAGATTCGACTTAGTTACAATTTTATTATATGTATAGATTAATCCGGCTAGAGAATGAGATTACACAGGAAGTGAATAATAATAAAAATAACACTGAATAATATGTAATGTAATAATATGTTAAAAAAAATGTAAAATAACTTTTAAGCTTGGCAAAAATATTTAAAAAAAACCTTACAATTATCCTACTCCTGATACTCTATATTTATCTCATTCTCACGTAGGTTATTTTTGTGAAGTTTCACTCCTACCGTATACGAGTTGCCCACACACACACTTTTTTTCTTGTTTTTACAGTATATTAAAAATTGAATCATGACAAAAAAACTATTTAAATTTAATTCGTTGGCCCAAAAAAAAAATTATTTTAAATTATATTATAACTTTAAATATTGTATTTTGATAGAATCTATCTACTAATATTATACATACAAAAGCGCTTCTAATGGAATAATTATGATTCTTCATTATTATTAGATGACACGTTTGGCTCAGTTTGTAGTTACCGTACGTGCTGTGCCAGCGGTCGCGGGTTCGAGTCCCGCTGGGGGCATTCATTTGTGTAATGAACATGAATGTTTGTACTCCAGCCATGGGTGTTTATATTTATAATATGTATGCATTTAAAGTAATATATGTGTAGTGTATCAACTATCTGGTACCCATAACACAAGCCTCGTAGCTTACCATGGAACTAGATGGTGCTGTGTGTGTTAATGTACCAACATATTCTTTTACGCAGAAAAGTGGTAATAGAGTAGATAGAAATAAAGTTACAACAATATTTTTTTCTGCTGCTCTAGTATGGGTAGTTATAAGTAAAATGATTACATAATATAATATAAGCTCGGATCCCTCGGTATGAGTTTTAATGGTTAGTATAGATTTTTCAGAGATGAGTTATTTTCCCGCAGTAAAAAGTATCCTATATATTGACCCGGATAACCAGCTATCATCATACCAAATTTTATCAAAATTTCTAAGAAAGTCTAGTGGTTCTCTCGTGATGCGTTTCCAGATAGACAGATAGATAAAAATTCTAAAAAAAACTATAGTTTCGGCCTCTATACCGATAATAATGACTATTTCAATAAGATTCTCCAAAATATATTTAACGTACAGATTCGACTCAGAATTTTATTATATGTATAGATTATAATCTTACTTTTGACCTAATTTTTCGACGTATAAGAATAATGATAGCATTACAAGATATATTCCAAGAAAAATCTTTATAAACGACGAACTGTGAGTGAGTGTACCGCATTACAATGTTCAATGTTGCCCTGACGACCTCAGAAGGCATAAACCGGGACCAGCTTGCCTAAAGTTAATGGAATAAAAACATAAAAGGCATTAGGGGACCTTTGAAGGACATTGGACAATGCCGATCCTATTCAGAAAACTGGCGTTCACCTATTTGTATGACAAAACTCTTATACACTGCAAAGTTGTTTTGTGAAGCAACAATTCTAAAAACTTCGATATTGATTATTGAAGGTAGATACCTTAGAAGTTAGTATTGAAAATAAAATTATATTTATGACACATAATATATTATGTTATCTTTTTGAATTTTTTCGCGGATTCATTGCGATTTTTAGTTCACGTAAATCTAAGAAAGTATTATTCGTTATATGTATGTGTCGGTCATTGCTTTACATAGTGTATCTTTTTATTATTTAAAGTACTTTAATAGTTTAAATTTTTTCTTACATAGAAGCAAAAAGAAACAATAAAAAGTTCATGTATTTATCTTACATAATGAGAGATTTTTCTTATCTTTTTAAACCGTTAAAAAAGGAGGACCTTTTACTCTGATAAATATAAACGTTACGACGTAATATAAAATATATTATTAAATTTGATTTGAAGGCAGCACTTTTACATATCTATAGTAAGCTTTTAGATACAACACCGACTAAGTTACAGGTAATTATAATATATCACTTACTAAAAGACTATTACTTATCTTCTAAGTAACGAAATCAATCCAGAGCATCCAGAGTGTTAATTAAACAAATTAGTTAGGATTCGCGTAAAATCTCACGACAAATCCGAAGTTTTGAAGAGTTTGGGACGCGTACGTGAGTAATTTACTAATGCAACATCGTCGGCTTTAGCTCGGGGATGTAAGCCAGCCCACATTGTATCGAGCGAAGCGGTTCAGTTGATGTACAGAAAGTAAATAAAATAAAAAAATCTATTTACCGGAAATAAATAAATAAAGCTATTATATAAATCATAATCATCATCAATCATTTGTAATTGAATTTGAAAAAAAAAATTAGGGCTAAAAATTTAAACCACTGTAGAGTGAAGAAGTTTACATAACATTTTCTTTACTTGTACACGAAATATTTTTAGGATATTTGGATAAAGAAGTGATATTTTATTATAGATAGTATAGATAGTAGAGACTCCACTACTTATTTTTATGCTTATATATTAGTATCTTTAGTAGTACATTTGCAGAAAAATTTGCATTGAAATGCTAAACGCACATACTTTGACAGTTCAACATGGTACCAAGCCATAATAATTAATTCGGCTAATTATGCCTCTGCATTAATTATTTTTTTTATATAAAATTATATCGACAGTGATATATGAGATTTTATAAAGGTTAAATGTAAAGGTTTTAGGATTTCTATCTAGATTTCTGATCAATCATGTATTACTCGAGAATGGCTAGTTGGATTCACATTAAATTTTTATATTGTACTGCTTGTAGTCTTTTTATAAGTGACTGGTTCATTTAACATGAAAACAAAGTTTAATATGGCAGTATTTACCATAATTATTCCTAAAGAATATGTATTCAGTTTATCGTCGACGACTCGTTTGGCTCAGTTTGTAGCGATCCTACTTGCTGTGCCAGTGGTCGCGGGTTCGTGTCCCGATGGGGGCATTCACTTGTGTGATGAGCACGAATGTTTGTACTCTAGTCATAGGTGTTTATATTAATAACTAGCGGCTCACCCTCGCTTCGCTCGGGTTCGTCGCTAGGTACGTTTTAAATAGATATAAAAAGAAAAAATCTTTCTTTCTCACATTTTAATTATATGTTTTAATACTTACCTATTCCGGACTAAGAGAAATCCAAAAATTAAAATATCATAAAAATTGGAACGCGGTCGAACGGGATAAAAAGTATCCTATGTCCTTCTCCTGGCTCTAAACTACCTCCCTGCCAATTTTCAGCTAAATCGGTTCAGCCGTTCTTGAGTTATAAGCGAAGTAACTAACACGACTTTCTTTTATATATATAGATACTAGCGGCTCACCCTCGCTTCGCTCGGGTTCGTCGCTAGGTACGTTTTAAATAGATATAAAAAGAAAAAATCTTTCTTTCTCACATTTTAATTATATGTTTTAATACTTACCTATTCCGGACTAAGAGAAATCCAAAAATTAAAATATCATAAAAATTGGAACGCGGTCGAACGGGATAAAAAGTATCCTATGTCCTTCTCCTGGCTCTAAACTACCTCCCTGCCAATTTTCAGCTAAATCGGTTCAGCCGTTCTTGAGTTATAAGCGAAGTAACTAACACGACTTTCTTTTATATATATAGACTAGCGGCTCACCCTCGCTTCGCTCGGGTTCGTCGCTAGGTACGTTTTAAATAGATATAAAAAGAAAAAATCTTTCTTTCTCACATTTTAATTATATGTTTTAATACTTACCTATTCCGGACTAAGAGAAATCCAAAAATTAAAATATCATAAAAATTGGAACGCGGTCGAACGGGATAAAAAGTATCCTATGTCCTTCTCCTGGCTCTAAACTACCTCCCTGCCAATTTTCAGCTAAATCGGTTCAGCCGTTCTTGAGTTATAAGCGAAGTAACTAACACGACTTTCTTTTATATATATAGATGTATGTATTTAAAGTTATATATGTGTAGTGTATCAACTATCTGGTATCCATAACACAGGCCTCGGGAATTAGAATGGAATTTATTATTATTATATTAGTGATGGGGGCTTAGTAGCATCCGATAAATCCAGCCGGACATGGCTAAAAGAGGCGGTGGATTATTTCTGATACTTTAATAGCAGAGTGAACCACAAGAGCGACTTTCTGGTTCTTGTGGAGAACGGTAGGATGTCTACCTCGGTAGACCAGCTCTTTCTTGGCTTTGATGAGTGCTCCTGCGAATCCCTCTTAAGACAAGAAAGTTTCCGTTGTGTTTTAGTGGTACATGGTATAGTACTGGCTTTTGTAGCCGTTGAGTCTCCACATAAGGTACCACGATGTACCGTAATGTACCACGAGTGATATGGTACATGCATTACCCAACGTATAAAAAAATAGTAAAAAATCATTCTATTTCCTCTATATTATAACCTCACCCAAGACCGTTGGCATTTCGCATAGTGTACACTGACATCATATTTGCTGCTTTCATTACAGATATTAAAACCCATAGTGCACATTGCGGTAATTAAGAACGGATTCAGTAAAAGCTCACACCTTCGGAACACACCAAACACCTTCTGCATCCAAATTTGTTCAGAAATTGTGCACCTATGAATGTATGTAATATGTATCATTATGGTTACGAAAATTATTTTTTTTGTATTATTCTTTATTCATTCATTTATATGTGGCACGATATATTGGCACGTAAAATCGACAATATATCTCCAGAGAATTCCATAAACTCTATGGGAAAAACCCGTAAATCCTTATCTGTTTTGCTCTCATTTATATTATAAATAAAAATCAGTCAAGTGCGAGTCGAATTCGCACACGAAGGTTTCTGTACTATCGTACATATATTTAACGTTAAAAATGTTTCTTATATTTTATTATTTGTTGTTATAGCAACAATAGAAATACATACTCTGTGAAAATTTCAACTACCTACCTATTACGGTTCATGAGATACAGCTCTCTAACAGACGGACGGACAGCGGAGGCTTAGTAATAAGGTTCGTTGGCACCCTTCGGGTATCGAAATTACAAATATATTAATATATTTTTAGTAGGTATATATACAATAATCCTACTAAGGTTTTTTTTAAGAAATTTTTTTGGAAAAGCTTGAAAATTTTGTTTGTTGTTTTTTGTAGATTTTTTTATAAACTAAAACATGCCAATTTACTCTTATTATAATTCAGGCAAAACGATGTATTTAGGGTCAGCTTACTTTTAAAATTATAAAAAAAAATTAAAAGGCTTAATAACTTTTAACCTAAGTAGCAGTTGTGCATGATTTCTGTACGATTTCTTATATGATGTAGATATACATAAAAATACATATATGTCTGTATAAAGCACTTAAGATTGCTAAACAAGAGAGTACTTAGCAATAGATTGCATTGTCTGAGTCTACCATGTAACGAAATATTGTACATTTAGTACTATGAATTTCAGTAAAACCGATTAACTTAGCTTAATCTAAGCATTTCGAAGTTATTTGGTTAGATTTTTATATAAAGTAATATTTTATTAGTTAGTATATATTTTTATTACCATATTTTTATTAGCGTGGCTTCTTTTTAAGGAAGCACGTTGTAATGTCTTTTACTTATGGAATGGATTACATATTGTATAATACCATTAAAAAACATAAAGAAAAGTAAAAAAAAAATCAGAACCAATAATCCCATTTCATTGCAACTACATTATTTAATACTAAACTACTCTGTTAGATAAAGTGTCATTTTTCTTAAATTAAAATAAAAAAATAATAGAGAGAAAAAATTGGAAAGGAAAGGAACAAATAATATATTTACAAATATGATACTTACAATTTTTTATTTATATATAGAGGTCATACTTTGGAACTTTTAAAATAACTATCGTATTGCGCTAATTGTTAATCTATACTAATATTATAAAGAGGGAAAGTTTGTGAGTTTGTGAGATAGTGAGTTTGTGACGTTGTCGGCCGTAATCTCTGGATCTACTGAACCGATTTAGATGAAATTTGGTAAGAAGATAGTTTAACACTCCGGGAAGGACATAGGGCACTTTTTATCATCCCTAAAGGGGGTGAAAATGGGGATGAAAGTTTGTATTGGGAAGTGAGCTAGGGACGATCGCGAGCGAAGCGAGGGTGAGTCGCTAGTCGATAATAAAAGAGCAAGGCCGCGAACGAAAACTAGTATTAAAATATTTTTTAGGGATTACTTTAAGTTAACCCATTAAAAAATATAGAACGTTCTGGAATACACGTACATATGTATGTACTATGTACACAACGGAAATGATACTCCACAGGAGATTGCGATTGCACGTCGCTATCTTATATCATGAATTCTGCAAACCGCACAATTGATTCAGAAACATGTCTAGGATATTTAGAATTATGCTCGTTCATTTTCATGTGAAATTAGTTCTCCATATTCCATTTGAAATCCATAATTTTTATTTGTCTAATAATATTATTTAGATATAAATTTTCTATATTTGTGTCTGGAAATCAGTTGTTGAAACAGTTAAGGCTGCTTATCGTAAACTTTGAAGAAGGATATACGTGTGCGATTTAAAAGATAATAATTTAAAAATCTTCTTTTCTATGGAAAAATAATTGCCTGTATTCATTGCATTATAAAATTAAAAATTAGATTTTTTAAATGATCTGAAACCTTAAAAATCAAATTTAAAAAACATCAAGGCAAAATGGCAGTAGTGGACTGCCAGTGAAAAATTAGTTAATTTTAGTGAAAAATAAAATATTTTTACCGGTAGTAGGACTCTGTCCGGCCTGAGATGTCCGACTGGATGGGTACCGCCTTATCTATTTCTCTCCTCAAGCAAGCAACAATGATTGCTTTTTTTGTTCCGGTTTGAAGGATAAGGTAGCCAGCTAAATTACAGGCAAGAGGCATATCATCTTTGTACTCACAGTGATAACGCACCTGTGGTTCTGCATTTTTGTAACATAAAACCTAAGTGCATGAACAGTAGGTGATATGAGTGACAGGTACCGCTTCTATCAAGTGGGCTGTCTACTCGTTTATCATTGAGCACCATAAAAGAAAAACCTCATATAAATGGTACTTTGACGATTAAAGGTCAAGATATCGATATTTGCAATTTATCTATAAATAGATCTATTGTAATCAAATGTCTAATTTGAATATTATTAAGTACCTACCCCATTCCAGAAAATCATTATTACAAAATTTCTTGATAGTAGCTCCTTTTGTATACTATTGTTAGAGGCTCCCTTTTACTGTTTACTTAATATATTCCCTATACCTTGTCTCATACATTTCACCAGAAATAAAGGTATTTCCATACTGACGGCCTGGTGGTGTCAAATACAACACGTTAATAGCTTGTGACGTAATTGAAAATGGACCCAGGCTGGTTTGGGAAGGATTTAATAATAGATAAGGGTAAATAGCCCGTTGGTGTAACAGAATGTATTACGGCCTTCTGATGAACGAAATTCAACGATGCTCGATCATTTTTTTTCAGTATAAAATAGTTAGTGATGCCGTTATGCAACTGAAAGTATTGCGCAAAGGTCGTGTTTTTTTTTAAATAAATTAAATATTTATTGGGACAATATTAATTGGGACATTAACACACAGCATCATCTAGTTCCATGGTAAGCTACGAGGCCTGTGTTATGGATACCAAGTAGTTGGTACACTACACACATATAACTTTAAATATATACATATTATAAATACAAGCACCTATGGCTGCAGTACAAACATTCATGCTCACCACACGAATGAATGCCCCAGTGAGACTCGAACCCGCCACCACTGGCACAGCAAGAAGGGTCATTTCAAACTGAGCCAAACGTATCGTCGTTATTGAGTTTATCATTTTGTTTTAAGCGTTTCACAAACTTGGTATTTTGACTTGACAATATAATTTAGACATAAATATAAAAATTGCATACATTCTATGTGTGACAGAAAGTGCTCCTAAGGAAAAAACAAGTTCTAAGTTGTCGTGACCTAATTTTTTTAAGCTGTTTTCATTTCAATTAGACTGTCATTTACACTTTAGATGATTAGGAGTTATATTATTTCTAAAAAAAGTTGGAATGTTGCAACCGGGTTAAAGTGTTATTATAGTCTCACTTCAAAGATAAATGTAAAAAAAAATAAAACTTGTTAAAAGAATTTGATTTAAATAATTAATTGAAATATCAAATTTTCTTTTTTTTAATTTCCATGGGTCGATCCATCGATCGACCAAAAGCCGATGGACAAAAAAATAAAAGTCATTTAATTTTTTTTGGATAACCACTTCATCTGAGCACACTCTAAGAAATTAAATAAATAAATAATTTTTTAGTTCTTTAGAAACTTTTTAAAGTTGGTTCCTTTTAGTTCCTTTTCCGAATAAAACTTGCATTGAAAAAAAAAATAAGAATATTGTTACAAAAACTCAGTTTTAAGAGGCAACAGCGAAACCACGACACAAATTATTCCAAAATGAATCTTACCACAAAAACAGATTTTAAATTAAGCACTATGTAATTTATTTACTTAATTGACTTGTACTTAAAATTAAAATATGCAATTAACGTTATAAAATCGAGTTCGGACGAGTTGAGATTTTGCTTAATTACGTCATTAAAGATGAAAAATAAATGAAATGCATTGTGGCTCTCATTACTGAAAGCACATGTTAACCTTAATAGGTTACTCCACATACAGTGTATTTTTTTTTAACGTTGGGAAATGTCTTTACGCACGATGTGTGGGACTCACCGGAGTAATACAGCCTGTACTACCCACTAAAACCCAACAAAACCTTCCCCCGTCTTAATGGGGCGTCGCAGGATCGCTTACGTATTCAACTACGACGCCCCGACGGCAGGTCTACCGAAGCAGACCACTGCAACCATGGGGTTGCTCCAAGGTCCACTCTGCTATCAGAGAAGTACCAGGAGCAACCCGCAAGGTACACCGCCCCCCGAGGATGGCCACCTCCCGCCGCCGAATAAAATAACTAATTTTCACTCTGAAAAAGTCTATTATAAAACTTGCATGTTTTTATTACTTACATTTCTTGTAGTTTTAGACTTTGAAGACTATAACAATTAATAAAAGCTTTTTAAACAAATTTTCATCAAAACTTTTATAAATTATAATTTATAATTAATGAAAGCTGAAGCCATTAACAAGAAAATTGAATTGAACAAATAATAGATTAAAAAATTGCGAGCGTGTAACCTTTACGCGATTGACGTTAAACGTCTTTGCCAAATATCGCAACTCAATTAAAAAAAAAATCAGAAATTAAATAAAGTATATTAGGCATATTACAATCATATATTTATTTCTATAAAATCATATATTTATCATAAATACGGAAAGAATATAATATATCATTTGTCAGACAATACCAACGGTTATTATGGCAACAATTAGTCATAATGGCGTGTAATGTTTTCTATCTCATTCTCTCGCCTATATATTTATGTGTTTGTCTCTTTCTCGTGTTGCATTTTCGTTTCATCGAGATTCAAATCACAACGATTCTAAAGAAGTTACACTTCAAAAACATAAAATAATCATAATAATATCCAGGCAAAGCAGCGTGGGGTTGCTAAGGTAGGAAAATATTTATATGCTTGTAAGTTATTCGTTACTTTGTTTCAGAAATTTAACTTGTACTTATTTTGACTCAAACGATCGTGTTATTATTATTATACAACTTCACGAAACTTTATCACAATTAGTCTGGAAACTTTTAAAGTTTTCTTTATTTCGAAAGGCTTTTGCCATTTTGGTAGTTAAACTACTATGTAACAATCATCATATACTTTAAAAATATATAATTCGAAATACTTTATTCCCATATAAAATAAAGCGTAACTTGAAAACTGTAATAAAATAGTATATCATGACTGAATTTGAGATATAATATACTGCTAAAAAAAGGCATTTTTAGTCTCAAATTCGAAGTACGATCGTTCTTCACCAATCTTTTATCGGATAAAAAATATTTTGTATGAAATAAATTTATCTTTTTTAATATTAATAAGAGCATTTGTTTCAAATCTTTTACCTACTTCTAATAAAAAACATAAAAAATCTACTTTGGAGTCCTCCAACCCGCATTTGGCTAGCGTGGTGAACTACGGCCTGTTCCCTCTCGTTGACGAGATATCCGTGCCCAGCAGTGGCATGTTAAGCAAATCTGAACTATTATTACACTATTAGTAATATGGAAATAGCCATTTCTAATAATATACACACGTTGTACACCAAGCATCACGATTGATAACCATATATAATAGAGTGATGGAAACCAACAATATGTTATCAAATCTGCCTCACGATATAGAAAACAAAAAGCAAAACTTACAAGCATAATTACAGCATGAACTAGCGTGAGATTAACATATAAACGAAACAAAGACTATAGTACATATACAAGACAAGGCGAACGAAACTTAAAATGAAATGTCAGCGTACAGACGGCGGGATTACCGCCTCGTGCTCTAAAATTTATGAGAGATAGCATTAACTTAGTTACAGAGATTGCATTGAATAATGAAGATAAACACATCTTAAAATAAATCGTCACTACACAAGCTTTGGAACGACTAAAGCTACGCTTGCAGAATTATGATAATAACAATTATAGTAAATAACACCGTAAGTTGCTTAACGTCAGTCATTTGCATGGCGTTTCGTAGATAAGAAGTAGAATTTATATTTTAAGGGAAAGATTAATATTTTATATATTAAATAGCGATATATAAAATATATATCGATTTATAAAATATATATAACAATTAGTATATTTTGTGTGTACGAGTATATTTCAAAAAACTTAGAAAAACTAAAATAAGAACCAACTTCCAGACACGAAAAAGTAAAAAAAAACTGAACAGGGATTTTCATTTACTATATAAATGCTTAATCAGATATTTTCGAGTCGATGGTACGTCGATGGGACTTTATGTTAAAGAAAATTTTATGACACCACCTAGGGACCTACCTTAATAGAATACAATTAAAAGTAGCAAAATAGGTCAAAAATATACGTAAAAAACACAGACAGACAAACATAGGACCTCCTTCTTTTGTATCTCCTTTTATATTTAATATCTTTGCTCACCGTGGATAGATTTTTTTCTTGTTTTAATAAATAAGTTATACATTAATGGTCTCATATAAAAAATACCCTAAGGGCTTAGTTAGTACTTTTAAGTGATTTTAAAGTTTAGTACCTTTTTAGTTAAAAAGATAATTTTTCAGACCAATCTTTCGAGCACTTGGCAGTAGATCAAAGACGATAAATTATTATTTAAAAAATAAACGGGCAGAATGTTTGTTAAAACAGTTCTATTATAATTTGATTAAATTGGAAGCATATTTTTGTGTAACATTATTTAAATATCTTTTTAATGCTCAGTTTTTAATCTTTTTAAAGTTAAGTTTTTTTTTAATTATTTTTATTGGTCTTGGTCCATAAAATTTCATCTGATTTTATCCCACGCCTGCGTCTAGCCCTCTCACAGAAAAGAGTTTTGTGTATTTATATAATTTTTTTTTTAATTTTATAGTAAACATTTAGAAGACACTTACAATATACATACTTATACTAATAATATCTACTATAAGATATAAAAAAAAACTGTTTTTTTAAATAATATATTCTAGAAAAATGATAAAAATATTTAATAATGATCTTCTTAGACGGTTTCACTGTACTCTAGTGTAAGAACCTTACCCTAGTTGAGTCAAGTTCCCTCATAAATAAAGTTGTTGAGAGCCCTCGTCTATACTCGGATACGACAAGACGTCAAACGTCCTTTCTTTCCTACTACTATAAACTATTTTAACATACTGTGAAAAATCCTATCAAATCTGTATACATTACCGGTCTTATTACCTAGTAAGTTAATTCTCATAGACTATATCCAGCAATGTACACAAAAAATTTTTATTGGCGCCATTCACGCGGTATGTTTTGGCACTTAATAAAGGCAGCATCTTCGACGAGTAGATTTGACAAACGAGACTTACTCGCGATTTGTTTCATTGTTATTCTATAGGAAATCTGTTGGGATGCAGAGAGCTATAACAGATGCAGACTTTACGTAAATTGAGTTTTACGCTTGTTATCTTTTATTCAATACGTTGTTTTTCAACGATGTCATTCTTGTTGCAACACAAAGTCGACAGTTTTTTTTATATAGTAAAAGAAAAGCCGTTTTAACTACTAAATAGGATCTAATCTTCTATATGTACAACTATGTTATGTCTCACGTGCATGTTATATTGACTCAAAATGGCCCTGATAATATGTTTAAGTAATGTACATAAAAATTAAGAATATTCTTGGGCTGTGTAGTGTTTTTTTTAATTTACAATTTGGGTTGATATAGTTTAAACAGATGTAATAAATAATAATAATGTCCTCCCAGCCGATTCCGGCCGCGGCGGCCAATCTCATTGAGACTAGCCAACTGCGCAGGAGATATTATAGTGCACAAGTGTACTCGCAGACACAAGTGCACTCTCTATCCCTATCACTCTCATACTTTCGTGGGACAAGTACTCGACCAGAGAGATATAAGGCGCAGAACCGACAGCTTTACGTGCTCTCCGAGGCATGGGGGTGCAACACCTTCAACTTCATAACTCTGGACTGGTAATGAAACAGAAAGACTCAATAACTAAACTTGATCCAACCCGGGACTTAAACCCAGGGCCTGCACATGTACAGCCGTACAACCTTATCACTACACCACCGAGGCATTCAATATATACTAATAGGTATACATTTTATGAAATAGACTAGACTAACAGAACCACATTACCAACTTTTATATATCTATACAAATTCAGCCTAAGTATAATCTTTAATACTGATTTTCCAAAAGTCCAATAAAGTTAATAGAGGTTGTAAAACACTGAATTTTTTTCTAAATCATGGAAAAAATTAAAGTCTGATGATACAGGTTTATTGGCAGCAAGAACTGCTTAGACGGTAGAGTAGCTAATCGAACGTAATTCTCCTGATGGCTGATTGGATATCGACCCAGTCCTGGCACCTGGCGTAATGACACCCCGGTGTTCCTTAATGCGGGGATTTATATTGCCGTGATTTCTATAGTAAGAAATTTGTTGAAATGAAAGTTTTTACCTCATATTGTGTTGTGTTGGCAAGAACAAAGTAGAGATGACATATTAAATCAGTTTTTTTTTTATTTTGGATTAAAATTTATCTCATTTAGTAGTAATAATAATAATAAATTAAAGATTTTACTATAATAATTTTTATCACTTTTCTTGTTTTTTTTTTCAGGCAAACCTCACGCAGCGATGGATATCATTATAATCAAAGGCTTACATATGGAATAAAGGTAAGGGAAACGTTTTTCCAAAAAAAAAAATAATTAAAACTAGCCCAAAGTCATATCTACAAATAAAATTTTAACTTGAAACACTTTAAAAAATAATAATAATAAAATAAATCATAACCACAAACAGAAAAGCTTGAAAGCTTGTAAATATTTGCTATTAAATTAAAATGATCAATAACATACTTAATTTAAAAAAAAACTAGATCAAATGCTAAATAAGGCCAGCATAATTATATAGGGCTATAATTTAAGAATAGTATCATTATGTGGCTGAGTGATGTTGCGACCAAGCGTACAGTGTTCAACTCACGCATGATCGACACAAAGACGTACGTCCGCGCGTGCGTTAAATCATAGTTAGTGCTGTGTCAATACACTTAACTAGGCATTTATTAACACCCTTTGTAGTTACTTTAGGATCTACATGTGAAAATAACATAAAACTTAAATATAATCTTTTTCCTCGAGAAACAAACAAAACTTTCTATTTAAATATAAATATTACATATCTTGTGAATGTTTTGATTTTGAAATAATGCTATTTTAGGGAATAATAAAATTTAAATACTATTTATAACAGGTTGTATGGGTTATATATACAGTAAGTTATAGATCATAATAATAACTATAAATAATATTTTTTTTATTTATTATCTTATAAAAAAATATTATTATAAAAAAAAAAATTGTCTAAATCTAAGAAAGTGTTGCAGACTTAGAAAAGACTTAGAAAGTATTAGGACTTAAAAAGATTACTTGAATCTCGCACAGGCATAATATCTTAAAATATTTTACTCAAATCGCTAGACAGTGAGAAAAAAAGCCACTCAATACCAATGCAAATCAACAAATCCAAACAACATTTTTTCAAAATATTCCAAAAATATTAAACAAAACTATGACGTCGTTAAAACTTTCTTACAATAATACGAGTATATTCTCACATAACGTATATTATAGATATGCTAACTGAAATAATGCTATCAAAAATAAATTACACTCCTCGGCCATTTCATAACACGTAAAGAGAGTGCAGCACATAATACATTTGTTACTTTCAAATCATATCCCCGACAATATCATTCCGCGAGTCGACGTACCATGAAATACGCCTTGAGTGACTCGCAAGATGCCGCTACTAAATATGAAAGGGCAAACGAGTAGTGGATGCTATATTACTTGGGGTGTTTGAATTAGAAACACATATTATGACGTATATTTAGAAAGATTTTTACATTAACACCCCCCGGTAAATTTCTAAGAAATTAATTAAATTTCTAAGAAATCTATTGTTAACTATAACGCCGGCGTGTCCGCGGTCGTGAGGGGTTTATTTGGTACTATACAGGGCAAAAACATGGATGGGATATGGAAGAACAGTATATTAAAGTTATCATAAATCCTTATAAAACTAAATTTTATAATGGTTTTAATAGCCTAGTACTAACTGTCAAACAGGCCTTAGCTAAGTCGACCTCGTACGAGCTAAACTTTCCCGTTGTAATATTTTATCCCCATCCCCCGAATCATGGTACTTCTTCCTGTGATTTGATGATATTGCACTTTGACGAATACAGGGATCGAGATGAGGGAAAAAAATAAAAACAAGATGGATGACGCATCTCGAAAGACCCTCGAAGACCTCAAAAGATCGAAGGTCGTTCCTTAAGGTATAGCACACTGAGTCGAATATTAAATTATCATGTTGCAAATCTTTTACTTATATAATTATGTTCTTAGCTACCAGACTCAGCTTATTCCTTTTTTTTTAATAAATTCTAAATAAACTCTTTTAGATGAAACTGTTTTAGTGCTTTCAGCTCAATTTTCTATAACAATTACAACTTTTTAAATGTATCTATACCTAATAAAAATCCATAACAATATTTTCAGCCCATGTTAATCGTTTGGGAAGGCTGTATATCTTTAAATAAATTGTCGTCTCAGTTCTTATAATATATATCCAAACGACTAAATTACCTACCGACTTTTTTAATACAGAATTATTGACTTATAAATATCAATTCTATTGCAATTAAATACACATTTTATTTAAAAAAAAAACCGAAAATATGTATTATATCTTCATGTACATATATGATATGTAAATCTTAGCAATAATGCTTTGTTTTTAAAATAGAGGTTATGACTTTCTAGTGTAAAGTATAATAATTATTGGTGGCTTGAACAAATGAGCACTAAGACGAAACGCCCATATCTTTTTCCGAGTAATCGATGAAAAATATGGGGATATCCATACTAAATCAATTGTCCTAAAACAAATCAAGGGAGAAATAAAACCTTTATATATATATATATATATATATATATTTATATTTTCTTCTTTTACAAGGACGATATTTTGATTTTTGTAGTTATACTTCTTTTGGCACGTTTAAAAAAAAAAGAGTAAAATTTATACGATGCGCGCGCAGACCGACAGCCAAAAAGCGAAAATAATAATGAAGTTAGCTGCATTCCTTTTACAAACAAAGAGTTGTGACTTAGGGATGAAATTTTTAGCTATTTTTGTTCTGTTACGCCAAAGAAGTTTAACTTTACATGCATACATAAGTACACACACACGTTTTTTTAATAAATATAGTTTACTTGATGGCAAGTATTTTAGTTACTTTGTATCCCGATACATCTTCTATAATATAAGTATATTTCTATCGTACCAAATAAAAATCGAGTCTAAATCGAAACAAATCTTATTGAAAGAACGTCAGAAAAGTAATACGAGTACTAAAAATATCATCATTTGAGCACAGCGCTTGACTGCATCTATCAAATGGTAATCTTTTAAAGTGACGTCTACTCGTAATGTCTATCTGTCAAACCTGCACGTTTCGTTTTGAAGAGCTTTTAGGTTGATTAGTATCACAATCGCTACTTTTGTGTCATTTCTACAAGCTCATTTTTAGGTACTTTAAAAGTTTAAACTATGGATTAAACTTAGTTTTCATAAATAGTTTAACTATAAAGATTAGTGGTAAATTGTAAGAAAATAAATAAAATATAAAAAAAATATATACTTAATATATTACAGAACTAACGAAACTAGTTTAAAATAGATATCGTGTTTAAGCCTTATACGAATATATGTATATACAATATTTAAAAATATTTTATGGTATTTGAAATACTTCATAATAAAAAAATAATTTAATAATATTATTATTCCCAATACTTTTAAATATTATTGAAATATATACAAAAAAAAAAAGAAAAAAAAACACTTACCTGTCTGATCCACCGGTCAAAGCTTTATAGTCCTGTATCTCCATATCCCCCATGTACTGTGAAAAACCTGACAACAAATAATAAATATTGTTATTAATGATATAGAATTAAAAAAAAATAAAAAATACATAAAGGCAGTGGTAGCCCAGTGGTAATGCGCTCGCTTGGGAAACCGATTGAAGCGAGTTCAAATCCCGGGTCTCGCACCTGTGATATTTTCATGTGCGAATCATTTCTAACACGATTACCACTTGCCTTACGATGAAAGAAAACATCGTGAGAAAACCTGCATATCTAAGAATACCTGGCAAGTTTTCGACAGACATGTAAAGTCCGCCAACCCACACTTGGCCAGTGTGGTGGATTATGGCCTGATCCCCCTCGTATTGAAGGGAGGCCCGTGTCCAGCAGTGGGACGTTAAAAAGGACTGAATACATGATTAGGATTCATAGATAACTTTGTACGCATCTCGTGATTTGTTTTATTTTTTACTTGCTTTTGCCCGCGGCTTCACTTGGGAAATAATCGAGGTGGAAATCAATGGTAGCCTATGTCCGATCATGGGATGCCATGCTACATCATGCCATGAACATATTTATTTTTACAAAGATCAATATTTTGTATTCCAAATAGAAATCTAAATATTACTTAGTCAAAGATGAGATGCCCTATTTATAGTGTATCTTGGATTTTTTGTAAATCTATTAAATGTACACGTAATTTTCCATAAACCGTTTTCACTTATAGAAAACTACTTGCGTAATACAATAGTCAAATATTTTAAAACTAATTTGATTAGAGCCCTTTTCTATTTGTTTTCATGCTGACAATGTCATATAGTGCCATATCGTATCGTGGTACTTGCATTGTCGCCAATTCATAATAACCTATTATACCAAGCTATGCCAATGCAACCAATGCGGTCGCAAGGGGCCTCTGATTTAAAAAGGCCCCCAGCGAGCCACACACGATTTTTTATTTCAACACATTTTTTCGAGGAAGATCCTTATAGAACTTTAAAAAAAGCCGCAAGAAAAAAGTGTACAGATAAGCTTTGATTTAAACTAACACATAGACTAAGTAAGGGTGAATCCGAGTGAAGCGATGGTAAGTTGTTAGTTTATAATAAAATTGTGTCTAACACAGTCTACCTTGGCGGTATTTGGCACTATTTGGTATTCGCGTCACGGCGTGCGGTGGGGCGGCGAGCGGCAAATCACGCGCTGCGCCCACCCGCTAAATGAATATTGACATCCAACTACCAGTGAATGGGTTGAATTGATAATCGACCTCTATGTAGTTTTGGCTATCTAATCTAATATGTGACTGAGATTTTTTTTCATAATGTAGGTTTTAAATATGTACTTAGATTCTTAGTAAGAAAAACCTTATTATTAAGTTATTAATATCTTCGTCTGTCCGTAAGTCTGCCTTTAAGGACTGAATTTTTAAAGCGTTAAAAATTTTACTCAAAGAAGCATGATGCATAGAGATTTTATAAATTTTTTGATCAATCGTAAAAACGGTACATATATTACGAGTATAATTAGTATAAATAGTTAAATTTTTATTATTGTTCAATTAAAAATTTTAACACCAAAATTTAAAAACACTTGCGCAGACCAAGAGTCTATAACTACTGAGTACTGTCTACTCTCCTTGTGTACTTCGTAAAAGTATATTTTGTATTTAGTAAAAAAAAAAGATAAATTAAAAGCTAGAAATTTCAATTCAAACACTGAAAAGCAGGAATTCGTTTATATTTGTATTAACCTCACTTTAATATATTTCTCCAAATAAAAAATGCCAGAAAGAAAAACAAACACGATACTAAATATTAAACAAAACCCGTGAAAGCCACATTAAGATGGTTTTATTGCGAGCTTCAATGGTCAATCTTAGCTTTGCAAAATACAAATATAAAGAATGCAATCTCTTTAAATAAATTGAAAAAGATGGTATCATTTGTCTTTGCGTAACAATTTGAAAGGTAAACAGTATTTATTTCATTCATAATATAGACCAGGGGGTTGTGGGGGGATCCGGCGTTAATAAATGAGACCGATTTTGCATAATTAAAAAGGGGTGCTTTAGATGATTACTTATTTCGATGAGTTATGGTGTGGCAAGCAGCGTCAGTGCCATTGTATTTATTTTAATTTGAAAAGGCGACGACTTCCAAGAAAAATTATGAGCGGTGAAATAAGAAAATTTATGACGGAGCCAGGAATAGCGGCCAAATTGATATTAGCGTAATTGTTACAAACTTCAGATATTCAAATATTTTTATATACCAATCATAAATATTTTTTTTTTTACAGTATGTATCGTTTTTACTAAATAGCTGACATTTGCTAAAAAAAACATAACACTCTAAATGACAAAAATATTATATCATTTTTATTATATCATTATTATACCAAATCATTTAATTACCTAATATAAACATAACGTACGTACACTCTATTAAACCCGTTACCCCTTTTTACATCGCACGTTACGTTTTACAAAATTAAGCTATATTCCAGCCCGCTGGTTGTCTCATAATATTTTCCTTCATCGTGAATCAATATTGTCATGTTAAAAAAACGTTTCGCACATGAAAATATAAGATGTGTTCACCGGGATTTGAACTCGCTTCACTTGGTTTTACCAATGAGTACGTTACTGGGCTGCTCTGTTAAATCATTTATCTTCAAACACATCAATTACACGACTTGATATCCAATTAAGAGACGTAGAACCAAACCTACATCAAAACCAAAAAAAAAACTTAGTTAAACGCATACCGCCAACAGCCAACCGCACTTAAACCTAAAATAGATTACCTTGCAAAAAAAAACGGTTGAAAATAAAATGAAATCGCCCCGGAACCCTAGCCCGCTCGTCCTAAGATCTGTCATTTAAAGTCGACGTGACAGGGGAAATAGAAAGGAAGCGTAAATCATTGCACTGGAATACTTTTGCCTTTTGAAGCGTGCCAAGGAACCGAGTGGGTGGTTAAAATGGAAAATAAATCGATCGAACGTAGATTTATCACGATCTCCGTGTACAATGTGTGAAAAGTTTAGAAGTCTTCGTGTAAGGAAATTAATTATGTAATGCGATGTTAGATATATTATTACGGCTGAATCGTGATTTATTTTGGATTATTTTTATTTATAATGATGTTCATCTATTGTATAATTATTATAATAAATTATATACTAGCGACTGACCCTCGCTTCGCTCGGGTTCATTCCTAGGTCCGTTTTGACAGTTAGTATACATTTCTCAGAGATGAGATGAGATATTTTCCCGCAGTAAAAAATATCCTATATTTATATGTTAACCCGGATAACCAGCTATCATCATACTAAATTTCATAAAAAATTGTCCAGTGGTTTCTCGTGATGCGTTTCCAGACAGAGAAATAAACCTTCTAAAAATTATAGATTCGGCCTCTGTATCGATAATAATGACTATTTCAATAAGATTTTCCAAAAAATATTTAATGTACAAATTTGACTAAGTTAGAATTTTATTATATGTATAGACTAACGAATTACCCTTGTTTTGCTCGGGTGCGTGGCTAGGTGACAAAAAATGTGTATTTTCCTAAGTGGTAATTCTGGTAATAATATATCTATACACTAAATTTGATACAAATCCGTTTAGACGTTTTGCGGCTTCAATGTGAAGAAGTAACAAACATACATACAACATTTTGCAGTAATAGTAGTCACATTGATATAAATCAGAATATTTCGAACCTATCAAAAACAAAAGACTATACTCACCGCGTCTATTTTGTAAAGGAAAAAACATAAAATTATAAGAGACTAGAAAATTTCAATTTAAACGCCCAAAAGCTTTGCTAAAATGAATCTCCGTACAAAGTATGAAACACCAATATAGAAAATATGAACCGCGTCTATTACCGTTATTTTCTTAGGGCTCGACCCTCTGTCATCATCCTTAAGAATATTTGATAGGGCCCATCTATTTTACAACACAATATTTCGCCTTAAAAGTGAAACTTCAAATTTTTGCAAACTAAGTGATTTAAAAAAAAATTACTTCAAAATCTTGTTATGAAATTTTTTGATGATATCAATAAAAATGAAGTTGTAATTTTCAGAGGTATCTGGTCAATGAATTATGCGAGAACAGGACGATCCTGATGACCACGCACCTCCTCGACGAGGCGGAGGTGGTCAGCAACCAGATCATCATCATGCACAAGGTGAGCTTCGGTGAGGTGAGGTGAGAAAAATTCCAATCCGTTTATGAAAAAAAAAGCATATAACTATGGAATTTTTTTTTGCACTTTCCAAATTGAAACTCCTTAATTGTTGGGCTCACAATATGGCGTTAAAATGCTCTATAGCTTACTTTCCTTGTACCCGTCATGTCTTCGTCAATAATCTACGGGGGCGTGAACACAGAAATTTACCAATATTTCATTGCAATCAGATAAACGGATTAGATACATTACAAACAGATAATTTAATATAAGTTCTATTGTAAAACACCATATTCATTATTAGCATTCGTTAGTGAGTACAAACTTTAATTTGTAGCACAAATACTCGCTTATTTACTTAGGTAACTACTAAATTCTTAGGTACTACGAAGGGTCAACATTGTGTTACGATTGTACGATTCAATATTAAAAAGGCGAGAAGATACATTAAAATAACAGTTTTTGTTCATATGTCACATTCAAACAATAAATATTTCCTTAATTGTTTATTCATATTTATCATTATTATTCTTAACTAGCGGCTCACCCTCGCCTCGCTCGTATTCGCCTCTAGAAAAACAAAAACAAACCTATCCCACGGGAACTGTATATTTTTCCGGGATAAAAGGTAGCCTATGTGTTATTTCAGACTATAATCTATCTCTGTGCCAAAATTT
Source organism: Brenthis daphne (assembly GCA_947093115.1). Taxonomy (NCBI): domain Eukaryota; kingdom Metazoa; phylum Arthropoda; class Insecta; order Lepidoptera; family Nymphalidae; genus Brenthis; species Brenthis daphne. The sequence continues at coordinate 3,118,700 of OX352471.1, forward strand.
CATTCAGGTCCGTTCAGCCGTTCTGGCGTGAAAGAGTAACAAACATACATCCATACATTCACTCTTACAAACTCTTGTGTTTATAATATTAGTATATTTTTTTTACAATTTATAACTGAACGAAGTAAATTTAAATTAATAATAAAATACGTTGTATATGTAAATATAACTTTAAGCTATCAATTATAAACGTTACTATAGATAAATAAAGAAAATTAAATTATTCGTGGAGGAAAAAATTTCCAAATCCAATACGGCCCTGCATTTTCTTCGACAAAGAAAACTTTCAGACTTCGTTTCAGCGTAAAGACCTTATCGTTATTTGGCCATCAATGTACAATTTATTAAAAGGAGAATTCCATTATAAATTTACAGGGTGTGTGAAGAGAAGGATATTTAGAGGGTGATTTTCAGGAAATTTAGAAAGTTTTACCGTTCTCTCATTTACGGGATTTCTTACGCACGTGCGGAAAACGGTTGAAAGTTGAAGAAAAAAATTTAATAAAGAAATCACAACGTGCCTAATTACAGCAAGTAGGTATTAAAGCCATTAGAATTGTACACGTGTATGTGTTTTTTAATTAATATTATGCCGATTATTTAGATATTAAGAAATATATGATATTAACCCGGTGGAATGGGTTGACAGGTCAAAAAGACCAGAGAGAATTAAAATTATGTCGCAACAATGGCTTTTTTTCAAAAAGATATTATGTCTTCTTTAATACCTTCTGCAAAAGTAACATCTTCATACTATCACGCTTACTTACATTTTGGTTTGCGTGAATTATTTATGCGTACTTTTAACCGACTTTTAAAAATTGGCGATAATATGTTTAGCCTGTATCATTTTGTAATATATGTACTTATTGTATATCATTTCGGATTACTTTGAGGTCGTAGGATCGATTTGCACAATTCTTTTTTTATTTAAAACTTATACTTGTACAGTAATCTCATATATTCGGAGTCATATATCGATAGTAATTCGGATATAAGTAACTGAACTCCTAACGAAACGAATTAAACTAAACTGACAGTGGTTTAAAATATTATAGTCTTCTCCATTCTACGTGACATTGGCGAAGTAATCTGCGCTTAATTGGCTTACTTTGAAGCTATTAACAAGAGAATTGAATTGATATAAAAGATATTATAATAATAAAATTGTAACTAGGCCGAATCTGTACATTAAATATTTTTTGAAAAACATTATTATCGAAACAGAGGCAGAATCTATAGTTTTTAGAATTTTTGTCTGTCTGTTACCGCATCACAGGAAAACCGCTGTAGGGATTTTGATGAAATTTGGTATGGTGATAGCTGGTTATCCGGGTCAATATATAGGATACTTTTTATCGCGAGAAAATGTCTCATTTCTGAGAAAAAATGCAAAAACTGCAATAAGAGTATACTAATATGTAAAACCTAAGAATTTGGTTTTCGGTCCTCTGAACGCGAGCGGAGCCGCGGGCAATGCTAGTATATCATAAACATTTGATATCTGGTAGCAACCAAAAGGTTACGACAATTAATTTAATCTGCCACTTTTGTTACTTAAAAAAAACAATAGAGATATTAGAGACTTTAATCTAGTACAAACTTGATTACCATTATCTATGGAAATAAAATAACTGATCTGGCCAAAAATTTTAGACAGACAGTAAACATACATATACTTATAGGATAATTTAGATTAAGTCCATGATAATTCTTCTGCATGAACGAATTAATTAATTCTTCTGCTATCCAGGTCTTTTGTCAGAATATATTATAGAAAAAAATATATAATATAACGCAAACAAATAAGATATCATTTCTTAAATCAACCGAACGAAAACAAACTTTGTCATACTTCATCAGCTTAATAAAAAATATTATCCGGACCGTCGAGTTAGGGTCAGATAATAACGAATCATGCTGCTTATTTACCCCCCAACATGTTGTACTCCACAAAGGGCTTATATTATATTATACGTATATCAAGAATTCAAGTGAAAAGGTTGACCAATCCTTTATTGACAAATTCCATTATCGAAATTTCTAAAGATAGCGGGCCTATTCTTAATATTTTCAGTCGCCATATAATATTTTTAATGCCTTTAACAGTTACTGTTTTTTTTTATATTAAAGAATATATTTACGTACGTTACAAAAAATATCTATAGTATTAAATTTAGCCAAATTAGGTACAATACACACACGCGCACGCAACACATGTACATACACATGCAGGCGCGTACTCGTAAATACGCACGCACACACACACCTTTTTTTATTCTACCAAGTAAAACAACAAAAAATCTCGTAAAATGTCCTGCCAGTAAAATATCTGATAAATCTGGTCTGTTCGGAGACTAATTACCCGATAATGATACATATAATAAGACAAATAGGGTGCACAATCGGACTACGATTATAAATGCTTTTAAAAAAGTATTTTTATGTGTGTACATTGGTAAATGTTGTAATAGCTGGACAGATTTGGATGATATTTAGTATATAGATAATACTTGAGTAGCAAAGGCTATTGTTAGGCACTTAGGGCACCACGCATTTGAGGGTAATTCGCTAGAATTTTTTATATAACCTTGATATAAGCTAAATAGGGTTACCGATTTGAACTCACATACACGAGTACTTCAATAATATATTTATATATACTTTACAATAAACTCAATTTTATTTATACACAGACTTATAATATACATTAACTCACCTCATGTGCAAATAAATTATTTAGTGCGAAAAACAAAATAATGCTTCATTGTTAGCAAAATGTTTATTTAATTATACGAATTTCAAATTAAATCATTTAAATAAACGGCATATTGAAATTAAATCTAAAACACGTGACAAATTGTTTCATAAAACGTTGAAACGTGCTTAAAATCGTTTATCGCCAGTGCCTTAATAAGAGCAGTATGTGGTGATATTTTAATGAGAATTCGTACCATGATCGTTTTACGCGTGGACGAGTAGTGTGTTATACTCGTAGTGCAACTCTTTATAGTTTATGGGTTCGGTTTTATTGTTTGTTTACTTGCACATTCTGTCACTAGATTTTAAATGAATTATCAGTTTCAATATGATAAAGAAAAACATTGTAAAAATACGTGCAATCTAGATGTCTGAGAAAACCTAAACAGTTTACGAAAGAGGTGTGAAGACCGCTAACCTGTATGATGCCAACGAGATAGACTAAGGCCAATTCGTCTTGCACTACGTGAAGGCTAATGCCTCCCGGCGTTAAAATTACTGAATTTTTAACATTTTTAATTTAATTACTTGTACATCACTAAAGGAGGAGATTAGATTTTTTTTGCGATTTTAAGTATAAAATCAATAGTGTTAATTGGAAAACTTACTTATGTATTTGGTAAAGTAGGAGAATACAAGTACGTGCAAGAGGGCGTCTCATTTTTAGTTAGTAAAGCGGTTTATTTTTAGACACTATCATTGACAGTAAGTAGCATATGAGACTACATGCCTTATGTTACTGGAATACTTATTTTAGAAATAACCTTAACCAAAATAAAATAAAATAAAAATAAAAAATAAAAATACTTTTATTGACTTAAAGATTACATTCCAAGCTAGTCGCAAGGGCCCCTATACTAGGTGTAGACCCGTATTACTGGGTGCCCCGCTCATCTACCAAGACAAGAAAATCAACAAACAGAGTGAAAACAAAATAAAAATAAAAATATTTGCTACTAGAATTTCAATCACATTGAAACAGTGAAAATTACAGACTTACTAAATGATGAGAATTTCTTAACAGAAAACTCAATTGCTAAACGTGGCCTGACCCGGGACTTTAACTTAGGATCCCCGGTTCTTCACCCGAACATGCACAAACTATACTACCAAAGCAGTTCCATCTGCATAGTTATCACAAGTTCAACTCGATAGACACGATTTCGTGAAAGAAGGAAGATCTAACAATCAACAAACGCATTTGGGCATTGACAATATTAGAAAGGTTATTCTATATGCGATTCGTTTTCGATTCCTTCTGGCTTTACGATCCATCCTTTTCAGAACTTAATCCTTATATGCGACACTATTGACCCGTACAATAATACGAGCTAATATTGCTCAAAAAGGAAAATATAATTAGTTCAAGATTATAATAAATATATATAATGAAGAGTCATAAAGAGAGTATTTAACAGTGATGTATGATAATGTATGGTGTCCTACAGTACTACAGTATTTATAATATATGGATATGTATGTGTTTGTTTCTTTTTGACGCTAAAATTTAGTACGAGTAAATAGATAACAATGACCTGAAGTGATACATGGACTACTGTTTGACAAAGAAACGCACCCGCTCCAAGTAAGGGTGAGTTGCTATGTATTCAACTCTTTTTAACATCCCACTGCTGAGCATGGGCCACTCTTCAATACGAGGGGGATCAGGGCATAGTCCACCACGCTGGCCAAGTGTGAGTTGGCGGACTTCACATGTGTTTCGAAAACTTGCTAGATTTTCTCAGACATGCAAGTTTCCTCACGATGTTTTCCTTCACCGTAAGACAAGTGGTAATCATGTTAGAAATGATTTGCATATGAAAATATCAGAGATGCGAGACCCGGGATTTAAACCGGCTTCACTCGGTTTCCCAAGCGAGCGCGTTACCACTAGGCTACCATTGCCGAATAAGTTGCTAGTGAAACATAAAAGTTCATTTGACCCCACAGTAGGTACTAAAGGAATTAAAGTTAAATAAATAGGAATTAAGGATAAACTTATACCCGTATTTAATAATTTTATTTTTCTCTTTTTACCTTTAATAGAAGTTAATTTACATAAACTATTCACGAAACGATCAGGCGTCAAAGTCAACAGGCAAGAACAGAACAACGCACCCTTGCGGCCCACTCAAGTGTATCTCGCGTAACTCACTTACGACTATTCAATTTGTTGGGGGTTATTTTTGAAACAATTTCCCGGTCGACTTGACGTATTTGGCTCGCGGGTGGCGCTCGTGCGTGTAGTTTCACGACGTCGTAGACCGCTGAGGAAACTGGCAAAATATTAATTCCGTAGAAAGTGTTGGAAAATGTTACGAAAGGAAATAAATTGGGTGGCATGTGATAATGCGGGCTCGAAATGAAATTGAATTCACTTCGTTCTATGCTTAATTAATTACAAATCTATATATATAATAAAATTCTGAGTTGAATCTAATACTTTCTTAGATTTACGCGAATGTTTGACATTTTTAAATAAAACTATCTTTTCGGATTATTTCGCGGATTTATTTTGATTTTTGGTTCCCGACGTTCCGAATGCTTTACAGCACCCATGGTCACGGGAGAGACTAAGGTGTTACATGTCTTGAAGGTATAGTTGTTACAGACAGCCTACCCACAGATAGAAAAGATAGTTTTATTTAAAAATGAGTTGAATCTGTACATTAAATATTTTTTGGAAAATCTTATTGAAATAATCATTATTTTCGATACAGAGGCCGAATCTATAGTTAGTTAGGATTTTTGTCTACCTGGGTACGGATCGCGCGAAAACCACTAAACAGATTTTAATTAAATTTGTTATGATGATAGATCCTTATCTGGGTCAACATATAGGATAAATTTTACTGCCGGAAAATTTAACTATATACACCACTATATACACTATGATAAATTTCAAATCCAAGATGGCCGCCACCACAAAATGACGAATTACATATCGGTTTTATTTAATTTTTAATTTAATTTTGTTATATATCAGTCGTATAGGTTTTATATGACATTTGTGAGGTTTCTGGCAATATCAAAGGAGAAAATAGACGTACAATTTGCCCTGAGATTTTTTTAATTCAAAAATAAATTGTGTTGCTAATTAGCGACAAAACCCAACTTGGTGCCCTAGTTTTTTAGTTTTAATTATTAAATTCTTTCTAAGTAGTCTATCCTGCGCTTATAATTTAATTTGTTTAACTTAGAAATGCCAAATTTAAATATATAATAATACAGATACATGTTTTAAATAGGAAATAGCAATCTTATGATGGGCATTATCATTATATTAAATATAAAATATATGTTGGAACATTTACACACAGCACCATCTGGTTCCATGGTAAGCTATGAGGCTTGTGTTATGGATACCAGATAGTTGATACACTACACATATATAACTTTTAAATACATATTATAAATATAAACACCCACGACTGGAGTATAGACATTCGTGCTCGTCACACAAAGGAATGCCCCCAGCGGAACTTGAACCCGCGACTGCTGGCACAGCAAGTAGGGTCACTACTCACTGAGCCAAACGAGCCGTCATATTTTAATATTTTACCAACCTGTATATCATTATAATAATATCATCTTATATATTAGCTATACTTCTAATGGTAAGTAATTAAGTTAATATATGCGTATTCCTCTATACGATAGAATTTCTTGCACAATGTTTCTGTGTTACGCTCTTAACTTATTATAATTCTTTAATTTCAAAGCCTAGCAAAGCAACAGTGTTTTATGAGCAATTTTCTCAAGCAACCTAACTTCCGCATGTTCATTGCAACTTTGTAGAGTCAACTTTATTTTGTAAGCATTCGTTTGAATTATTATATTTAATAATATTTAATTAAAAAGTAGCCTCGACCATATTATTTGGAATCTATTTTATTTGAGATACTTTTGGTAATGTATTTCTAATGAAGTATTATTCATTTTATCTGGTAGAAAATTAAAAACAAATCTTTTTCTTATGCAATTAACATAGTACATAACACTACTAGTTTTAGTCATCATGGCGTCAACAATATGACTATTGACAACGTTGTATCGCTCGTAGATTAGATCAATTAATTCAATACTTAGGGGTGTTTTGAGTCGTTTGAAATTCAAGTTTCAAGTCACAAGTGTAATGTTTTATGGAAATTGCGTCCTTGCATAGGGACGGAACCCTTGTATTAACATGTGATTATGCAAAAGGCAAAAGGGATTGCCTCGAGTTACTGAGGTCCCTTTGATAGATTATCAATTACTTTTAGAATAGATGGAAAGATATAATTGATAAGGACCAAAACGAAATGCCAAAAAAAATGTTTAATGAACTAGCGTCCCTCTGACAGCTATCAAAACATGTTTTTTTTTTAATTTCAGCTCTAAAATCTTATCTTTATATGAAAAGATTAAATAAAAAATACTAGATGAATATTATAAAGAGGTAGAGCTTGTTAGTGAGCCAATTCAGAGTGTTTTCTCATAATTAGCTATAAAAAAATATTTTTAATTTATATGAAAGGTATGATTGGATGTTTCAAAACTAATTAACATATACACTATACAGGTTATACATATACTCAGTACCTAAGCGAAGCGAGATTGATTATCGGGCTTAGACAGGGGGACATTTAACAATTTAAAAAAATATTCTAAACTATGTGACACAATGATTAAATATGTCATCTTCATGTAATTTATAGTTTTTATTTAAATATTGTATAAAAATAATAATAAAGAAGCCCTTTTTGTATTTAATATCCAGGTGCTTGACACTCGCCTCCCCTCAATGTGCTTGGGGCTCAGATAGTGATCTACTTTGCAGCTTTCGAAAACTAGTTCAGTTCTCTCAGACATGCAGGTTTCCTCACGATTTAATCTTTCACCATAATAGCATATTGTAATTATGCTGAAAAAGATTGGGACATGAAAATATCCGAGGTACAAGACCCAAATTCGAACCTGTTACCACCTGATTTTCAAGCGAAAGCGTTATGTTCGACTTCTGCTTAGCATTTCTTTCATAATATAATTGAAAATAAACTTTGCAAAAGTTTTAAAATTACAAAATTTATAAGAATAGGTAGGTATATACTAAACTTATAGTAAAACAATCCACCATGTCTTATGGATTGAACATAAATGCCCAATGTATTAGAATGACAATCTTGCTAATTGCTATGCATCGCTTGCTATACATATCTGATAAAGCATCAATATATAAAAGCGTAATCGATATATAAGGTCGAGTGCATACCAATATCAATCAATTATGGTTATATTACTTCCTACCAGTATTTCGAATCCTCCAGATTTTCATTGTGACCACTCCTTTGAGTACAAATCGAGATCTGATTTACTTATCCAAGTCAAATATGTAATATTAAGTTATATGTTTGATACCATACAGTAAAAGTTAATTACTTATCTACCCTAAATATATTATGAAAGATAAAATCTTTTTTTTTTTGATTATATTATACTAGCGACTCACCATCGCTTCGCTCAGGTTCGTCCCTAGGTTGCTTCCCCATACAAACTTTGATCCCCATTTTCATCCCCTCAAGGGATGTTTCCGGGATAAAAGCTATCCTATGTCCTTCCCAACGACTGAAAATATCTTCTTACTACATTTCATCTAAATCGGTGTAGTAGTTTCAGAGCCTATTTGGTACAAACAAACAAACAAATCTTTCCTCTTCATAATATTAGTTTAGATAAAATGGAACTCTATATCTCTATCTAATATCGGCACATTTTGTTCCTTACGCGACATTACAATACATAAAAAAGTAAAACGTATAAAGAGCAATATTAGTAAAAAATCTTAAAAATAACAAACGGTCTTCCCATAAAATATTGATATTAAAGGAGAATGACTAACGAAATTCCTTATTCGTTAATGCGCCTACAAAGGTATTTTTAATAACCGCGATTTCCAAATATTTAGAATACGAGTCGTGTGGTCACCCACCCCCAAAAACGCTGTCAAAATGACACATCAGTTGATTGATGACGGTTTTACTCTTCAATCATCGCTTTATTGAAAATGGCTTGTTCTGAGAACCATTCACTCGATAATCGTGAACGTTTCAAGAGTTATTAATATGATACTCGACCAAATGGGACAATTAATTATAATAGCTTATACTTATCTTATAATTATGATATTATTTAACTTTTTCTTTGCCCAAAATGAATATAATGAACAAAAGATAATGCAAATATATATTTTTTAGAAGACAGCTAAAAATTAAAGAAAAATATGAAACATGTGTAATGAAAAGTAGGTTGTGAGTTTGATTCTGTGACTGTAACATGATTGTATTCAGCCCTTTTTAACGTTCCATGCCTACGCACGGAACTCCCTTCAATACAATGGGGTTCACGCCATAGCCCACCACACAGGCCAAGTGCGGGGTGGTGTCACGGGTCTTTCAAAAACTCGATTACTGGATGTTTTTTTTTCGATATACTATCTACTACTACTCTGTCTTTCCTAGCTCTTCAAATCAAACTTTTCTGTAACTGCTGGCAAACTGTTTAAAAATTAAGATAATTAAAACCTTTATCCAAACTTAATAACACTTTTATTTAATAGGTATAAGGTATATTAAAAACGAAGTGATTAGAGCGTAACGAATCCCTTCTCATAATTAACAAAAGGTACCGTAATTAAAAAAATTAGGTTACGTCCAAAAAGGTGTAAAATATCTCCATATAATAGATAATTTGGCACATAATATATTAAAATTGGATTCGCTAATACTATGAAAAGATAACTTTTGTTATGAAACATTACGAGGGATCGTCTAATTGACAGTTCCGCTGGTAATCGAGTTAGCGCCGCCACTTTGCCAGATTAGAATCGTTGTTTCCGAAACACGAAATCACGCCAAAACTTAGTAATGCGTACCTACAATTTAGCTTCAAAATTTTATTATTTGTATGGAAAGAAAAATTAATATTTTTTAATCGTTTTTGAACGGTGAGCGATAACTTTGATATGTCTAAGACATCCCTTTTTAGGGCTTGTACTATGTTAACAGGGTCGAGTAGAATTCTATTACCATGTACTGTCTGTCCGTTCGTTTATCTCAATATTTTGAATATTAATAAGTAAATCAATTCAATTATTTTATTCAGCAGTTTCTAGGAGTACGGTAGGCAATTTTAGACAAAATATGTGCTAGACCCTGCCAAACCCCAAAAAATAATAAAATAAAAAAAAAATACAGTACAGTAGGTCTAAACACGACAAATGTACGTTTCAGGGTTCTTTCTGTTTTCGTTCTATAATGATAGTTATAATATTATAGAAGCATTATTGTATTATAATGGAAATTTTTATATTAAAACTATTGATGGTTCAAATTAGCCAAGACTCCACCAGATTTGGGGAAAATTTATTAATTGATCACTATACAAATTTTTTTATGTTTTTTTCCGTACCCTTGAAGTTTATTTTTAAAACAGCCAGTCAAAAACTAAATAGAATTTCATGAACAAGCCAGAAAAATATACCTACAATATAATATTTTCATGATATTTTATGTAACTATAATGAAACCGGTATTCGATTCAGCCCCAATTACAGCGCTATGGCAACGCATCTGTAAGACTTCACCCCTTTACATTGCTAGGGCTTCGCAAGGTGACTAATGACTAACGACCTTTGTATTACAATTAATTATTATTATCAGTCACGTGGACATTTAAAGAAAATGTGATCACGAAAAATTGTGTTTTAAAAATATAATACTTTTTCTTAGTTAAAAATTTATAAATATGAGGGTTTTTTCGTTTGTTTGTTTCTATTATGTCGTGTACGAACGCAGTAGAAAAATGATACTTGATATATATATATATATATATATATATATATATATATATATATATATATATATATTTGTTTAGAATTTATGGTTTAGAGAGTGATGTAGGCTGAACTATATGGGAAAGTTCAGTACATATATAAATGTAATATTACTATTAGGTTTTTACAACATGTAAAAATATATTATCTAAAGTATTACCAGTTGTAAATCATCAACATACATAGGTCTACTGTGTTGATGATTTAATAAGTACAAATAAATGATACAATTATTGCCATGTAAATTTCTTCTCTTTTAAATAATAATAATGACATTTATAATTCTTTGGATATTATTTTATAATCAATAGTAGTGCCAACTTTTGTATACATTACGTTTCATATTTCACCTACTTACTCTCACCTTTTCTTCCAATTATCTATACTAATATTATAAACAGGTAAAGTTTGTGAGTTTGTGAGTTCGTAAGTTTGTGACGTTGTAGGGGGTAATCTCTGGATCTACTGAATCGATTTAGATGAAATTTAGTAAGAAGATAGTTTCAGGTCCTGGGAAGGATACAGTTACTTTTTATTCCGGAAATCACCCCTTAAGGGGGTGAAAATGGGGATGAAATTTTGTATTGGAAAGCAAGCTAGGGACAAAACCGAGGAAGGCGAGGGTAAGTCGCTAGTTATATATAAAGTCAATTAAATTTAAAAGCAAAATACAAATCTAAATATCGCCTAAGACAATAATTTCGATGTTGAGAATAATATATACTATGTAGTATGTATACAAATTAGACAAGACTTCAATGAACTGAGCGATTTGTAGAACTCTAGGAATAAGATTGCGACGAGCAATCGCAATCTCGCGACAATCACTCCGTACGTTTACTTCGTCGCCTTGCAAATAAGGTTTGAACTAAAGCAGCCGCCTGGGGCGATTGAAATGAGCAACGAGCTAGCACTTTGTACCTGCTTATTGACTTTTGAATGCTTATATTGCTTCTTAGACAAAGATACACTACATACTACTCTACACTAAGTTATAAATTCGAAAATTTTATAGCCAACTAGCGACTCACCCTCGCACTGCTCGGGTTCGTTCCTACTAATGTTTTAACGTTTAGTATACAGAGATAAGATATTTTCCTACAGTAAAAAATCCTATATGTTGACCCGGATGACCGGCTTTCATCCTACCAAATTTTATCAAAATCCCTCTAGCGGTTTTCCGTTATGCAGTTACAGGCACACAGCCAGATAAATAGCCAGGCAGACACACAGACAGACAGACAAAAAATCTAAAAACTAAAGATTCGGCCTCTGTATCGATAATAATGACTATTTCAATAAGATTTTCCAATAAATATTTAATCTACAGATTCGACTCTGTTAGAATTTTATTATATGTACAGATTTGAAAAAGTTTGTTATTGTTCACACAATAACGACTCCATAAATCTAAGTGGAATTTAAAAATAGAGATAGTTTATACCCTGGATTAACACATTAGCTATTTTGACTTGCCTAAAAATAATCATAGCTTCCTCTTTTAAATTTAAATATTATTTTCATTCCTTTTGATCGTATTTAGCAACTTTATTCGATTCTCCTCTTAACAAAATACATTTACCTAATATTTAATATCACTTTTGATTATTTATTACTAGTTTTTGTCCGCTGCTTTGTTCGCGTTGTAATTGGGGCGGAGATAAAAGCCGATGTCCAGGATGCAATTTGTGTCCTATCCAAATTTTGTCAAAATCTTCGTTAAAATCATTTAAGGATTTAGACATGAAAAGGTAACGAAACAGTTATTTTCACATATAAATGTGGAATTTGCGAGAAGAGTATACGTGAAACGATATTTTAAGAATAAAAGGAGATAAGATTCAATTTTAAGAATTGAATGGAATGAAAGATGTATAAACGAAAAGAAGAATGATATGTTACAATGGCAACACGACAACACGCGTGAACATTGTGTTTGATATTTTAACTAGCATTGCCCGCGGCTCCGCCCGCGTCCAGATGACCAAAAACCAAATTCTTAGCTTTTACATATTAGTGTACTCTCTTACATTGCAGTTTTTGTGTTTTTTCTCAAAAATGAGATATTTTCCCGCGGTAAAAAGTATCCTATATGTTGACCCGGATAACCAGCTATCATAATACCAAATTTCATCAAAATGCCTTCCGTCGCTTTTATGTGATGCGGTAACAGATAGACAGACAGACAGACAAAAATTCTATAAACTATAGATTCGGCCTCTGTATCGATAATAATGTTTATTTCAATGAGATTTTCCAAAAAATATTTAATGTACAGATTCGACTTAGTTACAATTTTATTATATGTATAGATAAATAGATTAAAAAGTTGTAAGTGTGTTATAAACGCTTTTATTGGTATCACCGGATCGTACATAATTTGAAATGAACTCTATATATCAGTATGGATTTGTGCAATGTGCATACTCAGTTTCAGTGTGTACATAATACAGTAGAGATATATGTATGTTTGTACATATATTTCAAAACAAGCTTGCAGTATAGGGAATATTGCAGACGTCGCCACTGTCTACGCTTGCCAATTAGGAAAATTGTTTCGTTAGTAATTATCCTACGAGGATTGCTGGCTATAATGGATCTAACCAGTTCGGCGTTTAGTTTATATTATTATAGTACGTATCTTAATACGGTACTGTATTAGATTGTATTGTGTTGTGGGTATAAGTATGTTTCAATTTATAATTAGACTACCGATTCACCCTTGCTCCGCTGGAGTTCATCTCTACGTTTTAAAGGTTAGTATAGATTTTTCACAGATGACATATTTTCCCGCAATAAAAAGTCCTAAATGTTTACCCAGATAACCATCTATCATCATATTAAATTTCATCGAAATTTGTTTAGTTATTTTCTCGTAATGCGTTCGCAGACAGACAGACAGATAGATAAAAATTATAAAATCTTTAAATTCGACCTATGTATTGATAATAATTACTATTTCAAGAAGATTTTCCAAAAAAATATTTAATGTACCTACAGATTTACCTCAGTTAGAATTTTATTATATGTATAGATTATGAAATATAAATAAAATATTATATACTAGGTAAAATATGTTAGCCTTTGCTCACATCACATGATATTCTAAGCATGACCTCTTCTTTATGTGGGGCATGAAGAAAAGTGAGCTCAAACTAAAACAGCCGTTCAAATGTAGCATGCTTAGTAGATTTAAACTGGGTAAAGCCATAACATGTAGCTAGTGGGATATTAAACTATTTCCGTTCAATTATCTCAAATATAATAATAAATTATTCATTTTAATATCCCACTGTTGGGCACTGGTTATGCCTTAATATGATGAAGGAAAAATCAATAATCCACCATCTAATGTAAATTGGTAGACTTCACACTTCTCTCCAAAACTATTGAGGTTCTTCCAGACACGCAGGAAACCTTTTGATGTTTCTGTTTACTGTATTAGCAAGTGTTAATCTTGTTGAAAATGAAATTTGCTCATGATCCATCACCTGGGTTTAGAGCTGTTTCATTTGGTTTATTAGGTAGATTACTACTCTTACTAAAATATGTATGTACTATGTACAGTAGTGTAAGGCAGTGGTAGCCCAGTGGTAACGCGCTTGCTTGAGAAACCGAGTGAAGCGGGTTCAAATCCCGGGTCTCGCACCTCTGATGTTTTCATGTGCGAATCATTTCTAACATGATTACCACGCCTTACGGTGAAGGTAAACATCGTGAGGAAACCTGCATGTCTGAGAGAACTTAGCAAGTTTTCGAAAGACATGTGAAGTCCGCCAACCCGCACTTGGCCAGCTTGGTGGACTATGGCCTGATTCCCCTCGTACTGAAGGGAGGCCCGTGCCCAGCAGTGGGACGATAAAAAGGGCTGAATACACATGTACAGTAAGTACTTACCTTTAATACATTTAACAAATCTGTGACACCATCTTGACCTATTTACATCAGAATGAAACATGCGATTTAATCGCTGTGTGGGTGAAAGTAATGCTCGTATAGTAATAGGATAACATGTTAAGTCTAAGAGACAATGTGATGCATGAATTGAGTGAACATGTCTTAACTATCTATAGGTACATATAATAAAATTCTGAGTCCAAACAATAAATGGTTTTTGGAAAATCTTATGGAAATTGTCATTATTATCGATATAGAGGCCGCATCTATAATTTTTAGAATTTTTGTCTATCTGTCTGTCTGGGAACGCGTCACGAGAAAACCACTTGACAGATTTTGATGAAATTTGGTGTGATGATAGCAGGTTGTCCATACTATATCCACACTATATACATGGATACTTTTTATTGCAGAAAAATATCACAGTGGAATCTGTAATAAACGTTAAAACGTAACTAGAGACCAGCCCGAGCGAAGCCGGGGGAAGTCGCTAGTTATTATATATATACTCGTATAACGAGGTTTTGATAGCCGAGTCAGATACAGAGATTTAATTAAAATTTAAAAATGTAATAATGTATGAATCAAAAGTATATTTGATTTGATTGGGTTTATTTAAGTAGTAGTAGTGTAAGTATGTTACTGCGCCGAAGATCGTCAGTTCGATTCCCAATTGGAACTAATATTTGTATTGAGGCCTAATACAATATGTTAAGTTCCTAGTCTAAATTAATTATATGTTTTGGATATTTTTAAGGGAATCTCGTTATAAAGCTTAGTGGAGCTTATCGAGTTAGTGAGCTTAGTTTATTTATACCAGTATAAATATATCTCTAGGAGTAAACTCGGTGGCATTTCCCACAGGCAATATTCTATTTATAGAAGCTTTAATATCGTATTAAAAATTTCTATCTTAAAAAATAACGATCTCCCACACAAACTACCACCTGTTGTAACGGTTAAACAGCTCAATATCATCCTTACATATAGACGTACCTCTTAAGCGAGCGGAACCGTGGCCTAAATTCGCTATATTTTGACTTAAATTATACATCCAGGAGATATATGAATGTAACTCTTTGATAAGATAACATTACTTATAAAATGCAAAAATGTATGACTGCGCGAGTGCTAGTGTTTGTGCATTTGTACAAATGTATAAAAGTGTGTGTGTGTGTCTTTGCTTGTTGCTCCTTCACGCTGATATGGCTCAACACATTTGTATGGAATTCAGTACACAGATAGAATATGATTTAGAGTAAGAAATGGGCTACTATTGGCTATAAAAAATTCCAGAAGATTGAATATCTATACTAATATTATAAAGAGGTAAAGTTTGTGAGTTTGTGATGTTGTAGGGGGTAATCTCTGGTTCTACAGAACCGATTTAGATGAAACTTGGTAAGAAGGTAGTTTGAGACCCTGGGAAGGACATAGGAATTTTTATCCCAGAAATCATCCCTTAAGGGGGTGAAAATAGGGATGAAAGTTTGTGTGGCACTTAGAAACGCACCCGTATGAAGCCAGGGTAAGTAGCTAGTTCGTCATACTAACAAATACTTTCACAAGCGTCTTAAGATTGATCTTACGCAAAAGGATTTAAGGCACCCCTTTAAGAAGTACTCAGAAAGCTTTGCAAAAATAATCTAAACTTGCACGTGAACTTCGAAACCGTAAGTGAAAAGTTAAAAACGGAATTATATAAAAGGAAATAGCCTTAAAGGAGTTTGGAAAACTTTATCGTAAATTCGCTGCACAAATACATAAATGTATGTACATGAGTCCGTACTTTAATATATAAAGCTGAAGTTTCATTTTTTGTTTGTTTGGATGCACTAACCGCTAAAACTAGCGTAAATAAATATCTATATATAAAAAGGCAAAAATTTTTTTGTTTGGTAGCTCTTGACAAAATTTAGTGTTATCAATAAAAAAAATCAATTTTAGAAGCAGTTAGTCTTTTTACGTAGATAGGTAAATTCTATTCATACATATGTACCTATATGATTCACTCAAATTTTCAATTATGTATATAGTCGATTATCGACTTTTAAGCTTAAATGAATATTTTTGGTATACGTTATTAAAAGTAAATTACTATTAGTACTAAAGTTTGCACAACATGATTTGTTTTACACCTGTGCCTTATCTCAGACCTACCATTATCGAAAATGAACTTTCGTAGAAAACTCTATTTTAGATATTCACAAGAATCGTTTTTAAAAATATCCGATTTATAATAAGTAAAATATTTATAAGACGCAGGCACATCTGGAGTGGTATTAGGAGCTTAAAAACCGGATCTCCTTATCCGTTCGAGCATCGCAGTAATTTTTTACATTAAAAAAACAAAGGGTTTCGTCGAATCCACGCATAATTCATCTTAAGCTTTGAAGAAATACTGAAAGAAAATTTCTCCAATTGTGTAACATCAATGCAATGAAGTAAAATATGTTACAAAATAGATATTTGTTTTATTATATATTAGAGTTTGACTTTCTTTGGACTATTTCAATAGCTATTTTTTGTGATAAGCATCGCTAGTTACTGCAAGTAACACAAGGGATGTGCCTTTGGTTAAATTTCATCGTCCAGTCCCTTTGTCTGAAATCAAATATCTTTGACAATTGCCGCGCTCCACTTGTGATAGCAGCGAGCACAGCATTATGACTACATTCTCTTGTTTTTGTCATATTTTCTAGATTTCAACCAAATATATCCAAAAAAGATTAAAATGCATAAAATCGTTCAATAATATATTTAGTGGTTACAGGCAATACAGAAATAAATGAGTGTAGTGTAAGCAATATAATTTTTTACATCAGAGTGTAATCTGAAAATTTCTCATTACACAAACTAAAAACAACACAAAACTCTACTGCACAAAATACATAATACGTTTTTTACATATTTCACATGAAAAAGATTCATATTATTCAATAAATTATATGAGCAATTATTACATTTTTTATTGAACAGTCTAACAACACTTTAGAAAGAAGAATCAGTCCTGAAAGAACTAGCGAATGAAACACAGTGGGATCAACTTATATTTTTATCTTCCATTTAAATAAAATCTATAAAATCTATTAGATAAAAATCGGAGCTCTTCAAAACTCTTTTGTACCAAATTCAGATCTCGAATCTAGAAACGAGCAACGTAAGGCGATTTTAACTTCACGTTTTTCAACTTACTAAAGCTTAAGGGTTCGCCAAATAACAATTAACGGAGTCAAATAGGAGAGATAACGAAACAACAGTTCCTTTATACTCCTTTCCACAGCCGATAACGTTCGTAAGGCGGGGGATATACGTTCGATAGAATACAAGCCCGACACGACTATTGAATTGATTCTTTAAAAATATATAATACTAGCGACTACCCCTCGCTCCGCTCGAGTTTGTTCCTAGTTACGTTTTAAAGTTTAGTATGGATTTCTCAGAGATGAGATATTTTCCTGAGTAAAACGTATCCTATATGTTGACCTGGATAACCAGCTATCATCATACCAAATTTCGTCAAAATCGGTCTAGTGACTTACTCGTGATGCCCAGACATACAGATAGACAGACAAAAATTCTAAAAACTATAGATTCGCCCTTTGTATCGATAATAATCATTATTTCAATATTCATTTGATGTACTGATTCGACTCAGTTAGAATTTTATTATACGTATGTATAGAAAAGGTCAATAGGTGAATAATGATCATGAAAAAATACAGGCTATGTACAATGCACAAACGCAAAATCAATTTTATAATACTTTCATTCTCTATATAATATATTCGAATTTTCACAAGAAGTTCAAAGAATTAATGTCAGGTATCGTAAAATATTATATACTATATATACATATAAACACTTTACCACGCTTCGTTCAGGTGAATGCCTGGGTGTCTGCAATACATTTTGTTAATTTATTTTAAACCTTTACTCAGCGCACGCTGATAAATAGCTCAATGACCAGTTTTATTCCGACTTCAATCATATTATTACGGTTTCTCCAATAAATATATTTTTGTCGAAATAAAGCATGTCCGCATTCGGCGGTAATATAGCTTTCTGTTACTAAAAAAAATCATGATCGGATCACAGTTTACCCCCCTTATAAACTTTACCCCTTTATAATATTAGTGTAGATTGTATATCATATAGATATGATTATATAATTACAACAATAAATGATAGACTAGTGAACCACACGTTGGAAGGGACCATCGTAAAAGGGACGTTGGCAGTCCATCAAAGTGACAGGCTGATGACATTAAACAACTAGCAAGAACCGAATGGTTGAAAGAAATAAAGATCTGTGGAAAAAGCTGAAGGAGGCCGTTACACAAAGAGGGATCCATATTTCAGCAGAAAACTTATCATAGTAAAAATTAAACAAACAAATCAACTAATACTATCGACACATACATATATTAATTTATTTAATATTTACATGTAAGCATGGGATTTGGAATAAATGGTTTATTATTCTTACAACAGTAATAATTACTTTACAACTAAAAAGATACATGACCACAAAATCTCTTTATTATTAATTAAGCCATTCTTAGATACCATTTTTTTAATTTTGGGACCTTTCAGTTCTAAACTATTTCTTATAAAAAATTGCTTTAAGAATTTGGTTCACACTTGGCTCTTTGCCAAGTGTGAACCGTTGTTTTAAGAAGTTTGAAGTTGTTTCAAATTGGTCAAATACAGTATTTAGAGAGAAGAAGGAGAGAGTGATCTCCAAGGAAACCTCTATCTTTTAAGATTACACCTGTTCTAAGACTATCAACCAGACGTTTCGAATGGTTGATTGCGTTTTGGTATTGTATAAAAATAAAATTATGGGTAAATATACGAAAGCTCTTCTGAACTTACAGACCGATTTATTTAAATGTATCATTCTACAAGCTTAATGTGAAAAGCCTTTTATATGTGACTACAGTGAAAACCAAAGGAAAGATGGACGTAATATGATAGGCTTCTCTAAGGAAAATTGTTGTATACAAGCTATCAAGAAATGAGTGGACATCATTAGAAAACCGCAAACGTGTAGGTAATTTAATTAATGCTTTCAAAAATACTGTACTGTATGAGAATTTATGATTTTCTTTTTACCCGACTATAGCAAAATCAAAAGGTTATGTATGTATGTTTATTTGTATCTACATATTATGTATTGCAGTTTAAGCTGTACAATTGATTTTGATGATTGAGAATCGATTCGTTAATAGATGACAATATTTATTTACCCCTAAACTTTTATTTATCCCTAATCGGGTTAAAGGTTTGAAAGGTTTTACCAAACTATTGTCCTTTAATTATATATGGTTATGGTTAGTCTGGTCAGTAAGAAATTGATCGTAAAATAAGTACTAAAGCATTCAATATTTAAACATTTTTGGGACATAATATTGAAAGAATGTTTTGAATAAAAAAAATCTGTAGTTCGCTACTTTCAATAGCGTATCCTTCGCAATTTTTTTTAAGTATGAAGAAAACTCAACTCAAGAGAACAGCATGACCATTGGCCACCCCGTTCTTGTAAAATCGGTGATCATATTCATTAGCCTAATTGTAAAGTTAGATCTATAGTATAATAATTTCGTGTGATGTTGTGTCAGTCAATGCATCTATCCAATAATAAAAATGTGAAAAGTCTGTAAAATATAAAAACTTTTTAACAAAAAAATAAAAACCGACTTCAAACAAAAGCACTAAAAAGTAAAAAATAACTGATTGGTAGTTTTCATTTACTATACATACCTAATCAAATATTTTCGAAGTCGGTGTGCTTTGCTTTATATGGGCTGGCACCGATTTCGAAAATATTTGATTAGGTATGTATTTAATCCCATCAAAAACATACTGTAAAAATATTGCAAGTCTCGCAACGCATCTTTCTACCGCAAAAAGCTATGAGATATAATGTAAAACCAAGTCGGTTAATTTATTCATTACCTATCTATGGAAGCATCTATCCGACAACTTTGTCATAAATCGTTACCGAATTAGTTAAGTTACAACATTTTATAGTGACCGTATTAATATTAGATATATTTATTTCTTTAATTAATAGAGTGACTTGGCCATCGCACGGAAACATAATCACATAAGAGTCGACTACTTTAAATAGTCCTAATTAAAAATAACATGACCAAGGTGGACGGACGACTTGGTCAAAGTCCGCTGGAGCCCACTGGATGCGGATGACACAAGACTGGTTGTCGTGGAAATTTTTTGGGGGAGGCCTATGCCCAGCTGTGGACGTGTTTGGGCTGAAATGAACGGAACATAGTACTAGCGGGTCAAATTGATGCATACACTAACAATACATAAATAATGCACTCAGAACGTTAATATTAGGTAAATTTTGTTATTTGTAGGTTCTGTTATCATGTGCGATGGCCAAGTCATTCTATTAATTAAAGAAATAAATATATCTAATATTAATAAGGTCACTATATAAAATGTTTGTAACTTAACTAATTCGGTAACGATTTATGACAAAGTTGTCGGATAGATGCTTCCATAGATAGGTAATGAATAAATTAACCGACTTGGTTTTACATTATATCTCATAGCTTTTTGCGGTAGAAAGATGCGTTGCGAGACTTGCAATATTTTTACAGTATGTTTTTTGATGGGATCTCATTTCTTTTTGTAAATATTTCTTCTTTTTCCCTTTTCTTGTACTATTTCTTGTGTGTCAGCTAAGGACTTCTTAAAAGCCCACTCCCTGTCTCTGTGTGGCTTTTTTCAGAGGCTTTGATATAACAAATTTTTGACAAGTCTGGATGATAAAAAATCTAAGTCTATTGTATTGGGAAATTGCGGATTCCTGGGCTTCATTACTACTATCTTATTCATTAAGTATAATATATGTATAGTTAATTTAATGAATATTTTAATTTCATTGTTGACCCTAAATACCTACCCGATACTGATATTGAACTTACGTAAGTTTAATAAAACGTGTAGATTTATGTGTCTATCTGCGGCATCGTAGGTAAATCCCGAAGGTTGTGTTATACTTAATTATTATTGCTTGTTCAGTCAATTTTGATGCAGTTTAATAGAAAAGTGAGGATGCCAACTCACTTCATTCACTGATTCCATTGGCCATTTTAAAAGTAATTTTCGAAGAGATTGATATTTAATGACCTCTATATTCTATGTTCTATTAGGTGTGTACAGTTACGAGCAATGAAATGTTAACAAGTTTTTCTAATTCAAATCAACATCGTACTTTATAAAAAGAAAATATACGAGCTTTGTTTCAAAATATGTTGGACAGTAACACACAGAACCATCTAGTTCCATGGTAAGCTACGAGGCTTGTATTATGGATACTAGATAGTTGATACACTACACATATATAACTTTAAATACATACATATTATAAATATAAACACCCCATGACTGGAGTACAAACTTTAGTCATCACACAAATGAATGCCCCCCAGCAGGACTCGAACCCGCGAACCGCCGGCACAGAAAGTAGGGCCGGGCCACTACAAACTGAGCCAAATGTGTCGTCAAAAATTAAGTAATCGTCAAGTTTTTGTCGTAATTAGGTATATATTTTTAATAAATTCATTATAAATACAGGTAATCGAATATTAGTTGGTAATACACTATACACACCTTCACGTTGTATATATGTACCCATTTGTATATGCATAAAAATGTATACAGCTACTGAAAACGCTTGAAATAATATTTTCACATTTTGAATAATATTTTTTCTAATGTATACAATAGTTGCAATATCAACATTAATAAATAAATAGACGAATCGTGATAAGTTAGTAATTACGAGGGAACATAGGATCGAACATACAAACATACACACAGGTTAAACACTAACCTAACCTCCTTTTACATTGCAAGTGACGACAATTATATGTATGAACTGCACAAGTAACTTGTAAATCCCATATATCGCATATCTTTTTGTATAGGATTACAAAGTTATTGATACAGTTTGTTGTGTATATCTCAAAAAACAGGATTGAAATTGCGTGATGTTTGAATTTTTCCTTGGTTATAGAGTAAAACACGAATTGTGTTTCAAAATTTGAAGCTTCTATGTCTGCTAGAAGTACCTTAGAATTTTGATGATCGGTGAGTGAGTGAGTGACGATATTAACGAATTTTTGATCTGCAACAGTTCATAAACTACAGGTTCAAATTGAATGTAATTTGGAAATGTACCTAGTTTTATTATGTTCTCTTAGTCACTCAAAATTCAAGCTTCTAGCTTTATCCATAACGAAGTTATGGGGGGGTGGAAAATGCTCTGAATCCCTTCGAGAAAAGGATGGTACTGCCGTGCCCTCTTTGCTCGACTTGGCGGGGGCACTGCCGTGCCCCCCGATAGGTAGACTTTAATTACTTAGTCAAAGCACACCGACTTCGAAAATATTTGATTAGGTATGTATAGTAAATGAAAACTACCAATCAGTTATTTTTTACTTTTTAGTGCTTTTGTTTGAAGTCGGTTTTTATTTTTTTGTTAAAAAGTTTTTATTTTTCCCTTTTTAGTGTAGACAGTAGTAGCAAAGTAAGAATTCTAACGTATTAGGCTTGTCAAATCAAACAAAACAAACCCAAACTCAAAGTATCTACTATTAGCCGTTGAAGAGTTCCACCTATCAACCTTCTGGCCTTACTATCAGATCAGGTCAACAATACCGAACCACTGTACTATCAACGGAAATAGAAACACTTGCAAAGTTTCAAGTCAATATGACAATTAGAAGTAGGTTAAATTCATCATTAGCTATTTTTCCACCCTAAGGGGTGGTATTTTTTTTTGAAATTGAAATGGGACCAATCTGGAAGTATACTCTTTCAAACGACACAAAAATTGTCCAAATCGGTTAATAAATGACGGAGTTCTGAGGTAACAAACATAAAAAAAAAAATACAGTCGAATTGAGAACCTCCTCCTTTTTGAAGTCGGTTGAAAATACAAACAAAACCTACTTAATTTAAGTATAAAAAAACATATTTTTAGTGTAAAGAAAACAATAAGCGACAATAAAAAAAATATTTTTCTTTTCAAGTTTGCTAGTTTGACTTTAAAAGCATCCAACCTTAAACATGTACCGTCTGGTATGAATGGGTTATCGACTAAATAGAAGCTTATATCATATACTTAGACGAAGCCGTTATCCTTAATATAATATTAAAAAAATAAAATGTACTAATAAAAACTTTAATATTTTTTAAACAAATATTTGTCTTGTATATTAAAGACTAATATTTTCAAATAAGATTCAAATATGATATACGTAGCTAATTAAATATATCAGTATTTAAAATGAAATATAAAGATCGTACGTATCTCTCCTTTCCTAGATCTACTTGTTAGCGATAAAACCTTTGTTATACTCACTCATGTGCGCCAGCTTGCCGACTGTTGAGGAACCTGAAATGAATAGAAAGCTTTAATCGTGCCGAGTGTTGCGGGTTTTTGTAACATTAAACTATTCAAAGTTAAGCTAATGGAAACCTACATCTTACAAGACATTATTTATATTGATAAAGGAATAGTTTAATTGATTGATAAACTATTAGTACTAATTTAAATTTATTATTACTTCTTACTAATAAAGATCATCGAACATCAAACTTCTTAAACCCTTAAAACTAAAAATTGTATTGAAATAAAATATTTAATCTATACATATAATAAAATTGTAACTAAGCCAAATCTGTACATTAAAATAGACATTATTATCGATACGGAGGCCGAATCTATAGTTTTTAGAATTTTTGTCTGTCTGTCTGTTACCACATCACGGAAAAACTACTGGAGGGATTTTGATGAAATTTGGTATGATGATAGCTGGTTATCCGGGTCAACATATAGGATACTTTTTACCGCGGGATAATATCTCATTTCTGAGAAAAAATACAAAAACTGCATCGTAAGAGTATACTAATATGTAAAACCTAAGAGTTTTGTTTTTGGTCATCTGAACGCGGGCGGAGCCGCGGGCAATGCTTAGTTATTATAATAGAATTATAATAAGTCATTACAATACATTTTATTTATATAGAAAGACAACTTGTCTAAACTCCCGGTTCTGAAAAGTTGAAAGCTGGAGTTTTCATAATATTACATGCAAAACCATAACAGATGATATGTTAAAAATCGATTATCAGATTCGAAAATTTAGGCGCTTTAACAACCAACCAAACAATACGTACAGCTAAATAAATCCGCTTAATAAAACAAGAACATGATTCGAATCCCCTAAAAGTAGTTTTTATTCGTGTCAGATTTTGTCGTTTAATCGTTTAGTGAAGCGGACATAGCGGACTATACGGCATTTGATATCGAATCATTCATTTTTAACCATTCAATTTAAATTATTCTAATATTTTTATAGTAATCTATACAGATTATATATAAATAAAATTGCAGTGTCTGTTTGTAATTCCAAAATAACAGCATTTTACTAAATGCATAATATGAAAGTATATACGATCCTAATAAGCAAACTTTCTTTTTTTTTTAATTTTCCTGTCTGTTTATTCCGGCTAATCTCCGAAACGGCTGGACCGATTTTGAAGCGACTTTCATCAGTAGATAGTTGATGTTATATGGAGTAAGTTAGGCTTTTATTACACTTTTATTTTAGAAAAAGGATCAGGGTTCCGTACAAAAAATTAAACCCATGAAATTTTAATAGTAATTGAAAGTTTCGCTAGTTAAAAATACAATTAAAAGCACTAAAAGTTATTTCACAAACCAAATAATTTACATTTTTGGCGAATAATAATATATTATTTAGTAACATTAAATGAATGATTACGAATTAAAATTTAAACAACCCAATTAACATTAATTAAGACAATAATAATATTTATTATGCAAAGTTAATGTATTATATATTTTGACTGTTTGTTTTTTTAATTATCTATTCGTATACCATTATATTATTATGAAACTTTATGGTCAGTACAGTTTAAAACGTATCAGTTTAGGTGGGTATTTCTCCGAGATTGCGTTCTTCATCTGATTAATTTGGCCAAAAATTATTTTCATTTTTGGCTCGATTCATTCATTCATTCAAGACATACCAAATAATATTTGGCATGTCTTTAATCATAAGAGTATGTTGAATAGAGCCAAAAAGTGAAAATAATTTTTGGCCTGATTAATCAGATGAAGAACGCAATCTCGGAGAAATACCCAGGTATTCTACAAAACAACTTGCGTAAAACTATTGAAAAAACTATTTTAACAAATTTTTACTTGTAATCCGTATAAATAACTTTATTTCAATGTCAAAGTCAATGTAACCCTAAGAATGTATAACATACAATCAGTAAGTATATGTTATACCTACATGTATAATAGTGCAATTTTATACTCAAAACAAGGAAATATTAAACCAAATTTAAACCACACGACAATATACGCGATATAAATCAATTATGATGAAACAATTCATGCTTAGTTGACTCTACCTCTTAAGACGCTCAGAAAATCATCCCCTAATTGTTGAGGAAAGTGATGACAGATGCTTAGTAAATCAAATAATGAATGAACCACGAGAAGGGCATTTTCACCCATGTTAACGAGAAAAGTTGAACTGATACGTACGCTCGACGTTCCAATCTTTTAGGCTGCGACCACAGCTATACGGTTAGAAATGATTAACGTCATACTAAAATACAAACTCAAATATACTTATATACGCCAAAAAATATATTTTCTATTAATTTTGTTGCCTAACTATATTAAAAATCCATTCATTTTTTCAGGGTTCCGTACCCGAAGGGTGCCAACGGAACCCTATTTAGTAGTAAGGTTAGTACCTTACTAATATAATTAATTCCTAAGTCTCTTTATTTATCACAGAGCTTATGTATGGAATCAGTGTATAGCCTGTTATAGGATATATCTAGAGCCATTGCTAAGACACTAGTTTCCAATAAATTAAATTTATAGATCTAAATAGTAAAGATTTATCTGAAATAACTCTTCTTTGGCCTGTGAAGAAAATAAGTGAGGCAGTCGTTTATTTTGGTGTAGGTAGAAAAAAAACTTAGTATAGTATAAACATATATAGTATATATATATATATATATATATATACATATATGATCTAGACGTAGAGTTATAAGTATACTCTGTTTTCTTAATATTTGACTTAAATATTGAAAAACGAACAAACATACGAGTACTAAAGAACTAATAAGCTGTGGTTGTATTTGAAACATTTAGAACTGATCGGTTAGTGATGAATGGTCACCTTTGGCACTCTTCCAACCGTATGTTACGGATGTTTATATATGTCACCTTTCATAAAGTGGTGTGGCATATTGTATTGGGGATGGTCAGTTATAAGTCATCGTAGCAGTCTAACATTGTTTTGTCATAACTAATTTATGTTAAGTGCGAATCGCCCCAGAGAAAGCGTACGGCTTTATGATTGGGTCAGATATCTTGGGATTGATATTATTTTTCTTTATTAATAAGAAATAATCATATAATTTGGTTTCTTATACAAAATGTAAGTATTTATTTGATAAGCTGATAAAGCTAAAAGTAATACAAAGTTTTATGTATTTGTGAATATAAAAGTTCTATTTCCGATCAAAACTTTAAAAAAAAAACATAATAATGAGGTTTTAATTTTATCAATATCTGCTTTCTAGCACAATCTGGTAATTCCAATGATTAGTGTATAAAAACAAAATAAAATAGACTCTTTACTTTTATATTATAGTGATTTATCCTCTCTACATTAGAACTTAACATATTCCAGGTCTTATCTGTGTACTAAATTTCATACAAATAAGTCCAGCTTTCTCAGCGTGAAAGAGTAACAAACATACAAAAATACAAACTTAAGCATTTATAATACTAATGCAGTTAATATATATGAAAATCTTCCATCCGCTCCTCTCATCACGTAGCAACACCACAAATTGGGCTGAAGAGCAATGATTGCCGTCGCTACTGTCAGCGATTCGGCACTCGTTAGAGAACAATCGCGGCGCCAAATTAAAACCCCTCCGCAGTAGGAAACGAGAAAATCATTTTGACGTTGACGATTTGAAATGGTCTGTCGGATGGGCACGATTTGTAATTACTTTCGTTAAGATATTGTTTTGTATTTGCATGGTGTTACGAATGATATATTTTATACTAGCATTGCCCGCGGCTCCGCCCGCGTTCAGATCACCAAAAACCAAATTCTTAAGTTTTACATATTAGTATACTCTTACATTGCAGTTTTTGTATTTTTTCTAAGAAATGAGATATTTTGCCGCGGTAAAAAGTATCCTATATGTTGACTCGGATGACCAGCTACCATCATACCAAATCTCATCAAAATCCCTCCAGTGGTTTTCCCGTGATGCGGTAACAGACAGACAGACAAAAATTCTAAAAACTATAGATTCGGCCTCTGTATCGATAATAATGTCTATTGCAAAAAATATTTAATGTACAGATTCGCTTTAGTTAGAATTTTATTATATGTATAGATTAGCGACTTACCCTCTCTTCGCTAGGGTGCGTCCTACATATAGGTACGTTATAATTTTTTTGAGCGAAACCCTATTTCTTTTTCTGAAGTAAAATTAGCCTAAGTTACTCTTTAAAAAGTCAGCTATCTGCCAGTGAAAATCCCATCAAAATCAGTCCGGCCATTTCGGAGATTAGCCGGAATAAACAGACAGACATACATACAAAAAAAATTTAAATTGTGTTTTTCTTATAAGTACCTTTTTTTTTAAAGTTGGGAAATGCATTTACGCACGACGTGTGGGACTCACCGACGTAATACAGCCAGTACTACCCACTAAAACCCAACAAAACCTTCCCCCGTCATAATGGGGCGTCGCAGGATCGCTTACGCATTCAACTACGACGCCCCGACGGCAGGTCTGCCAAAGCAGACCACCACAACCATGGGGTTGCTCCAAGGTTCACTCTGCTATCAGAGAAGTACCAGGAGCAACCCGCAAGGTACACCGCCCCCCGAAGAGGGCCATCTCCCACCGCCCACCGAAGTGGGCAACCTCCCTGTGCGTTTCTTAGCTTCGCTACTACTACTGAGCCCCCCCCACCACGACAAGGTGAACGCACGTTGGGGGGGTTCCTTATAAGTACCTACCATATACAATTTTATATTCATTTAGTAAAAAGTTGTTAATTTGGCATTATAAACAGACACTTTAATTTTATTTATCTGTATAGATTAAGAAATAGAAAGGAAAAAATGATATTGTCATTTTTTTTTTTTTATTAAAAATAGGCTCACTCTTGACCTTCATCTTACCTTAAATGTATAGATAAGGTCTATGATGTACCGAGTTTGCCCAGGAGAAGCCTGTTGACACGCACCTTAAAAAGTTTCAAGTTGTATGCTCTCGGAAAAACAGACGCAGGCAGGGCATTCCATTTCTTGGCTGTGCGCAATATAAAAGATGATGAATAGCGCTTAGTGCGAGTGGTCGGAATGTCAACCAAGAAAGGATGGTATCCTGCAGTACGTCTGGTGTTCCGATAGAAGAATGGCGATGGTGGTATGAGACTGTGGAGCTTGTGGGCACACTCCCCGAAGTACAGTCTGTAGAAAACCGACAGACAAGCAACTTGGCGACGGTGTGCTTGTCATATAAACAAGTATATATATATTAACTTTGTGGACCAAATATCTGTCTCAGAATATCTTTGAAACGAACAGACGGTTTTAAAGACAAAGTCGAAGCTAGCAGCATATTTTTATATATATAAAATAATATCCAGTAAAATTTTGAATCAAGGTAATGGATACATGGCGGAAACAAAGATATATATATATAATATATATATATATATATATATATATATATATATATATATATATATATATATATATATATATATATATAAGAGGCAAACTTCATACATACATACATAATATTTTCTTTCAAAATTGCACAAGTTTCATTAAGGAAGCGTAAAATGTGAAAACTACACCCTTGTCTTATTAAAAGTCCAGCAGCTAAGTATAAAGTTACTTTTTATCCTTTAAAGTTTGTACAAAAATAAGTGTCGTTTATAGCATACTTTAAAAACTTAAAAAAGTTCAAATTCAGGATTAAGATGCAGTATGAAATTAGTGTTCTTACTTTATATTCAATATTTTCATTTAACTTATATGCCATCTATACATATAATAAAATTCTAAATAAGCCGAATCTGTACATTAAATATTTTTTTGGAAAATCTTATTGAAATAGACTTTATTATCGATACAGAGGCTGAACCTATAGTTTTTAGAATTTTTGTCTGTCTATCTGTCTGTCTGTTACTGCATCACGGAAAAACCACCAGAGGGATTGTGATGAAATTTGGTATGATAGTAGCTGGTTACCCGGGTCAACATATAGGATACTTTTTACTGCGGTAAAATATCTCATTTCTGAGGAAAAAATACAAAAACTGTATTGTAAGAGTATACTAATATTATGTAAAACCTAAGAATTTAGTTTTTGGTCATCTGAACGCGGGCGAAGCCGCGGGCAATGCTAGTGTACTATATAATTTTTTAGCTTCACAATAAATTATTATTTTACTTAGTACTTCTTCTTCGTCTTCAAATTTGATCGTCGGGGCTCTTATAAGGGCAGTGAGTAGAATATAATATTAAAATACCGAATAATATTCTACACTACATACAATGCATTAACATATAAATTGAAATTAACAAAGAATAACACAAAACTAATCTTATTTTTTAACTTCCAACGCAAAAAGTTATAAGTTTAACATGTATCTGTGTGTCTGTCTGTGGCATTGTAACGCCCAAAAGGATGAACCATTTTTAATTTAGTATTTTTGTTTGAAAGATGGCTTCATCGAGAAAGTTCTTAGCTATACATCAAAACATTCCGTTTAGCCGTTTGCAGGCTCTTTTCTAGACGGTAAAAAGATATGGACAACTTCCACAGATCTAATCCATTTAAAACTTGGTATTCCATTACTTCAATGATATTACAGATGTCTAAAATATCGTGTTTAGGCTCATTGAAATGGTCTCAATGAATAGGTTATTATTATGCTGGGGTTTTTAAGTCTTTAATTATATTTATTGTTATCAAAACACTGAACTAAGAAAATCTATACTTACTTAATAGTATAAATGTAAAAGTATGTTTGTTCGTTTGTTTGTTTGTTTGTTTGTTTGTTTGTCCTTCTTTCACGATGTAACGGAATGACGGATTGGCATGATTTTTTGTGTCGAGGTAGTTGGGGGGCTGTAGAGTGACATGCTACTTTTTACTGCGGGAAATTTTCTAATTCCCACAGGGAAACACGTTATCATATATTTATATTCAGAATTACTTGAAACTTGATATTAATGCTCTTCAATAATATTAAATAAATACGTGTTTCAACATTTTTCAAAATTCATCCTATAAAGGGGTAAAATAGGAGATGAAATTTTGTATGAAACTACCTTTTCAGAGATTTTTTTAGTTTTACCGCGAGCGAAGCCGCAGGTTTTGCTAGTACTTTATAAGATAAAACTCAAATCAACTGAATCTTCACGCAAAGTGTAAAATGATCAAAAATAAAACGCCATTACAAGTGCAAGCATATCCAACGTACTACGAGTACTCGTAACGCTCCAGTGGACGTGAGTCGTACCCGTAGTAATTACAACGATTGTTCACATTCAGACAGGCACTCGTCAAAGTAAAGAGAGATTGTTGCGGAGGCTTTTGAACTGATAGCAGCCGGGTATAATGGGTAACCCTTTGGTACGAGTATAAGTCAACATTCGACGCTGTCTATGAAAAAAGGTACAAACAGTGCATTTACAGATTCTTGAGGTTTGCCACAAGTGTTAGTGTACTATAATTATTATGTTTGTTTGTTTAATGGCTTGTTTTAATATTATCTTCTATTTACGTGAATATTTGATATTTTAAATAAAATTATCATTACGAATCTACTAATCGTGATTTATTTATCGTGGGTTTAAGAACATTTTTTTCAATTTTATTGGTCATACAACAATTTAGCTCTTAACAAAACTTTAGAATGTAGCTATCATTCTTTGTAAAAAAATTGCATAATATCAACTAGATAGTAGTCATCGAAGTATGTGCCACCGTGGCAGCGGTCGGCCTGGTCTAGTCTAAACACACAGCGTGTTTTTCACGTTATATTTCAAAAGGGCATTATTATCTATACATATAATAAAACTGTAGAGATCGAGTGTCTGTATGTAGAAAAAAATACTAAATACCGAGTCAGGGAAATGTAAGAAGAGAAATAGAACAAATCCAGATTTTTGTCAATTTTTTTGTTTCTCTGTCTATCTGTTGTTTGTACGGGCTAATCTCCGAAACAGTTGGACCGATTTAAATGAAATTTTGCATGGTGGTACCTAATATCCCCGGTCAACATTTTAGATCGACTTTTCATTCCGGAAAATTAAAGAGTTCCCGTGGGATAGTTTAAAACCTATAGTAACTTATACAGCTTAGTACACAACAACTTATGCAACTAATTTAGTAAAATTTGCCATGCTTATATCCTATATTGTCGGTCAAACTAAGGTTACTTTTTATCCCGGAAAAATAAACGGTTCACGTGGGATAAATCTATTTGTGCTTTTCCAGAGGCAAACCCGAGCGAAGCAAGGGTGAGCCGCCAGTTCTTAAATAAACAGTTTTCGTAAAGTAGCTGATTTATCTTAATCTAAAGAAAACTCTCATATAGTTTATAAATTTAAATTTTAAGGATCACGCCTTGAATGAATTAATATTTATGGACGTAATGTCCTTTTAATATTCTATACCTATTTTAGTATAAAGTTGGTCATGCTTGTCTTCTTTTTGAGTGGAAACGATAAGAGGATTAAAAACCCCGATGAGGGGAACGTTCATTGCGAGTGCACTATGTAGAAATAAATTATGTATACTTAAATAATATGTCCGAAAAATTCGATAATTAACCATAATGATGAAGCATCATACTATACCAAATTATTTTTAATGTATGATTTCGCCTTGTAGGCTGGAGGTTGGGACTTCAATTCTTGGTAGAAAAAATAATTGTACCCATACATATTCCTCAGTCCTTTTAATCTATTCAATATTTGTTTATAATAGTGGAGAATAATCATTGTTTACAAAAACCTAAAAAAAACTATACCATAGACCGACTGTTATCTATGGCACTCGTCTAAACTTCGAAAGGAATCAAATGAGCTCAAACTCGAACTAACATTATTGAAGAGTTCGACTAAAAACATCAGATGAGTTCAACGATATCAAGTTATTATATTGTCAACCGTTTTTTTTTTCATACTTTTACAAGTTTCTCAAGTAAATATGACAATTTGAGGTTGGTTATATTTGACGTTCGTTGAGTTACATAGTTGAGTTGACAAGCAAATGAAGGCTTGTTAATAAAAAGCAAGTTACCGAAAGAAGTTTTCTGGATTATTTAATAATACTCTTTCTTACGTTTTAACGTTTAGTATAGATTTCTTAGAGATGCGATATTTTCTCGAGGTAAAATGTATCCTATATGTTGACCCGGATAACCAACTATTATCATACCAAATTTCATCAAAACCCGTCCAGTGGTTTTTTTTGTGATGCTTTCCCAGACAGACAGACAAAAATTCAAAAAACTATTGATTCGGTTTCTGTATCGATAATAATTACTATTTTGATAAGATTTTCCAAAAAAATATTTGATGTACAGATTCGACTCAGTTAGAATTTTATTTTACATAAAGATTAAAGGGATAAATAATATTAATAATAGTTTTACGATTTCTCTTGTTACTTTGCAAACAATATAGTGTTACTTTAGCGATATATAATAAGTTAAAGTGCTACACTATCATACAGTGGTTATCTAGAACGTGCTTTGAAATAAGAGATATGGTGTTACATCGAAGTTTATTCTAAGTTCATAATATAATCAATAATCTTTATGCCTCATAGCTTAAGATATTAAAGCATTTTAGTTAAAAAGGTAAGAAAGAGGTAATCTTCGAAATGGAAGTCAAAAAGCTATAAACTTGTACAATGTATATATTATCTTTGTATTGGAATTTTATATTTTGGCTCAAAATTCTCATACAATCTTATGTAATCACAAATGATGCGAGATATCATCACTAGTTATAATCGCATTTTATTTATATACTAGCGACTCACGCTCGCTTCACTCGGGTTCGTCCCTAGGTTGATTCCCTATACAAACTTTCATAGCCATTTTCATCCCATTAATGGATGATTTCCGGGATAAAAAGTATCTTATGTCTTTTCCAGGGTCTCAAACTATCTTCTTACCAAATTTTATCTAAATCGGTTCAGTAGATCCAGAGATTACCCCCTACAACGTCACAAACTCACAAACATTACCTCTTTATAATATTAGTATAGATAATTACTTCACTGCTAAAAGATGTAACATGATGATAAATAACCTTCATCAATATTATACAAATACATAAAATAAAGATAAAAAGTTTGTTTGTTTGAACGTGCAAATCTCTGAATCTATGGGCCCGTTTCAAAATTCTTTTGGATTTTATAGGTTATCTATATAAACTTTAAAAAAAGAACCTCAATATCGATCAAACTTAATAAATTATGGTTGATTTTTAATCACGGGGCGATCACTAGTTATAATAAAGTATGGCAATAGCACAAAATTCTAGATTTTAATTGACATGGCGTGTCAGTTTCAGAATATAATGACAAAAGTATCCAAGAGGGAGTTTCTTTTTAAACGAAGAAATAATTTTCAGCGCCCTTCAAGACATGAAATTACCGATAAAGGGTGGGTACTTAATGTAGCTGAATTGTATATTTTGTAAATATCAAATACTGTTTGAAGTTTTATTGTACAAATAAATGGGGTTCTTAAATGATGATGTGTAGGGAATTAGGTCTAAGCTTGACTAAGTAATTAAAGCCTACCTATTAAATACATACCTAATCAAATATTTTCGAAATCGGTGCCAGCCCATACAAAGCAAAGCACACCGACTTCGAAAATATTTGATTAGGTATGTATAGTAAATGAAAACTACCAATCAGTTATTTTTTACTTTTTAGTGCTTTTGTTTGAAGTCGGTTTTTATTTTATTTCATCAACTCATATATTTAGTTTTTTACTTCAAGGCTTACGAAGGTTTTGAAAATATTTATGCTTACCTCTAAAGCGAAACAGATATTTCTTTTCGGAATATAAGCTTGAAATTATTATTGCTAATATTTATAAAATTACATCAAATTCGAGAGTCACGATACCACTTATAGAACAATTAAATGTACACACAAAAAATTTTGATCAAAATCAAACTAAAATAAATTCAAATCAAAAAGACTACATAATATGTAATAAAAAAACACACAACACAAAAAATTTACTGAAATTTTAGTCACATTTCTCCGCCGTCTATTTTACAACTGACTGACGTATGTCAGTATGAGAAATATTACGTTTTTGAATATGAGGTTACATATTAACTTCTGCAGATACTTATATCTATACATATAATAAAATTGTAACTAAGTCGAATCTGTATATTAAATATTTTTTGGACAATCTTATTGAAATAGACATTATTATCGATACAGAGTCCGATTCTATAGTTTTTAGAATTTTTGTCTGTCTGTCTGTCTGTCTGTCTGTCTGTCTGTCTGTCTGTCACCGCATCACAGAAAAACCACAGTAGGGATTTTAATGAAATTTGGTATGGTGATAGCTGGTTATCCGGGTCAACATATAGGATACTTTTTACCGCGGGAAAATGTCTCATTTCTGAGAAAAACAAAAACTGCAATGTACGAGTATACTAATATGTAAAACCTAAGAATTTGGTTTTTGGTCATCTGAACGCGGGCGGAGCCGCTGGCAATGGTAGTTAATTATATAACTAGTGTTCGTCCAGTGGTCGAAATTCGAACACAGTTATTGAAAATTTGAGAAAACCTATCAAAATAAATCCGCGATAAAATCCGAAAAGATAGTTTTATTTAAAATAAGAAAGTTCAATTGTAAATAAAATGATTATAATAATATGTACATATACTTGGAAATGAAATATTGGTATTCCCACCCCTTCGTGTTACAAGCAGCCAGTAAGCCATGTTTTCTTGGAATTAGTCAGTCAAAGAAATAATAGGAGACGGATTATTTATTTACGAGCGCCGATTATATAGCCGCCCCTTACTCTTCACCCTATAAACTAAGGATAAACAAACCAACACACTTTAAAATTTATAATAGTAATAATATTAAATTTGCTTTTTATGTAAAGAAATCAAAACAGTAGATAAGCTAAGTGGCTTAGCTATAGCTTACTAGAAGAACAAAAGTACGCTAATATTATAACTAAAATCTAAGCTTATAATATCTACTAGTGTTGGCCATAATGGCCGAAATTCTACTATAACATTTTTTTTGAAATTGAGGAAAGGATACAAAAAAAGTAAAAAAAACTAACTCCAATTTTTTTTATTGACAGCACTAAAGAAAAAACTAAACAAAAATAGAAAATCGGTTGACAAACAGACAAGAAAAAGGTACTGAAGTATTTTGTCTTTACTCACATACATGATATAATATAGATAAAAAAGAATATTTTATAAAAAATATAGGGAAATATATTTAGCCTTATTGAATAATCAAAAATCTGAAGTGAAACAGCTAATAAAAATGCAAAAACGTCTCTCGAAGTTTATAATCATATTTTATCAAAGACGCATCGTGTTCAACATTGTGTTGTATCTGACCTGATTGCAGCAAATTGTTCATGAATAAATAATATACAGGCACTTAAGGGAAGGTTAGAAAGATTGATCGTCTACGAACTCTAAGTTTATGAGAGTTGTTTGATTATTTTGTTGTATGTGATGGTATATATATTATTTAACCGACTTTAAAAGCAAGAGGTTTTAATTTAGCAATATTTATTTTTATCTGTTTTGCTAAGTTTCAAGAAAACAATTATTTAGATTATTATTAATAGTTGTCAATGGTGGTTTTATATATATTTGAATAAAAATTTTATCCTTAAGGAATATTATTTTATTTCCTAACTTCTAATGCTAAAATAAATAAAATGAAATGCTTTCCCAAAGACAAATAAATACACATCTCTTAGTTATCTTTTGCATATATATACATACTTTTTTTTATTTTCAACAGACTTCTTCAAAAAGGAGGAGGTCCTCAATTCCACTGTATTATTTTTTTAATGTTTATTACCTCAAAATTTCATCATTTATATATTATATACCTACTAAATTTGTTTATACAAATCGTATATTTTATTTTAGATATTCTGTGATTAAAAACCTCCTATACAATCATCAACATCCTAATTGATTATCTGGCCAAACTCACCTGACATTTTTCTTTTATAAGACTAGCGACTCACCCTCGCTTCGCTCGGGTTCGGCCCTAGGTTGATTCCCCATACAAACTTTCACCCCCGTTTTCAACCCCTTAAGGGATGATTTCCGAGATAAAAAGTATTCTATGTCCTTCCCAGGTTCTCAAACTATCTTCTTAACAAATTTTATCTAAATCAGTTCAGTAGATCCATAGATTACCTACAACCTCACAAACTTACAAACTTTACCTCTTTATAATATTAGTATAGATTAAAGAATTAGTTCATCTTAAATATAAATCTTAAATTATAAAAGAAATTTCATACAACTTTACAATAGCAATTTTGCGGAAACTCTTGATTTTCCATAATTTAATGGTTTTCCTATAACTGAGATAAATGTACGGAAATAATTATAACTTTTATATCGTATCCTTCTAATTTTCATTGAAATCTTAATGGTTAGCATTTCGTAAAATAAGAAAATAAGATTACTATCGACTTACTGACTTAGTCTATGTGTTACTCCAAGTAATAGTCTACCTGTGTTTTGATTTTGTGAATTTTATTTCCATAGAATCCATAGAACGGTTTTTGTTAGGTATCTAAGAACTCAGTTGCTGGTAATATAAATATACTATTTTCATTAGAAAATAATTAAATTAGTAAATAATCCAAAATACAAAAACTAAGGTGAAATATCGAGATCATTGATCTAAGCCTTAAATTTGTGCCTTTTTAAATCACTCCACGATTTTAATACACTTTCTTAAGATTGAATCGAAAAAATATTAGCTTTCCATCTATATAGCTCACGGGACGTGACTGAAATTTTAACTAACATTATCGAAATTCGGGATATCTGTTATCATTGGACTCTTCAGCAAATGATTATGGAATAAACAAAATCATTACCGGAGTTAGCTTGAAATATTAATAATTTAATTTTTATATAATACTAGCAGAACCTGCGGCTAGGTCCATGTTCAATCTACAAAAAATACTCTTTGGCTTTACGTTATACAATATACAACATATCCTTTCTTCGCTCGCGTTTGTCTCTATGAAAACTAAAATCTAATGAACTAAAACAACTATAATCGTGATTACAAAATTAGGGGTGGCGGTAGGAGGGTGAAAAATACTTTACGATCTATTCTCATACCTACCAAATATCCAAAAAAATTATTAAAATCGGTCGGGAGAAGTGCGACCACAAACACCGTGACACAAGATTTTTAAATATTAGGCTATAGATAATTTCCAGAATTATTGTTTTCTAAATATTCTTTTACATGAGTCATACACACCAATAGTAAGTCGCTTGAATATCGAACTTTTATTATAAATGCGTAAGTTTGTATGTATTTAACATACATTCATAACTTACTATACATTTTATAAATATTTCACAATTCAATAACAATTTAATGTAATTATTTAACGGTGTTAAAAGTATATTCCTATATATTCTAGGCTGGGAAAAATATATGTTGACAAGTGATGTAAGACACAGAACATCTTGTACTGAAATAAAATTTCGTAAGTATACATACGGTGAAGGAAAACATCGTGAGGAATCCTGCATGTCTGAGATAACCTAACAAGTTTTCGAAAGAGATGTGATGTCCGCCAACCAGTATTTGGCCAGCGTGGTGGACTATGGCCTGATCCCACTCGTACTGAAGGGAGGCCCGTACCCAGCAGTGGGACGTCAAAAAGGGCTGAATACAAGTATGATGTTCTCCTGACCGATTCCGGCTACGGCGGCCAATCTCATTGAGACTAGCCAACTGCGCAGGAGATATTATAGTGCACAAGTGTACGTGCAGACTCAACGTGCACTCTCTATTCCTGTCACTCTCATACTCCGGTGGGACGACCACTCAACACGACCAGTGAGAGTTAAGGCGCAGGACCGACGGCTTTACCTGCTCTCCGAGACACGGGGGTGAAACACCGCCAACTTCCCAACTCCGGGCTGTTACTGAGATTTACTATACAGAAATACTAAATAACACATAAAATACAAGTATATAGTTTAAAACAAAGATCATAATTTTGTATTTTTCTTCCCATTTTTAATTTTTCCATTCATTTTGAATGATTTATGGTATGAAAAATGAATGGTTCTTTGTTAATATCAAGGAAAAGTGTCACGTAAAATAATCGTGTTGCCGTAAACGCCGGCTAAATTCCATCAACAATAATAAATGGGGGATACGTCAATACTCATTAATATAAGGTAAGGCCTACACTGTATTGAATGAGTGTTATATGTTTTTTATACTCTATTTTCTAGTGAAACACGAAATATGACCTAATTTGAAGATCAATGAGTCAATTAATTAGTAGTAGTAAAGGAGGTTAAATCAAATATCTGAAGACATCTAACGAGCGGTTTTTTAAAGAAATTAAAAATTAAAAAAAAACCCTTTTCAAATTAATTGTTATTTAACGCTTACACTGGCACGCGTATAGCACTTAATCGTCATCATCATTTTGGAAAAGAGCTGATACTCTTACACTGGACCGATATTAACTAAACATAGCTAAGAAATACCGCAAGGAAACTGGCTTTCAAATGAAAAAAACCGCATCGAAATCCGTCCACCCGTTCGAGAGCTATGATGCCACAACAGACACACACACACACAGACAGACATCGACGTCAAACTTGTAACACCCCTCTTTTTGCGTCGGGGGTTAAAAAAGCAAACGAGTAAATAATCCAACTGGTATCGATGCTCATAAACAATTGCAATATAACGTTGGCTTACTATTACAAGGTTCTATGTTAATTTTAATGAAGTTTAGTAATTTTTACATAGAACTTCGTTATTTTGTTATCGTAAAAAAATTGAATATTTTGTAGTTATAGTGCCGCTATCTAGCGGTTTGTTTTTGCAAAACTGTAGCTAATGACACATAGAACCTTGTAGCATTAATAACTAAATAAGTACTAAAATTGTAACATAGAACCTTGTAATAGTGAGCCAACGAATTATGTAAGTGGGGTTGCGATTGCATTGTTGGCTTATATGGGACCTGAAGATAAAATTCTTGAAGATAAGAGAATGATGGTAAGTATGTGTAGAAATCGTAGCACTTGGGGGTATCTTCCGCCTGACAACCCTACAATGTATGACGTAAGGGGTCATGGTATGTATGTATTTTACTAATAACTTCTCGACCCCTCATTTGTTTTTCTCTTATTAATTAAATAATACTTTCTCAAATTATTTCTATAGCATTACTGAGGTTTATTAATAGCTAAATACTATTTAATTAATACATTATATTAGAATATTTTTATTTAATATTTTTATAAATGCATATTGCTTAATATTTAACAAATAAATTTGTTAAATAATTCTAACAATTTCTATATATCGCAATATAATATTTAATGTATAAAAAAATGATTTCAATGAAGCGTCTTTAGCTTCAAAACGAAGCTTATAAAGATTTTAATTAGAAAATTATACACCGAATTAAAGTACCTCCTTTTTTTGAAGTCGGAGAAAAACCAGCAAGTGCTTAATTTACTTAATGCTTAGCTTTCTAAATCAATTAACATCAAAAAAATCAGAAAAATTACCAAGATTTATTCAAGCAAACAAACATATTATGTTTATACTAATACTTTTGTAAAGTCATAGTGTACATCTGTCTTAACTTCCCCTCCGATCGGTCAATACATTTTGTGTCCATACTGTATCCAAGTAACTGGTCGCGACTTCATCAACAAATAACTGTCTGATATCGATCTTAGCCTTAACGATTACGGCCCGTTTATAATGCACGATATTGGAACCATTTTAACGTTAAGTACATATTATATTGTATATACATATATAATAGATATTATCTTTACTAATATCGTAAATATCAATGAATGTTTGTTTATCAAGTTTTTGACGTTCTTACTTGAGAATGCAAGAGCACACGGTATTAGCATAATAATTATGTTTTTATTTTTTCTATCTAAGTTTACTTTATATTTTGAGTGACTTGTAATCTATACAATACATATAATAAAATTGTAACTAAGCTGAATCTGTACATTAAATATTTTTTGGAAAATTTTATTGATAAACATTATTATCGATACAGATGCCGAATCTATAGTTTTTAGAATTTTTGTCTGTCTGACTGTCTGTCTGTCTGTTACCGCATCACAGAAAAACCACTGGAGGAATTTTGATGGAAATTGATATGGTGATAGCTGGTTATGCGGGTCAACATATAGGATACTTTTTACCGCGGGAATATATCTCATTTCTGAGAAAAAATACAAAAACTGCAATGTAAGAGTATACTAATATGTAAAACCTAAGAATTTGGTTTTTGGTCATTTAAACGCGGGCGGAGCCGCGGGCAATAGTAAAGCCGCGGGCTAGTAGTAAATATAAAAATATTGATTTCCTCAATAATACACAATTGGAATACAGGATTCTCTGAAACTATTGATCCGATTCTGTAAAAATTTTCACTAACAGAAACTTATATTACCGCCGAGTATTGGGCTATTTTCTGTTCCTTTAATTGAAGCCAGAAATAAGAAAATTAGCTATTAAAAAGCGAGTAAGTCTCTATAATAGGTGAAATACATAAAGTACTGGTGCGCAAAGCTACAGACAAAAATCAATCTTCCATACACGACTAATACACGTCGAGAGAGCTTGATAGAGCTTTTAAGTGCGGCCGAATTTTTTTATTACTTAAGTAATGCTTACAGTGTAAATACTAAATAATGATATGACAAAAGAAAACCATTCAACGAACTCTTGTTTGGAATATATTCGATAGTAATTTCACATCAAAACTGAATTTACCGTTTTAATTATAATTAAAATAATATTGCCGAAACATATAAACGGTCATTTAAATTCCCTTCTATTGAATAAGTAATAGACTTATGGCTTTTGTCGTATATATTCGTAGCGAAAGTTTCGTTAAGCTTTAAAGGTTTTAAATTATATAATCATCATTTAATATTGAGGGAGTTCCTCATGTACCTATACTGTATATATATATATATATATATATATATATATATATAAATATAAATATATATATTGCTACTTTATTGAATGTTTCTAATATTGTAAAAGGAACAAAAGAAAATATTGTATTTTCATAAAAATAAGTTAAAAACTTTAAAATCGGAAAATTTTGAGAAACCATAAAAAGTTTTATTTATCTACTATACCATGAATATGTCTAATTAGACAAATAACATGTAAAAAAACTAACTTTTCGGATTTTTTCGCGGATTTATTTAGATTTTTGGTTCCCGACGTTTGCAATGCAATCTCTATATTATGTTCTCTATATGCTCTCTCAATAGCAATCATGGTCATGGGAGAGTCCAATTAATGGCAAATCAATAATCGATTATTGTTGTAAAGCATTCGAAACCTCGGGAACCAAAAATTAAAATAAATCGCAAAAAAGTCCGAAAAGGTAGTTTTATCTAAAATGTC
The DNA here is from genome assembly GCA_947093115.1 of Brenthis daphne. NCBI lineage: Eukaryota > Metazoa > Arthropoda > Insecta > Lepidoptera > Nymphalidae > Brenthis > Brenthis daphne. The sequence continues at coordinate 3,161,110 of OX352471.1, forward strand.
AAATATTCGCGTGAATCTACGAAAGTATTTCTTATTATATAGTTAAAATCGATTAATATTTTATATTTTTTATAAATTCTAACATTTGAAGAACTTAATGTGGTTTTTGATCGCAAACCTTTTTATTTTATAGCTTAAAAGTAATTTCGTTTAGCGTAACGGCCATTTAAATATTCCAGACCGTTTACAACAAATAAACCAATAAAGTAAATTTTATCTGTGTACAAATTTTATACTTATTTTATTAGCTTTTAGAGAGAATTACACGTAAAATTCCCATCTTGTAAAATGAGATTTTTGCGTATCATAGTAATCAAATAGCTATAGAGCTAATGAAATTTGGAATCATGTTTCAGTTTTAAAATAATTTGAACCATTGTTTAAATAGGTTATTTATTTTATAATAAATGGCAAACTTTCAACTCTTCATAAAATTAGTTTAGATAAGAAAATAATAAATATAAGAAAGCTTAGAAAGCTCATCACGGAAGTGCTTAAAAAAATTAAATCGTTTTACAGGTATTTAATAAAACTTTCTTGTATTCTTCCTATTTTCATTACAATATTATGTAGGCATAATTACTACATCTATTTAACAAAAAGAAGCACAATGTACTTGGTGTTTCCTTGGTGGTCACGGTACTGATATTTTGACCAGTTGACACGAGATCGTCTGTTAGTTTTATGCTATATATTTTTTGAACACCAGTTTTTATTTACTTTCATAAATATTTACACACGTCTTCTCGTTTTTTTATACGTTTTCATTTGCTTTTTTTTATTTAACATAGATATTTAATTTATTAGCGAAATTCTAAATATATATTTAAGGTCTTTGAAGACCAACAAAAATCATTTACATACGAGTACGTATGCCCAAAACAACGAGGGCATGACGGCTATCTATGTAAACATAATTATAGTAAATTTCTGAGTGAAATAATATAATAAATATTTTTTGGAAAATCTTATTGAAATAGTCATATTAAATCTATAGTTTTTAGAATTCTTGACTGTCTATCTGTGACCGCATCATGAGAAAACTACTGAACAGATTTTGACGAAAGCTTGGTATGATGAAAGCTGATTATCCGGGTCAAATTATAGGATACTTTTTACAGCGGGAAAATATCTCATCTCTGAGAAATCTATGCTAAACGTTAAAACGTGAAGTTATAATTTATAAAATGGAAAAAGAATATTTCGAAGTAGACATTAGAGATTTACATGACAAACAAACAAGCTTTTTACATTTATATATTAGTATAGATATATTAAAAATATTTTGAAATTAATCTTTCCAATAAATTAAACGGTTAATCTGATTTACTTTGCAACATCTCTACAAAATAGAACCGACAATAAACATTCTCAGTAAGAAAGTTATAATAAGAAGCATATGCGCTGACACGTAACACTGTAAAGATGATCGTACATTACAGATTTTCTATTAGATAATAGTCTCTTTCTTATTAGTCTATGTAAAAATCTTTAAACGATCTGTGGTCTAAAATCTAAGTAATATAGTATCTAAAATGTCAAGGCTATGACTTAGAATGTTATGAAAACTAAGGTGATAACATGACAAGATAGAATAATTCTAATAAAAATTAATAAAAATTGTATTTTAAGCTTCATTATCTCGTCCGAAAGATGTCAAGTGCTAGAAAATGGTTTCCACGGGATTTCTAAGGATTTCCGCGATTGCCGCTTTTGTGCTTCAGTGAGTTCCAGCAACTATGACCAAAACACAGTACACATAAAGGTAAGCAGTCAGTTCACCTTGTGGGAGGCATTTTTAACATACTGATAAATAAAAATACTGAACGCATATTAAGATAATTTATTTATTACTTTTATATTTATCTATCATTATTGTACATTTTAATAGTACATTTAGATACTTGAATGCGATATATATATATATATATATATATATATATATATATATATATATATATATATATATATATTTCCCAAAACACCACTGGGCCAATCAATTCTATTATGTGCGATAACATTATGCAACAATTAATATTAGAACTAAAATAGATAGGCCACTGCCCTTCTCTGACACGAGTAATTATATAGCAAGTGAATGAATATAATATAATTTTAGTACACAATTTATATGAATGATTGTAGGGAAGCATTTAGAACGTGGTTTGGAACTCTTTTGAACTATAAATTTATTTATTTATCATCAGTACTGTTATTTACGTAACTTCTCTTCACTTAGTACAGTTTTGTTAAAGTTAATTTTTATTTTACTTTTTTATTTTTATTTTCTTCTTTCACAAACAATTTTGAATAAAGATGGAAGAGGGCGCTGACTCCTGACATACAGGTTTATTCTAGTTTGGGAGTCAGAGGCTTCAACAGGCTTATGTAAAAACAAAGAATTGTGTTAATAAAGATATATTCTATTCTATATTCTTATTTCTACAGTACTTTTATTTCTTGACATTTTCGAATATAAACGTAAATTATAAACTGCCATATCTTTTACAAAATACCTGTGCGTGAATACTCCACTCTCCCTCTTACTATTTTTTAGGGAAGTTCTTCCCTAAAAAATAATATCTATCGTTCGAACTATCTATCGTATTGTCCCTATTTCAAGTTTGATCCTTTTACGTGACATATTTAATAATGGCAAATCGCTAAAATTCAACTTAATATATCCACTAAAATAGCCATATAATTTAATTTGTTTAACGGACATCTGTTAATTATCTATAATCAACTCTTCTAATAAAATCGCTGTATTATTCATTTATACCACTTTGTCTAAACAATTATTGTTCCGATGACATATGTACAAAGAAACATAAGCTTTGACAAATTAATTTATTAATACTGCTTGTGTAATATATTGTCTACCGACCAAACTCCTTCGTGTCTTCTCCATTCTACGTGACATTGGCGAATTAATCTGTGCTCAACTGACAAGCTTTGAAACCGTTCACATGAAAATTCTTGAAACTGGCAGAATGGATTGCATCTGTTAACGCAACTATAAACCATTATAAAAAAAAATTTATTGAAATCATTGTCTACGTTACGGCTACAACGTCGTGATTAATAATATAGGTGTGTCATTATTAATGAATGATCTGCAAAAATAAAATGTTCTCTTTCGATTCTCTATTAATATTATTATAAGTATAGTGATTTTATCTAATATATAAATGTCTCGTGTCACAGTGTTTGTGATCGCACTCTTCGAAACGGCTCGACCGATTTTAATAAAACAAAAATTGGATATTGGTAGGTAAGAGAATTGGTCGTAAAGTAGTTTTCAACCCCCTCAACCCCTACCCCCCATTTTCCAATCGCGATTTTAGTATTTTTGTATGAACAATATTATATAAATACATAGAGACGAACCCAAGTGAAAGGAGGGTGAATCGCTGTATAATATAAAGCCAAAGAGCTTTTTTTTTAGATTGAACGCAGGCGTAGCCACGGGTTCTGCTAGTTGTTATAATAATTGCGAAACTTTGTGTTCTCGCTACTGCTTAGCGAATAAACAGAAAAATGGACTTTGGTGAAACTTGGCACTCATATAGATTATATATTAGACGAGCAAATCATACCTATATTGGCAATCTCTGGCCCACACATCTATGCAAGAAGTCACTCACATCAATCCATTGATACATTTCGGGATGAAAAAAAAAATCTGGATTTATAATGTCGCAAATTTCTCTTAGCGGTGACGATTCTCGATATATTTTCTTTCAACTTTTTTGAACAGCGCCATCTATTGACAAATTCTAAACTTAAAAAAGTGCTTTACTGGGGTAAAAAGTGGTATTTCGAGTTTAATGCACTAATTCGTGATCCATTGGAGAAGGTATTCATAAAAACTTCTATTTATGTTTGAATAACCATCGTCTAGAATCTAAACCTGTAATTATCATCACAATACTTAGTTGAAGTCATTTAGGAGTATTTAAAGTATCCAAGTACCGTTTATACGCATTGATCCAAGAACGTCGGATATAACTTCGAATTGTTATAAGTCTTAAGAACTTTGAGCTTTTCAGTTTTGAGGAGTCTTATATGTAATTATATATGTTTCCTAACTGCAATTCTAAAGTTAATTAAACATGAAATCTCTGGAGGTTTTAGACGAACTTCTGTTATAATTGACAAACTTTTGTTATTGTTGATGGTTTAGATGAGTTTGTTTATTCTAATTATTTAATTTTTGAATTAAAGATCTGAAAGTTTCAAAGACTCCTTTAAATAAAATAGTAATAGTTATAATATAGTGTATCTACTTAGTAGAACCCTGACTGTTTTCCAAAGAAATTGCAATGACTAAATCGAGGGGTAAAGTGTAAAATTTTGCAAAACAAGATATATTCTGTAAGTTAATTAGGGGATAAAAATATATTATTTGATCGAATATAGTTGATTCTATATAAAATATTTTTTTAGAACTAGCATAATATTTTATAAGAAGTTTACAATAAAATTCTTTGGTAATTTTACGTACCTGTTTAAATCAAACTAATAAATCATGAATAGAATGTACAAAGCTTTCACATAAGTTCCAGAAATAACTGTGGTAAGCTTGAACTTATTTTTTTTAACCACGAAGATCAACATGCAAGCAGAATTTTTATACAGAAGGTCGAATTTAAATGTCTAAAATATTCTCAGGGCTAGATTTCTATACTCTCTTAGTATTATATATATTATATACTAGACTTATCCTGCTACTGATGCGTTTTAGGTACGTATGTATTTTTTGAATACTGAACTATTTTCAATTTTTTGTTCAACGCTAAAGACGTAAAATTTTAATTAATGCTTACATACAATTTAGTCAGCGTAAACCATGAAAATCGTTTTTTTTTGGTGACTTGATTTCAAAACATTGAATTACTTTATTTATGCAAAAGTTAAATTAAGATGTATTGTATATCCAATACTCCCATAAAAAAAACTATAAATGACAGTGAAAATCTGAAACAAATAGACAGACGTTTTATATACAATGTATGGATAAGCAAAAGGTAATGTCCTCCTGACTGATTTCGACCATGGCGGCATATCTTACTAAGACTAGACAGGTGTGCAGGAGATATTATAGTGCACAAGTGTACGCGCAGACACAAGTGCACACTCTATTCCCTTTACTCTCAAAATCCAATAGGACGATACTTCAACACAACCGGTGAATTACCGACCGACGTTTTAAGGTGTTTTCCGAGGCACGGGGGTAAAACCGCCAACCTCCAACTCCGGGCTGTTATTGCGAATATCTTAATAGAAAAACTCAGTAATTACACTTGACCCGACACGGGATTCGAACCCGAGAACTCCAGATCTGCCATACATACTAGCTACTAGATCATCGATATTTGCACTTATAACATCAATAGCATCCATATACACCTCATGTTTTATTCAAAATATAACAAATTATTCTCATTTAAATTACATTATACAAAGCAATAATAGAATGTTATCATAAAAATCAGATCATTAATCTGAAACGAAAATAAATTTGTGAATCTTCAAAGAGAAAAATATACCTCATTCTATTACTTTCAACGATAGGCATCGTAATGGCTGATGCCACCCATTCGACTCGCATTAGTATCTTTCAACACATTTTATGAAAACTAAATGATTTTCAGTTTAGTTTGTTCAACGAATAATATAATTTTAGTTAAAATTTAAATTAATAGTATGTAGGTATGATAATTTGTAAAAATGCTTTATTATTTTTGATAAGGGGAAGAAAATTGAGTACAAAAATTACTCAAGATGTCTCTTTTTATTTCTTACATCGATTGACGAATATTTAAAGTTGTAAACTTTTAAAGTTTATATGATATTCCGCAATGTGTTTTCCTATATATTATAGTGAGAATTTCTGGTTTAGAAAGAACAACCAAATCAGGTTTCAGCCTTAATTTATTTAATATTATTAATGGATTTGACATGCTTCATTGAGCTTGTTTTTAACTAGAACCTACCAATATCATAACAAAATTGTACATATACTGTGAGTCCATACTTGTTTCGTAACTTACTGGCAAACTTAGGAAACGCACATCATCAGCAATCCTTATGATAACCTCAACTCTGATAACCTATCTGTACTTCCCTGTACATGACCTGGGCATTTAATTGATATATCTTAGACCCCTAGCTATGTAACATATATATAAGAACACTATACTAATGCTAATTATAAGTACATAATGGAATTAAATTAGTCAATTAATTTTAAAAAGAAAGTTTAAGAGAATCTTGATTTCTTTCTTTGTAAATGCTAAACTGCCAATCCCATTTTATCAAGTCTTTTCGCAATTTATAGCCTATAAGTTTTTGCCTGTGGCTTCGCTCGCATGGTAAGTGAGGCGTCGATCAAAGGTGTCTACGTCGGTGCCCAAAATGTAATTTATGTCCTAGCAAAATTTTATCGAAATCTGTACAGCGGTTTAAGCGTGACAAGAGGACAGAGTTACTTTCACATTATAATATTGTAATTAAAATAAAATATTAACAGATTATTTATATTATTATCATTATTAAAATATTATATTTTATTCATTATAATTTATAATATTAATATGGATTTATTTAGGAAGATTGTAAGCTGTCTAACATTACGGTTTGATCCATATCAAGGAAACAAAAATTGTTATCATATATCTTCTATATCTATACTATAATAAAACTGTAGAAGTCGAATGTCTCTACATAGCAAAAAAATGCTAAAAACCGAGCCAGGGGGGTGTAAGAAGACAAATAGAACAAATCCAGATTTTTTCAAATTTTTTGTTTCTCTGTCTGTTTGTCTGTTTGTACGGGCTAATCTCCAAATCTATTGGACCGACTTAAATGAAATTTTTCACGGTGATACCTAATATCCCCGGTTCCCGTGGGATAGTTAAACTATAGTATCTTATACAGCTTAGTACACAACAACTTATGCACCTAATTAAGTAAAATTTGACATTTTGATACCTTATATTGCCGTTCAAATAACAGGTTACTTTTTATCCCGGAAAAATGAACGGTTCTCGTGGGAACTAATAGATCTCTATTAGTATTTTTTTTTAATTTATATTGATAAATTATCAAGTGGAGGCACAGGAAACAGCTTCTATATATTATATAGATAGTAAATACGAAGCAATAAAATAGATCTTCTCATATTAGCCGTTTAATATTTTACAATAATTAAAACTTAGAAATGTCACAAATCCATACATTTTTAGTGTGTCTATTTGAAAGAGTTCAGTGAGGATATATATTTTTTTACTTTTTCCCTTTTTCAAAACCATTGATTTTCAATAAACACGAATGATTTCATTTAGCAATGTTTAAAAATTGTATAGGAAAAATCTTATAAATTAAGAATTAGCAGGAAAATATGTTATTAGTCATTAATAAAAACCGATGCAAAGCAAATCTAATATATTTCGCGTAAAACACATATTTACATATTAAATATTCATATCTTAAAATATTATCGGCTGGCACCGACTTTGAAAATATGTGATTAGGTATCTATTTTAAATGAAAACCCCCGTTTAGTTATTTTTTACATTTTAGTGCCTGGAAGTCGTTTTTTGTTTAAGTTTTTATTTTACCATTTTTAGTGTAGACGTAATAAGCAGGTAATTTGTAGAAAGATAGTTTTTTTATAACATATTCGATTAAAAAATTTGGTTAAAAAAAATATTGTTGATTTTTATTAAAAAAACTGCTCGACCGATTTCGATAAAATTTATACAGGACCACCTGGGTATACCCTGTGAACCAAAAAAAAATCTTCCAAATCAGTTCAGGCATCTTTCAGTAATCGGTGAACAATACATAAAGAAAAACAAAGATACCGACGAATTGAGAACCTTCTCCTTTTTGGAAGTCGTTTAAAAAACACGATAAGTTGGGCTGAAATTGGCTTCTTTAAAAAAAAACTATAATAAATAATTATCAATCTTTACTAATGTAATATGAAAATTAGATTCGCTATAGTTATAATAAGGAGATTCTAATATCGTTCGCCGTCTCTCAATCCCATCGCTCGGGCGCACTACCGCGCTAATTGTTTTGGAGTCCATCCAAAATACATACTTAACCGAATTTCACGGGTGGCGTAGTGCATAGAAAATTGTTGCTTCGAACGAATTTACTGAAACAATAATATACTTGGGAACTATGCTCGTTGGCGAAGTAATCGCCTCCAAGCCATTTTATTATATTCAAATAAGAAACTATAGCTTTAATAGAGAAAAAATAGGCGTTATTACTAAAAATCTAGTGTTTAAGGTTTTCTATACTAATATTATGAAGGGGTAAATTTTGTGAGTTTGTGACGTTTTAGGGGGTAATATCTGGATGTACAGAACTGATTTAGATGAAATTTGGGAAAAAAACTGTTTGAGACCCTGGAAAGGATATAGGATACTTTTTATCCCGGAAATCATTCCATAAGGGGATGGAAACGGGAATGAAAATTTGTATGGGAAATCAAGCTATAGACGAACCCGAGCAAAGCGAGGGTGAGTCGCTAGTATTATATAAAAAAGTTAAGGGAAAGCACTAGATAGTACCGCTTACGGTAGTTTTTTCTGAATTGTAGCTTTTTTTTCGAACTTCTGGATGAGTTTTGACCAACAATAAGTGTATTTCTGAAATACGAATATTGAATAAATAAATATTTTGTTTATTTGTTTGAGTTGCAAGCATTACTGCTGTCAGTTATTCTGCACGTGTCTCTGACACAGCGTAACGATTGCTGCAAATCGATAGATAGGTATTATTAACCGCGAACATTGTATGTCAAAGAAATGATTTATTTTTGTGCATTTAAATCATTTTATCATATTATTATGTATATAAACGATGAGATATATATATATATATATATATATATATATAGTGATATTTGCTCTAATTAAATAAAAGAATCTACAAGACTTAAGATTCTTCATTCAGTTAGACTGTGATCGTATTATCTAAACTAATATTATAAAGAGGAAAGATTTGTATTTTTGTTTGTTTGTAACTAATGAACTCAAGAACTACTGGACTGATTTAAATGAAATTTGGTCAGAAGATAGTTTAAGACTGTGGGAGAAAAATATATTTTTTATTCCGGAAATCATGTCATAAGGGAGTTAATCGGGGATGAAAGTTTGTATGGGGAATCAACTATTATTATGTTTAACAAACATTTTTTTCTAAGCAAATCGATATACTTAAATCTATATTATTATTATAAATGTAAAGGAACACATTTATTGTTTTTACACACTTGAACTGCTGAATTTGTATAAAAAAATACTAAGAACGTGGATTGCATAATGGGGACAGGCGTAGGTCACCTTTTATCCGCACCGCGAGTTAAGCCAAGGGCAAAACGTAGTAAAAAATAAATTCCTCTCAGAAAAACCACTGCCAAAGATAAATGATAAAATTTCAAAGGTTTTCAATTTAATATTTTGGTTGTTTTTATTTACTGATCCAGAAGAACTAATTACATAAAAATAATATACAGGATTAACTAGCAAAGAAATTGAATGTACAGATAATAAAGAAAAAATATTAAAGGAATCATGATTCGATTTCATATTAACATCACTAGGGAGATATTTTTATCGCCGGAAATCGAACCTACGCCCTATATTTTTATAAAAATACACATCTTCATCCATGATATATAAAAATCAAATTCTAGAACGTAGGCAATGACAGCAAATTAACAATGTTATGGCTTCACTCATATAGGTATTTATTTTTATTAATAAATACAAATAGAAGTCCCTAGAACGAGAGATCGAGCTGGATTTTTGAATACGAGCTTTCATAATAATTCTTACACCAATATCTATATAATACATATATTTTTAAAAACTTCTAAATTCAAAAGTTTTTCACTTTCTCGAAAAAATTTTACTCATTTAAAATAATCAAGAAATTGTTTACGCTGTAAATCCAGTTAATGATGTGGCTACAACGAAGCATTTGAATATAGATTTTTTTCACGTTATTCATTTATTCGGAGAAACAGCCAGTACCAGTACTAAGTAAAAATTTAAAATTAGTACTTTCTTGTATTTACACGAATTTTTGACATTTAATTATTTTAAACTCTCTTTTCAGATTTTACATACAGCGTTGTCTGTAACGCCTATAATATTATGTAATCTATACTAAAATATTAGTTACCTTTACCTCTTTATAATAATAAAGAGGTAAGTTTGTGAGTTTATGAGTTTGTGACGTTGTAGGAGGTAATCTCTTGATCTACTGAACCGATTTACATGAAATTTGGTAAGAAGATAGTTTGAGACCTTGGGAGGGACATAGGATAGAATTTTTATCTCGGAAATCATCCCTTAGGGGGATGAAAATGGGGATGAAAATTTGTATGGGGAAGCAACCTAGGAACGAACCAGAGCGAAACGAGAGTGAGTCGCTAATGTAATAATATAATGACCTTTGGTCTAAAACCTTAGTCAAAACGTCGGGAACCAAAATTAAAATAAATACGCGAAAAAATCCAAAACGATAGTTTTATTTAAAACGCAAAATTAGCTTTAATTATTACGCCATGAATAACCCAATAGAGTTTATTCATTATAAATTATCATTTCTTCATTCATATGCGATAATAAATACGTTTTAGTGGGTGTCGGGCGAGAAGCTGTAAACACTCGATATTAATATACTCTGACATAAGGTTTCAACGTAAATATTTAGTATTTTTATGACTAACGCTAATAATATTCAATTCATACTTTTTATACTTATAATAATATTATCCTTAGACTATAAAAAGATGAGTATGCGACTGAGATAAAAATGTCTCCAATGAAAACATTCCTTTGCTTTCTGAGATTAGCGCGCACAAACGCACAGACAAACAGACAAAAATTCTAAAAATCTTTCATTACATTAATAAACACCCCCAATAATAGTTTTTCTCAAATATTTTTCATGTACAGACAGCGATCAGTTACACTTTTATTATAAGTATAAATATTTTTCTCTAGTTAAAAAATGGAGTTCTATAATGATAATAAAAAGTCTTTACTAACCAAATTCATTTTATTTTATTAAATACAAGTGACTCATCCTGGCTTCGCTTGTTTTAGTCTCTGGGTTCATATTTTTTTGGCGGGAACCCTAATTCTTTTACAGATACTGATAATATATACAAGCAGTTTGTTTATTTTTTTGTTTCTTTGAACGCTCTAAATTCAGAAGCTACTAATCCGATTTGAAAAATTCTTTATGAATAAGATAGCCCATTTATTTAGGAAGTTTATAGGTTATATAATATCATAATGCTACTACCCAAGGGTGCGGAACAGGAGTTTTTTTACCATACTAGCCGTTAAAACTTACCTAGGGACGACGACCCGAGTGAAGCGAGGGTCAGCCGCTAGTAAATTTAATATTTACATTAGCAGATTTCCCAAAATCTATTACAATCTAAATTTTTAGAGTTAAAGTTAAAGCACGCAACAAATATATAAGAAAACTAGCGATTTGATTCCCCGTACAAACTGTCATCCCCGTTTTCACCCCCTTAAGGCATGATTTCCGGGATAAAAAGTATTTTACGTCCTTCCCAGAGTCTCAAACTATCTACTTACCAAATTTCATCTAAATCGGCTCAGTAGATCCAGAGCTTACCCCCTACAACGTCACAAACTCACAATCTCACAAACTTTACCTCTTTATAATATTAGTATAGATAACATTTTTAATCTCAAAGCAGGAAGACTATTACAATTTATGATACACCTGAAATATAAAGATGGGGAATGCGTCGTTTTTATTTTGGAATCATTTTATAATCTCGCTAGTAGCGGGATTCAAACTCTTGCACCGAGCGGCGTTGCAAGACAGAAATAATTATACTCGAAGGTTACGCCTACGGTTTCGCATTTTATTTTTTTGTAGTGCTTCTGTATTTTTACTTGGTAACTATTAAATTGTACTGGATTAAACTACCGAAAATATTCCTGGAATTTTCAATTTTTCGAATTGAATTTTTCGTCGGTGTATATTTCGTTTTGCGCTCATTTACGAAACCAAGTGAAGCGGGTTCAAATCCCGGGTTTCTCACCTCCGATATTTTCATGTATGAATCATTTTTAACATAACTAACACTTGCTGTACGGTGAAGGAAAAGATCGTAGGTACACGTGTATGCCCGAGAGAATCTAGCAAATTTTCAAAAGACTTGTGAAGTCTTCGAACCTAACCTAAACCAGTCGGGCTTAATGAATAAATCTTGAATTTAATGGAGGCTCGTGCCCATACTGAGTGTAAAAAATATAATTTGCTTTATTATAAAACAAAACAAAAATATTAATATAATTTTGGCTTCATATGAATCAGCCAAGAAAAGTTACTCTAGCGACCGCGAGTTTCTTTAAGGCATGAGTTATGTGAGAGTGAATGTCTATTATACTAAACGTTATTAAAGTCACACAATACGATAATCTTATATTTTAGCAAAGAACATTTCATCTAATATTTTTTGAACTAAATTAGCTTGTTTACATCTACTGTTGGCACCTCACATATCTGAGATTCCTCAATCGAGATCGAATCCCGTATTACTAAAACTATTTGGCGACAGACAATTATTTTGCTTTAATTTTATTACAATTCCACCTAATTCTTGTATAAATGAGTATAAATACATTGTTTCTTGTGGTAGGTAAAGGTTATTTATGTGGCGTAATCGCGGTGACAATTTATAGTTTTGGATGCTTTGCTTCTATTTAGTACGAGTACTTACGCAACGTGAAATCGGAGATATGCATTAAATTTATTTTATTTTGATTATTTTACGTTATTTTATTATTGTGACATAACATATTGAATAACAAATAAAACATAATAAATTATTTAAAACAAATAAAGAAACAGTATAAGTTTATGTAAAAGTATATAAATATGTATATATCGTTGTAGGGGGTAAAATCTGGACCTACTGAGGGGTTTTCGATAAAATTTGGTAAGAAGATAGTTTCAGACTCTGGGAAGGACATACTCGTAGAATACTTTTTACCCCGGAATGCTCCTTTAAGCGGGTGAAAATGGGTATGAAATTTTGTATGGGGAATCATTCTAGGGGCGAACCCGAGCGAAGCGAGGGTGAATCACTAGTTATTAGTAAAACAATAATTCAAGAGACAGTTATTTATTACTAGCAGTACCCGCGAATTCACCCGCGTTTAAACTTCCGATATAAACAGTTTTACAATAATGTATGGAAGTCTGCCTGATTTGTTAACATTTATGATTACTGCTCCGCTCCCTTGGGTAGTAGCATGATGATATATAGCATATAGCATTCCTCAATAAACGGGCTATCTAATACAAAAAAAAATTTCAAATCAGATTTGTAGTTCCTGAGATTAGCGCGTTCAAACAAACAAACCTAGTCTCTTTATAACATTAGATTATTGTGAGTGGATTATTATTAAAATACAGGAAAATAAACATTTTATCAAGCAAATAGCCATTTGTTATATTAGCATGAACATAATCAATATATACTATTAAAGAGATATAGATAGCTCATGCGTTGACCTGTGGGTCTTCTGATAGCATACAGGTCAGTTACGTATAGACAGAATGCTCGTACTGTATATAATATATAGAGCGCTAACAGGGAGGAAGGGTTTGATAAGGTGAGCCTTTCATACCTTTCTAAGCACTTTTCTCTAATAACTTAAAAATATTTTGAAATTATATGAAATATTTCGATCAGTTGATTAAGTTTATATTTTAAGCTGCATTTCCTTTTATATGAACTGAAACCTATTATAAAGAATAATATTGTTTTAATAGCCAATTTTCAACTTTTGTTTTTCTTAGTATTGGAAATTCTTAGTTATATTTTTTTTTAATTATTGTTGTTACGAATGGCTGATTGACTAATCAAACTTATTAAAAAAAATAACAAAAACAAATAATAGTATCGGTGCAATATTGGTAAAGATATCTGTGATTCGAACAAAAATATACACCGTAGTTGAATACAATACCTTCTAGTTGAAATAGGCCAAAAATAAAAATAAAAAATGATAGGTCACTAATGTTACAACTCTATTTTTTCTTGATTATTTGTTTGAACATGCTTATCTCCGAAACTACCAGTAGAAAAAATGATATTTTTGCATTTTAAAGCCTATTTATTGGGAAAGGTTTTATTAGACTATCTTATCATGCTACAATCACTGAAGAAAACACCCTACAGACAGCATGTACGATATATATATATATATATATATATATATATATATATATATATATATATATATATATATATATATATAAATATTATGTTATCAACTATATACACGAATAAAATTTATTCTCAATTGGAACCACAAATAAATGCTAATAAAACTGGCTAACAATACGTAAAGTACTTTCTTTACTCTCTCTTAGAGCTATAAATCCAAAACGTTAAACTGTCACAGCACGAAAAAATATCAAACAAACATACAATATATATAATTTGTTACGCGCACATATTCGAATGTATATATAATGAGATAAATTCATTCATTTTGTAAAGACTTTATTTAAATAAACTATATATTATAATTAATTATTTTTATTATGTTGGGACATTAACACACAGTTCTATCAAGTTCCATGTAAAGCTTGATGACGATGCTTGTGTTATGGATACCAGATAGTTATAACTTTAAATACATAAATATTATAAATATAAACACCCATGACTGGATGTACACACATTCGTGCTCATCACACAAACGAATGCCCCCAGCGGGACTCGAACCCACGATCGCTGGCACAGCAACTAGGATCACTACAAACTGAGCCAACGTTACGTAATTTTTATAATTTATTAGACTTTTGGAAAATATAATATATGTAGGTACATGAAAATTAAAAAATGCCAAATTATTACTATATTATTCTTTAAATTACTTCGTAAATAGATTTCGTTGTTGTATTACTGTAATAACTTTATAATAGTTAGATAAACTTCTGGCAAAGTCGTGTCAATTAGATCCTTCAATAGTTAGTAGTAGGTGAAATGTTGTCAAAGTCAGGCTAGAGAGTTTATAAAGTGTTATTTATTTTATAAATGATTAGTTTTCAGTTCGTCGACGAAATCAATTTTTGACTAAAAATGTAAACGACTTTGAAGTCACTTTAAGGTATCTTAAAGATGTTTTTTTCTTGAGATTTCAACATATTGTATACTTTCTTTTTAAAGTCGATCAATAATAGTTTTTTAACTAAAATATAGTTCTAGAGTTTATTACATACAAACTAACAAATAAACAAACACTTACCTAATAAAAAAGTTATTTAGCAATAGTTCTAAGTATACTAAGCTTCTAACATAATTTATGTTTTTAAATAAAATGTTAATGATCGAAAGCAAGCGACAAAAGCAAGAAATCGTAAGCAAACATAAAAATTTTTTTTTATTTTATTTTGAATTAAAAGACGAAAATTACGAATAATATATATTCAAATAATTTATAGAGTTTTATTCCATAGGACCAATATAGCATATAAGAATTTATAATTTTAAACTTATTTATATATTCGATTATATATTAATAATAATTGGTATATAATATATAAACTGATACTAATAGTTGATGTATTTTAAACCCAGCGCCTTTAAAATACACCTTTTCGAAAAATTCAAAAACTTTCCAACTAACTTTTAAAAACGTTTGAGCAAAATCTAAACAGACTCAATAATATCATACAGAACTCACCTAAAATATATTATTAACCATACATTCGTATGCAAACAAAATACACTGAAAAACTTCACTGTACGCTATCCACATGGATGCACTAAAGAAATATATGTAGTTCCACTCCACTGTCCACTCTAGGCCACAAGTCACTTACAACTGGCTACAAACTAAACACTTTATTTTCATATACGACCTGATCGATAGTATAAAACAACTTTTTCTCCTGACCGCGACTATTTAATCTATTTTAGAATTTCATGATACCCGTCTTTGATTGGTCACATTAGTTATAAAATGACGCATTCAAATATTATCATTATAGGATCCGGTGTGAAGCTTGCGAAAGAAACTCGATTTAGCTACTTTGTAAAGTTTTCCGATGAAATTTAGATATATTATGTACTCGTATGTTGATTTAAATTGGTATTTAAAAAGGATCGTTTTTAATATTTTCTTTAGTTATAAATGAAAAACATCTAATTTTGTTAATTTTTATGATTTTTCTTTTTAAATAATAACGTGTTTGTTTTAGTCGTTTTATTAATGTAATATAAATAATATATTATTGTTAAAGTAAATACATTATTAAATATCTATATATGGTGTCTGTTTGTCCACCGATTTTTTTTGTTTTTGTTTAGTAGCTATCGACGAACATTAGTGTTATCAATAAAAAATATATGGTTTGAGTCAAATTTCGGTCACTGAGTGAACTGGAAAGTACAATAAGTTCTACACACATCGAAATGAAACTTTATTCTTCGTACAAGAAAACAAATATGATATTTTTTAGTAATCCTCCTCCTCGCAACTATGAATCGATACCCATTTTTCAGATTGATGTACACATGGACTTATAAAGTATACAATATAATATGTTATTAATAGAGTCTAAAATTTATTACAAAGCTCCATAAAGGCATATTTATATGGAAAATCGTCAATAAAATAACTGAACAGTTATAAAATTACGGTGTACAGGGCTCGAATTAGCGAATACATGGGTTATATGAAATTCTAAACGGATCTTCCTCTAATCCAAAAATAGTCACGAACGGTTCCTTGCTTACTGTACTAGCATTTCCCGAGGCTCCGCCCGCGTTCAGATGACCAAAAACCAAATTCTTAGGTTTTACATATTAGTATACTCTTACAATGCATTTTGGTTTTTTTCTCAGAAATTAGATAACCGCTATCAACATACCAAATTTCATCAAAATCCCTCGAGTGGTTTTTCTGTGATGCGGTAACAGACAGACAGACAGACAGACAGACAGACAGACAGACAGACAGACATACAGACAGACAGACAGACAGAGAGACAGACAGACAGACAGACAGACAGACAAACACACAGACAGACAGACATTCAGACAGACAAAAATTCTAAAAACTATAGATTCAGCCTCTGTATCGATAATAATGTCTATTTTAATAAGATTTTCCAAAAAATATTTAATGCACAGATTCGGCTTCGTTACAATTTTATTATATGTATGGGTAATAAATTCGGACGTAATATTATATTTATTTACTCACCCTTCTTTTACGTAATATTGAATTACCTTTTTTTGCAAAAAAAAAAATATCTATTGCAAAAACTTAGGTAAGCGAAGCGAGTAAAGTCTGTTTAGCAGTGATAATTATATTTGCAGAAAAACTATTCGCAAAATTCAGTTTCTCATCGAATTTCAGGTTTTTACTTATTATAAGAGGCCGTATAAAGCTCTATTGACCGCAATATCGGCTGTAATGGCGCCCATAAAAACGATTAAATGACGAATATCCTACTTTATATGTCTGTCTGTGTGTGTTTAAGGCTTGATTTATGATTTTGTTGCAATATATCGTAGATGCCAATGACGAACATTTTTGATGGAAGCAAAGTTTTAAAATCCACAAAAAAAAACTTTTTTTTTTTAATATCTTTTACTTGTACTTTCTAGTAGTGTACTAAGATGTCGCTTCATGTCTAATACATTCTTAGCAAAAAAACTCAAACCGTGACCGATTTTATGAAAGGAAGAACAGAAACTCAACCTCAAAAAAGACTATGCCGTTTCACACATTGCAGGAAACAAACAAACAAACATACATACATTAAACACAATTTCCTTATTATATTTCCTTATATTATTAAGAACGGATTATTTCATAAATAATTAAATATTCAATTTTCTTTGAAGTCATTTTAGAAATGGAAATAGATTGACGCTTAAGACAAATAAATACACTTGAAATGGCATTTCAGTCCAGTGTATTCCAAACTTAACTAAGAATAAGTGACAGCAAATGACCAAATCGATGTGGGGGTTTTAATAATTGATTTAACAGTCGGTGTCCGACGCCCGATACCGATTGAAATCGTGGTTAACATTTGTATGCTTTACGAGCATCGATCTATGTACCTAGGAGTGTAAAGTTTTAAATCTATTGGTATCGAAGAAAATCGATACGTTTACTCGATTGTGATACTTTCCTCTTTTATAAATATTTTAGTTTAGCGTCCGCCAGCAATTGTAGGCTATAATTTAATTCATACTAGTTTTATGCAATTGCAATTTGGTTTGACGTAGACCTTTGAAACATTCATTGCTACTGCAATTATTATGTTGGTTGATTCCCCATACTAACTTTCATCCCCTAAAGGCATGATTTCCGGGATAAAAAGTATTCTATGTCCTTCCCAGGGTCTCAAAATATCTTCTTACCAAATTTCATCTAAATCAGTTCGGTAGATCCAGAGATTACCGCTCCCTTGGGTAGTAGCATAATTACTACCCGAGGCAGCAAGCAAGGGAGTATCTATATAGTCCATAGCCTTCCTCAATAAACGGGCTATTTAATGCGAAAAGAATTTTTCAAATCAGATTATTAATTCTTGAAATTAGCGCGTTCAAACATACAAACAAACTCTATCTTTATAATATTAGTATAGATTATGTAGTTAACCTATAAAAAGCAATGAGCGGGGTATGATTTTGACACAGTAAGGGTTATGTAGAAACCCCCGTTATAGGTAATTACTAACTTAAAACTATAAACAAAATGTTAATTTGGCCTTATTTTAAACAGCATATATGAGTACTTGGTGCATATGTTACTTTTTGATTCAAACAGATATGAATTTATTGCAAAAAACACCATAAAACCTAAGCAAAGTGAGAAAATCTCATTAATGTACTATATATTCATCTTAGATGTAGGACGATAGATTATTAAAGATCCTCATTTCATACTGATGATATCGGGTAGACTGCATTGCATTGTTAGGGTTGATCGATATTTCTATTAATAGAAACCGATGCATTCTATAGGCTTCTAACAATGAAACTAACTATGAATAAGTGGAACAGTACAAACTCAGTGTACATGAACTGTTACTTTAATATGGTGTTTAACGAATTTACAAGAAATTCATGGATATTTGGATTTCATGCGAAATAAAGGTAAGTTCATTTACAGTTTGTATTTGGGGGTAGTCTTAAAAATTATGAAATCGATTCTAAAATATGTTACATTAGTGATTTATTTTTGCTTCACTCGGGTGCATCTCTAGATTTTTTTTACTATATATATATATATATATATATATATATATATATATATATATATATATATATATATATATATATATATAAATCCGTTTAGACAGCGCACACCGCTACATAGAGCAATTCAACGGGTCATTTTTTCCCTCAATTAAACTGATGAGTTGTATAATTTCTGACACAAAACACATTTTAAACCTATTAAAATAGCCTAGGGTACTCATTATAAAGCGTTCTAGTATTGAAAAACGGATTTCAGATATTACCCTATATCCAAACTTACAAACTTTACCTCTTTATAGTATGATTGTAGGTAAGAAGAAAGCTGCAATTTTTGGCCGACTTCCAAAAAGGAGGAGGTTCTCAATTCGTCGGAATCTTTTTTCTTTATGTATGTTCACCGATTACTCGAAGACGCCTGAACCGATTTGGAAATTGCCAACAATATTTTAATATATGAATATCTAAGAGGTAAATATGTATTTTACGTATCGAAATATATTAGATTTGCTTTACATCGGCTGGCACTGACTTCGAAGATATCTGATTAGGTATCTATTCTAAATGAAAACCTCCGTTTAGTTATTTTTTACATTTTAGTGCCTGGAAATCGTTTTTTTTTTAAGTTTTTATATTTAACTATAGTTTTTTGACGGTTCTTCTTTGCTTGATTAGAACAAGTAGTTTATTACTACTAGCACGATTTATACAAGTCTATTATGCCACCACTCCTTAAATGGATTAAACAGACCATACTAAATAGAAACTCAGTTAAATTTAAAAATAGGCTAACAGTCAAGTACATAAATTATGTATTATGTACATAGTACAATAACCCAGAATCAAGTCAATGTTCATAAATTTATAACAATTTAATACAATATTACGTTCTCCCATTTTAAGGGTATCCTAAGAGGCTACCGTCTAGGTAGTTATAGCCTCTTACCTACTACCTAAATAAGTCTACCGTTACCTTTGCTTTAACCTATGCTTTTGCAAAACATGTGATAAAACGAAATATCTACTATGTTTCATTTTGTGAGAGCTCTCTTTTAACCCTTAATACCAAGAAACCGACATACTTTTAGTCTTTCCGCCATGGTCTCATCAAATAGACAAACAGACATTCATTTCTATAAATATAATAGGTATACTTTATTTTTATGATGCAAAACGAGATGTTCACCATGTTTATTCAACTAGAACTAGAAAGAGGTTAGATAGGTAATTCTGCCAATAAAAAGTTTAATATGCACTCGCAGTCTTCAATATATTCGTGACCATGGCAGCATTAAAATTTAGCTATCTTAAAAAAACAATTCGCTTCGTTAATTAAATTGTGAAAGAGCAAAATGAATCCGCAGACAAGCCTTTACAATTTGTAATACAAACCGCTATTTTATTTTAAAATATTACTTACAACAAAATTTATTATTTTGAACGAGCATTGCCCGCGTTCAGATTACTTTTGTATTTTTTCTCAGAAATGAGACATTTTCCTGCGGTAAAATGTATGTTGACCCGGATAACCAGCTATTACTATACTAAATTTCATCAAAATCTGTCCGGTAGTTTACTCGTGATGCGGTGACAGACAGACAGACAAAAAAATCTAAAAACTATAGATTCGGCCTCTGTATCGATAATAATGTCTATTTCAATAAGATTTTCCGAAAAATATTTAATGTACAGATTCGGTTTAGAATTTTATTATATGTATAGATTATTTTAACGAAAATTCTATACATTTTGATTAATTCAGATTGATCATAAAACTGTCTAAGGGAAGTGTGCCCTCAAAGTTGAATGTGTTTTGGCGAGGAGCCAGTTACGAAGACTATATTAAACCTTCTTTTGCCTCACAAAGATCATTGTCATCTTATTCAGTGTAAGAAATGTACCCACGATGTAAATAATGGCCTCCAAGGAAATAAATTACGTGTATGCCATACATTGTTTTCGTGCTTATAAATGTGTATTTAAATGTTTCTTTGGGAATAATATTAGAAATTATTTTTTCTATTTGTTTAATTATGTAAAAAGGAGTCAAAAGTGACTATGAATGAATATTTATTTATAAGTACGGAGAATCTAACAAATCCATGACACTACAGACTTGAGTTGAAAATTTGCACTATCTACCTCAAAATATAGGTTATTTTTATCAACGTATATCTCAGTAATAATATGTCTGCTTCGTTTAAAAAAATCAAAATTTTTGTGTCTTTTTATATTCAATATACATCTTGGATCTTGTATCCCTTAAAATCCATCAATCTCGAAATACATCCCTTTCAACATCCCACTGTTGAGCACGGGCGTCCCTTTAATACGAGATAAATCAATCCACCAAGCTGGCCAATTGTAGGTAGTTAACATGTCTTTTGAAAATTGTTAAGTTTGCTCAGACATGCATATTTCCTCACAATGTCACCATAATAATGTTCAAAATGATTCGAACATAATATCAGAGGTGCGAGGCCTGGGACTTGAACCCGATTCACTTGATTTCTTAAAAGAACGCGTTACTAATAATGGATATACTCGTATCTTCAAATCATAATTTTTAGTATTAAAATATCAAGCGGATAAATTATTAAGTAACAACATAAATTTCTATTACGTTACAAATCTTTCAAGCACGTTTTTACGAATATATAATATGTATAGCATATGAAGAGTTTAATCTACTCGTAGGAAGCACTAATCTAATTTGAGATAAAAAAAATATATTTTTATGACCATTATAATAAGAAAATCTAACATCACGTTGAAGCTTAGAAACGAAGAAATTTTACATAACATAGGCGAGCGCAGCCGCGGACAAAAAGTAGTTTTTATAGACTACTAGTAGCTCACCCTCGCTTCGCTCGGGCTCGCCAACGCAAAACAAAAATAAATCTATCCCTCGGGAACCGTATATTTTTCCGGGACAAAAAGTAACCTATGTGTTATTCCAGACTATAATCTATCTCTGTGCCAAATTTCATCCAGATTCGTTCAGCCGTTCTGGCGTGAAAGAGTAACAAACATCCATACATACTCACAAAGTTCCACATTTATAATATTAGTATATATTCCACATGCAACAGTAACCCAGATACAATTCTATAATAATTATGTATTTCAAAGTAGATACTAGTGATGTCCTATTTTTACTACATTGTATCAAAAGGTGGAGGGCATTTCTTTCAATCGCTGCACAGTCAAGTCGGTATATCACAAAATAAACATTGATGCAACGTATTGCCGCATACCGAATCCGTTGTGGGAATGACGCCAGGAAGTCTTGTGTCTATTCTGTTAGCTCATATAAGCCACATATATGATAGATGAATCGCATGTATTTGGGAAAACTTTTACTAAATTCTTGATAGTGCTTTGATTTTGAAATTTATTTGGTACAGACAGTTATTTTTGAAGTTATACTCCTTTTGGGACGATGACCGCCCGACAACCAATTTCATTCAAGGAAAGAATATAAAATATAATAATAATAATATTCTATTCTATAAATATATGATTGTAATATGCTTAATATGTCTAATTTTATTATTTTATTAATTTATCATTCCTTTTACAAACAGAGAGTAGTGACATACGGGATGAAATTTAGATTTAGCCATTTTTGTTCTGTTACGCCAAAGAAGTAAAACTTCTTAACTTCTTTTTTAACGTCCCACTGATGGGCATGAGCCTCCTTTTGCTAGAAGGGGAATCAGGTTATAGTCCACCACACTGGCCAAGTGCGGGTTGGAGGTTAAAAACTCGCTATGATCTTTCAGATATGAAAGTTTTCTCACGGTGTTAAAGATTTTCGTAAGCTTAAATCTTGAAAAATCATAGTTGAGTTAAGAATTATATTATAAAACCTTATAATATACATAAATTAGAAAACTTTCATCACCTTTAGTACTAACATTGTAAAAGCGAATGTGCTTTTGTTAATTGTTTATTGTATGATTCAGAAATGAAATGGCTTAATACAATGGAGCGAATCGATGTTTCGAATCAAAATTGTTTCTAGGTCGAAGAAGAGTGACAAACACCTAGATTGCCTTATAAAATATCGCTTCGGGTCGATAACCGAAGACGATTCTTTAACGCGCCTAAGCAAAGCCAACACACAAGTTGGTTTATAAATTGCAGTCTTTGTATTATATTTTAATTTTAAGTTTTCTTTCCCGACATATTTTTAATATTTACTAAGCATGAATGACTATAAAATAAACTTGGAAGTTCTATCTATCAATGAAACCCTAATTGATAGATATATGAACCATGTATTTGGGAAACGAATGAGCTTATACAACATGATTGTAATGCTAGATCAGCATCCCGCTGGCGATAGGCCAATACGGATAACACTCCAGATAGCTGTGAACAAGTTTGCCTCTAACGAGCAATAGAATAAAAAATCTAGACTCAATATTATTACCTAGATAGTTTCATATTCAGAGAAACAAAAATTTGAAAAAAAAAATGGATTTGTTCTATTTGTCTTCTTACATCCCCCTGACTCGGTTTTTAGCTTTTTTTTTGCTATGTACAGACATTCGACCTCTACTGTTTTATTATAGTATAGATGTGAAAGTTTGTGAGTATGTATGGATGTTTGTTACTCTTTCACGCCAGAACGGCTAAACCGATCCGAATGAAATTTTTCACAGAGATAGATTATAGTCTGGAATAACACATAAGCTACTTTTTATCCCGGAAAAATGCACGGTTCCCGCGGGATAGGTTTGTTTTTGTGTTCCTAGAGGTGAACCCGAGCGCAGCGAGGGTGCGCTGCTAGTAGAAAATAAAACAATAATATTTTAAATAATTTTATATATAATTTTTCATATTTTTTTCGTATTAATTTCTCTATTGTTACGATGGGCAGTATCTAAAAATAGCTGAATATAAGTTGACTTTGCCAAATTTGAAAATATCTTGTTACGGAATTTCTCATTTCAGTTCACATTCTAAACTCTGATGTTATTAAAATATCTGGGCTTTGTTCGTGTAATAAGTTTTAATTTTAATAGTAATATAGAATTAAATTGTTGGCATGTTTACAAAATAAAAATATTTATTCTATAATATATATGTAGAAGCAATTTATAATATCATTATCTTCTATATACAATATAAATAAAAATAAATATTCGTATGTTTGTCCTTTATCGTTCCTAAGCCATTGATCCAATTGTGATGAAACTCTGGTGGGTTATTTTGTAAGCTGCGAAAGTTCCTGGCTCAAAAAAAAGAATGTTTCTTTGAACTTTTATCTTCCCAAGCCATTCAAGCTTAGTACAGTATAAGATAAATTGTTTTAATAAGTAGTTTTCGTTTACAATATTAAATTTAATTTAAAGTATAAAATCTCTGTGCTTAAAGCGTATATAAATATTGGCTCTATAATGATACTTTACTACAATGTAGCTCATACATCAGAACAGCATATAGGCTACTTTTTATCCCGGAAAAATGCATGGATCCCGTGGGATGCTTTGCTTAAGGCGAACCTGAGCAAAGCGAAGGTGAGTCAGTATTTTATATAGCTGAATGTCGCTGAAGGTAACTGTTATTAATTGTTAAAGCTATAAAATTAAAGTTCGGTTCACTGTTAACTAAAAAGATTTAAAACATACTAATTACTGTGCCTATTATTATAACTTAATTAGCTCTTGTTATTTACTTTACAGTTTTAAATTGCTGCCATTGAAAATCTTATTCCAGCAGAAGATTATAATTCAAGTTTTTTTTCTTAAATTAATAATTAACCAATTAGAAAATAATAGATCCCGAATTTGAGCATAATAATATATTAGCCATTATTTAAGGTTTTAATCATTTATTATCTCAAAAGAGGCTATATTTCATATATAAAAAATGATTTTTTTTTAAAAGTATGTGGAAATAATTTTGTACTACCTTTCATAAATACAAAATTTTGTGAATGATTGCATAAGCAACAACACGCTTTTTCACGCTATAGAAGTTTAACGGATTTGGCTATATATACCTTGCTAATTTTTATGGATATATCTATATACCTACCTTGAAAGTGGAATTAGAATTATAAATTTTTTTAACTCCAGTAATAAATCCTATTTTTAATGCTTTAAGCACCTGCGACTACTATTTTTATTTATAACATTTCTGTACACTTAAAACTGATATACATTAAAAAAACTTATACTATAAAGCCAATGCGGCCTTATCGCTAAGAGCGATTTGTTACAGGCAAACGATAATAAAGAATTTAATATCAATATAGTTAATAAAGGTATTGGTAGCCCAGTAGTAATGCGCTAGCTTGGAAAACCGAGTGAAGCGGGTTCAAATACCGGGTCTCGCCTCTGATATTTTCATGTGCGAATCATTTCCAACATGATTATCACTTGTCTTACGGTGAAAGAAAACATCGTGAAGAAACCTGCATGTCTGAGGGAACCTAGCAAGTTTCGAAAGATACGTGCAGTCCGTCAACACGCACTTGGCCAGCGTTGTGAACTATGGCCTGATCCTCCTCGTATTGTAGGGAGGCCCGTGCCCAGTAGTGGTTCGTTAAAAAAAGATTTGAGCACACATAATTAAAAACAATCGATATTACTATGAAACACATTGATTCGTTAGCTGGCTGTAAGAACTCTTGTTGAAGGCAGTGGCAGTATATTTACAATCGACATCCTGTAATATAATTTTACAAGTCATAATATAAAAACCAAATGCCATCTCAGTTTTCAAAGTACTGAGAGATCTAATAAATATAGTTATAATAATAATTGAATTGTCTACACGGTCGTGCAACCAGCCGGTCTGGCGCTCGGCCAAGACACTATGAATGAGTCAACTGCTCATTGTACCGCCCTAAACATTAATGTTCTATAATTAATTCAACTTATTGTATTTTTATTATGGAATTTTCAGTTCAGTATGTTTTTCTCCTCTAATTGTAAATTTTTTCTTTTTTTTTGTTTAGTACCTATTGACGAGCTTCGGTATTATTATCAAAAGATAAAAAAATGTAAATTGTAGAATTTAACTTGAAAACTCAGATCTCACTGCTGGGACTCAATGTGTGGTAGAATAGGCCATAGTCCACCACGCTGGCTAAGTGCGGGTTGGCGCATTTCACGTGTCTTTCGAAAACTAGTGTTCATAGACGTGCAGTTTTCGTTGTGATGTTTTCCTTCGATAATCATGTTCAAAATGATTCTAACATTAAAATATTAGAGATGTAAGAATCGGATTTTGAACCCGCTTGCTTTTCAAAG
Source organism: Brenthis daphne (assembly GCA_947093115.1). Taxonomy (NCBI): domain Eukaryota; kingdom Metazoa; phylum Arthropoda; class Insecta; order Lepidoptera; family Nymphalidae; genus Brenthis; species Brenthis daphne. The sequence goes on from OX352471.1 coordinate 3,187,693, forward strand.
AGATCACGTACCCACTGGACCACTATTGCCTAAATAAAAAAAATTGAAAAACATTTTCTTAAATTTTATATAATATGAGACTACCATAAATGATCTGTGAATTAAAAATAAAATCTTAAAAAATCATACAGCTTGATATATAATCGTAAGTAATTCTCGAAGATGTTGTGCAACAAAATTTTTGCTGAAGAATATATTATAATAATTTTTGCCTCCGACCTGAGAAAAACTGGCGAAAGAAAGTCAATAGGGCAAAATTTTTCTTTTTTACGATATATACTCGTAACTTTTAGTTCACACTTAACGTTTAGTACACACATTACTCTTTCACAAAAATCTATACATATAATAAAATTGTAACTAAGACGAATCTGTACATTAAATATTCTTTGGAAAATCTTATTGAAATATACATTATTATCTATACAGAGTCCGAATCTATAGTTTTTAGATTTTTTGTCTGTCTGTCTGTTACCGCATCACGAGAAAACCACTGGACAGATTTTGATGAAATTTGGTATGATGATAGCTGGTTATCCGGGTCAACATATAGGATACTTTTTACCGTGAGAAAATATCTAATTTCTGAGAAAAAATACAAAAACTGTAATGTAAGAGTATACTAATATGTAAGACCTAAGAATTAGGTTTTGGGTCATCTGAACGCGGGCGGAGCCGCGGGCAATGCTAATATAAAAATAAAAAAACCTGCTGCATAAAAAAATTACTGTCACTTGTTTTATATTTGCTGCGAGTCTTGCTATGTGTACGTATGTATGTCTCCGACTGCATAATACTATTTGCCTTTAAATTGTTGCCATCCTTTTAGTTTCCATAAGTAGTGGAGTTTTATTATTTTTATAACTATTATTTTTAGCTTTAACGTCAAAACATTTGGACTTTTATTCAACGTATTCTTATCACAAATTACTTGTAATATTACGTACATTGTAAAGGTTATATATTTTTGTGATTACCTCTTAAAAGGCTTCGTTTTAATACCCCACTCGATTTTGGAAGACATATTTTTTAAAGACACGTTAATTGGTGTCTGAAATCCATTTTTTTATATCTACATGATCCATATTGTAACACTCGCGTTAACAAGACCAATCTAATGACGCGTGCATTATACAAATTGGTTTAGCCGTTTCGTAATTACAAGCGAACATAGGATCGGACATACATATACATACAGGTGAAACATATATCCTACAGTCAGGTAAAAATACATCACAATTGAGTATTTTTTTATTGGGTCAGAAATCGACGTACTAACCACCAGAATTTAGATCCGGAGGTCCAGAATTCGACTCCCGGGTCGTGCCAAGTATAGAATTATTGAGTTTTTTTTGTCAAGATGTCCTTAGTTTTACCCTGGAGTGGAGTAGTTCGCAGTTCTCGCACACACTTGTACTCTATAAAATATAGTATCACATTCAGATCATCCATTTAATGTGCTATCTACGTGATTAAAATTTGTATGCTGTATAAAATTGCTATTCCTATCTAAGTCATTAAGACCTTGTCCAAACCGCTGAAATGAAAAGTCAGAAATTTTAGCATTATATTCCTATAGAACTTATAACGTCATAGATGAAAATTTGTGGCAAAGTTTTAAAATATTTTTACAAAATTCATTCTGTCGTTGTCGTTGTCATTTTTTAAATTACTAATGATTTACCTTCACATTTCCCGGATGCCTCCCTAGGTTTCTAACAAGAGCTCTTTGTCCCACCAGATCAAAATCTATCTGAGTACTTTTCATCCAAATTCATCCAGCCATTTCAGCGTGAAATATTAAAAAACATATAAAAACTTTTACATTTACAATAATTATAATCTGATATTTTATATTATCTATATCATATAAACAAATATAAGAGCAAACGTAAAGCATAACGCGAATTTGGCAAGTGAAAGCTTCTTGATATTGCTCAGCAGACGTTCTATTAAATAACTGGAATAATCTAATCTGATTGTCGTTAACATTTAAAGGCTCGCTTTATTAATTTTCTTCAACAACAACAGGTACAACTCAATATAGTATTAAGAAAGAGGTTTGAAATTACAGTAAATACTCATTGAGTGGTAAATAGCGAGCGCCGCCATTTTGCAAAATTCTCAGTTCACGAGAGGATAATCGTCGCAGGGAGAGTCGGGAACTCTTGAAATATCGCTATACTAAAAATTCTAAGGGGATTTTTTAAACGGATTGTTTGTGAATAGGCTTCAAGTTTAAATTTAAAAGGAATTTAGTTAATATTCTAAGTGTTAGATGGAACTACAGTTACGTTATATTAGAAAATAATCCAAAAATATGCAAGTAGATTATAATTTCAAATACTAATAATTGAAGTCCTGCTAAAATCCTCTAAATGAAAATTTAAAAAGCCAGCAGAAATGAATGTAAAATTATTTCCTTAACCATCAAAGTTCAAGATTTATAAGTTCTAATATTAATAAATATGTGTATGAGCACATTCATACAACCCTCTAGAAAAAAGCTTTTTTACTTTTTCCCAAATTCCCAAATTTTTGGACCACTCTTATTCGTCAAAGCATTTTCAAACTATTACGAACATTTTCAAAAAAAAAGCCAAATTGGACCAACCATTCTCAAGTGATGCGTTGCCAACAAACAGTATTGTATGTATTGTATTGTATTCAGCCCTTCTTAACGTCCCACTGCTGAGCACGAGCCTCCCTTCAATATGAGGGGGATCAGGCCATAGTCCACCACGCTGGCCAATTGCGGGTTGGCAGACTTCACATGTCTTTCGAAAACTTGCTAGGTTCTCTCAGACATGTAGGTTTCTTCACGATGTTTTTCCTTCACCGTAAGGCAAGTGGTAATCATGTTGAAAATGATTCGCACATGAAAATATCAGAGGTGCGAGACCCGGGATTTGAACCCGCTTCACTCGGTTACCCAAGCGAGCGAGTCACCACTGGGCTACCACTGCCTTTAACAAACAGTATTTTAATTTTATTTATTTAGATATCATTTTATAATAGTCTATATTATTCAAGAGTACTGCAACAGTTGTTTGCTAGAACTAGCCAAGGCGTTTATAGTTCCAAAGCATAAATTCATTGAAACTCAGTTCACCGTCTTTCGAAAACGGTCTTTAACGTCCACTGGGCTTTGTGTAAATAATGTTTCTTGAATTTATCGTCATAATAAATGTTAAGTTAGCTTTTTCTATGAGAATAACTTTAAATTTACTATTATGGTATTATTTCCGTAGCGTAGAATAATGCGAGATATTATTATGTTTATATTGAACATTATGATAGCTGTTAGTTATATTTTGTATGTTATCATAAGATGTTAAAGTAGTAAGTATGAAATATGGCCACGTTTCCTTCATTGTAGAATCGTACATTTCTCGACATATTTTATTCTATAATATTTCAAATCGACTCATATGAAGAAGACAAGAGCCTCCTTTTTTGGCATCCGTTGATTAAATTTTTTTTAAGTCTTTTAATCTTGTCTATGTAGGAAAATAAATTTGGTAAAACCATCGGATAAAGTAATATTCTAAAAATTATAAAGTTTCTATTTAGAAAATATAACCGAAGACCACATATTTGAACAACAACAACCAATATTTAAGTCAACACTTTTTACTTTTTTGTATTTTTCTTTTTATTTAATAAAACTATTGTATGCCCCATGTAAAATCTATATAAGCTCATGTATGTTGCTATTTTTTCGTCCAAAATTGAAGCATCATTTGGAAATATTTTTGCCACTCTATGTGTGTCAGTTAATCTCCTTACCACGAGATAATAATTCATATTTAATATACGCTATATGAAAGTTGCACGGATGTGCATGTATTTAGCGTATTATTTATAAGCTGATACCTATATTTATTATTCATACAAATATTTGTCTCAAGTAGGAATCGAACCTGCACGACTATGTAATCAATGCACTAAATAACTTTAAAGTATCTTCAGTATTAGTTAAGCTATCCTCTAACGAACTCCAACATAAATGAAGTTCAACAAACTATCAAAACCGTAAAATATTTACATGTAAAAGACGCAACTTTTAATTACTCTCAAAAACTTGAGCCCTTTGAGCCATGATTAAAATCACATGGGGTAAATTTATTTGCTCACAAATCGGAATATGTTGGGATCAAATTGCTATTCGGATATCGAAGTTTGTTTAATTTGAACTCGCACAGGTATTGGAGGAACTTTGATTATGAATGGTTATTATTTTCTTATTATACTAGATATTGAGAGTGGTTTTACGTATTCTTTTTTGTTAAACATTTCATGTATATAATAAATATAGTATGTACTATTGTTTATATTTTAGTATAGTATAGAATAAATTAATATTAAAAAAATAGTAATATCTAATATATAAAATTCTCGTGTCACAGTGTTTGTAACAAAACTCCTCCGAAGGGGCTTGACCTATTCTTATGAAATTTTGTGTGTATATTAAGTAGGTCTGAGAATAGGACGTAAACTATTTTTCATACCCCTAAGTGATAGGGTGGTCCACCCCAAAAAATTTATTTTTTTCGACAATTTTTTTTATTTTAATTTTTTATGATTTAGCATTAAAAAAGACACACAAACCTAATTTTTCACTAGTAACGAAACCGAGCGGAGCGAGGCTGAGTCGCTAGTTTATACCTGCCTATAAATAAATAATAAATATGTTGGGACATTAACACACAGCACCATCTAGTTCCATGGTAAGCTACGAAGCTTGTATTATGAATACCAGATAGTTGATACACTACACGATCATATATATAATTTTAAATACATACATATAATAAGCACCCATGACTGGAGTACAAACATTCGTGATCATCACACAAATGAATACCTCTAGCTGGACTCGAACCCGCGACCGCTGGTATAGCAATTAGGGTCACTACAAACTGAGCCAAACGTATAGTCAAAATACCTATTTTCGTTACAGGAAAAATAATGAAAATCTCGACTTACCAAGTAAAATAAGATTTCATTTGACAAGGAATATTTTCAAACGAGTTCCGGATAAAATACCCACGTGGCCTCTATGTATTTTATCCCGGTTCCCGGGCATATAATCGCGAGTGGGGCCGATACTCTTTATCCTGGTTTAAATTTTACAGCGGACTTTGCGACGTCTGAATGTCTTCATCTTGCGGGATAAATAGGAGCTTACGGCGAATTATATTTATAAAAGAAGTGTTTTTATGATTCTTACTAGTTTATGACGAGTATTTGTAGAAAAAAAATATTTTACCATAGATATTGTTATGGTTCAAAAGTATAAAACTGCACTAAATTAACTAGTTTTCTCATTTTAAATAAAACTTTCTTTTCGGATTATTTCGCGTATTTATTTTGATTTTTGGTTCCCGACGTTTCGAATGGTTTACAGCAATCATGGTCACGGGAGAGACTAAGGTTAGAGACTTCTCAAAGGCGTTATATACTTGTTACAGACAGTGCCTACCCACTATTTTACAAAAATTATTTCAAAAATTCAAAAATGGCACCAAAGTACCTTACATTGTTTGTTGATTTTTATCTCTAACCATTTTAAAAATTTTATAAGTATTATAATGAAATATAGCAATATTATTTATTTAATTTTAACTGTTATTATCATAAATATTCCATTTTTTTTAAACTTTAATAATTACTTATATTATTTTGTGTTGCTATTATTATATTATGTTTAACCATAAAGAATATTAAAAATACAAAATATTAATTATTTATTAAAACAATATTATTGTTTTATATGTAATTTAAAAGAAGTTAAAATATTATTTTTTGTGGATAATATTAAGATTAATATATTTTATGGTACATAAATAAATAATTAAAAAATAAAATGTACATGTAAATAATAAGTAAACTGCGTTTTTTATGTTTTTTCCAAGTGATATGGCATCAAGCACTTGGGAGATTGAAACTTATACAAGAAATATGATATAGCGACGCCCCGCAGTTTTATCTATGTTAAATACCACTATATCAGTGTCGCGTGTCATTGTTCTCACTTTGCTTGACTTTTTTGTATCTCTATCAATATAAAGCTTATATCTACTACCGATCTTCAAAATCGGGCTCACGAAAAAAGAGTTCATATTAAACTTACAGTACTTGAAAGTAACACGTACAAACACAAACAGACAGTATATATACATTTTAATATTAGTAGAGAAATATAATAATAAATAAATTACTACAAATAAATAAAATTTTGTATGTAGCATATTTTTATAATGGATAAAACGTCTTATGTTTCCGTTGGTCCGAACAAAAATTCAATAATGTAAAACGTCGTAGGCGACATCATATTCAATCTCGTCTCCGATGGCTACTTAGGAATATAAAATTGTTTTAGATATTGCAATAGAAAAACTTGTCTAGACTTCAGATGGTCCTGCAAATGAAGTGAAAGCCTTATAGTGGACGAAATTTACAGTCACATAAGTAAAGTACAGAAGTACAATAGAATATTTTGCATTGAATTTAACTTTCTAACTATTGTGCTATTTGGTTAAATTTAAATAAAAATCAGAATATTATAATAAATAAAATATAATGTATAAGAGTCCTTATTTTCTACCTTGTGATGGCTAGTTTAACCTATGGTTGATTTACATAGTAATTTCGGAGATCCAATTTACCGAATTTCACTAAAATCTGTTTACAGCATCAAGACGTAACAAACATACAAACTTGCAAACTTTCGCATTTATAGCTTTATAATGCTATAAAAACAGCAACTGATATAACGAAACCACTGGACCGTAGTAGAAGCGTACTTGAGATTTTGAAAGGGGTATTTTCCTTATAGCGTTCGGGTGCACTAAAACGCGATTTGTAAATTCTATCTCTAAGAGATTATAAAATATATAAAGAGCGTTATCCTCGTCCTTCTTATTGATAGTTTAGTAGGAGAGTTAATGTGAAAACTGTGGTGTAGTGGCCAGCATGTACGGCTGCACACCCGGAGGTCCTGGGTTCGAGTCCCGGTCGGGCCAAGTTTAGTTATTGAGTTTTTCTGTATAGTAAGCTTCAGTAATAGCCTGGAGTTGGGAAGTTGGCGGTGTTTCACCTCCGTGCCTCGGAGAGCACGTAAATCCGTCGGTCCTGTGCCTTAACTCTCACCGGTCGTGTCGAGTGGTCGTCCCACCGGAGTATGAGAGTGATAGGAATAGAGAGTGCACCTGTGTCTGCGCGTACACTTGTGCACTATAATATCTCCTGCGCAGTTGGCTAGTCTCAATGAGATTGGCCGCCGTGGCCGGAATCGGTCAGGAGAACATCATCAATGTGAAAAAGTATTTTTTACAAACGCGAGTCATTTTGTGGACAATGGTAAGTTAACAATCAGGTAAATTTCTAAGAAATTGGTTAAATTTCTAAGAAATCTATTGTTAACTGACACGCCGGCGTGTCCGCGGTCGTTGAGGCAATAATCTACATAAAATAAAATTTTGAGTCGAATCTGTACATTAAATATATAAAACTGGTATTATATATATATGTAAATTTTTATGTATGTTTATTTATGTTAAGTTTTAATGATTTGCACTTTATGCACCTTTCCGCTCACTTATTTTCTTATATCCTTTTCTATCGGTTCCTGTAGGAGATCACTTTTAGTGATAAGGCCGCCTTTGCAAACTTTTTTAAACTGGGATCAACATCCGTACAATCAATATAAAACATTTACCTCTCACAAGAATCGAACCTCAGACTGCTTTTATGCTAAGGAACTTTTTTTTAAATTATCAAAAAATATGATTGTTTTCTTCTTCGCTCTTTACTGCCACTTACTTAATTATTCTCATCTATTATAAGGCAGGCGCTTTCTAAAAGCCAAATTAAGGGGAAACAGGATCAAAATCAATACACAAGGGCTTTCCAGGTATTATATATTTATAAAGAGGGCAATAACGCTAATGTGAGGGGTCACGTATAAGACAACCAGTTCCTTATGGGATTCCCCTTTTAAATTACAGTCTTTACGCGCATTTGCTTCTTAAATATTATACTTTGACTTGAAAATAATTAAATAATTTTTGTTTTGATTTCATATCTAAAGACGCTGCTATTTTTAGATTGTTTTCTTATAAAATTTTTAAACGCTTGCTTATTTCTTTATTTCTGTAAGATTCCATATTATATGAATATTTTGATGACACGTTTGGCTCAGTTCGTAGTTACCCTACTTGCTGTACCAGCGGTCGCGGGTTCGAGTCCCACTGGGGGCATTCATTTGTGTGATGACCTCAAATGTTTGTAGTCCAGTCATGGGTGTTTATATTTATAATATGTATGTATGTATTTATTATGTTACTTATTATAACATTATAATCAGTTTTATTTTAACTTTTAGTTATGTTTTCTAAGAAAATAAAGCTTTAAAGCTTAAACGGGTGAAAGGGGTTGAAAAAACTTAAACCTTACACTTGCTCTCGAGGGTGAATGTTTGACTTAGATAACAGCCTTTTGTCTTATAATATGAGGATCTTAAGCTTTGATAGGGCATGTGAAGGGTTAGAGAGTTGTTTACAGTTCATATACAGAAGTTAGTTAGACGTAGTATTTATATTTTCTGAGTAGTTGACCGACTTAAAAAGGAGGAGGTATTCAGTTTATAGTACTACACAAACATACATACAAATTTTCCTTTATGATTGTAGTTTGATATATTTGTAGAAAAAGTGTCCGCCCAGTGGTCGAAATTCGACATTAATCATTATTGAAAATTTTAGGAAAACAATATATGAATTGAATTTTCCTATCTATATGTAAAAATTAAATATCCAATTTGTTTCCATTGATAACACTAAAATTCGTCAATAGCTACTGAACCAAAAAAAAACTGTATATAAATAGGCAAAGATAAAACAGTTCAGTACTTTTTCTTCTCTGTTTGTCAACCGATTTTCTTTTCGACGCAACGTTTGGCTTAGTTTGTAGTGACCTTACTTGCTGTGCTAGCGGTCGCAGATTCAAACCCCGTTGGGGGAATTCATTAGTATAATGAGCACGAATGTTTACACTACAGTCATGGGTGTTTATATTTATAATATGTATGTATTTAAAGTTGTATATGTGTAGTGTATCAACTATCTGGTATCCATAATACAGGCCTCGTAGCTTACCATTTAACTATGTAGATGGCGCTGTGTGTTAATGTCCCAACATATTTATTTATTTATTATTTATATTTCTTTTTACTAGTTTAATAACTTATGACAACCTTTAATGCCGTCAACAAAATTCAAGCACTGAGCGAACTAGTTAATATAAAACTCAATAAATACCAATCAGCAATGATAACTTAGAACTATTAAAAATTAAATATTACAAATTAAGAAAACCCTAACGTCACCACATATTATAAAAAAAAAAACAAATAAAATAATAGTGTTTCTATTGGTTTAGATCAAACTTAAATGTGGGCTCAACTGTTCATTTCTTCTTAGCCCAAAAACGAACGGTCATTAAAACAAAGAAGGATATTTTTTGTTAACTATAAACTACGAATTACCATATCTATATTCTATATATACAATAAAATTGTAACTGATCGCTGTCTATAGGTACATAGAAGATATTTGAGAATAACTATCATTAGGGGTCTTTATTAACGCAATAGAATACAACACAAGATTTTTAGATTTTTTGCTTATTTGTCGGTTTGTCTGTGCGTTTGTGCGCGCTCATCTCAGAAATGACTTAACCGATTTGGTTGCTGTTTTCACTATTGTATAGCTTATATAAGCTTCACTTAACATTTAGTTTTTGTTTTATTTCAGTCGGTTCATAAATAAAATGAGTTCATAAAAACAAAACAAATAAAATAATCCATAAAATTATAATGTTTCTATTGGTTTACATCAGACTTGAGTGTGGGTTAAACTGATAATTTCTTCTTAGCCCAAAAACGAACGGTCGTTAAAACAATGAAGGTCCAAGTTTCTCCATTATGGGGGTTAATGTGAGAGCGTCCGTCTGATAGAGGTCGGCTATTAGCAGATTGAAAGCCATCAATCACGGCGTGATTTATCGACGCACCCCTAATGCAATTGCACTGTTTCTCTTATTTGCTATAACATTTTTCATCTACGTATTAGTGATTCAGGTTTAAGTTTTCATATGGTTTTTGGTATTTTTATGTTAGATTAAATTATTGGAGAAAATTAGTATGACTTAATACTTTCTTAGATTTACGCGAATATTTGACATTTTAAATAAAAGAGAGACTCTCCCGTGACCATGGATGCTGTAAAGCATTCGAAACGTCGGGAAACAAAAATGCAAATAAATCCGCGACAAAATCCGAAAAGATAGTTTTATTTAAAATTAGTATGACTTCTTCCTAAATAAATATAAATAATTATAAGAGTAATTTAGGCACTTTAGATTGTAGTCAAAATTCGATTGATAATAGAATTTTAAATTAATTTATAAGTGAATATTTACTTCTTCATCCTATTTTTAGGAAAAAAATCCTTAAAGGAAAAGCCATTATAATTATTTTGTTGTCCGATCACTTTGTGGTCCGTCTGTCTGTCTATCCGTCTGACTATCTGTCTATCCAGACCCTTTTTCTCAGAAATACGTGGAGGTACTCGTAGGTATTAAGTTGAAATTATTCAGGTCTGCAATCCCTTGGAGCTGTGAAAAAATCAAACTTCTAAGTCAATGCCGCGTACTCTCACTGACACTCGCAAGGAAATCAAATCTTATAGGTAGGTATAAAGTAATTAAATTTAAATAGGAAAATGCCAAAATCGTAAATGTATGCTTACGTTACAATTTTTTTCAGCTTAGCAAAAACATTTTTTTAAATGGACGCTACGGAACCCTCGGTATGCGAGTCGGACGAGAACTTGTCTGATTTTATATTAATTTTCATCACTTTTCACCATTTCCATCTACATATTTCTAACATAAATCTAGGACATCCTAATCTCTTATTAAGACTGAATTCCTAAGTTCGTACGCTTTACACTTCAGGGCAATTTATATTTGATTTATTATTGTTCTTATCGATAAATCAGACCACAATAGGGCCCGGGGGCTGGATCGTGCGAGGTCTATTAATTCTATATCAGGGTGTATAAACTAATTGAACGTTGGATCAAAATCATTATGTTTCCACGACAAATACTATTTAAATCGACTACAAAGAAGAACGCGCACTTATGTAAGTATGTATGTATGTATGTGTTTTTGTATATATACACGATATCTTCATCAATTATGCACCGTTTTTTGTGACAATTAAGTAATAGCTAATTACCGGGTTAATAGCCTTTAAACTTATTTTAAAGACGATGTACAATTTTTTTTAATGAAAAAATGTATAACTTAGATTTAAATGATCAGGTTTATAGAATTAAAAAAATTACGAATCCCATTATCCTATTATTAAAATTATGTGAAAGTTTGGATGGATGGATGTTTGTTATTCAATCATACCAGTACGGCTGAACGGATCTAGATGAAATTTAGCACAGATATAGATTATAGTCTAGAATAGTTTAATTTTAATTTTATCCCGGAAAAATATAATAATAAATACTTTTTTTAATTTTATCCCGGAAAAATATAATAATAAATACTTTTTACATATTTTTTATATTCAATACAAAACCGTTAAAACGTACCTAGGGACGAACTCAAGCGACGCGAGGATAAATCGCTAGTAAAATATAAATGGATACTGTCTAGTGTTTATTTATATTTATGATAATTATCTTTGTAATTTTTGAAGTGAAACTTCTTTAGAATCGTTGTGATTTAAAACTTCATGAAACGAAAATGCGACACTAAAAAGATATATATATAGGATTAAGCTGGCTGGAGAATGAGATTGAATACATTGCCATGTTGCCATGGTAATCGTTGTTATTGTCTCACAAATATATAATATTATATTCTTTTCGAATACGATATTCTATAAATATTCTTGATTTGTTTTAATTTAATTGCGATATATGTCAAAGAAGTTTTACTTCAACCGCGCGTAATAGATATACGCGCCTATTTTTTTTTGTTAGTACCATTGCGGACTCGTGTTAGACCTTCCCTGTAACAGAAAAATCCCCAACTATGTATTGGATAGAAGACAATACGTTGAAAATGTGAGATTCTGCCGCTATCTAAGACTTAACGCAGATCGATTGAAGTTTGTGTCAATTTAATAGTATCGCTAAACATTGTGTTTTGGGCTCATCTTTTCAGTTTCCTGTGAAATTTATATTGGTATGGTATATTTTATTCTAGGTTTCTTACTAGGCATTTCAGCTTAATCCATAATAATGTGAATAAAACTCCATCTAGTCACGTGTTATCACTTCTAGAAGCGTACTTCTCGATATAAACTTGGTATTATACTTTAAATTTCCTGGAGGTACACTATTTTTGTTTTCTTTAAACATCAATCTTTCATAAGATAAAATTGGGTGAACTGAGTTTGTGTGTGAAATCATGACATATTATGTATTATAATACTTTCTTATTATATTACTTTATTTGTTCTAGATTTACGAGAACATTTGACATCTATATACTATAATAAAACAGTAGAAGTCGACTGTCTGTACATAGCAAAAAAATGCTAAAAACCGAGTCAGGGGGATGTAGGAAGATAAATTGAACAAATCCAGATTTTTTTGTTTTTTTTTTGTTTCTCTGTCTGTTTGTCTGTTTGTACGGGCTAATCTCCGAATTTATTCAACCTGGTGGTACCTTATATCCCCGGGCAATATCTTAGATACTTTTTATCCCAGAAAATTTAATAGTTCCTGTGGGATAGTTAAAAAACTATAGTAACATATACAGCTTAGTACACACCAACTCATGCACTTAATTTTGTAAAATTTAACACTCTGATACCTTATATTGCCGGTCAAACAACAGGTTACTTTGCATCTCGGAAAAATGAACGGTTCCCGTGGGAACTAATAGATCTCTATTAGTGTTTTTATGTTTCAAATAAAACTATCTCTTCAGATTTTTTCGCGGATTTTTTTATTAATGGATTCGAATAAAATCGATAAGTCCACTACACATACCTAATAGCCATATGCTATAATATGTTATAAGCTATGTCGTATACATAGATCAAGGAATTCATTAAATAAAGGGAATTGTTATCCCTTATATACTCGTAGTTTGCACGAGAACTAAATACCAATCATTCCCTCTCTACCTCTATACCATACCTCATGGTCCTCGAATATCATCAAATCAAATCAAAATATACTTTACTCAAATTAACTTTTACAGGCACCTTTGATTCATCAATTTGACATTTTAAAATTAAATTCAATATAAGTGTGGTCAGTCCGTGAGGAATTTGCTATGAAAAACTCAACAGTTGCTCTTTTAAAATAATATTTGTTTATATCCTACGTGAAAACCAACCAGATATTAATTCCACACATTAACAACTACAAAGTATTCCTAGAATTCCTAGTATTCGTAGTAGTAACGTGACGTTGTAATAGGTAGATAGATAGATGCTTTATTGTACACCACAAAGAAATATACACAAAGTAGATATAAACAATAGATGATGCACAGCAGGCGGCCTTATTATAAGCGATCTCTTCCAGGCAACCTTAGGGCGTAGGAGAAATTATATGAAATGGTAGGCGGTGTACTTACTACACACAATTGCATATCCTAAATACAGACATACATAAATACATACATACATACATACATACATACATACATACATACATACATACACACATACCTATATACATACATACATACATAAATGGTAACATGGTAAAAAAATAAAGGTATGCTTTATTCAATATTAGGGACGAACCTGAGCGAAGCGAGGGCTTCGCTCAGGTTCGTCCCTAAGTACGTAATGATGCTTAGTAAATAATAGTCTTTTTTTCTTTTTTTTTTTCGTGAATTTTTCGTTGTTTTAATAGTTGTTCTGCTATTCGGAGTGAGGACAAATCCAACAAAACAAAGATCATGAAAATCGGTCCAGCCCTTCTCGAGTTATAAATGTTATAACAAATTCGACTTTGTTTTATATAACTATCTTTACTAATATTATAAAGAGGAAAGATTTGATTTTTTGTTTGTTTGTTTGTACCGAATAGGCTCCGAAACTACTAAACAGATTTAGATGAAATTCGATACGAAGATAGTTTTAGACCCTGGGAAGGACATAGGGTAGTTTTTATGTATGGTATGGTATGTTCCGGCTATTTTCCGCAACTCGACGACTATGCGCCTATTTTGCGTTAATTTTTATGTAATTGGTAAAAATGGGGATGAAAATTTATATGTGGATTCAACCTATATAGATATATTTTTAATTTTAAATTGAAATTGTTTAAATGGCAACTGAAATTGTTTAAATGGCGTATATGTATAATTCTTTGAGAGTTAAAATATTAAAAATATATACTCCACTTTGGAATTTTTATTCAACTTGATACTATAAAATATAGATTTAATGCAACACCATTGTCAATGAACTTCTTAATAAATTATATGAAATCATTGAATCGATACCTGGGTTTGTAAAGAAATCGTTGTTTTATGCGATGGAGTTGGACTAAAATATTTTTGCCTATACTTGTACAGGATATTTCACAACAAAATTCAAAATCGCTTATTTTAATTAATTTACCATTTAATTTACTTTTATAAATTGTTCAGGCATTATCAAACTCGTCGGAGTGCGAATAATCTTTTGGAATATTTTACAAAACCACGATAAACTTTGTACCCTAGATAACAAAATTTTCATCCATATCACCCACGCTCCGCTCGTGTTCTTCCCTAGTTACGTTTTAACACTTAGTATAGATTTTCATAAAGAGTATCCTATATGTTGACTTGGAAAACCAGCAATCAACATACCAAATTTAATCGTAATGTGTCCAGTGATTTTCTCGTAATGCGGTCACAGACAGTTAAGACAGACAAAAATTCTAAAAATATATATTCGGCATCTGTATCGATAATAATGACTAATTCGATAAGGTTTTCAAAAAAACATTTAATGTATAGATTCGACTCAGATTTTTATTTTAAGAATATTCGCGTAAATCTAAGAAAACATTAGCTGTTGATTAGTTATCGGTATTGTAATCTTATACTAGTTTTATTTTCATATTAAAATACGCTTGTAATATAAATTTAATTACGTTATAAGTACGTACCGTTTAATTATTTAAGCGAACAATGTAAGTCATAATTTAGGATAGCACGTTTAAATCCAGTCGGTATTGTTTTACAGGTAAATAAGGCTGACTCTGAGTGAACAAGTACAATGGCACAGGCTAATTTATTCATATACCTAGTTACGTGCCTACGAATTCAATATTTTAAAATATCAAAATATATAGTAATAAAAAGGTATATAATAAAATTAATAATGAATGAAAATTTTATTATTATGTTTGATATCTATATGTGTCAATAAGAACGTGAATGTTTGTTTATGCAAAACCGCAAATGTCCGAAAAATCTCCAACGATGACCTTGAAATTTTGACATCTAATATAATATTATGTACTAGCATTGCCCGCAGCTCCGCCCGCGTTCAGGTGACCAAAAA
This sequence comes from Brenthis daphne, assembly GCA_947093115.1. Classification (NCBI taxonomy): domain Eukaryota; kingdom Metazoa; phylum Arthropoda; class Insecta; order Lepidoptera; family Nymphalidae; genus Brenthis; species Brenthis daphne. The sequence continues at coordinate 3,203,303 of OX352471.1, forward strand.
CCAAATTCTTAGGTTTTAAATATTATTGTAATCTAACATTGCAGTTTTTGTATTTTTTCTCAGAAATGAGAAATTTTCCCGCTGTAAAAAGTATCCTATATATTGAGCCGGATAACCAGCTATCACCATACTAAATTTCATCAAAATCCCTCCAGTGGTTTTTCTGTGAGGCGGTAACAGACAGACAGACAAATATTCCAAAAATTATAGATTTGGCCTCTGTATCGATAGTAATGTATGTTTCAATGAGATTTTCCAAAAAATATTTAATGTACAGATTCGGTTTAGTTACAATTTTATTATATGTATAGGTTTTGATACTTTAATTCGCAAGTCAGCTAACTCAAAGACCATACTATAAACGTAAATAATGCAATAATATTTATTATGAATCAGGAGAAATGAGTATTCCTACATACATATTTTTATAAACAAAAATTTCATGTTTTCCGATTCATAATATTATTATTGAAAAAATAACGTTTTCAGTGCCCACTGAAAAGTGCACTGAAACGGACTAAATCCGGCTTGGGAATTTAGGTATCGATATATGTATATATTTTTTACATGAAGATTTTTATTATTTCCATGTTGCATATCTCACCACTAGATGGCGCTGTAACGCATCAAATACTTGGCTGTATAAGCAATTGTCATGGATATATTAGAGTACGGTATACATTTTGACGGTACCCATTTTGTTATTGAATGTTTAAATTAAACACAGAATATGTAATTAATATAGCTACAGTAAAGAAATTCGCTAAAATCATAGACGTACAAGAAACGAACCCGTACATGTAAATCGCATATGCTATAAGAAAGAAAGAAGAGAAAAAAAAAATTTTATATTTTTTTTTAAGTTTAAGAATAGTTCGTGTCATTATCAAAATTACTGAAAAAGTTTAAATTTCATTGAATTTGGTATCAATATTCGCTTTATTTTTAAATGTAGTGTATAATATGTATTGTGTAGGATAGTAATAATTGTAAATTTTGGCGTTAAAACAAATAAATAACTTCACCACTGAATAAACCCAAATAAAATACTACAAGCTAATTTGTTATACGCTTAGATATCGTGTGGTCAGGAACTAAGCGGATTATATTATAGGTAAATTGCGATGGTTTTTCTATACTTCAATACCAATGCGATTCAAATTTTAGTATATTTTTGTTGCAATTTGTAAGGACTGTGAAATTTGAACCCTAAGAAAGAAAATAAGGTAATTTAAATAAAATCTATCCCTAGAAAAATAAACAGAGTGAGAAAAAATTGGTTTTGTAAAATTGTAGATTGAAATACTTTCTTAGATTTACGCGATATTTGACATTTTAAATAAACACGAAAACTATTTTTTCGGATTTTTTAGCGGATTTATTTTAATTTTTGGTACCCGACGTTTCGAATGCTTTACAGCAATCATGGTCACAGGAGAGTCTCTCCCGTTTAAGTAAATATAGTTTTATTTAAAATTGTAGATTGTACTAGCGGTTGAATATATTTGAATCAAAATAATCATCGTGGTGGAGTCACTAGTGTCAAATAAACTATAATAAATTTTAAGGTTTTGCCTTTTAGACGATAACCGCGTTAATTTTACATACTTAATTTAAAAAAAGATAGCTTCATTTGTAACTAAGTAATGAAATACTTCAAAGTCGATTTTAACATGTTAATAATTATTATATTTAAAAATTAACATTTTTAGAACTATAATTATTATTAATATTAAAAGAGTATGTTATCCATAGACCTACGAGTATATAATGTATTATATACTCGTAGGTCTATGGATAACATACTCTTTCATATTCTCTTATATATACAGTACATAAGCACACCACTCGTGCGTTATCAGTTAAAAAAAATAGGGAGTAGGAAGAGAGAAAAAATCACAAAATCTTCAATCTTTCCTTAAGGATCTTGAGGATAATCTTTCAAGAAAATCCCTTTGCGATTTTTCCCCTTCCTCGGCTTCCAACGCTCTTATACCGTATGAAATGTATCAGTACGGGTACTACCTCTTCACACAAATCGACCTACTATATAAAAAGTTAATTATACCATAAACAATGCAAATTATTATATATTATTAATGAAATTCAATAACATTATGAGTACAAAAATTTTATTATTTTTCGTATAAATACGGTTATTTATAACGGTTATAAGAAAAATAAAAATTTCGTGGCCACCACATAGGGGCTTGTTTGCAGTATTAACTCCACCGGTCCTCACCCATAACAAGCTTTCTAACTATAAGGAGACGATATAGGACCTGCTTGCGAATATTAAGCCCTCATAATTTGTGGGCAAATAATTTCAAGCGTTTTACTAATTTATTTATTGGACGGTATATTGTACTTGAAAGTACCGGGGCAGGTGTTATTTTTACCGACTGTTTAATAGAGAGTAATGCTTTTCGGGCGTATTTAATATTATTAATACGTAGTATTATTATATGTATTTAATATTATTAATATATATATATTATTTTATTAAATATTTAAAAAAAATAGATAAAAATGATGGAGTCCTGTGGCGTGTTTGTTTCAATGTTTCATACTGTCCACAACTGGTTTGTTAACCGACTTTAAAATGGAGGGGGTTCTAAATTAGGGTCAATATTTTTTTCTATGATGATGTTCTCCTGGCCGATTCCGGCCACGGCGGCCAATCTCATTGAGACTAGCCAACTGCGCAGGAGATATTATAGTGCTCAAGTGTACGCGCAGACACAAGTGCACTCTCTATTCCTGTCACTCTCATACTCCGGTGGGACGACTGCTCGACACGACCAGTGAGAGTTAAGGCGCAGGACCGACGGTTTTACGTGCTCTCCGAGGCACGGGGGTGAAACACAGCAAACTTCCCAACTCCGGGCTGTTACTGAGACTTACTATACAGAAATACTCAATAAATAAACTTGGCCCGACCCGGGACTCGAACCCAGGACCTCCGAGTGTGCAGCCGTACATGCTAGCCATTACACCACCGAGGCATTTTGTATATACGCTAGGTGTCTTATCTTCGCTAACTGTATACTGTTATTATGTGATATAGTTGAAATAAAATAAAAGTATTTTAGTTTATTTTGCATGAATAAGTTTTATATTGAAAATGGAAATTGAAAACATCTATGTATATAATTATTTTTAGATTTTCAATAATTGTACATTTTTACTTAAAATGAAATTGTTAATAATAAAAACAGTTTTTTATGTGTCATGTAAAAAGTTCCCATGAATTGATATTAGATATTATCAACTCCCTTACATTTAATTTAAGATTCTTAAATTTATTATCTATACTCATTTTAGAAACTTTTGCTCAAAAGCTTAAATGAAGTATATATGTAGTTTAGAAACACTAAATTCTATATTACAGTAATAATCTAGGTATTCTAAGTTTCAGGTTTCTATGTTATAGCCTCGAGAGTGCTCGTTAAATGGAACAAGATCATGCTGGTAATAGACTATTTAAATTAAAGGAAATTATAATGTTAATGTTTTCAGAAATATTTTAAATAAAACTATCTTTTCGGATTTTTTCGCGAATTTATTTGGATTTTTGGTTCCCGACGTTTCGTCGTTCATCATTGAGTCTCTTCCGTGACCATGATTGCTGTAAAGCATTCGAAACGTCAGGAACCAAAAATCCAAATAAATCCGCGAAAAAATCTGAAAAGATAGTTTTATTTAAAATGTCAAATATTCGCGTAAATCTAAGAAAGTATTATTTTCATAAATAATTTATTAAAAGTACCTATAAACAGCAATATATATATATACAATATATATATATATATATATATATATATATATATATATATATATATAAGTGTATATATACAAGTGACTTATCCTCGGTCCGCTCAGACAGACAGGCAAATGTCATTACTAACAGCAGCCTATATATATTTTTTTTTATTATCGCTCGACAAGATGACTCCATGACGCCTGATGGTAAGCGACAGTGGAATCCAGAATGAGATCCATCGGTTCCGGGACTTGATCTCGATTCCGATCAACCTCACCTCGTCGGCCTGCAAATGTGCTTTTTCACGCTCCGTTTAAACGACCCAGGATTATAGGAAGAGGGAAACACGTGAGACGGTAATGAATTCCATTTCCTAATAGTGCGGCACAGGTAGGAGCTGCCAAACCTTTTGGTACGAGAAGGTATGGGTATTACCGTGTGGGGATGGAATTTCCGACCAGCACGTCTGGGTTTGGAGAGGAAAGGAGAGGAGGGTATAAATTGGAAGAGCTCTTCTGAACACTCGCCGTAATAAACGCGATAAAAAGCGGCTAGAGAAGCAACATCTCTACGCAATTGCAGAGATTCTAAGTACTAAGTAGCCTCAGGTTTATTGATTATACGGATAGCACGGCGTTGCAATCTATCAAGAGCGTCTAACAAGTACTTTGCAGAGCCATCCCAGAGGTGGAAGCAGTACTCAACGCATGAGCGCACTTGAGTCTTGTAAAGTAGACATAGCTGCTCAGGCGAGAAGAACCGCTTCACCCTGTTCAGGACCCCGAGTTTACGCGAAGCTAACGAAATGACACTCTCGATATGGTTTTTTTGGTTCAGATCGCTGCGGATATTAACTCCGAGGATGTTGATGCCATCCTGCATAGTAAGGAGAGTGTTCTGAAGAGAGGGAAGACAAAGGAATGGAGATTTTATATGTTTCTTGGTCATAATATATCTAACAAAGTGTACCAAATTTTATCCAAATCCAGCCACTTTTCTTGAAGTCGTAACAAACATGCACATACAAACACACTTAAAAACTTTATCCTTTATACATATATAGTAGTGATAGTATTCTAAAACTACTCGCATATTAGTCGAAATTCAACTATCATCAAATTATAAATAGAATTTACCTATCTATTTAAAAAAAATTAACTGTCACCACAAATTTTTATTTGATGTAATACATAAAGCTACTAAACAAAAAAAAAAGATTGACAGACAAAGCAGGCAAAGGTGCTGAAATGATTTGTCTTTGCAAAATGCCTATTTACACACAGTTTAAAACATACTATATGCCAATTAATAATGCAATTCTCTTGTTAATAGCTCCAAAGCAGTTAAATAATAATTGTCTATCTGTCTGTTTGTTCCGGCTAGTCTCCGAAACGGCTCGACTGATTTTGATCGGACTTTCACTGGCAGATAGTTGATATTAGATAGAAGTAACTAAGGCTACTTTTATTTTGAAAAAAAAAATTAGGATCTTAGAAAAAGAAATAGGATTCTGCTCAAAAAGATTACAACCTACAAGATAAATCGCAAGTTATCATATTTTTTTTAATAATGGTCACATTCAATAAAAAAAACAAACAAAAACCTGCACTCTTAGTTATTAGGCGCGATTCTGAATGTAACAATTTATGTATTCTTGCATTTCGAAATTGTTTAATACAATTTTTAATTTAATATTCTATTTCGAAATACGTCCTCTACTTACAGGAAAGTATAGAAAGGCCACGGTGACCCTACATACTTCATAGCACTTTTATGCCTCGTTGGAAATATATTCGATGAAATATTTTAAATACCATGGTAAAATTTATTACTATTACTAGCGACTCACCCTTTCTTCGCTCGGGTTCGTCCCTGGCCTGCTTCCCAATACAAACTTTCATCTCCAATTTCACCCCTTTAAGGGGTTATTTCCGGGATAAAAAGAACCCTATGTCCTTTCCAGGATCTCAAACTATCTTCTTACCAAATTTCATGTAAATCGGTTCAGTAGATCCAGTGATTACTTACAACTCAACTTTACCTCTTTATAATATTAGTATAGATATACACGCAGTTCCACTTCTCTAGTAATAACGATTAAAAATAGCATATGTCCAGGCTATAAATTATCTTCATTTCCACTCAAATACAATAAGGGCAGTGGTAGTCCAATGGTAACGCGTTCGTTTGGGAAACCGAGTTAAGCGGGTTCAAATCCCGGGTCTCGCACTCCTGATATTTTCATATGCGAATCATTTCCAACATGATTACCACTTGGCTTACGATGAAAGAAAACATCATGAGGAAACCTGCATGTCTGAAAGGACCTAGCCAGTTTTCAGAAGCCACGTGAAGTCTGCCAAGCCGCACTTGGCCAGCGTGGTTGACTATGGCCTTGAAACAGGTCCATGCCCGACAGTGGGACGTTGAAATATTGGAGAAAAGAGCTGACTACAATGAGTCTTTAGATAATGAAGAAACAAGGAACTTATTCCTTCACTCATTAAAAAAACTTTCGCATTTTTAATATTACTTTGATTATGTAAGAAGTGTGGTTTACATATTATTACCTTCTTATTTGTTTTTTATCGCCACTTAAGCCCATAACGCCTGATTCGAATGAAAAGAGTATGACACACTCGTAACCTAGCATGAATAAGATCACAGGCGCGATAAAGAATTTCCCGCGGGATGATTAAAAATTGCTATAACATAAGGTTTTCAAAAGAAATAATGTTGAATGAAATTTAAAAAGTACGGTAAATAATAATATTATATGGGAAAGTTTGCGTTTGTATTTGTGTGTGTATATTATGTGCGTATGTGTCTGTATATGTTGATCATTCACGCTAAAACGGCTAAACTGATATGAATGAAATTAAGTACACAGATCACCTGGAGTAATATACTATAGCATTCGTTAAGTACACCCGAGCGAAGCAAAGTCATGGTATTTTTTAGTTAATATTTTTTAAATTTAATATTAAAAATTATTGTGCATACAAACCTTCATCCATCCACCGATTTCCGTAACTTTAAATGAAGACTAGGATTTCGAAAAAATAGGCACTGTAAGTTCGTCTCGCATTTCAATATTTTTTATACGTTTTTATATTATTTACTTGTTTAAAAATAGATTTATAAATTAATTACATAAATAGATATTTTTAAAACAACGTTTCATACTTAATTCTATTTTTTGTGACTTAACTTCAGTAAAAAATGACCAACAAATTAAACATTATACATACAATTGCTATTAAAAAGTATGTATAATATAAGTTTTAAGCAAATATTACCAACAAAAACCTAAATCAAGTGTTGGACTTGTAATATTTTCCTGCACATAAGCTATCCCAATTTTACAAAGCATTCATAAGTATATCCCGTCACATTCTTGTGAAGAAGGCTTATTCCCGTCAGCTAATAAGTCCCGAGGGATGAAAAAATTTAAAGGCTTACTCCCTCATACGAGGGTGAATGTTCGACTAAGATAAGGGTACTTTTTGTCTCATAATACGAGGATCTTAATGTCGCCTTTGTTGAAATCATAAAGGGTTTAGGACCAGATTTGTTTGGTTATGTGATAGTTCAATGTAAGAGATGAAACGTAATACATTATTTTACTATTTATTCACATTTTATTTATAATAGTACATATATTATTATAGATAAAAATTATTTTAAAAGGTGCTAGGATATTTGATAAGCACTCAAAAAATATAATGGGGCCATATTATTTACTGAAATTATCATGAAAATTTCATATACAATTATGTTCGTGTTTTTAATGTTTCAATTTTGTTACCGCATTACGAGAAAACCACTGGACAGGTTTTGATGAAATTTGGTATGATGGTAGCTGATTATCCGGGTCAACATATAGGATACTTTTTATCGCGGGAAAGTATCTCATTTCTGAGAAAAATACAAAAACTGCATTGTAAGAGTATACTAATATGTAAAACCTAAAAATTTGGTTTTTGGTCATCTGAACGCGGGCGGAGCCGCGGGCAAAGCTAGTCTTATATATGTTGCAATACACATAAAAACTAGACATACTAAATGATGGGTTAGAACATGGCCTCCTGTAAAGTCGTTACACTCATCTTTATGGATCTGAGGGGTAGATAAAGAGAATACTCCTTTCGATCACACAAGACCTCCAGCCTCGTAGGTAAGTTCAGTTCTTGTTTACCAATTGACATTATAATATTTTATATTCTCTCAGTTAACTACAAACTTCACATACATCTATCTATAATACATATACATAGATAATAAAATTCTAACCGAATCGAATCTGTTCATAAAATGTTTTTTAGAAAATCTTATTGAAATTGTCATTATTATAGATACAGAGGCCAAATCTATAGTTTTTAGAATTTTTGTTTGTCTGTCTGTCTATCTGTCTTGGAACGCATCACTAGAAAATCACTACACAGACAATAGCTATCCGGGTCAACATACAGAATACTTTTTACTGCGGGAATATATCTCATCCTTGAGAAATCTATATTAACCGTCAAAACGTACCTTGGGACAAACCCGAGCGGAGCGACGGTATGTCGCTAGTTTTTTTTATAAATGTAGCCTACAGGTAACAAAAACAGACTGCTTATTGACGTCCAAATATCAAAAGCCCATATTGCTTATATTCTTAAGGAAAATGCTTATAAGTAACATTTTATAAATATAAAACCTTATGCCTTACCCACTTTTAAAAATTGGTATTGCCCACCATGCACATACTTATCCCCTAAATATTGTAAACTCTTGAATTGGAATTCGAATACGATGCTGTATTAAATGAATCAAATGAAGTCACCATTGAAGAGATCACCAGATTAGCTCGATGGTGTTAAAGTATAGCTATCCAAACACATAGCATTCATTCGTCCTTTTTAACGTCCCACTGTTGGGCACGGGCCACCCTTTAATACGAAGGGGATCAATCAGGCCATAGTCCCCCACGCTGACCAAGTGCTGGTTAGTGGACTTCACATGTCTTTTGAAAACTTGCTAGGTATTCTCTCAGAAATGCAGGTTTCCTTCATCGTAAAACAAGTGGTAATCATGTTAAAAAGGATTCGCACGTAAAAATACCAGAGGTATCAGACCCGAGCATTGAACCTGCTTCATTTGCTTTCCCAAAGAGCGCGTTATCATTGCGCTACCACTGCCTGCGATAATTTGACATACTTACAAAGTTTTTTTATTCGGCAAAAACAAGAAGTTTTAAATCCACTTCCGAGATATGATTACATAGTTTATTACAAGTGAAGCTAATAGAAGCGTATTAATAATAAAATTAAACTTTCTAAAGTATAGCGTTAAAAATATAAATCTTTTCTATTGATGATACAATAAATGATGTTATATTATTTGCTGCTTTTTGTTCCGTTACGTAGTAACAGAGCAACCAATGGATCTATATGATTTTTCACAGATATTTTTCAAATATAATATATGTTAGAGCTCAAGGCTGGTTCTAAATATATAAAAAAAAATGTCGGTATACAAAAGACTGTTAGTTATACAATGTACTCTTAATCCTTGCTGAAAGATGAAATCAAAAAAAAATTAGTAAGTAAAAGCAAAGAGAATATTCGTTAATCATACAAGCTCTAAGCCAGGTCCGGTAATGCTAATTTTTCATGATCAAATCTCATATTCAACTTCTTTTTAATTTTTTCATATATAATTTTATTGTCCAAATATCCTGCATTACAATGAAAATCGTTTTCAGACTGCTCTTATTAATGTTATTCGTTTATTGAATGATGTTTTCAACCTTACTATAAATTTTCACCAACGTGGTCTGCGCACGTTCATTTTATTAATAACGTTGCATAATAAGTGAATTTCGTCAGTAGTAATAAAATTTGTTATAAATTTAATATTTGTAATAAACTATATGTTTATATATAATTACATGTTGGGGGAAAAAGGAAAAGCGGGGTAAAGGTAGCCAATGCCACTTATTTGTCTAAATCACTCGGTGTCTCATTAATATCTTATAACTGCCTCGGTAGTCTAGTGGCTAGCATGTACGGCCGCAGATCTGGAGGTCCTGAGTTCGAGTCCCAGATCGGGTCAAGTTCAGTTATTGATTATTTCTGTCGAGGAATTCTCTATAACAGTCCAGAGTTGAGAAGTTGGCGGTGTATCTCCCCCGTGCCTCGGAGAGCACGTAAAACTATTGGACCTAAGCCTTAACTCTTTTCCTTTTCACTGGTCTCACAACCTTTTCATTGGTCATATCGAGTAGTTGTTCCACCGGAGTATGAGATTGACAGGAATAGAAAATTCACTTGTGTTTGTGCACATACTTGTGCACTATAATATCTCCTGCGCAGAAGGCTAGTCTCAATGAGATTGAACGCCGTTGCCGAAATCGATCGGGAGGGAGAATTAAATAACTAATGAAATAGTTTTGTATATATTTTAAGAAAGCAAAGGTGATGTTCGATAGTTTTAAGCTCCATTACCTGAAACAATGGGTCAGTATGAACTATAGGTTTAGACAGTACGGTGGAAACATGAGATCCTATTGCTATATATCCGCTTAAGGCAGATCAATTAAAGTCTAGGCCAATTTAATAGATACGTATCGGTAAGCTTCGTATATAGGTTCATCTCAGCTTATCTCTTATTCTGAGAAGGCTTACACTAAAGAGTGTTTATTATTGGAATTTAATCTCAAGGTAACTTTATCGCAATATCGTCAATAATATTTGCAATATTTTTTTATTGTATGAGATGATTTTTTTTCTATCAGTATACTAAGTTATTAGTATAGTAGAAAAATTTTCGTCTCTTTTCTTTAAAATATGGCGAAGCAAATAATATGGCGTACTCAATTCATCAGTATTTTTTTCTAGTATAAATTTTTTCTATAGTAATTTAACTAATTGAGGATCGATTTTCATAATTAATTTATTTAATACATACGTTATTTCTCAAGGATGGTTTCATATGAAATTAAAAAAAACGATCTCTATAGATTCTTGGGATATTTTTTTTAATTATGGAATTTGGGAAAACTTTTTAAGTTTTAAGTAATTTTGAAGGTGATTATTATATTTTTTTTTAATTGCTAATCAAGAGACAGCGTTAGTTTGTCGTACGCAACGATCTACCCTACAAATTCAACTTCCACAAATATATAGTCATGCCAAAACACAGCATAATATTATATATTATTTATTAATACTGTTAAGGAATGTTTAAAAGTTTCGCGATGAAAAGCCAAAAAGAACTTGAAAAATTGTCTTCGCAACTTTGACTACATTATTTACGTGAAAATGTATATTTGCTGCAGTTACCTTGGGAAGTTATAAAATGGGTAATTTTCAACAAAACTTACCTTATTATTTATTTCAATCTAAACTCTTAAATGATATTATGTAATAATATATATTATATAATATTACTATTACATAATAATATATATTATATATTGTTATGAAATAGTATAGATACTTAATAGCAATAAGATGACCTTTAAAACTTGTACTAATCCGACCTCGACATGGTATTAAGCAAAATTATTTCATACAAAAAGAATGTAAATTGTTTATGAAAATAATTTCAACAATAAATATACAAGTTACTTATATAAACTCTACAAAGGTAAAACAAATTGCTGCTACAAAAACCTCAATCAGAACAGTGCTTCTCAAACCAATTTGAATAAAAGCAAATGAGTGCAGCGAAAGCTAAATTTAAATGTACGTACTACATTAACATATTATGTAATTAAATTAAAATATTAAAATTTGGAAAGCTGTGATCTCGTGTAAAGGTAAAAACCGTTGAGCCCCACCATTATTCGTCCCCTCACTTCATTTGTACACGAACCACGTGCCATAGTTCTTTTCGAACGGAATTGCCAATAGTTGTTGGTAACAATTGAATTTAAGCCTTTTTTCCAGGTTACAGGTCACAATTTGGCATGGATTGTGAAACGCTGTGATTCTGGTATGGAGGTTCATAATATCGTCGAGACAATCTGGAAAGAAAAATTTTTTAAATATTTATAATAGAAAATTCATACTTTGCAGTAATAAGAAATACAAATAATTTACGATATTATCCATTATATCGATGGCAGATTAAAAATGAGTAGAATAAGTAAATAAAATACCTACCTACTAGTTTCAACAAATTTTAACTAAATTAAACATTATGCTATGTGCGTTTTATGTTATTCAGACCGTAACAAATATAATAAACCTATAAATTTTATAATTTCAAATTTAGTAGAAAGATTCAAAAATTCATATGCCACAGTAGAGCTAACCAAACTGTACCAGACGTGTGCTGTATTTGCTTATAAAATGCAAAAAACTAAGAATAAAATTATTTTTTACCTCTAATAAAGGAGCAACGAAATCGAGTTTTTTCTTCATGTAGATATTGCCATGATAACGTTTCTTGAGAAAATGTTTAGAACGTTGTAAAAGCCAGAACTAAATTTAATTATAAGACTTTTCGTTTACAAATTAATCATATTAATACAAAATTTTGAATACTTTCTTAGATTTACACGAATATTTGACATTTTATATAAATTCTTTTTGGATTTTGATATTTGAGCCTCTCCCGTGACCATGATTGTTGTAATAATTCGGAACGTCGAGGAACTAAAATCAAAATAAATTCGCAAAAAAATCCGAAAAATAGTTTAATTATAAAAAAAACGTGTGTGTGTACTTATGTACGCACGTAAGAAGTTATACTTCTTTGGCGTAACAGAACAAAAATAGCTAAAGATTTCATGCCGTATACTGCAACTCTCTGTTTGTTAAAGGCTAACTTTATCATGTCGCTTTCAGCTAAATTTATCATGTTGCTTTTTTTGGCTGTCGGTGAGCGCGCGCATCGTAAAAACTAAAAATTTTACTCTTATAATTTTTTCCAAACATGCCAAAACGAGTATAACTTCAAAAATAATTTAAAATATTGATAAAGGTCCTCGACACTTGTTATAAATTTAAAAATCCGTATGTTTGAACATGGTAGCACGTCTTGTAATGGCAAGTAAATTAAGTACCTATAGGTGCATGCGAAACTGTATGAAAAACTTAGTATCTAAAATTAAATAATATTTGTTCATGACTACACATAAAATTATATTCATATCTACTGAGCCATTACATGATTAATTGTCATGCATCAAAACTTTCACATTTAATATAGAAATTACATAGCACTTACATTTTAGTTTACAGTAGTAACAATATACGATACGATATGATTCGGTAATAATGACATAACAGATTTATAACTTTTATATATTAAACTACTATTGCCCGCGGCTCCGCCCGCGTTCAGATGACCAAAAACCAAAGTCTTAGGTTTCACATATTAGTATACTCTTACATTGCAGTTTTTGCATTTTTTCTCAGAAATGAGGTATTTTCCCGCGGTAAAGAGTATCTTATATGTTGACTCGGATAACTATACACCTAAGGTATCGCCATACCAAATTTCATCAAAATCTCTGTATTGGTTTTTCTGTGATGCGGTAACAGATAGACAGACAGACAGACAAACAGACAGACAGACAGACAGACAGACAGACAGACAGACAGACAGACAGACAGACAGACAGATAGACAGACAGACAGATAGACAGACAAAAGTTCTAAAAACTATAGATTCGGCCTCTGTAACGATAATAATGTCTATTTCAATAAGATTTTCCAAAAAATATTTAATGTACAAATTCGGCTTATTTACAATTTTATTAGATGTACGAGTGTAATATGAATATAAGTGTCAGTAACCTTTTTCAACAGTTTAATATATCTATTCTAACTATTCTAATGTTACTCTTTAATTCAAAAATTACTTAATGGATTTTAATAATTAATTTACTAAAAGAAAGCTATATTATCCAGAGTACTATAGACTATATAATATACTAATTGTTTTGTAAATTTAAGCCAACTATCATCGATATAGTAATCAGAAAAGGTACAGCATTCTGTTAATACTTTATAATCTAATGAAATTCACAGCGAACAACAGAACGTTCGACGATAGTGTGTGAAACGCACATTCCTGTTCCAGAATCTGAAAATCTTTGAAACGTTTCGTTTTGTATGGACGACGAGTTGTGTTGGGGTCCGTTGCGGCGTAGACTTTTACATCAATTTTCGTATTACCAATGGATTAAAACCGTGGCCGCACCAAAGTTTCGATTGGATTGCGCGACGCTTGCTATGAATCAATGTTATAAAATTTGTATTCAGGTAGCTCACCTACTTTACTCCCCTATAGGTTTAGAAGAATATTTGATGTTGCTACGTTTACTTTAAAAAACAGGGAAGTTTTCGAATCAAAATGGTAATATTGTCAACCTTTATGTGATATTGCGTACAACTTGTTATTATTGCTTTGGAAATAGTTTATAAGTGTATGTATGTTGGTATTGTTTCACAATTACTCTTATTTAGATTTAATATTGAGGTAAAAAATAAAAATTGATGTTATGCAAGTAAATATTTTTTCTGCGTTTTAATATAAATAAAAAAAAACAAATAAAATAAAAGTACCTTTGCTTCAACAAATTTCTTTTAAATAGCACTTTAACACCTGCAGGTAAATTTCTAAGAAATTAATTAAATTTCTAAGAAATCTATTGTTAACTGTAACGCCAGCGTGTCCGCGGTCGTTGAGGGATTCAAAAAAATTATTAGATTTAAATCGAATTTCAGAGTTCGAATTACAATACTATGTAATATTTCAATAGTTAGACATAAGTGAAAAAAATTCAACCAGACTTTCCGATACATTTAAAACCCATGCATATATAAATATGCAAAATATGCATGAAAAGATTAATATTTTACATGTATTCAAATTTTACAATATTATAATTTTTAATTAGTATGTGGGATTTGGACGTAAATATTTAATTTAAAAGTTATATTTTTGTGTCCACTTGCCTCTTTCAACACGTAACATTTTAAAAAAGCAGAATTTAATCGATTTTTTCCAAACATACTTGAGCTAAACCTACGCGCTTCCATAGAAAAAGAAGTTCGCGTATAATGTTGAATTAACGTAAATATATTATGTATACACACTGTTAAAGCCATAAGCAAGAATTAAATTTGATTATGTAAAAAATTATACCACATAATAAAATTTTAACAATCTGATGTCCTCCCCACCGATGTATCATACCGATGGTTATGGCGACCAATCTCATTGAGACTAGCCAACCGCGCAAGAGATAATGTTATTATTATAGTGCATAAGTGTAAGTGCAGACAGCGCATTCTAATCTTCTCACTCTCGCACTCCTGTGATATATGACGATTCGACATGACCAGTCAGAGATCACGCGCAGGACAGACGGGTTTATATGCTAAAATAGCTAAAAATGCAACCAGGCTAAGTCAACGTTAAGTACGTTTTAACGATTATTATATATTTCTCAGAAATGAGATATTTTTCCCCAGTAAAAAGTATCCTATATGTTGACCCGGATAACCAGCCATCATCATACCAAATTTCACCAAAATCTGTCCAGTGGTTTCCTCGCGATCAGTTCCCAGACACACAAAAGTTCTAAAAACTATAGATTCGGCTTCTGTATCGATAATAACGATTACTTCAATAAGATTTGCCAAAAAATATTTAATGTACAGATTCGACTCACAATTTTATTATATATGTATGTATAGATGATAAGTCTATCCAGCAAATCAAAATTTAAGAATGACCTAATAAAGCTTCTATAATAGCCTAAACTCATGAGAAACATAATGAGTAGGTTATCTAATATTATCTACAGATAATAAAATAAATAAGAGTGATCTAATTTTTCAGTCCGCGATAAAACTTAATTTGCCTCAACAAGTTTGAACAGATGACTCATATTACAAGTAATGTCACATACTAGGTGATTCAACTATACATATAAAGAATCATAACGTTAAAACTTATAAAAACATCTGAACTAATATCTTATCTATATGCAAAGTCAAAACAATACGACTGTTTTTCTTTTTTTTTTGTTTATTAGCTACTAGCGGTTCACCCGCTCGCTTCGCTCGGGTTCGCCTATAGAAAAACAAAAACAAATCTATCCCACGGGAACCGTATATTTTTCTGGGATATAAAGCCTATTATATATATTATATTAAGTAATTAAAATTTTGAATAAATTATAATGTTAATATTAATTAAGTATAATATTAATGTTAGTAATTAATTTATTCATTAAAATATATAAATTACGTAAGTTTTAGTACAGATTTGTCAGAGATAAGATATTTATCCGCAATAAAAAATATCCTATATGTTGACCGGGATAACCAGCTAGCTATCATCATACCAAATTTCATCAAAATCTGTCCAGTGGTTTTCCCGTGACTCGGCCTCTGTATCGATAATAATGATTATTTCAATAAGATTTTCCAAAAAATATTTAATGTACAGATTTGCCCTGCTTACTTACAATTTTATTATATGTATAGAAGATATTTTATTGTATGCAGATATATGCAAATTTTAAATGCATTTTTCGTAGTGTTTGTGCGTTAATTACTTCACTTTATAATTGTAGGAGTGGCGAAATTAAATCAAGGCAACAACAGAGTTTTTATGAAAATTGAAATTATTTCTAATCAATCTCACGCCAATGAAAATTGAAACATCGAAAATATTTGAAGGTTATTAGGCTTAGAGCTATTTAAAATAGTAATTTAATCTGCTACTTACGACCTACTATTAACGAAATCTCAATAAATTCGTGTAGATTTATAAAATATTAATTCTGTAACATGGATTGCTTTCACGGCTTGATAGAGTTCAAGTCCTACGTAGGGCATATCTCTTTCTTCTTCTTCTCTCTAATATATAAAATTCTCGTGTCACAGTTTTCGTTGCCATACTCCTCCGAAACGGCTTTACCGATTTTTACCAAATTTTATATGCGTATTCAGTAGGTCTGAGAATCGGCTACTATCTATTTTCCATACCCTTAAGTGATAAGGGTGGCCCACGTTAGGGACGAACCCAAGCGGAGCGAGGGTGAGTCGCTAGTATTAATATATGTATTGATTTTTTAAGAAATTCTTGGCTACAACTTTAATCTGTTCAAGTTGATAGTTTTACTGAACAATGAGTGTGAAAGGAATGTAGTGCATCTGTATATAACACCTGTGTGCTCCTTGCTACTGCTCTGAAAAAAAATCTTTAGAAGATATTATAAGGTGTATTAAATATTTCTATTTTCAAAATAAATAAAATGTACAATGGTTATTAAAAAAAAATGTAGCCTACAAAAATAGTAAATTTTCTCAGCTGGTGGTACTGTAAAAATAAACGCTTATGATGTCACTCTACAATCTACATGCAATGTCCAAAATATGGTGAAATAAAAAAGAGAACCGCTCGATCCTCCGCATATATCAGACCAGCGAAAATAGGTTAACCGGTGTTCGATACTCTTGAAATGACTACCAAAATGCTAAAATTTTAGTATAAATATGTAAGTTTTAACCGACTTCAAAAAAAGGATGTTATCGACTAGTATGTATGTATGTATATGTACCTAATATTATGGGAACTGCAATATGATATCATATATGATAATCTATTAGGGCTTCCAAACAAATATATACATTATTGTAGACGGACACTTATACTATACGTACACACGTATGTATGTTTGGATGTATGTATGTTTGCCCACGCTTTCTCCGAAACTATTGATCGTATTATGTTTTTATTGGCTTATATTTACTTAGACAAGTTAGTTAATCTTGCCAAATTTTTAGTTATATTTTTCTATATACATATCGATATACGAGTATATGTATTTCTATATCTTACTTCGACATTTGCAAGGTAGAATATTGTAACTCGGTACTATAGTAATATTGAATTTGGACATTATCAAGTGTAATATACCAAACTAATTCCTATCTATTATTTTACACTATCTAAATATAAAGTTACAATGTTGTTCTTAGCAGGTGTTGACTTATTTATGTGTCCTTTTTTCATTAACCAATATAAATATGCTTGATTTCTTGTGTGTCTCAGTGTAAGATTATCAGCTCTTTTCCAAAATGATGTACGGCATTTTGGCGTATGATTACTCGATTGCGATTGCGTAGGGGGGTTTTTAAAATTTTTAATTTATAATTATTATAGCATGCTTTCCACTCCACTTGCCATAAAGAAAAACATCGTTAAAAAACCTAAGTCTGAGGGCACTTAGAAATTTTTTGAAAGTTTTGGAAAAATTCAATAGTCCACTAATCTGCACTTGGCCAGCGTCGTGGGATATAGCCTGATACCCTCGCATTGAAAAGAGGCCTGTGCCCACCAGTGAGATAAAATGGACTCAATACACAATATATACCTATGTATAATCTGTAAAAAATATTTCGAACATTTTGTGTAATCATTATTTCTCATTCAAACGTAGGCTTATAGTATTTACAGAAATATAAAGCGACAATAATGAACAAGTATAGAGCCGTTCTTTTAGACCTTCATAATGTAACCATTACTTAGAGCATCGCGTTGTTTCATAACGTTGACGGGAAATCAACGTTTATAAGTACACATTACAAGGAAATCGTTTACATGTCAGTTATCTTCGCAGATACGTTAAATATGTTAAATACTTCATAGATTTTTCACTTTAATTGAATTGAATTAAATTCTTTATTTAAGATTAAAACAGTGGGTCTGTGTGAGCACCACAAAACCTACTTATTACTTGGTTACAAAGTATTAATATAATGGAAATTTATATATATATATATATATATATATATATATATATATTATAAACTTGAATCCTACTATTAAAGTAAAAATATCATTACATTTCGTCTTGTTTATAAGAACTACGAACTACTAAGAGCTAGATGCATAACGAACTGACAGAATTAGCAAACATACTTTATATTACTTAGAAATAAGAAAATATTCTGTTAAAATTCACAATATATAAAAACGACCTTTTTGTGTTTATATATCTGTATTATAAACAAAATTCGTTTTAAATAACAAATTAAACAAATTACATATCACGTCATTGTTGTTCATCTATGCCATCATAAGTAGTTAAAGATTTGCCTAAGATTGCTTTAATCCACATTTGAGATAAAGTACAAGGTTTGAGATAAAAGAATTGTTGTTGACATTTTGTTCGTTTGTTTGTCTATTAGTCATTACTTACAAACACTGGATTTGTATACAGTACTTCATGCCCCCCCCCTCTCCCCCCTCTCCTCCTTCCGCCATACTAGACTAGGATCTTTAAATATTTAATGTAGGTGGGTTAAGGCTGTAGTCCCCCATGCTAGAAAAGCGTGAGTTAGCAGACTTTACACGTCTTCGAACACATCTTTTTCAAATGTGCCATTTTGAAAACTTGCTAGGTTCTCTCAGACATGGAAGTTTCTCACAATATTGCCTGCACCGTTAGACAAGGTATAATCATATTGTAAATTGTACAATAAGCTGTTGATGTAATTATATATAAATAAATAAATATTGTAAATGTTTCGCATAATATATATAACAATATCAGAAATGTGAAAACCAGAATTTGAACTCACTTCATTTGGCTTACAAAGCGAACATGTTACCACTGGGCTACAAATGCGCTCAGTCTTAGGAAAACTCAATGAATCTAGTGATGCGAATAAACAATAATTTACAATGTTAAAAAGAATATTGTAATAGGTATAATATTGTATGTTATTTAACGCCAGTTCCTTATTATTCATATGTACATTGTTTTCTGGACTTAATGGGAACAAATATACATATGGTAAAAATATAGTTTTCACCCCACGCGTGAATCGAACCTATAAAAAACCGAATCACATACCCAATAATTTTGTCAAAGTTTTAAATTAATATTTAACGCTTGAAAAACTCAAAACATAAGTTAAATTGGCACCTGCGACCTCAGTATCTACAATTCAAGTCTCCGTAGAGTGCAACGAAGTATAGAGATATTATCATTATTTTATAATTGTCTGGCTTTGTCCCACGGGTTTGCTTATAAATCAATAAAATGGTATTAGAATATGACGCAGCAATATTTACATATCGTTACAACTATGCCTTAATGAGAGAAAACACTATTAAATTTAGCTTAGCATTATAAATGCTTAAGATTACTTGAGAGAGCCACGATAAAATTTAAATATAACAACTATTTGTATATAATAGAATATCAGTTTGGAGTCGTTTCATAAAAATAACCATTTTCGATATTTGATAATATAATAGTGACGGTCAGTGCGCATCACAATTATAATCATCCCATGTTTTTATTTTACTTCTTATTTCCATAAAACTGTGTTCGTTGTAGCGTGGCGCGTGCGCACTAGTGATGGCTTACTTTAGTTCTTCCAATGCACGGGCTTTTATCGAGTATAAGCTTTATATATATATATATATATATATATATATATATATATATATATATATATATATATATATATATGTCGTATTTTGACGACACGTTTACTACTACTTACTACTACCCTACTTGCTGTGCCAGCGGTCACGGGTTCGAGTCCACCTACTCATGTCCAGTACTCCAACCATAAGTGTTTATATTTATAATATGAATGAATTTAAAGTTATATATGTGTAGTGTATCAACTATCTGGTATCCATAACACAAGCCTCGTAGCTTACCATGGAACTACATGGTGCTGTGTGTTAATATTCCAACATATTAATTTTATTTATTTAAATGTAATATAGCAATCTGGTTATTATTTTTATAGAGCTTAAAAAAGCTATTATTATCATTACCTAGAATATTATGTTAGGTAACATAAGTTACCTAATATTATACTTTAGGTATCTTATATAATTATAGCTAACTTACGTAAAAAAATCGTTATTTGCAGATAATTCTGTATTACATGTTCATGTTTTCGCTGTAAATTTAACACAAAAATATCAAAGGAATAATCAAAAAACCGGTACACTGCATACGTTTTAAAACGAAATCGCTTTTAATTGTTGACTATAAAAATTATCAAGTACCTTAATATAAAAAAATTAGCATACAAATGGTATTTTTATCAAAATAATTAAACGCGCATCACTATAGCACCTGCGATCGTCAGTTGTTCGTGTAGTGCGCATGCGCACGACCGCCTCTAACCGCCTCGCGTTAAAACGAAAATTAAATTTATATGGCAGTGGTGACTCGACCGTTTGGTGTTGTTCCCAGTGTGAGAGTCAACGGTCGAAAGGCGAGATCATCTCAAAATGGCTGGGTAATGTTAATAGTATTTAACAAGGTCAAAACTAAGAAAACTCTTGATCTTTCAATACCATCTTTACTTTATTTGTCTATTGTTCTTTTGAAATTTGACATTTGTGTTACCGGAAGTTGTCTTTTTTTCATAGAATAATATTTTTTTATAAAATTACTGTTTTTTAAAGAAAAATAGTGTTGTTATATAAGTGTTTTAACATAAATTGATACAATAAGGTTACGTTAGCCATGAAACATGCTATAAATATTGATAGTAAATATTGTAGTAGGTAGGTAGTAAGTACATATTTTAACACGTTTGTGATGATTTTTTAAGTGGAAACACACTGAAAAACTTTGTTAACCTTCAAATATGAGTTTGAGGTACATTTTGCATATTTAAAAAACTGTTAAATCTAATTAGTTAAATTTTACAAGCATATTTTGTTTAATATGCAAAATTTACGAATTAAAATATTAAATTACCCGCAAAATAACACATAAGTGTCTTGTATTTCATAAGGTTGTATACGATTGTTGATTTTATGTTTCTTTTTCCTCAATGAGGAAGCAAGTACATTTTCTTATGATTCCACATATTACTTATAATTATATAAAAGTAGTGTATGTTAGAACGTGACGCATGACCGCTGTACAGGTGAAAGAAATTTAACAAACCCACTGAGCACTCAATATGGTATCAGGTACAGTAACAATGAGCTTATTTTGTAGAGGTAGCGCATTCGATGCCTTTGCGATGCAAATATCTGTAATTCCTTGTCCTTTGCTTATAATGTATTCTAAACATAACTAATCTGCTACTTAGTTCAAAAAGGATTTTGTCATAATATACTGATATTATTGTGAACTTACAATTTGTGGCATACGAATCGAATTACACGGTTTATTTTATTAGGTACGCTAAATAAATAAAGGTCTTTATATAATCAAATAATTTTAGTGTATGTGTTATATATCACTGTGAAGCTGGGTTACGGTCACGGACATTCCGGGATGCTAAAATTCATAATTTTATATACTATTAATATAATGATTATTTAGTTGGTTCACGCGGAACCAGATTTAGAGTTTTGATAATATCAGTTACCTTTAAAAATAACAAAATATGAGTAATTTAAAGATGATTCAATTAATAATTATTCATTGTATAAGTAATTAGTTTGAGCAATTATTCGAAAATATAAAAAGAAATGTGAACTGTTTTAATTAATTGGACTACAATCTTGGTATGAATAATTAAAATATTATTTAAATTATAAATCTACGGATACTTTACCGGTATGTTAGATAACCAAATGCATAAAAACGCATATTATTAGCAGTTATTTATATATTTAGTTATTATGTATCCTATGTCCTTCCCCGCGGCTTAAACTATCTCTATACCAATTTTCATTAAGATCGGTTCAGCCGTTTAGCCGTGAAAATGTAACAAATCAACAAACACACAGAGATACAACAACACACAGAGATACAATTCAACAACTTATAACTTTTTAGTTTTTGAAAAAAAAACTTATAAATAATCTAATATTTAGTTAAAAATAAATCTAATATTTCAAATAAGCATAAATTATATATTAATAATATATATTAATAAAATTGAGTAAATTATTGAATAAAAAAAACTGAATTGAATAAATGTAAGATAATATAAGAGTATAATAATAATAATACCAGTATTTTGAATAATTCCAATTTAACAGTAAATACTTCTGAAGATGTTTTATTAAGTTTAAATTAGTACGGTATGGTTAAGACCTTAACTTATTTTTCTCTTTTTATCAGAAATAAAATAACATTTATTGACTAATCACGTACTACTAACAACTCACATAACACAATATAATCAATCAAAAGAAAACAAAAATATATACATTAATTAATATGTTAAATATTATTGTTTACATAAATAAATTCGATTCTACGTCCAGTACACTTTTATACGTTTCTAAATCAATCTTGGCAGCGATGCAATAGAAATTAAAAGTAACTCAGCACTTATGAGAGGGAAATGTAACACGCGATGGCCAAGCAACATCGTTCAGAGATAAACTAAGTAAGAACTAATGTGAAATTAAGCTATAAGCCCATCAGATAGATGACATTTCGATATTATTATTTGTTACTTACCATTAGTTCATGAAAGTTTTACTTTAACTCTATTTTAATATACTACTAGCGACTCACCCCCGCTTCGCTCGGGTTCGCCCCTACTTACGTTTAGCGTTTAGTATAGATTTCTCAGAGATGAGATATTTTCCAGCAGTAAAATGTCATATATGTTGACCCGGATAACCTGCTATCACCATACCAAATAACAACAAAATCCCTCCAGTAGTTTTTCCGTGATGCGGTCACAGAAACACAGAAACACAGACAGACAGACTAAAATTCAAAAAGCTATATATTCGGCCTCTGTATCGATAATAATGTCTATTTCAATAAGATTTTCCAAAAAATATTTAATGTACAGATTCGGCTTAGTTACAATTTTATTATAATATGTATAGATTTATTAAGAATGAACATATAGGTATGTTTGTACACAGTAATCTCTGGAACTACCGCTCTTATTAGAACAAATATTTTACACTAGATTTTCGTGCCTGTTAAGTAAAGATTATTATTTATGTATAGCTAACATATGTATCTGACTGTCTGTTTATTACTTAAAATTACTTAGTACTTAATAATCGCTGTAGGGATATCATTAAGAAGAGAAGATTATTTTTATGTATATTTTGTAAAGTGGTATTTTCATCTTAAAAAACCGATTTCAATACGTTAATAAAATTGCTTTATAGATACAGAGTTAAATCATGAAAGTCTTCGAGTTCTCCATAAATAAGACGATAGTTATACGGAGTAGGTTTCAAACAAAAAAGTTTAAAAGTTTCTATTCCTCAAACTATTTTCTTTTTTTTTGTTTGGTAGCTATTAACGAGCTTTAGTATTATATGCAAAAAAAATAGTTTTTTTATAGATAGGTAAATTCTATTCATATAATATTTTATACGAACATGAAACTAATTTTCGTTATTTTTTTTAAATGAAAATTAATTTTTTTTAATTAATTTACGTGATAATTTTAAGTTGGTGTAACTTTTTGCTGAAATGTAATTATAACAAAACGCATCTGTATAACGTAGTATATTAAAAATGTAGCAAGCCATTATTTTGCCCTACATTAAAGGGAGATTCATTGCGTGTCCAAGAAAACATTCCATGCGCTCGTTACGCTCTACTCCCTCCCATTTGAAAACGACTCCTATTGAAGGAGAAATTAAATTTAAAATGTTCTGCATATTAAATTTAAAATCAAAAACCTTATAAGAATCGTAAAAATCTAATAATCCTTAATAATTGTAAAACTTTATATCACACTTTAAAATGACTAAGTTACAATAAACTACAAACAAAAGATCGATAATATCAATTAAGTATGTTTCGATCGATCGATATCATAAAAATAATATAATCAATGTAAATAAAATATTTATATTACTACTTCGTATTACAATCAAAGGGGTTTTGAAAGGAAAAATAAAATATTTACGCCCAACTTTGTAAACGAAAGTAATTAGAAGTTTGCCCTAAAATCATGATTTAATAATGAGCAATGTAATTAAAGAAGAGCTATTATATGCACTGCTATGACAGTGTACACGTTTCCATTGTGAAAGATCAAAGTAAAAATTGACAAGTTTCATTATTATTGTTTATTTTATTTAAAATGTCTGCTTTCCTTAATTCGTTATAATCTATACATAGGTATAATAAAATTGTAACTAAGCCGAATCTGAACATTAAATATTTTTTGGAAAATCTTATTGAAATAAACATTATTATCAATACAGAGGCCGAATCTATACTTTTTAGAATTTTTGTCTATCTGTCTGTCTGTCTGTCTGTCTGTTACCGCATCACAGAAAAACCACTGGAAGGATTTTGATAAAATTTGGTATGGTGATAGCTGGTCTGGGTCAACATATAGGATACTTTTTACCGCGGGAAAATGTGTCGTTTCTGAGAAAAAATACAAAAACTGCAATGTTAGAGTATACTAATATGTAAAATCTAAGAATTTGGTTTTTGCTCATCTGAACGCAGGCGGAGCCGCGGGCTATGCTAGTCTTATATATATTTATAATTTTTTGCATGAATATTTTCAAACATAACAACGCTTATCAGTTAATGGCCTCCAATAAGTTGACCTTTGTAAAGAGAAGGACACTTAAATACTTAGCGCATGACAAATATTTCATATTTTCATATAAATATTTAGTATTTACCCCTAACGGGATTCGAACCCTCTATATCTCCCTGCGCGGAAACATAATGGCACAACGTAGAATATCCACTATTGAAATATGCATCGCTGCTACTTATGAATAATGCCTGGCCGAACACACCCCGAAGTATGCTAGGCAAGATTAATTTCTATCTAGGTTAAGACTTATCTAGTCTTATATTACAAATGCCTGTCTTAAAAAGTCATAAGTCCAATTTCCAAGTAGAAAAAATATTATTACCAGCATTCTCTATGGTATATGTTTATGGTTATTTGATTAAGAGTAAGAGTATCTATTTCATTAAATAATCTCATGGGAAACTTAATGAAATAGGATAACAAGTTAAGGAGTGTGTGTAAATTGTCACGTTTGATTGAAGCGGTGTTACGTCAAGGGATATCAAACATAGAAATAATAGATTATGATAGTGATAAGCAGTGGCAGCCCAGTGGTAACGCGCTCGGTTTAGATCGAGTGAAGCCGGTTCGCATCCAGGGTCACGTTCCTCTGATATTTTCATGTGCGAATTTTCAACATGATTACTACTTTTCTTATGGTGAAGGACAACATCTGAATGTTTTAGAGAACCTAGCAAGTTTTCGAAAAACATGTGAAGTCCGCCAACCCCCACTTAGCCATCGTAGTGGAGTATGACCTGACCCTAGGGAAACCCGTGCGGCATGCCTATCATTGGGACGTTAAAAATGGCTGTATATAAGATATTGAGATATTTTTACGTATCTTTAGCCGTAAATTGGTAAAATATAGATACCATGGTAGGTACCCAAATGGGGAATGGCAAAATTCACAAGACTGTTTACGGTTGTACTGTTTCATCTGACTTAACTACAAATATATAATACTAGCTATCATCATACCAAATTTCATCAACATCTGTCCAGTGGTTTTCGGTGGGTTTGTGATCCTTTCTCAGACAGACAGACAAAAATTCTAAAAACTATAGACTCGGCCTATATATGGATAATAAATAATAATGAAATATTTCAATAAGATTTTCCAAAAAATATTTAATGTACAGATTCAGCTCAGTTAGAATTTTATTATATGTATAGGTTTAAAATTGTAAGCTATAATTATATCTACTTATAATAATAATTAATTATTATTATTATTTATCTTATATTCATTTTTTGTTAGTATCTTTTAATTGAGATAAAAACGCGAAGAAAAATATTAATAACGACATTATTATGAAAATTAACAACATAAATCTAGTGCTACTCAGTCTTTATGTTACACCAAAAAAATCTAATTATATTCTAAAATATTTTCCTTAATAACTATGTACTCGTCGTTTAAAGATGAATAATATTTACAATTAAATTTAAAATTTTCAGTAGAGATACGGTTGTTAGTAAAATTGTATATAAAATGTAAAAAAAAACTTTGCAAAACTTTTAAATCATTTTATACACAACAAAATATATCCAGCAAAATTAATTCAAAAAGACTTAGAGAATAAAAAACTATAAATCTGTTATTTTGATTTATGAAAAAGAAACATCGATATATCTACATTCACTTCACTATTTCACATATTATTATTTACATTTAATTCCACATACTGTGCCTTTCATATATATTACACAAAATCATTTTTATACATTTTTTACAAAAGTCATCAGAGGTCAAAGCTAATTGGCTAATCTGTTGTTGAATTGTTCTAACAAGTTGAGGATTTACAATAATGAAGGCGGAATGACCGTGAAATTAAAAAGTTCTTTGCCCGCCGGTTTCAGGAAATGACGATATGTGATTTTTTTTTGCTTAAAGAATTTTTGCCTTTTGTTTAAAATTCACAATACACTCATACAAAAATTACGAACGTAACGTGCAGTTTTCATTTGAAAATCTTAACACCTTCAGGTAAATTTCTAAGAAATTAATTACAATTCTAAGAAATCTATTGTTAATTGACACGCCGGCGTGTCCGCGGTCGTGTAGGGATTAACACAAAAAAATATTAAATTTATATTGATGTTTGTGCGAGTAGTTTAAAAGTCCACATGCACTATTTTTAAGAGACTAATGTCCGGTTTCACTAACAACCCATAAGCTACCACCCACGAATGGGATTCATAGCTTAAAAGTCCCCTAAACTAGCCCCTAAATTAAATTTCGTTTTACGATCGTCTTTAATCCCATATTTCGAGCACCTAAATTTAGGGGGTCTTTTAGTATTTAGGTGACCCCTAACTGTCAGTAAAACAGAAACTGTCCCCTAACAGCCCCCTAACCATGCTTAGGGGATCCCTTAAACTTAGGTGAGTTTGGTGAAATCGGGCAACAAAGTACTTGTTATGATACTAGCGACTTACACTCAGGTGCGTCGCTTCTGTATGTCTACAGGTGGCATACGTAAATGCATTTCCCAACATTAAAAAGAAAAGGTGCGTCCCCCCCACATGGGTGTCTCTCTTTGATTCCCCTGCACATATGCAATAAGTAGTTACAAGTATTGTAAATAAATAAGAAGTTGGGACATTAACACACAACACCATCTAGTTCCATGGTAAGCTACGAGGCCTGTGTTATGGATACCAGATAGTTGATACACTACACATATTATATGCCTTTAAAAATACTTACATATTATAA
This sequence comes from Brenthis daphne, assembly GCA_947093115.1. NCBI lineage: Eukaryota > Metazoa > Arthropoda > Insecta > Lepidoptera > Nymphalidae > Brenthis > Brenthis daphne. The sequence continues at coordinate 3,231,273 of OX352471.1, forward strand.
ATATAAACACCCATGACTGGAGTACAAACATTCCTGTTCATCACACATATCAATGCACCCAGCGGAACTCGAACCCGCGACCGCTGATACAGCAAGTAGGTTCACAACAAACTGAGCCAAACATGTCGTCAAAATTAAATAAAAGTTAAACTATATATGCTTCCAACACATATTTACATATACTTATACAAAGTTTCGCATTTTAGCAGTCCGATTGCAGGTTGATTTTAGTTAGCTTTTTAGTGTATAGTAATTATTAAAGTAGCAGAACCTACGACCTTTGCCTATATAAATGCCTTACACCCTCATTTTGCCTAAGATATGACGAATAGCTACAATATACACATTATGTTATAGTGGCTATTAATTAACATCGTGTTTAGGTAATTTCAGTTAGGTTTTGCTAAAGTATTTGTTAGGCTGTTATGTACACCGTACAACTAATTTACTGATATTAACTGCATAGTAATTTACTCTAGTACGTTACCTATTAATTGCGACACGGTTTTAAAAAATATATAATATTAATTCGGTCATATTCATTCGGTCTTGCTGGGTGCCTAACAGTAGCCTGTAATATGTTTTCCAGGCCATAATCTATCTTTGAGTGTTAATTTTATCCAAATCCGTACAGCCGTTTCAACGTGGAGAAGTAACAAATGTACACACATGTACAAACTTTCGTATTTACATATTATTATATAGTAGTCCGATTATTGTCAAAAGAATTTATATATTGTAGTATAAATTTTAAAGACAATAATTAGACGAATTTAGTACTTGGGATGCGACCCCTGAGCATACATCAATTTGTGATCTATTTCAGGTATCAAAATATATTATATTTGCTTTGTGCATCTTCTTCGAAAATATCTGATTAGGTATCAGTTCTAAATAAAAACCCCCGTTTAGTATTTTTTTACATGTCAGTGCCTGGAAGTCGGTTTTTTTTTAGTTTTTGTTTTTCCATTTTTAGTATGCAGACCTAATAAACAGGTAATTTGTAAGAAGAAAGTTTTTTAATAACATATTCGATTAAGCAATTTATTTAAAAATATAATTTATTTGTTGACTTTTTTTAAAACCGCTCGACCGATTTTAATAAAATTTAAATGGGACCACCTGTAAACCCTTTGAAACAAAAAAAAACCAAATCGGTTCAGGCATCTTTCAGATCTTCAAGTAATCGGTAAACGTGATGAATTGAGAACCTTCACCTTTTTTGGAGGTTGATTAACAATAAATTACACTATTATGCCATTTTTAAATTCAGTTATTAATGAGAGACTCAAATGCGAATCTAATTGTTACATCGAACAGTTGAAAAGCTATAAATTTAATTAGCTAAATATATAATGTATTCTTTGAAGAAAGTAAACGATCCGTACATGGCATAATCGAGAGTAGCATAAATAGCAAATCACACTATTATTTTAGTTTTCGACATTTATTTTAGTGGACTCCGTCGATAAAATTCTTTAGCCTTAAGCTATAGTATGTGAAGTGTCAGTATATAGTGGTAGATGAAATGGTGTGAGATATTCGTGAACATAAAAAGCCATGTACAGACGGGTCGTTATGTATGTAAATATTATAACCTATACATATAAAAAAATGTTACCTGAGTCGAATTAAATATTTTTTGGAAAATCTTATTGAAATGGTCATTATTATCGATACAGAGGCCGAATCGATAGTTTTTAGAATTTTTGTCACCACTGGACGGATTTCGATTAAATTTGGTATGATAATAGCTGGTTATCCGGGTGACATATAGGCGACTTTTTACTGCGGAAAAATATCTCATCTCTGAGAAATCGTATCGCTAGTGTACTATATTATGTTTTATATAATAAAATGTGATCTATGTATATTATAAAAGTGAAAGTAATTCTTAAAAGTCGCTGATTCTATATGTAAGAAGAGCATATCATAAATACAAATTTTTATTCTTAACCGGAATTTACAAACCGGCAACAATAATGACAGTGTACCGAGAAACAGCTGTTCAATAGTGTTTACTTTAGAATATTTACTCACTATGATTTGAAACCGGTAAAAGTTTTCATAACATTGTCACCCAGTATTGCGTCATATAGATGAATTGTCAAACGATTTAGTATTTTTCTCTATTGCATTGCTTGATTTTAGAGACGTTACCATGACATCTGCTTTTTGTCATACTAATAACTGCCAAAATATTATGTTAGATCTACACGTAGTTAAGAAATCCATACTAATAAAATATAAATGTGAAATTGCGTTTGTTGGTTTGTTTGTTTGCTTATTTGTCTGTACTTCTTCGAAACAGAATGACCGATTGGCGGGATTGTTGTGTGGAGATAGTTGAAGGGCTGGAGAGTGACATAGGCTACTTTTTACCGCGGAAGATTATTTTTCCCACGGGAAATCACGTTATAATACCAACCACAACTCATCATACCTATGTAAATATGTACGAGTATAGTCTATTTATTCCATATTAACCGGCAAAACGTACCCAGAGACAAACCCCAGCGAAGCGAGGGTGAGTCGATAATTTCTTATAAATAACTTAGAGCATAATATTAGAACACACTATACTTATTTATAAAAAGTCACATTATACTTAAGCATAAAAAGTTCAATTAATACTGAAAGTAAAAACTACATAGTTGACCTGAGAGATGTTGCCTATACTTAAGTTCTATATTTTATGATGTTCAACGTCATATAAAAATATAATTATATTGGAAGCAAGGATTTTCATTTTGTCTCGATTTTTTTTTATTTTCCGGGCAAGTTTTTATATTTTCCCAACCTTATTCGGATTATTACGAAAGAAACGCATAAACACATAAAGCCAAATCGGTCCAGCCGTTCTCTAGTGATGCGCTAACAAATAACATTTTATTTTTATTATTATCGAGACTACTTCACTTTACTTCACACACCAATGTTAGTATTGTCATTTATTCGACTAAAGGAGTACGGAAAAAAAATATAAAAAAAAAATACAACAAATCTCCCATATGTCAAAAAGTGTTCAGTCCTCAGTGTGAACATCTCTTTTTAAACTAATCAATTCTCAATCTCTGCCGTGTCTTCTCCATTTTCCACGACATTGGCGAAGTATATTCTTCCCAAATGGTACGCCACAGAATAAAGAACTTTGAGATAACACAAAAACATACATATGATTTTAAATTAATTTTGAGAACTGAAAAATAATTGGATTATATAACAATTAGGTAATATCAACAACTGACGTAACCAAAACGTTTAAAATCATTTAAAAGACAATTACAAAAGACATTACTATGCAAATAATCTTGATTAAAGCTAATATAAAATACAACATATTCTTGGCTATTACTTTTATATGATAATAATTATTAGTAGCCAATATTTTATTATTAGCTACTTATATAATATATTGCATACTATTAATAGTTTTGTTTAGTTTTAAGTGACTAGGTTTTCTAAGTTCTCTTTTTAGACTTACTTAAAATTATATAATTTATTAGAAAATTTATATCATGTAAATTTAGAATAATGCTGAATCTGTGACTCAGCACAGAACAGAACAGAACAGAAAATAAGGAAATAGTATCAACAAAGTGTGGGAATTTAAAATCGAAAAAAATAAATTAAAATCGGCTAATCTGTTTAGACGCTACAATGCCACAAACAGATATGCACGCATATATACAGATACACACGTAAATTTTATAAATCCCCTCTTTATAGGGGGGTTAAAACGGGTAAAAATGATCTCCTCGTTTTAAATACAAACATACACTTATAAAATTTGCTTTGTCAGTCTTTTACTTCGCAATGGCCCAAATACGCTACGCAGCTTTAGTTACTTTCAATTTACAAATACCTTTCGAGATTTGATCTAGAAAGATAAATGTTATAAAAATAAAAATCCGACAGCGTTACAACTAAAAAGCGAACTAAAAAATATGAAATTGAAGAAGAAATATAGTACTATACAGACAGATATATTATGTATATACATAATATATCTGTCTGTATAGTACTGTCTGTCTGTATAGTACGTATATACGTAGCAAGATTCACGGCAAGTTTAAAATACGTTTAGTAATACGTTTAGAGTGGGACATACATACATACAGGACAAACACATTACCCTCCTTCGGGGTTCTCCGCATTCGGATAAAAAGCAGCATAGTTAAGGCTATACTCGAGACTAATATTCTCCATTTTTTGGAGAAGCTCCTCTAAATGGCGAATACTAGATGCGAATCCGTCGGTCCAGTTTTCTAGAGTGCGTCTAGTTATTATTTCTATATAGATGCTAAAAACTAAATATTATTTTATACCAGGTACATAATACAGTAGAATGCATACATATAATAAAATTGTAACTAAGCCGAAACTGTACATTAAATATTTTTTAGAAAATCATATTGAAATAAACATTATTACGATACAGAGGCCCAATCTATAGTTTTTGGAATTTTTGTCTGTCTGTTACCGCATCACAGAAAAACCACTGGAGGGATTTTGATGAAATTTGGTGTGGTGATAGCTGGTTATCCGGGCCAACATATAGAATACTTTTTACCGCGGGAAAATGTCTCATTTCTGAGAAAAAGTACAAAAATTGCAATGCTTATACTAATATGTAAAACCTAAGAATTTGGTTTTTAATCATCTGAACGCGGGCAGACCCGCGGGCAACGCTAGTCATATATAAAATCATTTTCATAGTAAAACATAGGAAAACTTTCGAAAACACATACCTTTACACTCGGTGGCACTAATATAGTACGAGTGCTTTCATACAGTACAGAATACAGATACAATGATGTAACGCAAGTATGATATGCAAGAATAAAATGAGTTCCGGTCTACATTCTAAGTAGTTGGCTTAATCGTATACGTGAAGAAATACGAAGTGACACACGGTAATTACCTACTTTTTTAACTGAAAAGCCGATGATATTATAAGCTATTGAGGTTAACTTAATTTAAATGCGTAATACAAAAACTCTCTTTTTTAATACGTTGTGAAAAACGGTTCAAAATTAACAAATAACATACATATGTTAGTTTTAACGAAATATATATATACACACACACATATATATATATAAAAAATAAGTTCTCGTTTTTTGAAGTCTGTTTATAGACCTAATAAGTATAGCGTGCTACACCAAACAAACCAATCACTGATGTAATTTTGTACGACGTAAATAAATATAATCTTTTTTTAATTAATAAGTACTTATTTATTTTAAGAAGGTAAATAGTATAAACTGTAGATGGTAATAGAATCATACTAATACATAGAGGCAGTGTTTGTTTGTTTATTTGAACGCACTAATCTCAGGAACTACAAATCCGATTTGAAAAATTCTTTTTGTATTAGATAGCCCGTTGATTGAAGAAAGTTATAGACATATAAGACATACAACATATTGTACATATATCTGTTCCATACGTAAAAGCGTACCTAGGAACGACACCGAGCGAAGCAAGGGTGAGTCGCTAGTCTATATATAAATATTAAATAGGCAAAGACAAAATATGTTAGTACCATGTTTTTACCAGTTTGTCAACCGTTTTTCTTTTGCTTAGTATCTTATGACGAGATCTAGTGTTATCAATAATTTGGAAATAGTTTTATTTTTAAATATAAGTAAGTTAATTCTACTCATAGGTATATGTGGTCCTCAAATTTTTGACTGCTGGACGAACACTTTAAAGAAATTGTTTGACGAAAAATACTAATAATAAGCTAGAATATTCTCGAGTAAATTAGGTATCTGATAGGTAATTAAATCTTAAGTGAAGTCATAGTTAAAAATACAAAATCAGGAAAAAAACATCCAAATAAATAACCAACGTCATACAAATATTCACATCCATTGTTAAGTTATAATAATTATTATAAATTACAAAATTTTCCAGTCTTTTAAAAAACAATAATGAGATAAGTGTTGTGTTAAAATCAACGCGCACAAATTGTCAGTCATTCTGAGGTATTACTTATAATATATGCTATTATCTTTAAAATATTATCAGTTTTTGTTTTGTTTGAATCTACCTAACGTTCTTTTAATGTTACTTAATGTCCGCTTATTACGGATGCAGCGAATACGATTCCCGGTCGAGGTAATATTTGGTTTTAGGTTAAATGTGAAGGTGAGGCACGGTGGCTAATTTTGGCGGAAAATTTAAAATTAAATACAAGGTTATAACTTAATTAATTAACATGTAATAGAATTTAATTTTAGGCTATAAAATTTTAAATAAAAGTATCCACTCAATGAATATGTACGTACGTATATATTACTACGTATTACTTACTCTCTCTATATATTAGTTGGAAATTTTTATGGTAAAGAACTGACGTCAAAAAAATATAATTTTTAGCTGTTTATGAGTTTTTATGATTGATTTTATCAAATAACGCTTTTGATTTTATTTTTTAATATATATTTTTAAGATTTCTTAGGCAGTTCTCAAGAATAGTGTATTTAAATTTAGTTTATGTTACAATTTTATTTGTAGTTGTATTTTTCTTTACATTATCTACTTACTAACCTGACATACTTTGCTATGTCCTAATTTCAATTAATATATTTGTTGTACTTGAGTTGAAATAAAAATCCTATATAAAATAATAATTTTAGTTTTTCCACAATTACCTAATATTCTGGGCATCTTTTACAATTTTTCTTAATGTTTTTTTAACCTTTATATATTAGGCTATTAGGATTATATAAAAAAAAAACAAGTAGGTAGATAAATCGATCCAACAGAACTCATGTGTTGCGAACAAACGTTTATGTTTTAACGTTTAGTAAATATAGATTTCTCAGAAATGAGATATTTCCTCGCAGTAAAAGGTATTCTATATGTTGACCCGGATAACCAACTATCATCATACCAAATTTCATCAAAATCTATCTAGTGGTTTTCTCGTGATGCGGTAACAAACAGACAGACAGACAAAAATTCTAGAAACTATAGATGCGGTCTCTTTATCGATAATATTTAATGTACAGATTCGGCTTAGATATATAGATATATGTAAGAAGTAACAAAGATAACAATATAAAAACAATTGCATAACATTTGATGGGTCAAGGTTACATGCAATAATGATAAAGTCAGTCTTCAAGGATTCCAAGAATACTCCGTTAATAATAACGTAAAACACGTACATATTAAAATTCTTACGTAATTACTGACTAGAGCGTACTGCCACGGTAATGTTATAAATCGTGGTACTGCATAGAATGCGCTCGCGTCTTTGAAACGCAATGGCTCAATAGATAGCCGTTATACCTGTAATTTTGCTTACAGTTTACGAGTGTAACATATTATAAGAAACCTCGTTTGTCATGCAGTTAACACGAATGGCCAGAGACCTGATGTGTTGTGGGTTTTTTTTTATTAAAAAATCCTCAACAGCAGCCCGAAGTAGGGATGTTGGCGATATTTTAACCCCGTGCCTTGGAAACCACGTAATGCCTTCGGTTCTGAGTCTGATCTCATACAGGTGTCATCGAATTGTCGTCCCACCGAAGTTTGAGAGTGAAAGGAATAGGAAATGTACTTATGTTTGCGCGTAAACTTGTATATCAGTATTAATATTATAAAGAGGTAAAGTTTGTGAGTTTGTGAAATTGTGAGTTAGTGACGTTGTAGGAGGTAATCTCTGGATCTACTGATCCGATTTAGATGAAATTTGGTAAGAAGATAGTTTGAGACCCTGGTAAGGACAAAGAATAGGTACTTTTTATCCCGGAAATCATTCCTTAAGAGGGTGAAGATGGGGGTGAAAATTTGTATGGGGAAGCAACCTAGGGACGAAACCGAGCGAAGCAAGGGCGAGTCGCTAGTGTATTATAATATCTCTTGCGCAGATGTTTCAGCATTCGATGCATAATACATCACCACGTAATCGACAGTGTAGAATCGCTGTGTTGGTCGCTGGTTGCTTAGCTGGACCTCCCTCAAAGCAACTGAGGGTCTCACCCGGCTGGGCTGCCCTGAAACCGTTTCCCCCACTGCCCTTGCGGAGATGTGAGATGACTTACTTCTGTAGTCTCAGTGAAATTGACCACCGTTGCCAAAATCGGTCAAGGTTATCATAAAAAAATATAAGTATTTTAATTATGTCAATCTAATTATATGAAAAACGTAACAGTATGCACTGTAATCAATAACAATTACACTCTTGCACAAAATAGTTTTCTGCACCTATCTAATATTATAAATTTTTGTGTTCAATCGTGCATTACTTGAGAAAGACTAATTGTACATATTTCAATTAAAATAAATTTACCTTTATTATAAGTACAAGCTTTAATATTTTTAGTTTAAAATATCGATTACTTGTAATCAAATCGATTATATAAACTTAAATATGTAATAAAATGTATGGAATGTGAATATGGCAATAGACTTATTGAGACTAGCCCTCTATGCACAAGATATTATAGAGCACAAGTGTGCGCTCAAACACAAGAGCACTCTCTATTCCTGTCACTCTCCATCATCGATGGGACGATATCTCGATACGACGGATGAGAGTTAAGGCGCAGGATTGGCTTTACGTGCTCTCCGAGGCACGGGAGTGAAACCCCGCCAACTTCCCGACTCAGGGCTGTTACTGAGGCTCACTAAACAGAAAGACTCAAAAACTAAACTTGGCCTAATCTGGGACCTTCAGATGTGCAGCCGTACATGCTAGCCACTGCACCACTAAGGCAGTAAAATATGTATATATGTATGTACGTACAGACTGTATGAACAGAATCTAAAGATCTGATCTTTAAATCCCAATTGAACTCGCTGCCACTCAAAACTTAAGAGTACCTTATGTTTCTAGTAAATTGGACTAAATTGAAATACCAATATAAACAAATTAATTGGTAGAAAATATTATATAAAAAATAAAGACTGAGATAACATTTTCCATAATTCTTTTGAAAAAAAAAAGATTAATTTTGCTACAAGTTCTAATAAAATACTAAGATAGCTCTTTATAAGATAAATACGACGTTAGAAAACCGAGATTCTAAAGCAAATCATATTTAGATAGTCTCAGGTACCGTTAAGGCTTGAGCAAGTTTATTTATACTAAATACAAGCCACCTTCTCTGGCTTTGACGGCAATTTTTAAATTTCAAATTAGAAACTATTATACCCATATTTTATTAACACTTTTCAACCTGTTAGGGGTTTGCAAATAAAACAAGAAATATTTCTACATGCTATTGTAGCTGTTGTAAAAATTTCAATCGATAAAAAAAAGATTCCGACGAATCGAGAACCTCGTTTTTGAAAGTCGGTTAAAAAGTAACAGTAAGTAGTACAAAAGTCAAACTTGATGTGATTTTAATACTTTCTTAGATTTACTAGAATATTTGATGTTTTAAATAAAACTAATTTTTTTTCGGATTTTTTCGCAGATTTATTTTGATTTTTGGTTCCCAAAGTTTCGAATGGTTTACATGCCCCTCTCCCATGAGCATCATTGCTGTAAAGCATTCGAACATCGGGAGCCAAAAATCAAAATAAATCGGGGAAAAAATCCGCAAAGATAGTTTTATTTGATGTGATTTTATTGTAAAAATTGTGAATCTTTTATTCAAGTGTCGCTCGCGCTCTTTCTTCATACATAATTTTTAGGTAAATCTTTTTCATAGACGTATTTTAACCAAAACAAACAGTGACCAATGACTTTAAAATACAAGATGGTTTACAGCAAGACGTGCATTATATATTAGATGATTTCATCTAAATATCAATGTTTTATTCATGTTATACTCAATATCAGAGCAATTATAACGTAAAGAAAAAATGTCTTAAGCAGCCAATTATCGTCGTTGCATCGTAGCTCACATTTAATATCTCATGACTATTTATTGATGGCAGACTAAGTAAAATATACCAAGTGCTTCATTGTAGCCTTCTACATCAAAGTTACAAGTTTGATTAAAACATAAAATTATTTGTATTGATCATATAGACCTTTGTCCTGACCCTCTTAATATAAAATATGACTTTATAAGTATTAGGCCCAACAACAAAATCCACTTATCAGTCCAGCTTTTACCATTAAGTGGATGAAAAGAAATTAGCTAAAACTATTTTTTTTCATTTCAGACAGTCAGACGGGTGATTGAAGTCATCAAAACTCAAATATGCACGATAGCAATATCATTCACACTATTCAACACGGTGCGGTTACCAAGAGAGGCCTTCAAATATGGAGAAGTACCGTACCTGGTCATCTACTCGTTTTGGCTACTTGTGGTTGCTTTACCCACAACGCTATTACAATTGGCTATGGGACAACTAAGTCAGCAGGATGCGGTTGGAGTATGGAGAGCTGTGCCTATTTTACGTGGTGGGTACGAACACTTAATTTTACCAAATTAATATAATTTTAATAGCCAAAAATACATTTTTTTCTATTAATACGCTGTTTTCTATTTTTTTCAGTTTAGTATAGTATTCCATTTTATTTAATTCCTTAGATTGGCAGTCTAAATAGAAGTCATTTTTTTCCTATAAAGAAAAACTGTTAGTATTCACTCAATAAATAGTACTTGGGTTTTACCTCTCATACATGGTAAATGTGCTACAGTTACATTAACAGATAAATAAAATTCTTCACATCTTTTGTTTTTGAATTTAAAAAAAATAGTTATTTTTTATCTCACGCTGTTATTTTCATTTCAGGAGTCGGTCATTTGAAAATTCTGACATCATTTCTGTGCTGTGTCTACAGCTTGGTGTACACCTCGTTATCCGCAGCTTATATGATATGGATTGGGAAAGGAACATTCCCTTTAAAGGATTGCACCAAAGTTCATATAACTCCGGTATTTATATTGCAATATTATTTACTATAAGATATAAATATTCTAAGATTTCGTAATGGTGCAATAACATTACATAAGTATCTTCTCATATTGACTTTTAATACTAGATTATTTTGGTATGTATAATTTTATTTAAGGCTAGTTAGTGAAATATGATTTGAAACCAAAAGGTTTTTTTAATGAACATGGAAATCTTATTAATATTACCTATAAATATGAAAATTTAGATGTTTGGTTTTTTGAATGCTCGTTACTCAATTACGTCAGAATGGCTGACCGGATCTGGATGACATTTGGCACAGAAATAGATTATAGTCTGGAATATAGACTTTTTGTCCCGGAAAAATGTACGATTCCTGACACGAATATCTTCCCTACAAAAATAAAGAAAAATAAGAATTAAAAATATATAATCGAAAATGTTGCCTCCTGAATAATATAAGAATATTTTTTTATAAAGTTTTTTTAAATATATTATTTCTCCATTGCCTTTCCTTGCAATTTTCAGAATGGTTACGAAAACAAAATGAATGCATCCGAATGTTTTAAGTAAGTAGCTACAAATATCAAATATTTTATACTACCAAATAACTTACACAGTGGACAAAAATATGGATGATAAATGCTTTACCTGCATTTAGTATTTAAAATTATCTTATTAAATAAACTTTGAATATTTTTAAGTTAGTTTTTTGTTATTGGAAATGTCATATTGATTTATTAATATTACAAAAAAGAGTTTTTTTCTCTATAGTCGATATTAAAAAATAATTTTAACTATTTAAGTAAATGAATTTCCAGTGCATGACTGTAACTGCTTTTAATCCTGCGCCTGAGGTTTTATTTCGAGCAATTGCCAGCTTGAGTGTCGAATATATTTGCTAATTTAATTTAAACCATATCACATGCACATAAATTTCACTTTCGCATACACAAGAATGTCAATTGAAATGTTTTTAACAGTTATAAACAAGTGGTAATTGGAATAAAAATATATCACATTAACAATTTCAGCTCGACGTTTTTGGCGCCATTCACTGAACAACCACAGTATCTCGGTATAATGGCGATTTTAATATTCGTTTTATGGTTCTTTGTGCCCATTATGTAAGTATTCATTTCACTATTACAACGTTTTCATAAACAGAGTCTGACAATTTACTGCATATTATCATTTTAATGCTTATAATTAGTGTCGTGCGAAAACTGATTCACTGTTTGGATGTTTAAAGTATCTGTGTTATTGGGTAGGAAATTTTAAAAGTTCGCAGAGTAGTTTGGTCTGCTACATCTTAGATTTGGTCTATACTATATCCAATAAATAAGTTATTGTTTGTTTCTTTTCGCCCTTATCCATCGAAATTGAGCGACTGATGACTTGATTTTTTGTATGAAGATAGATTACATTAGCTATTTTTAACGCGAGAAAATATATCATATCCACATAAACCTCCTCCTCCTATAATCCTGGATAGTTCAAATGGAGCGTGAAAAAGCACCTTTGTAGGCTGACGAGGTGAGGTTGTTCGGTACCAAGATTTTGTCTTGGAACCGATGGATCTCATTCCTGGATTCCATTGTCGCTTAACATCAGGCGGCATGGCATGTCATCTTGTTGAGCGTCAATAAAAAAAAATAATCATGAGTATAATACATGCGAAAGGGGTGCTCTGTGTTACTAGTACGTAATATTTAGTTTTCACCACGTGACTCTGTTACTCATTTCGAAAACCTCCTTTTTACTGTCTCAAAAATCCTTTTTACCGGTGGTAGGACTCTGTCAAGCCTGAGAAGTCCGACTGGATGGTTACCATCCCCTTATCTATTTCTCCCGCCATGCAACAATGATTCCATTGTTATGTTCCGGTTTGAAGGATAAGGTAGCCAGCGCAATTACAGGCAAGAGGCATATTATCTTAGTCCTCACAGTGGTAACCTACTGGCGGTTCTGCAGTTTTGTAACGTAAAACCTAAGTTCTGAACCGTAGGTGTTTTGGGTGACATGTACCGCTTTTCATCAGGTTAGCTGTCTGCTCGTTTATCACTGAGTACCATAAAAAAAAAGACTCTCTCACTCATCTCAAAAACTTTAACCTCTTTTTGAGATTGTAGGGTAGTAAGAAAATGTTACAGCTTATTAGATATGGTACAGTGAATTCACAACATTTCGATTTGTCTTTTGAAATAACTTCATATCTTCACACAAACTTTTCAAGCCTCTTTACGTTATCAGTTCACTAGTAATCTATACATATAATAAAATTCTGAGTCAAATCTGTCCATTAAATATTTTTTTGGAAAATCTTATTGAAATAGTCATTATTATCGATACAGAAGCTGACTTTATAGTTTTTAGATTTTTTTGTGTCTGTCTGGAAACACATCACAAGTAAACCTGGTTATCCAGATCATATAAGATGCTTTTTACAAGATATCTATCTCATCTTTGAGAAATCTATACTAAAGTTGAAAATCGTACCTAGGGACGAACCCGAGCGGAGCGAGGGTAAGTCGCTAGTATGTATATAATTTCAATAGAATTTTTAAAGCCTCTGATATATAATATTTTAAAATAGATATGGAACAACTATTCAAATGAAATAGAACAATTATTTAAAATATTTTGAACGTACATTGAATTATTATATTTTAATAATCCTTTCATAATGAACGTGACTATTTTCGTTCAATTGACCGCAAATTTTGTCGCTAATAGGCAACCCTCCTAAATGGCTTCATTAACTATTTTGGACAAAAGACTTAAATGCCTTAATCGACACACTCATTTCGATGTCCGCTCTCAGATTGCTGTTAATTGGTAACATTTTGTATAAAATAATATTTCATTACATATTAGCTACAATTTTAAATTATTTATTTTTAAACTTAAGCACCTTTCGTTATTATTATAAACACTTATTATGACTAAATATGAGTAAATTGTTTCTAGGATAGTAAGTATAAGTAGCTTTGACTCGAAAAATATAAGGATATCTACGAAAACATTTCTATACTAATATTATAAAGAGGTAAAGTTTGTGAGATAGTGAGTTTCTGAGTTTGTGACGTTGTAGGGGGTACTCTCTGTATCTACTGAACCAAATTAGATGAAATTTAGGAAAAAGATAGTTTGAGACCCTGGAAAGGATATAGGATACTTTTTATCCTGGAAATCATCCCTTAAGGGGTTGAAAATGGGGATGAATGTTTGTATAGGGAATCAATCGAGCGAAGCGAGAATGAGTCGCTAGTATTTAATATTAATACTGAATATAAAAAAAAAAACTCAAGTTTGTTTTTATTATTAACAGTAGCTTATGTTATTCAAGTAGCCTACCTGTGTACGAAATTTCATCGAAATCTGCCCAACCGTTTCAGCGTGGAGGATTCAAAATAATCTATACTAATATTATTAAGAGATCTACTGAACCGATTTAGATGAAATTTGGTAAGAAGATAGTTTAAGACCCTAGGAAGGACATATAATACTTTTTATCTCGGAAATCATCCCTTAAGGGTGAGAAAATTGGGATGTAAGTTTGTATAGGGAATCAATCGAGCGAAGCGAGAATGTGTCGCTAGTATACATATACAATACATGCGTAGATTTTTATCATTGATTTCAATTTCAAAATTATCATTTTAGGTTGTATCGCCTTCGGACGACCCTGAGGATCTCCCTGATCGTGCTAACGCCTGTCATCATCACTATAGCCGTAGTGTTATGTATATTCCTATCTGATATACGTATACTATCAAATATGTTAGAATCTTGTGAACATTGGATGCCTTTAACCCAACCGTACATGTGGCACAGTGCATTGGTACAGGCGTTACTATCTACTCAGATAGTTAGTGGATACTTAGTAAGCGCTGGTGGTACTGTTTACAGAGAATCTGACGTTCGATGGTAAGTTTTGAGTTTTTAAGTTAGTTCTTTAGTTAGTTTTAACCTAAGTTTAAAGTTTAAATAACCTTAGGGAGTGTAAATCAGTTGTATGTATATAAAGTAACATTTTATACTAAATATGGAACCCCTTAAAAGTACAGAAGTAAAAGAACATTTATATTTTTTTCAGTAAGAACCAAAAAACAATTAAGTATGTGTACTCATTTATAATTTTATTACACAAATAAGCAAAGAATAAAATTAATTACACGTTTTGTGATTTATCTCCAATATTTCCATATTTTCTTTAATTAGTAGATATACTATTTGACGACACATTGTGCTCAGTTTGTAGTAACCCTCCTTGCTGTGCCAGCGATCGCGAGTTCGAGTCCCGCTGGGGGCATTTATTTGTATGATGAACACGAATCTTTGTAGTCCAGTCATGAATGTTTATATTTATAATATGTATGTATTTAAAGTTATATATGTGTAGTGTATCAACTATCCAGTATCCATAACACAAGCCTCGTAACTTACAATGGAACTAGATGGTGCTGTGTTATAATGTCCCAACATATTTATATTTATTTATTTACCATTTAAAAAATATTGTCAATCCTAATGCTGTCCATATAAGTTTTACTTCATGAGCTCACTTTCTATTCTTATTCCAGGACATCAACTTTTATATCAATGACTAATTTATTAACCGGCTGGTTATCAGTATTTATGTGGCAGTCGATTGGCGGCGAAGAAACAAAAGATAATAGTTTTATTGCAATTTTAGTATTAATTTATCAGTCTTCTATATCAGAGAAGAGATCAAAGGAATGGCCACTGCTTGCATTTGCTATAGTGTTTATATCTGGTATAATTACAGTGGTGAGTTCATTTTTATTTTAAGATAGTAGTAAAATATAATGATATATTATGTATTTACATACTAATGTACGATAAGTAAATATTGTATATTCATATAAAAAACAGTGGTCAGTGGTAGAGCAATGCTAACGTGTTCGTTTGGGAAACCGAGTGAAGCGGATTCTAATCCAGGGTTTCACACCTTTGATTTCCAACATGGTTACTACTTGCGGTGAAGTCTTGCGGTGAAGGGAAATATCGTGAGGGAGCTTAAACGTTTGAGAGAACCTAGCAAGTTTTCAATATAATAAATAATATATAATAATCAATATAATAATAAATAATCATAAAGTCGCGCCAAGTATGGAGTCCGCCAGGACTACATGGTGCAGCGTGGTTGACTATAGCCTGTACCCAGCAGTGGGATGTTAAAAAGGGCTGAATACGTATTATATTCAGCCCTTTTTAATGTCCCACTGAAAAATTAAAAAAAAATTAAAACACATAAGCAGCTGTTAGCTTTGGCATCTCTTCTTAACAGAACTACGTTCTAAGCATGTTATAAAAATCATAATTTAATTTTAAAAGGGATCATTCAAATAAAATTAATTTTGATTTAGAAATTAAATATGAATTTTTATGAACCGCATCACAATATTTGCTTTCCGATTTGTTTATTTTCGATAGTCGTTGCAGCCATTTTCCATAAATTTATATAGAGTAATATCCGTGTAAGTTCAACTTAATATCAACATTTTATATAGCGAGGGTTATAAAATTTAAAATAGAGTTTGTCATTTTTAATGTTTTCAGTAACGAGAATATAAAACAGGTTAAAAGAACAAGTTAATGCACGTTTAAATCCTTAATTTAGTTAACACCACGAGGCACTCGTGTTTTTTAAATTTAAAAGCGAATTTTTTGGTACACAAATTTCTACAAGTATTTACCGAGCTGGGTTAATCTTAGAACTATAATTTTAGATAAATGGTATTCATGAGAATACTTTGTGCCAGCTGCAACCGTACTCGGTCACCTTATTAAAATTTGCATATAATCTGAATTCCCTGCCAACTCAATTACTATCCAATTTTATGCGATTGAAATAAAATTATTACTTGTGGCCGGTCACAATATTGCCGCCAAGAAATAAATATGGCATCACGAGAAATGTGGGGAAATGGATTTTTGTTATATCTGTGTGTTGCTGTGGTGGTTTTCTATTGTACTGAGTGGTAGTGTCTGCGATGTGGATCGTGAGTTCAATCCTGAGTAGGATTAAATATTAAAAAGGATAAAAGATTTTTATTGAACATAAGGATATATATTTAGTACTACCATACTAGACTAATAATATTACATACAGTTTTTTAATGGACTGTAACAGTAAAATATAATGGAAAAGTTATTATATTTATATATTATCATTAAAAAATAAATTTAAAAATATATTTCTTTTAAAGTAATTAAAATTACTTTAAGAACGGATTTAGAGTATTTTTGCAGGTAGGATGACAGTATTTAAAAATCTATTTGTCTGTTTCTACCACTGAAATAAAGTTTTTTCTTAAAGAGAAAAAGTGATGTCTATGTGCTTACTAGTTTACTTAGATCATATCTATTTCAACTAACTTCTAAAAAAAAAGAAAGTGCTTAATTTGGTATGTTTTTGTGTGTGTATGTATGTCACCTCTTAATGTGAACCAATTTGATTGATTAACAAACTTTCTTTTCATGAGTAATTAACGGGTGGTCTCCTTTAATTTTTATAAAATGTTTTGCTTGTAAGATAATTTTGAAATTGGTAACCCTAATAAATAAAAAAATAATTAACATTACAGCTTACACTGTTGTACCCTGTGTATGACAAGTTGCATCGTATAGCTGGTGATCATTGGCGGGTGTTTGCCTGTGCTCTATCTGCCCTGGGTACGGCCTTGACTGTGACTGTGCTAGCACAAGGCATGGGTATAGCAGCACTGTTGGACGAATTGGTTGTTCCGGTCTTAGCAGTATTTACTACTGTGGTCGAAATTGTTGGATTTGTTTTTATTTATGGTAAGATATATAAAAGAATGGTTCATCGTTCATTACAGAATTTTGGTTTTCTTGCAAAAGGTACTTGATGCTAGGATATTAGCTCTAATGATTTTTTTCTTGATATGAGATATATCAGCGTTTTTGTGATTAGAGGAATATGACAATGATAATAAATCGAAAGAACTAGAATCGATTATCATTCGATGTAAATGTTTTGTGTTGAGTTTATATAAATCTTTATCTTGGCAGAGTATAAAAGTTTTGAACCGCCTAAAAGAAAATAACTTTATAATTCAATATCCGTTTTTTTGTAGCAAAATCATAATAAAAACGTAACTCATTCTTTTAATATTATTACAAATAATTTTTATACTAATTAATGAACTTAAATTCATTTGTTAAATTCAACAAGAAAAATTAATATGCGCATTATTTATTATTAGGGATGGTAGGACGTTAGAAATCGAATTACCGGCTGATCTTTGATGTTTCAATAAGTACTGCTAATTGAATTAAAACTTGCCGCAGTTGACCATTGGGGTCAGCTCAAATGAACAATTGTAATCAATTTATGTAAGCCCCAGAGTTTTAACTGGAAGTCCATTGGGGTAAAGCTGGTTCCTCTAAAGCTAAAAAATAAATATAGAAACGTGCTATTTACTTGATCAATAACAGAATTTGCAATGGATGCCTTTAAAATATTGCGAATGTTGCCAATTCATTTCACTTTTCAGTAAATTGCTTAAAATTTTTGAAACTAGAACAAAGATTGTAGTTCTTTTTCCAGATTTTTCAGATCCAATATTTTGAACAAACTAAAGAACGAAACAAAAAGTTTTTTTTGTCCCAATAAAAAATAATAATATTAATTAAATCATTAATATGGGGGCCCTTCGAGAGTAGTGTCCTCAGGTCCCTTAAAGGCCAGCAATGCATTCGCAACTCCTATTGTATTGCAGATGTCGATGTTAGACGATAACCACTAACCATCAAGTGAATCGTTTGCTCGTTTGTTCTTTTACTTCAAAAAAAGTCTTTATAGCGTGAAGATAATACAAACTCACGTACTCTCAACCTTGTATATTATTGACAATATTATTTTATTGTACTGAAAATATAAAATTATTATTTTCAGGGTGGTTCTACCTTACTGTTGACATATATTTCGTAACAGGATCAAGGCTGCCATGTTTTTGGTTGGTAACCTGGTGGTCTACGCCAGTAGTGTTAATGGGGGTGACAGGGTGGTGGTTAAGGGCTCTGCTCAGGAGTTCTTGGGGAGAAAGCCAAACATTATGGCCTTTGGGAGGGGTGTTTTTGGGGATATTAGTCGTGATGATCATTATGGCAGCAGTCGCCGTGGCGAAGGAGGAACAGTATAATTTCTTGACCGTACGTATAAATTATTTACTAATCAAATTTTTGTAATACTCTCTTAGATTTACGCAAAAGTTAGAAATTTTAAATAAAACTATTTCCTTGGGTTTTTTATAGTTTTATTCTGATGTTTGGTTCCCGATGTTTCGAATGCTTTACAGCAAACAAGGTCACGGGATAGTTGAGGGCTGCGAAAAAATCTAAAAAGAAAATCTTTAGTTACATAAGTCTTGATAATTTAATCTTAACTATGGCTTGATAATAAATAATAATTTAAAACATTATTTTTAAAATACATAAATAGGTCGGTGTTAAGCTAATATTTCTTCAAGAAATTTAAAAAATAAACTTTAAAGTTTTGTAAAGGATAAAGTTTTATAAAATAATCGTTTCAGAAAATTGCATCAGCGTTCCGGCCTTCTCGACTTTGGGGTCCAGAGGAACCAATGGCAAGATACGTCTGGATGTCCCAACGATTTGCAAACGAAAACGCTAACTCTGAACAAGAGTTTACCCATGACACGAAAATGTTTAATCATATAATGTCCAAATATCAGGAAAAAAGTAACAAAATATATGAAGAAGATTGGTTGCATGCAACAGATACTTACCAAAGTTCACCAAAAGTGTATAAAAAAAGTGATTTTATAAAAAATGACGATACGTTGTACGATGATGGAGCAATATATGCTATCCCAACACCATCGACTAAGAAAAAAAAAGTAGACGAACAATTTCGTTCGCCAAACATTTGTATAGCCAAAGGAGAATTAGGTGGAGCTCTTAATTGTAGTTGCAACAGGCATTTTCAGCTAAACGTGCCTGATTTAAGAAATAACGAAGTATCGACTAGTCTATAAATACGAATAACGTGCAACGATATTTATCTAGTCGCATAACAAATAATTTATCTGTTATTCAATTTACAGCTCATTTTCTAGTATTACTTTACATTCCAAATATTATTAATAGTATAAGTTATAATTTATGTCATGACCTTATATACATAATCTTTATAAAGTATAAATATACAAACCAACAAAAGGTACTCGTATATTTCTATAACTATCTAAACTTGAAATATTTTTCCTTCTAACGCCTTTGATCAGCGTGCGTTGTTGTACAGAGTATATAAGTTATTTATAATTGAAACAAAGCCAATTAAATAAATTAATTAATAACTATATTATTGTTTTATTACGTTCCAACACGAATAACTGAGAAAACTCAGAATTATATTTTCTTTATTATTATATTTTACTATATACTTCAATAACACTGCTATAATAAGAATTTTTGTATGAGTGTGTGACAGACACACAGACTATGACCTGAATAGTTACATAGTTATTGTATATGTTAAAATGAACAAAACTTATTGCACTTTAAGCAAGAGAGGTTTTCTTCTATTTTAAAAACAAAGCCTTATTCCTAAGATTTATTTACATAATATATACATAAAATAAATATTTGCGCCTTTATTAAAATAAAATGTGCATATTATACGATTAGAATTGACATTTAAAAGTTAATAATTCTGTATTAAAAACTCTTTCGATAAATTGGTCGTTTGAACAATTATTATGCGATGAGACGATGTAGTACCGTCAGTAATAAAATTCGCCAAAAGATGGCGCTGGTCGTATATAATATTATAATTATTACAAAAGACATCAAATGACGCATCACGAGCAAAGCGAGAATAGATCACTAGTATGCCTATGAAGAATATAAAAAAATTTACTCGCGTAAGGAATCAAACTAACGAAAACCTGTCAGGCACTATACTCCGTTGTGGTGGCCTATTTTCAGCATGTTGTAATAAATAAGAAAAGTTGTTGAAGTCACCATGACGCTGGCTAAACGAGTTTAAAATTTTGCTAAGAGTTTGACGTAAAAATTACTTATTATTTTGAAAAGGGTCCGCCAAAGAAATTTAGTTTAAGATATAAAGAGGGAAAAATGATAATCGTTCACGCAATGAGCAGCCGTTGTTGGGTAAATGAAAAATGAACAAAGTTTTTAACATAAATCTTAGAAAATGTCTAAAACATATTACTTGTGAGACCTTCTCTTGTGTGCTGTTTTGAAGTTACGAGGATAACGGAACAATACTTATTTTTATATATGGATTTAATATTTTTAATTGATCATAACAATGAAAATATTTCTGTAAAATAATATATTTTAACTTTTTATTTTGATAAATAATAAAAATACAATTAAATAAAATACAATTAAATAAATTTAAAGATATTTAACGGTTATACCCATGACCAAGGCGCTTGTAACAGTGTCGAAATATCGGGAACTCAAATGTAAATAATAAACATGGTAAATAAGTATCTCGTTTTTCATCACAATAATATTGTAATAATGAAAGCTTTAAGGTCTTGTAACAAAATAACATAAAAAACGTATCTAGTAATTAAAACCACATACATATTAGATATTTGGTAAGTCCTATATTTTTCTTCTAAAATATCACGTGTTCTATCAAATTTTATAATAAAACTAGCGACTCACTCTCGGGTTCGTCCCTACGTCGCCTTATTGCATTTTAACTTTTAGTATAGATTTTTCAGAGATGTAATATTATCCTGCTGTAAAAAGTATCCTATATTGACCCGGATAGCCAGCTATCATCATACCAAACATTAAAATCTATCCAGTGGTTGTCTCGTTATGCGTTCACAGACAGACAGACAATATCGATAATAATGACTATTTCAATAAGATATTCCAAAAAATATTTAATGTACAGGTGCGACTCAGAATTTTATTATATGTACATATATAATAGACATAGATAGAATAAAATAAGCAACAACTTACAAAAAAGTAATTTTAACAAAAATTTCTTAATAACACTGTATTATAACCTTTAGTACACGAGGGGACAGTTTTAATCATCCATCGATTGTTCTAGTAAATTACTATCCGATAAAGTTGCATCCCCCGGGATTAATTTCTCCCGACATTACAGATTCTGATCAACGGTGCCCTAGTGAGACAAATTATGTAATTTGTTCAACGTCGTAAGAAAAATCGCCATGTCTTTATGAGATAAAGTAGGCAATAGGATATTGCTCATAGATTTAATGTATATTAGTATGTATATATATACATCTTTACATACATATAAATGAAAGTGTCTATATAAGATTTCAAAATTACTGTGTTTTATCAAGTTTTTATATGATACGAGTTGGTACCTAAGCAACCCTTTTTAAAATGTTTGTCTGTCTGTCTTTCTGTTTATCTGTGGTAATCTTTGGAACAGCTTAACCGATTGTAATGAGACTTTCGCTGGAAGATACAGGAGTTTGTAGGGCTATATATAGGGTATGTTTTGTTAAGGAAAAATATAGGGTTCCAGCGCGAAAATCGAAAACCTTTAAAAATTACCCAAAATTCAAATTAACGATATTATCTTTCCTAAATAGCTTAACCAAATTTAGTGAAATTTTGTTTATATCTGGATGTTACTTAGTTCAGTCGAGACCGGTAGGCGGGCGCTGTTGTTGAGATCCCTATTTATTTTTAATTTTCCATCCAAAAGGTCTGTGATCTGCCTACTGGTATCGCTAGTATTATATTATGCTATGACCCCTTTTATATTTAAAGCATTTTTACAAAAAGATTTTATGTTTTATCTGAAAAAATATGAGCTATGCACAAGTTAAACTATCTAATTTTACAGTTTACTGACATAAACCAAATGCTAATTATAAACCAAATCAATCAATTATTTACCTTTCCTCGAATACAGGCGGCAATATCTGTGGTTAATTACATCATATACATATGTTAATTTAACGGTACAATAGTAAAAACGTAACAAACAGACTCACAGAGAAATAAACTTATTACTAATATAAATTTGCTGATTTTTCATATATAGGTACTATCCAATATAAAAAATTCTAAGCGGTAATCGCTAAGCTCTTAAGAAAAAGAAAAAACAACGATGTTTGATATTACTTTTTCCATTTATTTGCACAAAACCGGTTACTTCGATAAATCCACAAAATACAGGCTTACTATAAAGAATCTGGTATAATAAAGGAAAAATACGAAATATTGTTTTGGGAACGTTTTATCAGATATGAGATTAACCGCTATGCATTTAAATATTAATTTATTTTTGTTTTTGTGTTCTAAAAGGTCTTATTAATTTTATTATTTTGACCAATTAAGTACAAAAAAGTAGAGTTATTCAACTCGCATTTTTTTTTTTGTGTGTGATTTTCGTTTTTTTTTATTTAATTGTTGAAAATAAAGGGAGACAGAAAAACAAGAGCAAATATAAGGGTAGGATAGTTAATTTTAAAAGTGATTTTTAAGTGGATTTCCTTTTTTAATAAAAAAATTAATTAATTTAAATTTTTATTTCTGTGTTAAAGTTTTTAATTTACATACTTAAAACTATTTTAAGGTTTCAATTTATATATATATATATATATATATATATATATATATATATATATATATATATATATATATATATATATATATATATATTTTATTAAGTTAATTATTTAAATGCTTTACTTTCACATTAATTAAAAGAAGCATTAAATTTCGCTGAATATCGAACACAACACAGGAAGTATTAATCAATTCCTGTTATACTATGAATAATTTATACGGTTTTAACATAATATAATATTACTACCAGAACCCGCGGCTTCGCTTTCGTTCAATCTACAGAAAAAACTCTTTTGCTTTATATGTATTTATTATTGTATTAAATTATTTGGGTATTTTTCATACAAAAATACTAAAATTGCAATAAAAAATTGGGGGCTGGGAGTAGGAGGATGAAAAATACTTTACGATCTATTCTCATTCGTACCAAATAGACAAATTAAATGTTATTAAAATCGGTAGAGCCGTTACGGAGGAGTGCGACCACAAACACCGTGACACGAGATATTTATATATTAACTGTACATAATATATAATTTATTACATTTCACTTGTTTCTAATTATAACCAAAGTACTGTTATGTATGCTATATATGTGAAAGTTTATATGTGTATATACATATATGTGTGTATGTATTAACTGCCTCGGTGGTGTAGTGGTTAGCATGTACGGCTGTACACCCAGAGGTCCTGGGTTCGAGTCCCGGATCGGATCAAGTTTAGTCATTGAGTCCTTCTGTAAAGTAAGCCTCAGTAATAGCCCGCAGTTAGAAAGTTGGCGGTGTTTCACCCCCGTGCCTCGGAGAGCACGTAAAGCCGTCGGTCCTGCGCCTTAACTCTCGCCGGTCGTGTCGAATGGTCGTCCCACCAGAGTATAAGAGTAAGAGGAATAGAGAGTGCATTTGTGTCTGCGCGTACACTTGTGGCTGGGTGCTACCATCGTCATGGGATCCTGTTATTAATATAATAAAATCAAATAATAAATATAAACATAACAGACAGGTAGATGTAGTAAGTTCTTACTGTGTAGATCAAAATGACAGCATATCAGGTTAATATTTTTCATTTTTTCATTTGTAAAAGTATATAGTAATAGTGTTGCTTAGTAAGTTGTTTTTAAATAATAGCAAACTAAATTAAAATTATTATCCTTAATTAATTTTAACTTTTTTAAATTACACATAGAACAATTATATGGCTTAAATAATTAACACTATATTTTATATTTTTCTTTATGGTTATAAATATAATAATGGCAACACTAAATATAGATTACTAATTAATCTTATACATAAAATTTCCATGTCACAATGTTTGTTACCGTACTCCTCCGAAAAGGCTTTACCGATTTTTACCAAATTTTATATGCGTATTTAGTAGGTCTGAGAATCGGCTACTATCTATTTTTTATACCCCTAAGTGATAAGGATAAGGGTGGTCCGGTCCTCCCAGACCCCATCCCAGGGACGAACCCGAGCGGAGCGAGGGTGAGTCGCTAGTATTTTATAATTGTTATAACTATAAGAATAATAGCAAAAATTAAATAAATAATATTCCATATTCAATTATAATTAAAATTATAAAAATGTTTAAAGTTAAAAAATATTGTAATGTAATTGGTGCAATTTTTATTTTGTTAATTGTGGGTAGGCTGTCTGTAACAACTATATAAATATCTATGAAAAAGACTATTTTTTTGTATATTATTATTTTCTCAAAATCAATCAACTAATTTTTAATATTATATCAAACAAACAAACAAAACAAGCAAAAGACTAGTATTGTATGAAGTCACATACGAATTTTGTTAAAAGATTATTCAACTAACTATTAAGATTTTATTAAAATATCTCAAGTATATTAACAAAGATAATTTTTCTGGTGAAGAAAATTTATACTACTTGCTTTTAACGTGTACGTGTAATAACCGGTGTATAAACCTCGAGGGGCGTAAGTTACGATCGCATTTGTCCCTGCCAGCGACTTACAACCTGATTTTGTGATGGCACCTAAAACTGTGTATTAGGTAAATAAAAAACCTTTTTTACATTATATGGTTTAATAAAAGCTGTGTTTTTTGTTCAGAGGATGTCTTATAAGAGTTAATTATAAAATGTTTAGAATATTGAACTGTATGAGTATTTGACCGCCCATTTCTCGAGAATGAAGAAAACTCTAATATTTTTTTTAATTTTTGTGATATTATCTGTAATTTAATAAAGAATAAAATAAAATTCATTGTCATAAGTCAAATCGTTTCAACTCTTATAAAATAGCTTATAAGTATCTCTATATAAATATGTTTCGGTGATAGTAAACTCAATTGCCCGCGATTTGCTCTGGTGTGTCACAAGTTGTCTTTTTGTCGTACATTTTATTGCTTTACTTTACACTGTTTAGGCAAAGCCGGCGTATAAAAGAGATCAACGGTATAAAAAATTCCGAATTCAATTATAGTTATTATGATATCTGACATCTTCTGGGAATAATTAATAAATAACACTTTGTGGCACGATAAGTGAAAGCTTTTTCAAAATGGGTTAAGTAATTTTAGAGATTACCCCTTACCTTCAAACTTACCAATTTACAAACTTTACCTCTTTATAATATTAGTGTAGATAGATATTCTGAAAGTTTATTATATAATCAACACTGCGCTATTTTAGCTACCTTATACTCGTATGTACTCGCATTATTAGTTGTTATTAATTTTCGAAACCTAATATTACCTATAATATCTCATTGTGTTAATTAGAAAAGCCATATTTAACACTGATAATTACAATGTATTGTATTTCTGATATTTAGAAGCTAGTTTAAAATAAGTTGCTTAAAATAATAAAAATGTAATGGAGTCAAAGTTGTAACTTGTATGTCGAATACTATTGAAAAAAATTTGTATGGTTTTTGACGTATACTCAGACTGAGAAAAAGAAAATAATATAGGAGTAGAACAATAAACGCAGTTAATGAAAACGGTTAATGTCAGATAGCAAATATTTCCATCTGACTTGTTGCATGTACGGCTACAGATCAGGGTTCGAGTCCCGAGTCGGGCCAAGTATAGTTACAGGGTTTTAGTATTAAAAATACTCATTTCCCAATTACAACTGCGTGCCTTGGAAAGCACGTTAAGTAGTCGGTCCAGTGCCTGCCATACTACGAAAAATCGCTTGTGTAGACCAATGTAGATATTACTATAATATTACAAGCGCATAACTCAATAATAAACGTAATTCAATTATGTTTGTTTGTAAGAGTGTATGTGTGTTCAACTTACGTGCGTGTGAATTTGAATGTATGTATATGGTACATAATATTGAATTATTATCCACTACAAAACTTTTTTTTAATGTTGGGAAATACATTTATACATACCACCTGTATACACAGGTGATTATGTGGGATTCACAGGTTAGAAAAGCCAATACTACCAAATATCCACTACATCACCTGTGCATGCTACATCACTAGCGATCAACCGCTTACAGTATCACATTTTGAAGACCATGCATTACTTGGACGTGTCTAGCCAGTCTCGAAGACTACACTTTGTGATGCTTTTTTGACAATTATGTCACAGATCGTCACATAACAAGACCATGACTATAGGCGAGTAAGAGGCTTTATATTTATAACCTTTTTTTTTTTAACGTATACGTAACTATATGCTCATTATACATCAGAATACAAACAATATACTGAAAAGACGCATCTACATATATATTTATGCATAGAACTGCTAATAATTGCAATATACTTATTTTCCCTGTCAACTAAAAAGCTTTTTTCTCGTCAAATACAATATTTTTTTTCGATGTAATTTGTGTGTTATATTCAGCTATTTTTAACGTCGCATTGCTGCAGGCACTGCAGGCCATAGTCCACCACGCTGGCCAAGTGCGGGTTGACAGACGTCTTTTGAAAACTTGCTAGGTTCTCTCAGATATGCAGGTTTCCTCACAATGTTTCCTTCACCGTTGAGACAAGTGGATTACCACTTAACATTTATTTTATTAACATGATTACATGCTGGGAATGACTCACACATAATAATATCATAAGTGCGAGATCCGGGATTTGAACTCGCTTCACTCAGTTTCCCAAGCGAGCGCGTTACCACTGAGCTACCACTGCCTTTTTTTATGATGTAATGTATTTTCTCCTGAGTAATCCTACATATTATATGTGTTATTATAAGTAGTTCACAAAAAAAACATTAAATAAAAAAATACCCATTTCAACTTTTCTTGGAACAAATTAGCTTATTTCTTAGAACCTTCTAAGTATCACCAAAACATTTTAACATTAAATTCATTAATTTCGCCAATTATTTTCGAAAAGCTTACCCTAAAAATGTATATTAGAGACAAAACGTATATAAAAAAACACCAAAACGTAACGTAACAAACGAAACAAAAGGTATTGCGTCGAGAACAACCTTTTCGTCTAAAAGATTTAAAATGGTGGAAGAAGCCCGTGGGCGTTTAAACCCTCATCAAATAATTTACATGAAATCTACTTAATAAATGACAAGATGAATTGTGTAACATAAAAGTATACATGCCAGAAAATTATTTCGTCTGTTTGAATACATAAAATACTTATCTTTTAGTACTAACCTACTTATTTAAAATTGCTTATTATCTTGTATTCTATCAACCCTGTTGCTTTGTTATTTCTTGTTACACATTTACCTTTTATTTGCCTAGTAGCATTATCTGGTGTGGTGGATTTCTAGTCGATTTTTGAAGTAAAACTTCTTTAGAATCGTTGTGATTTGAAACTCGATGAAACGGACTACGACACGAGAAAGTTTATCTCTTTCACACACACATAAATATATAGGACTAGCGACTCACCCTCGCTTCGCTTAGGTTCGTGCCTAGGTTGATTTCCTTTACAAACTTTCATCCCCATTTTCACTCCCTTAAGGGATGATTTCCGGGATAAAAAGTACCCTATGTCCTTCTCAAGGTCTCAAACTATCTTCTTACCAAATTTTATCTAAATTGGTTCAATAGACCCAGAGATCCTACACCGTCACAAACCCAGAAACTCACAAACTTTAACTCTTTATAATTATTAGTATAAATTAAGATTAATGAGATACTAATACATTACACAGGAAGTGAAAAATAAAATTTAATAATATTTTATGTAATATATGTTAAATAAAATGTATTATAATTTTTCAGGACTTATCCTGAATAGTCGAGGTTATTGATTTGGCATTTTACAGGTGTTTGCTTATAGCTGATATCAACATTCGAATAGGTTTTCAGCATCAATATTGACCTTTCTGGTTAGTAAATAAGTTTCAAAGCTTTTCTTCTATAAGTTGACCTTTCACATCTTTTATAGTATACAGTATTACCGGTTCTGGTAACTATATCTGGTATATATATATATATATATATATATATATATTCAGAAGATTTCTTCTAATTTATTCTAAAACCTTTAAACCTTTTACGATTTTAATATATAAACAGATATAGATGATTTAGATATTACGTTTCCCACTTAAGTTACTTATCAAAGGTAGTTGATGCAAGCGTAATATTACATAAATTATACCGTGGCGAGTTTAAATACGACGCCACCTGTGAGTACACAGTCTAATTGCACTTTAACGTTTACCTGCTCTTCCTAGATAAAGCTTACTTTATAGAGTACTTCGGGCTAGCTAACTTAGGTTTACACGAACTTCTATAAGATATTCATTTCCAGTTGAATGCTTATATTTTTTTAGTTAGAAGCTCTATTTCTAGACTAGATAAAAATATTAAAAACTTTCTATTTTTTTTAAAGGTTTTTTTAAAGTGTTAGATTTTCTTAACGTTTTTTAATTTGACGCAATATATAGTATTTATTAACAATAATAAATTTGGTAGTTTCTAAGTAGCGTATAGTAAAGAAATAGTAGGTATAAGGAAACAAAATTTTGTATTATGTACACACATACATATATTGAAGGTAATATTTTGAAAAAATATTCTAATACCGATAGATAAAGACGAGAAATAAGTGCTCATGTTAGTTAATCGACAAAATATATTATACTAGCAGAACCCGCGGCTTCGCTCGCGCTATAACTACAAAAATATCTTTAAAAAGGTAGGTTTCATACAAACGTTTATCCTCTATTTTACCCTCTTGTTGGATAAATTTCGAAAAATGCTAAAACACGTATTTATTAATTTGAACTGAAGAGTATTAATAATAAATAATAAGTATCGAGTAATTCTGATCACAAATATTTTTTGGTTTGTATTATACCGTGTTTTCCCGTGGGAATAAAATAATCTCCTGCGTTAAAAAGTCGCCCAACCCAGCCCTCCAACTATCTTCACAC
Source organism: Brenthis daphne (assembly GCA_947093115.1). Classification (NCBI taxonomy): domain Eukaryota; kingdom Metazoa; phylum Arthropoda; class Insecta; order Lepidoptera; family Nymphalidae; genus Brenthis; species Brenthis daphne. The sequence goes on from OX352471.1 coordinate 3,261,088, forward strand.
AAAAAATCACGAAAACGTCACTCTGTTTCGACGTAAAAGAGGGGCAAGCAAACAAACAAACACACTTTGACATTTATAATATTAGTATGGATACTATGCAAGTGTTTATTTATTTGTTTGTTTATCCTACTCTTACGTAAGAATGGAACAACGTATTGACGTAAATAAATAGGAAAAATCCACTATTCGTATAACTTTCTATACACATTTCTTTAATGCAAGTCAGCGGAACTCCATAAAAGTAACGAGGACATTAAGAAATTTCAAATATCATTTATGAAAGTGTCGACTACGCTATATTTTTGTGATGAATTCAAAATATTTATATAGAAAGCAATTTCTATAAAAGCTCTAGGGGATTGCATTTTTGTTTATAGAGTGACAAAAAGTACTCATATACGTGTTTGTACTTTTAAATACATTAAAAAAAGTATTTAGAAGCTGTTTCTTACTAATCTTATATGTTTTTCGGTCACCACTACTATGCAGTAGTATATTTAATACTAGAGATTCACCCTCGCTTCGCTCAGGTTCCTCCATGAGTTGCTTTCCCATACAAACTTTCAACCCCATTTTCACCCCTTTAAGGGATGATTTCCGGCATAGAAACTATCATGTGTCCTTTCCAGGTTCTCAAACTATCTTCTTACCAAATTTCATCTAAATCGGTTTAGTGGTTTCGGAGCCTATTCGGTACAAACAAATAAACAAACAAAAACTAAATCTCTGCTCTTTATAATCTATATTAATATTATAAAGATGTGAGTTTGTGAGATTGTGAGTTTGTGACGTTGTAGGGGGCAATCTCTGGATCTACTGAACCGATTTCGATAAAATTTGGTAAGAAGATAGTTTGAGAACTTGGAAAGGACGTAAGTTACTTTTTACCCGAAAATCAACCCTTGAGGGGGTGAAAATGAGGATGAAAGTTTGTATGGGGAATCAACCTAGGTACGAACCCGAGCGAAGCGAGAATGAGTCGCTTGTATATTATATAACGGTTACTATAGATTTCTTAGAGGTGAGATATTTTCTCGCAGTAAAAATATATTTAATGTACAGATTCGGTTTAGTTACAATTTTATTATATGTATAGATTATGAATACAATAAATTTGTTAAATCAATGAGAATTTCTATTCCATTAAAGTTTAATTCAATAGAACTAACGATATAACTTGACCTGAGTTTCTCTAAACTTAGCCGACACAGCACTACGTACAGGTATGCGAGTCAGTCCAACTTCGGTTTTCATTACGATATTAGAATGTCTAATGTCTCAAACTATTTAAACACTCAGAAAATCTTCCAAGTACGAGTATCTTTGTATGAAAGTATCTACGTGTAAAGTTTTATGTACTTTCGAAAGCTTGCTTGTTAACTTTCTTATTAGTAATATTTGGTTTGACTTTGTGATTTTGTTTGCGTTTCAAAACTTTCACGTTATATTTAGAGTAAAAAGTTTTAAATAAATTATTTTCTCATGTGTGATAATTACAAAAATAATAATAAAGAATAATATTCAAAATGCTGTTCTATTTTTTTGATCTAATGATTAGCTTATACAGTTGAGAACCGAAAAATTCAGAGTTCGAATCCCGGGATAAAGGAAAAAAATAAAAATAAAAATACAAAGGTAAAGAAAAAGAAATGTTACAGGTGTTTTCTGACAAAATCTCTAAGTAGAAATCATGAAAATTAGTGGTGTTATCACCACCACCACCATACCACCGTAGCACTAGAGACTACGTATTTCCATTTAACGTTTACTGTTTTCGGATAACACTGTGTATATATAAATTACTGATATAAATTGTCTCAATTTACCTGTGTATGCGCTCACACTTATATACTACTAGCGACTCACTCTAGCTCCGCTCAGGTTCGTTCATAGTTACGTTTTAACGATTAGTATATATTTCTCAGAGATGCGATAATTCCCTGCAGTAAAAAGTATCCTATATGTTGACCCAGATAACCAGCTATCATCGTACCTTTCATCAAAATCTGTCTGTCTGTGTGTGTGGTTTTCTCGTGATGCTTTCCCAGACAGACAGACAAACAGACAGACAAAATTTTAAAAAACTATAGATTCGGCTTCTTTATCTGTAATGATGACTATTTCAATAAGATTTTCCAAAAAATATTTAATGTACAGATTCGACTCAGATTTTTATTATATGTATAGATTTGTCGAGACACGGGGGTGTAACACCAACGTCCCAACTCGGTACTGTTACTGCTAATTCCTTGACAAAAAATTCATCAATAATATAATATGTCACCTGACCTCGATCTCGAACCTTCGAATTTGTAGCCATACCTACAAGCTAGCAACTAGACCAAAGAGATAGTTAAATCAAATGCTTTGTGTACAAAGTAATTGTATAACATGAGTAATCACATGGTAAGATTAAGTTTGAAGTACACTGAAACTTCTAAAATCCTTACTCTACGTAATCTGAACAATGTTGGCTCTATACGGGATTGTGATGAATAATCAGTTGAAAGTTTCCACCCAATATGAATGTCGCGGCTGGCTTAGCGTTTTAGCTCAACTTTTGGCGGTTACAGATTCTTGTTTATAAATGAAGACTTATTGGAATTGTTTTCAATGTTACATATATACTAAGTGATATCTATACATATAATAAAACTGTAGAGGTCGAATGTCTGTACTGTAAATAGAAAAAAAATGCTAAAAACCGATACAGGGGGATGTAAGAAGAGAAATAGAATAAATACAGCTTTTTTTTTCTTTTTTGTTTCTCTATCTGTTTGTACGGGCTAATCTCCGAAACTGTTGGACCGATTCAAATTAAATTTTGCATGGTGGTACCTTATATCCCCGGTCAACATATTAAATATATAATTCATACATCGGAGTATCAAATACGCTAATTTTTATATCGGAAAATTTTACGGTTCCCCTGGGATACATTTGTTTTTGTTTTTCTAGAGATGAATCCAAGCGAAACGAGGGTGAATTATCAATACTTATAATAATTTATCCATTTTAACTTCCCACTACTGGTCACAGTTTCATGCTAAAACTTTGCTTATCAAAACCAAAAAACCTACAACTATTATTGCAATTCCATTAATTGTAAATCAATTTCTTGCTTCTGCATTTCAACTATTATTAATATAATTATTCATCTCAATTTCAATATAGTGACTTGTTAAAACAACCAAGATAAATATCATAAAACCTGCATGTCTGAGAGAATCTAACAAGTCCTTAATGACGTGTGAGTCCAGCAACTTAGTCAGCGCTTTGGACTACACCCTGATTGCCTTAAAAGCAGGCCTGTACCTAGCAATTCAAAGTTAAATAGCAAGTTCGAAGTCAAATTGTCATTTAAATATCCTACCACGTTATATAAGGCTTAGAAAATAAATTACTGTACCGTATTATCTACTTTTCTATTAGTAATGGTGTTTATAGAAACCGCCTAGACAGATTTTAGTAAAACTTTTGTGCTATACTAGTAGTAATGAATAAGTTGATTTTAAAATAATTTTGCTTTATTTTAATGCAAAATGATTAATCATTATATATAGCTATAAGCTACTTTTACAGCTGTATAGGCGTTATGGCCAATTATGGGCCGAGTACACACAGTAGGACACGTAATCTGTGTATTTACAATAGATACGTTTATATACGTTGTTTAAAATACACTCGAAACTAACGGAAAGTGCAAAATAGCGAGAATAATCAAATATCTGTAAAAATCTATATATATAAAAGAAAGTCGTGTTAGTTACTTCGCTTATAACTCAAGAACGGCTGAACCGATTTAGCTGAAAATTGGCAGGGAGGTAGTTTAGAGCCAGGAGAAGGACATAGGATACTTTTTATCCCGTTCGACCGCGTTCCAATTTTTATGATATTTTAATTTTTGGATTTCTCTTAGTCCGGAATAGGTAAGTATTAAAACATATAATTAAAATGTGAGAAAGAAAGATTTTTTCTTTTTATATCTATTTAAAACGTACCTAGCGACGAACCCGAGCGAAGCGAGGGTGAGCCGCTAGTCTATAGATAAACTAACAAGATGTAAACAAAAACGAAAAACGACACAACTTTCGAGTTCCGAGTAAATAAGGATTACTCTTAGTTTTTGGCGTTCTAAAAACTCATTTAAAACACACTTTCCAATGTATAACATGTTGTAAATCGGCCAAGTTGCTTCTAACTTGAGCCATAAAAGTGAATTTACTGCGTTTTGCGCGATTGTTGCAATCCACCATTTCGGGTTATTCCCGCGCACTCATTCGTGGTTCGTTAACTTTGTTGTACGAGGGTTCCGTAGCCGTACTAAGTTCATGATTCCAACGGAAATCCTAGCAGTTGCAAAAATTGTTTCATTCTCTATATTACACTTTGTTAAGCCTATTTGAACTTTAATTTTTTGTTGATAGAGTGCAATTTAGCTTTCGCTTGCAGGTGTTTTTATTTACTATTTTTTCGACTCTATGATTCAGTATGTTTTAACTTTTAAAATTGAAGAATGCTTTTGTATGTTTTTCTCAACTTAACATTATGCTGTTTGTGCATAACTAACTTTTGTGTTCTAAAAATACACAACATGTGCCAATCTGAATATTACGGTTGTTGTGTTGTGTTGTACGTATTATGTATTGTTAGCCGATACTTGCAACTATTACCACTTTAATAGGGCAGGGAAATAATGGAATCGATTTATATGACAATATGTATGTAACTTACAATCTATTTTTGACGACATGTTTGGCTCAGTTTGTAGTGACCCTGCTTGCTGTGCCAGCGGTCGCGGGTTCAAGTGCCGCTGAGCGATGTGCACGAATATTTGGACTCCAGTCATAGGTATTTACTGTATATTTATAATTTGTATGTATTTAAAGTTATATATGTGTAGTGTATCAACTATCTGGTATCCACAACACAAACCTCGTAGCTTACCATGAAACTAGATGGTGCTGTGTGTTCATGTCCCAACATATTTATATTTATTTCAGTTTTAGTTAATAACTGTGGCCCAGTTTTTTATTAATGCAGCCATGATCGTTTTCAATTAATTTGATGTATACTAAATTTATTTAAATAAATAAAAAAAATACAAATTTAGGTAAAGTATTAAGTTACTTAAAAATATCAATATCGTATTAAATTCAATTCAAACTAGAGATTGGATAGAAAGAAAACATTTTGAGTACTGTGTACTTTTAACTGCCTCGGTGGTGTAGTGGCTAGCATGTACAGCTGCACACCCGGAGGTCCTGGGTTCGAGTCCCGGGTCGGGCCAAGTTTAGTTATTGAGTCTTTCTGTATAGTAAGCCTCAGTAACAGCCCGGAGTTGGGAAGTTGGCGGTGTTTCACCCCCGTGCCTCGGAGAGCACGTAAAGCAGTCGGTCCTGCGCCTTAACTCTCACTGGTCGTGTCGAGTGGTCGTCCCACCAGAGTATGAGAGTGACAGGAATAGAGAGTGCACTTGTGTCTGCGTGTACACTTGTGCACTATAATATCTCCTGCGCAGTTGGCTAGTCTCTATGAGATTCGCCGCCGTGGCCGGAATCGGTCAGGAGAGCATCATCATCATCACTTTTAACTACGTGACAATAACTTGGAAAACCCAAGTTATTGTAACAAAAAGCCAAGACAGTAAATGTAACGATTTTTGTATATCTGTTTATTAAATCACGCGTCACTTCATCAAACAGGTATTAGATATATTTATTAGCATTATATTCAACGCGCTATTATATATAGTAGCTAGTATGTAATATAAAATGACATATTTTAGATTAACTCTACTACTATAGTGAAGTTAAATCGAAAAATAACAATAAGTTAGCATAAATCTTCCACATTATTAAAGTTGCGCCATACATTATCCGATGATGCGTGTAACATTTCTGTCTGGGTGATTTAGTCGCCTCCCATTTATCAAGAGATGTCACACACACCCCTCGAAAATAGTGCTACGTAAGGGAAATAATGACAATTCAAGATATATTATATTATTACGAGCGACTCACCCTCGCTTCGCTCGAGTTCGTCAGTAGGCGATTCTTTGAGTTGATGTAACTTTATATAAAGAACCGATTGAAATAAAACAAATACTAAATATTAAGTGGAGCTTACCACAATATATTAGTGAAAACTGCACCCGAATCGGTTGAGCCGTTTTTGAGATTACCACGCACAAACGCACATATAAACAGACAAAAATTTTAAAAATCATTGCGTTAGGTTCTATTACGTTAATAAAGATTCCCAATAATAGTTTACAGACATCGATCAGTTACAATTTTAATATATTTATTCAGGGTCATTTTTAATTTATTGAAAACCTTTTGGGAATATTCTGTTAACATCATAACAACAACACCTGTAAGAAAAAAAATCATATTTCTTAAATTTTAAGAAAATAAAAGTATTTTTATTGCTCCTACTAAACAGTAATAGTCGAGCAATTAGCAAAAGAAAGCGCGTGACCGGTGGAGGGGGAGGGGTGGAGGGGGAGGGGTGGAGGGGGAGGGGTGGAGGGGGAGGGGTGGAGGGGGAGGGGTGGAGGGGTGTAGGAAGTAGCCCTTACTCATTTAAACTTGGCCAGATGCTAGAACTTTACCGTTTAGAAGGTCCAATGAAAATATTTTGATTTTTGTATGAAAATAAAAATTTAAGAAATATATTTTTTTCTTGTTACAGCTGATGTTGTTGTTATGATGTAAATACATAGTATATTCCCAATAGGTTTTCAGTAAATTAAAAATGACCCTGTATATAGGTAAATTTATTATTTCTATACTCCTGTATTATATTCGTTTCTACGACAATTTTCATTTGCTTTCATATAACCCAATCATTAAATTTCACAAGCAGTTTTTTATTATAAAAAACTAGCTTATACAAGTCTTTGGTAATTAATACATAAAAACTTGTTTTATATTTTCAATTTTATTAACTTCACCGCAAAAACTTTTTAATGAACCCTTAATAAAATTCAAAACATTCGCTGATATAATCAAAATTATACAAGTTTTAAATAAAACTCTATTTTATACATCGTTAAGGTAGAAATAGAATAAAAACTTTCGAAATCATTAATTATCCGGAGAATTCATAAGATTAGTGCCAATAAGGGGCTTATACTGTAAGTCTAGTGTAGTTGAAGGATTAAATATCGCTAGAAGCAACGAGTATCGGCTGTTCTTAATTAATCTAGCTACTTTTTAAAAATTTTAAAATAGAAAATTGTTTTAAAATATTGATTTACAGGCAGTGGTAGCCCAGTGGTAACACGCTCGCTTGGGACACCGAGTGAAGCGGGTTCAAATCCCGGGTCTCGCACCTCTGATATTTTCATGTGCGAATCATTTCTAACATGATTACCGCTTGCCTTACGGTGAAGGAAAACATCGTGAGGAAACCTGCATGTCTGAGAGAACCTGGCAAGTTTTCGAAAGACATGTGAAGTCCGCCAACCCGCACTTGGCCAGCGTGGTGGACTATGGCCTGATCCCCCCACGTATTGAAGGGAGGCCCGTGCCCAGCAATGACATTAAAAAGGGCTGAATACATTGATTTACAAACATTATTATAGGCTAGTTTTTGCCTGCAGCTCTGCTCGAACCACTCCAATGTTCTATCCAATAGCAAAAGTTTTGTTAGAATCACTTAAGCCATTGTTTTCTATCCGCGTATCAACGGAAACCTCTTTTTCTTTAACAGAGTAAAAATTCTTTAGGCTTTATTGTCGCTTAAATATAGATATGAGCTCAATATGTGGTAATAAATATAAAATGTCCAAATATTACAATTTCATATAAGAAGTAGGTACATATTGTATCGAGTTTAATTACTATCAGTAGTTAAAATGTTAAAGAAATATCTCGACGTGTTAATATTATCTAGTTTTGGTGAAGTATATGCATGTTTATATACCAAATCACATTTTTTATTAACATCCATCTGCTGGGCACGGGTCTCTTCCAATGTGAGTAGAGTACAATCCGTACTGCTCACTTTAAAAAAACAAAATTTTTAAATAACTCATCGTTTAAAAACGTTTAAAAAGTAACTTGATTAAGAATATCCGATACCATACTCGTATATTTGACGACACGTTTTTCTCTGTTTGTTGTGCTAGTGACCCTACTTGCTATGCCAGCGGTCGCGGATTCGAGTCCCGCTAAGGGCATTCATTTGTGTGATGAGATTATGTTTGTACTCCAATCATTGGTGTTTATATTTATAATATGTATGTATGTATTTAAAGTTATAAATGTGTACACTACACATCAAATATCTTGTATCCATAACGTAAGCCTCATCCATAGCTTACCATAGAACTAGATGGTGCTGTGTGTTAATGTCCCAACATATTTTAATATAGGGTACTAGAGCAAAGCGAAGGAAATTTACTACAGTGAAATAGAATTAAAAACACTATTAATTACAAAATTCGATATAACTAGCTAAAAATAAAATATTATAATATACATATAAGTTATAGTTATATATAATAACTAAATATAATTTATCAATAAACTTCATCACACTTTTACAGATTTGCAGGATATAAGAAATTTGAGCATTATTTCCGGAGCAAGTAGACGGCTTCCTTTCGCGTACCTCACTTCCTCTAGGCCCGGTAACTGAGTATTGGAGTTCGCGTAACGAATCATTTATATATTTCAAATTTATTTTCAAAAATCTTCTTTTAGATGGAATTTAATTTATAAAGGCGGAAATTACTACAGAATGATCACTTTGTTGATTAAGAGCAGTTTTGGAGAATAGAGTTTTGGACAGATTCTAATAAGTATCCCTATTTAAGTTATATTTTTATGAGCCAAATGGCTTATTTGCTAATTCTAGCATTTCACAAAAAAAACTTTAACTTTCTATTTTTTCCTTTGTGCGCTTCATTGTTATTAATACTACGGTATGGGTTTAAACAAAACTTTTCGGATTTTTTCTTGAATTTATTTTTATTTATGGTTCCCGATGCTTTCTCATGCTTTAAGGTAATTAAACGGCAGAAACGAAAAATGTAAGTTAATCCGCAGTTACATATATATATATATATATATATATATATATATATATATATATATATATATAAAGTGCCACATATCGCGTAAAATATAAGAAAGTATTACGTTCGTGTTATTTATTTGTAATAACTTGTTCTTTTTTACAGTTTCAGTACATCTATATACAGACTAAATATTACGTATTTGTGTCTCCTACGTTTTTGAAGTGAAACTTCTTTAGAATCGTTGTGATTTGAAACTCGATGCAACGGAAATGCGACAGTAAAAAGAGACAAACATATAAATATATAGGATTAAGCCGGCGATAGAATGAGATAGAATACATTGCGATGATGCCATGGTAACCGTTGTTATTTGATAGAATACATTACACAGGAAGTGAAAAATAATAAAATTCATTACTGATTATTATGTAATGTTTATATTTATGTCAAATAAAATGTAAAATAAGTTTTAAACTTGGTAAAAATAATATAAAAAAATCCTTATGATTATCCTACTCCTGATACTCTATATTCATATCATTTTCTGAAGTTTCACTTCTACGATGTGTGAATTGCACATTTTTTTTTTAAATAAAATAATTTTAAATATCTTTTTAAAAATATGGAAGATACCATTAACACAATTGTTTAAACGTAAGGAGCTACAAGTTTTAAATTTACTTTAATTAACCCTTCCTAAAAAAATCACTGCCATGCTGATAATGCGGCCATTTCATTGTTTTATCTTTGAAAAATCTTTAAGAAGAAAAATCTGTAAGGAAACAGACAAAGAAAACTACTTATATAAATTAAAACGAATCACCGAAATATATGTACGCGCATAACTTCCGATCGATTGGACCTCTAGTAATACATATAAATTTTGTGTTCAAATAAAATCTATATATTAAGATAATAATAAATCCATACTAATATTATAAATGTTAAAGTAAATTTGTTTGTTTGTTTGTTTGTTTGTTTGTTTGTTTGTTTGTTTGTTTGTTTGTTTGTTTGTTTGTTTGTTTGTTTGTTTGTTTATTTGTTTGTTTGTCGTTCTTTCACGTCAAAACAGATCGACAAATTAGCGTGATTTTTTGTGTGGAGATAGTTGGAGGGCTGGAAAATGACATAGGCTACTTTTTGCCGCGGGAAATTATCTCATTCCCACGGGAATAAAACCAAAAAAAATATTTACGATCAGAATTACTTGAAACTTGGTATTAATGATCTTCAATACAATTAAATAAATACGTGTTTTAGCATTTTTCAAAATTCATCCCATAAGAGGGTAAAATAGGGGATAAAAGTTTGTATGAAACCTACCTTTTCAGAGTTTTTTAGTAGTTTTAGCGCGGGCAGAGCCGCGGATTCTGCTAGTAATATAATAAATTTGAAAGTTACTCTGTCTGTTACCTTTTTACGCTTTTTACGTTTCAATAATGATTTATGTACATGTACAAAATACACAATATTTTATATAATAAAATAAATTATAATTCCATTTTGATATTATATCATAAGGATAAATTTTAATATTGTAAAAAAAGCATTTGTAGCTTATCCAATTAGAGATCCTTTGAGCCTACAACTTTTGACTCTTAATTCTACTAGGCCGTTAGACTGGTACAAATTGCGTTAACGTCGACATCACAAGACTGATCCAGATTTCATTTAGATAATTGAATGAACATCTATTCTCCCTGAAAAGGTCGCACAATGACTAAATATGAAGCTTCAAACGTAGCAGCTTCAGCTTAACTGAATTTTTATTATAACGATGCTCAGTTATTCTTATTATTTAAAACTAGTACTCGCCCTTGCTTTGCTTAAGTTATTTATATATATACGAGTTTAAATTTTATAATATCTTTTGTTATAAAACGTAAAGTATAAAAAGCTTATACTACTCTAGAAATTTAAAAATATCTAAGTATACTAATACTTACTTTTTAGCTAAAGTGGTTCATCAACTTCATAATGTTTTTTTTTTATAATTAATTAGTCTTAAGGAGTGAATTAATTCTTAAATTCTATCTCGTTACATACACGCAAAAAACATACAGTAGAATCTGTGTGCTTTGTTGCACGAAAAACGATAAACCGGCAAAAACATATTTATATATTGCATGCATAGTTTTCTTTATATATATCATAATTATATATATATATATATATATATATATATATATATATATATGTCATATATTTACGTAAATCTAAAATATTAGTAAGTAAATTGCGGCAAAACAGCTGCTTAGGAAATTACATAGACATAACATAGCCACTCTCTTTCCCAACTTGCCTGTTTGCCGCCGTCACACACGATTAAGGTTGCGGTTGCAGGTTGGCAAGATTTGTTTTAATCAAACCAAACAATCATCTTTGTGGTCTATATCTAATATTAGCATGCAAGAATCGAATCTGTGACTTATGGCAAAGTAATAGTAGATAGTTAAACATACGATAATTAGTCGGTCAACGTTATAATTAAAAGTCATGGCCAAGGGAAATGATTGAAATAATTTCATGAATAAGTCATAATATATAAATTATCTTTTGTCTGACCAATTCTAAGTTGTTTAAGTCCAAAATAACCTAATTATACCATTTTTTTCATTTACGTAGTTATTTTTAGGACATCATCACGCAGAGGCATTGTTTCGGCCTAGCATTGCCTACTTTAAAAAAAAACGAACTTCTTAAATTGACATTAAAAATTAATATGATATTATATTTTTTTAATATTTATATGGTAATTAAGATAAAATAATGATTTCTCGACAATCTAAAATAATTTTGTCTGTGATTACATAAAGGTGAAGGTGCCATAATGTCTAAACGTACTCGTACATTTTTATTTTTAATCTGTGAAAGATATCGACAGTAGAAAATGAACTTAACTATGGGGTCAGGTGTAGTGGTGTAAAATCCGCTGATAGTGGAGAACAAAAGAGTGGTCCACTAAGAGCTATTTTAAGCTTACAAAGTATATACCTACAGGAGGAAAGCTACAATAAAGATGTAAAGAAATTAATAATATACTATCGGTAACATCAATTTTTATATATGAATCGAGTAAGTTAATATGAAAATACGTATCGAGAAATTTTTAAATATGAATTTTTAATAGAAAAATATACCAATGACCAATATGCGAAACAACTAAATCTTAAACGTTAAACATTATATTTTTATGTAAAAAAAAAACAAACGTATATTGTAAAATATATATGAGATTAACATTAGTGGATTAGTTTTTTAATATAATTTTATAAACTACTCTATACTATTTCTCTACAAATCATGATTTATACTCTATAAAAGCTCCTGTTCATGAAAATACTATTTATTTGAAAGGAAAAACCAGTTATTTTTATTTTAAATGAAGCCAAGCATATCTCATGGCTCAACACGCCGGAACGCTGAACTAGCATTCGATCCCTTCCGCCGAGATGTGATTAATTCCAAGCGTTTACCTTATCTAGTTCCGCAGTTAACCTCCTCACATTTGTTCACGGAGTACAAAACCCCTTTTATTCGCCGTATTCTTTATAGAGATTGAGCAACCTTGTTACTTTGATTAAGCTAAGTGAAAGAAATAATAGATCTTGGATTGTATGTTAATAATTTTTTGGATAGTTTTAATTGTAACAGAGTGTAGTGTTTTTGATGCAGAAGTATATCTGTCTGTACGTTTATTGTAATTTATTTATAGATAATAAAAATTAAGATTTAATAGATTGTATTGAATTAAAAAACTTAATAATGGATGATTACAATGTAAATTGATAAATTTAAAATATTATGCTTATATAAAATAAATTAAATTAATTTAGAAGTTTCACTCACACTTGATTTTTTTCTATGTTCTTGAGTTATGTTGATGAAAGTTAAACAAAGTTATTAGAATTTCGTTGTTAAACAAACTTAAAATTAAAGAAAATGACATGGAATTACTTAATAGGAGGCTCCCTAATTTTTAAATACGTACTTATATAATAATTTTACATTTCTAAAATATACTAATTTTAAATTGAAAATGTCAATCCTGAGTAAATCTTGTTATAAGCCTGTCATCATGTAAATCTTTCGTCCAAAACATCAAATATTATTAAAAATATTTTTAAACAAATATTATAGCCCAAATAAATGTCTGTGAAACACGGAAAACGTTTAGGAGAAATCAGCAAAAAGACGCCATGAGCTATAAGCGTACGAACGCTTGTTATTGCAAAATTAATTGGCGAGTAATTGGCTGCGCCCGGCTGGTTTACGTCTGAAGGCGGCCTGCTATTGACTGGTAGTTAATTAGATCCTAACTGCAGAACAATGTGGTGCTGTGCATTGGGCCAATGATGTTACAGGTATATATGACACACTATATGACAGATTGGATCTAGAATATCTGGACTGTGAGATATTAGATATGTACCTTGTTGTCGATGACAAAATATATTGGTTGAGTGAACTCAATAGGAATTTGTATAACAATTATAAGAGGTTATACAAGATGATATTATTCAATAGCTTACAATTAGAAACTTGTATGGAAACGATGAATTTAAGCGTAACGCAGTGGTAACGTGCTTGCTTTGGAAACGATGTGAAGCAAGCTCAAATCCCGGGCCTCGTACTTGATATTTTCATGGGAGAATCATTTTCAACATGATTTAATCCTACCAAACGCAACCAGTTGTCTTAACATGAAGAGAAACACTGTAAGGAAACCTACACGTCTGAGGGAACTTAGCAAATTGAAGGATATGAAGGCCGCCCAACACACTTGGTCCATGTGGTGGACTTTGGCTTGATCTTCCTCGAATTGAATGCACAAATGTGCCCGGAATAGAACAAATTCCACACATATACTATATATATATATATATATATATATATATATATATATATATATATATATATTATAGCAATATTAAAACTTGAATTTGTGGCGTGAAATATATTAACTACGAATATTATTTTTAGGTAAATAATAATTAATATTCATGCATTAAGTAAGTTTAAACAAAAATTTTAAGTAAGTCATCTAGACCTTATAAAATGCAACAATAATCACTAATCTTATAGATAAAACTAGCGATCTTATAGATAAGACTAAACTACTATAATATACTACGTTTTCACGTGTAGTACAGATTTCTCAGAGATGCGATATTTTCCCGCACTAAAAAGTATACTATATGTTGATCCGGATAACCAGCTATGATCATACCAAACATCAAAATCTGTCCAGTGGTCTTAGTCTTAGTCTTTCTCGTGATGCAGTATCAGACAGACAAAAATATATATATTATAGCAATACTAAAGATTCAGTCTCTGTATCGATAATAATGTCTATTTTAATAAGATTTTCCAAAAAATATTTAATGCACAGATTCGGTATAGTTACAATTAAATTATTTGCCAAAGGCTTCAAAATTTTAAAAATAAATTAAAATACAATATCACTTAACATAAACTACAAAAAACATACAATCGAATAAGTCCTATATACCATATACATCTTTTTTTTGAAGTTGGCGAAAAATATACTATGTATGTATTCATATCGAAATTGAAATTTTATCTACTTTAGTAATAATAAACCAGCTCTATATATTTGTATATTGTAGATACTCAAATTATTTAAATAACTTAATAAAATCGAAAGCCAAATTGTTGTTGTTAATTTTCATAGTTATTCAATGTTCGACACTCAAGTAAAGTTTTGAGTGCAATTGAAACATTTGAAGCCATGGATTTTGTTAGAAAACTTTGGCATTCCCATATGGTTGAATTAACATGAAGTTTGTAGAAGCTTTATTGGAATGTTTGAACCCAATCGCGGGCTACTCTCATGTGGAAAGGTCGTTTTAAAATATTTTTCAAAAGTTAATTCTAGTTAGAAAAAGCTCAAAAATGTTTGTGCGATCAAAACCATTCAAAGCTCTATATGCTTAGAAAAAAGGAATAATTGAACACGCATACGAATATTCGCATATATATAATTTTTTCTAAATATGTTACAAAGCTTAATTATTTAGTTGAAATTTATTTAACAAAACTAAAGTTTAAGGCACGTTTAGTTTCTTTTAAATCAACTTTAAAAGTAGTTTTCTTTGGATTTGCATTTGCACTGATTTTATGAATAAAATCATTCAATACTATATAATAAAAAGTTACAATACTTATACAATGTACATCCAAGGTATGTATTACTCTGAAGACCTTAATTGAACTTTATTTAATAAGTAATTATAGCGGCATGGTAATAATTAACATATTTAAGATATTAATTTTTATTAATATAATACCGAAAAATAATTATAAAGCCAAAAAAACAGCAAAAAATAGTCATATATATAATTAAATAAAAAAAAATTAATCATACATAAAAAGTCTTTGGAAAGCTATAAATAAATAATAAACTATGGTTTAAAAGTAGGACTTAAATTATTAACAGTACATAACAGGTATAACCTCCACAGACAAACTCCATAAAAAATTAACTAAAACATATATCCAGGATCATTGTCCCCTTCAATCCTCCAAGAGCTTTCAGTACGTTGCATTAAAGTTAGTCAACTTCATTGAGAAGACACAAGCAGACAGGTGATGCATTTTATATAAGCCCTAGTGCACTTAACACGTTGTGTTGAAGTGCCGAAAGTCTTGCAACTGAAAGTTTTAAGTGTGATGAGAAATTCATGTGTCTGTCCAATTTATTTCACAGTTTTTGATATCAATTATGATTATTAAATCCTGCTCTCTCAGTAGAGAGGTAGCAGTCTACCAGCAACTTTTAACTATATATTTAAGCTATGCAATAATAAAGACCCATCACAACTAATTAATCTCATTCGTTCAGCCATCTTTGCTTTTGCTTCATTCATTGTGAGATGATAAAAATAGCCTATTTAATTCTGACCAGAATCCTTTACCTGATAAAAATCCAATAATTTTGGTAAGATATTTTGGAGATTTTTATATATTAAATTATAAATAGACTTTCTATATAGGTAAGACTAGCGATTTACCCTTAATTTGCTCGTCCCTAAGTTGCTTACCTATACAAACTTTCATCCCCATTTTAACCCCTTAAAGAAATGATTTCCGGAATAAAAACTATCCTATGTCCGTTTCAGGGTCTCAAGCTATCTTCTTACCAAATTTCATTTAAATCGGTTCAGTAGTTTCGGAGCTAATTCGGTACAAACAAACAAACGAAAAATCTTTCCTCTTTATAATATTAATATAGATTTGGATATGGTGAAAATTAGAACATTATGAGATTATTTTAAAGTTTCAACCATGTTTTAATTTTTGTGAAAAAAGTGCAACGAGTGACCTACAAAAGCTACTAAAATTATTTTAAGTTGTAGACAATATTTGAGAACCTTATTTCTGTTTGAGACATACATAAAAGTAGATACGCGTGTTGACGATACTACAGCTAGTTAATATCAGATATAATATACTTCAAATAATTGTTCACAATTTATGCTTATAGACACTTTTTGAAGGGTTGCAAGCAGATGCTAACACAAAATTTGCTAATATTTTTTTAGTTAAAACGCATCTTTTCTATTTACGCTTTTCTAATTAATTCTGTTACATAAAGAAATATTTAAAAAGTAATAAAAATATCAACTGACGCTTGAACAAATGCTGGGTTCCGCTTATTTGAGATTACAATTTATAAACATCGTGAGGAAATCCTCATATCTCAGAGCTCTCATTTGATCAGTACGGTGGACGAATTCCTACATAGAATAGGGGTCCAAACCCAGTAATCAGATATTAAAAAGGCAAAAATATTATAATATTTATTTATAAAAATAAATTTTAATTGTTTTCCTATAGTATAAAACATATAAATGTATATAAAAAGAATTAGGTAACATCAATCAATATAAAACGTGGTTAGCATAGTGTGTCAGCGGCAGCTACACTTGAACAAATGGCCCGCTGGGAGGCGATTATTTGACGAAGCCCTTCCAGATTGTGTGGTTGACAGATTTAATATATACCCATTGCCTACGTATTCGATAATATATGGTTCTGATATTTTTTTATTAAAAGTTAAGTTTATAAGTTTTCTGCTTCTTTTTTACTTATAAATGAAATTTGAATGGTCTGTGGTTAAATAAATTATAATATAATATGTTTCTTTGTAGATGACCTGATCTTCAGAAACCTTTTCATATTTTTATTCAAATTACAGATCTGCTCGTGTATTAGATTCATTAAAAAAAGTAGCCTATATGTTACTATTCTTTTCGTGGTTTAAGTTTTATGCTTTTACCCGGTTTTTTCGCTCGCGGTAAATTAGATTTTCAGATTATTTACCTCTTTTCACCCCTAAAAGGGTTGTGTTTCAAAAGGCGGGAAGCACGTGTTCCATCCCCCCCCCCCAGCATGCGTTCACCTTGTCGTGGTGGGGGGGGGGGGCTCAGTTGTGCCCGGCAATCCAGCCGGGCGCAAAGCTAAGAAACGCACAGGGAGGTGGCCCTCTTTGGTAGGCGGTGTACCATGCGGGATGCACCTGTCACTTCTTTGATAGCAGAGTGGACCTTGGAGCAACCCCATGACTGTTGTGATCTGCTACGGCCGAACTGCCGTCGGGGCATCGTAGTTGAATGCGTAAGCGATCGTGAGACGCCCCATTAAGACGGGGGAAGGTTTTGTTTGGTTTTAGTGCCACACCTCATGCGTAAATGCATTTCTCAACGTTAAAAAAATGAAAGCTCGTGTTTATTAATTTTTTGACAAGGGTGCCCTGTGATTTTTTTAATTCATACATCTCTCTTATATGATTTCTCCGTACAAATTTTGATTCCCCGTTTTACCCCTTTATTTGGGTAGAGTTTTCAAAAATCCGTTCTTAGCGTATCTGCGTACCAAATTTCAAATCAATCCATTTCAGCTATGCATTGATAGATCAGTCAGTCAGTCAATCAATTAGTCAGTGAGTCAATCAATCAGTGAGTCAATCAGTCAGTGAGTCACAGTTTCCTTTTATAGGTGAAGATGAATTCTCTTTAATCTAATGAGCCGATGAACCGTGCAGAAAAAATAACCACACTCACAAACTTTCGTATTTGTTCTAAATTAGATAATAACTTCATAAAAGAGGAAATACTCAATTCTCCTATTAATTTATTTTTTGTATATGTTACAACTTTTTCTTCAATTCACTGTCGTCTTCGGCAACTGTGAAGCGTTTTTCTTTGGGGTTTGGCCAGTCTTATATAAATTCTAAGAATCATTTCCATAAAATCTATCCTTAAGTGTAAAATAAAAAGAACATTTCAAGTAATATTTGTAGACAATGCACTTTTTTATTTACAAGATATGACTAACATAAATATCTAGGTATGACGAGACGTTTGGTTAAGTTTTAGAGATCCAACTCGCTGTGCTAGCGGTCGCGGGTTCGAGTCCTGCGGGGGATATTCATTTATGTGATGAGCACGAATGTTTGTACCCCAGTCATGGGTGTTAATATTTACAATATGTATGTGTCTAAAGATATATATATTTGTAGTGTATCAACTATCTGGTATCCATAACACAATCCTCGTAGCTTACCTTGGAATTAGATGGTGCTGTGTTAGTGTTCCAATACATTTAGAACATATTACGATAGCTGTTTTTCTCAACTTTCCCAATTTTCCCATTTTTTCTTTGTAGGTTAGAGAGAACGTAATGGACTTTCTGAGAAGGTAATTCCAATTAGACCCATACCGTACGTCACAGTCGTATAATAAAATATGTAATTATATTGCCTTGGCTCCATCTGTAAATAGAAAATTCATTTGACGTAAATACGAATAATGAAAATATCAAATAACCTGTCTCAACAGGGTTCAAAAGTCTTTAAGTTTCACACCTTCAAAAGAGAAAGTTGACTCTCGTTCATATATTATTAAAATCTATTACCTACGTATAATAAAGATTCTAAAGCTGAATCAATAAAAATGTTAAAGGACGTTAAATTTGGCAAAGGTTTTGGACAACAAGAAAAAATAAAAACCGAGTTTAAAACACTTAAATGTAAAAAAAATAACTTGAATGGGAGTTTTCATTAACTATAGATATTTTCTTTCATTAACTCTAATTAAATATTTTCTAAGTCGGTGCCAGCCGACAATGCTTTAAGATATGAATATCTAATAGGCAAATATGACAAAGTATGAACTTTAATTATAGTTCAAATTATAAGACATCAATTTGTTATGTAAGCTTTGCTTTGTATCGGCTCTCTTTCTTTCTCTCCCTCCTCGAAAGGATTGTATTATAATTAGTATTTTTTATGTTAAAAACAACAGAAAATTAAATTTAATATATTTCTTTTATATGAATTTTAACTAAATTTAATTATATTTATATAACAAAATTGATTTTGTGTTAACGTGGTATAAAAATAAAATGTCAGATTTTCTTGATATTATATTCTAAACTTATTGCTATACTCGGTACGTTACGCAAGGTATAAGTATGGTCAATGTTATATTACATGTCCGGTAATCAAACGTAATCAGGCGATATCTAACATGTTATAATTAGCCTTTATAAGGAATGAAGTAATAATTTATGGAAAGCAAAACTTTTCCCACGGGATCCGTACATTGTTGCGGGATAAAATGTAAAAAGCCTGTGTATTATTCCAGACTATAATCTATATCTGTGCCAAACTTTCATCTAGATCCGTTTAGCCGTTCTGGCGTGAAAGAGTTACAAGCATCTGTACTCACAAACTTTCATATTCATAATATTAATACAGATTGTATAGTAATTTCAAAATACTACTGAACTTAAGCGGCAACCGATTTTAGAGTAACTTTTACTGATAGATAGATAATTTATGTAAGGGTGTAAGTACATTTGTATCGTATCGTCATTATATATACTAATATTATAAATATGTAAAGTTTGTGAGTTTGTGACGTTGTAGGGGGTAATCTCGGGATCTACTGAACCGATTTAGATAAAATTTGGTAAGAAGATAGTTTGAGACCCTGGGAGGGACTTAGAATACTTTTTATCCCGGAAATCTTTCCTTGAGGGGGTGAAAATGGGGATGAAAGTATGTATGGAGGATCAAGCTAAGGACGTGAGTCGCTAGTAATACATAAGCAAAGTCGCGGACAAAAGCTAGTTTAAAATAAATAAAATAGGAAACTCATATAATCATTAATGAAAAGTAATTACATATACACGAAATTGTTCATTAAAACCTCTACGTGTTTATATACTTCACCGTGTGTAATAAAATCATGTCCTCCACTAACTTTAAAGCTTGCTACGACAAGGTACTATCTTCGAGCAACTCCAACATCCGATGCGACTCTGTCGTAGTACCGCCTGTTGCTTTTATTTTCATTACTCGGCGTAACCTAATAAAGTGGTCTCTCTCACAAAGAGGTTGTCGTTTCATTAAAAAAATGATATTTACTTGAAATAAAAATGGTTTTCTTCATCTGTACATAGTGTTTATTTATTCTAATATTTATGAAAAACTAAACTAGATAAAATTATACTTTATATATCTATACATATAATAAAATTGTAACTAAGCCGAATCTGTACATTAAATATATTTTTGGAAAATCTTATTGAAATAAACATTATTATCGACACGGAGGCTGAATCTATAGTTTTTAGATTTTTTTGTCTGTCTGTTTGTCCGTTACCGCATCACGGAAAAACCACTGGAGGGATTTTGATGAAATTTGGTATGATTATAGCTGGTTATCCGGGTCAACATATAGGATACTTTTTACCACAGGAAAATATCTCATTTCTGAGAAAAAATACAAAAACTGCAACGTAAGAGTATACTAATATGTAAAACCTAAGAATTTGCTTTTTGGTCATTTCAACGCGGGCGAAGCCGCAGGCAATGCCATAAATATGTTTTGATAGTAAGTATGGAATAGATAGACTATATATATATATATGGAATAGATAGGTATGATGAGTTTTATATTCTTTACTTGAAAAATGATTGATTCCCCACACAAACTTTCACCCGCCTTTTCATCCCCTTAAGTGATAATTTCCGGGGTAAAAACTATCCTATGTTCTTCTCAGTGTCTCAAAATATCTCCATACCAATTTTTATCTTAATCATTCACCGCTCAGTTGTGAAAAGATACCAAACAAACAGAGTTACTATCGCATTTATAATATTAGTATGGATAAAAGTTTAATCAAGCTAGCTTTTATCAATGGGTCCAATTGCGATGTCCATAGAAATCCATAAAAGCTTACTGAAGCTTTTTAATATTGAGAATCAATTTAATAGAAATATAAGAAATATATTTCTGAACTAGGATAATATAAGTATAACCTAAAAAAGGCATATTATTTTGTAGGAAAATAAAAATATCGCCAAAAATTCGTTTTGTTCAAATTGATATTATATTATAAAGTTCGGCAAAATGTCAGTAAAATGTCAATTCACAGTTGAGAATGGGTAAAAAGTTAAAAACTCATAAAGTACCTGTTAAAGTTCGAGAGATCTGAGATAGGAAAGTTATGTAAGGAGCTTTTACTGAATAATGAGTGAAGAAGTTGGTTTTTTCTTCTATTTTAAGCTTGAAGGAATAAATATTAAAGAATTTTCACAATTAATTAAACATAATTTAATTTCTCGAGTTTCAAGACTTAGATTAAAAATTGAGTACTTACAAATTCTCGACCTGAAATGATTATCCTATCGTTATTTTTAAAAACTTTATATTTTATTTTTAAGAAAGAATTAAATATCTAGCGAGCTTATTAGGTATAAACGGGAAAGTTGATATGAGTCCTCATTGAGTTTATATACATATAAAACTTGCGATTCACCCTCGCTTCGCTCAGGTTCATCCCAAGATACATTTTAACATTTAGCATGGAATAAATAGATTAATTATATATATTATACTAGCATTACCCGCGGCTCCGCCCGTTCAGATGACCAAAAACCAAATTCTTAAGTTTTACATATTAGTATACTGTTACAAAGCAGTTTTGGTATTTTTTCTCAGAAATGAGATATTTTTTCGCGGTAAAAAGTATCCTATATGTTGACCCGGATAACCAACTATCACTATAGCAAATTTCATCAAAATCCCTCCAGTGATTTTCCTGTGATGCGGTAACAGACAGACAGACAGACAGACAGACAAAAAATCTAAAAAACTATAGATTCGGCCTCTGTAACGATAATAATCTCTATTTCAATAAGATTTTCCAAAAAAAATATTTAATGTACAGATTCGGCTTAGTTACAATTTTATTATATGTATAGATATATTATTTTTTCCAACTCTTTGACGCATTTTTGTAGAATAGGTCCGCTACTAACGCCATCTATTGAAAGTAATCAGAAGTAGTGATTCCCATACAGAATAAACAGTTCTGGACTTTTTTTCCGATTTTCCACCAGTTCTTATAAATTTTCCCTATTTTTTATATTTAATCCACCCCTGACAAACCCCTATTCTGAACACAGTACAATAGGATTGTCAGAATAGAAGTTGGCAGATATTAGGGTTGTCGTGATTTAAAGTTTAATATAATTAAGATTTTAAGAGAGTAGAGTGTGATATAGACGTATTGTGCTACCAGTTGTTATATGTCATTATGAATAAAACTTTGAATAAATACAAACATACACTATCTTTCGGCTATTTACTTGTTACTTGAATCTTTTATTATCTTTATCTGTTGCAGTTTTTTATCTTATGCCTTATTATATAATTTTTTATAATGAATATAATATATTTGTGAAATGAACAATTATAAATAAATGATGAAATAACATTCAAAGGTGTTTAAACTGATAACCGATAAACGATTATTTATTAACAGAACTAGCATTTAACTTACTCTATTTGCAGAGTGTTTAACTTAAAAGTTCGATTCCCTATCGTATACAAAACTATGCATCGGGGATGTCACTTTCTATAAAAGTTTTATGGCGTGGAAGAAAGGGGTCGTATAAGGAAGACGCAAAAACTTTTTACATTAAATTTCTCTTTTATTTATACTTTATTGTGTGTCTAAACCATTCAGCACTGGGTTCAATTTAGCGTAAATAAAATAGTGTTCCCAGAAAGTTTAAATTTTCTCTGCATTTGCCAAATTTTATTTCCAAAAAAGTTTGGTTTATATATGTAGTACGAGTATATAATAATAGCGAGTGTTTTTAGCTATCTAGTAAAAATCAAGGTGTTTTTAGGGTTCCGTAATAAAGCATTCGTATGTCACAGCCATTCTACTTGAAGACTATAAAGCTAAATTACCTACTGAAGTTTAATAGGTGACATATACATATATGTAGTATCTAAATGAGGGGTAAAAATCTATTTAACATAGTTAGTTATACTATGTAATACAAAATTATTTATGCCTAATTTATTCTTAGATTTACACTAGCGGACCCGACAGACGTTGTCCTGTCTACACGTCTTTAATTTGAAAATTTCAAACTTTTTTTAATATATTATTTTCTATTAAAAAAATTGTGAATCTAAATCATTCCCAGATCCCCTTGAACACACACAAAAAATTTCATCAAAATCGGTCCAGTCGTTTGAGAGAAGTTCAGTGACATATACACTCACAGAAGAATTATATATGTAAAGATAGATATTTGATATTTTAAATTGAAATATCTTTTCGGATTTTTTCGCGGATCTTTTTTGATTTTTGATTGCCGTCTATAAAATGTATATTGTAGATGGGTAAATATTTTGTATTGCTTTTATGTTAAAACATAACTTTATATTAAAACGGAATATAAAATTTGAATTTCACGTGTTATATATATTTTATATCTTAATAGTATTATATATACGAAAGTTTGAATGGATGGATGTTTGTTACTCAATCACGCCAGAACGGCTGAATGGATTTGGATGAAATTTGGCGCACAGATAGAATTTAATCTGGAAAAGCATATAGATTACTTTTAACTCGGAAAGATGCACGGTTCCCGTGGGATAGATTTGTTGTTGTTTTGCACTAGGGACAGACCCGAGCGAAGCGAGGGATAGTCGTTTTTTTTACAATACAACTAAATCGAAATATAAAATGGTCGTAAATTGTCTAATAACTTATACCTACTATTCTCAATGACGGACGTTAACAAAAAAAATTCTCTTCCTCCTCTCAACTAAATCTTATATCGACTAAAAAACTATCGAGTTTAGAATTACTTAGGTATTCCTTTAGTCAATCAGGTATTTGGTTAATTTTATGTCACAGACACACACAGACAGGCTGTATAATTTTATTTATTTATTAATTTACATATGTACCACAAAAAAAGATACATATAAAAACAGGAAACAGATAGATACCTCGTGTACAAAGGAGGCCTTATCCCTTTAAGAGAGATTTTTACCGGAAACCCTCGAGCATAAGCAAAAAAATATAATGAAATATATTTTTCTTCTATATATTAAATTTAAATATACAAACATACATACGTACTTAATTATAGTATTAATAACATAATTTTATTATAGATGCTGATAAATCTCGTAGATTTGCAAAATAAAATAGATCTATGAAAATCCAATAAACCCTTAATACTTTCTTAATTGGTGCAATTTTCATTTTGTTAATTGTGGGTGGGCTGTCTGTAACAACTATACCTTCGAGACATCCAACACCTCAGTCTCTCCCGTGACCATGGATGCTGTAAAGCATTCGAAACGTTGGGAACCAAAAATCGAAATAAATCCGCGAAAAAATCCGAAAAGATAGTTTTATTTAAAATGTCCAATCAGCCCTTCTTGATTGATTTAATTTCCCTTTAAACTGAACTTTCCCTGTTTAGTGAAATAAATAAAATGCACGAGTGAAGTCAATGGCAAAAATTTGTATTATAATATATAAAACACATTACGGTGGGAAATTCAAAGCACATAAAGACGATCACGTACGAGTTATTGCTTAGTATTTCTTCAAACAACGCGGTCGGTCTTAAATTTATTTTAAAACTTCACGAGATTCGACAAAGTCATATCGC
Organism: Brenthis daphne; assembly: GCA_947093115.1. NCBI lineage: Eukaryota > Metazoa > Arthropoda > Insecta > Lepidoptera > Nymphalidae > Brenthis > Brenthis daphne. The sequence continues at coordinate 3,286,146 of OX352471.1, forward strand.
CTCATAACTTATAGAACGGTACAGATTTTGTTAAAACTTTATGTGTCATACCTGAAAATAATCAATAAAATGGTCTTTAAGCTTAATAATTTAATGTATAATGAGCTTTTAATATTATTTTTCTATCAATACATATATATATATATATCGATCTGTTCTACGTATTATCATATAGTTTAATAAAATCAAAATTTTATAAAGATTTTCTTATTATTTATCTTAATTACAAAATATTTTTTATGTATAATGGTATAAAAAAATACTGTCGAATGTTTGTGTAACAAAGATTAAAAACAAGCGTAGGATATTATGACTTTATAAAAAGTTCATATATTAGGGATATATATATATATATATATATATATATATACACACACACACATATATATATATATATATATATATATATATATATATATATATTTTCAAATCCATACATTTTTCATTAAAATATTATAATGTACATTTTCATAATAAATAGGTACTCCATATATAAACGGAGTTTTTTATACTGTGTGTAGATTATTATAAAAGAAGTAAAAACGATAACACTAAGCAAATTCATCATAAATCCTTTTACCGCAAACCACCACACTTGTACCATGTTATATCTACATCGGAATAAGCGTTCAAATTTTTGGTAAGAAACTTAGACAGAAATGCCGTAACATACTCGTACGTGGTTGTCAAACAATTTCTCCGAATGTCTCAGAAATACACGACTCAGTAAAAGTGCTGACATTTTATAGCTAAGTGCAAATCGTTGGCTAGACTGGCAGTTAGCACTTGCGCAAGGGATTTGGAACAGTTCTAGAGGACTTGTCTAAGTGATAAAATAACGTTATTTTAAAGACAGAGTAATAGATTTTCTTTGTTAATTATTTAGGACTAGTGAATCACCTTTGCTCCGCTCAGGTTTGTCCCTAGGTACGTTTTAACGGTTAGTATCATTTTTCAGGGATATATATATATATATATATATAAAATATAATGCTGTACTGTATCTCAATGCTACAGTAGTCATGAAATATCTATACATAATATTGTACAGAGGCAGAGTTTGTTTGTTTGAACGCGCTAATCTCAGGAACTACTAATCCGATTTGAAAAAATATTTTTGCATTAGATACGCCGTAGACTATATACGAGTATCTATTCTATCTATTCTATACTAACCGCTAAGCCGTAGTAGTAGGCTAGTAGTTGCTAGTATTATGTAATAATATAAAAGTGTATGCTTTAAACACAAAAGTTAAATCGACTTCAAAATAACCATGCAAATAATGATATTAATAAAAATAATTAATCATTAATATTTAGAATCGGCGATATGTTTTATCATAAACCAGAATAATATAAAAAAAACATCCAAATAGAGAATTTCATATTTTTGAATGTGGTTAAAAATGTGAATAATTAAAAAAAACTAATATGTATGTATGTATGTATATTCATCTGATAAAATACTACCAAGCTTTTCCCCTTACAGATGAAGGGAAAAAGGCATGATATATTCCGTTTCTGTCGTGAATTGTTCAAATGATTTATCTATAACAAGAGGAAGACTGGCGTGTGACAAATCAGGGTCGAAACTTCCATATCTATTTGAAATCCCCGAACTCTTGAAACTTTCCTTTTTATATTGCTAACTAAATGGTGCTTATATTGCGTGCCTTTCTTGTTGGATGTATATATGAATGTCCAGCCCTTTTTAACGTCCCACTGCTTGGCACGGGCCTTCCTTCAATGCGAGGGGGATCTGCCCACCACGCTGGCCAAGTGCGGGTTGGTGGACTTCATATATCTTTCGAATATATGCTAGGTTCTTTCAGACATGCAGGTTTCATCATAATGTTTTCCTTCCACTGTAAGACAAGGTAATCTATTGGAAATGATTTTTACATGAAAATGTCAGAGGTGCGAGAACCGGGATTTGAACCCGCTTCACTTGGTTTCCCGAGCGAGCGAATTATTCCTTTCTTGTTACTTGCTCCATATCCTACGAAGCTAGATGTAACTGATGTAAAATCAGTGCTTCAGAATTCGATATCAACAGAATAGCCTGAGTTACTTTACCTTCTTTTTGCCATATATCGACGTTTTGAAGCCTAAAATTGTATTTTTTAAATTTGATTATATTTGTTTTATGGCAATATTTCTTTTTTTTTATTTGATTCATACTATTATTATAAAATACAAAAATGTATCTGTTAATTTGCAATAATAGAGCTGCGGGATTCTGATTTTTGGCATAGAGATTGTTTAATAGAGGGTGATTACTAAAAGAATTTTATTTCCTAGTTGGAGTCAAAGAAGACGATATTGGATCGCTAGTTAATATCATCGATAAATTGATTATATTATAATTTATGAAAAAGTATATTAAGTGCCTTTATCTCCTTCACACAGTTAAAAAATTTCTAGGCATATCAATATATGGTGTATAAAATTGTTTAAATATACTGAAAGTCGTGTAGGGTGTAGTCCTTGCACAAGAGTAAATATACAGAAGCAAAATCGGAAAAAAGGTTAGTAAACTATAATTCGTCATCGTCGTATAACCGTCATTTTTGAAGAATTTTTATTACTCGTCGAATAACTTGTTAGTTTATTTGATAGTCGTACGGGTCAGTATGCCAAAATAATAAGCTACATCCATAAAGCCTGTACTCAAACGTCATTCACTTTACCACTTGCCTTTACAAAGGCGTATTAGTTATAGCTGAGAGCGTTTGTCAGCAGAGACGACAGCACAGTGGTCAAGAACGTAGCCTCTTGACCCTCTTTGGGGTTTTTGGGTTCAATATTAACATTGTTTGAGTAAAGACTCAATAACTTTTTCATGAAATGCGCACTTTACCTCACAATATATTTTTGTAAATTATGTAGGTTTTATATTTTAGTATGTTTTTGTGTCGATTTGTCTACGGATTATGAGAGTGACAGGAATAGAGAGTGCACTCGTCTCTGCGCGTACACGCGCTGCACTATAATATCTCCTGCCCAGTTGACGTCTCATCGTCATTATTACCTGGAATTAGGTACATGCTGGAATCAAAAATATACTGTACCCTACTCAGTGATCTCAGGAAACTAAAAAAATAAGTAGTTTCCAAGTATAATTTTGTTATTATTTCAAATCTTATACAAAGGTAAGGGCTGAGAGAGAAGAAATTTTTATGGTAAAAAATAAGATGAAAATATAAAATAATAATATATTTAAATGAAGAAATTACTTTTTCGTTTCACTGTCTACCACTTGACCCTTTTCCACAATATGACTTAATGCTTGATATGCTATATTAGTTTCAAGAAACCATTGCGTTGTAAACCAAACCTCGAGTATGAAACTTTCGAAACAAATTACTGTAAAACTTACCGTTTTATACATTTTATGACCAATTAATGTGAACAGATATACCCACTTATGTACAGTAAAACTTCTCATACTGGAACTCAGAGTACAGTTACTTTTTGTATCTACCTATAAGGACTTATAAGTGTTACTTACAGAGAAATTGTAAGTTAGCATAATACGACAGAAGTAAACAACCTTCATTCATAGCTATTTCTATTAAAGCTTTAATTATAGCTAACCAAATATCTGTCATTATAGTACTAGTATATGCGTCGCGCTCGAATTGAACTGAGGACATTTCATCGTCATACTTCAGCATCATCTCTTCTTCAATCATCAATTATAACAATAACATTTTATACATTGAGAGTAAAGAGATAATAGGTGAACTAAGCTCATCCTACAGTCTAATTTATACTAAGTATAGTAAATATTATATGATCTGTGTCTATATGTACATAGTATAAAACAAAGTCGCTTCCGCTGTTTGTACGCCTAGATCTTTTAAACTACGTAATGGATATTAATGCAGTTTTCAGCAATATATCTATACATATAATAAAATTGTAACTAAGCCGAATCTGTACATTAAATATATTTTTGGAAAATCTTATTGAAACAGACATTATTATCGATACAGTTTTTAGGATTTTTGTCTGTCTGTCTGTCTGTTACCGCATCACAGAAAAACCACGAGAGGGATTTTGATGAAATTTGGTATGGTGATAGCTGGTTATCCGGGTCAACATATAGGATACTTTTTGTCGCGGAAAATTGCCTTATATCTGAGAAAAAACACAGAAACTGCAATGTAAGAGTATACTAATATGTAAAACCTAAGAATTTGGTTTGTAGTCATCTGAACGCGGGCGGAGCCGCGAGCAATGCTAGTATATTATATGTAGTGATTCGATATTTGATATTACATTGCAGTTTTTGTATTTTTTCTCAGAAATGAGATATTTTTCTGCGGTAAAAAGTATCCTATAGGAAATCCTATAGGATACTTTTTACTGCGGAAAAATATCTCATCTCTAAGAAATCTATACAAAACGTTAAAACGTAACTAGGGGGGACGAACGCGAGCGTAGCGAGGGTGAGTTGAGTCAGTAGTTTTAAATAAAACTAATCATTTCGGATGTTTTCACGTGACCATGATTGCTGTAAATCATTCGATAAGATATTTTTTATTTAAAATTACTTACTTTTTAAATTAACATATTTTGGTTTTTATGCAAAATGTTGCATACTCCTGCTTCAAGTACACAAAATCATACTGTCACTAGAATGAAAGGTGAAAGTATGAACGGTACCTGTTAAACGATGACCGCTTAAGAATTTATGAACATCGTACCCATTTATATACTATTGTAAAATTATAAAGTTTTGTATTATTACTATAGGTTGTGATAGCTAAGTGGTGTTGTACTCGTTTGAGAAATCAAAAGTAGTGGGTTCGAATACCGGGTCTAGTACCTCTGATATTCTACTGTATAAATCATTTTAAACATTATTATCACTAATTGTCTTACGCTGAAGGAAACGTCATGAGGAAACCTGTATGTCTGAAAAAACCTGGCAAATTTTCCAAAGACATGTGAAGTTCGCCAACCCGCACTTGGCCAGTGTCCTGTACTATGATCTCCCTTGTATTGAAGGGGGAAGCCCGTGATCAACAGAAGGGCGTTGAAAAGGGCTGCATACAACAAAAATAATAAAGTTAAGTTTGAGTCGGCGCTTATTCAAATGACTTCTGGCTATTTAGAATGAAAAAAAAGTATATATTTTTTGTAAATATTAAATACTTCTTGCTGCATTTCGCATCCAACTCCGATCATTTACCAATTTTAAGGTTTATTAAAAAAAAAAATCGGTCCACAATTAGCAAAGACATAGGGATCATAGTCTGTAAAAAATGACGGATCATAAAGAAGTGTTGGACCCTCGTTTGATTTTTGGCTATTCTATTAATAATATTCAAGAGTTTAGTATATTTATTTATTTAGTTTTATAAAAAGGCAATTTTGCAGCATAATAATGACAACAAACGTCTTCTTTTAAAAATATCTTGTTAAAAATAAGTTAAAAAATAATGCCAGATGAAACTCTACAGTGTGAACGTATGAGAACGGTTGTTTTAAGTATATCCTTATTCTTGAATTATTATTTCATAAATTTTCTAAGAATATGATATTATAACAAAACATTATTAAAGATCCTAAATATTGCAATAAATTGCCTCCTAACATTATAATTATAGCAAGTCATACATTTAATTCGTAATATAAGAAAAAGGCTAGTTACATATAATTCCCTTAGTTCAAACCGTTACTACACACCTAACGTTTATAAATACATATATTATGTCATGTATACATAATATGTACATATATACATATATACTAGAACCTCATGGCTTAGAAGATATACGACTGTCAAAATCAAAATATTTTATTCAGCATTAAATTATTACAATTTTTTACTCAACGTCATGAGTGTACTACCAGTTCAGAAAGAAGAAGCCTCAGACCGGAGAAGAACTGGCGAAAGAAACTCAGCGGGACCAATATTAAATGATCTTTTTTTTGTGCTATGTAGAGCACATATTTTATATATATATATATATATATATATATATATATATATATATATATATATGTATATATGCACTGCTGTCTATTTCATAAAACATTTTTCATTTTACTTTAATCTGCAGCACTTCATACCAACTTTCTAGCTTTCCAGAATAAGACAGGTCAGTACGAACAAACCCTATTGTTGTTTTGATTAAATTTCGACAGGACGATGCGACAGTTCTTCTATGCACGGCCAAAAATAAAATGGGCGAAAAAATATTTTTGCTTCCAATGCGCGTAGTATTGTGCAAATAGCCTTTGACGTCATTGAATAGTGCCATTCCTAACATTGTTCAGAGATATCAATAGATTTTCGAAAATATATGAAACTTTTAAAAATAAAAATTTGGTTTATATTTAGTAAATTTTTAACTTAAAATTTCTAAACATGTATCTCGTTATTTGAAAAAGCTAATAATTACAACAGTAATAATATTTTTAATGAAATGAAAATGTATAAATGTGAAATTAAATTAGTTAATTAACTCTCAGACCATCACATTAACAAATTTATTAACAACATCGAAACACAATTGAAAAATGGAGTCGCCCGTAACGGTCCAGCGCCCAGAACTTGTCCCTGAATGTTGCGCTAATATTACTAAACGCTTTCTTCATCTATCAACTAATCGACTATAAAAGACCAAATAATAAATTATCTAGGCATACAAACAACAGTAATCAACATGAAGTTGGTCCTAGCATTTGGTTTACTCTGTCTTGTAGCAGTATATGCCAGAGAATTAGGTGAAGATGAAAAAGATCTCATAACAGCTGCAAGTGGTAAATCCCATAAGCATGAGGAAGGTGGTGGCAAGGAACACCATGCTCACCACCACCACGAGCATGGTGGTCATGGGCACAAAGGACACAAGGGTCATCATCATCATCACAAGGGTGAACACGGCGATCATGGAAAGCATCACCATGAGGGTCATCATCATGAACATGGTGGTGGTCACAAGAAGCACTGGGATGAACATGATCATCACGGCCATCATCACGAACATGGCCACCATCATAAAGGCGAAAAACATGGACATCATAAGCATCATGATAAGGGAGAGAAGACCGACGGCTACCACAAAAAGTACCATAAGGACGCCTTCCACAAGGATCATCACTTCTACGATGATCATCACCACGAAGGCAAACATCACAAGCACGGTGACCACCACGGCCACCACGAAACTCATGGAGGAGACCACAAGAAAGGAGGCCATCATGAAAGTGGTCATCATGATCATCATCACGGTAAGCATGGTCATCATGATAAGCACCATTATGATGAGGATCACCACGGCCACAAGGGTCACCACGGCCATGAAGAACATCATCACGGTCATCACGACCATGGTAAGAAGGGCGGCCATCATGACCACAAAGACTGGGGCTTCCATCATGGCAAGCACTAATCTTTCTTTAAACTGTGATATTATTAATCTTTTAAGAATATTCTCATAAAACTCAACATATTAAAATAATATTCTTCATTACAAAATAACACATTATATCTTATATGTGCAAATATCTTCAAATACTTTTCAATTAGTTAAGGTTTTCCGAAGACTTACCATAATAAGCGTATGAAGAATGTTATTTAACATGTGAAAGCTAGAAAATATGTGTTCTTTTGTTATTTGTTACGGGTTTTGTTACTTTTGTACGTAAGAAAATGTTTTTTTTTAAATAAATGAATCGAAACGAAATAAGTGTTCTTTTAATACGTGTTCTTTGTTCAAAAACCTAGAATAAAATTTTAATACATATTTGTAACATACATTGAAATAATATCAATTTGCTTTGACCAACAAAATTCCTAAAATATTTTTCTAACTGTCCTGCCTTTCTATAGTCATGTCAATCCAGATGTCACGGTGGATTTACCTTTTTTTACCCTTATTTTGACCAATTTTTGCGTAATGAACGGTCTGATATTTTTACTTTTGAACGAAATATAAAAAAACTTGCTATTTTTAACTTTTTCTTGTATTCAGAGCATTCCTAAATATTTGAATTTAGAATATAATTATAAAACTTAATAAAAATAATTGAATAAACAATACTTTTTATTTACATATAAATCATATTGAGCTGATCGATTTACCTGAAATCATGAAATTAAACACGTTTTTCACACATTTTAAATATATCTAGATTAAAAATTTAAACAAAGAATGTTGAAGACAAATGCAAGGGTAAATCCACACCAAATCTATATTTATACTATAATACTCGCACTTGGTGCAGGCAGGGGCAGCATGGTGGATGGCCTGATCCCCCTCGTATTGAAGGAAGGCCCGTGCCCAGCGGTGGTACGTTAAAAAGGGCTGAATACAATTATAAAATTAATATTAATATTATACAAAAAGGGATTTTTTGTTTGTTTGTAGACGATAAACTAGTAATATTATGATTAGACATTTAAAAGTAAATAGGAATAATAATCATTAACAAAAATGTTAAACGACGCATCTTTGTTCAGTACATACAGAAGACGAGATAGTGTAACTAAGTTCAACGATCTCTCCCTTAACTACTTTAGCTGTAACTTTCAGTAATGTTCAAACTCACATAAGTTGTAAACTATCTACATTAATAACGAGTAAATTATTCTCTGAGGTTAACAATCGTTGTGATACAAATGGATGCTTGGTAATGATTATGGATTTGGTTTCAGCACGATTGTCCAAAATCAAATTAAAAAAAAGATATAGTCTAAGATATAATCTATCTCTGTCGAAAATTTCATCCAGATCCATTCAGCCGTTTTGGCGTTAAAGAGTAACGAACATTCATACTCACAAACTTTCACATTTATAATATTAATACGGATTACGTATTCATTGTAAAATTAATTATTATTTATTTAATAGATTGTTTATGTTTTTGCAAAAGCTATTAGCATTACAGGTTTCTTTGTATAAGACTTAAATATTTCGTTTACTTAACCAAATATAATATGAGTCAAAATAAATACTTGTATCTCGGGGCTTTTACGAATTGCAGAAATAAAACTAAAAACTTCTTTTACTAAAATTACAGAATATGTAACCTAAGTAAGTTAACACCGGAAATGCTAGTCACGTTTACGAAATATTTTTCCAGGTTTTGTTAAAATATATGAATTTATCAATATTTTTCACAAAATAATCGATATTTCTAATTTTAATATACTTAATCTATATTTTTGTGTATCATTATCATCTTAATTTAAGATCAATACACGTAAATTATTAAATATTCTGAAACTTAAAATGGGTGAAATTATTTAAAAATCATTTTTATTATTTAGATTTTAGATTTTATTTCTATTTTATACCAGAACATTGGCCTTGTAAATAAAAATCACCAATGGGCGCTATTACTCTAACGGCAATCAATAGTTTAAACTGCACTGAAAGTAACATAGAGGAGTAAATGTGCATACAATTGAGTTTTATAACTAAACCAATTTGTATTCACAATCCCTAAGCTACAGAACCAATACGAAACAGAGCTATCTCAACCGATAAATAGTTTTAATACTGTTGTTCGATTGCACAGTTGTACAAAGCGTTAAAGATATAATATCACCTATTGCTTTTGACTAATTCCAGCTCCCGGATTCACTCTTGTTTTACTTGCTAGTATTAAAAAAATAGTACCGGAAATCTTTCTATAGGTATTGAGTTAGTACGTTTGTTAGTAAAAATAACTATGGATATAAAATGTACCTAATATAATAATATTAGGTACATTTTATATATATATATATATATATATATATATATATATATATATATATATATATATATATATATATTTATTAGGTATATTTTTAAACGAGTTTCATATATTTATGAAACTCGTTTAAAATAAAAAAAAAACGTGTGTGAGCACGTTATTATACTTCTATAGTAGTTATACTTCTTTGGCGTAACAGAACAAAAATAGCTAAAAATTTCATCCTTCTAACTTCATCATGTCGCTTTTTGGCTGTCGGTGTGCGCGCGCATCATAAAAATTTTACTCTCATATTTTTTTCCAAATGTGCCAAAAGAAGTATAACTTCAAAAAAGCCAAACTAATAGGTAAGTCTGATTTAAAAACTTCTTGATTTAAAATATCTTGAATATAAATTTGTTATCATAGTCATTATTTAATAAATAAACACCAATGCAATTATTCTTTTTACACAAACTAAAGCAAAGTATAGAAAAATTTAAAATCAAAAACTACTTAAACCTGTTGTGTATACATTTGTTACTTTTTTGAGCTAAAACAGCTAAGATTTGGATAAAAAGCGTACTCAGTATGATCTGGTATGATCTGGAGTAACACATACTGTGACTGGTACATGTTAATAATAAAATTAGTCGATAGGTGACACCTATTTATAATACTATACATTCAAAAGGCATTTAAAATATTTTATTTAATTTTAAATTTATAAAAAAGTAATGTCCCCCTAACCGAATACGGCCACGGTGGCCAATCTCATTGATATTATAGTGCACAAATGTACGCGCAGACACAAGTGCACTATCTATTCCTCTCACTCTCATACTCCGGTGGGACGACTACTCGACACGACCGGTGAGAGTTAAGGCGCAGGACCGACGGCTTTACGTGCTCTCCAAGGCACGGGGGTGAAAACACCGCCAACTTCCAAACTCCAGGCTGTTACTGAGGCTTACTATACAGATAGACTCAATAACTAAACTTGGCCCGACCCGAGACTCGAACCCAGGACCTCCGGGTGTGCAGCCGTACATGCTAGCCACTACACCACCGAGACAGTAAAAAAAGTAGTTTTATCTTTACAATGAATATTTATTTAGTTCCGATATTTATTTACTAGTATAGAAATCGTAATACAGCAACGGGAACACCGAAGCTAATATAGACAACGGTACAGCAATACGAACAAATATCTGAAAAACAGTTAACGATAATGTAGTTCCAGTCACTTACCTTTATTGTCTGCTACTTGCCAGCAACTAACGTTTTATAAAGCTAATGATACACAAATATTATTTTAACTTAGTTCAAAATAAATTTACTTAATTAGTAAAAATAAATATTTGTAAAAGTAGTGAAAAAATATTTGTGTGTATACTTATGTACGCACGTAAGAAGTTATACATCTTTGGCGTAACAGAACAAAAATAGCTAAAGATTTCATCCCGTATGTCACAACTCTCTGTTTGTAAAAGGAATGTAGTTAATTTCATCATGCCACTTTATGTATGAATCCAAAACAGCGGGAGCGATTTTGATGAAATTTTAGGCAATCTTTAGGTTAGTCCAGCGGGTAATCTGTGAAATTTGGTAGTGATCGGAAGTATGGACGAGGGCGAACCCACGGGTACTGCTAGTTATAAAGTATAAAAACATCGTATATACATTAAAAATTTCATAAAAACTTGATTGTTTACAAAATTCAATAGAGCTTTATAGAAAAAAATCAATATGTGATTAAAAAGGCGTTCAAATGAAGCAAAGTACGAGTACCATTGTCAAACGCCACGCTCCGGTAGCGCTCGACGCGACTCGCTGTGCGCATTCATGAGTCCCGTGATTAAAAGTAGCTTAAGTCATAAGTCATAGGCGGTTTTGAAAATAACCTTGTTGTTTTACTAGCGACTTAAACTCGTTTTACTCAGATGCCTAACACTTGCCTATATTTTACTCTACGTAGTTCAGCCATTTCAATGAAACACACAAAATTTCTAATGAGCAGCTGTAGTTCGAATAAAAAATAAATTTTTATAGTATCAGAAATCTAGAAAAAAACACGCTCGACGTCAAGGCGAATCTAATAATAATCTTAATTACTAGTTACAAGACATTGCAAAACGCATCTGTCCTTCTGCCTTCCGGTTTCAATATCAGATTAGCTTGATGATAATATAAAACTATTTTATTGTCGTCCAAGTTTTATATCTATACATATAATGAAATTCTAACTGAGTCGAATCTGTACATTAAATATTTTTTTGAAAATCTTATTGAAATAGTCTTTATTATCGATACAGACGCCGAATCTATCTGTCTATCTGTCTTTTAGTTTGTCTGTCTGTCTGTCAGTGACGGCATCACGAAAAAACCACTGGATAGATTTTGATGAAATTTTTATGATGATAGCTGGTTATCCGGATTAATATATAGGATACTTTTTATTGCGGAAAAATATCTCATCTCTGAGAAACCTATATTAATCGTTCAAATATCCTATATCGAATCCGAGCGGAGTAAGGGTGAGTCACTAGTACTTATATAAAGGTATGATATATATGTTGGGACATTAACACACAGTACCATCTAGTTCCATGATAAGCTATGGGGCTCGTGTTATGGATATAAGATAGTTAATATACTACACATAACTTATTAACTTAAAAATACATACATATTATAAATATAAACACCCATGACTGGATTATAAACATTCGGGCTCATCGCACAAATGAATGCGCCCAGCGGGACTCGAACCCGCGAACGCTGGCACAGCAAGTAGGGCACTACAAACTGATCCAAACGTGTCGTCAATACTTACAAAGGTTCAAAGTAATTCCCCAATTAACAGGTTAAAAACTACACACATTTGATAAGACTATCACAAGTAAAGATAAGTAATGTACATTGTACATAATTTTTTAAGATTTAATGATTTAAATTATATCTGTTTATATTATATATTTAAATTATATCTATTATTATCTATACAATATTTAAAACAATTTGTTATTATAATATGTTTAAAATTAAACATGAAATATTTAATGCATGGTTTTCAATTGGGATCTTTATTGTAAAAACTTTGTTATCGTTATCAGTAATCATATGAATGAAAACCAACAAAATGTTACTTCTTATAAAACAAATTCACTGCGTCTACTTTAAATTCACATCCATCTTAGTACCATAATAGAAAAACGTAGTTTACACTTTACCTTAAAAACACAAATTATTATCAAGTGTAACATCTAAACTAACTTCCGCTTCCGCTTAATGTTGGCACTCCTATATTTAAAGAGCCAAACAACACTCTTGTGACTCTTAAATTTTAATAGTGGGAGTAGTCAGACTGGTCAAAATAACAAATAAATTTTTAATAAGTTCATGTAATGTAACGAATTTCTTTTCTATTTCCTGTAGTTTTTGTACATGATTTATATGAAATTGAGGCATTTGATCTCATTAACTAAAAGTTTATTTTACAAATAAATTGTTTTAAAATATACGCTATTTATTTTTAATTTTAAACTAGCTACTCACCTTTGCTCCACTCGGGTTCATTCCTTGGATTTCCGGGTATCGGGTTTTCTCGTGAAGCGTTCACAGCCAGACAGTCACTATTGATATATAATATTATATTCTTTCCGTATATAATATGCTATAAATATATGATTGTAATTTGCCTAATATATCTTTTTATTTAATGATTTGTTTTTTTTGGAAATTACGATATTTGCCACAGAAGTTTTACTTCAACCGCGCGTAAAGGTTACACGTACCCGTTTTTTTTCCTTTCATTATACTGTGAAGGTACTCTCATTAAACGTATGTATGTATAAGTAGTCCAGAAACCAGATTTTCAAATGATTTGTAATAATTGGTTAGTAAAATATTTAAAATTAATATAATTACGCGGAAATGACAGTCACTTTTATTTAAAATGTTTTGTATTCAGCCCATTTTGATGTCCAACTGCTGGGCACAGGCCTTCCTTCAGTACGAGGGGGATCAGGCCATAATCCACCACGCTGGCCAAGTGCAGGTTAGTGGACTTCACATATCTTTCGAAAACTTACTAGATTTTCTCAGACATGCAGGTTTCCTCACGATGTTTACCTTCGCCGTAAGACAAGTGGTAATCAAGTTGAAAATGTTTCGCACATGAAAATATCAGAGGTCAGAGGCGCGAGACCCGGGATTTGAACGCGCTTCACTCGGTCACCCAAGCAAGCGCATTATCACTAGGCCACCACAGCTTCTAATTTAGAATGTAGAGTCATATTACACAAGACTCTACGTGTGTTCCCTGATCCAAGAAAATATGAAAGAAAAGTTTAGTTATAATACACTCCATTCGCTTCATAAAGCATATTGCTCCGTACAGATTTAATAGTTTCCGTATAGGAACCTCATAGCATAGCATAATAGATTGTTGGTCGAAGGCGTTTAGTGGACTCATAAATCTGAAACTTTGAACTATATAGAACATAAATTAGGAAGAATAAAATTAAAGTCGTCTTGAAAAGTAATATTTTGGCATTTGCACAATGCACATTGTAATACTTATTAAATATTAGCAAGACACGCGGCTTCGCTCGCGCTAAAACTACAAAAAATCTCTAAAAAGGTAGTTTCATACAAACTTTCATTCCCTATTTTACCTCCTTATAGGATGAATTTCGAAAAATGCTTAAACATGTATTTATTTCATTTTATTCAAGAGCATTAATACAAAGTTTCAAGTAAAACTGATCATAAATTTTTTTTTAATTGTAAGTTAACGTGTTTTCCTATGGGAATTAGATAATCTCCCGCGGTAAAAAGTAGCCTGTGTCACTCTCCGGCGCTCCAACTAGCTCCACACAAAAAATCACGACAATCCGTCACTCCGTTTTGACATGAAAGAAGGGCAAACAAACAAACGCACTTTCACATTTATAATATTAGTATGGATTGATGATATACAATAACAATACACATATATAATAACAATAACAGATAAGTAGCTTTAAGTAGCTTTATATGAAGTTGGCCAAAAACAATTCCTTGTTAAAATACTACATATTACAGTTATTAATTATTTAAATACGTCAAATTCGAGGTGGTAAGAGCCAAACGAATAACGCTAAATACCTAAATAGATACTCAATATTTAATACTAGCGACTCCCCATCGCTTCGCTCGGGTTCGTCCCTAGATATATTTTAAATTTTTTGAGCGAATCCCTAATCCTTTACCGAAATAAAAGTAGCCCAATGGAGTAACCATATAACATCAACTACCTGCCAGTGGAAGTCCCGTCAAAATCAGCCCTGCCGTTTCGGAGATAAGCTGGAACAAACAGACAGAGAGACAGACAAAAATTAAAAAAAAAAATATATTTTTCTTATATATACCGAATATAATTCCATATGCATTGAGTAAAAAGCTGTTATTTTGACATTACAAACAGACACTTCAATTTTATTTATCTGTATAGACATGTATATTGTATAGACGTTTACATTTAAAAATATATTTTTTAGTGTGATCTACATTTTTCAGAATTAAATGAACTAACAAGATCCAAGGTTTTCAACGACACTGTCTAGAAAGTAAGAAAATTTATCTCAGCTTTTGTATTAAGCTAAAACTGAACCAAATCGTTTTAATATAACGGTAAATACTTAAATACCATCCTCTAGATTCTGAATTAAATTCTTTATGAAAGACGAACAGTGTAAAAATCAAATCAAGATTTTACCACAAGTGATGTTACAGCATAGTGGCATGCAAAATCCATGGCATCAAAGGTGTAGAGCATATTGGGCAAGCAAGGCTATCTGTCTTTGTACCAGTATTGGCCACATAACCCGTTGTTACTTGGCTTCAATCCAGAAACGATAACTGGAATGAAATACATGAGTTGTCTAAATAAAAGTACTGACAAAAACTCTATTTGGATTATGTTTTGTAATATTGCACTTTTGGGCGGGCGGTTTCATTTGTAAAATATATTGTATTACTAGCGACGAACCCTCGCTTCGTTCGGGTTTGTCGCTAGGTACGTTTTAAATAGTTATAAATAGTTATTAGCCAGCGTTAGCCACATAAATTTTAATTTTTTTTGTTCATAATATTGACAAATATTGATATTAATATTTATACGATTCTCACGTCACTCAATTGCCATCAATGTTTTACCTTCCCGGAACCTCTCCACCAACACTTAAACTTTATGTTATGGTATTAAAGTTCAAATTGTCTTTTAAGTATTATTACGAATCTTTTGTATGGGAGTATAGAAAAGTGTTGT
This sequence comes from Brenthis daphne, assembly GCA_947093115.1. Classification (NCBI taxonomy): domain Eukaryota; kingdom Metazoa; phylum Arthropoda; class Insecta; order Lepidoptera; family Nymphalidae; genus Brenthis; species Brenthis daphne. The sequence continues at coordinate 3,302,158 of OX352471.1, forward strand.
TTTTGGACTTTTTCAGGCAATTTTTTAAATATTTCTCTCCGCAAGAACCATCCTCGTACTTCAAGGAATATTCTAAAAAAAGAATTAGTGAAATCGGTTCAGCTGCTCTCGAGATTTACGCTTACCAACACATTCAGCGATTCATTTTTATATTATAGAAGATATAGAGTTATATCGAATTCAAAATGAAGCCCAATTATTTTTCAACAGAAAGGCAGTAGTAGCCCATTACGTAGGGTATTGGAACCCTTTGAGGTTTGTATAGTACTAGCATTGCCCGCAGCTCCGCCCGCGTTCAGATGACCAAAAACTAAATTATTAGGTTTTATATATAAGTATAATCTTACCATGCAGTTTTTGTATTTTTTCTCAGAAATGAGATATTTTCCCGCACTAAAAAGTATCCTATATGTTGACCCGGATAACCATCTATTACTATACCAAGTTTCATCAAAATCCCTCCAGTGGTTTTTCGTAACAGACAGACAGAGAGACAAACAGACAGACAGATAGACAGACAGACAGACAAAAATTCTAAAAACAATAGATTCGGCCTCTGTATCGATAATAATGTCTATTTCAATAAGATTTTCCAAAAAATATTTAATGTACAGATTCGGCTTAGTTAGAATTTTATTATAGGTATAGAAGTTCACAAAAAAACTCAATTGGATCACATTTGCTTAAAATATCGCATAACTTACTAAAATAAAGAAAATACATAAACTTAAATTGAGTAGCTCTTTTCTTGGAGCTACCAACTTCAAAAACTCGGTAAATCTTTGTAGATTGATATTTACTCTCATCTAGCCTCAAAGAGACGAATATTTAAACAATATACAACCATGTAAACTGTTCATAAAATACTTAATATGATATTTTTGACAAAATATACATCTTATTAATATTATAAATGTGATAATTTAGATGGATGTTTAGATGTTTGTTACTCAATCACGCCAGAACGGCTGAACGTAATCTGGATGAAATTTGGCACAGAGATATATTATAGTGTGGAATATAGCACATATACTTTTTATCCCGGAAGAATGTATCCTAGGGGATAGATTTGTTCCTGTTTTCTACACGATTCTTGCATGCGATTCTTGCATGCTACCTGATTTAAGGTTTACCTTCATTGTATCCTTATTAGTTTCACTGTAAATTTTAGTTTTAGGTTCATTTTTAAGCAAACAGCTTTCTTTCTCTTCTTTCTTTCATAGTTTATCCTCGCTTTGATCAGATCATAGTAAGTAGCTAACGGTACCTATGTCAAGTCGGGTCTTAGTCTATCTATGTGTGTACTAAACATTCAAATCCGCCAAGTCCATATCAGTGTGAAAGATTAACAAACCTACATACACACTGTTACAATCTTTCGCATTAATAATTAAAAATGATAATGATGATAAATAGTCGCCTGAGTGCTTATTTGTTTAAGCTACCAATACTTGTTGTACTTTACAAGTACAGACAGTGTTCTTCTTCTATTTTAAAAACAAAGCTTTATTTCTAAGATTTATATACACATATAGATAAAATACAGCTTTTCGGCTTTTTAGGGTTCCGTGCTTGAAGGATGCCAACGGAACCCTCTGTCAGAAGGCCATATCTCATGAACTGTAGTATTACGGATCTAAACATCACAGAGTATGTATTGCTATTGCCGCTATAACAACAAATAATAAAAGATGGCAAATTTCAAAAAGGCTACCATGCAAATTAAAAAAAGTCGATTTTGATACGGAACCCTTCGAGTGCGAGTCCGACTCGCACTTGTTAAAGTTAAATGTGTATGCACCAATAGATTTGACATAAAAATTCAATAATTCTGTATTAAAAACTCTTTCGGTTAATATTTCGTTTGGACAAATACGCATTGAAACAACGATTAATGAATTTTTTAAACAAAATAGTACATTGATCTCATATAACGTTAAGCTTATCGTTTATTTCATTTATAGCTTATATCTGTTTGCAAAACCGAAATGAATCATTATACAGCAGGCAAGCAAATGAGTCATTATACAGCAGGAAATGATCACAAAACCATATGTACGTGACACCTGTGAGCGGTGGAGGATCGTAAGTAGACAGTACTGAGTATCTCTTTGTTTTTATTTACAATTTATTTTTACCCGGATATTGTAGGGCTAGTTTCCGTGCCGATTGCTATTTATATTGTGAAATTGAATCGAATCTACTGATTTGATATAGATTCAACTTAACAATGGATAGAATTGAGTCTGTCTTGTACTTAAATATGTTAAGTTATATAAATGCGCTTATAATTGAATTAATTTTCCTATAAAGCATAGATAGTATATATAATGACTCTCTTTATAACTTTAAAGTTGTATTATAACCATGGTGTTTTGTCTATAGAGGTTGTTCATTAGATGCTATTACAAGTACTTTGTTTTAAAAAATACCTTATACAAACACACATACTTTGCCTCTCGCGATCATCGAACCCGAAATCTGATGTTCTTAGTGATAGTCCTACGGATATGATCATAATTTTGCCTCACAATTTTCAATTTTATTGATTAGGCCACTTAAAGTCTTTGACATTAGAAAAGAGAATTTTAAGCAATAAGTTATGAGAAAAATTGAAATAATTGTTGATAGAGATTTATATTGTCCCTAGTTTACCTAAAAACTTTAAAGTTTTAACATTTTATTGATCGACTTTCTCTACAATGCTATAAACATTTCCTAAAACCTAAATAGTGACTTCATCCTTATAGTTTGCTTTGAACTAGTTCTGAAACTTAACGATAAAAATCTTATCACGTCAAATAGTTATCTATTAATCTACTTGTTACAAATAAAACTTACAAGAAGTACCTACAATTAGTAAGTACGTAAAAATACATCTAAATTAAATAATTTAAATGGTCTCTCCCGTAACCATGATTGCTGTAAAGCATTCGAAACGTCGGGAACCAAAAATCCAAAAACTTGAATACGCGAAAAAATCCGAAAAGATAGTTTTATTTAAAATTTCAAATGTACTCGTAAATCTTAGAAAATATTAATTTAAATGTATTTTTAGGCTTTATGTTCTTATTGTACATATAATATTATGTATACGAGTAACTCTGTACCTATGTAAAGTCTGGGCAAGTCGCTAGTCTTCCATATTTATAGGCTAATACATAATAAATTAAATGGACTGAAGTTTTATTTAATCTTGGCACATATCTGGTTTATACCTTTTCTAAATTATGTACACAAATGAGCAGTCACAGTGAATAATACTTTCATATAGGGGATGGTGTAATTTTATAACTGAAGCGAAAAAGTAATAGTATATATTCAATACAAATACCTATTTATTAAAGACGAACTTTTAGTTTTAAAAATTTAATGAAAATATATGCAACTAGCATTACCCGCGGCTCCGCCCGCGTTCAGATGACCAAAAACCAAATTCTTAGGTTTTACATATTAGTATACTCTTACATTGTAGTTTTTGTATTTTTTCTCAAAAATGAGATATTTTTCCGCGGTAAAAAGTATCCTGTATGTTGACCCGAATAACCAGCTATCATCGTACCAAATTTCATCAAAATCCCTCCAGTGGTTTTTCCGTTATGCGGTAACAGACAGTCAGACAAAAAGTCTAAAAACTATAGATTCGGCCTCTGTATCGATAATAAAGTCTATTTCAATAAGATTTTCCAAAAAATATTCAATGTACAGATTCGGCTTAGTTACGTTTTTTTTGTATATGTATAGATTATAAATATTATGATTTGGGATACGGTGACCATTCTGAGACAAGGCAAGACATGTTATAGTGTATAAGACACAAGTGGACTCTCTATTCCTTTAACTTTCTAATTCCGGTTTACACCCAACTCGGGACTCGAACTCAGAACCTCTCGACTTGCGGTCGTACATGCTAGCCACTAGACTAAGAAAGAACACTGTATATTATGTAGTAATATATATATTTTGTTCTCTTTTATACAATTAATTTTATAAATTAATTTAAGCATGTTCATCCATGGTAATATTTCTCCTGTTACTGTTACCATTAAAAGCCCCACTGTGTTTCTTACAAACTAGCTATTTTATGTTTATTATTAACCAGGTTATTAAAATGTAGCCTTAGAAAGAAATGCTATTTCTTAATTAATAAGTTCTTATAAAAGAAATCTATAAATTATGTTGAAACCACCAGATTTAGTATTTATTAATTCTTTTATTAATAAGCAATTATAATAAAAAAAATGTAATTTACTGATGATGTATTCAAAATATAACAAAATATAAAGTATAAAACAATTTTAGTTGTCAAATTGAAATCCATACTAATATTATAAATGTGAAAGTGTATTTGTTTGTTAGTTTGTCCTTCTTTCACGTCGAAATGGAGTGATGATGATTTTTTGTGTGGAGATAGTTGGAGGGCTGGCGCGTGACAATGACTTTTTACCGCGGGACATTATTAATTCCTACGGGAAAACACGTTATAATACAATCCAAAAAAATATTTATGATCAGAATTAGTTGAAACTTGGTATTAATGCTCTGCAATTAAATTAAATAAATACGTGTTTAAGCATTTTTCGAAATTTATCCTATAAGATAAAATAGGGGATGAAAGTTTGTATGAAACTACTTTACTAATATATAAATATCTCGTGTCATGGTGTTTGTGGTCGCACTCCTCCGAAACGGCTCGACCGATTTTAATATGTGTATTGTATTCAGCTCTTTTTAACGTCCCACGGGTCTTCCTTCAATACGAGCCAGATCAGGTCATAGACCACCACGCTGGCCAAATGCGGGTTGGCGGACTTCACATGTCTTTCTATAACTTGTTAGGTTATCTAAGACATGCATCTTGTTGAAAATGATTCACACATGAAAATTCAGAGGTGCGAGACCCGAGATTTGAACCCGCTTCTCTCGGTTACCCAAGCGAGCGCTTCATCACTGGGCTTACTGCCAATTTGATGATAATGATGACTGATTTTAATATAGGTATGAGAATAGGTCTAAAAGATTTTTCACCCTCCTACCCCCACCCCTATTTTTTAATCGCGACTTTGATATTTTTGTATGAACCCGAGCGAAGCCGCTGTATAACATAAAGCCAACGAGTTTTTTTTTTGTAGATTTAACGCGGGCGTAGTAGTCGCGGATTCTGCTAGTAAACTTATAAAAAAAATATGACAAAATATTTTTTTCCCAAATATTCTTACTTTAGACCACATACCACTTACCTCTCAACAAGCAAGGTCGTAAAAAGGCGTCGATCATAAAAATATTTGATTAGGCTCGCGTACCACCGCGCCAATTCGTCGTCTTGAAACTTTTATTATCTACACGCGCGCTGCGAATTATTTAGTGTGACGGAAATAGTGTAATTTCCCTAAAATTTATGTGTAATTTATATTACAATTTACATAATGAAATAATAATACGAAAATATGTGTTAATCGCTTTGAGTTAACAGTTATGTATGTACTAAGTAATGAACTAATAAGGTTGGTGTCTATACGTTACGTTTACAACGATACGTTTAGCTCAGTTTGTAGTGACCCTACTTGCTGTGCTAGCGGTCGCGGGTTCGAGTCCCGCTGGGAGCATTCATTTGTGAGATAACCACGAATGTTTGTACTCCAGTCATGGGTGTTTATATTTATAATATGTATGTATTTAAAGTTAAATATGTATAGTGTATCAATTATCTGGTATCCATAACACAAGTCTCGTAGCTTACCATGGAACTAGATGATGCTGTCTGTGTGTTAATGTCCCAACATTTTAATTTATAGTATAAAATAAAGCCGCTCACGCTGTTTGTTCGCTTATATCTTTTAAACTACGCAACGGCTTTTAATGCAATTTTCAGCAATAGATAGAGTGATTTAAGAGGAAAGTTTATATGTATAAAACATTCATATTATAGAACAAAAAAGCCGAGAAAATCAAAAAAGTCTTTTGTGCGTTTACGTTTACGTTTTGAAGCGAGGGTTAGTCGCTAGTAGTAGATAGGTAGGTATAGTAGATACGTCATAGGTTAAGATATTTTTTTATTGAAGAAAATAAAAACATCACTTCCAGTTTATGTAATGAAAATTGACAATGATTGAAGAAAATTATCTCGAGAGATAATATAATGAAGAAAAAAAATTATGTACTAGAAGGAGACCAAATTCTACAAAGTAAATTATAATTTTTTTTTTTTTCAAAAAATATAAGCTACATAATATCGTGATGTTGAAATTAAATGCTAGGCCCAAATTCATGAGTATAAATCCAATTATATAAGGCCCCCATCACGCTGGGCAAGTGCGGGTTGGCGGACTTCACACGTCTTTCGAAAACTAGTTATGTTCTCATGGATATAAAGGTTTTCTAACGATGTTTTTAATAATTTAATATTCCGTTGCTGGACACTGGATTTTCTTCAAGTAAGATTAGAGCTTACACGCTGACCGCAGTTTAGCGGGTTTCAAACTTCTTTGGAAACTTGTTTTAATTGCCGTCTTACATAAAAAATATATAGATTCTACATTGACATAATCAGATAAAAAAAGCTATTCGTGCCATCCGTCATGGATCCAACAATGTCGGAAGTGGGCTGTGGAGAGCGTAATAAATTAGACCGTACTTGTTTTTTGATTAGGAACTCCATAATGATATGATTTATTAGGATACTGATTTATTATAAACTAGCTTTTGTCTGCGAGTCTGTATGTGCGTGTATAATGAGTGATGATGTTCTCCTAGCCGATTCCGGCCACGGCGGCCAATCTCATTGAGACTAGCCAACTGCGCAGGAGATATTACGAGTATAGTTCACAAGTGTACGCGCAGACACAAGTGCACTCTTTATTCCTGTCACTCTCATACTCCGGTGAGACGACTGCCCGACACGACCAGTGAGAGTTAAGGCGCAGGACCGACGGCTTTACGTGCTCTCCGAGGCACGGGGGTGAAACACCGCCAACTTCCAAACTCCGGGCTGTTACTGAGGCTTACTATACAGAAAGACACAATAGCTAAACTTGGCCCGACCCGGGACTCGAACCCAGGACCTCCGGGTGTGCAACCGTACATGCTAGCCACCATACCACCGAGGCAGTCAATCAGATATAATAAGTACATGACTATTAAAGACACTTGTCCTGTATAAACGAGAGTAGTGTAGGTAGGAGGAGATTCAAATTCGATACACTGCTGTCTACAATCGATCCATCTTAAATTTATTAGTTAAATCTAATATACATATATAAATATCTGGTATCACGGTGTTTGTGGTCATCCTCCGAAACGGCTCGACGGATATTAGTTTTTTTTATATATATATATATATATATATATATATATATATATATATATATATATATATATTTGTTAGGTATGAGAATAAGTCGTTAAGTATTTTTAACCATTCTACCCCTATCCCCCATTATTTAATCCGGATTTTACTATTATTGTATGAACAATTTTATATGGCAGAACAACGTGTGCCGGGTCAGCTAGTAATATATATAAAATATAATATTATATCTTTAAACGACCAATTCTTGTATATATATATATCATGTAATGAAATTTAGTATACAGGGGGTTACGGGGGCGATAAATCGATCTAGATTAGTCTTATGTCTGGGAAAACGCGTGTTTTCGAATTTTCATGCGGTTTTCTTTCGCATTATTACACGCAAAATATGGTCGATAATTTAGCACGTTGGGGCATAATAAGCATCATGGTCAAGCGTCCAAGGCGCAAGATTGACAATCATAGGTGTCTTGGTTCGAATCTCGGTCGGATACAAAGCTATAATTTTTTTTTTGTTTCTTTTTGTATTTATTCAAGTTTTTTTAGTTTGTTTTTAAAAAGAAAATTGTAGTTTTGACTAAAAACTCTGAGCGATGCTCGGTGGCCCAGGTACTAATAAATAAAAGTTGAATACTAAAATATTATTGGTGCAATACAAAAATATATTTAACCAATTCTAAGTAATACATCATTAAAGAGATGGACAGAAAAATTAAAGCACAATACAATTTCGTAGCCGGTACATATTAAATTATCTGTATATTACTTAGACTTACATACAACTAGTCTAAAATTATCTGGTATAGTATTAAATATCTTGGTGTAATATACCGTGAAGATACGCACGTATGTTTATAATTAACAATTTCCATTTCTAAACGTTATAATTTAATAGCATAATCCATTCGGTTTGTAGAAAGCAGTTTAAGTATAATGAAGAACAATGTTTATTACTTTACCGTGATTGATAGTTTAGCTGATCCAGCTCACATATTTTTTACTAGCATTACCCGCGACTTCGCCCGCGTTCAGATGACCAAAAACCAAATTCTTAGGTTTTACATATTAGTATATTCTTACATTGCAGTTTTTATATTTTTTCTTAGAAATGAGACATTTTGCCGCGGTAAAAAGTATCCTATATGTTGACCTGGATAACCAGCTGTCACCGTAATATCAAAATCCCTCTAGTGGTTTTTCTGTGATGGGGTAACATACAGACAGATAGACAAAAATTCTTAAAATTATGGATTCGGCCTCTGTATCGATAATAATGTTTATTTCAATAAGATTTTCCAAAAAATATTTAATGTACAGATTCGTCTTAGTTTCAATTTTATTATATTATGTATAGATTTATTTAATCGTCTTGGGTAGCCATTGGACCAAAATATATCATATTTAACATGAAAATGAAAAAATCAGTAAAATTGTTTATATGGAAATATTATAATATTCGCGGAAGTTTGTATGTATGTATATTGTGTATGTTTACTTGTTTGATAGTCCTTCACGCCAAAACGGTTTGACGGATTCAGATGAAATTGAACCAGTATATAGATAAAACCTGGAGTAACACAAGCTGTTAGAGACCTACACGAAAAAAGCAAGGACAACAAGAGGCTTGAAAAAAATCAAATACAAGACGAATCAAAAACATATTATTTAGTTGGTTAGACGACCTAGTATAAAGTTTAACGACATTCTAAAACGAGAACAAATTCCATACCATCTACTATCTATATAGAGAATTCAGAGTAATTATTTTACGTTTTGTGGAATTCGTTGTAGTAAAAGTTTGAATGGCATTCGAAAACGATTACGAATTCTTTACAACGAATATCTGCGTGCATTGTACTGAGTGTTAGTTCCACAATTTTTTTCCAACGGTTTCACCATCTCTTTAATCGAGTAAGGTCACTAAAATAAAATTTGCCATGGTCTATTAGGTTTTCAATGTTAGATGATGTAAGCGTTTTGACGAACTGTTAAGGTTAGAAGAGTTTCTGAATATGCTATCAGTATAATATAGTATTAATTTTGAGTGTCATTCGTTATATTAATAGTAATAAAATCATGCTATCAAATATCGTGGTTATAAAGATAGTTTTACTGTGGTCCTTTTATTTGAGTGATTATTTTGAAAATTCTACACGGTTTTTGGTTCGATTTATCAATGATCAATTAATAATTATATGACAATATATGACAAACCCCTGTGTTAATGATTTTTTTTAAAACTATCATAATTTTCGTCTAAATTTCCTAAATGACTATAAACTATAATAAAACAAAATATACCTAATAGAAAGACCAATTTTCAAAGATCTTAATGTATTCAAAATATCCATTCAATTTCAACCTAAGTTATATTTATTACAAAATCTAACGATAACACGACAAATCTTTTATATTGTACCTAGCCCTGTTACTCTAAATCCGTATCCGTATCCGGGATTTTAAACAAATTATGGTGAGCCTACAACATTTGGATCGCTGACAGTCCCCATTATGGAACTGTACCTCGAAAATATTCCCTTTAACGTATATACGTGTCCGAGGCCCTCTGTATTGAAAATCAATGGGGTTTTTATGTGTTTCAAAGGCATCATGCTTTTGTTATTTTGTTGCAGTCTGTAAGCTTTGTTTTATTCTTTGCATTTGTTTTCAGTGCTAGATTTCAATAACTTTGCCAAGTAAAAATTAAATTATAGGATATTTATTCCTCATTTGATACTTTTAATTATTCATATTATGATTATTATTAGTAGTTATAATGTATTCTATTTTCAACGGTACAATTTGTCAGTTCGATATAAAAGCTAACACTAATATATAAAACGAATGTTATTGCCCTCAAAAAAATTAGTAGGCGTATCATTTGGTTCTTATTTTACGAGATCAATCATTGATAATTAATTAATGAGTTTGCTTCAAAAACATGTGAGACTATAACATTTTCACGTGGTAATAATTTTTCAACATGAATATAACCACTTGCCTTATGGTGTTAATGCAAATTAAGACAGGGGAGTTTCCGATCCCCCCCAAAAAAAAAAGAGGAGTTTCCGATGGGGTTTCGTGGGTAGTACTGGCTTTTCTAGCCGGTGAGTCCCACATAATCATTTGTTTTTTGCAGGTGGTAGGTATACATATATAAGTGCATTTCCCAAAGTTAAAAAAAAGAAAACAGATGGTGGACACTGGTTTGCTCTCCCTTACTTAAGGGAAGTGCCAAACAAGGTAAAAGTTATAAGGTTTAGTAAAAATATTTCACTTAAAGTTTAATATTTAAAATTTATTGTTATTAAAGAAAATTAATGTATGAATTATACAGTATTTATATGTTATATTTGTTTCTATATTTGTATATAGACGATAATATCTGATTGCGCCATGAATATTTTCAATCATTATTTTTATTAATATTAAAAATAAAAAAATAAATTGCATTTATTACCATAAAATAATGATTTGAAAATATTACATGTAAGATTTAGTTTTTTTTTTGAAGTTACATTTACTTCTTTTGGCACGTTTGGGAAAAATTATAAGAGTAACATTTTTACGATGCGCGCGCACACCGACAGCCAAAAAGCGACATGACGAAGTTAGCTGAAAGAGACATGATGAAGTTAGCTGCATTCCTTTTACAAACAGAGCGTTGTGACATACGGGATGAAATCTTTAGCTTTTTTGTTCTGTGACCCTAAAGAAGTAGGTACCTATAACTTCTTACGTGCGTAATTGTGTAAGTACATACGCACGTTTTTTTTTATTATTTTTATTTAGTATTACATTCTTATGCCAAAAATCATTTCATGTCCCAATTGTGGTTATAGTAAAAATAATGAGCGATAAAAAATAAAGCAATAAATTAAATCTATAGTCTCCTAGTATATTCAATGTACAACCTTATTTCTTTTTATACAAACAAAAATCAAAGAGATGTTAATAAGTTCTGAACACATAAAGTATGAAAATTCAAGTAAATAGGTAATAATAAATACTAGACAAAATCAGAAAAAATATTATGGTTTATATTTTTTCTTTTGTATAAATCTATAAATAATCTATACATATAATTAGTTAAAATATTTAGTATTATGTGAACTGTGCATATTATTATAAAATCCTGAGTAGAATTTGTACATTAAATATTTTTTTGGAAAATCTTATTGAAATAGTCATTATTATCTATATACAGACGCCGAATCTATTGTTTTTAAATTTTTTGTCTATCTGACTGTCGAGAAAACCACATAACAGATTTTGATTAAATTTGGTATGATGATGGCTGGTTATCTGAATCAACATATAGGATACTTTTTACTGTGGGAATATATCTCATCTCTGAGAAATCTATGCTAAACGTGTAAACGTAAATTAATTAATTACTCGCCTTCAGAAATCAATGATTACAGTAAAAGATCATGCAGAAATAACGTCAATTCTCAAGAGTAAAAGTATCAAAAACAGCAACTAATTTGATAAGGAATAAATTATAAACCAGGTTGTTATCTTAAATATAGGTGTATGTAAACTGACCTTTTTTTTTTTATAGTATTCTGAATTAGTGCTTGACTTCGTTCCAGCTGATGGTAAGTGGTAACGCAGTCGTAGATGGTAAGTCGCACTAATTCAGTAGCCACCTATTCACTCTTGCCTTGAAGACCTTAATTTAATGCCAAATTAAAATTAAAAAAAATTATTAACTATATTTCTTTTTTTGATTTTAATTAAATTATCTTGAAATTTTAAACATATTATAAAATATAACAATTCAAATTAAAAAAATAAAACTTTTAAACAACTTTTTAAAATTAATTAATTATTAAAATTGTAAGGTTTTGTTGCCATTAATTCTCTTTTTTTTTATTACTATATAATTTTGTGGGAACCGTATGTAATAGCTACATAATAAGCCTAAGTCGTCTAAGACCTTATTTTGGAGTCTCTCTAGTGACAATGATGGTTTTAAAACATTCAAAACGTCTTGAACCAAAAATTTAAATAACACCGTTCATATCCGGCGAAATAAACCGAAAAAATAAATCAGTAAAAAAGTTTAAAATATCAAATATCTACATAAATCTAATAATGTATTGAATTCTTATAATATATAAATAGTTATCTTTATGTTTTATCATTATATTCTTCTAATAGATCTTATTTAATTATAAACTAATTACTGCCAGCGACTTCATTCGCGTGTATTTAAAATCCTGTTCAATTCGCAAATACTTAAACGAAGTGAGTTTAAACTTTTTATTTGAATTGATTCGAACCAGTTCAAATAAAATAGCACTGTTTTAAATTACTGTACAATAAAAAAAAACGTTCTATTTACTGTACAATAAAAAAAGTTTCACTAAAATCTGTTCAGCTGTAAATGCCGTTATAACTTTGTAATAGTTACAATTTAATTGAAATATTTTACAATAGAAAAGTTATTTTCAAGTATAGAAAACATTTTTATTATACTATCTGATTTATCTTAAACAAGTTAATTATATAATAAAAAAAATCTGCTGTTATTTCTGCTAAAGTATATAAAAAAGTGTTTTATGCAACTTGCCACCTTGATTTACTGGACAAACATCTCTGACTGAGCAAACGTTTGCCTCAAACAGACATCGAACTCGTATCCTAAAACGCACTGCCAACACTATAGATAGCGTTTCTTTAATATATCAATTATAAGATATGTAAAATGTTAATATTATAACTCATACAATATGTATGTATATATTAATTTAATATTATTGCGTGTTTATAATTTTTTTTTTAACACAAATCCTTTGTTACATAAGCACGAACGTACTATAATTATTTATTACTGTAAGATATTCATATAGTGTTTAAAGGTAACTGAGGCTTCATTTTTTTCTTTCTAGTAATGTAGTGTATATATATATATATATATATATATATATATATATATATATATATATATATATATATATATCGATACCACTTAAACAAACGTTTGTCTTTTGTAAAAGGCGACACAGTTTGTACGTAAGAGAAAATCTCAAGTGAACCATTCTAGAAATTCTTTCGTAAATAGAAAGCTAGGAAGAGTAACATTTTCAATAACGCATCACGTGAGTGAAGCCACGGATAAAATATTGTCTCTTTACGTTTAGTAGTTCAAAAATAAGGTCATCTATACTAAATGTCGATTTCTATTACTATATTCAAGACCGTATCAACCGTTTTTATAAATACGAATTGCCTCATCCAAGAATCGATCCCGCGCTATGCATTATATGTTATAACATTTAATCTATATTGTATATAAATAAAAAAATGCCAAACTCAGAAACGGCTGAACCAGTTTTAATAATTCTTTTTTTGTTTTATTGGGATGTGTAGGGGTGGGTTAAGTATAAAAAAAATAGGGAAAACTCCAAAAAAAAAACAACTAGAAAATCGAAAAGTTCAGAACTGTTTATTTTGTACCTATGTATAATATACATTGTATATATAATATATATGTCAAAACGTAAGAAGAAGACGAACCCGAGCGAAGCCAGGGTGAGTCTCTAGTAAAAAGAAATTGCTTTGTGTGAACTATGGCGCTCAACTCTCGCATTTCCTTATGCAAAGTATAGCTGATTATTTAGCATATTATATACCTACTTTAATTATTATCAAACAAGCAATATCTATCTATCCTACTATGTACCTCTTGATACTAATTTGCCCTTAAATTCCATCTTAGTTGACTAAATAAATAAAAAGTATTAGAAAACAAATCTACTAAATAGGTTTGAATCTTAACCATATGTCACCATCAATGATCCTCTTAAAATTATAATCGGTGATTTTTAGTTCCCCTTCACATGGTTCTATATAGAATTTTTTTAGAATTGCAGAAGTTACTCCTCTCAGGATGCGTAAGGCGACTGCTTCACCTGAAAAAGAAGAAATTATATACATTTTTAATTATGATACTGTTTGAAACTTATAGAAAACTAGCATTGCCCGCGGCTCCGCCCGCGTTCAGATGAGCAAAAACCAAATTCTTAGGTTTTACATATTAGTATACTCTTAAATTGGAGTTTTTGTACTTTTTCTCAGAAATGAGATATTTTCCCGCGGTAAAAAGTATCAGATAACCAGCTATCACCATACCAAATTTCATCAAAATCCCTACAGTGGTTTTATGTGATGCGGTAACAGACAGACAGACAGACAGACAAAAATTCTAAAACTACAGATTCGGCCTCTATATCGATAATAATGTCTATTTCAATAAGATTTTCCAAAAAATATCTAATGTAAAGATTCGGCTTAGTTAGAATTTTATTATATGTATAGATGAATTTTATTTAAAAATATATATTTTTTCAGTCGTCAAGTGTCCCAATGCTGGGCAAAGGCCTCTATCTCTCTCTTCTTCCACTCTGCTCTGTTTCTAGCAATGACCTGCCAGTCTTAAGTAAAGTCATCCAGGTCGCCCTTCCAAAATAATATTATGTGGAACAAAAAAATCTTAACCATGCTAATGTACAAAAAACACCAATTAAATATATGTAACTTTAATACAGGTTGTTAGTTTTTACAGATTAACTTTGTAATAACACGAAAGCGTTTTTATTGTTAAGCCCCATCCTGATTTAGCGGTACGGTATCGGTGCAGTAAAGTACGCTCGGTAAAATTCTTACCGATTCTTTACCGCGTTCCTATATCACTTATATGTGAATGCACGCTTCCTGATTGACGCGGGCTGCGCGGGAGTACTACGGGGTTCGTAGGACTGTAAGCGTACGGCATACTGTATCGAGTGTAAAAGTCCAAGATTTTTTCAACTTTCTGCAAGATTCAATTGTTTTACACCTAAAGCATACCGACAATATACCAATAATTGAGGAGATCTAGCCGACATCGTAAGCTCTCGGTAACGTACAAAATACCGCACCGCTACGTTAGGAAGGGGCCTTAATGTTAGTTTTTTGACCTTCGTTGACGTAATGAGGAACTGAATTGTATCTTTTTTTGCATAGATGATAGATGGTTAATCGGTCGGAAAGTAACATGGACAAATTTTTAGACCGATAAAATATTAATCAATATTTTATATCTCACTTTGTTACTCTTTTAGGACATGTCACTAGTTAATTAATAATCTTACTTTATATGAAAAAATATATATATGTAAGACTAATAAAATGTCGCCACAGACTAAAACAACCAGATAGACGAATTCGAAAAAGTTAGTTGTTAACTAAAATCTGAAGTTCAAGTGGAATTATAATTTCGCAGTAATAAAATGAAATTAGCAAAATGAGTAACCCAGTTCCACTATAAAAAATTTAAACTTTATATAATAAAAAATATTAAAAATAGTCACATAGACTATAGTAAAAATACGTAATCCCATAAATATTATGATGAAATATCATTGAAATTGCTTTACAGATTCTTGAATTGGTTTATTAGAAAAGCTGACAAATGCACAATTAGTATTTTTAATGAAGACAACTTTGGCTCAGTTTGTAGTGATCCTACTTGCTGTGCCAGCGGTAGCGGGTTCGAGTCCCGCTGTGGGCATTCATTTGTGTGATAAGCACGAATGTTTGTACTCCAGTCATGGGTGTTTATATATATATATATATTATAATATGTATGTATTTAAAGTTATATATGTGTAGTGTATCAACTATCTGATATCCATAACACAAGCCTCGTAACTTACCATGGAACTAGATGGTGCTGTGTTTTAATTATCCCAACATATTTAATGTTTTATTACTGATACACTTTCTCTTTGTATAATAGATACCTTAATCGTTGAATTACTATAGTGCACTATGTTGTAAGTAAGGCGAGGTCGTTTAACAGTTTTTTGTACGTATAAATAAAGTGGAATGCCCGTGATTACTACATTAATAATTTTTCCAAAGACAAAATACGTATTCACAAAATATATAATTAACAATGTAAATATCTGAAGAGGGATGAAAGTAATCTATACATATATATATAATAAAATTCTTACTGAGTCGAATCTGTAAATTAAAAATTTTTTGGGAAATCTTATTGAAATAGTCATTATTATCTATAACTGCCTCTGTGGTGTAGTGGCTAGCATGTACGGCTGCACACCCGGAGGTCCTGGGTTCGAGTCCCGGGTCGGGCCAAGTTTAGTTATTGAGTCTTTCTGTATAGTAAGCCTCAGTAACAGCCCGGAGTTGGGAAGTTGGCGGTGTTTCACCCCCGTGCCTCGGAGAGCACGTAAAGCCGTTGGTCCTGCGCCTTATCTCTCACCGGTCGTGTCGAGTGGTCGTCCCACCGAAGTATAAGAGTGACGGGAATAGAGAGTGCACTTGTGTCTGCGCGTACACTTATGAACTATAATATCTCCTGCGCAGTTGGCTAGTCTCAATGAGATTGGTCGCCGTGGCCGGAATCGGTCAGGAGAACATCATCATCATTATCTATATAGAGGCCCAATCTATAGTTTTTGAATGTTTGTCTGTCTGTTTGTCTCTGTCTGAGAACGTATTACGAGAAAACTACTGTAAAGATTTTTATGAAATTTAGTATGATCATAGCTAGTTATCCGGGTCAATATATAGGATACCTTTACTGCGGGAAAATATTTCATCTCTGAGAAATCTATACTAAACGGCAATAAAAATGCCTGACCACTTACACGAATATTTCTTTCTTAGATTTACACAAATATCTTACTTTTTATATAAAATTATGAGGTTTTTTCCGCTATTATAGCAAAAAGTAGTTTTATTTGAATTGGGTAATTATTAATATTTAACAATAAATATAAGATTAACTACAAAAATTTATTCATTAAGTTCATTCGACGACATGCTTCTTCCGATGTTTGCTACTTAATAATGGCTCTATCGGTTACAAATCTTGAATGGTCATTGGTTTATTGTAATATTATAGATTCTCATGCTTTTTATAGTTGAAAGCCTATCATTTAATACACGTTTAAGATATTGTTTCAATGAAATATTGAACGAATAAATTGTGAATAAAAACGTGTGGATCGAATATGTTTTTTAATTGTTTGGTTAATCAAGTAAATAAGTATTATTTCTCTGATCATTTGTTCACAAGCTGTGTAATAATAAATAAATCTGATAAAAATGAATAAATAAAATATTGTAGATAATATACTTATATACAACATTGTGTTCCTTTTTATCTTTTTTTTTAATTTTCCCATAGAATTACTCACGATTGACAATGATATATTACAAACAGGACTGCTTTCTGAATTTTGTAATTTTTGCAGCATGTTATTAATTTACAAAAGCCTGGAAATTTTAATTTAAAATGAATGATTCACGCTTAATTTTGTAAATTACTGTTTGTATACGAACATGGCCATGAAGCCTCATTTATTAGCATCATTGTGTTAAATAAACTTTGTATGCCTCGCTAGTCTTGTGGCTAGGTTATAAATTCCAGTGCCCTAATCCCGGGTTAGGCCCAATGAGTCAAGACATTCTGAGTAGTTAGGAAGTTGGTGGTGTTGTACTACACCTCTGTGCCTTCATACAGTCCGTTTAGCCTCTGTGACTAAAAATATGTATGCTTATTATTATTGTTATTTATGTATTCCAAAAATCTAAATAATCCTAGGAAATCGTTGATTGAATGACATAATGAAATAAGATTTCATATTACGATTTTTATAAGTATACCTATGTACCTATATGTGAGTATCCTCTCAAAACTTAATTTAAAAAAAATCCTATCTAAACTAATATTATAAATGTGAATGTTTGTAAGTATGGATGTTTGTTACTCTTTCACGTGACAATGGCTGAACAGATCTGGATTTTTAGCACAGAGATAGATTATAGTCTAGAATAGCACATATTTTTTATCCAGGAAAAATGTACGGTTCCCGTGGGATAGATAAGTTTTGTCTGCCGCTAGTAATAAGTCAATCGATAATATGTTATAATACTTAATTATAACTACTAAAGTAGATGAATAATAGAATTATATATATCCTAACTTTTACCAATAATAATATTTTGTCAGCACGATTGAGTAGTAGCCCTATTAAGAACATATATCAAACCCTTAATAAATAAAGTGGATGATAATACGAGTAACATAAATACTGCTAATTAACAAGTATATTATATTTATATAAGTTGTGCTAAAAACATAAATGAATATTAAACATAAAATATTGTGTGTTGTGTTGCTTAATGATAATATCTTCAGAAAACGCTATTTTATGTTTATAATTCATTTATGTTTTTAGCACGACTTGATTATAAATAAATAATGGAATATGAAATGTGTTTCAGTATTCACCTTTCAAGTTTCACTTAGCAAGAGCTGTTTAAATAATAAAGTACTTACCAATACATTTTCTAGGACCAGCTCCAAAAGGCAAGTATGAATTTGATATATTATCATCATCCGAAAATCTACTAGGGTTAAATAAATTTGCCTCTTTGAAATTCACTTTATCCTTATGCATAGCTTCTATTGGTATTGTGACTGTTAAATTTTTATCTATAACTAGATCCTTTTTAGGAAACTGATACATTTTGACACATTTTCTCGTAATTACTGAATATGGCGGATACATTCTTAGAGCTTCCTTAATAGTATTACTCAAATAGTCTTCTTCAGAACAAGATCCAGCACATTTTCGTGCTTTCTCCTGAATTTCAGGATTTCTAGCTAGTTCATATAACAGTGCAGTTAATACATAAAGGCAAGGCATGTACCCTTGTTCAATAAAAAGGCTTAAATAAGAATTAATCGTGCTATAATTTGATTCTCCTTTTATGTTTTTATTATTAGCATCGTCTTCGAATATCAATTCTGTTTTTTTTATTTCTTTCTTTAATTTAGACTCTTTCAGGACCTGAACAAATTTACCAAAGAAATTCTCGGGTACGGTGCTTAATCCAAACAATACATAGACCGAAGGAAATATATCCTTCAAATAGCTCTTAAGCTTATCAAACAAGGTTCGCTTTTGCATCGCCTCTCTTAAACTTCTAATAACTGTACCATCTAAATTATTATCGATAAGTAAATTCTTAAACACAGCGTCCAATATATCCGAGAGTAATTGTTGAACTTTCGTATCTCCATTGGTTCCTGACAAACATTCATGTAAACTGTCTTGAAATTCAGAGTCAATATTATTCAATAGTAACTCGAGTTTTCTACGTAATAGAGTCCATTTTTCGCCTTCAGAGTAAAATAAATTGTTTCGTATACAAACATCCCGAGATAGGTCCAAGCCAGTGCCTCGGCAATGAAAATTTGCAAAATCTGTCGACAGAATCCTCTTTATAGAATCTGCGTCTTTTACTATCAAGTCAGGTATTCTGCTTTTGATGCAGCCGACATATTTGTCATTATATGTAGTGTATAACTTACTGACTTCATCCGAAGTGTTACGAATTCCCAAAACTCGATGGTAATCACTGCCAAAGAAAGGAATGGATATTTTGTAAGGTACATGTCTAATGTACCAATAACTGAAATATTTGGTTACATAGTCAAAAATTAGTGCAACGATTAAAACACATATAACCGATATATTTAAGATAATATTCTCGAAAAACATCGCGTTCGGGCGAGATGGTCTTGCGGCTTACACTGAGACCGTCTACGCTGTTAGTGGGTCGCGGTAACGGTGCACTCACTGTGTACGTATAAGCCACGCACCTTCACTTAGGTATGCTCAACAGATATTATAAATGATCGACAACGAGCTTACGTTTTTTCTACTTTAATCTAATATTTAATCAAATTATCACATAACTTCGATTCTTGCCATGTAATATAAAATATACCTTGTAAAAATAAATTTTAAAAGGCAATTTTTATTTTTTTAATTATGTTTATAGCTTTAGAAGCGCATAACTCAGCAATTATTGATTTAAGAAAATAAAAATTGTAAAAAAAATCGACTTCCAGGCACTAAAATGTAAAAAATAACTGAACGGGGTTTTTTATTTAGAATAGAAACCTAATCAAATATTTTTGAAATTATATCGAAACAAAAAATAATCCAAATCGGTTCAGGCGTCTTCGGGTAATCGGTGAACATATGTACATAAAAAAAGAAGATTCCGACGAATTGAGAACCTCCTCCTTTTGGAAGTCGGTTAAAAAATATATTTCCAAATATCGATCTCATTTTCAAAGTTTTATTTAAAAATACCCCACACGCGCTTTTTTTACTTCTCATTTACTTAAAAATATATCTACCTCCTTTTCAGCTCTATCGTGACGATAATCACCGAATTTATGGTGTTAATAATAGTCAAACAAAAACAGATTGACAAATGGACATGAAAAAATTATAAAAGTTTTTAAAAATTAAAAAAAACCTTGGAGATGTGACTTTGGGCTACATTTAAAAAAATATTGATTACGTTACTCGTAGTTAAATAGGAGGTTTTAGTGTCAAATTAATTATGAAATATAAATATTATTGAAGTTATGATTATAATTAATATAAATACATTTTTAAAATTTCGATGTATAATAGAATAATATTTTTTTTTAGTTTTATAATTTTTTGTGTAAGAACATGAATAAAGATATTTTAAGGGTTTTGTGCTTACTTTTTATTAAAGACCAAACAGTTTTTTACAAGTTATACCCGTTTCAGCGCCATCTCACGCACATTTCTAAAACTAACTTAATGTAACGTAGCTCTATATTATTTAACTAGATGGCGCGTACAACAAAATTATTTTCTTACATTTTGTTTTTAAAATATTATATTACTATTAAATATACTTTCAAATACGAAAATATAATTTCAAATACGAGCACTTAATTTTTAACTAATGCTGTTACTCAAAACTTTATCTAAAATTATTTAAGTGTTTAGTTGTTTCGAGTAATGTTTGACTAATTAAACTTGTGTAACCAAAGCAATAAATCAAAAGACATTTATTTTGCTATGCCTAAAATAGACTTGAAAGAATTAACCTAATCCGGCCAAATCCGGAACTATCAGAAATAGCGAAAACTACTCATAGGAGTCTAGGGCCCGATTTTGATGAAATCTAAAACTGCAACATTGGATTTTTGAAAAATCAATTTTCCTAGCCAGAAATCAAACCTGTTGATTTTGAAAAAAAAAACACAAACACTGTATAATTACACCATTCGATAGTGTCACTAATAAGGAACGAATTCTGGAAAGCAATGACATAATTCGTTGGCTTACTATTACAAGGTTCTATGTTAATTTTAATGAAGTTTAGTAATTTTTACATAGAACTTCGTTATTTTGTTATCGTAAAAAAACAACATAGAACTATGTAAAATTGAATATTTTGTAGTTATAGTGCCGCTATCTAGTTGTTTGTTTTTGCAAAACTGTAGCTAATGACACGTATAACCTAGCATTAATAACTAAATAAGTACTAAAATTGTAACATAGAACCTTGTAATAGTGAGCCAACGATTATTATGGCAAATTTAATTAAGGAAAGAGCTCATTGTTAACAAAAAAAAATATTTTTCTGTTTACTTATAGTAAGTATGTTTCTAAGAACAACGGCATTTTCTATTATACCTAGTGTAATATTATGTCATATCTTAATATGTTTATTTGTGATTATTGTTATTGTTCATATTATAAATTCTGTGAAAGTTTGTGAGTGTATGCATTTGTAACATTTTCTCGCTATCACGGTCCAATAAATTTGAGGCTCATATATGCTTATTTTCTTTGATTATATACATATAATCAAAGCTTATTTTATTATCAATTATATATATATATTTCGCCTCTAGTAAAACAAAAACAAATCTGTCTCACGGAAACCGTATATTTTTCTCGGATAAAAAGTAGCCTATGTATTATTCTGTTGTATGAGCTATATTATTGTAAAGTTTCATTAAAATCCAATCAGTAGTTTTTGCGTGAAAGAGTAACAAACATCCATACATCTATACGTCCAGACATTCATACATCCTCACAAACTTTCGCATTTATAATAGTAGGATTTATCTATCATATGCGAGTCAAGGGTTAATCTGGTACAATTTTGTTTTTTAATATTTTAAAGCTCTATCTATTGACAAATTATTACAATAGATGGTTGGAACTACTCTTTACGATGTTTTATAACTTAGTTTATTAAAAATAAACTAGGTGGCGCTACTTCATATATGTGTACTGTCATTTTAAATTAAATGTTAGACAATAGATGGCGCTTCAAATGTTAAGGATTAGATTTTCTATAAAAATTCCAAGAAAGCCTTGTTTTATATCATAAAGTTATTATTTTTTTCTATATATAAAACTTTATTGTACTAATCATATTCTTGGAACAATAAAATATAATATCATAAAATGCAAAAATTTAATAGTAATAATGTAAGTTATATACTTACTATTCTTAAATCAATACAGTAATTAAAAAATAGTTATTGTTTACAAAGGACTTATCTCTAGAAGAGATCTCTTCCAGCCAACCTATGGTAGTGAGAAATAGTGTTACGAAGCGGAGCGAGGCTTATTAGAATGGTAAGTATTAAGTAAATAAAATATTATTAAATCAAAACCTTCACCTACATAAATAATAATAAATATTTTTATACATTGTAAATACATAGTAACTTATTAAATTAATGATATTTTTACTTTTTAGTACACAGTACTTTTTACTTTACAGTACTTTTTAGTACAGTAAATTATAATTTTTTTACAAAAATAGGTACTTTCTTCAAACCAACTTCAAAAAAGACGGAATTTAATTTAAATTTCTTTGTGTCCTCTTTTTGTAGGTCCTACTGCTACATAAAAGTTCCAAAAGGGCGCGTTGGAAGTTACGTAAAGAACGTACGAGAAGATTGTGATAGTAAAAGGGAAAAATAAAGCGGTAGAATATAGTGCTCAAAAGTGCCATCCCGTAAGAAATTTATTATAACTCGATAGCTCACATATTACATAAAATACTTACAGAATAAATCAATAAATAAATACGTTAGGACATTAACACACATCACCATCTAGTTCCATGGTAAGCTACGAGGCTTGTTTTATGGATACCAGATAGTTGATACACTACACATTATGTATAACGACGGTAATATGCATAGCATTAGCGTGATATAACTTTAAATATATAAATTATTATAAAATATTATATGAATAGTTCTACAGATACTAAACTAAGCCGTTACAGCGCGTGTACAACGAGTGTCTCATGTTGACGTTCTCCTGGCCGATTCCGGCCACAGCCAATCTCATTGAGACTAGCCAACTGCGCAGGAGATAATATTATGGTGCACAAGTGTACGCGTAGACACAACGTGCACTCTCTATTCCTGTCACTCTCATACTCTGGTGGGACGACCACTCGACACGACCGGTGAGAGTTAATAAGGCGCAGGACCGACGGCTTTACGTGCTCTCCGAGGCACGGGGGTGAAACACCGCCAACTTCCCAACACCGGGCTTTTACTGAGACTTACTATACAGAAAGACTCAATAACTAAACTTGGCCCGACCCGAGACTCGAACCCAGGACCTCCGAGTATGCAGCCGTACATGCTAGCAACTACACCACCGAGGCAGTTTAACGAGTGTCTCATATTACATACATAATTCACTTATAGCAGTTCACGCTTAAAGCAATAAAACATCTAAATCAAGGGTCAAAGTGGCCAAGCCTTTAATTTCAAAGCCCTAAACCCTAGATCGTAACAGTAGGTAATATAATATGGAATGCTTATACCGGCCTCCGGCATGACTCCGCGGGATAATATTCCATAGCTTCTGGATTACTGATTAATAAGTCACTACAATACGCATCTTGAGTATTGGCCTGTTAAAAAACTTTATCAAAAAAATCATTATTTGGTGATAGTGATAGAAAGCTCTTATTTAAATTCTAAATTATGGACTTACAAGTAAATTATATACAAGAAGTGGAAATTTTTATGTTAAAATGCCTTTGATTTTGTTCAAACATGGAACACGTAGGTACACAATTATTAGATATTTATTTATATTAATTACTTATAGAAGAAACATGTTATATACAATTTAAAAAATATATATATAACAATCTTCCTAGCTTTGCTCGGGTGCGTAACTAGGTGACTAACAGTACAGTAGTATATTATCGATACAGAAATAGTCATTATTATCGATACAGAGGCCGAATCTATAGTTTTTAGAATTTTTGTCTGTATGTCTGTCTGTTTATGACCGCATCATGGAAGAATCACTGGAAGGATTTTGATGAAATTCGGTATCATGATAGCTGGTTATCCGGATCAACATATGGGATACTTTTTACTGCGGGAAAATATCTCATATCTGAGAAATCTATACTAAACGTATAATATTCCTATAATATTTAAAGAAATCCAATAAATAAAACTATGAAATTAACTTTACATCAATTTTGAAAAATCGAATGGTTATGCACACTAACTATCCAATTCATACGACGCGACGCTAAGAATCTCACAGCATCTGATTAATACATCGTTCACCGAACCTTGTTCAGTAACTACTGGGCATGCGACACCATAATGTTTTCTATAAATATTGTGAGAGGGCATTTGTAGATCCCATTCGGGATATATTTTATAGGAAATGCTAGAAGCAAATATTAAATCTAAGTAACTTGTAAAATATAAAATTATTTCCTTCTCTCTGCACTTAACAGAATGCCCGGAGGATTTTTACAATAATATATTAAAACTAGCGACTCGCCCTCGCTCCGCTCAGGTTCATCCCTAGTTACGTTTTAACGTTTAGTATAGATTTCGCGGAGATGAGATATTTTCCCGTCGTAAAAATTATCCTATATGTTGACCCGGATAACCAGCTATCATCATACCAAAATTCATCAAAATCTGTTCAGTGGTTTTCTCGGCAAGCGGTCACAGACAGACAGACAAAAATTCTAAAAACAATAGATTTGGGTTCTGTATCGATAATAATGACTATTTCAATGAGATTCTCCAAAAAAATATTTTATGTAGAGATTCGATTCAGTTAGAATTTTATTATAGGTATATTTAGATATTTTATTTTAAGTTTGTTCCTGCTTAATGTGTACACATTCAAAACTTTAACGGTGTTTCAAAAAAAAACTATTATTTTGGTATGTTTTTCATTTAAATAAAAATATCTAAGTATCAGCTCGTTCAAACAAATTAAATAAAATCAAAACTCGAAGGTTTTACTAGTTCCACTATCCAACTTCTAATTCAATGGTGAGATCAAATAGGTACAAAATTGTATTGTCATCCAGATTTTAGATGCTTTCAAAGTATACATATTTCTAAACTTTCAAAACGATATAAATTATTTAATTAATATGATGTAGATTATCAAATGTTTTTAGGAGTGTACCTAGCTAATATAATATATAAGTTTAGGCCATAGTTGTCCACTTATGGTGACTACTCGAATAATCATGTTGTTTTATTTATTTTTTATAATTAATAATAATAATAATAATTTAATAATAATTATAATTTATTTATTATAACACAACAATAAAAACTATAAATTAGATAACAATATACATTTACATTTGAAATAAAAATTAACATATAATTAATTGATTAATATAAAATTTATTTATTTATTTATTACAAATCAAATCAAAATTTCAAATTTTGTGGTTGAGATCCCCTTTTAAGCAAATAATTTGCCTGTATTAATTATGCCGCATGTCGCAAATTATTTAAATTCATTCATATCGAAACCCTAAGCATATAGCATATTTTAATGCTACTTGTTCGTATTATCTGTCATAACTCGTGAGGGCTGCTTTTAGAACAGTAAATAATAGTAATAACGAAATTTCTACAGAACATAATGACTGAAAGTCTAACAGAAAAAAACTAAATTTCTTCGATATTATCACAAATTTATAATTTTCTTAGTCCAAAACAAACAAATGACACGTTTGGCTGAGTTTGTAGTGACCCTACTTGTTGTGCCAGCGGTCGAGGGTTCGGGTCCCGCTGGGGGCATTTGTATGATGAGCACGAATGTTTGTACTCCAGTCATGGGTGTTTATGTTTATAATATGTATGTATTTAAAGTTATATGTGTGTAGTGTATCAGCTATCTGGTATCCATAATACAGGCCTCGTAGCTTGCCATGAGACTAGATGGTTCTGTGTGTTAATGTCCCAACATATTTATTATTTATTATTTTATTTATAAACAAATAAGTCCATTTCATATCAACTATATAAGAAAAAATAAAAATTAATAAAATTACATATCAATCAAAAAACCTATCAACTTTGAACCAAAATACTCCAAACGAGCACAAGATCGAAACTCAGCTCATCGATAAAGCAAGCCATTACTCATGTATAACATAACAAGTAATGTTCAGTGACATCGTTAATTATTGTCCAATATTAATTATCTTTCTTTATCTAGCGGCTAGACCGTCGTAATAAATTATAACGAATTGTTCTCTTGGACGTGTCATATATCAGCTGATGGATGTTTGATACTTATTATTTACTAGCATTGCCCGCGGCTCCGCCCGCGTTCAGATGACCAAAAAGCAAATTTTTAGGTTTTATATATTAGTATACTCTTACAAGACCAGCTATCACCATACCAAATTTCATCAAAATCCCTCCAGTGGTTTTTCTGTGATGCGTTAACAGACAGACAGACAGACAAAAATTCTAAAAAGTATAGTTTCGGCCTCTGTATCGATAATAATGTTTGACTAAGATTTTCCAAAAAATATTTAATGTACAGATTCGGCTTCGTTACAATTTTATTATATGTATAGATTATTATTATTCTTTTTATGTTAATTTGTAAAAGACTAGCGACTCACCCTTGCTTGACTCGGGTTCGTCTATATGGTACGTTTAAACGGTTAGTATAGATTTCTCAGTGATGAGGTATTTGTCCACATTAAAAAGAATAAAGTATTGGTAAACACGTTTTAAAATCCTTTTCTTTTTTTTTAATATTAATACTTAAATTTATTTGTTTAAATTTAGGTACGTTTGTGTCTGTTTGTAATGTCCAAATAATAGCTTTTTACTAGATTCATATTAAATTATATACGGTACTTATAAGATTTATAAAAGACACAATTTGTAAAAAAATTCTCTGTCTGTCTTTTTGTTCCGATTAATCTCCGAAACGGCTGGACCGATTTTGACTGGACTTTCACTGGTAGATAGCTGATGTTATAAGGAGTAACTAAGGTTACGAAAGGAAGCGAAGGCTTACGATATAAGTGTGAATTATATTTTGCTCTTACCTACGAATTACATTACATTCTACATACGTACCTATGCACACATGAACAAGAAATAAAATCTAAGATTTGCACTTTATACTAATATATGGGGCTTATACATATATATTTCCATTAGATCAGTTTTATTAACTAAACTTGCATGAAATTTTCCTAACTAAACATTTCGAATTATATTTTCAGGTAACCTATAAAATATGTCCGACAAAAGGATTTGGTCAAAATTTGTTGTAAGGACTTTTTTCTACTTAGATAAGGCAATAATCATATTGAAAGTATCTAAACAATTTATTTAAAAAAAAACCAATCACATACGCTCAGTGATTCCATTGTGACAAAGAAAAAAAATAATTTGGTACCGTAATCGTTCCATTCGCGGAGCTAATCAACATCAAGATCGATTTCGATCAACAAAAGATCTATAGATCACTGATAGATCTCTCACTGTGATCGGGAAAGTGATCTTTTGAAATCATTATTGATTTTAAATCGACCGTGGAGGTTTCATTATAAAAGGGTGATAATGGTTAAGCATGTGGTGAAAAACTAAATTCATACTTTAAAATGTAAATACCTACTTATGTGTATTATCCTTTAGAATAAAATAAATGTATCTAAAATTTTTGTAACGGATAGTAATTAATAAGTATTCGTTTATGACATGTATGATGAAAATGCCCGCCAGATAACAGCAATACTTCTTTTTCTTCTTCCCACTATCATATATTTATTAGTTTTTTTAATTAATTGATAATAATTTATTGAGCAACAAAACACATAAACAGTAAACAATTTTACACACAAAAACAAACATTCATATATTATTATACACAATAATCTTAGTTTCTAACAATCTCAATTTATATTAGGCTATGTCGACATATGGTAGCCTCATTCATAAGTTATCGTTCGCTGATTATGTTTTCGTTAGTTAATTCTATCTTTTCTAATTTTCTTATATAATACTCTCTTAGATTTATGTACATGTAACACCTCAGTCTCTCCCGTGACCATGGATGCTGTAAAGCATTCGAAACGTCGGGAACCAAAAATCAAAATAAATCCGCGAAATAATCCGAAAAGATAGTTTTCTTATATATTTAAATATATTGTTGTATATAACACTCCTGATTTGTCCTAATTTCATAGCCTTCCATGGGAAGGACAGAAAGCAACCAATGGAAACGTTACTGTACAAACACACCAAAAAACAAACTAACTTTAGTATTCATAATTGTATGCTGGGCACGGGCCTCCCTCTAATGCGAGGGAGATCACCCTGATACGGGTTAGCGAACTTCACATGTCTTTCGAAAACTTCCTGTGTTCTCTCAGATATTTAGGATTCCTGACAATGTTTTCCTTCTCTGTAAGGCAAGTGGTAATCATGTTGGTAATGATTCGCACATGAAAATATCACAAGTGCGAGACCTGGGATCTGAAACCGCCTCACGATATCACTGGGCTACCACTGCCTTTTCCACTGGGCTACCACTACCTTTTCGTATTTAAAAAAAAATGTTATGAAAAAAAATATGAGTTGGAAACAATTTAACGAAAGAAGATAATGTAGTAGTAGTAATACATGGTTTAACTTGCTGTTTCAAACACATTACCCTCCGTATTGGCTAGGACGCAATCGGATAAAAATGTCATATTTATTAATATTTTATATGCAAATTCAACACTGTATAGCTCAGGTGTATTTTGGTAATGCAGGCGTGTAAATAACTATGGCGACACAAAGACGCACCCGAGGCGTTCCTGCCTAATGACGATACCATTATGGCATCTGACCATATACTCTTGTTTATTAGGGATAATAATCTTAACGAGTTTTTTTATTCCATTCATCACAATTTTGGTACAGAAAAACTGCCATGATACCAAATTATATGATCCATCTAGGTGTTTTTTGCTGCGCTTTATGGGTCTTCAGCGGGTTAATTTTGGGTATCGATTTTTGAACATCAACATTATGCATTAGTAAGCAGGTTATATCAAGTTTTATGTTAAGTTAAACGTATGATACTTATTTAAATTGCTGCAGACAATGTTCTGTTATTAGATATTAGAGAGATTAATAGAGAATTTGAATATGGCTTAGTTTAGTACGAAGATCTTTCCATAAAAAAATAGTTTACAAAATCATTTTATGTCATAGAAGCAAAATACAGTTGAAGTCGGTGCTGGTTTTTAGTACAATAAGTATAAACGTGTTGAAAACATTTTTGATCGACTTTAATAAAAGAGGATATGCACAATTAGCAGCATATATTATAAGTTTACCAACTGAAAACTGAAAGTCGAATTTCATAATTTTTTTTGAAGGGCTACCTATAAGTAATAGTCCTATATCACATGACTTTTTTTGAACGAGAATTTCATTCCTAAAATATCTCTTAAAATGATTTAAAAGTCGGTGAACCTTTTAGTTTAAATCAAACTTACGGTATTTACACTTCAATTTTTTAGGAAAACTTAACAAAACAATCACTTCCAATAATTAACTCGTATCAACTAAAACATTACCTATATTTATAATATTCATCGATCCAAGTCTCATTAATATTTAACGTATTCAAAAGCTAATCACTTATTTCTCATACATATCTCCTAACATTTCCTCTATCAAATATGCGCATGGCTTCATCAATTATGAAATTAAAAGTTACGTCAATCACAGGCTATCTAGATTGACACATCTCTTGGACATTTGGTGATCTCATGTTAATTTAGTGGTATATTGGAACAGGTTATGCTCTGATCAGTAGAAGGTGATTGTTATAATTGATCTATACTGTGGTTTGAGGTTTTCAATAAATATTCGTATAACAACCTACAAATAACTTAAGTTCGATATCCGTAATTAATATCTTAACAGTTATCTGTCAATATGATTATAATAATTCGTATCTTTGAGTTCAGTATTATAATTTGGGATGCCTTTCATATTTGTAAAATACTAGCAACTCACGCTCATCCCGCTCGGTTTCGTCCCTACTTACGTTTTAACGTTTAGTATATTATATTATGCTAACCAGCTATTATCCTTGATTATTATTATCTATAGTTTTTCCGTGATGCAGCTACAAATAGACAGACAAAAAATCTAAAAACTATAGATTCGGCCTCTGTATCGATAATAATGTCTATTTAAATAAGATTTTCCAAAAAATATTTATTGTACAGATTCGGCTAAGTTACAATTTTATTATACGTATAGATTTTTTTATGTATAAGTAGTATAATAAAATTTTAAATTGTGAATTTGAAAATTATTTAATAGATTTTTCCTATGTTACAGTTAAACTATCAAGAGTAGGACATTTTTAGTCTAAAACGATTTTTACTTAAATTGTGCATTTATCTATATAAAAAAAACTGCAATTGTTTAATTGATAACCCTAAAACGATTTAAAAGCTTCTAAACAAAAAAAAAAGAAAAATCGGTTCATAAACAGAGGAGAAAAAGGTACTGAACTATTTTGTCTGCCTTTTATATACAAATTCATTTGAAATGAAATTGTGAATATCGATTCTCAATACGTAAAATACCCACAAAAATACAAAGTTATTGAGTACTTTATTTTTGAAGTCGGTAAAGTCGGTCAAAAATTATCATAAAAATTGCCATGGGTCTGGTCTGGATTAGAATTTACTTTGCATTGGATTTGCATACATATCAACTAATTAAATTAAGTATAATTCTTTCTATCTATATTGAGAGATTATATTTCAAAGAGAGAATACTGGCAATATGCTTATTTATTTATATTAACTAATTTTAGTATGATTTTCAAATAGTAATGGTTTTAAGCATAAAGTTAAACGTATGCAAGAGAAAATCAATAATCATCACGCCATGTCCGTAGTAAAATGAAACAAATTCTGTAGTTGTTATTCTATTATAGAATACTATAATAGCTCTAATATAATACTACTAGCGATACACCCTCGCTCTGCTCGGGTTCGTCCCTAGGTACTAACGTTTTAAGGTTTAATATAGATGTCTCAGAGATGAGATATTCCCGTAGTAATAAGTACTTTTTTTTAACTTACTAAATATTATTCACTCGGATAACCAGCTATACGAAACCAAATTTCATCAAAATATATCCAATGGTTTTCTCGTAATGGGTTCTCAAACAGGCTGACAGACAGACAAAAATTCTAAAAACTTTAGATTCGGTCTTAGTATCGATAATAATGACTATTTCAATAAGATTTTTCAAAAAAATATTTAATGTACAGATTCGACTAAATTATTTAGTTTTTCTTAGTTTATTAAAGAGTCTTAAGGTTTATGGTATATAAATAGAAAATCAACGGCGACAACAAGTAAGATGTACTTTGCATGTCCGGTTTGATCACCTCTATATGATTTACATAGTCATTAATCAGGCAAAGCTTATGTTCAAGCGTCGTGTATTACACGAACTTTCATTATTAATATTGTTTCCGGTATGAATTATGTTGTTATACTTAGAGGTACTTGCTTGTTGCTTAAATATTATTTAAATTTGTCTTTAGCCAACTATCAGGTTCATATTTTGTCATATTTTATCTAGAAACCAGAACATATTAAGGACGGTACGTTTTAATTTTTTTAGCGGAACCCTAATTCTTTTTCTAAAATAAAAGTAGCCTATGTTACTTCCTATAACATTAGCTATCTTTCAGTGAAAGTCCCGTCAAAAATACTCCAGCTGTTTCAGAGATTATCTGGAACAAACAGACAGACAAAAATTTTAAAAATTGTGTTTTTCTTATAAGTACCGTATATAATCTCATATGCATTAAGTAAAAGCACTTAAATTTTATTTATATAAACAAAGAATATCATATTTTTTTCCTAATAATTAATAAGTTTTAAAACATAAGAAAAAAACACCCTTTTGCAGTGATTCAAGATTAATCAAACCCTATTAAATGGGCCCAATCTCAAACATTTTATTAGGAGTAATTGGAAAGTTTCACTATCTCCTGGCTCTACTATGAGATGTAGAGAGCTTAATTGTATTAAATGTCTTAATCAAAGAGCTTAAAACTTAGCTTTTATTAGCTTACAAGTGAAGCTAATAAAAGCTAAGCTAGTTAAAGCACCGATTGTTAACAAAAATACACCAACAAACTACAATCAGTAACAGACGAATGATCATCATCACGAATGATCATTATCGACGACAGTTTGGCTCAGTTTGTAGTGATCCTACTTGCTGTGCGAGTGGTCGCGGGTTTGAGTACTGCTGGGGGCATTCGTTTGTGTGATGATCACGAACATTACAACATTGAATAATATGTTTGAAAAGAATTTTTAATAGTTTTGTTAGTTTGAGCTGAGATTAATCCGAGAAACCGGTAGTGAGTTGTCAACGTAATATTAACTGACCTAACTAACCTAACCTACTATTTTGTTCGCTGTTATTTATGAAAATCATATTTATAACATCAGGCATTAATATAAGTACATTAAAAGGGACTGTGTACATTTCATAGTATTTATTAGGAAAATTGATACATTTTCCATTATATAATTTTATTAAAATAATTGATTGATTCCCCATACAAACTTTTATCCCCATTTTCACTCCTTTAAGGGATGATTTCCGGGATAAAAAGTATTTTATGTCCTTTTCAGGGTCTCAAACTATTTTCTTACCAAATTTCATCTAAATCGTTTTAGTAGATCCAGAGATTATCCCCTACAACGTCACAAACTCACAAACTTTACCTCTTTATAATATTAGCATAGACTAGTGACTCACCCTCACTCGCTCGGGTTACCCTTAGTTATGTTTTAACGTTTAGTGGAGATATCTCCGAAATAAGATATTTTCATAAAAAAAGTATCCTATTTGTTGACTCGGTATACCAACTATCATCCGACCAAATTTCATCAAATTCTGTCCAGTGCTGTTCCGTGATGCGTTCTCAGACTGACTGACAGACAGACAAAAATTCTAAAACCTATAGATTCGGCTGCTGTATCGATAATAATGACTATTTCAATAAGATTTTCCAAAAAATATTTACAGAATCGACTCAGTTAGAATTTTATTACATGTATGACTAGCGACAATACTAAACTTGAATGGTTTGGGAACGCATAAAAGACAAACGTCCAAAGAAAAATTTCTTTTGTGGGCTAGGAACTGTCGAAGGTTTATATGAAATAACCCACCAGAGTTTCATCACAATCGGACTAATTGTTAAGGAACGCATATAGGACAAATTCATTTTAGTTATATAAGAAAGATAACATACATATATTTCGTTGAAGATAAATTCTATGTACTACCTATATGTAATATCTATATGTATACTGTATAGCTTATTAATATATGGCTAGTAAAGTTTATATTATTTTTCTCTGTTTTCTATAAAATATAAACTAAGCATCATAGAGGGCTATTCACTTTTTTAATCACAAAATATCAACTGTACGTACGTACTTGTTCAATTTTCAATAAAAAATACTAACGTAATTGAAATTTTACAACGAAATTTATTTTTATATTTCTAACCATATTTACAGCTCGAACAAGTTAACGGTTTTGAAAATAATTCAACGCATCGATGTGACAGTGCCAAAAAAAGCTGTAGGGCCGTTCCAAATGAAAGTTCGAAATAAAAGCAAATGGTTTTGTGATGACCTTGCGGTTTAGGACCGTTAGAGCGAAACCTTTTTTAAAATAAAACTCTAGGGCGCTGCTATTCCTCTGATCTTTAGAACCGCAAAAGGAGGTAGTGATATCTTACATGAAGGACCGTTTACTTTTAACGTTTAAAAATTAATAAAATATTATGATAATACGATTTAATATTATAAATATTTACTATAAATATTAAAGTAAATGATAACTTACAAAAGCGTTTTTCATTTTACATCCTTCTCCTATAAATAAAAATCTATGTCTGTATGTTTGTATTCTATACGTTACTAAACCATATTTTATCCGATTGTAATGAAACTTTCGTTAGTTGTTGTCCAAAAAAAGATTTTTTCTTTGAACGTATATACTATAGTATATAGTGTATATAGTAAAGTATATAGTATATAGTGCATAGATGCACTCCTAAACCATCCCTAGTAACGCACACGTGCGAAGCAAGGGTAAAGCTAGTTAACAATAATATATATTGGGTATTTTATATTATTAGTGAAAAAAAAAATTGTTACAAATATATATAAATATTTTTTATACATCTAAAATCATCGAATTGTCTGAATCTAGACATCTCTTATGTACAGGCTCTCTAACACAGCGAGTCGGGACGCTATGGCGACGACAGTTTTGACTATAAATAAGTGTTGTATTGTATTCAATGTATGCCGCTACTGTGCGCTCGGCGGCGAAACACAAAAGAATTTGGAATCCTTATTGTGGACCTACGATTTGGTCCCGGTTTTATTTAAACTTGAGTTAGGTTTAGTATATTTTTACAACATTATGTATAATTTCATACAACTTTTACCAAATGGGAAGTAATACCTTGAATAAAATATTGGTACCTACTCGTTACAATTGCTGGCTTATAAACTATCGCTGTGCTAAAATTAAATCAGTAACGAAAAAACAGATAAATTTTCCCATTTATAATTATTACTAGCATTGCCCGCGGCTCTGCCCGCATTCAGATAGCCAAAAACCTAAGAATTTAGTTTTTGGTCATCTGAACGCGGGCGGAGTCGCGGGCAATGCTAGTTTTGATATATAACATCAAACATAAACTACTTTCTACTACGTCTAGCACGCTTTATTGATATAGAAAAGTTAAAACATTCGTGACTCATTGAATTCATCATCAAGAAAACAATATTGTTACACGGTAAAAGAATAGAACTGTAAGTAAAAAATTAACGTCGCTGAGGCGATTTCTAACAAAAAAAACAGCGAAACGATTTCAAAATGGAATCCCACACAACTTTCATCAATAATAATATCATAAACTGTTTGTTTGTTTATACAACAGTTTTTTTACTTACAAATCAAATATATCTTGGTTTTTATTACTTATTTACAATATGATATTTCTATTTTAACTAAAATATCAAAAATACATTTTTATTTTATTATGCATTTTTCCATACGAGGTCACACTATTTTTGCTTTTTACTTATTTTTATACAAAAAGTTAAATAAAATATGTTGGGACATTAACACATAGCACCATCTAGTTCCATGGTAAGCTACGAGGCCTGTGTTATGGATACCAGATACTTGATACACTACACATATATTACTTTAAATACATATTATAAATATAGACACCCATGGCTGGAGTACAAACATTCGTGCTTATCTCACAAATTAATGCCCCCAGCGGGACTCGAACCCGCGACCGCTGGCACAGCAAGTAGGGCCACTACAAACTGAGCCAAACGTATCGTTTATATTTCCTAGATTTATTCACGAGCTTATATTATTTATGTCTTCGTTAGTTACAACTTACAAGTGAACGTATAAACAGACTATTTAAGATCAAAAGTTACATCAAAAACAAAAGGCAACAGAATTTATGACAAGGTACATTGCTGAGAACAAATGGGCGAGGTATGAGCATAATAAATTAATCGCTTGTGGAACTATTAATCCTTTAACGGTCGACTCCCGGTCTATACGACCTTGGACCGCCCTATCATAATTGAATCTAGCGCTCCTGTTACGTTCAACGTAAAATGTTAAATTACAACGATTACCTTTGAAATCTCTTTAATGGAGTCTTACAATATTCATTATAGATCAGTTTCTATAAGATAGTGATCATTTCTTGAGCAATTGGTCGTAAATTTGATTCCTGTGTGGTACGATTTGTTCACTAAAAAGCTTTATTTGAGAGACTTACAAAATAAGTGTAATATGAGGCAAATATATATGAGCAGATATAAATAAAACTATCTTTTCGAATTTATTTGCAGATCCATTTTGATTTTTTTGTTTTCAATGTTACGAATGCTTTACCTACAATAAACATCCGCGGAAAAATAGTTAAGATAGTTTTATATTAAAGATAAAATTATAAATATTTTGGGTTAGGTTTTAGAAGACTGTTATACTAGTTGTTCATATTATAATTTACCGATCTACTTGCCAGTGTTAATTATATATGTACATACTTCACTGAACTACGACATTCAATAAATAATAGGTATATCGCGCTTGTTAAAAATTACATATTTTTCAGCTCTACCTGTAAGGCTATTTTAGAAAAAATATTTTTCTTATCAGGTACCTAATACCTACTAAGGTTTCTTTCATATGTAAATTCATTAAAGTAAATTGTACAAATTGGATTCATTAAAGTAAATTGTACAAATTGGATTAGAAAAGTTTAGTCATACGGGCATGGAAATCCAATAGACGAGAAGATAGACATTTACTCAACTATAACATTAGTGCCGAATTGTACTGATGCAGAAGTAGAGAATATTTCTTTATTTTCAATATAACAGACATGGAATCTATGTATACATAATATAATAAAATTCTGAGTCGAATCTGTACATTAAATATTTTTTTTTTAAATCTTATTGAAATAGTCATTATTATCGATACAGACACCGAATCTATAGTTTTTAGGATTTTTGTCAGTCTGTCTGTTTGTCAGTCTGTCTGTGACCTCATCACGAGAAAATTTGGTATGATGATAGCTGGTAAGCCGGGTCAATATATAGGATACTTTTTACAGCAGGAAATCTCATCTCTGAGAAATCTATACTAAACGTCAAAACATAAGTAGGGACGAGTCGAGACGAGGAGTCGCTAGTATTACATAAAATATGAATTTCATACATTTCAGTCGAGTGTGAAACATCCTTTTCCGTATGATATCGTCGCCACATACTTTACGAGTTTTGATCCAAATCTAAAATTGCCTGTAACAGCCTCCGATTATTACATGGCTTATCAAGGCAAAAACTATATGGAAAGGCAATATGATCAGCAAAAGTAATTAATTTGTTGAAGCAATCTTAATTACCTGCGTACCTATACAGTGGCAATGAAAAAGCTTGTTTTTTATAAAATATATGTTAAAAATTGTATTAGGTCTTTATTTAACATCCCACTGCTGGGCATGGAGCTACCTCGACTCTTCTTCAAAACGAGAGACTGAAAATGATTCTCAGTTGAAAATATCAGAATCGAGGACACGATGGATTTAAACCCGCTTCACTCGGTTTCTTAAGCGAGCACGTCACTATTGGGCTACCACTGCCTTATATTTCAAATTAGTTTAATGTAAATAACTTTTTAAGCCTATGTATTTTTATTTTATACAAGTAACACACTATTATAAATGTGAAAGTTTGTATGTGTGTACATTTGTTTCTACTGCACCCTGAAGCGGCATGATTGATTTCAATGAAATTTAGTGCCCAGACAGAATAAGACGGAATAACATATATGTAGATTATATTACAAATACAAAATGGATGCAACCAAGCAAAGCAAGGGTAAATCGCTAAAGTATACATTTTACTCACCAAAGGTAACTATGGGTAGTGTCACCATATGAACCATATAAATCGCGGGCATAGCCATGCGTATACGAAACCACTGACATCAATTAAACGGTCGATCAATCAATCGATGGCGTGCCTCATTAAGAAACTCGCTTTTTATTTAAAATCTCTCCATTCCCTGCCACCTACACATGATAGCGCTTTATAATAGCTGAGGCTTTTATTCTAATATATACTCTAATGAATTGCAATAGAGTGTTTTTTCATTTAATTCATAATCATCTATCAGTAATGGCATAGGTACACAATGTAATTACCTTTCTAGTTGGAAACTGTAATAAGAATGAAGCATATTTATAACAAAAACTCATCCGGTCGATGGTATTAAATCAGTGTAATGAAATCGATACTGCTACGACGCTTAATAACTACGTAAGGACCAAAAATTACTACAATCGAGCTTTCAGCTACCGGAGCGAGCGAGAGTTCAGCTACCGGAGCCTGACGAAAGGCTTACGTGCAATTATCTGGAATTAGAATATAATTTACTAATATTTTTTAGGTTGTTTAGGGAAATAAAAACAAAGATTAAACTTTAAGCTGAGTTTTAGAGGTCTTAGATTTAGTAGTATACACATACATACATACATATGTACATATGTATATTATATAATATAGATATTGTACTTCAACATAATTTATAATGATATTATTTTGTTGATTAAAGAAAAAATAATAATTTGTAATATTATATTTTATATGTGAATAAAAAGGTTAAGTCCTCGTTGTTCACGTTTCGTCTAACATTTTACTACTATGTAAGGAGGAACAGATTTTGCTCTGGCAACCTAATATTAAATGTAATGGCAAAATATGTAGAACCATCGTGGTTTTAAAACACCAGAAAAAAGTGAAAATTACACTACTTTATAGAGTGGACACGACTAATTAATTTTAACTTTTAAGTCTTTATTTTTATTTGTATTTGTTACGTATAAATGGTTAGTATGAAATAGAAATCTTTGAATTTCTCGCCATCACTCTGTCTATTGCTGAAAACTGCATTAAAATCCGTTGAGTAATTTAAAAGATCTGAGAGAACAGACAGCGGAAGCGACTTCATTTTATACTATGTAAAGATTTTTATATTTTAAACTACGTGGCTGAGTACAACGAGATAACCACCTGTATAAATAACATTACTCTTATCCTTTAAAAAAGCTCACTTAGGTACTTATAGTTTTTGCGACCAACTCTAAGGATATCGTATCTCATCAAACAATAATTTATTCTACCATACATTTTAATAGTATTCTAACAACGATCTACCAATAATATTTTAATTGCATTTGGATACGAAATGATTTCCATCGGCTTGAAGCGAGCTGTAAATTAGACAGTAACACAGGAAACGGCTTCTTAAACCGTCAGGCTGTGATTAGCGATCAATGTGATCAGGCACTATCACTCGTGATCGGTGATTCACTGACGGCTGAGTGCCGGTGTTGGTAAAAACTGGGTCATAGATCAAGTAAATAATAGACGTGCGAATGTGGTAATAGGCAGTAAATGCAACGCTTCAACAAATACGTTGATGTAAGTTCATTCAAATATCTGGGCAATGATAAATGACATTTGTGTAAAACAAATATGATCAACTAGCTAGGTTGCTTCCTCACACAAACTTTCATTCCCATTTTCACTCCCTTTGGGGATGATTTCTAAATTAAAAACTATCCTATGTTCTTTCCAGGGTCTCAAACTATCTTCTTACCTATCTAAATCGGTTCAGTAGTTTCGGAGTATTTGGTACAATCAAACAAAAAAAACAAAAAAATCTTTCCTTTTTATAATATAAGAATAAATAAATAAAATATGTGTTAAGAAACTAATATAACTAGCTGGTAATTGTGCAGCATATGGAGCGTAACGCGTAAAATTTAAACCCTACTCCGGCTTCGGAGGGCTATTATTTTTAATGTAATGTCCAAAGCACAATTTTCCATATTAACTTTGCTTTGTTTCTCGTTAACGAACGAATTAGTACTGAGTTTTAATAATTACATAAAGGTTTTTAGTTATGACATTGAATAACTACAGTAGATTTTTTCAAATTATATATATTAAATACTAGCATCCCTAGCATGCTTCCCCATACAATCTTTCATCCCCATTCTCGCTCCCTTAAGGGATGATTTCCGGGATAAAAACTAATTCACTCACTCACTTTTCATATCATGTGATTTAAAAAAATCTTATTTTAGAAACACGAAAAAAAAAGAATTATCCTATTTGGTGCAGTCGATCGGAAGTTATGCACGTACATAAATTTTGGTGTTTCATTTATATTTATATTAGACTAGAATAGAATATAGATATATGTACAAAATATAAACAAATATGTAGAGTTAGCAAATATCGTATTTTTATAATTTAATCTATGGTAAACCAGTAATCGTACTTACCGTGTGTTTAAGTAAGGCACGATAATTGAAGATATGCTTGTATCATACATACCACGAGTGTGAGTGACGTGTGATTACTTTGTGCTCACTCAGATGAAATTAAGATGAAACGATGCCTTGAAAATGTTGAGAGCAAATAGCAATTGTGTTTCTTTTGTATATTACATTATCGTACGTCCTGGATTCGTTTCAATAAGTGGCATAGATCTAATATACATTGTATATACAAATATTTATTAACTAGCGACTCAACCTCGCTTCGTTCGGGTTCGTCCATGGGTGATTCTTTAAACTGACATAACTATTTTATTTATAGACCGATTGAAATAAAACAAATACTAAATGATAAGTAAATCAAACACAATTGTGAAAACCACACCCAAATCGGTTAAGCTGTATTTGAGATTAGCGCGCAAAAGCGTACAGACAAACAGACAAAACTTTTAAAAATCATTATTTTGGGTTCTATTGCGTTAATAAAGAGCCCCAATAGTAGTTTTCTAATATCTTCCATGTACAGACAGCGATCAGTTACATTTTATTCTATGTAGTATGTATGCATAGATGAATGTATTCATATTAATGTGTTTCCAGAAAGATATACTTAAAATTATTCGATAAGACTACGTGCGTTTAGAAACCTTTGCACGCGTTTGTATAAGCAGAGTTTAATTAGAATCGATTTATTAACGCCTAGATTTCAAATAGATACATACACAGACTAACAAACCTTAATTTTTATTTACAGTTATATTTCTTGGTTAAAGATAGTTAATATTGGATCCTATGTGCATAGCCGAGTGTTATATCTGACTCATCTTATAGTGCGGAGATACTGGATTTAATCTAATATTAGTGTATTGTGTACAATTTGCAGGAGCATCTAATAATCCCATAAGGAAATATACTGAAACTTGTGATTTTGCTATATCTAAATAAAATTTTATAGCTGGTATAATACCTTTTAATGTCCTAAATTGATATTATTAAGGTTTACAACTACTCCCTATTATCTTATGCTATAACATTAATACATACATAATAATTTTACAAAACATAGTATATACGGACTTTTAATATTTTAATGACTTAATGAATAAATAAATAAAATATGGTAGAAGTAAGAAGCTTAATAGTATACAGCATTTCAGCATTCAACGCCATCTATCTAAGAACAGATTTGTGGGCTTAAAAAGTCCTACACCTACAAAATATATATAAAATATTGTGCATAAAAATCTTTTTTTTTATATGAGACCTTTGATATTTACAAATTACCTATATTTCGCTTGCTCGAGTATATTCCTAAGTGTTGACATTAGCCTTTATGTTATCACAAGTCATAGCCTATCTTCGTACTAAACATGCAAGTCTTTTCAGCCGTTTCAGTAGTTAAAGGAGTAACAAATACACACAAATATACACCCACAGACGCTCATACAAACTATCGCATTTTGTATAACATATTCATTTAAAAATAATACTTAATGAAAATCAGTTTTTAATAATATTCGCCATCTAGGTATTTTTATTATTTATAATTATAGCGGTTAGAGAAACACACACTGTGAAAATTTAATAAAAAAAACCACGTATCACAGTTAATGAGCTACAGCCCACTGACAGACAGACGGATGGACAGTGCGAGTTGTAGCAATAGTATCCTGGCGTTGGCATCCTTCGTGTACGGAACCATACATACATACAGTCGAATTAGTACTCCCATTTGTAAAGTCGGTCATGAAATAAACGTAACTAATAACAGTGTTAAATACAGAATTCCTTTCAACACGTACATTTTTCAATCTAAATTTCTTAGTTTAGTAGGTATATTCAACTAAATACATATATACTTGAAAAACTAAATTGCTCTTCTTAATGAAATCTTACTCGAGCAAATACGCAAATCATTTACGTCGAAATAAACAATATCGCCGATATGACTCGCAGGGTAATCAAGAGGGCCTTGGCGTTTTTTGTTTTTGACTCCTGATGTGTAATGTATGGATAGGGTGGCCATGTATACTTAAAATTTTGAGATTATAAATAACGAAATGTATTGAGATGACAAAAATATTATATTCTATTTATCTGACACTGCTTGGAAGTCGAAGACTGCAGGTTTGATTTCCGTATAATGTATTTTTTTATAATTAACCATAAAAATATTGGACCCGGTGTAAATGCGCTGTGCTCATAAATATTTAATAAAAAATTCTATAGCTGCGATTATACATATTTTTTAATGTGACAATTTAATTGTCAGAGATAGGTGACTTTTAAAAATTTTATGTAAATAAAAGATTTACAGAGTAAAATATTATTTTTAAATTATATTGTTTAAATAAAGTGGCTAATAATATATAAAAATTGATACAGTGTAAAATTATCAAAATACAATTCATCGTATTTCGAAAATATGAAAAAAAAACCATAAATTTGATATTATAGTAAATAAACACTATAAGAGAATAATAAAAAAACATCATCTGCCTTTTCCTTAATGATAACGTAAAATTATTATTTTATACTAATAACTAAACCGATTACGAAAACCCATGGTTATCCTAAAAGTAATAACTGAGAGCCGGTATCGAACCTGCGCTAATGATGCGCCTAAGGCAGCCTCCGTATCAGAAGCCATCTTAAACATCATACACGCAATAACAATCTTTAAAATTGATAACTCAAACGCTATTTTACCGTATACTGAAATAACATATCTATGCATACTAAATTGGTCTTACAGCTTCAATAAATTA
Organism: Brenthis daphne; assembly: GCA_947093115.1. Classification (NCBI taxonomy): domain Eukaryota; kingdom Metazoa; phylum Arthropoda; class Insecta; order Lepidoptera; family Nymphalidae; genus Brenthis; species Brenthis daphne. The sequence continues at coordinate 3,345,424 of OX352471.1, forward strand.
CAGACATATTCCCTTGCAGTACATGCGTGTTATTCATATTTAATCATAGTACTGTCAACCCCAAGAATAGGTCTCAATAATTGCAATATGTTTTTAGTTTCATTCATACGGGGTAAGATTACAGGCGCGGTGTAGAGCATGAAAAATTAAATTAAATAGTACACTGTACTATTTGTCAGAAACTACTTGTTGTGATAAATAACTTCAATGTCTAGTGTTTTTAGAATCTAGATTCTAGATTCTATTTTGAATTATTTGTGTTTTATTACAACTATATAAATGCAAAAAAATTGAAGTGTCTGTTTGTAATGTTAAATATCAGCTTTTTATTAAATGCACTTGAAAGTATAAATGGTACTTAAAAAAAATGAATTTTTAAGATTTTTGTCTGTCTGTCTGTTTGTTTGTGCTATTTCCCGAAACGGCTGGACTGATTTGACGGAACTTAGGCTACTTTTACTTTGGAAAAAGAATTAGGGTTCCACGCTAAAAATAAAAATCCTTGAAATTGTGAACGAAATCCGCTACCTAGGGAGTAGTAACGCACTCGAACGAAGCGAGGAAAAGTAGCTAGTTTTTGATATTTAAAAAACATTTATCTATGAATTAAGCTCTTTTTTAAACGTTCCGTCCTCACGTTCTGGGTACAGGTATCCATTTAATTTGAAAGGGATCAGGCCATAGTCTACCACGCTAGCCAAGTACGAGTTGGCGGACTTTCGAAAATATTTATATTATAAGTACCTACTATATATATATATATATATATATATATATATATATATATTTGGTTTTTACGCCAAATGAGAATTTGACTTACAAAAGATTTATTAAAGTATGAGATTTCACAAATTACCCGTAATTGGAATAATAATTCCTATAATAAAATTTAAAAGTACATATATTATAATGGTTAGGGCAAGTAAAAAATCATTTAAAATATATCAGTTTATGTTACAATTAAGCCACGTTATTTTTTACTATATTTATTATAAGTAAGTATAGGGGTCTAAGTAATAATTTAAAATATTCACATCACAACATCTAGTGTCTCTGCACGAAATATGACGGGTGGTTTCAAGGTGGAAAAAAGCGATTATACTATACAGTAGCTCGCGCCTGCGGTTAGTACAGGCTGGGCAAAAAGTGCATGGAGTCCATTTCTCATTTTTTATTCAAGGTGTAAAATTGTAATTTTAATATGAAATTGTATCTCATAAATTCTTTTATTTCAGAAGACTAGATTATTAACTATCAGAATTATAATATTTCTATTTAGTACTTTCTCGCAAAAAGACTTTTTCAAATTGGTCCAATCGGTTAAAACAATCAAACTCTTCAGAAATAGAGTTTATAAGTAAAACTATAGGTAGATTGTCCTTTTGATAAGTACTTTCTACCATCGATATCGCTAATAGTTAACTAAAATATTTAGTAATGACATACTCTGCCCTTGTGATATAACATTTAGATATAGCATTTTCATACATTAAGCTATTAGCGAAGGCTACTTATACCTACACAACCTACTTCTGTCAGCGCACACGCGTGTGTAATTACTGAGTTAATAATTATAAATAAAGTTCAAAAATATACACACGTATACATAGTATGTTTAGCATTATCTATACATATAATAAAATTGCAACTAAGCCAAATGTGTACATTAATATTTTTTTTGGGAAATCTTACTGAAATAGACATTATTATCGATACAGACGCCGAATCTATAGTTTTTAGATTTTTTGTCTGTCTGTCTATCTGTGGCTGCATCACAAAAAACCACTGGATAGATTTTAATGAAATTTAGTACAATGATAGCTGGTTATCCGTCTGGTCAACATATAAGATACCCTTTACTGCGGGAAAATATCTCATCTCTGAGAAATCTAAACGTTTTTTTAACGTTGTTAAATGCATTTACGCACGAGGTGTGGAACTTCACGGCGAAATCAGGACTACCCACTAAAACCCAACAAAATCTTCCTCCGTCTTAATAGGGCATCGCAGGATCGCTTACGCATTCAACTACGACACCCCGAGAGCAGGTCTGCCGAAGCAGACCACAACAACCATGGGGTTGCTCCAAGGTCCACTCTGCTATCAGAAAAGTACCAGGAGCAACCCGCATGGTACCAGGTACACCACCCACCGAAGAGGGCCTCTCAGTGCGTTTCTACTGGCACTACTGAGCCCCCTCAAACCACGATAAGGTGAACGCACGTTGTGGGAGATTTAGGGACGACCCTGAGCGGATCGAGGTTTAGTCGGTAGTTAACAATAAACTCAAAAGTAAATTAAAGACTTCAGTAAATTAAATTTGTAATACTATGTAAGATACAAATTTCGTTCAGAACAGTATCACAATGTTCCGTGATTACGCTTTTTTTTACATCTCGGGACACGTGGGATGAAATTATGATAATCATTGCGGGTCAACTACACGTGCTTAGGGTTCCAATGGCAGTATAATACAAGGTTTTGTTGTCATAAAAATCAATCTCTTTGTTTTGCGTTACTCATCAAGATTATTTCTTGTTTGAAGTTTTAAAGAGTTTGTCTAGATTGTAAATTTTATTGGATTGGCCCTTTTCATTTTTAGTTGATTGGTTCAATGGTTTGATTAAATTTAAAATTTATTTTTTATGTATTTATTCGTATACTCAGCAGACTCTTGTATTTGATATCCGTGTCAGGGGGGGTGTCCGCCATTTTGGATTTAGAATGACGTCACATATCTAACCATGCGTTGTCATCTAAATTAAACGTGTATCAAAATTGTCAAATGTCAATCAAATCAAATGTTAATGTCAGTTGTCAAAAAATCAATCGGTTAAGGATAACTGCTTTTTACGAACAAACGTACATACATTGCAAGTTTAATTAAAGCTTGTAATATTATTCCACGCATACACAGCTCACAAATGCCACATTAATATGTAGAGAAAAGCGTCAAAAATCAAAACTTAGAATCTATATATTATTTTATTTGTTAAAACAAATAAAATAATGTATAGATTCTATTAAAAAAAAAGAAAGGTGATAAATCACCTTTTTTTTAATACACATTGCTCATATGTAAAAAAAATTAAGGCGTTTGTCGGACACTGTTCTTTTTTAACTAAATGTAATTTATAATATTTTTATAATACTTTTTCAGAGTTACGCGAATATTTAACCCGTGACCATGATTGCTGTAAAGCATTTGAAACGTCGGGAATCAAACATCAAAATAAATCCTCAAAAAAATCCGAAAAGATAATTTTATTTAAAATATAGTATTTTTGATAGAATTTTGGAATGATATCGGAATTAAACTTAAAATTTTTTTAAAATATATAAGTAAACATGTACAATATCATATAAAATAGTGCAATATCCTGTTATTTTTAGTTGTAATTTCAATGAAAAAACAAAAAAGTATTTAAAAGTAAATATTTAACACTGAGGCAGATGCTGATAATTGTATATATTAAAATTATATTTAGTACTTATATTTTAAAGTTATTTTTAATTAATTATTAAATATAATTGAAAAATTAAATTATATGTAACGGTTAATATAACCCGTAACTCGTTTTAAAGTTTAATGGCTACTATTGTTTTCCAGGACTACAAATTAATATGAGGACAAAAACTATTATTACCAAGTAAAAACCTAAGCAATTTTTGATAAAATTACTGAGTAATATAGTTTGGTAAGACCAAAAAAGGAGATTTGAGAGCAAATTAAAAAAAACAAGGTTATCCGGCATTTTATTTTGTCATTTATCTTTAATCATTGGTTAATTCTGCTCAGATTCAGAGGTTCATACATCAATTCCTCTGAGTATGAGAGTATCTAAAACATCTGTAAGGTAGTAAAAGTAACTAGTCTTTAGAAAAGTATCTCATTTCCTCAAAGTAGTATCTTCTTCTTCTTCTTCTCCCTGCCCATTTCCCAAATCATTTGGGGTCGGCGCAGTACATCTTCAGTGTACTGCTGATAGGATTTGGCAAAAGTTTTACGACCGGCCGCCTGCCTGACGTCAACCCTCCTTGGGAATGCTATTGTCTTTCTTTGTCTGAATGGTGTTGAATATTATGCACTTTCAATTTTGTTGTGTTTTAAAACATTTTTTATACTATTAATTCAATTATTAATGTTATTTTTGGATATATTTTAAAATAAATTTCGATTACACAATAAATTTTGTACTGACGTTGTCAAATTTTTTTTTAGGTATTATATATATATATATATTGTATATTCCTCAAAGTAGTATCTAATTAAAATAAATAAATAAATATTTGTGTTCATCACACAAATGATGCCTCCAGTGGGACTTGAACCCACGACCGAAGGCACAGCATGTAGAGTCAACATCCAAAGGTATGGGTTTGAATCCTGGATTGTATCCAAAATATGTTATTCGTTTTTAACCCTATTATTGAACGTTTTTGTATCGAGAGTCTTTCAATAACAGGGTAGTTTTATTGAGAGTTACGTGATAGAGATCTGGCACGATTTTAAGCCATTAACAAGAGAATTGAATTGATAGTGATTGAGTGATCCTGTAATTCGAAGAGCACGTAAAACCGTGTATAATCCTGCGGTTAGCTACTAGCCTCGTTTCAGGTCCATTGACCGATAAATCTGACATATCTGCCTGGAAGAATTTAAAGTGGGGCGATAAAATTCAATCCAGTCCTTAAAAAGATTTCCCATTTTCTCAAATTATTGTCAATAAATTCCATCTATGAAAAAAGTACAGAAACACAATCAGTGACAAAAAATGTACTCGCTGAATGAGCGCTCATTTAAACATTTGAGCGCGCTTTCAATTTTTTTTGAGAAAATAACTTTAAGTATTGCATTTAAGGTTCAATTTACATTGTTTTATATTTATTACAACTAGAATAATTAATAAACACAATTGATGACAGTTTTAAGAGAACTTCTGCATGGGATTGTGTATCTAGTTTACATGTGTACATTTTTGATCGATGATAAAGTCACATGGTATTTAGTAACTATCATAATGTACTTAAACTTTTGCAATTAGTTTTGTTAGTAATAGAAGATATGCAGAAATAAATTAAAGAAAAAGCTGTGTCCCATTTAACGTCTATACATATAATAAAATTGTAACTAAGCCGAATCTGTACATTAAATATTTTTTGGAAAATCTCATTGAAATAAAAATTATTATCAATACAGAGGCCGAAACTATAGTTTTTAGAATTTTTGTCTGTCTGTCTGTTACCGCATCACAGAAAAACCACTGAAGGGATTTTGATAAAATTTAGCATGGTGGTAGCTGGTTATCCGGGTCAACATGTAGGATACTTTTTACTACGCGAAAATATCTTATTTCTGAGAAAAAATACAAAATCTGCAACATAAGAATATACTAATATGTAAAACCTAAGAATTTGGTTCTTGGTCATCTAAACGCGGGCGGAGCCGCGGGCAATGCTAGTTAAACTATAAAATAACAGTTATATGTATATATTGAACCCATTATAATATTCGCACGCTACTTTTATAATTATTGCTTCAACTCGAGTGACAGCAATTTCCGTTCTCTAAGAAACAAAACTGTCACCTAAAATCGTAAAACCAAGTAATTATTGCGACTAACAATTTATAATAATGACCAATTTTCTTCAAATGCCTCGAAATAATAGAAAATGTGAATTAGCTTATTATCATTCTATTTTATAACGGATAGTAATGGAGAGGAAAGTAGCACCTATATGACAAATATTCATTGCTTTTTTACGTGTTTTGTTTAGTTATTAAAGCTACTTGTAATGCGATGTAGATTAGACTGATAGTGTCTTCTATATCTGTGGTCTTCGGTTCGATTTTAGATTTTCTGAATTAATAGTTTAGGTGATTTCTGGATGCGGGTAGATAAAATGGGGTAGAATATATCGAATACTTGTCATGATAATAAAAGAATTTACCCGCAAATAAAAACAGAGTAAAAAAATTGTTCGTTCTCATATATTTAGGTAATCCAAATATGACATCGTCTAGTCGCAAACTTAGGTTGTAAGTTCAATACCAATCTAGCTATAAGTACTTGTTACACTAATCTCTCTCTCTGGAACCAAGATCCTATAAATAATAGTGAAATGAGAAATAAGCCATTGAAATATTTAATTATGTGGTCAGCCACATTATTAATGCCATCATTCATGGCGTAAAAATAATAATAAACTTAATGTAGTACCATCTACTTAGGTACATATATCAAGAAACTTGTTCTCGTGGAATGTTCATTCATAGAGCTAACTAGTTTTAACTCATGTCTTACATGTTATTTATGTCGAAAATTTAAAATACTTGAGTAATCTATATATAATTAGTGATCGCTATACAAAAACTGAAATATTATAGTCGCTTATAATTTTGCAGGTGATAATTTTAAAAATTGTACGTACATTTGTATCTGGTAAACTTTAAAGGTAAATTCGAAAAACTGTATTATTTTTTTGCACAGATAGGAATATTAAATATTATTTATTTATTTAATATTGAATTATACAATTTATTGTAAAAAATGTTTAAAATTAAAATTTACAATCGTTAATATTTTGTTCATATAATATTTTGGTACCAATTTTGTATTTTTTAAAATCGTTGTATACTTATGTATGTGTTGGAGGCGCTATCTGTAACAAATATATGTATATATAACAACCTTTGAGACCTCTAATACGTTAGTCTCTCATGATCATGATTGCTGTAAAGCCTTCATTCGAAACGTCAGGAAACAAAAATCTAAATAAATCTGCAGAAAATATTCGAAAAAAAATAGTTTTATTTAAAATGTCAAATATACGCCTAAATATAATTAAGGTAACTATAGTTTGTGGGTGCAAGAGTAGCATTCACATCTTTTCCCAGTACTGAAGATAGTTCCCGTTGAATTTTAATCTATTATCTCTATTGCAATAAGTGGTCTAGTACATATTTTATTATCTGAAACTAGCATTGCCCGTGGTTCCAACTGGGTATTTTATTAATAGTCTGTCTGTAATTGCTGTGCTCCTAATTAAGACGTAATTTTACATAACCATAGAAAATTAAATTCATAAATAAGCTATAAAATGCTTATGTTAAAAATATGTTTTTAAAAATTGACTTGTTTTAGAGGTTAGCACGTTCACACAAACAAACAAATTCTTTAGATTTACATATACATATATATTATTATAAATTAATCTTAAAAAACTCTTGTTCCAATACTAAACGATAATTAGTAATGGGCATTAAAAACATTTATAATTCTTATACATATTTTGTTAGTCAAGTTTTGGTCGTCGATTTATATAATATTTTCCATGCAAAATTATGTGCATTATGGTAATGATAAAATAGTTTGGAGGCCTTAGCGAATTCGAAATTAGTTTGACTTCATAATAAATTACTGAATATTTTGAAACGATTGCTTGTAAGATAACATCCTCATTTTTCATTTTAAAATATAATTTTTAAATGAATTATATATCAAAATAAATGCTCACCTTTCAATAATAGTATCACTTTGGAAAAATTTAATTTAATTCCACATTTATTATATATGGGGCATTCCACACTAAATCGAACGGTTTTAATTTTTTTACTTTCTTAATATTTTGGTATTTTTAGTACTCCTCAAAAGGCTTCCCGGTAAATTTTGAGATTTTTTTGATCACTGGTTCAAAACCGCTCTTTTTTTGGTTTTTTGCTCATAACTTTCTTAATGATGGTCGAAGTTCAAAAAAATATTTTAAAGGTTTTAATCGAAACTTTTGAATTTGAAATTTTCAATCGTGTTTTTCATCCTTTGATTTTTTTGAAAATTTTCTATTTTAAACTTCTATCCATCATACAACTTTTAAACCCGGTTCGGTAGTGGGCCTTCCATAATTACTTTTTTTTTCGATTTATAATATTTTTTTTTCATTCGATATATTTTCACATTTCATTTCACATACGAGCGAATATAATAATATGAGATCAACATATATCAAATTGTCTTATTTCATGTTACATTTCTAGTTTTATACAGTAATACGTGTTCTTAAAACATTACCCTAAATTAGTGATATTTTATTATACGACTTGCTATTAGACATAAGCAAGCACATTCATCAAAACGAGTTTTGGTTTTTTTTTTGCATTAAATATACATAATATATCTCCAAAACATATTCCTTGCGAATACTTAGGCAGAACATAGTGCCTAACACCAGGTATGTGTATCTGTAAGTTTACATTTTATGCAAATGATGAAATTTTCTTTATATTTGTTCTGTCTTAATAAACGTATGTTAAACAGTCAAACACATCGATCGATACTATTTTTCATACCCCTAAGTGATAAGGGTGGTCCACCCCAAAAAATTATTTTTTATATTTTAGACAAAAAAAAATTATTTTAATTTTTTTATGATTCGGCATTAAAAAATACATACAAACCTAAATTTTCACTAAGGACGAACCCGAGCGGAGCGAGGGTGAGCCGCTAGTATTGCACAAAAATATAAACTTACAATATGAACCATGAAAACTTCATCAGATTACTCTTTTAAATGTAAAAGTTGTGTATATTTTTACTGCTTCATGCTAAAACGGCTTGATGAATTTGCATGAAATTTAGTATATTTAGAGTACCTAATACTTGTAATTAATAGGCTAATGCTAGCATGACGGGACGCAGCTGAGGTAGTTAGCGCTAGTTAGTTATATTTGGAGCATCAAGTGGAATTTGCTTCGATCTATAAATAAATATAAATATGTTGGGACATTAACACACAGTACCATCTATGTAGTTCCATAGTAAGCTACGAGGCTTGTCTATACTATAATAAAACAGTAGAGGTCGAATGTCTGTACATAGCAAAAAAATGCTAAAAACGAAGTTAGGGGGATGTAAGAAGACAAATAGAACAAATCCAGAATTTTTCAAATTTTTGTTTCTCTGTCTGTTTGTCTGTTTGTACGGGCTAATCTCCAAATCTATTGGACCGATTTAAATGAAATTTTGCATGGTGGTACCTTATATCCCCAGTCAACATCTTAGATACTTTTCATCCCAGAAAATTGAAGAGTTCCCGTGGGATTGTTAAAAAACTATAGTTTCTTATACAGCTTAGTACACAACAACTTACGCACCTAATTTAGTAAAATTTAATATTTTGATACCTTATACTGCCGGTCAAACAACAGGTTACTTTTCATCCCGGAAAAATGAACGGCTCCTGTGGCAACTAATAGATCTCTATTAGTGTTTTTCTAGAGGCGAACCCGAGCGAAGCGAGGGTGAGCCGCTAGTGTTATATAATACCAAATAGTTTATACACAACACATATACAACTTTAAATACATATTATAAATATAAACACTACTAATATGACGACACGATAAACATGACTGGAGTACAAACAATCGTGCTTATCACCCAAATGAATGCACCAGCCGGATTCGAACTCCCGACCGATGACGCAAGCAATGCAGCAAGTAGGGTCAATATAAACTGAGCCAAACGTGTCGTCAAAAGTTTGTTGTTTGTCAAGAAGCTAGATTTTAAGAGTACAAATAAATACCTTTTTTGAGTAATTATCCAAAAATCATTTATTTTGTCTAATATCACAAAAAAATGACATTTTAATTTTTAATCTTCAGTAAGCACATATTTGAAGGTGGAGCAGTAATATACTGATATATATATATATATATATATCATATATTATGAATCAATGTAGTTCGATGTATGTAAAAACATGTTTTCTAATTAAGACAGTATTTTAATTCTACCCACTTATCCGGTTCCTTTATATTTATTTTTATTTCTGAACATATTTTAGTATACCAACACAACTTTTTAGCACTCATGAGAAATATACACAATAATTCAATATTTTGTCTTCCTATCTCAATAATTCACGTATAACGACACCTAAGTAATTAACGTCAATAAACAGCGTGAGAACAAACCAAAAACTAACTCGACTCGACTTGCCAACAAGATCAATATTTTTACTAAAAATGACACCACATATGTTACTGTTGAAAGTATATCTAATTAACATATTTATTTATTAGCCAATGCCTGTGGCTTTTTCTCGGATTTTAGTACGATTATATGGGAAAGCACTATATAAGAAAACTCATAGAGAGCTTAATCCTTTAGATACGATGCGTTCCTACGATTATAATAGAACTAAACTTCATTTTAATTTTTATTTATCATTCTGCTCGCTTGGTACGCTGTAATAATATATATTATAATCTTACATATAAAAGATTTTATCATAATCAGGAATGGAACTTGCGATCTCAAGTAAGTAATGCTTGTTTCAACCGCCATTCAGTTATATAAAAAAGAACATCTCGAATCTCTAATTAAACTATAAACAACTTATCCCTTTGAAAGACACACGGGTTTATGAGTTTTACTATACGAAATCGTAGCGGTCATTCAAATAATCTTACTTCGATTTACAACCAATTAATGAGTTAAGTACTGTAGTATAATGTACATCGCTGGTTCAGTTGAGGCCATGAAGTAGACGATTTAAGAGATTTTTTTAAAATCCTTTTATAAATAACTAGCGACTCACCCTCGCTTCGCTCGGGTTCGTCCCTAGCTTGTCCTAGCTTGCTTCCCAATACAAACTTTCATCCTCATTTTCACCCCCTTAAGGGATGATTACCATGATAAAAAGTATCTTATGTCCTTTTCAGCATCTCAAACAATCTTCTTACCGAATTTCATCTAAATCGGTTCTTTAGATCCAGAGATTACCCCCTACAACGTCACAAACTCACAAATTTTACCTCTTTATAATATTAGTATAAATATGCTATGTATTTCATTTTGTATATGAACGTACTTAAGTCCATATATATGATAATTTTGGTATTATGATGATTAAATCTTAATTAAATAAGCGAAACAAACCAGTTCATTTAATACATATCTTTGCTTCTACATAAAATATTATACTTTGTATAACATTTTATAATATATTCTACGTGCGACATCTTCTTGTATCAATAAAATCAGAGCATTAAAACCCGCTAATACTATGAAAGAAATTATCGTAAGAATCTGCATGTCTGAGTGAACCTAATTAGTCTAAAAAACCTGTGGAGTCCATTAAATTTCATTTGGACTGCTCGGTGGACAAAGGCCTTATCTCCCTCTCATTGAGGGAATACCTGTCTAGCAGTGGAACCTTAAAAAGTGCTGAATAAATATTTATTATTACAATTTGTAACGTAATTCCAGTAAATTCAATAGAATTTCCAATTTTAGATATTTGCGCGGTAATATAATATATTTTTAATAAATTTACTATTGCCTACATATGTTTAATTGATATAGTAATAGAATAAAAATATATTTATTTCGATTTCGTTTAATTCGACTTATTCTTCAATAATATAAGCGCCAAACGGAACAATATAAAAAATTAAACTTTTTTAGGAAGTCATACAGGCGGAAAGCATAGACCAATGGTCCAATAATAAGGTTCCGGGAACTTATGGTAGGTAGGTATTACTTATATATATGGAACCCCTAGATATTTGTTGAAGTGTCTGTGAAGTATACGGACATAAAACCGTAACCAAAATCAAAAACCACTTACTCAGTGGCCCCACCCTGAATGAACGCAATAAAAGTAATGTTAAGTGCGTTAAATTGACGAAAATGCTTTATTTATTGGAAACTAGAAACAAAGCATCGGTGTCTAATTGAACATAAAAACATAATTAGGCAAGCAATGAACGGAAGCCGCCATAGAAACATAAGCGCTTGAAAGCGTTTTATGAGAAACGTTATGTTGTGACCATTAAGTGCTGTAATTTAAGTGAATTTAGCTGTCTCTTAATTTAATCACAATAATAAATGTTAGAAAATGCCTTAATGATGAATAGCTTTTAGATTTTGCCGTCTACCACTACTTTATGTTGTTCAGTGGGAAATAAAACCGTATAATACTTACCATGATTCTAATAAAGTTTCTAATCTGTACTAGGTATCAATACAAATATTATAAATGTGAAAGTTTGTAAGTATGGATGTTTGTTACTCTTTCACGGCAGAATATTTTAATATTTCTTTTTATCCCGGAAAAATATATGATTTCCGTGGGATAAGTATGTTTTTGTTTTCCTAGAGGTGAACCCGAGCAAAGAGAGGGTGAGCCGCTAGTTATGTATACTTGCTTTTCGACTTTCATTCGACTTAATTTTATACAAAACTAGCGACTCACCCTTGCTTCACACACATACATACATAATAAACAGTTCCGAAATTTTCAATTTCCAACTTTTTTTGTTTTTTCCCTATTTTTTATACTTAATCCACCCCTGACACTCTCCCAATAAAAAAAAAGAATTATTTAAATCGGTCCAGCCGCTTCTGAGTTTCAAAGACACTAACGAGTGGCAATTGATTTTTATATAAATACTCGTATATAGATGAGCATAAACATACAAATAGACAAATATTTGTGCAATGATCATTATACTCTTATATTATTTCGTCGCGGCCGTTTCCTTCTATAAATAAGAGGATAATACTTTCTTAGATTTAGACGAATATTTGACATTCTAAATAAAATTATCTTATCGGATTTTATCGTGTTTATTTTGATTTTTGGTTCCTAACGGTTTAAATGTTTTACAGCAACAATGTCACGGAAAAGTGTGCGCAAAAGGTAATTTTTATTTACTTGAATAATACACAAAAAGGCACTAAAAAAAAACAAAAAAATTCCTCTATTTGAAGTCGGTTAACAACAGCGCACACTCCCCGAATATTAAGATATCGTTTTCCTCACCCATCTATAACACGAAGCGAACTATTAATTTGTAAAAATAGTTTGATTAATAAAAACCGCCCAGTTTATAATTCCATAGACGACGCTTCAGGCGTTCTGTTACTGCTGTTACTTATAATAGGAATTTTGGTCAATGAATTTTTGAATGCAAATTACCTTACATCGTGCTTCTAAATCAACTTTAATATAAGGACATAAAATCCATTTTCCTTTGTCTATAGCCATACCATATCCGGCCACTTAGGACGCCTGAGGCACTTATATATTAATGTTTTTTAAACCAATTTCTGATAACTCTCATTGCATAAACCGATCCAAATTTCACCGATCGGTGAAGACTTTATTTTGATATTTTGAATTATGATACGATTGAGATCAAAACGGTCATCGATCACTGCTGAGTAATTAAAGATTGATGCATTCTTAGATTTTATTATTATTAAATTATAATTAATGGGTGTGTTGACTTAGATATTTTATTCTTGTTATTGATTGTTTTATAATACTAAGCTTTTGTGTGGACTTTCTTAGAGTAATGATTTACAAGATGAGGATATTAACTTAACTGTTATCAAATTTGCTGAGATTTTTGCTTTGAGCTTATTTATTTATATATTTATACAAATCTAAAATGATTTAATGTTTCGGTTAAATTTATTTTAACTAGAAGCTTAATATTTATCTTATTTTTTTAAATCCTACTAATATTATAAACGCGAAAGTTTGGAAGAATGTATGTATGGATGTATGTTTGTTACTCTTTCATTCAAAAACTACTGAATGGATTTTGATGAAACTTTACAATAATATAGCACATACATCAGGACAACATATAGACTAATTTTTATCCCGGAAAATGTACGGTTCCTGCTGGATAGATTTGTTTTTGTTTTTCTAGAGTACGCTAGTTAATAATAAGTTCAAAATAAGCTCAAAGAAAATCGACAAACAACAACATACAATTTAATATTGCCAATAAACTGTGCCTCGAAACATAGCATAGATCAAGTATATAAATCAATCGTTATAAAAAAACATTATAACTTTTACTACAGAGATACAATCGTTGCTCCTAAAAATTACGAACGCTGGCGGCGCGTGCGCAACCGACATGTATCGTCTTACATCTGTAATAACTATTCATTGGCTATAATAAAAAAATGATATCTAAAATTCATGTTGCGTTACCGTAATCGCTTCGAGGTTCATACTAACTTTTATTACGTTATATATTTTTTCAATAACATAGACGTTTTTTTTATAAATGTTATTTTAACTGTTTTTTAAATCAATTAGCTTTATTAAAGTGTTTATTTCCAAAGCTTATATTTCTAGATAATATGAGTAACACGATTTTTCCAACTTGAGCCTATCGTGTCATTTCTCAAGATCCAATATGATGAAATTTCGTCAAAATCAGTATACTTATTTAGCTTTTAAAACTAAACAGATACAGAAACAGAAACTTTGGCATTTACAATTATGTGAAATTGTGAAATATATTACACATACGTTATAACGTAATTATCTTGTATAGATTTTACAGCCTTACACGCTATAGGCCGCATCCTCACACGAGCGAATATTTATATGTAATCTTCTACTTTTTAATTAGCACGTGCAATGCTTGCATAAAAAATGATTTCTATCTTTATATCTTACTTTGCTTGTTATTTTCTCATCTTCGATCGAGCACTTAAGTGAGATGAATTCATATACGTACCTACTTGTTTCTTAATATAATATCTGTAATAAGAAAGTCGATCTATTTAAGTACATGTTTTATTTAAGCGGCATTGTAACTAACAATTTGACCCGCAGTACCGTTGAGGCATACATAGGTTCAGGTGCTGTTTGCCTGCGGGTGAAATATGTGGATTGAGTTATAAGCGATACGAATCTTTTCATTTTACTTCTGAATGACTGTATAAATTAACCTTTGATTTAATTTTTTTATGTATAAGAATACGTACTAACTTTGTAATTATGAAAAATTTGGATGAGAATAATAATATTGATTTGATATCATTAAACTAATCTGATATAAGTGCTAGGAGGTTTATAGTAGAACTCTTCAATGGCTAATAGCAAAACTTGGGTTTAGGTTAGGTTAGGTTATCGTTCCGCAGGGGTGTTGCAGTGAGTGCGCAAGCGATCCTGCACGCCCCATTGCACTGCGGCGAAGGGTTCCGCTGTGGGTTTTAGTGAGTAGGAGTCTCACAGTACCCTGCCTATTGACGGCGGGCAGGGTCCCCATGATGGGTTTCCCTAGCGACAACAAAAAAAAAGGTTAGGTTATCGCTATCTACCCCCCCAACGTGTGCTCACCTCGTCGTGGTGGGGGGGCTCAGTAGTGCCCGGCAATCCACCGGGCGCGAAGCCAAGAAACGCACAGGGAGGTGGCCCACTTCGATGGGCGGTGGAAGGTGGCCCTCTTCGGTGGGCGGTGTACCATGTGGGTTGCTCCTGGTACTTCTCTGATAGCAGAGTGGACCTTGGAGCAACCCCATGGTTGTTGTGGTCTGCTTCGGCAGACCTGCCATCGAGGCGTCGTAGTTGAATGCGTAAGCGATCCTGCGACGCCCCATTAAGACGGGGGAAGGCTTTGTTGGGTTTTAGTGGCTAGTACTGGCTTTGCCTGTGAGTCCCACACCTCGTGCGTAAATGCATTTCCCAACGTTAAAAAAATGGTTATCGCTATCTTTTTTTAAAGGTTTTAAGACCTTCAAGATTTTAAGTAATAAAAATTATTAATTCCTGAAAAATTATGTAGGTATCTGGAGAGCTACTTGATTTACAAGCATAGAAAGTAGTCTATGTTACACCGCTCATACATTAATATAACTGACGAAATATAAAAAAGCTTTATCAGCTACCTGAAAGCTTTTCTGTGCTGAGTCTGGAGCTTTTTTCTTGAAAGATATATATTACGGATATAGACAAAAACACTTTTCAAGCATAAACTATATTAGAAAAAATATATTAACATTTCCACTAAGAAGCGAACTCGAATTGAATACTCCTCTATTTTTGAAGTTGGCCAAAATGTTACTTTAGAATATTGTCTTAACAAATGGTAGGTACTCAAGTTCCATAATATTATGACTGATGAAGGTTTTAATGACTATATTTACTCTCGCTGCATCCTTTAACTTATAGTTAGACGATTTACCCGAATGGCAGGTGAGGTGCTGTTGGCCACTGTCCATATGGAGAATTAAATTTAAATGCTCCCTAAGTATTATATTAGCTGTACATGATGATACTGTCAACTGATCGTTGCTTGAATGGAGTAATTTTGTGTATAAATTTGTTATTTATTACTGCATATTTCTCTTAATCTTTTATAATATAGCGTGGTTTTTGTTTTTAGTATTGCAATAAAATGTATTTATCATATAAGTATTATATTTGACGAGTATAATATTATAATGTATGGTCATCAGCGTGTTTTTCTGCCTCTTTTGTATTAGTACATTTCTGTTTAAAACTATTTATAGAAATCTGTATCAAAAGGTAAAACTTACACGTTTTTTCCTTTTGACTGTCTATTTATCATAGTTGATTTTTTAATTTGTTACATATAATATACAGCAAGGATATTTAGTTCATAAAAGAAATCCTACTTTTTTCTATTTTTTTCTATTTTCAAACGTTTTTTATTTAAACTCGTGTATTTTTCGTGTATTTTTGAAATAAGTAAAACTATTTCGTCATTTACATACAAAACATGTGTGATCTCATAAATTATATTATATATAGACACTCGTTATAAGAGATAGTACCTAGATACTAACCTGTCATCATAGAAAACTTTATCAAAAGAGTGTGACATTAACAAGCCATTCAGACTACGTTTTACCACTCCTATCGTCATGTTAAAGGTAAAATGTAATAAATTCAATACTATTTTATGTTGATTAGTCGTTAAGAAGATAACACTATGCTTAAAGAAATAAAATATTTTTAAAACGAACGAAAAAACGCACTAAAGTTTTAACTAGAAAACTCGTCATAAACATGCTACATTGAAAACAAAATCAACACTGAAAAAAAAACTATGAAATAGATATAGAAAGCAAGACTCCTTTGCTCTGCATTAAATATTATCTATACTTATTTTATTCATGTAAACGTGTGTATTTGTTTGTTAAGAAACCCATAGGAACGCAAACGGATAGGTTCAATTTTTGTAGAGACTTTTGAGACTTGGATAGTGATATAAGCTACATTTTATTGTGAAAAAATATCTTTTTACTATTTCCACACAAAAAATCACGCTAATCCGCCAAGCCGTTTCAACGCGAAAGAAAGACAAACAAACAAACAAACAAACACACTTTCACATTTATAGTATTAGTATGAATAAAATTATGTATAATATAATTAACAATTAACATAACTCTTCAACTATTACTTAATATAAGTTATCACTACAAAAATCAATTAAATTTTGCATCGTTACACGCAAAATCCACTCTTTAAAACAACCGACATGTTCAATCAAAATATTTTGCTAAAAATCTCATAGCGTTTCTAATCAGAAAATCAAATCTAATGCGAGCCATAAAAATAAGTTATGAGTTTGCGTACCACCTAGTTTTTTTTTTCATTTTTAAAATAAATTGTCTATTACCGTTGAATTCCAAAAGATTTTATTGAGTGTAAAAGATTTCGTTAACAAAATAACTATGGATTAATTATTGGTCGGGCGTCTCTTGTACAGCATTAGACGTATAAATCGTTATGATTTTTATGATTCTATGGCCCGAAGGTATATGCAGCTTTTCTATTGAGGCATTCGCTGTCTTACGTAAATACAGACAGTAAAGATAATAAATATCGATAAATATTTTTCTTTCTTATACGATACTCGCGAAACAGGACAAAAAATCTATCCCACGGGAACCGTACATTTTTCTGAGATTAAAAGTAACGTATGTGCTATTCCAGACGATAATCTATCTCTGTGCCGAATTTCATCTAGATCTGTTTAGTCGTTCTGGCGTGAATAAGTAACAAACATCCATCCATCTTCACATATTTTCACATTTATAATATTAGTATGGGTTAGTATGGATATTGATATAAACTTTTAATGATTCTGTTTGCATTTATACATTAATATCATGAGTGTAAAAGTTTGTTACTGAATGTATTGCTTATTATTTACTAGCGGAGGTACGTTTTAATAGTTAGTATTGAATAAATAAATTATATATTATATATAATTAGGTATGATGAGTTGTTGTGGGTTGTACTGTACTATAACGTGTTTTCCCGTGGGAATGAGATAATCTCCCGCAGTAAAAAGTAGCCTATGTCACTCTCGAGCCCTCCAACTATCTCCACACAAAAAATCACGTCACTCGGTCAATCTTTTTCGACGTGAAAGGTCAAAGAAACAAACGATCAAACAAACACACTTTCATGTTTATAATAATATTAGTATGGATATTCGGAATGAACATTGCTTGCGTTCTAGATTATCACATAGGTTTTATTAGAATCTATATTCTAATTTTACTGCATTTATTTGCACTGTTTTTTAATTGTATTTATTAAGCGTTTGGAGTAGCGTCAGAAAGCAACCATAAAAATGTAAATTTTTTAATAAGCTTATACTTATTAAGGCCTTTTGTTTTACAATTTACTTGAAATAATTATAATTTTCTTGAGCTTTAATAAAAAAGTTTTGACCTATAGTTTACGTCACGAGTATATATGTAAATTATATAACTTATGTATAAATAATTCAAACAGTAACTTTCTGTCAATTTTATTTTTATTACTAGCATATGTTCAAGTTTTCTTGGTAAATTTAAAATGATAGAGGACATTTTTAACTTTTATTCTTTATTTGGGTTTTCATTATTCACATTTTAACTTAATGCCCAGGCACAAATACCCATATTATTTGTGTTGACTGTAGGGGAGGGATTAAGCTTATATGCTCTAACTTATAAACTAGTACAGTCTTCTGAAGGTATTTTCTATATTTTTATCAATGTTAGTTAATTGCATGCTTCTATGTTTAACCCCCGACGTAAAAATAGGGGTGTTTTAAGCCCCCGATGTAAAAATAGGGGTGTTTTAAGTTTGACGTCGACGTCTGTGTGTGTGTGTCTGTCTGACATCGTAGCTCTCAAACGGATGGACTGATTTCGATGCGTTTTTTTTTCATTTTAAAGCCAGTTTCCTTGCGATGGCTCTTAGCTATGATTGGTTAATATCTGTCTAGCAGTGTAAGAGTATCAGTTCTTTTCCAAAATGATGTAAGGCATTTTGGCGTATGATTACTCGATTAAGTGCTTCACGCGTGCCAGTGTAATCGTTAGATGACAATTAATTTGCGTAGTTTAATTTATAATTATAATTATTAATTTATCACGTTTACTAGCTTCAGAACATAGTACTAGACTATTTTTTAACTGCCTCGGTTGTGTAGTAGCTAGCCATATACTGCAGGCTGCAGATGTGGAGGTCCTGGGTTCGAGTCCCAGGTCGGGTCAAGTTTAATTATACAGTTTTTCTGTTAAGATATTCTCAGTAACAGCCCGGAGTTGGTGGTGTTTTATCCCCGTGCCTCAAAGATCACGTAAAACTGTCGGTCCTGCGCCTTAACCCTCACCGGTCCTGTCGAAGTGTCGTCCCATCGAACTTTGAGAATTGAAAGAATAGTGTGTGTACTTGTGTCTGCGCGTACACTTGTGCACTATAATATCTTCTGCGCAGATGGCTAGTTTCAGTGAGATTGGCCGCCTTGGCCGGAATCGGTCAGGAGGCCATTATTATTACTGTACTATTTTTAGGTTCATCTAATTATTATTTAAAACTTCTCTCGTAATTTTCACATATACTTGCGTTTGAAAATAATTGAAATACAATCTTGTTTATTAGAAGTTATCTTCTAGTTATTCACTAATGTCAAACGATAAATCATTAACACGACAACAAGTAGAATAATAAAAGCTGACTGTCGACTGGGGATAAGATATACTTTACAGTAAAAAGATATATCCATAAAGAATTAATCTCGTACTTTGTCTATACTAATATTATAAAGAGGTAAAGTTTGTAAGTTGTGACTTTGTGACGTTGTATGGGGTAATCTCTGGATATACTGAACCGATTTAGATGAAATTTAGTAAGAAGATAATTTGTTACCTTGGGAAGGATATAGAATACTTTTTATCCCGGAAATCATTCTTTATAGGGGTGAAAATGGAGACGAAAATTTGTATTGGAAAGCAAGGTATAAAAAAAAATTGCTTAAAATAACTTTTTTGATTAATAAAAAAATATCTCTAACTTACCAGAACAACAATTTGAATGACACATACAAATATTCACATCATAAATTTGTATGTGATATTTGAATTTTTGAGCAACCATTTATAAAAGTTTAGTTGTCTGGTGGATAACTAAGCTAATCAATGCGATTATTTCAAAAACAGGTTATGCGGTAGCTTTAAAGCTCAGTGTAGGCGACAGCATGTAATAATTAAACTTGAATCGATATACTTATTAGGTTGTTGGTGAGTTTGAGCGCTTATTTAATTTCTGCTTATTTTAAATAAGTACGTACCTAAATGAAATAATTTATTTATGAATGAATCTTTCATTTTAATATTTTAATTTTTATAACGTGTTTATTATTTAAAGATATATATATATATATATATATATATATATATATATATATATATATATATATATATATATATGTATACATTCATAGATCATATTCGTATAAGGTAACATCACTTATCTCATTTTAACGGAAATTATTAAAAGCCTACAAAAATAATTTAAATGCCTATATAATAATCAGTCCCGAAATGCCTTCATTCATAGTGGAAAGAAACAAAAATATAATAGACTTATAAATAGTAATAAGAAGCATCGATTAATTCACAAAACCAGATCGATAATAGCTAATAATAATAAAAACTGGCCTAAAGTAATTAAGAGAAATCACTAGCAGAAATCTTTTACAGTATCAATAGCACTACTTTTATAAGTGACAAAACTTGTATGTATGTATGTTTGAAATTCTTCACGCCGAAACGGCTGGATTAATTTAGATAAAACAGATTGATTATGGCCCTTTTTATGTTGAGAAATGCATTTACACATACCACCTCCATACAGATGGTAACTATCGAGCTAAATATAATAATACATGTAGGTACTAGCCCGCTAAAACAGCCAGTACTACCAATAAGCCCAAAGAAAACGACCCCTCAATGTTTGGTCTACTGAAATAGACCACAACAATTATGAGGCTTCTCCAGCGGTCTACTGCTATCAAAGAAGTACAAGAAGTAACTCATACTCGTATAGTACACTTTCTGAGGTCCACCGAGATGGGCATTTCCCTAAGTAGTAAGTGCATTTTTTCGCTTCCTTTAACGAAGATATGCATTTGGGGTAATGTTCTACTTCCACTTCGAAGTGGATTGCCAGATAATGAGCTCCAAACCCCACGGTAAAGAGAACATATGTACGTCGGGAGAGACATAGACATAGATAGCATATCTATTTTTTTTTTAATTTCTTGAAAGGTGACGATGCTTAAATATAATATTATAAACCCTAAAGACCTAGAGACGTACCAAAGCAAAGCGAGGATAAGTCACAAACACAGATAATATAAAGTAGCCTGGCGTAATTAAGAGAAATCACTAGCAGAAACCGTTTACATAGTATTAATTAATAATAAACACTAAATCATTGAAGAAAATAGGCGAAAAGGTGTTTATATTAATAAAATAATTATTATCTACTGATTGCCCGCGAGTATCAGTGGCCAGGCGTGGTCAGTTCACACGAACTCACGATTTATGATAACAGCCATACAAGACAAAGTGACTTAGTTTAGGAAATATATCACAAAAAGATTTTACATTTCCCACTAAGCTTTAAGCTTCGAAAGCTCTTTCTAACGTAATAAGTAATGGATAACGAATCTTAAAACCTGACGTCAATGTAATATAAGTGGTAGTGCTGTGGGACGTTAGTAGCAGTCAGAAGTGAGCGTTTTGATTTTTATTATTTGCTAAGAAACAATTTCCTGTTAAAATAAAGGTGCGATTCGAGCATTATCGATGTATCTGCTTCTTCGTCTTTCGGGCAACAGAGGGTGTTATACCAATTTATTTATGATTGCCATTGCAAAAGACAAGTTGGATGAATTCCAATATATATATATATATATATATATATATATATATATATATATATATATATATATATATATATTATGAATATTTTAAATTAATGTTTTAGTATTTTTTTAACGTGAAAGCTGAGTGTCGAAAACGTTCTACTACTAATGCAATAATGTTACAAAACGATTATTTATTTAGTCATTGAGGAACTGAGGTAATAGTATATTGGTATATTATTCAGTTATACGAGAAAACTAATTCCATTATTACTTTCGAAATAATTTTATTACAAGTATTTATTTCTATGAACATAAATTAAATAATGCATATTTTAAATATGTTTCTATAATTTTGTTAAAGAGAAAGATGAGTGTCGGAAATACACTACGTTAAAAATAATAAATAAAATTAATACAACATTAAAAACAATTCGTCGTCTCAGTGCTTATTTGTTCAAACGACCAGTTTATCGAAAGCGTTTTGAATTAAGAATTTTTGACTTTTAAATATTAATTTTATTGTTATAAATACTTGTTATTTTAAAAAGCCAAAAATGTCCTAGATTTAGCTTTTCAAAAATTTAAAGATAATATAAAATGTTTTATTGAGCAAAGCGTATTACACTGTTCAAGAGTTCTTGTTGATGAAAATGTGTGGAAATGAGTGATATTGACTCACATGCAACCTATCTATAAATTTATGTTAATAAAATAAATGTAACCTCTATATTAAAAAGAGCAACTGTTGAGTTTCTCGCCGGTTCTTCTCAGCAGAACTGCTTCCCGAGCCGGTGGTAGCTTCCTCACGGACTGACTACACTGACGCTTTCATTAAATTGACGATTTAAAATGTAATAAGTCTAATTGAATAAAGTTTATTTCATTTCAAAAGATGTCTTTTATCTATATATGTACATATGTATATAAATCGTAGAAGCTTTGTTTATAAAATAGAAGAAATAAACTATCTACTGTAAAATAAAACATATTGGTAGTTTGAACAAATAAGAAAATAAGGCGACAAATTATTTATTTTTACACATAAAATAATTAAATTATTTTTTCGAAATGAATTATACAACATGAAATCTGAAGTAAAGGCTATTTGAAAGGTTATTTGTTCACAAAAATATAGTAATTGTATTAATATTTTCAATATCCATTTTTATTTGCCATAAAAAAGCCATAAACCAACATAATCAGTCTTCGTCAACTCTCACAATACATCTAATTGACGCACTGTCCGCTTCCATTCTGACATTAGCCAGTAAAGGGTTAAGCAAAAAACTGACAAAAGGTGTTACGAGTGAAATTACCGGATTCTTATATGAATATGTAAAAAGTATCATTATAGCAACATATGCGCGACACATGGCCAATGGACCATACGGCCCTATTGATTCATGCCTATATTATTTTTATTTCATTCACGATAAAAATCGTAGGAAACGTTTTTTGCCACAATTAATTGTAGAACCGATATGCTTTATATGGCAAATTTGTTTTTTTTTGTTTCTTAAGTGGATGAATGTTCGTAATTTTGTTAGTTTTATAATTTCGCATGCTTCATTTCATGACAGTAAACGATAGCAATTTCCGTGAAATTAATTCTGTTTTATAAATTATAAGTTATCTATCAATTACTTGAACAGCCTTGATAGGTCTTGAATGATTGAATTATTGTATCTGTAAACTTCATCCATCACCTGTTGTATCTCAGTGAGAACATTACTAATTAGCTTTTTACCATATACTATCTTCCGATAGAAGCTAGTTATGACATAAAGCTATGTCACTTTCTGGTCTATGTAATATCTACGATGCAAAATATCATGTAGATTAATTCTTTCATCCCAGCATGAAAGGACATACAGACACATATTTAATTGTATAATATCACTAATATCATTGATAAATATGTTGGGACATTAACACAGCACCATCTATTCACGAGGTCACTGTTACGGAAAACAAATAACTTTAAATACATTCATATTATAAATATAAACACTCGTGACTGGAGTACAAATAGTCGGGTTCATCACACAAATGAATACCCCAGCGGGATTCGAACCCGCGACCACTGGTGCAGCAAGTTAGGTCACTACAAACAGCCAAACGTGTTATCACTCGTCACATTGCTATAAGACACTATTGTTTTTTCTTTATACAAACACCCCAACGTTTTATTTTTAGTTCTAATAAATGAAAAGATTGTACTATAATCGTATGGAATTCCATAATAAATTAGAATAATCACAATTCTTCAATAAAACAGATAATTGTTGTCCAACAATAAACAACTTAATTATTTTAAATAATACTATCTTTTCGGATTTTTTCGCGGATTTATTTGGATTTTTTACGTTCGAGATATGTAACACCTCAGTCTCTCCCGTGACCATGATTGCTGCGCGAGAAAATCCGAAAAGATAGTTTTATTTAAAATTTCAAATATTCGCGTAAATCTAAGAAAGTAAGTTCGTGAAATTGGAGATATATTATATTTTATTTCTTTCATATTTCTATAAAGGCAAAGGCTGTATATCTTCTTATTATATTACCCATTATACACAGTCCAAAGTTTTTTCTCACATTTATTATAGTATCAGTAACACGCGCCAATGCGCACGCCGCAGCGTGCTTTATTCCACTCATTCCAATCTCGACCACGGTTACCTATCATTTTTTATCGCAACTTTTCTTATATCGTAATTCGCTTCATTTAACACGACTATTTCTGTTCGAACTCAACTTCTGTATACATTACTTGTTTGCAACTAACTTGAATGTTAAATGTATTTATTTTTTTAAGTTTAGAAGCAATGTATGTTGATTTTGTGTTTGTAGTGTGAATGATTTCGTTGCGTAATGAGGTTTTGAAGCGTGCGCACCCCGATGGTCACGGTGTCGCGTGGTCTGATTCACCTCGGTACGACGCACCTTGCTAGCCTCTTTTTTCACAAAAAAACGCCATCAGCTTTTAAGGGTTCTGTATTTTATTATGCTGTTGTCGAAATGAATAAATTATTAATTTTTATTGTGAAATTTAAAGTAAAGGTGTCGAATGGAATAACGATTAAAATGATCAATGGCGGATATCGATAAAAAGTAGCCTACATTATAGTGTGACAGTAGATTAGTATTGAAACGTATGTACATTATAAAATAGTTATTAAATCATGTTAAAGAAAAACTCACTATTATACTTATTATAAAAGGGAATATGTGAATGGTATGTGTACTACTTTACGCTGAAATGACTGAACAGATTTGAATGAAATTTTAGTACACAGATGACCTGAAGTAGTAAAATTTGTCAAAAGGGGTGTATATTTAACAATTTATATACAAAATGTGCCACAGACATACAATAATTACCTACATATTACAAATTCTATTCTCGTTCAATAAGTACGTAAACAGTTATTGTTCAAACTAAGTTTAATACTTATGTTTGTAGTATAAGTAGATGTTAACTTGGTTTTCCTAATAAGGAACTAATGAAGGTAATTATAACCTTATTATTATTTATTATTTTTGTTGTTTTAGGCATAAATTAACAATGACACATGACTCATTTGACATCTAGAACTTGAAGCATCCGTTTCTTAGACTAAAACGTGTTCAAAATGTCATTGCAGGATAATACGAATGAGTCATTAAGAATACGATGTATGAAACAGAATAGTATAATGCGAAATAGATGAGGCTCCTGTACTATGAGATTCTTTATTCGAACCATATAGCTCAGTGAACTATGACGAAAGGATTTCGTGGTGGCACGAGCGTAATGATGGAAAAACTTGTCGCTGTCCGCTTTTTTGACATCTTTAAGTCTACTACTGAAAAATGTATGTAACTAAATAGCTTTTTCCATGGTGCATTCAGACACACTAAGATATAATTTATACTAGCGTTTTGTCGCGGCTATGTCCACGTTATTTTATTTTAAAGAACTACTCCGCTCTCGTTGGTCGTAGTGTGATGAAATATGTTTGAGAAACCTATAAAATTCCTCAGCAAATATGCTATAAAATGCAAAAAAAAATTTTTAAAATCGAACTTACAAAAACACAGATTACCGCGTTATTATTTATTAGTTTGGTTAGAATAAACAAAACATAATCTCTTTAGTTTTATATGTATATTAGGAATAATATAAGTATGGATAATACAGTAATTTCATTACTTTTATTTAAGCGCTTTATCAACATTTTAAATAGATTTAATTTCTAATCGCAAAAATTTACAACTTTATCCGTGACCAATGATAGATAAAAAGTAATAAACATCACATCGTAAAACTAAAATTTACATAATCATATTCTTTATCTATGCGTATTTCTTTGTTTCTATAATAAAAATAGTACGAAATGGTTCAGAAAACGTGAGAGAGGACTAATATGAATATATTATGTTATTAGTTAATTCATATTATCTATACATATAATAAAATTCTAATTGAGTCGAATCTGTATGTGAATATTGAATAGTCATTATTATCGATACAGAGACCGAATCTATAGTTTTTAGAATTTTGGTCTGCCTATCTGTCTGGGAACGCCTGTCTGGACAGATTTTCATGAAATTTGGTTTGACGATAGCTGGTTATCTGGGTCAACATAATATAGGGTTCTTTTTACTGCGGGAAAACATCTTACGTCTGAGAATTCTTACACAATAGTATTTTTAAATTTAAACTTCTCATTTCTGTGCAATCGAACATTATTGTAGTATAGAAATATCGTTTACTACTTCTTTATACTATTAGAAAAAAGTAACTACCTCGATATGTGGGCAACGTCTAAAGGCAGGTGAAACTTAGAGACGGGTCTTTTGTCCTTTCAAATGTCAAAACAATTTGCTGCCCATCTATAAACTTTTTACATCTTAATTAGAAGATAATATTGTTTTTGTGATTTCACCCTTAAAACATAATTTTGTATCGATATCATCATTATTGATGTACATAATACCTCTAGTGTGCTTAGCAAGAACCTATTAAATGACCTAAAAAGGTTGCAGATTCGATTCCTATCTGATAATTATTATCATTATTATTGCATATTATGATGTAAATGGAATATTTACCACGTTTAGCAGTTACTTTTAAGACTTCTCGATATTTCGGTAATGTTACAAGCATGGTCATGGGTTTTACACCATAATAATATAGTAACCGTAAATGCTTAAAAAAATATGTTATCTTTATTATTTTGGTCTAGATGACATAGTCTATAGTTTTAGCGTACAACTAAAGAGCGAAAGGTAAAAAAAAGAGCTTACACGCTACATCGATATATAGTTTAATGACTAAAGGTGGATCTTCAATAAATTGTTCAATTTAAATTATCCATTAACGAGATGACATTATCAGCTGTATCTATAGTTTGGTATATTTTTTTATTGTAAGTACCTAATAAATAATTAATAAACGCTTCAATTATTTAATGCCGTACACATAACCTTGTTATTTATCTCTTATTATAATTATTAATTAATATGATATTAGTTTATCCATACTACTAATATATAGAGAAAAAATTGTGTTTTCGTATGTTTGTACATAGGTTTAAGAAGTTTTTATCCCGGAAATCATCCTTACAGTGGGTGAATAGGGGGATAAAAGTTTGTACGGGGAATATATCATTTCTCAAGTAAAGGATATAAAACTCATTATAGCTATGTGTGTATATATATATATATATATAATATACTAATATATAGTCTATCTGTACCATACTAACCGTTAAAACGTACCGTTGAGAAAGAAAACGTAGCACATATATAAAAACAAATATCATACATACATATAAACATACATTCAAATTGAGGAACTCCTTTTTTGAAGTCGATAAATAAACATATTACCCCCACTTTATATGGAAGCGCGTGAAGCGTTGAATTCTAACCGTAACTTTGGGTGTGTTTGACTGATTATAACAAAGCTTAAAGTAATCCGTTTAGTCACCTCTAAGTAACACATTTATACATACAATTGCATACTATTTACTGATACAGGGACAAAAATATTAAAACTGCTGTACGTATAAGTATAGTTGATAAGTTGTATGTGTGTGATAACTAAATACATATTATGTAAATTATTTTTGCCATTACTTTTCTAAGCTAAAACAATGAGATATTATTAATCTTGCAAATATTTCTTTTAAAGGCGTTACAGTTAACAATAGATTTCTTAGAAATTTAATTAATTTCTTAGAAATATACCTGGAGGTGCAAACTAATACCAATAAACGCTAAAACTAATACTAATGACAATAAAAGTAATAATAAGGGTTAAAGTATGAAATTGCCAATTTGTACTAAAAAGTTGAAATTTGTTTTTTTTTTAATTTACCATATCTATTTAATCAAAATAATTACCTTTATATATAGATAATACATTGCTGCCATCTAATAGGAAGTTCATTTATGCCTTTGCGATAGAACTCTGGTGATCTAGATTCGATAAACTGTGTGAAAGCATTTTGTACTGCCATCTGAGAAGAAAACTTTTTATCGTAGAAAATTGTCCAAATCACGAAAAAAATGTTAGTTCGTTGGAGCAAGGTCTGCCGAATACGGAGGGTTCAACAAGGCAACAAGTCAGATTCGAATCGGTTAGAATCTTATTATATGTATAGACAGAACGTACATATTTCCTAGTTATTGATAATACTATTTATTACTATATACACATTAGATATTTCGTTTTTTCTTCTTTGGTTTGCGTTGCCCAAATAATATAACGAGAATTTTATCATTATACATAAATAATCGTTGTTTTGTAATCATAGAGTTTATAAACGAAAACTGTTTCTCTGTAATGCATAATGGACCCAAAATGACGATTTAATTTCATACACAGTTCTTTATATGTATATTACGTGCTAGAACAAGATGAGGCAAAAAACAGATGGTATGTTTTGGTCATAAGTTATAGCCAAGATTTATTATCAGTGAAAAATATTATATTAAACTAGCATTGCCCGCGGCTCCGCCCGCGTTCAGATGACCAAAAATCAAATTCTTAGGTTTTACATACGTATTAGTATACTCTTACATTACAGTTATTGTATTTTTTCTCAGAAATGAGATATTTTCCCGCGGTAAAAAGTACCTTATATGTTGACCCGGATAACCAGATATCACAACACCAAATTTCATCAAATTCCTTCCAGTCGTTTTTATGTGATGCGGTAATAGACAGACAGACCGACAGACAGACAGAAAGACAGACAAACAGACAGACAGACAGACACAGATAAAAATCCTAAAAACTATAGATTCGGCATCTGTACCGACTGTTTATTTCAATAAGATTTTCCAAAAAATATCCAATGTACAGATTCGGCTTAGTTACAATTTTATCATATGTATCGATATGGTCCAGTATATTACTGTATTGCACTATTCGCGTTTCAATTACTAAATAAAAATTATATTATATTGCTTTTAGGCGATTCTGTCCTCATTTTTGAAGCATTTGTCTAAATCTGACAAAGCTATCTAAATACGGCGTATAATTATTATTATAGATGTGCTTTATGTTTGTAAAGAAATACATAAAATTTATTTTAAAAATTTTCAATATTTTATCGGAATATTAGAGTATCATATCGTTCTTGTATTTTTTTTCCATGGATCATTCAAAGGATGATTTTTGTTTCCATATTATTATAATCAACAGTCAGTTAGTATTAAACTGTTATACAAGTAGGATCGATACTTATAATAAAAAACACAAATATAAGAGCTTACATGGTATCTACCGTTATTGAATATTTCTAAGAAAATAGCGATACATCTTTTAAGTTTATTAAATGGAGGTACATCTGATCGTAACTCTCGTTCATTGCTTTGATGACTTATAAATAATTTTTCTAAAGCATTAACAACTGCTCTACATTCGACAAAACAAAAAATCGAGGCGTGCAGCTAAGTAGCTAAAACAACAGCAGCCGTCAAATTTCCTCAAACATTAATCACTCCAGTATGTTCGGTAAGATGTGGTGTGACCAGCGATGTAGACTTTAATTGGACACTTTCATATGTATATTTTTAACTATGCAAAATAAACCAATTTAAATAGCATTTATACTATTAGAAATATTACATAGCATGTACAAATGATAAGAATCAAAAATCGAGCTGTGATTTTTATTTAACTAACACATTTTGCTTGATGCTTTCAGAATCATAAATCAAAAATTTAATTACATTGCTTACTAAATAAAAATCCATCTATAGATTGTAGAAAACCATTGCAAATGAACCTCTTTATTACGAAAACATTTAACACTGTCATATCAAAAAAAAAATATTTGCATATAAATTTCAATTATTCTCTGTAAACTAATAAAAACTATCAAGTTACTTACATAACACATATCTACCTGTTCCTTCACCACAGGTTACATAGATAAGCATGCGAAACAAAGATCCTACTATACTTCACTCCAAGGCTACCATGTATTATAGGCACCCCACTCGCGTGCTCAGTTGCGCACTTTCTACCGCTAACGGTCGGCGCGTGCGCACCGCACCTGTCTTACCCCGCGTTATTGTTCATGCGCCTGCTTCATTAGCTTTCTAGATATTTATTGCCCATTAATGGCTACACCGTCCTAAAATGCATCAATAGACGTAGAATGCAAAAAAAGCTTATTTGTTTGTTTAAAGCAGCTTTTTGAGCTTTAGACTTCAAAGGACATTCCTTTGACCAAGTCATATGTACGCGATTTTTTTGTTATGCCGTTCGTCTTTTAAAGGGAATATGTAATATATTAACGGATCACTTGTTTACTGTTTTTATTCTATTTTAAATATGTAAATGATAGGTATTTTGTACGTTCCATGAAGTCAAGTTATATTATAGTAGCTATTAAGTTACTGGTTATTGTTTTGTTGCAAACAAACCTATGATTAAGTACCTAATCAGATATTTTAATATATATCGCATTTTTAGTGTTTTATTCATATCTAAATAGATTTGCATTGCCTTATATCTACTATCTGCACATAGGTAATTCAAAAATACCTTGATTGGGTACCTTTAATTGTAATTATTCGGTATTCCTTACTTTTAAGTGCCTTAAAGTGATTTTATACTTATTACAAATTTTACTTAGTGGAAAATGTTTTTGAGTGATAATTTCAATCAATCAAGTTTTCGCTGCGATTCCATTTAAATGGTATATCAGGAAATAGCCTTATAAATGTCTTCTAGAATCTAGCGTATTACAGGGATATTGTAGATTTCTATTAGTAAAAGAAATTCTAAACTTTTTAAACTGGTTCCAGAGATTGTGGCTTAAATAAAATAAACTACTACCAGACCAGAAATAAAATAAAACATCTTATATAAAATTAAAACACTAAACTTTGCGAACAAACACAATAGACAGTTAAGTGTAGAGAATTTAAAAAAACTTTTAATTCCTTTCATAGCATACTTGAGTCTTGACTATACTTAAAGCATTCTTCAAAGAAAAAAAAAACAAAATAGGTATGTCAAAGGTTTATCGCCATACATCTAAAATTTCTATATAAACCATTAATACAGGCTATATCACCCAAAAGTAAATCTCTTACGTCACTAACGGTCGGTAACAGGTGAAGGTGCACCTGCCAACGGTCTTCCACACTGACATTATAGCATAGTGGATTGATACTTAACAATGATCACTTTTACAGTCTAGTTATTTAACTGTTATAATTATTTAATATTAGAAATAAATTTAAGTCGGGAAATTTAAAGGTTTTTAGACATTTTAATTATGTTTGAGTATTTTTTATAATTTTAGTTAGAATATTTAATAATATTGTTTAAAAAGTTTTTAAAAAAATATCATTTTTTATATATTTTTTTGATACATAAAATGACAAATTTTGTCAGTTTCCTGCTTTGGCATTTATTGGCTATTAGAGGAATTGTATGAGACTGACAAAAGAAACAAGTGTATCCTGAATGAAAGAACTGTTTGATCCAATAGGAATCGATTTTTTCAATAAAAAGTGTTATCCTAATGAAAGTTACAAAGACAAATTATGGTCACAGCTAGTTAAAAAATTACATAATAAAAATGAAATAAACAGAAAGAAATATGTAGCTCATCGCCATCTCCTTTCTCATAAAAACTTAATAAAAACGGAGTCATTAAAAACTATACAAGCATTTGTCATGTTTTGAATAATTAAGAAACATATTCAACATATAATGAACACAGTTATCAGGAAATCTCTGATGGCTAGATCAGGAAATTACTTTGCAATATTCATCAGATAAAAATCTATAATCTATACGTTATTGGTATTATACATATAATTATGGTATTAATTAAGCTTATCTCCTTTTTAAGAATAATATTATTAATTAATAAAAGATTTGATACAAATTCAATAAAATTTTGAACATCTATACATACATACATATCAATAAATTTGTAACTAAGCCGAATCTGTACATAACATATTTTTTGGAAAAATCTTATTGAAATAAACATTATTATCGATACAGAGGCCGAATCTATAGTTTTTAGAATTTTTGTTTGTCTGTCTGTTACAGCATCACAGAAAAAACACTGGAAGGATTTTGATGAAATTTAGTATGGTAATAGCTGGTTACTTTTTACCGCGGGAAAATGTCTCATTTCTGAGCAAAAATACAAAGAGTGTAATGTAAGAGTATACTAATATGTAAAACCTAAGAATTTGCTTTTTGGTCATCTGAACACGGGCAGAGCCGCGGGCAATGCTAGTTGGTTACTAACTGATTCCTGATAACTATTCCATCATGACATAGTGCTTAGAAAATGTTCATTATTTATAGGAATACAAGCAATATATTCTCACATCGTTCGGGTGCCTGTATATTTATATCAGGTAATTTTAGCAAATGTGTTACTTCAGGTTACGGTCTGTGTATTAAATTTCATTCAATTTCATCCAGCCCTTTCAGTGCACAGAAGTGACAAACATACACACAAATATAAACTTTTGCATTTATAATATTTCTCTTATTCACTACATCCAAACAACGTCTACAGTCGCCGACGTCAGTCTTCTTTAGCATAAAAAAGATTTTGACCTTAAATTTACTTTATGGTAACTATTCCACTTTTAAAAGTGAAATATTATTAGTTTTTCGTATAAATTTTACATGATTATAATACATATATTATTTATAATCATAAAAATAGTTGAAAATTAAAAAAAATATGTCGCGTTTCATATACAATACACATTAAAAGACCAGATTGACCTTTACTCTGCCTATTTGAAGTTGGTTAAATATACAGATATTTTATAATGTAACAATAATTACTTCCAGTTGAAATCGAATTTGCGAACCACGACAATAGAGCTCTCTCCCTAAAACCAAACTACACAAAACTATATATTTGTATACCTATCTCAAATATAAGCTCTAAAATCATTAAGCATCTTGTTAAAGCATCCTTTATCAAATATCATTATAAAATAAAACAAAATAAACATATCGACTGAACCAATTGTTCAAAGTGCCGAAGCAAATACTCTGAAGGGTTGCAATCAGATCAGCAAACAAATAATATTCCAACGTAATACTGCTATCGAATACATAATTATATATAATGGTTTTTAGAAAAATAAGCTTTATACCATTGTAATAGAGTGGAAAAGAAAAGTAAATAAAATTTATAAAATTGTAAGCTTAAAATGCATCAGTGTGCCACGTGCCTTAACATTTCACCGATAGTGATGGGACCATCGAGACGTAAAAAATATATTAAATTATTTTTATTTTACATACATATATACTACTACTAGTCTAGTCTACTAGTACTAGTCTTGTTCTTCTAGACTCGTTAGCTTTGTCTATGTAAAAATCACGCTAATCTATTATTGATGTATAAAAAGGTTTTTTAATTCAAAGCTGTCACCTTTACACGATAACGTGTTATAACTTTAAAATTATATGTAGACGCCTGGTTTTTTCTTGAATTTATGAAACTTGGAGCTTAATTTGTATCACTGAAACTAATAAAAGATTTAAGAAAACTGGCTCTTAACTTGGCTTCTGCCTCTAAGATCTACGTAATAATATGTAATTATTGTACTGTCTTCGGAAATATAATAATTTGCAAAGTTTTCAATCAATATAACAATAAGAAGTAGGT
This sequence comes from Brenthis daphne, assembly GCA_947093115.1. Lineage (NCBI taxonomy): Eukaryota > Metazoa > Arthropoda > Insecta > Lepidoptera > Nymphalidae > Brenthis > Brenthis daphne. Next base: position 3,379,591 of record OX352471.1, read on the forward strand.
CAATATTGACATACCTAAGACTACGCAGACAGACAGACATATAACTAACAAAGCTGAGTACAAGTTTAACAAAAAAACATAACCTTAACCAATCAATAAAAAATTGACTTGAAATATAATTAATATTAAATTAAAAATTGTCTTCAGACAAACAGACATTTTTAATAAAATAAGCACAATTTTTACAAAATAGATGATATAACTTTAGTCAAATAAAAAAATTGGACTTAAAATATATAATAACCTAAAAATTAAGCCCCATAATACGCTCTTCCCTTTACAAATCAAAGCGAGTAATACCACGGTGTGGCGATTGCCAATCATCGTAGTTTTTGCCGGACGAAATTACACCGATATTTGTTTGATGTTGTGGTTCCCTGCACCAGATAGCCGCTATTTACCGTAAACAGATTTCCGGAATGATTGTTTGCTTTAGTTTAAATCATATTGGTACAAGTTAAACCTTGTATATGTTAGAAAAAATCATCCTCGTCTATCATATCAGAAAAAATAGCTACCTATACTGGATAAAGTGGGTTTGAGTCCAGTGTCAGATCAATATACGACGACACATTTGGTTCATTTTGTAGTGACCCTATTTGCTGTATCAGCGGTCCGGGTTTGAATCCGGCTGGAGACATTTGTGTGATGAGCACGAATGTTTGTACTCCAATCATGGATGTTTATATTTATAATATTTATATATATATATATATATATATATATATATATATATAATAAAGCTGCTATATATGACTGTATATATTGAATTGATTTTTTTACAATTCCGTTACGATTTATTTCTATGATTTAAATTTAATTGAATACATTTTATTATCTTTACTTATTTTGATTCTTCTGCGATTTTCTCTCTCCCGTGAATATGATTGCTATAAAGCATTCGAAGCGTCGGGAACCAAAAACCAAAATAAATTCGCAAAAAAGTCCGAAAAAATAATTTTACTTGAAATATCCAATATTCGTATAAACCCGAGAAAGTAAATTTTATTTTAAATAATTTAACGTATGATATCCCAAAAAGTACTGATACGAGATATTGATATTCATATGCTTAACTTATTTTACTTCCTCACAGGAAGTTCTGTTTTAAAATAAATTAAAAATAGGTGTCTCAAGTATTATAATTTGCTCCATTTCATTAATAAGTTTTTTTTTGTGTTAGTTTCACAGTTATAACGAATAACGGTTCTTGAAATATATTGATTTGAAATAAGCACGCCCCCAAGAATTGTCTTTCGGCTAATTTATTGTTGTTAGTTATAATGTTTTCATCGCACCTTATGTTGAAAAAACGATTATAAGATTTTTTTAAATTATTTAAACGTAATCTATACTTAATATTATAAAGGGTCAGTGTTTGTTTGTTTGATCGCATTAATCTCAGGAACTACTTATCCGATTCTAAAAATTCTTTTTGCATTGCTAGTAAGATTAACTGTCAGTTAATTTAACTGTCAGTTTAACTGTCAGTATAACCTCCAGTTAGTTTAACTGTCAGTAAGTTTAATTGTCAGTTAGATTAACAGTAAGTTAGGTTAACGGCTAGTTATCTTTACTGTCAGTTAGCTTAACTGTCAGTAAGTTTAACTGTCTGTTAGTTTAACTGTCAATTAAGCTTAACTGTCAGTTAGTTTAACTGTCAGTAAGTTTAACAATCTGTTCGTTTAACTGTCAGTTATTTTAACTACAAGTAAGTTGAACTGTCGGTTTGATTTACTATCAGTAAGGTTAACTGTCAGTTAGATTAACTGTCAGTTATTTTAACTGTTAGTTAGTATAACCTCCAGTTAGTTTAACTGTCACTAAGTTTAACTGTCAGTGAGATTAACAGTAAGTAAAACTAACGGCTGGTTAGCTTAACTGTCAGTTTGATTAACTGCTAGTTAGTTAAAAGGGTCTTCTGTGCTTCTTTTAATATCTCTTCTCTTCTCTTTCATCCATCAAATTATATACTAGTTACTAGCGGCTCACCCTCGCTTTCCTCGGGTTTCTAGACAAACAAAAACAAATCTATGTCACGGGAACGGTACATTATTCCGGGATAAAAAGTAGCCTATTTGTTATTCTGATGTATGAACTAATACAGTTTCAGTAAAATCCAATCAGTAGTTTTTGTGTACTAATCTGTATAAGTTACTATAGATTTTTAACTATCCCACGGAAACTCTTTAATTTTCCGCGATGAAAAGTATCTTAAATGTTGACTGGGGATATAAGGTACCACCATAAAAAAAAAATTTAAAACAGTCCAACAGTTTCGGAGATTAGCCCGTACAAACAGACAAAAAGGCAGAGAAACAAGAAAATTGAAAAAATCGGGATATTTTCTCTTTTTCTCTTCTTACATACCCCTGACTCGGATTTTAGCATATTTTTTCTATGTACAGACATTCGACCTCTACAGTTTTATATATGTATAGATAATATCTTTATGCATCCAATTTTTTTTTTGTAGTCTGAACGCGGGCAAAATCGGTTATTTTGCTAGTTAATATGTTAAAAATTTAATTTACTTCATTTGGCAGATTCATTTTCAATGTACTCTAAGGTCGTGGCAGACACGAGATCTGTGTTTTTTTTGTAGATTGAACGCAGGCGAAGCCGCGGGTTCTGCTAGTATGTTATGTACATCATAAGTAAATTTTGAAAAATCTGATCTTAATAAATGTCATTTTAAAGAACTCGTTTATTTACATATTTATTCGCATATCTGTACATCTATACAGATAAATAAAATTAAAATGTCTGTTTGTAATGTTAAAATAACATCGTTTTACTAAATGCATATGAAATTATATACGGTACTTATAAGAACTCAATTTATTAATTTTTTGTTTGTTTGTCTGTCTGTTCCGGATAATCTCTAAAACAGCTGGATTGATTTTGACGGGACTTTCACTGGAAGATAGCTTATATTATAGGGAGTAACATAGGCTACTATTATTTAAAAAAAAGAATTAGGGTTCCGCTCAAAAAAATTAAAACGTACCTAGGGACGAACCCGACCGAAGCGAGGATGAGTCGCTAGTTTGCCCATAAAATGGGATAGTGACATGTTTAATTTATATATAGTTGTTTAAATTTATTTGCCGCTACTTTATTTAGTGATCGATACTTTACATAGTGATGAGAGCTAAATTATCGCTTTGGAGCTAACTCTGATCCATCATCAAGTCATCCCTTCTGACATCTTTTTTAGAGATACCGCATAATTTTTAAAAACAAATGATCTATATTATTTTTCATAAGTAAAAGTTCTCAAATTCCATCTCACTGAATAAGTTACTCGTACCTCTACGTAAGCTCGGATTGTCTGGAGTTATGTACACGAAGCACGCCATCTCGGTATTATACGGCGATAAATTTGCACTTCGCACCCGGACCGCTTTGTGCAATCGAACATCGATGATTTATACACAATTATCGATTAATTCAAGCAGCGATCGTAAGTTTCTCGATTAAGCCCCACTTGGCTGTGAATCGATTTTAAATCAAATCGATGTAATTAACGCCTTTGTTTCGTGATTGCTGATGGCACTAGAACATGTAACAGTGACCTGACTACTCGTATTTGTTTTATAGTTTTTATTGTATAGTAAAAGTAATTTACGGAATATTCTAAAATATATTTGTTTTTTTTTTTAAGTTCTAATACAAGTAAATGAAGAAAGATCTCGACCTATTTAGTCTCGTAACATATAAACTAAAAGTAAGGGTGGCACATTTAGCTCAGTTTGTAGTGACCCTACTTGCTGCGCCAGTGGTGGCGGGTTTGAGTCCAGCTGGGGGCATTCATGATATTCGTGCTCATCACACAAATGGATAATGGACTTACTCCAGTCATGGGTATTTATTTTTATAATATATATGTATTTAAAGTTATATACATTTATGTAGTGTATCAATAAAAGAAAAATTGATACAGATAATTAATATAAACGATATTATAATAATTAATTTAATATATATAATAATTAATTTTAACGATATCATACGCCGGTCCCTTGCCACCATCAACGTGCCAAGTCTACTTGAGCCGACTGGTATTGCAAGAGACGATGGCAAGAGACCGGATGGTATGAGTTTGATTCCATGGAAGATGGGCCGGGTGCTGGTATGGGATGCAACCTGTTCAGACACGCTTGCCCCTTCCCATCTACATGGAACCAACAACAGAGCTGGTGCGGCTTGTGAAGCGGCTGAGAAAACCAAAGCATACAAATACAGGGATCTAGGTTCTGAATATGATTTTGTTCCTTTCGGTGTCGAGACCCTTGGTCCGTGGGGTCCTAGCGCTATAAGACTTTTTAAGGAAATAGCAAAAAGGTTATTCGACGTCACAGGAGACCGAAGAGCTGGCAGCTACTTCGGACAGAGAATTAGTCTAGCTATTCAAAGGGGGAACGCTGCCAGTATCTTCGGAACCTTGCCTAAAGGGACTCCTTTTAATAATATTTTTTAGTTATTATATTATGTATATATACTTAAGGTTTTTTTTTTAGTTTAATGTAATTTATAGACTTAAAATATTCTGTAAATATTCGTATGTATAATAAATTTAATATTATATATGAACATAAGATAAAAGCTTTACTAAACCTGTATCTCCAAAACTTTTGTAATACTTCATTGAATTAAATAAAGTAGAAATATTAGAGCTTAATTATATGTACATATATGTTATAAATTAATCAAAACTTTATCTATTTGTATATGAAATATATAAATAAAATAAAGAGCTACTTGTTTTGTAGTACTTACCGTACGTACTTCCTGTGCGATGTAAGTACAATTTAAATAATTATTTCAACACGCAAGATGTATTTAGGGCTTAAATGAAGTAAGGATCTTTCAGATCCTATAAAGTGCTATCTACAATATTATCTAGGTACACTACAATCTTTATATATATAATTCTTCTGTGAGTGTGTATGTCACTGAACTTCTCTCAAACGACTGGACCGATTTTGATGAAATTTTTTGTGTGTGTTCAAGGGGATCTGGGAATGGTTTAGATTCACAATTTTTTTAATAGAAAATAATATATTAAAAAAAGTTTGAAATTTTCAAATTAAAGACGTGTAGACAGGACAACGTCTGTCGGGTCCGCTAGTACTATTATAAAAAGGAACAATTTGTATTTTGTATGTTTGTAAGGAATAAACTCAAAAACTACTGGACCGATTTAGATGAAATTTGGTAACAAGATAGTTTAAGACCCTAGGAAGAACATAGGATATTTTTATTTTGGATATAATCCCTTAAAGGGGTGAAAATGCGAGTGAAAGATATGTATGGGGAATTAACGTACTCAATCTAGTCTACTAGTCTACAATATTTTAAACAGAAAAAATTTAATAAAATAGTTCATTGTAATGCAATTTCATATAAAAGACCTGATGATATTTACTGAGAGCTTTCCCATAACGATTTTCGTTATAGCATTCTATCTTAATCAGATTAGAATAATCTTTAAGGCATAAACGTAAACTACGACGTGAACGTAGATAAGATTAAGAGAACATTATCTATTTATTAATTTAAATTTAATACAAATGCATAAGCTATGGCTGTTCGTTAGAATATTAAAATGAGAAAATTATTCCGAAATAAAATAGAAAAAAAAGTTGATTTTCTAAAGAAAAATAGATCATTGATTCGACTGATTATATGAATATTCTCATTATATTACGAAATGGTACTTGGAATAACCAACGAGGTGTATGAACGATTGTACTAAAGCATAGCTCGTTTTTTGTCGGCAAAATGGGAGCAGTACCCATCAGATATATTGTAGCTATAAAAAGTCGATGACGGCGCGCACAAAGGCGCCACCGTCCCACCTCGATTACGCCCTATGACAAAGCAGTTTGTTTCGAACAACACTCCATATTGATCCAAACAACTCGTTTATTTTACTGTAGCTTTATTGGATTTTTTACTTTGCTTGGTAGACTAATATCACCAACATACCTTGAACTTTCATTTGGTAAGAATAAGTGGTGGATGCGGTGTTGTTTTAACTGGTACATGTGGTTGGTTAGGTTAGGTTAGGTTAGGTTAGCTCGGCTCCTGTGGCGATCTATGGCATTGTGCGCTCGCGCTGCTCTAAATTGTTGGTTTAATCGAACTTTTTGTGCACAGTTTGGTTTGTGAATGCAATACCATTCTGATTGCCCGATAGGTGCAAAAAGTGAAATGAGAGCAACAATTGCTATAAGTATTTAAAGAATTTGAGGCTTGTTTTATTACTTTAAATGAAAATATAACATCTTTATATATATAATTCTTCTGTGAGTGTGTATGTCACTGAACTTCTCTCAAACGACTGGACCGATTTTGATGAAATTTTTTGTGTGTGTTCAAGGGGTTCTGGGAATGGTTTAGATTCACAATTTGAATAATAATTTTCAAAAAAAGTTTGAAATTTTCAAATTAAAGACGTGTAGACAGGACAACGCCTGTCGGGTCCGCTAGTTGTAATATATAACAAAGCGTAGATAATTATGTTAGTAGCTTAAAAATGAGGAACTTTTACCAACTTTCATCTTCTATTTAAGTCTTCTAGAAGATATTTTTTTAAATACTTCCTTTTAGGGCTTGCCTAAATTTTACAAGGTACTAGCGGCTTGTTCTCACTTCGCACGAGTTCGTCTCTAGAAATATCAAAACAAATCTATCCCACGAGAAATGTACATTTTTCCGGGATAAAAAGTAGCCTTTGTGTTAAAGTTTTATTAAAATTATTCAGTTTTTGGTTTAGAAACATGAATGTATGCCCAAGTCTATGAGGATTTAAGATTTTATTAAGTGGATTATTGAAAGTATATAATAATTGGGTAAAACGAATATCTAAGAAATTCTTTAAAATATCCTTAATTTGTATTTATTATTGCTATATTGATAATAATTAAGCAAGTAATTCTTATTAAAACTTAAAAAAAATTAAATAAGTTTTTTAATAAAAATTTGGGAAAATGTTTACCTATGTTAAGAAACCGATAAATTTATTTTGACATGTATTTATTATTTTAAGTATTTTAAATTAAATACGACAATAAAAATATTATAACCACTTTCAACATGTACGTAACATGTCTTTGCCTCTCGAACATTCGATTTAAAATCATTGGGAGCTTTTAAATCTTTCATATCTATAAATTATTTATGACATTTCTTTACCTTATATCTCACAAACAGAATCCTGTCAACAATATTGTTATTACTGTAGATAATTTTCGGTGGTCCGATCAGACCACCCACCATACAAAATAATTGTTTTATAAAGATTTAATGTTGAAACCAATGCGCCTGCGCCGATTCGACTACAGTAAAATGGTTAGCTTAGTTTACAGGTGATATAATAAAATTATATTGGTTCTAGTCAATTATGAGGTTGTTTTATAAGAAATAAAATATACAAATACGGTTGTAAAATTTTAAACTATATAGAAGACTGGATCATACTTGTAGTTTAAAGTCGATTGTCACACTCGTCGATTTATTTATAAAATATTTATTTACTTCGTCTTTCAAAAAATAACAAAATAATAAGCTAAAGGGCTATTTCTTCAATATATATCAAAGGTACGTATTTACTTTTATTTCACTTTTTTATGATTTGTCACTATTTTGCGTAAGAAAAAAATGAATGGAAATGGAAAGTGGAAAAAATTTCATATTCTATGTTTAATAAGTGTTTGGGTTTTTAAAAACAACGTGTACAGATAGGTGAGAGATTAACAGCTTAACGTAATCTGTAATGAATGAGGTTACACATACTGCCGGCTTCTGAATTCTGAGATTGCTACTGAGCATTTCATGTCAGAAAAACCCAGCAACTATTTTGACTTGACTCAAACCTTGGATCACACAATGGACTCATTTGCAACCGACTTCTAAAAGGAGGAGGTTCTCAATTAGACTGTATTTTTTTATGTTTGTTACCTCAGAACTCCGTCATTTATTAACTGATTTGGACAATTTTTGTGTTGTTTGAAAGTGTATACTTCCAGATTGGTCCAATTTAATTAAAAAAAATACCACTCCTAAGGGTGGAAAAATAGCTAATGATGGATTTAACCTACTTCTAATTGTCATATTGACTTGAAACCTTGCAAGTGTTTCTATTTCCGTTGATAGTACAGTGGTTCGGTATTGTTGACCTGATCTGATGGTAAGGCCGGAAGGTGGATAGGTGGAACTCTTCAACGGCTAATAGTAGATACTTCGAGTTTGGGCTTATTTTGTTTGATTTGACAAGCCTAACATGTTAGAATTCTTACTTTGCTACTACTGTCTACACTGAAAAGGAAAAAATAAAAACTTTTTAACAAAAAAATGAAAACCGACTTCAAACAAAAGCACTAAAAAGTAAAAAATAACTGATTGGTAGTTTTCATTTACTATACATACCTAATCAAATATTTTCGAAGTCGGTGTGCTTTAGCTAAGTAATTAAAGCCTACCTATTAAATACATACCTAATCAAATATTTTCGAAATCGGTGCCAGCCCATGAAAAGCAAAGCACACCGACTTCGGAAATATTTGATTAGGTATGTATAGTAAATGAAAACTACCAATCAGTTATTTTTTACTTTTCAGTGCTTTTGTTTAAAGTCGGTTTTTATTTTTTTGTTAAAAAGTTTTTAATATTAAGTATAAATAAAAAAAAAATCTAAAATAAAATTGACATGTAAAAAAAACAACCTGTATACGAATGATAACGGACGTAAACCACTTTGTGAATTGCATTAATCATAAGGCCGTGATCGATGTAATATAATTAATGTTTAAACGTATATTTAAGTGAAAGTTTTCTTGAACAATTATATCAAAATTCAACATGCTATTATCTATTTTAGAGTGGGATGGCCTTGTTGGTTAATCGCAAACCATTAAAACGATTATAGTGATATACGATTTGATAATTTGTTGAAATTTTAAATTCAAAAGCCATGATCTCCTTTTTATTGTTTACCCACTAGCGACTCACTCTCGCTCCGCTCGGGTTAGTCCCTAGTTTCGTTTTAATGATTAATATAGATTTCTCAGAGATGAGATATTTTCCCTTAATAAAAGGTATCTTATACGTTGTTGACCCAGATTAACCAGCTATCATCATACTAAATTTCATCAAAAAATTTCTAGTGGTTTTCTTGTGATGCGGTCACAGACAGATAGACAAAAAAACTGTAGATAATGACTATTTCAATAATATTTTCCAAAAAATATTTACTGTACAGATTCTACTCAGTTAGAATTTTATTATATATATATATATATATATATATATATATATATATATATATATCTACAGATTATTCTGTACTAGAATTTACCTTCGTTTCGCTCGTATCTCCCTAAATGCCTAACATAGCAAAAACCTAAGTGTTAATAATCATAAGTCATAGTTTAATTATGAACCCATCAAAAACATAAATGTGAAAATGAGAGCCAAGTTCAATATTAAGAATGTGCGTGGTTGTCAACTTCACCGAAAAAAGAATTGAGACCTAAATGGGTGCCAATTTCTGTAGATAATCCTGATTTTTTTTTCATAAGCACATACAACATTCTAAAATTAATTTAAAACACAATTTCTTGTTTTTTTCTGCTACAAAAGTGTTTGCTATTTAAAAATAGAACTTCTTAAATTTGAAAAGTCCAATTATTTACACAGAGAGGATAAATTATGATAAATCGAAGTTCAAGATTTGAATTGGCTAGTTTTTACCAGTTAAGTAAGTTTTTGGAAGAGTGAGATATGTTGACCTTACAATATAAAAACGTTTGCATATAGGATAAAGAAGATATAAGTGATTAGCCGAATATAAGATAACTTGTTTGTACATACTTCAAAAATTCATATATCTTAGCTTTAAACTTATACTAAAAATAGTATACCTACAGATATTAAAAAGAGGCGACCAAACTATTTTTCGAAAACTCGATTAATATTCATTTTCGCTAATTAAAAATAGATATCGATATTGATAATTAAAATCAGATTACATACGAACATCATCATTAACGTTTTGCTCCAATAACAGGTATAAAAGTCATAATACGATCTAATTTTCAAGTTTTTACAAGCGAAAAGTAATAAAATTCATCTTAAATAAGCGAAACTTGTGCAAATTTGGATGTTTTAATTACAGAAACGATTTAAAAAGAATATCTTCAGTACAATCACATGGGCTTATCTAATTAGTTCTAATGATCAATATTAATAAATCTTCCTATGAGTTTGTTTATCGACTTCCGTTCACACCGTGTATCTGTAACACTTGTGGCATCCCGCAGATTTGCTCGCGTGGTCCTCTACATTAACTCCCGCAGTTTTATGGGTACAACGCTTGATCTATTAAAGATAGGAACAATTTGCTTAAATTCATCCATTTCTTCATGTAATATAAGATATTTTAATGAATATATGTACATACATATACCTAAAGAAATGCCGCTTCGTGTTAGTTTTTATATGTGCAATTAATTTATTATGCAAATTATTTTGTTAGATATTTTTTGTATTTGGAAAATAACTAGTAGGTAATATATTAATGTTTAAGTATTAAATAGTATTAGTATGTTGAAAATAATGTCCTGGCAATCGATTTCTGTAACTGCGCAGGAGATATAATAGTGCAGCGCGTGTACGCGCAGACACAAGTGCACTCTGTTCTTATGTTGAAAATATTTATTTATTACTATGATATTAAATTATATATCCGTATATATGTTCCATTGTAGGCTGAATTGTAATCTACAGTACTATTATAAACAGGAGAGATTTGTATTTTTGTATGTTTGTAAGGAATAAACTCAAAAACTACTGGACCGATTTAGATGAAATTAGATAAGAAGATAGCTTGAGACTCTATACCTTCCTATGGGAAGGATATAGGATATTTTTTTATTCTGGAAATCATACCTTAAGGGGGTGTAAATGGGGATGAAAGTTTGTATAAAATAAATTATAATCTACAAATATGTATTATTATTTTCCATGAAACCATTACCATACAAATATGGTCGTAAAAATTTATTTCCATATATTTTCTTATTCATACAGATGTATTATAAATAAATGCCCCATCTATGTAGGTCATGTTAACGTTATTTCCATATGAAGGTTCGTTTTTAACGGAACGGAAGTTTTTAGAGTTACAATAAAAGATCCAAGTAGATAAAATTAGGGTTAATAGGTACTTAGGGTTTTTTATAATAGTATTACCATATTACAAATTAATGTAGGAAAATTTTACTTCTTTTCATTGCTCAATTAAAATCATTTTGCTTGAATTACTCTGAAAAACAGTCTGTGCTTTGAATTTTTTTAACAATTTCTCTAAATAACGTACATAATATAAGTATTATTTTTATTATTTTTAAAAAGTTTTTTGGAGTGAAACTTCTTTAGAATCGTTGTGTTTTAAAAACTAAAAAGAGACAAACATAAATATAGGATTAAGCCGGTGAGAGAATGAGATAGAATACATTGCAATGTCAAAGAAAGACAATAATATGATAAGCTGGGTTTGATTAGGTACATAATTAGTAATGAATAGTTAAAGCTATATAAAGCATATTAAAAATGTAAATTTATATAAAAATGGTAGCAGTAATGTTCAAATAAATGTCTATACCTATACCTAAAAAATATATGTTGCAATGTAGCCATGTGGTTTTTAAATAATATAATATAACTTTAAAAATCACTGAGATTTAAGTATTGCTATATTATTCGGTACTATGTTAAAACATAAATTACATGCTAGTAACAAGTATATAAATATAAAACCTTAGGAGACATCTAAACCCTTAGTATTTCCCGTGACCATGATTGCTGTAAAGCATTCCAAACGTCAGGAACCAAAAATCAAAATAAATCCGCGAAATAATCCGAAAAGATAGTTTTTATTTAAAATTAGTAATTTTGTTAATTAAGTTATGGAGCAAAGTATTTACATCAAACTTATGTTTTAACTAGCATTGCCCGCGGCTCCGCCCGCGTTCAGATGACCAAATACCAAATTCTTAGGTTTACATATTAGTATACACTTTCATTACAGTTTTTTTTATATTTTCTCAGAAATGAGACATTTTCCCGCAGTAAAAGTATCCTATATGTTGACCCGGATAACCAGCCATACCAAATTTCATCAAAATCCGTCCAGTGGTTTTTCTGTGATGCGATAACAGCCAGACAGACAGACAGACAGACAAAAATTCTAAAAACTATAACTTCGGCCTCTGTATCGATAATAATGTTTATTTCAATAAAAAAATCCAAAAAATATTTAATGTACAGATTCGGCTTGGTTACAATTTTATTATATGTATAGATTTAAATAAATATCTAGTGCATTGATTGATAACATGTATCCATAGAGTACCTTAACCGAATCGTTTACTTCAACATAAAAGTAATTTAAACTCCAACCAAGAATAAACCGTGCAATGTAAATTCTCTGCTTAAAATGCCCGACGCATGCGCAAGTGAACAATTAAGACTTAATACTGCCAACTGAAGTTGTATTATGCAAATCTAAAGGCAACTCGCGTGTACGGACGCCTACGGTTGTTGTACGCTATAAATATATTGTGGACGACTATGTTACTTTGGGTTATAAATATAGGCGTGTTTTAATTAGCTGCCTTTTTGTAGTAGCTTAAGTTTATAGGAAATTTTAAAGTTCAAAAATCAAGTTCTATTTTGACTATTTCATTGAAGGAAAGCGGGAGAAGTGAAGTGAAATTATGTAAACAAAATTTCGAGTATCATCTATACTAATATTATAAAAGTTTGTGAGTTTGTGGCGTTGTAGGGGGTAATCTCTGAATATACTGAACGGATTTAGATGAAATTTGGCAAGAAGATAGTTTGAGACCCTGGAAAGGACATAGGATCCTTTTCATCTAGGAAATCGTTACTTAAAGGGGTGAAAATGGGGATGAAAGTTTGTATGGGGAATCAACCTAGGGACGAACCAGAGCGGAGCAAGTGAGTCGCTAGTATTTTATGCATTTTTTTAATGGTTAGCTTCTACGACTGCTAATTAATTATCCGGTCTTGGGTCCTGGGTTCAAGTTTAAGACCAAGTCAAAAAACGTGTTAGGTTTTTTATCAAAAAAAACAGCAGCATGAAGTTTGAATGTTTGTGCTACATCATAGTGACAATAAGTTATATAACTTAAGGCTATCAGTCTTGATCTGAATTGCAAGTCCACTAGACTATGAGAGTGTGTACATAGATGGTGCACTTGTGTATGCGTCTTCCATTATATTTCCAGTGTAAATAACTATGATATCAAAGGGATAGTTTTAGACAATATATTGATTAGTATATTTCAGCACAACTAAGATTATTTTATTGAAAGAAAATTTTGTTATTATAATACTTTCTTAGATTTAAGCAATTATTTGACATTTTAAATAAATCTAACTTTTTGGAATTTTACGCGGATTTATTTTGATCACAGACCAGTCTCTCCCGTGACTATATTTACTGTAAAGCATTAGAAACTTCGGGAACCAAAAATCAAAATTAATCCGCGAAAAAATGCGAAAAGATAGTTTTATTTAAAATATTGTTTGTTTTTATTTTATTAGCTTACTTTTAATTCTTTACTAGTTCTGGTTCGAGCCAAGATTTTGGAAACGTATAAAAAATTTTTTTTTTTATTTATGCAAGACGCTAAGTTAAACATAAAGACGGTACCTAGGTACCGTCTTAAGTAAGGTACTAGATAGACTAAAGACCCATCCACGCTATAGTCGCAATCACACTCTGTTCTCAGTCAAATATGTCTGCTAAAGTGTTTTTTATACAAAAAACGTTGCTGGATTTTCATTCAATTGGAACTAGACCCTTACTGATATTGTGTATATACTCATTGTTTCTTATGTAGAAACGCTTTACCAGACCCGATATCGGACCAAGAACGAACCGTGATCGACATAATAGTGTGGATCGGACCTAAGGCTCCATTTCTATTCCGAGACTTGTGAGAATCATGTATTCATAAAAGCCATACTGGCAATTACTTGACTTAAAACTAATAATTTGTTATAAAACGGAACTTTGAGCTTGTTCTTTTTTATCGATTTATAATTTTTTAAGGCAGTATCCATAGGTAGGTAATAAAATTTATTTATATTATGTCTATATACTCTTTTTATATTTACTCATTTTATTTTATTAAATATACAGACAGAAATACGGATGAAACACAGCTACTTCTTTTACCAGAAACTTCAGATCGTATAAGAACTCTATAAACGCACTAATATGTGGACTTCCTTTTATTTGTGTATAAAAACCGACACGATCTGAACGGCCACAAGTGTGTGCAAGCTTACACAAATCAAACCAAGTCCTCACATGTTTGAATTTATCATTGCTTGTCAATACTTGTGGATCCGGTACTATCTCCACTAATATTCCACCGAACATCAGTACCTCTCGTAAGAAACAAATATCGTTCAAATAATCAAACGTCGCAAACGTTTAATCCCTTGCGAAAATCCAATTAGCTACCTAAAAAAAGTTATTTTTAAGTTAATTTGTACCACGTATTTAATTAATGATTTTTTTTAATTATAAACATCAAATTCTCATGCTTATTAATAATTTTATATCGCATTGTTTGATAAGGTACAAAAAAATAGTCCTAAACAAACTTATTTAAAGTAAGGAAATAAAACCCAGTTTTGTTATAAAATTTTAATCACTTACCCAAAAATACACATAAATCTAAAATGTATAAATATTTATTTCATAAATTAATAATTCGCTCTTGAATTCAGTTTGGACGGATAGTAAATCACGACATACATACGTATTGTAAGTATATCCTAAGAAGACTCTACATATCTCTATGTAGATAACTTAGCTTAATTTGCATCACTAAGCTCTACAAAGGCGGGGAAAAATATTTACAAAACAGTATTTTATACGAACACACTATAAATAAAATTCTAAGCGAACTTTTTAGTTACGGAAAGGATAAACCAGCACATTCGCTAGATTTCGAGTCTAATGAGTAGGGAAATTATAAAATTATGCAAAACTACTAATATAAATGACATGTTCCCAGTATTATGACATAGGTATTTAATTTATAATTAAGTTCGTTTGAATAATCGATGTTGAAACGCCAGTTCGAACTGTGCGCTTAAATTAATTTTTATCTTAAAAATTTAAATAAAATATAGCTATCTGAATAATTTAACACTTAAAACTAATTAATTTCTAATATCACACTTTTTATATTTCTAAAGTCTTGAAAAAATCAGTTTTATTCATTCATTTTTTTTTCAAATATTTTCAGGTGGCATCTCTCGCACTGTTACGTTGGTGTTTGGCTGTAACAAAACAAAAATAAAATTAAGCATTTTTCAAAAAGCTAAATTATCGGTAAGTTTATATATAAATTCGAAAGTTTTTGTGTGTACGTTTGTTACTCTGTTACGTTAAAACGGCTGGATTAGGACGGATTTGGATGAAACTTTGTGCACAGACAGACTATATATAACACTGAGCAGCATTGGGACCCGAGCGAAGTAAGGTCACTAACTAACAACTTCTAATTACCTATTAATATCTATGTAGATATGAACTACATACATTGATAAAAAAAAATATCAAAAAAAAGCATAAAAAATAACAACAACAGCTTATTGGATTGAGTTCAATAATTTTGCAAAAGCTCCTTGTCATTTTAATCTGCTAAGAAATATAACAGCAGGGAACTAAGTCTCACCCCTGGATATCGTGTCAATTAAAGTTTACATGCGATATGTTCCTTTTTGAATTTGCCATGTAACTTTATTATTTTTTTATCATCTTCTTGTACTTTTCCTTGTGGAAAGAGAGAGAGAAAAAATATGACAATTATTTGTATGATCAATACAATTTTTTACTACATATGGGAAATGAACCGACTACCTTACTTGATTTATTAATAAAACATTAGCCACACTGTCCTTGTGCTGAGACTTAGTTCGTTAATATATGATTTTTGGAAGCAAAATCTAATAAAATTAGAAGCAAATCAAGATAAATCGCGTTGCTTAGTGTCCGTCCATAAAATATTTCATAAGTAAAACTCTTACCGGACCAATATAAAATATTATGAAACCTAGTTTGTAAGTTTATGTTTTTGTTACATCATATAACTGCTCGACGGATTTTGGTAAAAAATTTAATCGAATTAGCACATGATGATATCTAAACTAATATTATAAAGAGGTATTTGTAAGTTTGTGAATTTTTTTATAAGAAGTAATCTCTGGAACTACTGAACCGATTTAGATGTTTAACTGTTAAAACGTACCTAGGGAATAAAATCCGCTACCTAGGGACGCACCCGAGCGAAGCGAGTGTGAATCGATAGTGAATTATAAGTTCTATAACTATATCTATATATCAACATACCAGTATGCAAAAATAGATGATTCTTCAGATTTGTATGTTTTGAGAAGCCTCTAGAACAGATATGGCACTTGTAAGGCCACGATCCGCTGTGAACATACATATGAGACTTCAGGTCACCTGGTGTTGGAAACGATTTGGAGCAGAGACTGCATTTATGTGGTTTTTCCTGTGAAAGAAAAGTAAATTATTATAATGTTTTCCATCAAATTTATGAAAAATTTCTTATTATTATTATTTTTTTTGGAAATTTTGCTTTCTTTTTTTTTTTCTAATGCATTATGTTAACTACTAACAGTATAACTACTATAATAGTACTTAGGTAATCAGTAGTAGGTAATTTAGATTAAATAATATCATAAACATCAGAAATACATGAACAAAGCTGGGAGTAACAACTAAGTATAAACAAAAAAGCCTACAAAAATCAAATATCCACCCGAGGCAATAAACGTACAATCATAACACAAATCCATGGTAATGACCAGAAAAAGAAAATAAAATCAATATAGGAAGACAATAAAACGGCTAATAATCATCATCTCCAATATAATCAAAGTCATGACGGTGCACATCGGGCGAAGAGCGTGCAAATGAATTTATAATGAGAGCCTTAGTGGCGTGTCTATCGCGAGTTCACTTCAACTTATAAAGTACATTATTGAAGACAACACTACCTTTAACTATCCATACATACCTACATACATACATATAAAAATATAGGAAGTTCATATTGTATGTTGAATCATTTTAGTTTTCAGTTTTTAGTAACGCTTCGAAATCTAATAGAGTTATGAAAAATGCTAGCATTTAGATTAATCTTTAAAATGAATGAACAAATTTTGATAGAACTTCCATCAGAACATAGGAATATTTTTACTAATTCATGTAAACAATAAATTATAAATGGCCAGTAGATACAATAATTTATTAAATGTCTTATCGCAAAACAATAATATTCATACTGGTATATTAGATTAATTATTTATATTATAGATATATTATAGAGATATTATAGTGCACAAGTGTACATGCAAACACAAGTGCACTCTCTATTCCTGTCACTATAATACTACGTTTTACGTGTTCTCCGAGACACGGGGAAGAAACACCGCCAACCCAACTCCAGGCTGTTACTGAGGCTTACTATACAGAAAGACTCAATAGATAAACTTGGCTCCACCCGGAACTCGAACCCAGTACTTTTGGATGTGTACCGTACATGCTAGCCACTGTACTACCGAGGCAGTTAAAGACTATTAGATTAACAGAGGTTTTAATATATCTTGTATTAAAGCAAATGGGACTAATGAAAATCGAAACAATGTCAGTAGCATTAGACACAACCATATCGAATTCCGTTTCTCCATTCACCAAATTTAGTGTTGATGTTCCATGAAAGATACGCAGTAGATGTCCCCTCGAAGGTAATTGAATAAACCATATCGTCATTTACTGTGGCTTCCCGTAAAGAAGTATCATTATGAGCTTTTTTTGGATTCCTTAATGGAAATACTTTTGCAGTTAACATTTGAGGTATATTTATTATTCTATCTATTTTAACGGGCTTTTAATTTAAATATTCTTATCACAACTTTATCTAAGCGACACAAACACTCTTCGAATTCTCAGCTATAAAAAACGCAATCTTACTGAATTCATATAATTCGCAATCAATATTTTTATACAAAAATTATACATTTACCCCAAAAAACAGATTCGCACAGGTGTAGAACGAGATAAAATTAATTTCATTTAACGTTTTCTGTGTATCTTTTACGAGTATCTTTAGCAATCAATATTTCTTTTAAAATCATATCTATTAATTATTGAATTATTTCGTCTTAATGACTTTTTATTTCCTGTTACTACGATAATGAGATTCATAAACATACGGTATCGTATATGTAATCCAATTTTGACGCTAGGACCGTTCCCTCCCATTCGATATTCGCTATCCGCCCACTAAGCTCAGAATAAGCTCAGAAAAAAGCTGTTAATTATCGACGTCCGAATCAAAAAAAAGCAGTCCCAAAGAACTTTTATTGATGATCATAACAATATTTTATTATGGTCGGGTTAGAATACAGTGGCTTAATCAGCGGTGCAAAAAAGAGTATCATAATTTCAACCTTTCTCGCTACCGAATATTGCAATATATAAATCAATAAACAAAGAGCCATTAGTTGTCTGACAATTTCCGTTGGATAAATCACAGGGAAAAAACTGGTCGCCGCATGCGCAGGTAATGAACAGGCCATACATTTTTGTGGTCGCGATAAAAAATCGATACGTGTCAAATTTTTGCAATAACCCATCAACAATTTATTAGTTGAGTTATTATTTAAGGTATTGGGGAAGAAACTTAGTGAGTAATAATAAATAATAATACAAAAAATTTACAAATAATGATTGAATATACCTAATTATTTCAATCGATCTTACTCACATCTCTGAAAGCTATAAAGAAAATTCACATCTCACTCATTTCTCATTCTCTATGTGTTTCAGCGTAACAATATATTTTAAAACCATATCAACGACTAAACAGCTAACATCATCAAGAAAAGAATCCAACCCATGACAGTTTAAATCAATAATTCTACAAAATACAAAACTAAATTATTTCAATAAAGGCAAAACCTATTAAATTTCAAAACTAACCCGATATAATATCATTGGAAGGCAGCCACAGTTCGATCACGATCCAACAGCCGTATCTCGTCGTAGTGACGTATGGCCAACTGATACGCCTGCGCTGCGTTATGGAAATTGAATGCAAATGCGTTGCGCCTTGCTTAATTTAACTAAATAAATCGATCCCGCAACGTGCGTGCAGGACCTATTAGGTTTCGGTATTGCTCGTTAAGTCTTTTCTTGGGCTCAGAATATGCTCTAATGAAGATAAGTTTGATGTGCAGTTTATGTATATACGTGTTGTATAGTTTTAATTGTTGTTTAAGATCTTATCGTATTTGTGGTAAAAGATTTAATTTTATAGTTCAGTTTTGTAATTTATTTATATGTTAAATAAAAATATTTATACGCAGCTCTATTTTTATATTGATGACTATGTTACGAATGTGTACCTTGACCGTAATAGTTACATTACTATAAAAATACGAAAAAATAGTTATTATATATATATATATATATCTGTATGTATATATATATATATATATATTTAAATGTAACAAAATATCGCTGTTATATATTTTTTATACCTATATATTCATTTAGAAATCTTCTATCTCTTATTCTTGACATCTATTTATTTTTAGTTCTCTACCTTCATATTGTAGAAAAGAATATTCCCTATTTTCAAGTACAACAACGTAAAACGTTTTCTGCCAATTACTTAAAAAAATAGTGAAGTTTTGTTTATAAATAAATAAATATGTTAGGATATTTACACACATCGCCATCTAGTTTCTAGATGTAATAGTAGATAAGAGGCTTGTGTTATGGATATCAACTACCTGCTGATACACTACACATGTATAACTTTAAATACATACATATTATAAATATAAACACTCATGAACTGCCTCGGTGGTGTAGTGGCTAGCATGTACGGCTGCACACCCGGAGGTCCTGGGTTCGAGTCCCGGGTCGGGCCAAGTTTAGTTATTGAGTGTTTCTGTATATTAAGCCTCAGTAACAGCCCGGAGTTGGGAAGTTGGAGGTGTTTCACCCCCGTACTTCGGAGAGCACGTAAAGCCGTCGGTCCTGCGCCTTAACTCTCACTGGTCGTGTCGAGTGGTCGTCCCACCAGAGTATGAGAGTGACAGGAATAGAGAGTGCACTTGTGTCTGCGCGTACACTTGTGCACTATAATATCTCCTGCGTAGTTGGCTAGTCTCAATGAGATTGGCCGCCGTGGCCGGAATCGGTCAGGAGAACATCATCATCATCAAACACTCATGACTGGAGTACAAACATATGTGCTCAACTCACAAATAAATGACCCCAGTGGGACTCGAACCCGCGACTGGTGGCACAGCAAGTATTGTCACAACAAACAGAGCCACATTACCAAAATATAAACTGGAGTCAACAAACTAATGAATGGAAATATTAACGTGTTAGATACTACCAACATCTAGTAAGCTATAAAATACTTTATTATACACAATTCAATGCAGCATTGAGTCGTTGGAGAAGCTCTCATTAAATCATATAACCCTTATCCAATACAATACTCTAATTAATTACCATATCCCAATTATAGAGCGTTCGATTAATCAATTTTGTGTCGGCCGAATTCAAGACACCATGCATATTAATTGGACCCTCATATATTATCTTGTGATAGCAGTGTTATGACCAGTCGTGCAAAGGGCCCGATGCACAAGTTTTTATATAGACCTGCTTGCTACCTTATAATTAAAGTTATATATTTAGTAAATATGAAATTGTAAATATTTATATTATAGTAAAGACTTAACCACCCTTCGCTCGGGTTCGTCCCTAGTTACGTTTTAATGTTTTGAGTGGAACCCTAATTATTTTTCTAGAAATTAAAGTAAGCCTAAGTATAAGATACTCCTTATAACATCAGCTATATGTTATTGAAAAACCCGTCAAAATCAATCCAACCGTTCAGGAGATTAGTCGGAATAAACAGACAGCCATTCAGGCAAATATTTTAAAAATTGTGTTTTTTCTTAAAAGTACCGCTTATAATTTCATATGCATTTAAAAGTTTAAAATGTTTTTATATTGACATTACGAGCAGACACTTTAATTTTATTTATCTGTATCATTTTTCATGCTAATTACTCTGTGTGGTTTGGCGTTTGTCTTCATTTACTCCACAATTTTGGAAGCGTGGAATTTAATAGGGATCTTTTCTGGTGTTCGTTACCTAGCCAAACAAACATAAACACAGACAAACAAACAAAAACACAGAAGATCAAAAAGCTTTTGATTAAGCTTATAGAATATGGCCTTAACTCGCGAGCAATAGGTAAATTTAAAGATAACAATTTATAAAAACTGTTTTTTTGATATTTTTAAACAAATATACATACAATCTTGAATATAACATATGAATAATCTCGTACCATCTTAAAACAAAATTCCAACAAGCTTAAATAAAGTTGTTTTTGCCTCAAATGTTATATAAAAAAACCTCGCACCATTCCCAATCAGAGTGTGATTGCGCCGCATGTGAACTGATAAGGGCTCATTTAAATTCAGCGCTATACCTGGATAAGACTAAGGTGCCATATTAGCGGGGTCGTTAACACATTTCATTTGTAAAGTTTTTTATTATTTTGGAATAAAAATATGTATAAGAGATACATTTTTTTTCCTCTCCATATAAAACTAGTTATACGACCTTGTTTTTCTCAGGTATTTTTTAAGGAGATGAATATCGAATATGATTATACTTATATATTTTAAATAATCCCGACATTTCGAATACTTTGCATCAACCAAAAATAAAAATAAAAAATCGTGAAAAAATAAGCAATTTCCGAAAAAATAGTTTTATTTAAAATGTCAAACATTCGCGTAAATGTAAAAAATTACTTTAACAATTACTATTTGAAAACGATTGTATAATGTTAATTTTTTTAAGTCCTCAGATAAAAGCACGATATGTATTCTATGTCAATTTCAATTCTGTTACAATTTATATGCAAGTAAAATTTAAAAAGGTAAGGCACCATAATGAATTAAATACTTGTTAATGTAATAAATAGAATAATGCTAAAATATAATAATCCTACTTTATAAAATTGTATTTCGGCCTCATTCATAACTAATAATTCAAATATGAATGTGAGTTTGTTTATCACTTCTTGAAGTTATAACACCTTAAAACCGTGACGATAAGTCGGCAAATTACCATCTTACGTGGCCTGTAGTTGCCCATTTCTTACATCTTGGTATATCTATCTTTAAAGTAACATGACGGCATGGCTAGTGCGTTTTTATTTATCAAAAATAGTTTAATTATCAAAAATAGATACTATATGATATATCATTATCATGGTTATAAAGATATTCATTCTATGTAAACACTCCTTAATCTATACTTTCATACGTAACGTATTCTAAATAATTTAATCACCGCAGAGGACGATAAAGTATGATTGATTGTGCGTTGCACTGATTTAATCAGCTCATGGTGCTGGATATAGTAATATTTATAGTTAGTAAAATCAGTATACTATATTTAAATAAGTATAAAATTATAGAATTATTATAGACTAGCGACTCATCCTCGCTTCGATCAGGTTCGTCCCTAGATACGTTTTTTTTTTGAGCGGAATCCTAATTCTTTTTCTAAAATAAAAGTAGCCTATGTTACTCCCTATAACATCAGCTATCTTGCAGTGAACGCCCCGTCAAAATCAGTCCAGCCGTTTGGAGATTATCCGGAACAAACAGACAGGCAGATAGATAAAAATGAAAAAAATAAGTTTTTCTTATATGTACCGTATATAATTTTATATGCATTTATTAAAATGCTGTCATTTTGACATTACAAGCAGACACTTCAATTTTTTTATCTGTATAGATAGAAATGTTTTAACAGTTATGTTTAACTAAGATAAGAAATGAAATTACTTTTTAACTGAAAAAGGTATATTGGCTTCATCTTTCTTCATTTTTTCAAATATTATGGGATAACCCTTAAAATATAATCTATTTATTGAAACAATAATTACGAATATACATCATCATCATCATAACATCTCGATTAATATACACACCAGAAAACTACCCCTAAAATTGAGTTCCTCCACATTTTTGGAGCTGGTTTGACAAAAAAATCTTTATGAATGTAGTTTTTCTTTATATAATACGGAAAAAGTAAAGTGATTAAATATGGAAGGAAGAAAGAATCTAGTATTAGAATACTTGTAAGCCAAATATAGTACCAATTACCATAGTATTAATTGGAATTCGCCTTTTTAGAGTAAAAAAACGGGTTTATGTGACTTAAGTAAGTAATAAATATTAAAGCATATTTCTAAATATTCACAAACTAAGGTAAGCACATCTCAAGATTTAAATCTAGATTCTTGACTGACCGAATGACAGCCCAATTGACAAACATACACTTACGCACAATCAAATTTGAACCTTTTCTATTATTAGTTAGAATACAAAGTGGTTTGAAAACATTTTAAATCACTTTTACTAATATGACACCTCTAAAATGTGGCGGTAACTTACAAAATATCAAAGGAATGTAGGTCTTAAAGTAAGCACTTTAAAAGTCAGAAACGCCTACGCACGTCTCGTAAACCTACTTAGCAATAATGTGTCACACTGAAGTATAGCCGCAGAAAAGCTTTCAAAGATATTTTTTTATAGTTTACAATGCGATACATGCTTTGATAAAATGTTTTTAAAGCTACATACGTGTATATTATCAAACTATTAATATAAATTTTACGGTTTATATGTGTGTATGTTTGTTACTCGTTCATATTAAAACTGCTGAATAGATTTGGATGAAATTTAACACACATTACGTACATTAAGACTATTCTAAATGAGCTGGAGTAACATATAGGTTACCTAAGGATTATCTATATACCTACTAGATAATGTACTAGATATGAAATCCAATAAATTATTTTAGTGCGACAATTAAAAATCTTACAACCTTTGATAATAACGACAAAAACAGAAGTGTGTATTTAATAACTCTTACTAACTCTTACTAATATTTAATTGATTTTTTAGATCTTTTCTTATATATTAGCTATTAGAAATCCATGGTTTATATAAATATATATTTTCTTATAATTTTTTGCTTTCAGTGTACATTGGACTTTACAATTCATTTCATCATGCCGCTACTGATAACGTCAGAACGATCGTCTGCTTTTACATTAGTTGTTTTTTGTTCACCATCTCTTAATACATATTTATTTGGTTCGAAATTAATAATCTTTCTAGCTTATCAATTTAAGTATGGCAAATTGCATTTTATATGGTGGTGTTATAGACATTTTATGGACAGGTGTTCTAAAATGTTGATTATTATTTTTATTGCAAAGCATTTTTAATTTATATACTTATGACTTTGTCTTTAAAAGGACAAATTATAAAAAAGAATGTAGTATCTATGTTTATTTCTATACAGATTTTGTATAGTTAAAAGCATATTATTTTATTTAAATAAAACGTGACATAATAACAGACTACAAATATTAACATCTCCAGGTAAATTTCTAAGAAATTAATTAAAATTCTAAGAAATCTATTGTTAACTAACACGCCAGCGTGTCCGCGGCCATGGAGGGATTAAAATACTATAGTAGTTAACTATAATACTATTTTTCACATAAACTAAATATTTCTTTATATAAAATGTAGATAGAATACTTCCTTTGTCCTAATATTATGGGAAAGTGTGTTTATTAACTTTCTATTACCCAAAAAAGTACCAAACAATAGAGAATATGCGTGATTTTTTTAGTTTTTTTATACAATAGCTAACATCGTTGTATAATTGTAAAAAAAACATCCAGCTCCAAAAAACTAAAATTTTGTATAAAAAAAAATATTTTTTATATATATAATACCGATATTTTAAACGCCCGCCATTTCGTGCGCTTGGCGTGACGTTACAGTATGATATACTGTATCGTCGATACCACCAATATTTGCACTTTTTAATAAATATTTCCTTAATCTACTTAATACTATAAAGAGGTAAAGTTTGTGAGCTTGTCAGGTTGTAGGGGGTAATCTCTGGATCTACTGAACCGATTTAGGTGAAATTTTGTAAGAAGATAGTTTGAGACCCCGCGAAGGACATAGGATACTTTTTATCACAGAAATCATCCCTTAAGGGGGTGAAAATGACGATGAAATTTTGTATGGGGAATCAACTTAGGTACGAACCCGAGCAAAGCGAGGGTGCGTCGCTAGTCAAAAAGAATTACATTAAAAAATAATGATATACGCTTAATTAAAAGCAATCAAGATTATAAAAAAATATTTCACCTTTGTTTAAATCATGCGCATATTCCCTATTTATAGGCGTAATCTATAAGTAACATTGTATCAAGTATTTTTACATGCATTTCGTGTTATGTTATAAATACTATTATAATATACTACTAAATATAATACTAGTTACTCAGGATTATAATATGCATCTAAGAGATTAGTTTAGTAGCTTCATAAACAAGACATTGACGAAGATTTTTCTTATACGTAATAAATATCGACCGATACTATTGTTTAGTATATTATAATATTATACCTATAATTGTTGCAAAAAGTATAAGAAAAGTATAATCCAATACTTTTTATTGTAATTCATTATAATATAATATTTATAACTATAATAATGCAATTTGTACTGAAAATAATTATTACTATTAATAACCTTAAATAGATCTCTTGATGATGATTGAGAATGATCTTCAAGATCATTTAGAAGTAATTATTCTACCTTAAGAGGTAGATTTTTTTAATAAAATTAGGGTTCGCTTTTTAGTTAAGATTCATTGTTAAAAATTTGAGAAAAACATTTTTTTATTGGTAACACAAAAGCTCGTCAATAGATACTAAACAAATAAAAAAAAATTATGTAGATTTATCCTATTATATAGATTTATATGAAAACGAGCTTGAGTTATATAGGTAGGTATCAATTATGAAAATCGAATCACATAAAGTACATTATACATGATGCAACCATCTTACTCAAAAATGATGTTCTCCTAACCGATTCCGGCTACGGCGGCCAATCTCATTGAGATTAGCCAACTGCGCAGGAGATATTATAGTGCACAAGTGTACGCGCAGACACAACGTGCACTCTCTATTCCTATCACTCTCATACTCCGGTGGGACGACTGCTCGACACGACCAGTGAGAGTTAAGGCGCAGGACCGACGGCTTTACGTGCTCTCCGAGGCACGGGGGTGAAACGCCGCCAACTTCCCAACTCCGGGCTGGTACTGAGGCTTACTATACAGAAAGACTCAATAACTAAACTTGGCCCGACCCGGGACTCGAACCCAGGACCTCCGAGTGTCCAGCCGTACAGGCTAGCCACTACACCACCGAGGCAGTTTAAATCTCTAAAATATATATTATACAACCGAATTGAAAGCTCATTTTTGAAGTTGGACTAAAAACAAATCTTCAAGTGAATCATTTCTTTATGTTTATAAGCAAATCTCTTCATTCATCAAGATTTTTTGGCGATTTTATTTTGATTTTTGGTTCCCGGCGTTTTAAATGTTTTACAGCAATCATGATCACGAGAGAGATTCTCCCCTGTCGTGGAAAGAAACCGAAAATATAGTTTTAATTAATATATATATAATATTCGCGTAAATCTAAGAAAGTATTTATCATGGAGAATATTGCCTAGGCGTACAACGAAAGTCCACAACTTACTTTCTTCGTTTACAGAATATTATTTTTTTATAACAAACATAACATACAAATAAACTAACAACATACGTAGTTAAGAAATAAAGAATAAAATGCCATCGCAATGAATTACGGCTAGTAATACTGGTTATTATTTGTAAATCAAGTGTATTGTTGCGTTTGCCAGGTGCGGAAGGCACGCGATGTTGATTGAAGAGAAAAAAAATAATTGTATGCTTATTTTACAATACAATTTAAAAAATGTATTGAATTGCTATATTTAATGCAGTAATGCAATGAATCTTGACGTAGAGTGTTTTAGAGTACTTTTTAAGGCTTTGTTATCTGCATATGAAACGACGTGTTCGAACCTCAAAGTCAATTAAACCTACTTCTAATTATTATATCATTCAAACAAACAAACAAACAAACAAACAAACAAACAAACAAACAAACAAACAAACAAACTCTGCCACTGTATAATACTAGTATAGATATAATATAATGTCCATCTTTATTTTCGTAAGATACAACTTGTAAGCTGATTTTTTGAGTTTGCGGACTTGAAACAATTATAAACACATAACGCCGGGAAATAACTATCAAAGTATAAAAAATATTCTTATAATCTACTACTTTCTCTCAAAATAGTTGTTTTTATTAAACACTAGCATTGCCCGCGGCTCCGCCCGCGTTCAGATGATCAAAAACCAAATTCTTAGGTTTTACATATTAGTATACTCTTACAATGCAGTTTTTGTATTTTTTCTCAGAAATGAGACATTTTCCCGCGGCAAAAAGTATCCTATATGTTGACCCGGATAACCAGCTATCACCATACCAAATTCAATCAAAATCCCTCCACTGGTTTTTCTGTGATGCGGCAACAGACAGACAAAAATTCTAAAAACTATAGATTCGGCCTCTGTATCGCTAATAATATTTATTTCAATAAGGTTTTGCAAAAAAATAATATTTAATGTACAGATTCGGCTTAGTTACTATTTTATTATATGTATAGATAATGTGTGTACATTATTTTAATTTTCCGGAGACTTTCGCTTCAAGAATGATTTACAAGTGACAATAATTTGCAATGCACTGCACACGTTGATCGGTGGACTTATTACAGATTCCACGCGGTCTAACCTACGGTGTCAATCTTTCAAATGTACAATGGTACACGATGCCGTTGAATTGTTTACGTTTTATGGTTAATGTATGAGACTGAATTTAAAGCCTTCAGATTCGAAAGATTTCCTCTATAGTTCTAAAAAGTCAACATCTAACAATTGATTTTGTTAATTTTTTGCCATATCCATCTTTTATTCATCGATATGTCATTTATCCTGTACAGTAAGGTACGACTAGGTCTCGAAGGCAGAATTAACTATCTTTTGATAGATAGATACAAAAAGTTTTCGAAGTACTGAGTAATCAGTTTGATTTAAAAACGATTATTGAAGTACTGTCTAGATGAGTGCTATAACACATTCCAATATTGGAAAACTATCTCTTCACAAAATTAGTCGCCATATTTTGAAATATTTATACTAATATTATAAAGAAGCAGAGTTTGTTTGTTTCTTTGATTGAACACACTAATCTCAGGAACTACTAAACCAATTTGTTTTTTTTTTGCATTAAATAGCCCTTCTATTGACCCAAGAAAGCGGACTAGTAATATAATATATAGCCCATCTATTCCATACTAACCGTTAAAAGGTACCTAGGGACAAACCCGAGCGAAGCGAGGGTGAACCGCTAATATACATATTATATGACATAAGAGTCTAAAAACATTAGAATATTGTAAATTAACAACATGATTATTAGTAAAACTTTTT
Source organism: Brenthis daphne (assembly GCA_947093115.1). Classification (NCBI taxonomy): domain Eukaryota; kingdom Metazoa; phylum Arthropoda; class Insecta; order Lepidoptera; family Nymphalidae; genus Brenthis; species Brenthis daphne. The sequence continues at coordinate 3,408,265 of OX352471.1, forward strand.
ATATGAAATAATTGAATATGATATTCAGTTAAGTTTCAATCAGCAATCATGATTTAGTAAAAAATATGTATTTATGTAATATCTTAAAGTATAAACATTGAAATCGATCTTCTATTTTGTAGATTAAGGAGCCCATTTCGTTTATAATCGTCTGAGTTATAAAATTTAAACGTATCCGTTCCGATACACAAATTGTCGATCATAGAAATGCCGTCGATTCAATCATTAGTAATGTAAGTTTTTTGTTATTAAGCAAACAATCGACAAAAATGTCGATAAATCCAATATTAGAAATATTATATGAGATTTACTCATTGACATAATATAAAGAATTTATATAGTAGAATAATATTAAAAGCTATTAAAGCTTTATTAAATAAGTTAAAGGCGAATTTATATTTTTAAATTATATACATGATACAATATATTTGACGAAAGTCTTTTTAGTAACAATGTAACTTATTTCTCATCTATTTAGTAAACTTTTTAATAAATCTTAACAAAACACACATAAATCACTAGTTTTCTTTTGTATTTCCTGTATAATTAGTTACGTGATATTAAATTTTACTAAGAACCCCATAGAAAATTAAATAATTACACGTAAAATTGCTAATGAAATTAATGTTATAAAATCTACTCCACTCATTTCAAATATATGATTACGCTTTAAAGAAAACCGTAGTGTCAAATGGCCTCGTTAAAACCAAATGGAATAATAAATAAAATATTCAATAGCTTATATTATGGGCAATTGAAACACTGTCGTATAGTAACTAAGAAACAAGTTACAATAAGTAACAAACGTCGGAGACTCTCCATTCGAAAGTCCACTGGACCAATAAATTCGTTGATTAACTTCCTGTTGTAGATCAGTCTATTTAATTTTGTCTTTGATTTCTTCAAATACTTTTTATTCAAACATAATATGAAGCCGATCTCGTAAATAATCAATATCCGTTACACATAATCGTCATAGTACTTTTAACGATTCGTTATATCGTAAAATGTTTACACAATCTTAATGATACCTGATTTGGTAGCAAATTAAGATGAAAATGGCTGTGAAATTATGTAATTATATACGAGTATTTGTCAGTTTACAGAAGGCTCAGTGATGGCTATAAATTTTAATAATATACTTATTAGGAATTGGAAAGTAGACAAGAGTTGCTTCAATTTGTTTCAATTAATGAGAAGAAACATATAATTATCTAAAAATGTAAGTTTCGTTTCTATTAATAAAACATTAAAGATGGTAGTCGACATGTTTTTATTACCTAGCTCATATTAATGCGAAACAACTCAAACTCGATATAAATAATAGGGATGTATAGATCGTTAGACAGTTAATTATGACTTAAAACTATACAAGAACTCTCCTATGTAATTTTGTAAATTTTAATTTCTATCGTATTTTGAAAAATTAAAGAAATAAATAAATACATATAATATATATATATATATTAACACACAAAACCACCTATTTTGATGGTAAGCTACGAGGCCTGTGGTAAGGATACCAGATACACCACACATATAAAACTTTAAATACATACATATTATAAATATAAACACCCATGACTGGAGCATAAACATTCGTGCTTATCACACAAATGAATGCCCCCAGCGGGACTTGAACCCGCGACCGCTGGCACAGCAAGTAGGGTCACTACAAGTGTCATCAACATTACATACATACATATTATATAGTAACATTATTGATGTTTACTTTGAAAACATAACATTACTCGTATATACCTACTAAAAGACAGTTAATACTTCTTTAATGGTTTTAAGGTTTTTAAGCAGGTGCAACGGATGCCGGTGTTCAGATTATAAAAACAATATGGTGCCAGCTGAAGAGAATTCTTAATCGGGATAGCATAAGCTAAAGTTTACTTTACGATATTTATGTGAATTGAGGTTATTGATAAATGCAGATAAAAAATATTTTATGTCACTATATCATTAAATATGTAACCAATATTAATTTGATATATTTTATATGTTTTGTTTTATTTAAAAAAAATATATTCTTTAATATACTACATACATAATACTTTGTGCGCTTTTTCTTTAATCATCTGAAGTGATCTCGGAATAATAATAAACAAAATTATTTGACTTGTGAGAGAGGTATGCAAAATACGTTACAATTTGGTACCAAATGGGAAACTGTCAATCGTGAGGACAACGGGTGTTAAGGGTGACGGACGTGCAGACAGCGTACAAATAACGAGACTCTAACGAGTGAAAAGTGTCAAGTTATGGGACATGCAAAGATTCAGTGAATCGATATTTTGGGTTACACTTTGTATGCAAGCGTTGATTTGCAAGTCACGATATTTTCTTAAAAAGAGAACCACAATGAATTTCCAATAACAAAAACAGTATAAGAATTTACATTAATCCCTCAACGACCGCGGACACGCCGGCGTGTCAATTAACAATATATTTCTTAGAATTTTAATTAATTTCTTAGAAATTTACCTGTAGGTGTTATACTAAAACATGGACAACCAAGATTGTGTCCAGAATAGAGCACTAATATATTTAGTAACATTCTGTTCCTCAACAATCTATCAATATTTTACGCAATCGAACCAATAATTCTAGTTGCAACAATGGTAGCATATATATACATCCCGCCCTTCTACACCCTATTGTTAATCATTCACATTGGAATACTTTGTTATTGAAGCTTGAAGTCAATATACAACTAACCCGGTACCGTCCTCTAAGTCGGCGACAGTTGAAAGATCCCTCTCGAATGTCTGATTTATAAACAGAGAAAGATAATGGAGCAGTACTGAATGGGAAAATATTTGCTACTTGTTTTTCAGATGCAGTGGAAGATATCTGATTTATTTGTTTGTAGAAATGTTATTATGTATGGGTATTTTACAAGTGAATAAAGTATTTGTATTTAGGTAAATATTTGGAACTCATGTAGAGTAAGATCAATAAGAAATATAATTTTGTATGTCGTTAAATTTCACCTTCTATATGGTAGGTAAATGTGGAACTATTAATTATATATAGCAACTACTCTTATTAAGTTCCATAAACTCGATTTATAAAACCATAGTTCGGTCATCTCACACGGGGTTCTCATACGAGCGTGTGAAGTTTCGCTCCGGTGGCGACGTCTTCAATATCGTCTTGTACGACACGGTTCTTTGAGTCCGTGGGAAATTATTTTGGACTTTTGGAATATGTTGATTATGATGTTTTTCTTTGAGTTTCATTTGCACATTTAATTTTACGATTTATCAAATAAATGCGCAATTATAAAAAAATAAATAACTAGCTAGCTAGATGATACAAAGTTTTTGTACTGCAGATGGTATAGAGAAGATAATGTTCATAAAAAAAATCTACCGCAAATAAAACAATAAATTTTAATAAAACTTTAATAATTTACCAAACCATTTTACGTAGTTTTTCATAAAATACATAATATATAGATAGCTGCCAGAAATCTAATACATTTCAAATCTATACCGAAAAACTCATTGTGTATAAAACAATTGCTCCAATAGCCCGCATAAATCTACACGTCACAGTGCCTGCCCACTACCGTTCCCACGATGACCTGACCCGTAAATTATCGGCCCTCCTTCAACTACCTGTGTCCACCTGCACCTTAAGAAACTAGGGCTATCTAATCTAAGAAAACTTAAAACTTTAAAATATTTTAATGTAAAATAATGAAATATACATATACATACATATATATATATATATATATATATATATATATATATATATATATATTAAAATATTTTAACGTAAACCTAAAATCAAGATGATGATCAAGAAGATGATGGTTTTATAAAATTAATTGCAGTAAGCTTAACTCTTTAGAGTGTATGACTAATTCGGATTATTAAATTTAAAATGTATGATCTCTTCTTTCATTTAAAAAGATTTATTTTTTGTATTTTATCAATACCAAGCATCACTTGACACCTCCAAGCCTATAACTAAGTAGTAATTTTCATGAAATTAAATGTTTTCTCTAATAATACATTTAAAAAAAAAATAAAAAAACTGACGCGACAACCCTAGCAACCTTCTATGTGATTTTCTTAAGTCGTGGACACATGAGGTCATAGTTAAATAAGTAAAAACTTAAGGGGCGTTATGGGAAGTGAACACGGTAACATCACCATGTAATACACATCAAGCTTTACCGACTGCTTTGAAGGTTTCTTATATAATTATCATAATAATATAAGAAAATTAATTGCGCATTTAACTGTTCAGATTTTCAGACCATATTTTGTATGAGAACACAATTAAAGGAATAAAAAATATTAATTTAATACAATGGTTTTGTATTAATTATTATTTCATGTTTTTATTTGAAATGCTAATATTTTGGTTAAAATAAATTAAAATTTTTAATTAAAAGTACCTAATGGTTTCTTATCCACATAATTTAGTACTGTCCATTGCGCACTAAGAATTGATAAGATTCATATTATTCTAAATAAATATATATTTTTTTCATTTTAGGTCATTTTCTAATATATACTTACCTAAACGGGATTTTCTACAAGCTCTAACTTCTCTACAATATGTTCAACATAATAATAGAAATAAAATGCATTAATAATACAGCATATTAGCATTGCCCGCGGCTCCGCCCGCGTTCAGATGACCAAAAAGCAAATTCTTAGGTTTTACATATTAGTATACTCTTACAATGCATTATTTGTATTTTTCTCAGAAATGAGATATTTTCCCGCGGTAAAAAGTATCCTATATGTTGACCCGGATAACCAGCTATCACCATACTAAATTTCATCAAAATCCCTCCTGTGGTTTTTCTGTGATGCGGTAACAGACGGACAGACAGACATACAGAGAGACAGACAAAAATTCTGAAAACTATAGACTCGGCCCCTGTATCGATAATAATGTCTATATCATTAAGATTTTTCAAAAAATATTTAACGTACAGATTCGGCTTAGTTACAATTTTATTATATTGTTAGATACCAAATACTTGTATTTGAGCATCACGTAATCTCCGAGTTGTTTATGGCAATGGCAGCCCAATAACACACTCGTTTGGGAAACTAAGTGAAGCGGGCTCAAACCCCGTTCTCGCCCCTCTGGTATTCTCATGTGTGGATTCTTTTGAAAATGATCACTTTAATTTAAAGTAAAGGAAAACATCGTGAAGAAGATAATATATGTGTCTGAGAACGTAGCAAGTTATGTGAAGTCTGCCAACCCGCAATTAGCCAGCGTGGTGGACCATGGTGTTGATGGAATCTGCTTGAGCCCAGCAGTGAGACGTTAAAAAGGACTTCAGTCCTTAGAATTCATACTAAATCCTCAAGTTCTAAGAATTGACGTGGCATAGACACGTATTAGCCTGCGTTCTTACATAAGAACAATATAATTGTACTCTATTGACGTTATTGTGCGCATTATTCATGATTTTCAGTATGAAAAAAAGTAATTAAGAGCAATAATGCAAAAGGATATAGCAAGAAACATGTGAATTATCAATAGAAAAACTATGATAACAACTGCCATTGTTTCAACAAGGATAACTAGTTTTTATGGAGTTTTGTAAGTCAATTGTATACTTTCCGTGTTATAAAGATGATTGCAAGAAACGATTATTTTAATATGACCAGTACATTTCTCAACCAATAATAATATATAATTTATTTATTGGAAAACTATAAAAACTCGTATATTTATATATATATATATATATATATATATATATATATATATATATATATATATATATATATATATATAGAAAAATCATATATTGTACTAAAACTTAAGAAGTTTAAATAAAGCACATTTCTAATAAGGTACCTCAATTGAATCAAGTTCCAAGTAAACAATATTAACAATTTGCGATCTAAGTTCTCACGATATAAGTCAAGGGACGGCGCCTTTTCCGCCCTGGTGCACACACAGACGATACATATAAATATTATAGCAAATGAGGGCAATAAAATCTCATCTACGACTCTAAGACTTTATCACTTGTTAGTCAAGGTAAAAATCACGTAAGCGGTATTTTATAGCTGCTCGTAAAATTAAGTATGTCCAACAATTTTTCTTTATGATTTCATGTAATGAAATAAATTCATGTAAATATTGTTTTTGGTTTAAGCTTTCCAGAAAAAAAAAAACAGACCGATAAATAGATGAATATACTAAAACTATTAGATTATCCGCACATTGTAGATTTTCTATCGTTTTTATGTTTTGTTCATACATTTTAGTATATTCACTGACAGTTTTACACTGATTATGCATAGGTATTAAAAAGTCTGCAGTGTGCAGCACGTCTTGTAAAGTGCAATCTTAGTTATACCTTAAAACAAATTAAGAAATATTCATTGTGCATTCATATAAAGCCGGCCATTTTGTAACATACAATGTGTATTTTATAAAACTTTGTTTTGTTTTTAAAATAAAATCTTACCTTTATATGCGTCATCCGATGATAATATAGATTCGAGCTGGCAGTAAACCTTTTCCCGCAGTGCTGACATTGATGAGGTTTCTCTCCCGAGTGGATCCGCCTATGTGTGTTTAAACTGCTCGATGTACTAAACCCTTTGTTGCACACCATGCAGACGTGGGGTTTTTCACCTTGGATAGTAAAAAGTAAGTGTTGATAAATATTGAAATATTAAATTTATTTGTATAAATATAACTAGATATTATAGTGTTATACATGCAAAAATATGTTTTGTGGTTTGGCCACAGAGAAACAGATCTTCAGGTTCTACTAAATGATCTCTGTATAAGAGATAGTTCATAATAAGTAGGTACATATATTAGGGACTCTTACGATGATATGTGATTCTTATGTGAGTCTTGTGAGATTTCTGGATGTAACTTTTTATTAATACAAAATTGAGTTTTTTGTTTAACTTTCCCCATTTTTATATTTATTAAATATGTATAAATATATAAATTACGATTTTTGTATACATATATATTAAAGAAAATATACAATTAGGATCAATATTAAACAGAAAAAAATCTTGCATTTTACATATTAATTTATAAATGTAATTGCAAATATCGATAATTTAAAGGAATTCTTAATTCGTGTATCATATTTTTATTACCACTTACCAGTATGCGTTCTCATATGCCGCTTTAATAATGACGGCCTGTCGAATGCCTTCCCACATACTTCACATGGTAACAAAGCACGTTCGGATTTTGCTGGCCTTCTTTGGATTTTAGGTGTCATTTCTAGCAATTCATTTGATGATCCCGCTGATGATGAAGTCAATGAATCACCGGATACTGATTTATGTTCATCTTCTGCACCAGACGGAGGAGATATAGGGAGAAGGACTCGAGATAGAAGGGATGTAGAAAGGTCTAATGGTGAATCTGTGAAAGAAAAATACTTATTTAGATGCTATTTATATATCTTGTATTTTATCTTTCTCTTGCTACCTATACAAGGTACAGCGTGTTGAGCTGCGAAACTTTTATATGCTTAATACCATGCTTTAACTACAGCTTGAAAAATGAAAAACTATATCCATTTTTTAGTACATAATTCAAGTCAATATATACAAGCGTTTGCATATTGGCCATCTCAGTTGAATATGTAAGAGGATTTAAACAAACATAAACAAACATAAACGAGATAACTTTAGAAATAAAACGAGATAATAACTATACTATTTCTATTGTTACATATATTATACAAGCGTATCATATTAATATAAATTAAAAATTTTAATCAATATGTAACAAAATCAAGTTTCCTTATAAGACTAAAGTCGCAATGATTCAGTTTGAAGATTAAATTTTCGCCATTAAAACTCATGATCCAATCAACGCAAAAAATTTAATGAACCAATTTATTGACAACCGTAAAAATGTTGTTATAGGAGTCTAGACAATTTATGTTCATTGCAATCTGTATTTTTGGTCGGAACCTGTCTTAATTAGGGCTTCGTAAGCGATTTCTATCGCTGCAGATGAAAATTTCTTCGATGTCACGCGAAGAATCATAATATTACATAATATAATACAAATACAGAATTAGTGTAAATAAATATCTTTTAATAGATAAAATTAATTGCTTTAGAAACTATTATAGATCAAGACATAGTTATTTATTATCAGAGAAATATTTTTCATCTTTATTGCAATGGAATCTCTATATGGTACCACTGTCAAAACGATACTATCTGTTGACCGTTCAAGAATTGCGTGCGAATTGATTGCTCTTGTGACTCTAAATAACTCAGCTCCATACAACTATATACTCTATAATCTATATACAGGTTTAAACATTTTAATATTAGGTTTACAGCAAATCTAAAGTGTAATTGTAAGTTCTTACAGTTAAGGTAGTTTCACATTGTGATTGGAGCATGAAGTGGATTAAAACAATACTGAGTTCCAAAAAAAAAATTATTTGTCAATACATAAGAAATGAATGAAGTAAAGTGAAAATTTAACATTTCGAAGTATTCTAACTGGCACTAAATTTAATTCTTTCAATATGACACAAAAAGTATAACAAGTTATGATAGAAAAATATTAGAAATATCATCACATAATAAAATCGACTAGTATGAGAATTACTTAATATTATTAATATTTTTATATATACACATTTATTTAGTACCAGTATTATCATTAACAAATGCGAAAGTTTGGATGTATATTTATTAGTCAATCACGCCAGGACAGCTGAACAGATTTAGATGAAATTTGGCACTAAGATAGATTGTAGTCTAGAATAGACAAAGAAACCTAGGTGACTTTTTATCCCTGAAAAACGTACGATTCCCGTGGGATAGATTGGTTTTTGTTTTTCACTAGGGATGAAATCGAGCGAAGCGAAGCTGAGTTGCTAGAATATTATAATTCATTTAAGTGAACAGAAAACTGTTTATCATTTAGAATTTAACCAACATTTCGAAGCATTCTAACTCACATTTTTAATTCTTCCAATATTACGGAAAAAGTATAACAAACAAGTTATGATAAAAAAGTCATAACAAATTATAACCGTAAGAAGTGACATGTAAGAAATGTTTACATTACATAATAAAATCTACTAGTATGAGAACAGCCTAACATTAGCAATATTTTTATATACATATAGGCCATTTCCGCCGACAGCTGCATTCGAGTTATCGATGTGGTCGCCGATCGGATCTCTTTAGTGAAACAAACGTGCCGCGTTCGTTATCGTCTCGAATATAACTTAACTGAACGGTTAAGCTTCGTATAGAATAGTGTTAATAATTTTAAATCGAATACATTATACTGCTATAATTACCAAATCTATACATATATTTGAAATTAAAGTGTTTGTTTGTTCGATACGCTAATCTCTGGAATTACCAGTCTTATTTGTATAGCTTTTTATGTGTTTTACAGGCTTAAAGAGTACTTAGCAAAATATGCAAGTAAAGACGCGGAAATAGCTAGTATTCCATATTTCTTTAACTTTATTATAAATGTCAGTTTTGTTAATACAATACATATTACTTAAATATTAAATTGTTGTAAAAAAAGCTGTTTCTTATTTTGAGTTAAATTATTATAAATATATGCGTATGTGTATCTTTTTTACATTTTTACAGCACTAGATAACTAACTAAACCGTCTTAAAAAAAACAATTAAAATTGTATTAATAAATATAAATTTGAATAAGCTTTCTTTATCCCAAACACTTATGAGAAATAGCGAGAAAAAAGGCATAAAAGTTGTTGAAATTTGTTCTATTATTTATCAATCAATCAATCCCTAAACTTTTTCCCTATTTAGGGTCAGCTATCCTGATAATTTTACGCCACTCTTGGCGATTTTGCGTCATTTCTGGCGTTTAGCCCATCATTGTGGATTATCCTTATCCAGGTAGTCGGTGGGCGTTGACAATAAAAATTGTTTTATTATTTAAATAACAAAAAATCTCTTAAACGATACTACAAATATACAGTGTTATATTATTTCTAGTAAGCTAGATAAGGAAATTTAAATAATTTCAATAATAAATATCCCTCCCTATCCCTAAAAAAAACATCCTAATACCTATTGAAAATAATTAAGTTGATTAAACAAATCGTTATTGTAAACCAAACACCGGTAAAGCGACTAACGACAGTCATTTACAGATGTTGCATTGATCTCTGACTTTGAGATAAAAAGGCAATCATGAACAGTCGACTACCGAACCAAAAGAATTCTTTGAAGTGCCGCCGTTGCCGAAGTGACAATTTAGTACGTGGCATGTTAAGTTGTTTAGTTTTAAAACATTTTTGGTTAACATTAACTATTGTTTTAATTGTTAAATTTATTTAATTAAGTTATAAAAAAGTAAATATTTTAATATTTTTATCTAAATAGTTAATGATTGTATATATATTTTTTAAATATTGCATTCAGCCCTTTTCTTAATATCCCAGTGCTGGACATGGAGCTTCCTTCAATAAGAAGGGGATCAAGGCATAGTACACTACGCTGCATGCAGGTTTCTTCACGATGTTTTTTCTTCGCCGTAAGACAAGTGGTAGGTTTCATGTTCATTCGCACATGAAAATATCAGAGGTGCGAGACGCGGATTTGAACCCGCTTCACTCGGTTTCCCAAGCAAGCGCGTTACCACTGAGCTACCACTGCTTTTAAGTATAATTGAGTGAAATGTTTGTCTGTTCATTACATTATGACTAACAAATCGCAGCATCTATTAAAACTATTCTTTAGTGCAAAATAAGTACTATTTTGAAAATTAAATAAAAAACCTGAGCAATAGGACGATCTAGAATTTTTTTTTGCCAATTTTCATTTCTTTAATATACGAGTATGTGAGCTTCCACAAGGTTTAGTTTAGGTCATCAATGTTTTAAGTATTCTAAATTCTATTTTCTTGCTTAATATACGAGAATTCAACATCACTCGCCATCTTTAAATATAAGTGTATCAATTTGGTAATTTCATGCATCGTCTTGCTATTACTCTATGCCGTGATTATTTGGGCGCTCGTAAATTCTTAACATGAGTTGTACCACTTTCACCATATTCGTCAATTATTATGACCACCTGCTTCATATAGTATCATTTGAACGAATTATACTTACATATAAATTATTTTACTACAGTTGTTACGCCTGTCTTAGTGACGCAAGAAGATGTGATAAACTAGGTGTGTCTCGTATACGTCGATATAATTGATTATATATTACTAGCAGAACCCGCGGCTTCGCTCGCGCTAAAACTACAGAATATCTCTAAAAAAGTAGGTTTCATACAAACTTTCATCCCCTATTTTACCCTCTTATCAGATGTTTTTGGAAATTGCTAAAACACGTATTTATTTAATTGTATTAAAAAGCATTAATACCAAGTTTCAAGTAATTCTGATCATAAGTATTTACAATAACTATAATAATTTAGCCAACAATATATGTAGTTTAAGATTTGAATATCTAATAGGTAAATATGTATTTTACGTATCGAAATATATTAGTTTTGCTTTGAATCGGCTGGCACCGACTTCGAAAATATCTGATTAGATTCTAAATGAAAATCCCCGTTCAGTTATTTTTTACATTTTAGTGCCTGGAAGTCGGTTGTTATTTTTTTTAGTTTTTATTATGTGTTTTAATACACATAAAAAAATGATATCAAATACCGTGGTGATTGGTATCAAATAACTGTTAATATCTCAAAAAAAAAAAACATTAACTAATTGTGAATACAAGTAATGCAAGTTTTATTTTTATTTTTTTCAAAGTATTTTCTTGTATCATTGAGGTTAACTATTATATTATATTCTTTTACATTATTTATAAATTATTACTTTTTGAGTAGTAAATAAATAATTTATTTTGATTATTTTTGGTATATTAATTTTCCATATATTCATGTAAGTTAGCAAAAGTTGTTATTGCTTGTTAGTAACCATTCTAATTTTTTAAATATTTTTTAATAAAACCTTTCAATTGAATATCTTTATTTTATTATTTTATTGTCGTTTTTACAAAAGTATGGTATTGGCACGCAAAATTTTTGTAGTTATTTCAGTTTTGTTGCGCCAAAGAAGTATAATTCTTACATGCGTATATAAGTACACATATAAAGTTTTATTTAGTAGTTATTGATGAGCTTTGGTGTTATCAATATAAACAAGCTTTGTTTTATATATTATGTTTTCTTCTCAATAATAATTAATTATATACGAATTTTGAACACTGAGCAAACACTAACTAGTGCAATATAAGTGCTTTAATAAAAGTTTTCCTAATCTATATTTAGATTGATCTAAAATTGAACTTACCCTCTAATATAGAGTCCATCGTCTGTCTGTACAAATTATTTCTCATCCTCACGAAAAACAACTCCTCAGGTCTTTCAGGAAGGTAGTAGACCACCAGCTCTGTGTGTGCGGAAACTGGCTTCACCGCTTCATATACCGGCTCGCCTTTAACTTTTGTGCAGATTAAATTTACCTAATAAAATAACATGTATATATCAGCAACTAATTTTATAATATAATGTAGATTTTTTTTTTAAATGGAAGCACGATATTTGGTTTATATTTGTATGTAAATCTTATTTTATTTGTAGTCAATGAATTTTCTATATAATATTAAAAATATATATTTTTAGTTTGTACCATCTCCATACTATTTGTTCTTGGCGGAAAAATCTATTATCTTATCTTTAATGAAAAATATACTTTGTCAGTTAAATTATTTACTTACTTGAGGTCCATAGTTTTCTGAGACTCGCAAAAATCGAACCCAATTACAATGTCTAACTTGCACTCCTCCTGAGGTGCAGACTTCGTCAAACAAACCAAACCGATGGCGTACCTAGAACATACACGCTGTTATAATTTTATTACACCATTAATAATATATAAATGTTGACATTTATACCTACACATATAATAAAATTCTAACTGAGTCGAATCTGTACATTAAATAGTTTTTTGGAAAACTTTATTGAAATAGTCCTTATTATCGATACAGAGGCCGAATCTATAGTTTTTAGAATTTTTGTCTATCTGTCTGTCCACGCATCACGAGAAAGCCACATAAAATTTGGTATAACGATAGCTGGTTATCCGGGTCAACATATAGTATCATTTTTACTGCGCCAAAATGTCTCATATCTGAGAAATCTATACTAAACGTTAAAACGTAACTAGGGACGACCCCGAGTGAAGCGAGAGTGAGTCGCTAGTTTAAATATAAGGGAAATACAAAAAAAATATACTATTCAAATGATAAAGCGTTAACATTATACTTTGAGACATGTCTTTAAGAAGCCAAATATATAATTATAATATGTACAACATAATTAACGACTTTAAACATATAATTAATTCTAATAACTTTCTTGTTTTCTTTTTAAAAATTAATTAGTAGCACCTTAAATGTTTACAGTTTTAAGTAATAGCTATCCATAATAATAAAATCAGTATCATTTGATTATCATTTTATCGTTTTTCAACAATTTAATGTTGCTTATCGAATCTCGATTCCTTAGCTTATCCACTCTTAGAAGATGCCGCGTTTTAATTAAAAATAGTTCGATGAACAGTAACGAGAGATGTAAATAGTGCAATATGCATAAATGCATTACGTAATGACTAACATGCTTGGTTTTATATAAAATGGTTCAAAGATCTTTAAAACTAGACGTGGCAAAAATTTAAATTTAAATTAACATTTAAAAAACTATAACTTTTCATTAATAAAATTTAGCGATTTTATCTTTTATTTGAACCGGAAATCGATTAAATGATTAGCAAATATAATTGATGAGTATCTATAATAGAACATCTGCTGTGTTATTCTATGTAAGCAAGCTTTCAAGTGACCGCGGCGGCTAATGACGTGAAAACTACTCTAAGTATTGCTGTGCAATTCAATTGGCACATCACTAATGGTCTGATACGAATATTATTTAATGGATTTTGTAATTTAGGATCTGGATACCATGCTGTTAATAAGAATCTGAGATAAAAATTATCATCCTATATATTAAACTATGCCTATAGGTATATTAAACTAAATATTATAAATGCGAAACTTGGATGGATGTATTAAAAAACGTTATGATAGTTTGCAATCAACTGAACTGATTTATTTCAAATACAATATATATATATATATATATATATATATATATATATATATATATATATATATATATATATATATATATATAGTCACCCCCGAGTTGTTTCATACAGTCATTCATTATAAGTTTAGTGTTTACAACAAAGGATATCAGATGGCGCTAGCAGTAATAAATAATGGTATTTTATTATACTTATTTAACAGGATGGATGTTTGCTACTTAATCACGCCAGAACGGCTGAACGGATCTGGATGAAATTTGTTACAAAGATAGATTATAGTCTGGAATATCACATAGGTCACTTTTTATTCAGGAAAAATTTATGATTCGCTTGGGATACCATATTCACCGTTAAAACGTACCTAAGGATGAACCTGAGCGAAGCGAGGATGAACCGCTAGTTTTATGTATAAAGTTTATAAGTAAATGAGTGTATGTGAGTTTGCTATTACTTCATCTTGTCGTATATAAATAAATTTGGTTAAAATTCAGAATGTTTATAGCTTAAAGAGCTACACGCAAAAAGAAACATTAACTAGCGTTCGTCCAGTGGTACAAATTCGACTATGATCATTATTCAAAACATATATAAATAGAACTATCTTTTCGGGTTATTTCGCGGGTTTATTTTGATTTTTGGTTCACGTTTCGAATACTTTACAGCAATGGTCACGGGAGAGACTAAGGTTATAGACGTCTCAAACACATATACTTGTTACAGACAGTGCCTACCCACTATTTTACAAAAATGATATCAAAAATTCAAAAATGTAAATTAAAGTACCTTACAATATTTGTTGATTTTTATTTCTAAACATTTTTTTTAATTTAATAAGTATTATAATTAAATATATCAATATTATTTATTTAATTTAAAAAAAACTTTATTATTTACTAATATTATTTAGTGTTGCTATTATTATATTATGTATAACCATAAAGAATATTAAAAATTAAAAATATTAATTATTTATCTAAGCAATGTTATTGTTTTATATGTAATTTAACAGAAGCTAAAATATTAATTTATTAATAAAAATCAACAGATATTGTAAGGTACTTTATTGCCATTTTTAAATTTTTGAAGTCATTTTTGTAAAATAGTGGGTAGGCAATGTCGGTAACAAGTGCGTCAATCAAATAAATCCGCGAAATAATCCAAAAAGATAGTTTTATTTAAAATATCAAATATTCGCGTAAATCTAAGAAAGTATTATATAAAAAGAGAATTTATTTATTTCCTATCTATATAAAAAACTATTTCTAAATCTTTTTAACTGATAACACTAAAACTCGATAATAGCCACTAAACAAAAAAAATCTTTTGACAAACAGACGAGAAAAAGGTACTCAACTGTTTTACCATTTCCTATTTATATATAGAACTAGCGGACCCGACAGACGTTGTCCTGTCTACACGTCTTTAATTTGAAAATTTCAAACTTTTTTTAATAAGCTAAAACATTCTGGACCATTTTGATGAAAATTATTATTCAAATTGTGAATCTAAACCATTCCCAGATCCCCTTAAACACACACAATAAATTTCATCAAAATCGGTCCAGTCGTTTGAGAGAAGTTCAGTGACATACACACTCACAGAAGAATTATATATATAAAGATAAAGAGTCAATATTTGACTAAGTGAAATAAAATTGACATTTATATACTTAACAAAGAGTTTATTAGCAATTTTTATTAAGGTCCCAAATAAACTCTGTCAACATAAAAGTTTGATAAATATTCAATTCTACAGTAATTCAGATGCTAATGTAGACATAATCGTTCACAGCTTCCTATTAAGCCTAATAAAAATGCAAATTTATACTAATATTGTACCACAGCTACGAAACAAGCGATACAGGTGTTATTATATATGAGAGCTTCAGTGCCATAGTGTACGTTAATGTATGTAAATTTTATCACCAAAAAATATCTTTAAGTTCAAAATAATGATAGTATGGAAAGAATTATATAAGTGCTTAAGCATATAGACTGCTGATACCCTACTATTATAAAGATTGTTTAAAAGCTGAGGAAGAATATAAGCTTAGCAAGAAATTATATATATATATATATATATATATATATATATATATATATATATATACATACATACATAGTAAAGTAAGCGAGCAAATCTGCGAATAAATGTAGTTATAAATATGGAGAAATAACTATAACGCAATAATAATATGTATTTTACAATTCACATGTTATCAAGGTTAAGTCAAACTTATAAAATATGTTCATCTTCAGATAGAACCGTATATTATAATATTGATATTGTTATTATTTTATATGTTTACTAAGATAATTCTTGTTCAGTGACTGTATATAGGAATCGTCCCTAGGTACGTTTTAACGGTTAGTATGGAATAGGCAGACTATAATATATTATATTACTACTCCGCTCCGTTCGGTGGTATGATGATAAATAGTCTATAGCCTTCTTCAACAAACGGACTGTCTAATGCAAAAAAATTTTCAAATCGGATTAGCAGTTCCTGAAATTAGCGCGTTCAAACAAACAAGCTCTATCTCTTTATAATATTAGTATAGATAACTAAAATATTTTTATATTTTTTAATACATCAGTACATAGTACAATACATTAGATTGTAATCGATTCCGTATTGATTTTAATCAAGTCTAAAGTTGTTATAAATTTAATTGACAGCGTGAGCAATTCCAAAGATTTTTTGTTCTAATTCTAAAGTTTGTTTATGGTAGATCACATTTCATTTTATACTACATTCTTACTGGGGAATATATATCTATGTCTATGTATTCCCTAGTTAATATCTCAAAAAAAGCAAATAAGAATGTTATATTATCATATTTATTGTATACTAGAATTACCCGCGGCTCCGCCCGCGGATTCAGATGACCAAAAACCAAATTCTTAGGTTTTTCATTTTAGTATAGTATACGCAATGCATTTTTTGTATTTTTTCTAAGAAATGAGATATTTCACCACGGTAAAAAGTATCTTACATGTAAACCCAGATAACCAGCTATCACCATACCAAATTTTATCAAAATTCCTCCAGTGGTTTTTCTGTGATGCGGTAACAGACAGACAGACAATAATTCTAAAAACTATAGATTCGGCCTCTGTATCGATAATAATGTCTATTTCAATAAGATATTCCAAAAAATATTTAAAGTACACATTCGGCTTAGTTACAATTTTATTATATGTATAGACAAACACATTTCTCCATTTTGATATGTTATATTTTATCCATAATATTGTGTAATGCGTTTTCAAATTCGAAACAATCATTTTACTTAAGTTTTTACTTTCATGAACTTTTTTATCTTCTTGAACCACTAATTAGTAGAGCATTTTATATAAATAATTTGGCAGAATCTGTCGGTATATTCATTTAAAAAAGCTTACATTTCATCTCAAAAACAAGAATCTTTTATTTATAACTTCAAAATAAGCTTAGATCAATTAAACTTTACCTCCAAGTTAACAATCACGGCTAACTACCGTTTATACGATACTAAAAAGACTATAGTTATTAAATAATTTAGTAAAGAAATATCGAATCAATGTCGTGTAAACGGCTCTGAGCTTTCCAGAAGCTCGCTAGAGGCGTTATCTCGCGTGTGTTCCAAAACCGGTCAAGTGCCAGTTAGTACAGCAATAACATAAGGTTTAACCGTACCAAATGCTCACTATTGCTCTTGATTATACTACTAAAATTACTAACTATGAATTAAATGTATAGACAGAGTGCTTAAAATTTGAGAAATGGATGAGGTAGTTAAATAATTTGAATACCGATCTAAATATTTTTGAAATTTTATTATCAGCACATGCCTTAGGTGCTTGGTTTGTGAAGTATTTTATATTATTAATAGTTATTACTATCTCTATTAAGCAATTTATTCTTATACCACAAAATATTTCTTAGAACGTTGTTATGGAACAAAAAAATTAGAAATCTGAAAGTTATGACAAAAGTGTCAATTTTAATGAAACTCGCTATATACGTAACGTATACGTAATGTTAAAACTAAATAACGTAGACGCATAATCTACATAGATACGTAACTAAAACATTAATACTGTGATTGCGTTTTTAAACAGAAGCCAAAATGATTGTCCGCCGCAGGCCTGCATTACTGACATCTCTGCATGCGACGTCGGGTAAATTTAGTAGCGGCGTGTTTCCATTATGAAGCAAATCTTAAGAAATTTTTTGGTTAACTCAGTTAATATAAAAAAAACAACATGACTTTTTTTTAATATGAAAGAAAAAAGAACACTTAAAAATCAATTCTTTCTTAGTACAATGATACGTTGAATATAGAATTCAACCCATAATACTTAATATTAGTCTTTCTGTACCAAAATTTATTTTTGTATTTCAAATACCAAACTGTTACAGATTTCTGCTACTATAACGAGTGACACAACTTTAGCTGTATAAAAAATTTAAAAAAACTAAATTACTTTATAGTATATATATTTTAAACTATATATTTTTGTCAAGTTGCAATAGGTAGAGACTTATATTTTAATGTGTCAAAAATCAGCAGTGGTAGCCCAGTGGTAAAGCGCTCACTTGGGAAACCGAGTGAAGCGGGTTCAAATCCCGGATCTCGCACCTCTGATATTTTCATGTGCGAATCATTTCCAAAATGATTACCACTTGTCTTAACGGTGAAGGAAAAATCGTGAGGAAACCTGCATGTCTGAGAGAAGCTAGCAAGTTTTCTATAGACATGTGAAGTCCGCCAACCCGCACTTGGCCAGCGTGGTGGACTATGGCCTGATCCTCCTCGTACTGAACGGAGGTTATAAAGGGCTGAATACAATACATACAAAATCATATTTATTAATGACGGTATCTAACAACATAACTATATAATAATTCTGTGGGCGACATCATCTGTATATACCTTCATACATATTATATTTTAGTGTATAGGTAAATATATTATAAAATGTACATTTGCGTGACAATGGAAACCAGCAGCCATGATTGCATTGCCCAAGGCGATTATTTGACTCACTTCCACCAAATTGCCGCGCACGCGCTATTATACCCGAGAATTTATTCTGAAGAGGCTCGTTAGAACATGCGACCAGGTTGTGTGGTAAATGAAAATAGTATAAAAAATAAATTGATGAAAAATTATAATGTGCAAAGTACTGTTTTGTGTAATGGCTGTTTAACAATTATTTGTGTTTTAATATTAATATTATAACATACTGCATAACATATAGATAAAATAAATAATAATTTCTTAGATTTACGCGAATATTTGACATTTTAAATAAAACTAAATTTTTTGGTTTTTTTTTCGAAAATATAGTTTTATTTAAAATAGCTTTTTTGTATTTTACGTACTAGAATACTTCATAAAAATCGATGTACATATATACGTTCGTAACTTCCATTCCATATACTATTTCATAGTTTGTCTAATACAAATATATAAGAATAAGAAAAGCAAAGGTGACATTATGTGCTAGAGTTGATCTTATGTACATTTTTGCAAGCTATGTAAACAAATGACCAAAATGAGAAATGCCTTACAGCCAGTGCACGTGCCTTTGCAAATATCAAAGGATTACAAGTCGTGAAGGCCGCAGGTAAACAGTAATAACAGGATATTATTGCAACTGGATACGCGTATAAATCTGGATACAAAAAACAAAAAAAAATCAAAATACTATTGAAATATATTCTTCAACTATGCTAAGTTAAGCTAAAATACTATAAGTTTCTAATCGTTGTATGTAAATATTTGTAAAATTATAAATGTTAATTTGTAAAATTATAAAATTAAAAATATGTGTTCAGAATTTTTTGTGTCTGTCTGTCTGTTTGGGAACGAATCACGAGAAAACCAATGAACAGATTTTGACGAAATTTGGTATAATGATAGCTGGTTGTCCGGGTCAACATATAGAATACTTTTTACTGCGGGAACATATCTCATCTATGAAAAAACTATACTAAACCTTAAAACGAAACTAAACTAACGAACACGAGCGGAGCGAGGGTGAGTCGCTAGTATGAAATATGAGTCGTTAATACAAAGATTCATACAAACCATTTTTGTGTAACATGTAACAATTTTAACCTACTTTATAACCAACCAGCAATATTAAACTCGTATATCGTAAGCCGTCGGTTGTGAACGCTTATAACAGAAGGTATGAAATTATTTTGTTCTTATAAAGACAGGAATAATACGCAATTTCAATATGTGCTTTCGCTTATAACTCAGAGATGTCTGGAGGGCGTCAGACACAAGTGGTATAGTCATGATCCAAATTACACACCATATCATAAGGAACGCGTTTGCGTTCGATTGTCAGCTACGAGTATATGCCATTGGAAATAAATACTTGAAATAATATGTACGTAACTGACAAGTTGGACGAATAACTGGATAAAATACTATATAATATTAGATTATAGACATATGCTACAGAAATTATGTTATATTATTAGTTAAACGACTAAATTAAATGTTACAGTGTAACTATGATAAGTATAAATAGTAACGATGAAGAATTGGAGGAAGTTGATTGTAATAACGTTATTTTTCCTATCAATTTCAAACTTTATAAATAGATGCAATTACGTAGGATGACAATACAATTATTTTAAACTAAATCTGTCCCACAGGAAACGTACATTTTTTCGAGATAAAAAGTAGCCTTTATGCTATATCAGACTATAATCTATCTATGTGCCATATTTCATCCAGATCTGTTGAGCCATTCTGGCGTGATTGAGTAACAAACATCCAAACATCTAAGCTTTCACATTTATAATATGATGATGGATAGGGAAACTTTTTTATTTTGTTTTGACACTTTTGCTTAGTCAAAATAGGAAAATTGATAAAAAGCCTTTAAAGTAACGCTTATAACAAAAAAGCCACAAACTTACAAAAAAAATATGAAAAACTTACCGTCCAAATGTATAAAGTCATTAATAACAGACGATTAATATCTATTAAAGATAAATAGCTATCATGTAAACAATTTCACGGTACAACACCTTCCCTCCAGTAAAGCACGGTTGAAGCGTGACTCGTCATGCTCGGTATTGCACGCAATTGCCGTATTAAGCTTATTTACACTTGTTTTATAAATTGATTATACGAGTATGATAGGGGAGGGATGAAATATAGAATTGCTAACTCACCTTCTTAATTTTGTTCGTAAAGTCTACTATGTACTAATAAAATGATATTTTTTCTTTTAGTTTAGTTATATAATATAATTAAAACAACTTTAATAAAACCATGTTAATATTTTATAGGAAACTAGAATCCACGACCCTTTATTGATGAAGGAATAGTATTAAACAATCGATATTCTACATATACTTATAATATTTTTTATGAGATCATTTTTATTTATGAATATTATTAAATAATGAAGAATATTAAAGCCATTAACGTTTTAATGTCCTCTTAACACGTGATTAAATCGACGTTTCGTATTAAATCACCATGTGAATATATAAATAATATATATATGTATATAATTATTAATTTTCTAAATGTTCCACATAATTTTATTGCTTAACATAGTAATAAACTAATTGTATATTTTTAGACTCAGACTTTTACTGCAAAGTTTATTTTAATGTTTTATATCAAATAGCATTGCCCGCGGCTCCGTCCGCGTTTAGATGACCAAAAAGCAAATTCTTAGGTTTTCAATATTAGTACACTCTTACAATGCAATTTTTGTATTTATTCTCTGAGAGAGAGAGAGATACATATATTTTTCCGCGGTAAAAAGTATCCTATATGTTGACCGGTATAACCAGCTATCACCATAGCAAATTTCATCAAAATCCCTCCAGCGGATTTTCTGTGATGCGGCAACAGACAGACAGACAGGCAAAAATTCTAAAAACTATAGATTCGGCCTCTGTATCGATAATAATGTATATTTCAATAAGATTTCCAAAAAATATTTAATGTACAGATTCGGCTTGGTTACAATTTTATTATATGTATAGATATGTTTCAAACAGTATGTTAAGTCGTTTTCCTTTTTATACTTACATAAATGTATAGTTAAACTAAATAAATTATAGTAATTTATAACAATATTTATTAAAAATCAAGGAAAAAATTGATCTATATGACGCATACATTTATGTATGTCGAAGATTTACATAGGCCTCGCTTCAATACGAGGAGGATCAGGCCATAGTCCACCACGCTGGCCAAGTGCGGGTTGGCGAACTTCACAAGTCTTACGATAACTTGCTAAGTTCTCTCAGACACGCAATTTCCCCCATGATGTTTTCCTTCGCCATAAGATAAGTTAAGAAGAAGAAATGGTACTCATGTTGGAAAAATTTGCACATTAGATTATCAGTGAGCGAACTAAGACTCGAAGGCGCTTTACTCGGTTTCCCAAGTGACCGCGCTACCATTGGGCTACCACTGCCACTAGGTTACAAGTCCAATAGCGCCCGTAAAATATTTTTATGTGTATAATTTTGCAAAATTTACGTAGGAATGTGGTTTTTTTATTACACTTATCCGGCATTATAAATTAATTTGACGAGTGCGGTATCGCAACAGCAGTACGTCACGGTCTGGTATACCACGTGACTGGGGTAAGTGCTAGACCGTGTAATTGTTTGATTAAATATATTTATCCCTAATTGACCTAGAACACATAAAAATGTACATAATAAACAAATTCTACTCCTAATCATTCACTTTTAAGTTTACTAACTTATAAAATGTACTACATATTTTTAAAAATAATATTTATAAAAGACCTTATGTTACAAAATTTCTTATAAACATAGATATTTTTTTCGTCATAAAAAAATTTAAGTTATAATTTATGACTATACATTGACTTAAGAATAGGTTTTAATAGTAATATATGTTTTCAGATTTGTTATCTATAATACCATAATATTTAAACAAAAGGTATGTCACGGTCTGTGTTACCACGTGGTAGGGTGTGAGCTAGACCGTGTTAATGATTGTGTGGTTCCACCTGTTTGAACAATAACTGGGGGCTAACATTTTTATGCAACTATCTGTCACTGGAAAAGACTTCAACGATGATAAAGTTGGTCATATAAATAATATATTATAATCATTATTTAAAATTATTATTAGTAGTTAGCATAAAAAAAAGAATTTAAGTTATAACTAAAAACGAATCGTTACTTATCTACATAAAACACAATGCTTACTATAAAGATACACAAATAGCTATTAAATATATAATAACCGTAAAGCGGGTGTGACATTGAAAATTTAATCAGTGGCAAAATTTGGCACGTAAAGATGTAACCGTTTGCTGGTTTTTTGGTCTGCGCGTAAGCAGCAGTCAAAGAAAGTGTACCAGTCGTACGTCCCAAGCATTGTATTGCTTCGACGCTTCATTGAGCGTAAAATTGGAATTATTTATTGTTTGTCTCCGAACACCATTCCAGTGATCGAATCGTGAGTTACGTTTTTTGTCTAATTAGCTCATTTTATATTTCAGAAATTCTATACGGTCTGTAATATAATAGTATTTTTGTTGCTATTGATTTATTTACTAGTAGGAGCTTTTTTAAAATGAAATTAAATAAAATGAAAATTCACGTTCGAGCTAGAAATCAAATAGCAATAGCTAGAAGCGTTTAATAAAAAAAATGTAATTGATATGGTGTAAATTATATTGAAGACGTGACCTATTTTTACAAAAATAGGCCACGTTTTGAATATAATGATTTGTATAATTTAAATTTAAATTAAATAAAACTATTTTTACAACCATTTATATGAACTTTTTTAAAACACTCTGAATTAATAGAAGTGGTTTATCATTTAAACGGTCTAAATTCTAAAATTCTTCAAAAAGGCCGGAGTAATCTGCAATCATCGCGTCACAATTTTAATCAAGGGTCCGTCTCTCGCTTTTTTCGCATCGAGATGCCTCTGCGACGTTATAATTGCGCTAAATCACAGGGCGGGGTTTAGAACGCAGATTCGCCCAGTTGCATTTCGGTAGGCTTTTAAGAATGTAGAATATCTAGAATTGGCCTAGTTACTTTAAATATATTTTATTATTGTATGGATGTAGTATAAGTCAAAAAAATATATAAAAATGCTACATTTAGCTATCTTTTTTAGTATCAAAATCAGTTATACGTGGTTAATTAATATATTTTTTAGGAAAGTTTTATCTTTACTAATATTATAAAGAGGAAAGATTTAGTTTTATTTGTATGTTTGTACTGAATTAGCTCCGAAACTACTAAACTGATTTAGATGAAATTTGGTAAGAAGATAGTTTGAGACCCTTGGACATAAGATAGTTTTTATCCCGGAAATCATGCCTTAAGGGGGTGAAAATGGGGATGAAATTTATATGGGAAAGCAATTTAGTTATCGTATTTAAATAAAATTCAACACTGAGAGTAATATTTGATTTCTATCATTATATCTACAAGTTATAAATTAATGATAAATGAGATCTTTTAAAGCTCAACTCCGTATCCCTTAAAATGCTACCTAAATTATACTCGTAGATAAATAAGATATTCTTAATATTATATGTAATCTAATTTTATTTCTAAATTCTAAAATCCATTCTCTTGAACATCATACGTTGAAAATTCAAAATTTTTTGGAAAAAGCTATATCATGAAAAGATTTCTAAATATTTTAATGGCACTTCTTAAGTTTCTTGATTCAGCCGTCTTAAATTCTCTCAGAGCCATAAGCTTTATAATTATTTCATAATTGGTGGGTTGGGACTGCCTCAGTAGCCGATACATCACGGATCCGCATTAAAATTAAAGCTGCGTATACACTATTTACCATAAAATATGTAAATTAAAGAACAAAATATATTACAGGTCTGCTATTGTAATGTTTTTTTTTCAATTTTGTTTAAAAAATGATAAAGGTAACAATTTATTTACATTTACATTACACTGATTTTATCGGCTTTTACATAACTATAGTTTACTATAGCATACTTAGCTATAGCTAACATTTATTAAATTTTATTTTAAAATATTATAAAATAGAATAACATTTTATAAACGGAAAATATATTTTATAAATATAAATAAACCTAAATTTCCCCTATACGTAAGATACATATTAAATACAAATATTTTTGGATTTTTTTGCGTATTTATTTTGATTTTTGATTTTCTACGTTTTGAATGCTTTACACCAATCATATTCACAGAAGAGACTAAGATTATGGATATCTCAAGGTAGGTAAAATAGTTTTAACATTAACTAACCCAAAAATTATACATGATTCTAAAGAAATAGAAAAAATGGCATCAACCTCATTTGGGTACCTTAAAATATTTATTTATTACTTTTATTTAAAATGTAAAATATTCGCATAAATCTAAGAACGTATTACGAAATATACATAATTGTCCATTTAAATTAATAAAGTTATAATCAGAAGAAAACAACTGTATTTATAAGCAGTCTTAAGAATCAAAACCTATTACTAATATTTATAGTTTAAAAACACCTTTAAAAACTTATTGATGCTCTTGCTGTAGGCAATGCTTAGACGATTTCGTAAACTAGCTTTCATTATATGCGTGTTTTTAATTTTGTTTGAAAATTAATAATAATATAACTTCGTTATAAGCGTTAGAAAATAATATGATTTTAAAGTTCTTAATTATTTGGGATTATTCTAAGTGTAGTTTTTAAAAAATAACTTACATTCGAATGATAGTGATATAATAAAGAATAATATTATTGAAATAAAATACAGGTATAGAAAACTAGAATTATGTATAAAATATATAGATATGATAGTTTAATAAAATTGTATTTTGCTGCAAGTTTTTACACCAATACATTTAAAACAATAATCTTAAATATTTTATTTCGTTCATTTTACAATATATAGGGATAATGTCTTCAAAGTTAAAAGTTATTCAAAGAAATCAATATTTTTAACAACAGTGATTATAATTAACATTGCTAAATTCTAATAGACAAATATTTAGTTATTCTATTTAAATACCACACTGATTTAAACACAAAATTTGATACTGACTTCTCAAAGCTAACGTCTATTTATAGTCCAATTAATCCAATTTCAAAATAAAGCAACAACAAGCAAACCACAAGTCCGTGGAATTTAATTAAGAATTTTATTGCACGGCGAGTAAATACAAAAACATGTTCTGATCTCGTTGGGACAAGATATAAAAAGGCTTAATTTATCCACCACGTCTGATCAATTATGCTATGCGACACGAGTGTATTATCCACTTCCACATGCATTACTGGTTCCAGACGTGCGGTGTTACGAAAATTATTAAATAGTAATTAGTAGATCGTGAACTTATCGATGTTCCCGTTACGTTGGACGAGGCATTGACTGACATATAAATCAACATTAAACTCGTTGATAGGTTCATTCAGTTACATCAACATTTAAAACACTATGAGACATAGCAAAGTAAATTTAGATGACAAATTCATGTTAATTTGCTTAATACAGTTTTTACATTTAAAATTACTTTATTATCTGAATTCACCAACGTGAACCAATATATAAAAATGTGGTCCTATAATGGAACCCTGTAGCAGACCTTTTCCATCATCCAAGAATTAATCACCGACAATCAATTTCAATTCATATCGGTTCGGTTATAATTAAGAGAGTACATAAAGATTATCTATCGAATTAAACCACGCACCACTTACCTATGTTTTAGAGGAGATAAATGAGTATTGCTTAGTACTGAACGTATTAGCATTCCGGACTGTACCGTTACCTGATACAGATTCTTTGTCGGACTTATTAATAAGCAAATCTACAAAACTTGTCCATACACATGTTGGTACATTAAAATATATCTCGAGGCAGTGTGATGTTATTTAATTTCTAAAATTATACGTCGCACTTATTGAATGCATAAATAATGATGTCACGATGGTACCAACACGCTGTTACGATGGAAAGCAAAAATTGCGAACAATAATGTGTAGAATTAAATCGTTTTGTTCCATTTTAACTATAATTTTCGGCTTTTGTTATGTCACTGACATACTTGTGTGACTTTATGATACTATGCAGATATTATAAGCAAAAGAAAAGGTTTCTGTATTTAGCTTTCTTTTGCTTCTTACTTTATCTCGTGCATAGTTTGATAATAATCAGTATTAATATTTATCATTTGTCAATCGTTGAAGAATACAAATTATAAAAATTGTATTGAAATGATAAAAATTGTTCTATTATAAATCCATAATATTATGTCATTTCCTTATAGGTATATATTCTTAGATTTACATTATTCAACGGTTGTGGAATGACATCTTGTCTAAGAAATTAACATAAAATAAAATAATTAAGCAATAAAAAATATAAAAAAATATAAAGCAATAAAAAATATAAAAAAATAATAAACTTTAAAGAAATTTATATTTGAGCAACTGCACTTTTTCCTGCTTTTTAATAAATATCTCTCTATCTCATTTAGGTTGACTGGAAGATACGATTAATATACAAATATATAAAATATAGACAAATATATAAAATAGCAAAAACAAATCTGTCAGTATTTTGACAAATAATGAAAAATAAGAAATCAAATCAACGACCTTTAAGGGCTCCCTCTAGCAAATGGCGACACCCAATCATAAAACCACTATGAGTATAACTTTATCAAAATCGTAAAAGTCGGTAAAATTCAAATAGTATTTTTATTAAAAAAAAGAATCGTTTAAAATAAACAAGTTGACGAAAATGAAGCTATAAATTGTCGAAAGCGGTGCTTTTAGACTCAGATTTAACAAATTAACAACCGATTAGACTACCGATTCGGATTAGAAATGCTCCCGTAACGTTAATGGAAGTCAACAAATAACATTGATAGGAGGACACTACTACACTGTCTACTGTCGCCTAGAAAATTGTTATAGAATTTGGATTATTAGGTATTTTATTTTCATATATTATAATTCCTATCATGTTTCGTTTAAAACTATGAAAGTCATGCAAAAAACGCGCGTGTGTGTACTTATGTACGTACGCACGTAAGAAGTTATATTTTTTTGGCGTAACAGAATAAAAATAGCTTAAGATTTCACCTTTTATGTCACAACTCTCTGTTTGTAAAAAGAATGCAGCTAACTTTATCAAGTCGCTTTTTGGCTGTCGGTGTGCGCATGCATCGTAAAAATGTTACTTTCATTTGTTTTTTGGTGCCAAAAGTAGTACAACTTCAAAACATATCAAGACCAAGAATGTGATACGAATAAAATAATATTATTTATGTTCCTAATACAAATATCTAACTCGATTTTAAAAGTTTATAGTTATTTGTAAAAACTCAATCAATTTAACTTAATGGAGTGATAAATTTAAAATTTCAGACCCGTTTTTATGGTTTCGTCAAACTTTTGTAAAACTAATTAGTTAAAGGAAATTGTGAATATAAAAACTAAAAAGTATACTTGTTATAAAATAGACAATCATAAATATAGCAAGATTTTAATCATCAAGATTCAAGATTTTAAATCTTTTTGTTTAATTTTAGTACTTTCTTTAGACTTAACTACCTTTTACATGTGACTTTACTCTTACACGATAATATGAGCTTCACTTACAACTTTCTTCTTCTGTGTAACCAAGTCTTAAAGTACATTTTCTACATTTAAACGTCGAATGTCAATTTTAAAAAGCATTATGTACACATTAACCACCTTGGTTGGTCCTTTGATGTATAGTATGTTAAATACAAATAAAAATTCAAATATAGTATGGAAAATAGCACCATTAAATGAGATATGCAATTGCTGAAGACATCGCGTAAGATACAAAAATATATATGTACAATTCAGTCTCTCCTTTCTTTTTTGAGGTTAATTAAAATATTTATAATATGTATGTATTTAAAGTTATATATGTGTAGTGTATCAACTATCTGGTATCCATAACACAAGCCTCGTAGCATACCGTGGAACTAGATGGTGTTGTGTGTTAACGTCCCAACGTATTTATTTATTATTTATTTATTTATTCTGGTTACGATAGTACCTACTTAATAGAATAAGCGGCCGAACGCAATAAAACTCACATATAGGTACTAAATGTGACAAAATAAACTCTAAATTGGAGCCCAAAATGATAAGTTGCTGTAAATATTTTGATAACATCATTATCTTTTAAAGAAGTCAATTATTTGCTACTTAACATTTTTCTGATAGTTCTTAAACGAATTTAATGCCGTTTATTAAAAAATATCTATTATATTGTGTATTGCATTAAGTAAATTTTAGCTTGTATAAATTTTTAAATGTCTTCCATGAAACGTGTAGTATCTAGAAGTAAAGATAAATATAAATAAAAAATGAGCGACCTAGCGTACCCAGATGATATACGTTATACATATAAAGATATGAGCTTAAAATTTATTATTACCAAAAACATTTTTTGCAGCTTATCGATTACAAAGAAACAAACATTTTTAAATCAATACTTTGAATGAAAATTTATTGCAACGATGACATATTATTTTATTTAACCAGTAAGCTTTTTTATATTATTCTTATTTCTTAGCTTTTTAAAATGTATAAATACCTACTACTACTGAAAATACAATGCATTTTAAGAAATAACATTAAATATTTTTTTAAGTCTAATAAGTTCATATATATATATATATATATATATATATGTGTATATATATATATATCATTATCTTAATCCTAGGTTTAAAGTGGTGATAAAATATAATATACCTATACCTAACTGTCTTTTAGATTTATAGAAATGAAATTTATTTCTGAATAAATACATATAAAAACATAATTTTTAATTGATCATAAAACTATATAACTAACATAATTTTCTTTTATGAATCTATAATTTTATTTTAGTAGTACAAAGTCAAAAGGAAGCTTAACCAAAGAGAAGTTGCAGAACTTGATAATAAATCCAAAAACGTGAGAAACTTAGAAAGCCCGACAATTTGGTGACATTAAGTGTTAAAATGTGATGGAAATGAACTAATGGATCATTAAGTAAATATATTATTACAAGCTGTTTAGGAAATACGACTTCCCTTTAAAACTGTACCTTGTAACAAAGCAAGGTAATTATAGCAAGTCATTTTAATATATAGCTATGCTATTACTTTATAGTTAATACGTTTTTGCCCCTGACTTCACTCGCCTGCTAGATACGTGATAGATGAATCCAGTTAAAAGTTCTTATTTATTTCCATATACTATCATCGCCCGTGGCTCCGCCCGTAGTCTGATGACCAAAAACCAAATTCTTAGATTTTATATACATATTAGTATACTCTTACATTGCAGTTTTTGTATTTTTTCTCAGAAATGAGATATTTTCCCGCTGCAAAAAGTATCCTATATGTTGACCGGAATCACCAGTTATCACCATACCAAATTTTATCAAAATCTCCCCAGTGATATTTCTGTGATGCGGTAATAGATAGAAAGACAGACAAAAATTCTAAAAACTATAGATTCGGCTTCTGTATCGATAATAATGTTTATTTCAATAAGATTTTCAAAAAAATATTTAAAGTACAGATTCGACTTAGTTACAATTTTATTATATGTATAGATAATATGATGATTTTCTAACATATTTTTATCGCCTTAAAATAATTAATAACCATAAATGATGAATATTCTATTAAAATGGTTTTTTTATACTCGTTATTGGTCGTTGTGAGCTGATACGTTATCACTTGAATTCTTCATAATATCATTATGCATTATTACAAAGAAAAACACATATATATATATATATATATATATATATATATATTATTAAGAAAAACATATAAAATTGTACAGTATCATTGAATATATGTATTTATATTTTATTTTATCGTATCATGCGAGCGAAACTGCGAGCGACAACTATACTAATCTTATACAGATCAATCATAAAGACCCAGCGAAATAAAATCACATAAATCTTACATTTATTGACAGGAAATATAAAAAATGCTTTATGAATACCATTTATGATGAGGTATTGATATTTCTAACCGCTTAGCCTACTGTTATTTTTCCCTGCGACGACTCTACAAGATCAAAAATATTAACATAGTTATGCCAAATTTATGCAATGATAACAAGAAAGTCCTATACAAAATGCAAGGAAAGCAATACAATTTCCATACATATTGACTGTGCAATTTAGTTAAAAAACCGCCCATCTTACACTTTGTCTTGTGGGTTCGTTTAAGCCAGACTCGCTGAACTGGTTTCGATACATTTGCAAGTTATAGGTTGTTTATGAATAAGTATGACGGTCGAAGAGCCTGTACTAGAAATGTTTATAAAACATGTTACTAATTAGCGTCACGTGGGAAGGTGATATCGTAAATGTTATTTGCTAAAAATATAACACCTAAAAGCGTAGATATTGAGGCACTTCTCTATACAGATAAATAAAATTGATGTGTCTGTTTGTAACGTCAAAAATATGATTTTTACTAAATGCATATGAAATTATACAAGGTAGTTATAAGAAAAACACAATTTTTCAATTTTTTTTCTGTCTGTCTGTGTTTATTCCAGCTAGTCTCCAAAACGGCTGGACTGATTTTGGCGAGAATTTCACGGGCAGATAGCCGATGTTATAAGGAGTAATAATAATATATTAAAGTTCAAGTTGAAATTAATTTTAGTATATATTCGAAATCATAGTAAATTATCTAAATATAGTATATGTAATTAAAGAGAGCAGTATAGAAAATTAAAAGTGTTTATTTATACTTGTTAAAACTACAACTACTTAAATGATTACGAAAATCCTTATTAAAATGATGTTCTCCTAGCCGATCCCGGCCACGACGGCCAATCTTATTGAGATTAGCCAACTGCGCAGGAGATATAGTGCTCAAGTGTACGCGCAGACACAAGTGCACTCTCTATTCCTATCACTCTCATACTCCGGTGGGACGACCACTCGACACGACCAGTGAGAGTTAAGGCGCAGGACCGACGGCTTTACGTGCTCTCCGAGGCACGGTGGTGAAACACCGCCAACTTCCCAACTCCGGGCTATTACTGAGACTTACTATACAGAAAGACTCAATAACTAAACTTGGCCCGACCCGGGACTCGAACCCAGGACCTCCGGGTGTGCAGCCGTACATGCTAGCCACTACACCACCGAGGCAGTTAAAATAATATATAATTGAAAACACCTTGCTTTGTCCACTTAAACATTTTTTCCATATACCCAAATCTGTAAGAATAAAGGAGTTACAATGTTCGAGCCTTTAAAGGAAAGAGCCTATTTTCACAGGCAAGAAGAAAGGTGGTGCTAAAACCTATATAAGGACGTACATTTTAATACAACCACTGATTCTACATACGTTGGTTTTTAAATTGCCATATGTTTATTTATCAGTTTTTATTGAACAATGTGATTTTCAGCAAATGAATTGAATTCTTATGGAAATTAACAAATAGTATGTAATTCTTCGTTGCGTCAAAAACAAGTATCCATATAAAGGCTTTTAAGTAAATTATATATATTTTTTAATAGAATTCTCAAATCCTGCATATAGAATACTTATAAAATTAAACTTAATAAATAAAAAAAATAAATATATACAATATACATATATACTATATAGAGTTAGATGAGAAATAAATTAGTTTAGGCAATATAAGGATTAAAAGTTTTAACAAAATATGAAGCAAAATATTTTTGACCCAATGCAAAGAAGCCCGCCTCCATCAAATCAGCCTAATGGTATTGAATTTTATTATCCTTTAGTTTTCTTATATACTTACCTATACTTATTTACTACGTCTACCATTAACGACATTTCAAAGAAGGTTTAATTAGACTTCCAAGTTTTGATTGCATAGAAAATGCCGAGTTCTTTTAATGTCAAAAATATATCACTTCAACGCGTTACGACGTTGTTCTATAACACAAAGACAAACAGACTAACCAAAAAATACAAATTCGCACTTATAATCAGACTACTATTATAGATTGGACTATTGTTATATATAAATTTGTATGTGTGTGTGTGTGTTTGTTACCTAAATACACTGAAAATGCTATACGTAGTGTAGTCTTAACAATATTCTAGCCCCAAGCAAAGAAAGGGCAAGTCGCTAGTATTATATAAGTAAATTGATCATTTCTACTTTGCTTGTATTTAATTAGAGATCTATCGCGCTTTGCCAAGTGATTCACGTCACCGGTAGTGAACGCAGGTTCGATTACCGACCTATATTTACGAGTAGGCGCGTCACGAATAGACGCCAGTGGAACTTACTACTTCTCGACTGCTATTTTATTATGCCAGTTCTTAGCTAATTTCTTGTAATCTTTAAGTATATTCTGTGTTTGGCCATTTTACTATGTAATTTACTATATTAATGATTATCATATTTTATTTTATAACTATAAAGTGCTTCATAATTCCCATGTAAAAATGGGTGAGTTAAGCTAGAGAAATATGTTGGTTTGTATGTCACAACATCTTTTTAACTGTGTACTTTAAGGATGGTCCAATATAAATAACAAGCAATGTCGCAAATAAGGGTAAAGTATTACCTTTCAATTGATTTTAAAGCCAGCGTTCCTTTTTCTCTTCTCTTCATTTATTAGACGACTAGCATTGCCCGCGGCTCCGCCCGCGTTCAAATGACTCAAAAAAAGATATTTTCTCGCGGTAAAAAGTATCCTATATGTTGACCCGGATAACCAGCTATCACATACCAAATTTCATCAAAATCTCTCCAGTGGTTTTTCTGTGATGCGGTATCAGACAAACAGATAGACAGACAAACAGACAAAAATTCTAAAAACTATAGATTCGGCCTCTGTATCGATAATAATATTTATTTCAATAAGACTTTCCAAAAAAATATTTAATGTACAGATTCGGCTTAGTTACAATTTTATTATATGTAGAGACGTGTGAAACAATTATATTGTATTAAACTATCAGTTTGCCGTTTTACTACATTTATTACTCTCCCCGTTAGTCCATACACTAATAAGCCGTATAAAATATTCAATTTTGTATGCAATCAACATACATACGTATAATTTTTTTTCATATTATTAATCATAATCCTAATAAAAAGAAAAATCTAGCATTATGTAATATATTTCTAGATAACCTAGACCGTGATCTATAATAATCAACTCATCCCACAAGATCTCATATTCAAATGTTACCGCAAACACGTATCTAAGGATTCATATTTCACAATAATACTTGACATTCAATATTTCTTAACCTTATCGTAATTCTTTACGGTTTTAAAGTTTATATTTATACTAGAAGAACTCGCTTCAAAAAATTAAAACTACAAAAAATCTCTATAAAGGTAGTTTCATACAAACTTTCATCCCCTATTTTACCCCCTTATAGGATGAATTTCAAAAAATGCTAAAACACTTATTTATTGATTTAATTGCAAGTTTCAAGTAATTCGGATCATAAATATTTTTTTGAATAGTATTATAACGTGTTTTCCTGTGAGAAGGAGATGATCTCTCGCGATAAAAAGTAGCCTATGTCACTCTCCAACACTCCAAATATCTCCACACAAAAAATCTCGCCAATCCGTCACTAGTTTCGACGTGAAAGAAGGATAAACAAACAAACACACTTTCCTATTTATAATATTAGTATAGATATAGCTTATGTTTTCTGTCAATAATTTTATATACCGCTTGATTTTTCTAGTTATTAGGCAAATAAAAACGAATTCGGAGAACGTATTTTAATATTTCCCATATTTTATATAAAAATCTCTAATATCTTCATGTATTATGTGATATTAGCTTGAATATTATTATATTTTAGCTAGTTTTAGTTATGTATGCTTAAAATAAGGTAGTATTGTCCATTTGTACAACTTATAATCATAAAAATATTTTCCCTGTCAGTGCTTTGTAGGTACAAATGTCATAGATATACTCGTACATATTAGTGAATATGATATCTTCAAGACAAGTTATATTATAAATGTTATATGTATGTATATTATTACTAATAATATATTAGTTATGATAATTTATTAGTTAGAAAATTACAAGTAAATGACTAATAATAATGATTAGAACATATATCCTAAATATTATGTCCCATGCGAAATCTTTTAACGGACGGACGGATCAATCAAGTTACTTCCGCTCAGTGTACAAGTTTATTGTCAATGAATTAAATAGTGGTTTTTTGATGACATGTTGGATAATTATTTTGATTTAGTCATTTTACAATGTGGTAATTACCAATCACGATGCAAATTTGATGTTGCTTTGGTAAAGCCCTTTCGATATTAATTAAAAAAAAACTAAATAAATAAAGCCATTTAAATGCTTAATATTTAGAATGAGATTAATAAAATTGTTTGCTAAATCTGTTACTGTACCACTACAAGGTTAAGCGATAAGCGGTCTAATAGGTATATACATTTATTATATACATAACTATATCCCGTCAGACTACCCTATAAATTTCAATTAATCGCTCACAACTGAAAATTCTGCCTAATTGTTTATTGATATATGTTTATTTTGCCGCCTGTATTTTGCGAATATATCATAAAAATCAATTCTATATAGATAC
Organism: Brenthis daphne; assembly: GCA_947093115.1. Lineage (NCBI taxonomy): Eukaryota > Metazoa > Arthropoda > Insecta > Lepidoptera > Nymphalidae > Brenthis > Brenthis daphne. Next base: position 3,444,007 of record OX352471.1, read on the forward strand.
TTTATTATTTTAGTAAGGACTTAATTATTCATCAGCGCGATTCGGTTGATCTTTAACGACTTTTAGCTGATTGGCATCAAATAATTTACATATATTACAAATTTGTCTTAAATCTTGGATAAATTAGAGTAAAATGTTCGTAAAATCTATACACATCAAAGATTATGTTAATTAAACATCTATGTTATAATATGAAATTGCGATTTAATTAACTCATTTCGTTAGATTTTGTATCAAAGCTGTTACTGCCGATTCTAACCGATAATAGATTTTTTCGTGATATAATTACTAAAAATGCTATATACGTTTTGGTACATCGGAGATAGTAGGTTCGAATCTCGGTTGAAGGAAATATTTTTTAATAATAAAACAAATATTAGTGATTGAATTTATGCTCGAGTATAGTCGATCTCCGAATTTTAGTAACTTACTACGTTGAACCTATATTGTTTTACTATATAGAATATAGGTAAAGGAAAAAAAAAACATAATAAATATTTTTAGTGCTATGATAACCCACCTAACAACAATAATGCAGTAGTATACCATAATCAATCAAATTTTTCATTTTACGAGCACATATGGAGGATATAAAATTTCTATATTGAAAACTAACTAATTAGTATCCAAATATATCTAGATTTATTTCTTATCTCAAAGCACTCCCGAAAACATATTAATTATCTCACTATCACTACGTCACCTTAATTAGCGACATTTAAATTCGCCGCATTTGATTACTGAAATCCGTTCCCAGGCTTTCTTGGTCGATCACTCAAAAGTATAAAATCGAGTTTGATTTATAAGTTTGACTTGGCTTGAATCCCGCTAGGTGGCTAATGTATTTGACCTTCCATATTAGGGTGTTACCGTTTGAACTATGCTTTTAATATCCAACAACAAATCACTATAGTTTTTTCCCATTACCCATCGAGCAGCAGTCACGACAAATTTTATAACCATTAGCTATCCATCAACTAAACATCACATATTTGGGTGTTCCACAACCATTACTTGCTGTGAATAAAATTATAATATTAATATACGTTGAAAGAAAGCGTTAGTGGGCAAACATTTAGAAAGAATTGTATCAATGATTGATGCAGGCACAAATCTCTCTAATATATAGATGTACGTGCGTCAAACATCAAATCGTTACATTATAAACACCCATGCCACAATTAGCTGTCTACATTTGAATAAATTTGCGTCAATTTACAATAGCATAGCTATAAATCTAAATATTTTCTTTTAAATCAGTTTTTTGTTTTATGGTGGAAAAGTAGATGCTAAATAAATTACTTCTAACGATATAGGAGGATAATGATTGAAGTCGATCGTGAGATCTTGTTTACGTAATTTAATTTTTATAGTCATTATATGTGGATAAAGTTTTAATGGTCCAGCTAAGTTTATTGAGAAATTTATTGGTGTCATTTAAACCTCAAGTTACTTGCTCTGGTTAAAAATAATGGCAATTATTGTAACAGGTAATGATACAACTAAATTATTTGGAGCAAATAAGGTTCTTATGTTTTTAGTTAAATACTTAATAGTGATTCGAGATTTTGAGATAGAATATTTCGCCATTAATTCACATAATTTCGTATCCAGCTCGTATTCATATGAAAACATTTAGAAACTAACAGAGATACTGTAATAGGTGCATATATAATATGATGATGATGATGTTCTCCTGACCGATACCGGCCACGGCGGCCAATCTCATTGAGACTAGCCAACTGCGCAGAAGATATTATAGTGCACAAGTGTACGCGCAGACACAATTGCACTCTCTCTATTCCTGTCACTCTCATACTCCGATGGGACGACTGCTCGACATGACCAGTGAGAGTTAAGGCGTCGGACCGACGGCTTTACGTGCTCTCCGAGGCACGGGGGTGAAACACCGCCAACTTCCCAACTAGGAGCTGTTACTGAGACTTACTATACAGAAAGACTCAATAACTAAACTTGGCCCGACCCGGGACTTGAACCCAGGACCTCCGCAGTGCAGCCGTACATGCTAGCCACTACACCACCGAGGCAATTATATAATATAATATACTAAGGAAAGGCGTTTCGACCAAAAGTAGTATTTTTCTACAGTTAAGCAAATACACTGACATTACAAAAAATACTTAATCTACACGGATTAATAAAATTGAAGTGTCTGCTTGTTCTGGCTAATCTTTGAAACAGCTGGACTGATTTTGATGAAACTTTCACTGGCAGATAGCTGATACTATAAGGAGTAACTTAGGCTACTTTTATTTTAGAAAAAGAATAAGGGTTCTACTAAAAAAAAACAAAAATACCTAGGGACGCACCCGAGCGAATCGAGGATAATTCGCTAGTTATAATATATACAAAACAAATTTACACTTAATTAAGCTATAAAATATACCGATTTCAATACAACTAAATATTGAGAAAGAAATTCAAATTATCTTTTAGTAGCTATACGGGACCCCTCTTGAGATAAAGCCTACTCATTAAAAAAGAATCACAAAACGGTTCACAACAAGCTCATTTCATATTAACATGGAATAATTACCATAAAACACAAGCAGTCATAAATATGCCCTGCCAAAAATATTTAATGCAGTTAAGACTTCCGCTTTCAAACGTGAGAGTATTTTTAAGTAATTTTTCTCAGCTTTGGTCATTTTCGTAATGCTAACACGCAAAACGGACATCCTGCACTATTGAATTAACATAATTATGTATAATTTAGATCTGGTTTTGTATATCGATTGGATGAACAATATCGGAATGTCTATAGCATTTAGGTTAACGATGAGAATAGAAAGATATTAAGTGGCGCCAATATAAATTAACTTATTTTGATTTCCTATAATAAATTCAACTTAAAATAAAAAAATGTAAACTTAATAAAATTTTTCATTACAAATTTAAAACTTATAATGCAATCCTTAACAAGAACCTTGTACAGTGTACAGTCTGTATACAAACTAAATGCAGCCTTGAAATTACTTAATATAACTCAAAGTATTTCTTACACAACTAACTTGCTCTAAATATTGTCATCGTGCAATCAAAAAAACGATGAAACAGTTCATATACAGATGGCTGATTGAGAAATTATCAAATCCTAATTTGATTCCCACATAGGGTCGACTAGAACTGAGTATCAGTTACGCGATATCCAGTACTGCCATGATCGTAACACAAGCGTTATGGTTGACTTACTGACTTTTCTATTCCCATGATATTGATATAGTATTTAATATCTAAAATGTAATATAATATAACCATATTATTTATTTTATTTATTCTAAGTTATATTTGTTTCTTAATGAACATTTTTTAACAACATTTGTATATATTAGAAGGCCTTTTGCAATTTTTTATACGAATTATAGAAGATTTTTAAAACGCAAAAAATGAACTTTCACAGCTGTAAATTATATCACATTAGGGTACCTTTTGAAACCACATGTCAATTCATTTCATTGATAGTTATTGTCTGGCAGGTATATTTTTTTCAAATTTGCACCGGTCTCACAGTAGTTTTTATGGTTTTTACATAATTTCTTTAATGATGCGTTCTATTGAGGTCTTCCTTGTGTCTCAACTGTTATCGTTTTTTTTCATTTTAGTTTACAATCATTGAACTTGACTCTCGCTTTACATTAAATTGCTAAGTTTGAAAGCTCAGATAATCAGCTAATATTTAAAATTATCAATACATGAAATGAGACTTAACAAAACTTATAAGTTGAATAATAAATAATATTAATTAATATACAAGTCCACAAAATTCTATTAGAAATATTGTTTGACTTTTCAAAATACGTTTCTTATTCTTAATATTACACAGAAAGATAACTAAAAAAAAACTTGTCAACTCGATATTACGGTATTTTATTATATGTAAAAACTTTATAGAATCAATCTTACTTCTTAGAAAAAATTACTTCTTAAAATTATAAATACTCGTATTATCAATAAAATAGAACAATAATACGAATATATAATTCAATTTAAGAACGAAGCAATCTATACTAGGTCTCTTTATAATGAATCAATCGCAATTGTATGCCAATAAGTTACGTTTAAACCAAACACTTTCTAACTGAAACAAGATCAAGATTAGCCTTTTAAGTCATGACTAAGTCAGCTAGGTTAAGCAGTGTACAGACTAAAATATACTATCTATTAATATTAATTTAATATTAATTATTTACCCAGCTATTAAAATAGCTTAGTACAGCTGGCTGTTTTATGATAATTTTGTTTAGTTTTATATAAGACTAGCATTGCCCGCGGCTCCGCCCACCTTCAGATGACCAAAAACCAAATTCTTAAGTTTTACATATTAGTATACTCTTATATTGCAGTTTTTGTATTTTTTCTTAGAAATTAGATATTTTGCCGCGGTAAAAAGTAACCTATATGTTGACCCGGATAACCAGCTATCACTATACCAAACTTCATCAAAATTCCTCTAGTGCTTTTCTGTGATGCGGTAACAGACAGACAGACAGACAGATAGACAGACAGACAGACAGACAGACAGACAAAAATTCTAAAAACTATAGATTCGGCCTCTGTATCGATAATAATGTTTATTTCAATAAGATTTTCCAAAAAATATTTAATGTACAGATTCGGCTTAATTACAATTTTATTATATATAGAAGTTGATATTGTTGAGTGTTAAAAATGAAATCTGTGATTTAGACTAGTACATTAAAAAAGTTTTATTGAATGCCTGCAGCTGTTGCAGTATTGATTTTATGATCTATTCAGAAAAGTAATCCAATTTCCCTTAAACATATAAACTAAAATAACATATAATTAGCTATATAAAGTGACCTTATTATAACCAAAAAAGTTATTCCAAGACTCACAACAACCAAACCCATAACTTCTAGTCATAAAACGTCATAACTGCAAAAAAACAATTTTCATTGAATTTAACGCATATTCACACGATATTACAAATTTTCTTCGAAACGTCACTATCCTCACGCCTATCTGCGCCGAGTATTACAAATCACTGGTTCTACCAATTGGTTCCGTGTAAATAATTATATTTTATTGCAATGGTTCTCCGATAACAGTAGAACATAATTCCACGTAACTAACTGCACTGGACCCCGCAGCTTGTGATACATCTGTCTAAGTAAATTTCAATGTAAAATATCTATTTGTTCTATTCGTAGTTTTTGTTAACTGATTTGTTATATTTTTAGAAATATTTCATGTCTTTGTATCTTTATTTTGGACGTACTAATCTCTAAAGTGCTTGTTAAATTTGATTTTTTTTATTTTATATATTACTAGCACAACCCGCGGCTTCGCTCGCGCTAAAACTTCAAAAAACTCTGAAAAGTTAGGTTTCATACAAACTTTCATGCCCTATTTTACCCCCCTTCCGGGACGAATTTCGAAGAATACTAAAACATGTTTTATTGAATTGTACTGAACATTAATACCACGTTTTAAGTAATTCTAATCATACATATTTTTTGGGTTGTATTATAACGTGTTTTCCCGTGGGAATGAGATCTCCCGCAGTAAAAAATAGCCTATGTCACTCTCCAGCCCTTCAACTATTACCACACAAAAAATCACGCCAATCCGTAATTCCATTTCCATGTGAAATAAGGACAAACAAACAAAAAAAACACACTTTTACATTTATAATATTAGTATGGAATAAAGGCAATTAACACTAAGCGATTTTAAAATGGAAGAAATTAAACACAAAATTCTTCATAAAAATAAATATATGAACCTTATTTCTTCTTTCCTGTAATTTATCTGTGTTTAAAAAATAATAATTTAAAATTAACTTTATGCATCTGTATTTAAATTTTCATTGGCCTAATAAAAACTATTGATATGTAAGATAAAGAAAATTATACGTTTAATTTAAACTTCAAAGTATAGGTATAAATTATCATAAGCTTATCATAATTATCAACATATTGTATATATTTTAAGACAAGCTTCATATTATCGGTTGATTTCCATACAAATATGAAATGGGAGATAAAAGCAAGTCGTTTTCATTATCTATGCAATACCTATAGCGGATATATGTATGTAGGTACATTATTTTCATAATAAGGCCTATTTATAACGTTTAAGATCTTTAACTTATTACTATAGATTAAAATACAATGTATATATATATATATATATATATATATATATATATATATATATATATATATATATAATTATATTTGTAAGGTTTATATATGTAACAGTTTTTTTTTGATGTATCTTCTGGCACTTAATGGACCTACTTAACACTGTCTTTCACATTCATGGGTTGACTTGAAGAAATCTCTTTTAGGGATAAGTCCACCTTTGCTTTGGTCCGTTAATATGCAATTTCAATATTTTGTTTCATAAGTGCAATAAAGACTATACTACTATAGTTATGAAAACATATTAAAACCCTACAATATCATACTGATATAAATATTTAGATATAACTGACAAAAACAATATGAAAATTATAACAATAAGTTAGGAGTTAAATCGCACACAAAAAAGCCAAATAGTTGAAAATGAAAACTATGTACAAAAGACTTATACATATTTTTTGCATACCTTAATACACATGTACATAATTTATCTATTTTAAAATTATACAAATAACATAGGTATTATTTTAATATTATTAAATATACTAGTTTATAAAGCACTAGGTCTTAAAATTTCTAGGTCAGAAGCTTAATCTATAAAAAAGGTAGAAGGAAAAAGGTGATGTAACTTATATAATAAAGGTATAAGTGTCTCATTTAAATATTGAATTGAGAATGTTCATCAAGAACAGGGTGGGTTTAGGATAAATGATACTCTATGGTTGCTTTCGAATAGAAATTCGATAAATCGTATTGAATTGGATTCGAAATATGTGATTCGCATATATATAATTTTAGAATTGTATTCGTTAATATATTATAGAATGCTATCTTGTCTAAGACCCATAGCTAGACAAATAAAAGACATTTTTCTTAACTAGTTGCTGTCGATTTTTTTTTAAATATGTTGGGACATTAACACACAGTACCGTCTAGTACCATGGTAAGCTACGAGGCCTGTATTATGGATACCAGATAGTTGATACACTACACATATTATATAACTTTAAATACATACATATTATAAATAAATTGTTTTATCCGCATACGCATTTACTCTGCAACCACGCCGATGACCTCTAATTCAGTTTTGTATATGTTAATATAACAGTGCTCCCACGGTAAAGGAAAATATTCAGGAAGCGAGCATTTCTGAGAGAATCTAACTAGTTCTCGAAAGACGTTTGACGTTCGCCAAAACACTTATTGCGTAGGACTATACTCCCTCTCGCATTGAGTAAATGTTTGTACCCAGCAGTGGGACGTTAGAAGGGTAAAATAATTAAACAACATAAAAAAATCATTAAAATCCTCAAATGAACAAAAAATCTAAAAATATTTCATATCCCAAATATCACTGTAATACATTTTTGTATCTATACGTAATAATAATAATCTACATCTATACTAATATTATAAAGGGGTAAAGTTTGCGAGTTTATGAATTGTGAGTTTGTGACGTTGTAGGCGGTAATCTCTGGAGCTACGCTACCGATTTAGATAAAATTTAGTAAAAAGATAGTTTGAGACCCTGGGAAGGACATAGGATACTTTTTATCCCGGAAATCATTCCTTAAGGGGGTGAAAATGGGGATGAAATTTTGTATAGGGTATCAACTTAGGGACGAACCCGAACGAAGCGAGGGTGAGTAGCTAGTACATTGAATATATCAGGATCTTTAGAAGGACGATAAAGTAAAAAATAATTGTACTAAATAGTGTTTTTATTGTTAGCCTCTTTCATATCAGCTTTGAAAAAGCCTTATAAAAGCTATTACCATCAATTAATTAAATTGATTAAGCGTTTCCGTTTAGTTATGAACGGGTTCATTTCGTTAACTTTATTTTACGTGATGAGAAATGTGTAGATAATAGGACATATTTAATATCTTTTTACTAATAATTTGCTTTTTATGATTATTTTTCTATTCTAATATTATAAAGAGGAGAAATTTGTGTGTTTGTTTGTTTGCTTGTATCGAATAGGCTCCGAAACTACTGAAACGATTTAAATGAAATTTGGTAAGAAGACAGTTTGAGATCCTGGAAAGGACATAGGGTAGTTTTATCCCGGAAATAATCCCATAAGGGGTTGAAAATGGGGGTGAAAGTATGGAGAAACAAAGTGTATGGAGAAACAATCTAGGGACAAACTCGAGCGAAGCGAGTGCGAGTCGCTAGTTTATAATATTTATCTAACTTTCTCTTAGAATGCGTTTGTATATATTTTGCTTAATAGCGTTAAGAGAATAATATATGAAATTCTTAAGCTGACATAACGAAATCTTCCGTTGACCATTAATACATGGCACTTTAATTATAAACGCGAAAAGTTGTATGTTTGTATGTTACTTTTTCTTGCCGAACCGACAAGATAGATTTGGATGAAATTTTGGAATCTGGAATTAGGGACATATATATGTAGATTATTCTAACATATATTCAATATATTTCTAACAATTTAGCCCCCCCTATTTTAAATAAATTTTCCAGATATACCGGAAATAAAGCCCACACCTATTTAAGAGGCATGAAATTTAACAGTTAAATGATAACAAAGGCGTTAGACATGAAGTAAACCTTAACATGCCATACAACAAAATATTCAAACCGAGCTATATAACTTATAATGAAATATTGTTCGAAACGCCCGCGGCCGTCTTGCACTTAGGCAATTATCGGATCCCCTAGTAAATTCTGTTAATGTGTGAATGTGATTTAAATATTTACTCTTAAACAAGCTTAGCGTCTAAGTCATTTTTATAACTTTGTTCTAGTATTATAAAACGGAAAGTGTTTTTTCTGTCTTGATTTGCCTTTATTTCTTGCAGGAACGGAACGGTACTATAGATCTGCATAGATATTACTTATGAGCTTGAAGTAAAGTAGCCTACTTTTTATTACATATCAAGTATACCTCGTGGGATAATAATTAAAGGATATCATATAAGTATCATATTACTGAGTGATGTGCAAAATGTATTTAGAGAGAGAGATAGAGAGAGAGAGAGAGGGAGAGAGAGATAGAGAGGTGACAGTGGATCGCTAGTTTATGTATGGGAAAAAATTATTGGAGTTCTGCAATAGTAATTTCTGAGGCACAATTAATTAGGCAGGATTATAAAAATATCTAGTGAACAAAAAACCACCATCTTTTTATTGTAAATTTTAGCTTCCTACATGAAGACTATAATATACTTGAAATATCCCATATATTACGATATTTTATATATTTCTTTTAACCTTAATTTTGAATTTGAACGAGAATATAACTCGATATTCACTGCTTCTCCAAAATCGTGCCTTCATAGAAGCGCCAAAACAAAGATGTAAATTAAAATGATATTAATGTTAAAAAGCGTGTCTTTTTTCTTTGCCGCGTATTAATTGGCTATTTTTGTTTCACTATTCACAATAGGCGATTAACTTTATAGAAAGCAATCTCACAGGGAGATCATTGTTTGATACGAGTTATAGGTTATCAATTAAACATCGATTCAAACTAACAAGGGGCCATCTGTTATCGATTAATTAAGAGTCGAAAGAAGTCAAATGTTTCAGATGACATGGCTTTTGTTATTGATTATGGAGTTTAAAATTCTGTTCAAAATCAATCGACACCTGTGAATAAATCGATTAAAAGTTAGGGCTGTCATAAAATTTTATATGTATCTAATAGATAAATTAACATAAATATTTTAAATCGAAATCATTGTTAGTGACTAACTTTGATGATATAAATAGATTAGTTTTAATTAATTAATTTATTCTTATTTTTATCTTGCGTTTTTTAGACCCAGTTCCATAGAAAAATCAAGTTTCTATGGAAACATGTTAGAAATGAAACTCCATTGGTTGGTTAAGTTTTAAATCTGTAGGATTAATAAATTAATAAAAACTTTTAATATTACACTCAGACAAAAATATGATTCAAACGAATATCACACAAAGAGGAGAGAATAATATTTTATCTCTTTCTGTCTAGCTAGATTCTTACATCTATCGCATATATACTAAGGGATGACCCAGATCGAAGCAAGGGTGAACCGCTAGTTAGATAGATAGATAGACAAATACTTTATTGCCCACTCAAAAGAAGAATACAGAAATTTACAAGTTACAAATATTTAGCATATTTGAAAACAAAATGACAACAAAAATACCATATAAATCATTATCATACCATGTAAATCATTTTTCAAACAATAACAACGGTTACTATGGCAACCATGACGGTTTTACATGACGTGACCTTGAAATTTTACTCTCATGCGCGCAAAGAAAATTACTACAGGTGGTATCAAGAGATCAGATGAAAATATTAATATCTTTTTTGCTAAACTCTTATCCAAAGCAGACCGGCTATGATAAAACTTTAGATTTAGACTCGAGACCTAAACCACCCTAACTCGATTCGAAATATAAGCAAACAATATAAATCAGACGTTGATTAAAATCATCTCGTGCACTAAATATTCATGTTATCTCGCATAATACCATTCAAATGAATAGTAAAAAGCAGGTGCTCGTATCGCTTCTGGGTGTGTTCGTTTCACCGAACATTTGAAAGCCAGTCCTATGAACATGGGATGATGTGTTATTGTATTATGCTAATATTTGACTTGTTTATGTATTTCATGTCCCCATCTTACCATAAAGACTACTGGATGTACCTTTTACTGAATCTGCACGTATTACATAGTAGTAACATCTATACCATACTAATATATTAAAATCGATATGTATGTTTCTTAATTAAAGCGCTAAATCGATTTTTATAGAACCTAGTATATAGTTTCTCTTTCTCAAAATAGGGGTAGATACAAAGAAATTTGGCTTTCATAGGAAAACTAATGGTTTGTATTTAGAGTATTTCTTAAAATTACAATATGATTTTAGAAAAACATTCACTAATCGAATATCTCACTAACTCCTTCAATTTTTGAATAACGTTTGAAAATTAGTATTATATTTCGAAAGCAGCTTAATTCAGTTATTTTTATTAATTTTGTTTTCAAACTAGCGACTCACCCTCGTTTCGCTCGGATTCGTCCCAAGCTGGATTCCAATACAAACTTTTATCCCCATGTTCACCCGCTTAAGGGATGATTTTTGGGATAAAAAGTATCTTATGTCCTTTCCAGGGTCTCAAACTATCTTCTTACCAAATTTCATTTAAATCGTTTCAGTAAATCCATAGATAACCTCCTACAACGTCACAACTCACAAACTTTACCTCTTTATAATATTAGTATAGACAAAATCTTTAATTTAACGTAAATTAATCTAATTATGAGTATCGCATACGATATTCATAATATCTGAAAGTGACCTTTGCAAGTTTACTCAAGAGCGAAGCCCGCACAATGCGGAGTAACATTAGACCATTGTTCCAGCACAAAAGCGAAAGTATGAGATAATTAGTTTCACTGTTGCATCACATGAGTTTTTCCACGATTGTTTAAAATATAGAAAAATCGTTTTTATAACCATATTGTCTGTGATATGTCGGAAGTCATTCATTGGTCATATTTTATAATAAAAAATAAGAATCAGCAAATGAGTTTGTCTAAGAGGAAAATAATTTAAATGTAACTCAATATGTATCGAACTTCTAAACCTAATAAGTTTAACTTACGCAGTACGTTAAGTAACTTCTTAAAGTTATTTTTAATATATATTATTAAGCATACTAGTGACGTACCCTCGCTTCACTCGGGTGCGTCCCTAGTTACGTGCGCATAGCGTTGCTACAGTTTAATAGGAAGATCTTTAATTCTGTAATACATTGTTTTCATATAAATTTATTAGTTTACGCGGCTTAGGCCAATAAAGCTCCCAGTCGGCATGATTTTTTTTTTGACATCTATACATATAATAAAATTGTAACCAAGCCGAATCTGTACATTAAATATTTTTTGGAAAAAATTATTGAAATAGACATTATTATCGATACAGAGGATGGATCTATAGTTCTTAGATTTTTTGTCTGTGTCTTTCTGTCTATCTTTCTGTCCGTTACCGCATCACGGAAAAACCACTGGAGGGATTTTGATGAAATTTGTTATGATGATAGCTGGTTATCCGGGTCAACATATGAGATACTTTTTACAGCGAAAATATATCTCATTTCTGAGAAATCGATACTAAACGCTAAAACGTAAATAGGGACGAACCCGAGCGAAGCGAGGGCGAGTCACTAGTTTTCAAAAATCATCGTCATATTTCAGTCAATTTACACAAAATATTAATGAATTTTACAACCAAACCTTCCTAATGAATTACTCCATCTACTGTTGAAAACTGTATGACAACCCGTTTGGTAGTTTTCGCGTCAATTACATTTAAACAGACAGATAGACGCAACCATGGATTTTATTTAATAATATGTAGTAATAATGTATAAAATAAAGTCGCTATCGACGTCTCTATGTTTGTGCGCTGTTCTTATCTATGTAAATAATTTTGATACGCAATTCACTATCATTAAATGAATTTCAAGAGGTTTGTATGTATAATATATACATATTTTATAGAAAGTAAAAATAAGTAAATGTTTTTTTTTATTAAGACGTCGAACATTTTTACTCAGACTAAGAAATGCTGTTACATACTTTATAATTAATATTGCCTTTATTGATTTCTTACAGTGTTATAATTATTGCAAATAATATAACTGAATTAACACGGTTATAAATCTTAGATATTACCAAGTAAATTGTATTGAATATTTTATGTGGGTGGGAGTTATAGGACTAGTTAAGGTACGTTTTCAATAAATAATTTGTAAACAGCATTAAAGGGCGAAGAAAGTAGCGAAGAAATCGCCCACTAACATTTCACTTGATTAATATTAATATTAAAATAGACAACAGAAAATAAAGACATACCTGATTAAAAAAGAACTGGATTAAAGTAAGCTCCAAATTACAGAATATATTTTTTAACTAATATCATAAAGAGGTAAAGTTTATGAGTTTGTGACGTTGTAGGGGGTAATCTCTGGATCTACTGAGCCGATTTAAATGAAATTTAGTAAGAATATAGTTTGAGGCCCTGGAAAGGACATAGAACAATTTTTATCCCGGAAATCATCCCTTAAGGGGGTGAAAATGGGGATGAAGTATGTATTGGGAATCAAATCGTTAGTGTATTATATAGGTACATAATTCGATCATTTTTTATGGGATTACTATTTTAATTTTATTTTACTATGAGTTTAATAGATGGGAATATCTACGTTCTTTTGCAGGAGACTTTATAAATGAAAATATTAATATTATGATGCAAATATTTTATTGACTAGACCTAATTAATCTCTACATGTAATGAATTTCTGAGTCGAATCTGAACATTAAATATTTTTTTAGAAAATCTTATTTATTGAAATAGTTATTATTATCGATACAAAAGCCAAATTTAAAGTTTTTTACAATTTTTGTCTGTCTGATAAGAAATTTGGTACGGATGATAGGTTATCCAGGTCGACACATTGGATACTTTTTACTGCGGGTAAATATGTTATTTTGAGAAATCTATACTAAACGTTCAAAAGTAACTAGGGACGAACCCGAGCGAAGCGACGGTGAGTCGCTAGTTGACTATAAGACACTTGCAGAACACAAGTCTCGCAATTAAATAACATCAATCAAGTGGTTTTGCCTTAAAAAGTTAACACGTAGACATACAGTAGTTTCTGAAAAGATAGTTTTTTACGTCCAAATGTGTGATAAACAAGAAATTTTGTGTTCATTCAAGATACGAGTATAAATCTGTTAAGTTATGTTAAGTAGTAATTCACTAACTCAAAAATTATCATATTATTTAAATGTTAGAGTGTTTTAAGATAAGAAAATATACTTCATTAAAGCGTAACAAACTCTTACATCATAAATAGAGTATTCTATACATATAATAAAATTGTATCTAAGCCGAATCTGCACATTAAATATTTTTTGGAAAATCTTATTGAAATAAACATTATTATCGATAAAGAACCCGAATCTATAGTTTTTAGAATTTTTGTCTGTCTGTCTGTCTGTCTGTCTGTCTGTCTGTTACCGCATCACAGAAAAACCACTGGAGGGATTTTGATGAAATTTGGTATAGTGATAGCTGGCTATCCGGGTCAACATATAGAATACTTTTTATAGCGTGTAAATGTCTCATTTCTGAAAAAAATACAAAAACTGCAATGTAAGAGTATACTAATATGTAAAACCTAAGAATTTCGTTTTTGGTCGTCTGAACGCGGGTGGTGCCGCGGGCAATGCTAGTCAATAATATGTATATGTATGTAGATAAAAATTATAATTTTACATTACCGACTCTGATTATCATTTGTATTGGTTTATAATTAAAAGCAACCATACCGTTCAGTAATTACCGACACAACCTAATAGATGAATCACGAATTTTTTGTACCATATTTTTAATAATTAGAAATGTATGATGATCTATTGATAAAATCATGCGTACAGAAACAGCTTGTAATATTATTGTTTTATGGGTTATATTTGTTTGCGTTTCTATAAAATTAATGTATAGAGCTAAATGTGTCATAATTTAAGGTATTGTATATTTGAATTTTAAACACTATTTAGTTATAGTAAATATTAGGTTTTATTTTGTTACAAGAAATTATAACAAAAATTTTAAATGATGTACATCAATTAGTTTCACTTGTAAATAAGTAAATAACAAATCTTAGAAGTCGATATTAAGCCCTTGAATCTTAAAGCTTTCTTACTTCTTACTAATATTATAAATGTGAAAGTTTAGATGTTTGGATGTTTGTTACTCAATCACACCAGAACGGCTACACGGATCTGGATAAAATTTGGCACGGAGATATATTATAGTCTGGAATAGCACATAGGTTTCTTTTTATTCTTGGAATATGTACGGTTCCCGTGGGATAGATAGTTCCCGTTTGTTTATGTCTAGGGACGGACCTGAAGCGAAACGAAATCGATATTTAGCTGGTTTAAATCTACTTGTCATATATCACAAAACCTATAAACTTAGTTTCAAATATCTGATGAAATTTACTATTGTATATTATTATAGCCGTAATTTAATTAACATAATATCCTACTGTAGACCGCGAAGTCTTTTTATATTGAAATTAATATAAAATTTCGATAATCCCATTATAAGCTAATAACATGTGTTTATATGCAATAAAATTGATAATTACTTCCCAATACATCCGCTGGTATATGAGGTTAGGATATTTATTTTTTGTTCGTATAGAATTTGTTATATGAAGAAATTATTGTTAAAATTTAAACTGTGTTCTTAATATTGCTGTTTTTATTAGAAAGCAGTAATCCAACTTTTAAGTAGATGTTTTTATATATTACTCGCGGCTCACCCTCGCTTTGCTCAGTTTTGCCTCTAGAAAAGCACAAGCAGAATTATCCCACGGGAACCGTTCATTTTTCTGGGATGAAAACTAACCTGTTGTTTTACTGGCAATATAAGGAGGCATCAGCATGCCAAATTTTACTAAATTAGGTGCATAAGTTGCGTACTAAGCTGTATAAGTTACTATATTTTTTTAACTATCCCACGGGAACTCTTTAATTTTCCAGGATGAAAAGTATTTAAGATGTTGCTCGGAAATATAAGGTACCAGCATGCAAAATTTCATTTATCGGCCCAATAGATTCGGAGATTAGCCCGTACAAACAGACAAACTGAAAAACAAAAAAATTGAAAATAATCTAAATTTGTCCTATTTGTCTTCTTATATACCCCTGACTTGGTTTTCAGCATTTTTTTTCTATGTACAGGCATTCGACCTCTACAGTTTTATTATAGTATAGACTAAAGGGGTTTCCCTAGAAATACTATGGGACCTGTCCTGTTCAAATGGCAGGGGAATTTGGGATTCATACTAAAACATGCAACGGAACCCTATTGTTCCATCGAAGCTTTAATAACGCCATAACTAGGTATTCAATAGGTATATTCTTCAACTAGTGACAATATTTGCTAAGAAAGAAAAGCTTGCTAAAACTCCCAAGGACACAATTTTTTTTCTCTTTTCATATAATTTCGTATTTGATAACAAAATTACACGAAAGATACAAAATTATAGGAAGAATTTGTGCTAATAATAGTAGAGACTATAAATAACCATCACTACATAGTATATCATAAAGTATATGAGAAAGCATTGTCTCCGAGATTAAGTATGAACATAGTGTGTGTAGATTAAATAATCTGAATGTTTTAGGAAATTACACTATACGTTTCTTTGTTCTTTTGTTTAAAAGCATAGAAAACGTGCGAATTCGAGAGACGAAAATTAAGCAATTATGCGATGACAGTGTGAGCGATAATGTAAGGTTGTATGGAGCTTTCGGACTACATAATTGTACTTATTAGAAGCAAAAATATTTTCTTAAGAAATTATTCGCTTCGCTCGGGTTCGTCCCTAGCTTGCTTCCCAATACAAATTTTCTTCTCCACTTCCACCCCCTTAAGGAATGATTTCCGGGATAAAAAGTATCCTATGTCCTTTCCAGAATCTCAAACTATCTTCTTACGATATTTCATCTAAATCGGTTCAGTAGATCCAGAGATTACCCCCTACAACTTCACAATCTCACAAACTCACAAATTTTACCTCTTTATAATATTAGTATAGACTACAATTTAAAATGCGTAAGTTTGTATGTAGCATACACACACGTACAAACTGCTGCTTAAACTGCTAGATGAATTTTGACGAAATTTAGCACACAGATAACATATAGGCTACTGTTAGTAAGAAAATTGTCCAGAAGATGGCGCTACGTTAGTGTCATATATACAGGAGGCACCTAGAGATGCACACGAGCCAATAGAAGGTAAGTCACTAATTTGTAAAAAAAAATATAATTAAATTTACATTCCTTGAACAGGTATGCTTATATCAAAATCACTTCAAACGTAATTATTTCACTTTTAATTAAGATTTTTACATAAAATTTATTTGGAATTATGCTTGAGGTATTCAATAAAAATAATATTAAAACCAGTTTATTAATATTGGCAAAGATTTCTCGTTACGTGCTCACAAAAAGTACATTCGTACTGAGTACCCGTTCCTTACTTAAAGTTGATCGATTAAATGAAAATATTGTTAGATATATGAAGATATATGATTAGTTTGTGGTCTATTTATTCTGCGAATATTTGTTTATTTATAATAGAACTACTTAAAAGTGTTATAAATTAGAAATTACACAGAAAACAAAAACAAACGGTCTAGACTTAGTCAGGTAACTTTTTTCTTAACAAGCTCTAAAGTCTAAAGAAATTTACACAGTAGGTACGATTATATTCAACTCCTTTCATTCCATAGAAAGAGTCATTACAATATATCAAGTGAATAGTCAATGCGAGTTGAAAGCATTGATAAAGGCGTAATATTATTATAAATGGCCATTGTCAAAATATTTCAGACAATTGTAATTAGGTTCTTGTACAGAACAAAGCGGCGGTCGTAATGAACGGAGGCGCGTGCGTCGAAACCCACAAAAAGCTACTAGTTTGTATGGTGCAAGTTATAAGATGACGTTAGATAAAAATATATTTATTTTTCTATTATTAGCTTTAGTTCGCGGTTTTGCTCGTGTATTTTATGTATGTTAATTAATTTCTAAGGAATAGCGTGATGTTAGAGTTTTATTAAAAGTAGGTTACATATGAAATGAATTTTTCATATCAGACTGCTAGTTTCAGAGATAAGCGCGTTCAAATAAACAAGATATCTTAGGTTTTATAATATCCGCATTTAATAGTGTATTTTTTATGTATTCTGTTGTTAGATACGTCTAATATAAACTCAGATGTTCACTTATAGGTTATACAAAATAGACAGCTTTACTGGCAATACGTGGTTAGTATGTTTTTCAGAAAAGATACTATATAGATAAACTTACAAAAGTAAAACCTTATCTAAATACAAAATTTGATCCAAATCGTTAGACCCGTTTCAGAGATACACGAAATAATTTAAACATGTACAACGCACATATATTATACAAGAATTGCTCATTTAATAGTATTAGATACATAAAATATACTATATTCAAACATACTATGAGCATATTTGAATCGTTATTTTAACTGAACTTTTATAGGTTAAGTTAGAAATCTAGCTGAGTCCGCCCTCTTCTCATATCTCATAAGCTATGGAGGTGGCTATCTGAATGAAAGCTTAACGAAGTGAAATTAATTATAAAAACAATATTATGAACACAAATATCCCGTTGCGTATTGTTCGTTATTCGTATTTTTGTTACATAATTTGTTCTCAGGGTTATGATGAAACTCGACTAGTTTTAGGTAAAAGTATTTGCATTAACATTCGTATAGAAGATTGGTGTACATCGTTTAGTTAAAGCTTTTGACTTTTTTTGTTTCAAGCTTATTTTATGTATATAGATATATTATATGAATTATTGGGTTAACAATAGATATTTACATACATATGTTAATAATATTTTAATCATCCCACAACTCAAAAAATAATCGATTTAAAATTATTTTCATACAAATCCAACCTGTTTTATCTCTTTAGGCTATCTAACGAAAAAAAATTTTTTTCAAATCAGATTAGTAGCTCCTGAGATTAACGCCTTCAAACAAACTAACTCTACCTCTTTATAATATTAGTATAGATTAGTATAGATGAGGTTTCGTGATTAATCAGTCACTTACATTTCACTTGTACATATACCTTTAGCCAATTTATCTAAAACATAAATAAATTTAACGAAATAATAAACGAATACACCTTTAAAATATTAATGTTAGTACATTAATTTCACCATACAAGATTATTTTTATAACTGGTCTAACGGTGAAAGTTTATTTGTGCATACTATCACCCAAACAAGTGCGCTTCCGGTTAAGTAACGCCTTAGGTGTTATTTTATATCGTAACGGCCGGATGAAATATTTGAATGGTTATAACGCTGTAGCGTATACGTGAGGCAATTGAAGTATAACTTGAGTTGATCTTGTCATAATTTAGAGCAGATGAAAATGGTTTTAATATGTTTTATTGACCGATATGAAATAAAGAATGTAGTAGGATGTTACAGGTTCGAATATTGAAGGGCAGACACTTTTTGGTATAACATACAGGTGTTAAAACGTCGAGTTTGAAGAAAAGAAACTATATATTACAAATATTTAGACTACTAAAATTAATAAATTATTGTACGAGCGACTCACTCTCGCTCAGCTCTGTTTTGGTCTCCTCCGCGCTGTTACTTTTTAACGTTTAGTATATGTATTATATTATACCCTATATGTTGACTCGGATCCAACCAGCTATGATCATACCAAGTTTCATCAAAATCTGTCCTGTAATTTTATCGTGATGCGTTCCCAGACAGATAGGCAGACAGACAAAAATTCTAAAAACTATAGATTCGACCTCTGTATTGACAATAATCACTATTTCAATAAGATTTTCCAAAAAATATTTAATGTACCTACAGATTCGACTTATTACATGTATAGATTTATTTGAATTAACATTTTTTTAACGTAAACCTTAATAAAAACTCAAATTTCTAACAACATCCTGCAACAGAATTGTTCTATATTATTGTAAAATACACAATCTATCTACAAAATCGTTTTATGGTAGCAAAAACCATCGTAACCGAGATGCTACGTGAGGGACTAACAGACAGTAACTAGATCACTTGCGGTTATTTAATGATTAGGTATTTTTGTTTTTCTCTGAGGGTGCAATCAGTGAGAGAAACTTGATGATATGTTTATTTAATACGTTCGTTGATTTGAAAGCTTTCAACAATAATTTTGCTAAATAAACTTTCAAAAGCTCTTCCTTGGATATTGTTGGTCTGGTTATTTATATTGCTATAAAACGTTATGCTTGTATAATAGCAATCAATCCATAATAAAGAAACAGAATACAACTGTAATCAGTTTATAATAAATAAACTATATTAAATAAAAGTGAAATACCACTCACTGCTTGATTAAGATATCTCAGAAAAGTATTTATATACTACAAGCTGGAAATTTAGCAGCTAGATTTCTTCATAGGCAGTACTACACATACGTATAAGGATTTTTTGTAAATAAAACCCCTAAAGGGTAAAAACGTGTTGGAAGTTTGTATGAAAATCTGTTATTTTTAAAGTTATAGTAGGTACTGGAAATTGACGACTATAAAGTATAATTAATAAGACAGTACTTCCTTTGGGGATGAAAATTAAGGAATGATGTAAAGCTTATGTGAAGCTTTAGTGGAGTGGAAAAATTACTTATACATAAGCAAACTACGCGAGCGGAGCCGCGTTGAAACGCTAGTATTTTATATTATTTAGTATTACGAATATAAATAACAACTATTAATCGCATGTTCCATTCCTCTATTCATATTCCCTTTTCATAATTACACTAAGATACATGCAAGTGCCGGTCGTAACTCAATAGAATACTAAATGGTGTTGCACTAAATCAAAATTGTCAACGCTACAACTCAATTAATATTGGCTATTGATTTATTTTCTATATAAAATAACACCTTAAATTGCACTAAACGTAGTGTAGTAAGGTTTATAATTATAACATTTATCTATACATAATATAATAAAATTCTTACTGAGTCGAATCTTTACATTACATATTTTTTGGAAAATCTTATTAAAATATACATTATTATCGATACAGACGCCGAATCTATAGTTTTTAGAATGTCTGTCTGTCTCTCTGTCTGTGACCGCATCACGGAAAACCCACTGGAGGGATTTTGATGAAATTTGGTATGATGATATCTGATTATCCGGGTCAACATAAAGGATACTTTTTACTGCGGGAAAATATCTCATCTTTGAGAAATCTATACTAAACATTAAAAAGTAAATAGGGTCGTCCCTCGGGTTTGTACCCGAGTGGAGCGAGGGCGAGTCGCTTGTGTATACCTACATATAAATGTTTAATAAAAAAATGTCCTTGTTATTATTAACCATAATAATAGGAGTTTAACTCCAAGCACCTACTTTATCATAAATAAGTATTATGTTAAAATATGTGTTTAAAGTTAATCTAATTAAAATGGTTGTATCAACCTGGAATCAAACAAGTGACTGGTATTCAGTAGCTCAATATGATAATGTACCATCAGATAACATCGAACGTGTTAATTAAAAGCAAGTTAAAATGTTAGAGGTCACAAAAATAAATTTTCGGATCGACATTATCTTTCATCAGCTGCTGATTGCATTTAATGTTAAACAAAAATATCAATAATCTATACAAATAATAAAATTCTAACTGAATTGAATATATACATTCAATATTTTTTGGAAAATCTTATTGAAATAATCATTATTATCGTTACAGAGGCTGAGTCTATAGTTTTAAGAATTTATGTCTATCTGTCTGTATGTCTGAGAACGCATCACGAGAAAACCACTCGACAGACTTTGATCAAATTTGGTCTGATGATAGCTGGTTATCCGGGTCAATATATAGGGTTAATTTTTATTGCAGGAAAATATCTCATCTCTGAGAAAGCTATACTAACTGTGAAATCGCAGGTACCTAGAGACGACCACGAGCGTAGCGAGGGTGAGTGGCTAATTTCTTTATAATTGAAAAATTTGAATATTTTGGTATAAGAAAGGCAACTTACAAGGGTTAGGATAATATTAAGTTATGTAATATAATAATATTTAATAATGTTAGAGATTTTATTTTATATAATTTAAACATATTAAAAAAATGAAGTTATTTAAATAAAACTTTTTTCGATGTATATAAATTTAAATTAAAGTATGATATCTAGATTATAAATCCCTATGTCATAAGCAAAAGAAACTAAATCCATCTGAGCACTCTAAATTAATTAACTAATAAGTCACATTGGGATATCTTTTAATTAAGCAACTTGAACGATTTTTATTATTTCTGTCATACATATATTAAACAAGTGGCATTTAAGATTAATTTCCATGGAATGCAAAAAGTGGATTTATTATAAACAAAATGTATAGCACAAGATGAAATTAAATTAAATATTTTACAAAAAAAAAATCAGTAACAACAAAAGATTTTAGAGTATTAAAATAAAACAATTTACAAGAATAATATAACTATATAGTATTACTATATATGTATGAAAAATAACATTACATATTATTTATGTATTACGTAATATTATGGGTAATACTACGTAATATTTAATAATACTAGCAACTCACCCTCGCTCCGTTCGGGTTCGTTCCTAGATACGTTTTAACGATTACTATAGATTTCTCAGAGATAAGATAGTTTCCGCAGTATAAATTATCCTATATGTTGACCCGGATAACCGACTATCATCATACAAAATTTCATCAAATTCTGTCCAGAGGGTTTCTCATAATGCGATCGGAGATAGACAGACAGACAAAAATTACAAAAACTATAGATTCGACCTCTGAATCGATAATAATGACTATTTTAATAGGATCTTCCAAACAATATTTAATTTAATGCACAGATTCAACTCATTGTCAGTAAGAATTTTATTATATTATGTACAGATAATATATACTAAAATAAAGTTTCAGAGAATATTAATTTAAAAAAAATAATAAAACAAAATAATTAACTCTATCACGTACCTATTTCTAACATTAGTATATTTTTATTCTATCAAAATCAATAGAAAATTAAAGTTATATAAATAAATGAAAATGAAGTAGGATATTATTGAAACCCTATTTTAAAGTAGCTATTTGATAAATCCCATACACTTGTTATAATTATGGCTTTGATTAAAACATAAAAAAGAGCTTTTATATTTCCTTATTTTTTTATATATACAAATTAAAACTAATAAAACACGTATAAATGTGCTCTAAAATATTAATCGGTTAATTTAAATAATATCACAATAAGATGTTCAAACATTTAGAATAAAATGACTCACAGATTTGTTCACATTTTGCCATTTGATAAAATATATAATATTGATTTACATTTCCGTTTGTTTATTAGTCATTTGTATTAAAACCATATACAAAAATCTTTAAATATTACATTTTTATTCTATTACGTAAATATTGTATTCAGCCCTTTTCAACGTCCCACTGCTGGGCACGGGCCTTCCTTAAATACGAGGGGGATCAGGCCATAGTCCACCACGCTGGTCAATTAGCGTAATTATTATAATACGCAAAATCCCTATACGAAGGAAATAAAAACGTACCTAGTTACTGTATGTTGGTTTATTGAAATTTTTTTCTTCTTTCAGTACCTATTGATTAGCAAATGATAAATTTATTATAATACATAAGCTATTCTTATCTGTTGGTTTCATTTGTTTATAATTTTATATTATTCAAATATTTTAAGTGCACTAAATCTACACTTTACATCAATAATCTTTAAATTTAATTGATTAACAATTTTTTTAAATTTATAATAATAAACACTTATTAAGCTTGACTGCAAAAATACTTACATCGTGGTCTGGGACGTAAGAGTAGACGTGTAGCTTGTCGATCCTTATCGTCCCTTGGAAGGGGTACAATAAAGCACCCCTTTGAATCTCTGTTGATGTCCATACGCTTACAGACGCTTCTTTCCCCCTAGCACCCCCTGGCCGTAATGCCAGGCTCAACTCCTGAGGTATCAGAACCAGGGTTTCCATCTTTTCACAGTTCAAAATTATTAAACATTAAGTCCATCACCATATATCTAAGAACTAGCACAGTCTTATAAGCTCAAAATATCGAGTTCGTTCAACTCGTCCTAATATTGTCTGTGCAATACTTAGGGTGCCTTACGCAGGATGCGCACGCGTTCTTTACCAAACGAACACTGAAGGAAGCGCTAACATTGACCTTAGCTACGGCCGTGATCGCGTTTACAGTTCATTTTTTGTTCGATAAAAAGGAGAGGAGTAAGGCCCTAGAGTTGTAAAGCTGTGTTGATAGAATTTGTGCTCTATGTATATGGTTATAAGGCGCAGTGGACAGTTAGGTTAAGTTTGTAAGAATATCCCCTCCGAAGGCGGCACCTGTACTCGCGCGCCGCCCGTCATATCGCCGCCGAGCTTCGTATCGCACACCTGATTCTAATGCTACCTGTTCAGTTTTTACATCTGCTCTTTTTAGTGACGTTTTAATTGAGGCTCTAGATTTGGACTGATATGTTATTTTAATCTAGTTTTTTTTTATCTAGTTTTTTTTTTGCTTGATACATTTTTTTTTTGATTTATGTAAAAAAAATATGTTTAGAAGAATTATAAAAAAATACCTATATTGTGAAATGAAAGGTTGATTATTCATTTTTTATCCTTGTTTATGGTTCATTTTTTTTAACTATTTCATTCTTTCTCGTCGCCAGATACAGATATACTTTACTTTTATATACAATGCTAATGAAAAAAAAAATTATGTCGAATAGAAAGTTATCAAAGCTTTTTATCTGTCATCATATTTTTAGAAATATTTGGGTTAAAATTTACTAGGTATTTGCGTAAACTTACACAAAACTGTAGCAGATTAATATATTTTTTAAATATTAAATTGTAACGACTTAAACTGGAATTACCTACCTTTTTTGAAAAAAGATTACGGGATTGATTCCTGCTCGTAGGTGCTTATTTACATGGACCTTAGTATAATTATTATATGTAGATTTAATAAAAGCCAAATTCTGTTTGTTTATATGTGTGTATGTAGACAATAGTGTATACTCTATAGCCACTAAAAGAATTTGAACAACTTAAGATTTGTTTAATTTAAGACAGCTGTACAAAGCTAGTATCATCTACATGAGCTAGTTTTTAACAATGTATGTAGGTACGTTAGTGAAGTCGTGCGCATAAAGTTATCTAATAAAGTGAAAGAATGTATACAGAAGCGTGTTACTTCGTCATATTATTACTAAATTGGAAATAGCGTGAAACGACGCAATTTTTTTAATTACAATAATTTAAAGAGGAAAACATAATAATTGATATCAGAAGTTTCTCAACTATTGTCATATTGTAGGTATGAAGAATCAATCAATGTTTTAAATCATCTCGATTTATATAATATGTACTAGTTTAGGATTCTTACTTCCTTGTCTACCTACTAAACTATATAAATAAAATCGATAGATTATCTATACTAATATTATAAAGAGGTAAAGTTTGTAAGTAATCTCAAGGTAATCCTAGATTTACTTAACCGATTAAGATGAAATTTGGTAAGAAGATAGTTTGAGACCCTGGAAAGGATATAGGATACTTTTTATCCCGGAAATCATGCCTTAAGAGAGTGAAAATGGGGATGAAAGATTGTATGGGGAAACAACCCAAGAACGAACCCAAGCGAAGCGAGGGTGAGTCGCTAGTTTTGAATACAACTATCTTTTCGAACTATTTCGCGGATTTTTTTGATTTTTGGTTCACGACGTTTCGAATGCTTTACAACAATCATGGTCATGGGAGAGGTTAAAGTTTTAGACGTCTCAAAGGAATTAGGTATATACTTGTTACAGACAGTGTCTACCCACAATTTTACAAAATGTTTTCAAAAATTCAGAAATGGCACCAAAGTGCCTTACAATATTTGTTTATAGTCCCCCACTGCGCTGAGTTTTTTTTTGTCGAGTTGCCTTTGTTTGAACTAATCACAGAAACTACTATATATGTATATGGATTTTCATACGGTTTTCTCTAATAGAAAGAATGAGCTTATATTTTATACACATTTTGAGAAAATATGGTTAATTTATAATAATTTATTAGTATAAGGTTTAAGTCTTAAAAAATCGTCCTTTCCAAGAGCTTTCGCAATGTTATGTGGAGGATATTCACCACAATAAAGATATTCACCTAAATATCTATAGACAGTTACAGGGTTATTAAGTTATATTTAAAAATCTTTTTGTCAACTTTTTATTATTGTATTACGTTAAAATAGATAAGGACATACATTCATTAATACAGAACTTGTGGGATTGCGGTTACGCCAGGTGTGTATAGGTCATCGACATTTTCTGTAACATATATGCTGGGTGCAACACAAGCAAAATTAAACTTTACCACTGGCAAAATAAAGTCTCTTTTAGAATAATAATTAACATATCGATTTCAATCTGTGACTATAGACAGGACATCGATTATATCGATTTTATTGCGCATATTTCCATGTATAAATATATTTTTCTAAATTACAAATAAAAAAATTAACTTCCTCAATCTGAATAAGTTGTCTCAATCTTAAGTCGTGCAAAGATGATATCGTTTGAGATATTCTGATATACTTAAAATAATCTTAAACAGTTATACTCGTATAAATTGGGCAAAAAATTCTTATATATTCCTTATTCCTTTATTAAACGTAGGTACCTATGTTGTAGTTAACATTAGCATTTAGTCTATCATTTTAGGGGAAATACTTAACACCAAACTTTTTGTACAATAAAATAAATTATTTTTATACAAGGTTTATACTACACTACTATTTTGTAAGTAGGCATTATATATTTAACTTTTCTAAAATTGAAGTTTCCATTAGTGCTTATCTATACTAATATTATAAAGAGGTAAAGTTTGTGAGTTTGTGACGTTGTAGGGGGTAATCTCTGGATCTACGGAACCGATTTACGTATAATTTGGTAGAAAGATAATTTGAGAGCCTGGAAAGGACATAGGATACTTTTATCCCGGAAATCATCCCTCAAATGGGTGAAAATTGGGATGAAATTTTGTATGAAGAATCAAGCTACGGATGAACGCAAGCGAAGCGAGGGTGAGTCGTTAGTATAATATCGTAAAGAAAAATAGCGATTTTTTTAAATTATTATAAAGAGATCAGATTACTTTGAAAAATTGAAAAACGTATAATTTTTAGATAAAATTTAACTTAATACACGTCTAATATAAAGCACAGAATAAATTTTGTAATAATGGTCTTATAAATATACCTTCCAAAGTTTAAAAGAACATCAACAAACATGGACTTAAATAAATAGAAAGAAGATACTTCTTGATTTATTATATATAGTTGGTCACTTACGCGTTACATATAGGTACCTACCTTCAAAATTACTTTAAAAGTAAAAATGATATTTTTATAGGTAATTCTTTAGTCTCCTTAGATGTACAGTTTTTATTTTGAAATTATATGACAACATTCTTGACACTATTTGATTAAAAAAAACATGAAAATCGGTTCCCTAGAAACGTGTAACAGGAGTCCTCTCATTTTAAAGGAGATTAGGCTATAGTCCACCACGCAAGGTTCCATCAGACATACAGATTTCATGACAATCTTTTATTACAGCGTATTAGCAGGTGATACCCTTCATATTGAATGAGTTTCACATAAGAAAATCTCCGAGGTGATTGTTCACGCTTCCCTTAGATTTCCAAGCGAATGCTTTACCAATGGGGAGCCAAAAGTCTTAATTATAATGTGTAAGTACCTATGACATATAAAATATTCATCTATTTAGAGAAGTTTTCTCTTTTAGTTTATTATTTAATTGGTTTATACCCTCGCTTTGCTCGGTTGCGTTCATAGATTAATGCTTAACAGTCATCTGTGTTATTCCAGGTCAGTGTATATGTCCAGTTCAGATTGCACGTTTGGTTCAGTTTGCAGTGAGCCTACTTGCTGTGACAGTGGTCGCGGATTCGAGTCCCGCTGGAGGCATTCATTTGTGTGATGAGCACGAATGTTTGTACTCCAGTCATGGGTGTTTATATTTATGTGTATTAGTATATATATACAACTATTTTAGCTTAAAGAAGTAAAAAACATAAAAATATACAAACTTTCCATAGTATAAAATAATAGTCCGATTAGCAATTCATACTTTACGTGTTACATTGTACAACATTATACAAAACCACACAAATAAAAAAGTTTAAACGCCAGATGGAGTCACAGTTTTCTCTTTTTTATTGTTTCTGATAACCACAGACATTCGCGATCTAGAACAGGGGCTAGTAGATGTGGTATATGTACGTCTTCAATTCAATTCAATTCTCATAATACTTGTTTTATTTGAAATGTCAATTCAATTCTTTTATTTAGTCGCCTCCAGGAATGCCAATTGGGCACAATTTACTCCGCCAATGTCGCGTATAATGGAGAAAACACGTTATATTAAGAATGAAGCCTAATTTGAAGAGATTATAATAGAAAGATTTTAATTATTTATTTTTAGGTTTTTGTTAACTTACGATCTACATTCTCTATAAACCCAAAGCTGAAGATTGGGATTTCGAGGGGTAGCCAAAAAATTTTTTTTTGCTTAGAAATGTCATACTAACGTCCACGAGATATTGCGTGATCAGCTATTTCGTGAGAACTCGCACCACGCGATATCGCGCTTTTGGCAAAGAACGTGTCAAATGCCTCTAGGGGATGAGTTTTTAAAACCCCTTTCTGAATGGGTCAAAAAATGTAAAATAATGCGAAATTTCAAACTTCTAGACGCACCGGCTTAGATGCGTTGTCTATCTATGAGTAATTTTCTGTTTTAAGTTTTTTTTTAGAAATATTTAATTTATTACATATCAGCTTACTATATTTAAATAATATTTTTTATCTAAGGTACCAACAATGTAACATATAGGTACTCGTAGATGCAGCACATTACTGCATACCAATTTATTATACAGAAAACGATGCAAAAGCAGTGTTTGTTAAAGTTTCTCGCTTCTGCAAGATTATGAATAATTAATTCACTTTTTAATGTTGGAATAAAAATATAACAATCATAAACCTAAGTGACCATCCCGACTGGATATTTGAGAGATTCATCAAAATGAATCAAATGAGCCAATAAGATTATTTAGTAATCATTGAACAATTACTCTAACCTCGTGGTTGTGGCATTAGTATTGTCCTATCACCAGTATAACTACTTGCAAAGTTTCGCAATAATAATTCGAAGTTGAAGTATTTAAATAATACCTATACCTATACCTATATATAACAGTTTAATTCCTCAACGACCGCGGACTCGCCGGCGTTACAGTTAACAATAGATTTCTTAGAAATTTAATTTTTTTCTTAGAAATTTACCTGGAGGTGTTAATCTGACTGAAAATCAGCACTCCTCGAGATCTCGGTCTTCGTTATTAGAGCTGCTTTCGTCAGCTGAGTTATTACTTATTATCCTTTGCCATAAGTTAGTTTAAGCTTTTACTGATTCTGTTTACTTTGTTTTACTATTTTTTTATGGTAATAAATACTTTTTTTATTATTTATTTTTAATCTGAATCTGATAAAAGCGTGATAAAATATTTCTTTCTTTCTCTCTCGTTTATTATATAGGTAAAAATTTCTATATTCTTTCATACTGACACTGTACCTACTTTGAACTGGAGGTAGCAAGTAGGTACCTACGACCTTTTATGAAGACATATTGCTAATAGAAACTATAATAAACCATTAGTATAAGCTTTTCTGTTTGTAAATTTTTCATAGCTAGGCCAAAAATGCTATTTTTATTTTGGTAAAAAACAAAAATCTGTGTGACTTAAGGTTGTTGAAAATTCATAGCGTACCTACAAAATTATAATGTAAGTAAAGTGACAATATTATTACGTTACACGAATTCAAACAGTGTAATATTTTGAGATAGCATATTTCTATCTGTAAAATCGTGAATAAAGTAAATTCTGTTAACATTCGAAGACAAGATAGGTACCTACCTACCTACAGTATGAATTTCGATATGCTGAACCGCTTATCGCAAGATTATCAAGGTTTTGATTCTTATTGCATAAGATTGTTAAAATAATTGTACAACCAATACAAATCATCCCGTTCTAAGAATAATTCAGTTTAATTTTGGTTTAAAAAAAAACATTTGTAATTTTTTTGTAGGTAATTAGATATTATTGTGCTAATATGTTAGAAATAAATAATATTTACATAATAATTGCATACAATAACAATATCGCTTAAATTAAATGAGTTTAACTGTAATTAATTTAAAAAAATAATTTTCTTTATATTAACTTAGTTATAATAATGTAAGTTACGTAAATAAATAAATGAACAAAGAGTCAAGTCTCATACAAACTGTACTGATGCTATCACAATAAGAAAGTAGCGACAGATTTATATTATTATGTATTGTTTAAAAAAATATACCCATAAATCACGAGATACAAGCTTAAGGGGCGGGGCGGTGGGCGGGGCCTAAAAAGCTCCTCCCATGCGCCCGCGCGTGCCTTACCGTACAGTATTGTTTGGTTTTTATTGTGATTGGTCGGAATTTATTCATTGTTCACTCGATGCAAAGCTTCTGAATCAAGTTTAAATAAGAATATTTGTGTACATCAATGTTTTAAACTGGATATGTGTTTGATTATTTACATTTTGGCTTGTTAATGTTTTGTGAGTCATTTCATTAACATTGAGATTGCATCTTACTTTATTATACAAGAAAATGTTATAAGGCAATTAAAACTTAGTACAAAAAAAACAAATATTACTCACTTTTGAGATATTTGAGACGTTTATAAGTAGATTTTTTTTAACATGTGCCTTAAGTCAAATTATCATATGTTCAATTCTTAAAAAGTATCTTCGTACTTAACGATATCCATATGTAGGTACCTAAGTATTATTTTCGAAAAAACTAATAATACCCTACCAATTTCATTTTTTATATCAATGAAACATATGTGGGTTCCTACCTATATGGATCATAAGATTTGACTTGAAAACGAGATGATCTCTCCCTTGACCATGATTGCTATAAACCATAAAGCATTCGAAACGACGGGAATCAAAAATAGAAATAAATCCGCGAAAAAAATTGAAATCATACTTTTATTTAAAATCAGCGACTCAACGTCGCTCCTTTCGGGTTTGTTCCTAGATACGTTTTAAGGGTCAAAAGTAGGTATCCTATATGTTTACCTGGATAACCAACTATCATCATAACAAAGATGAAAATGGGTCCACTGGTTTTCTCGTGATGTATTTCCAGACAGATAGACAGTTCATATCTAACTAATCATATATACCTACATACCTATTTGATATTCATATCTTAAAATATGGCACCGAATTCAAAAATATCAGATTAGGTAGGCATCTATTCTAAATAAAAACCCCGTTTAGTTATTTTTTACATTTTATTGCCTGGAAATCGGTTTTTATTTTTTTATAAAATTTTTTATTTATTTAATTGGTTTTAACATAGTTATTATATGTATAGTCTAGCGGTTCACCCTCGCTTCGGTGGGGTTCGTCCCTAGGTAGGTAGGTACTTTATAAATAGATATAGGTAAATAGCTATGAGCCAGCGTTACCCACTACATACATTTAGATTATTTTTTCATGAATTTGTCTGATGTTTAGTAGTAATTCTGTTACTCGGCGCGGAGACAAATCCAATAAATCAAAAACCACGAAAATCGGTCCAGCAGTTCTCGAGTTATAAGTATTGTAAGAAACCCGACTTTGTTTTATATATATAGATGTATAGATATCAAATATTTATAAAGTATTATTTGAAAGCAACTATTACAGATATTAAGATCAAAGAAAACTATTTGATATTAATTATTATAATTCCTTTTTCTAAGCTTTGATACGTTGATAAAGGCGAAAGAAAACGGTTTCTGTAACTACACCAAACAAATATATCACAGATACTAACTTAATTCTTAATAATTAGTCAAATTGATATTTGAAATTATCTATGACTCATTATTATGAATGTTATCAAAAAAATCTATTTCCTTGGACGTATCTAATTGTTTAATTATAAAATTCAATGCATATCAAAATTACTCATGCACCTAATTTATCTCACCTACTTAGGTGTCTAGACTAACTGATGCAATCAACAAGAAATTGTGATCTACAAGATAAAAACTGATTATATTAGCGTCATTTATTTATTTTTTATTCGCTTGGGTTCGCTTCTAGAAAATCAAAAACAAATCTATCCCATCGGGAACCGTTTATTTTTCTGGCATAAAAAACTTATGTTTTATTCCAGACTATAATCTATCTCTGTGCCAAATTTCATCCAGATCCGTTCAGCCGTTCTGGCGTGAAAGAGTAACAAACATCCATACTCACAAACTTTCATATTTATAATATTTATATACAGATTGATAACACATGTTCTTATTACCACTAATTATCTATCATGTTTAAGCCCTTATTTATCAATGTATCTATTTGTGGCAACAACCGACATACATTTCTAAAAAGAAAACCATTTATAATATAATAATTTAGCTATATTTTATTAGATATCTACACTAATATTGTAAAATAAAATATGTGATTTGACTGATGAGATGTCAAATAAACAGTCTGTCAAGGGATCTTGTTGTTTCACTTCATGGTGGCAGCGATGGGATCCGAACCCACGCCTTCGAAGACACTGGTGTCTCAAACCAGACAAAGAAGTAAACCTTGTGAGTTTTGAAATTTGGATATATTTACCCTGTATTCTGTGTAACTCTTAACCCGATTCTAAAATTTTTATGATCATTAATAACTATATTACCACTGAGTGCTAGTGGTAATTTTTTATTTCGATAAAAATGTGTTTACTATGAGTTTTAAATCGTTATAAGTTTAATTGAAGGGGTGCGCTGTCTAAACGATTTAATAAAACCTATAAAATATATTACAATTAGATTTATAATCCAAGTAAGTTTCTATTATCCAATATTTCATGCACGTCTAAAAACTACCTATAGGTAAAAAAAGATAGGTATATTAATTGTTGAAAGGTACAGGTAGGTACACCTATATTACTAAGAAGAAAAAAATTAGGCCCTAAATATCAGCATCAGTACCTATACAAAGTTGCTATCATAATTCACAGCAGAGAGACTGATTGCGTGCACTTTCAAAGTAATCCATCTTAAGTAATATTTTTTCTTGAGTATGTATGATTCTTCAGGTAATATTATGAAATTAAAAATAAAAATCATAAAAACCAGCTCACAATATTGCTAAAGATATTTTGATACTTTATTGTCATTACCCACAAAAAAATCCACACCTGAATGGAATTCCGCCTTTTTTGAAGTCAGTCAAAAATAAGCAATAAACTTGCAACATTTTTTAATAACAACATTACGTATATAAACGTCCAAATTAAAAAATAAACAAATACTTCCGAGTGAGATATTCTCAAATAAGTGACATCAGTATTAATTTTTTTCCTGATATTTTTTATTATCCTACATCGAACGGACACTAAGCGGTTTAAACGGATTTACCTTCCAGTCACCTGCATCCGACGTGAATATATCTAAAATTCACTTTAATTCTATACTAATAGCATCCATTCAGATTTGGTATGTTTTAATCAAAGTTTTAACGAAGAATAACCGTTTTAAATAAAACTATTTTTTAGGATCTTTTTCGCGGATTTATTTTGATTTTTGGTTCCCACATTTTGAATGCTTTACAGCAATCTTGGTCACGGCTAAGGTTTTAGACGTCTCAAAGGTAGACAGTAACTATGTCTGTAACAACTATTTGTAGCATTCGAAACGTTGAGAAACGAAAATTAAAAAAAAGAACGGTATAATAACCGAAAAGATAGTTTTATTTAAAATATCTAATATTTGCATAACTCTAAGAAAGAATAATAACCGCTTGCTGTTTAGTAGAAATAGGTTTAAATAATAAAAGAAAATTATTTTACTCCATATTAACACTTCTAACGATTTAGATGTTACAGTACTAGTGGTTTTCTAATGATGCGTTCCCAGACAGATAGACAAAAAATCAAAAGTCTATAGATTGTGTATAGATCGTGTATCGACCTGTGTATCGACAATAAGACTATTTCAATAAGATTTTCCAAAAAATATTTAATGAACAGATTCTATGTATAGATAATTAATAGGTAGCTATAAAAGTAATAATTATTCAAAAATATTAAACATCTATTTGCGTTTTTAAAAGTTCAGCCAGAGCAATAAGCTATTTTATAAAGAATATATATAATATTATAAATGTGAAAGTAACTCAGTCTGTTTCCTTTCACGCTTAAATTACTGAGCAAATTCCGATAAAATTTATGAAGGACATAGATTGCATCCTATGGGTCGGACATAGGCTACCCTTGAGTCCTGCTTAAACGCGAGCGAAGCTGCGGGCAAAAACTAGTATTATATAATGCTCTGTACCAGCAAGTAAGTGAGATTTACTACAAAGAAATATATTATGAACTCTAAATCAAAAACTTTAAGATTTAAAATCATTTGGTATAACATAAAAGATTTTATAAACACATATCAGTCTGGTTCACGTCGCAGACGGTATTGTTCACTGAAGATATTAAAATTTAAAATACGTATTAGTGTCAATCTGTGTGCGTTGATTCTGTTCATTTTTATTTGGTCAATAATTTTGAATATTTAAAAGTAATATTGCTTTTTTTCTTATACATGTGACTATAACAATATTTTCTTAGTTGCTAATCTTAAGGGTTATTTTTCTATAGGTACATATAATAAAACTGTAACTAAGTCGAATCTGTACATTAAATATTTTTTGGAAAATCTTATTGAAATAGACATAAGTATTGATACAGAGGCCAGATCTATAGTATTTAGAATTTATGTCTGTCTGTCTGTCTGTCTGTCTGTTACCGCATCACGGAAAAACCACTGGAGGGATTTTGGTGAAATTTGGTATGACGATAGCTGGTTATCCGGGTCAACATATAGAATACTTTTTACTGCGGAAAAATATCTCATCTCTGAAAAATTTATACTAAACGTTAAAACGTAACTAGGAACGAACCCGAGCGGAGCGAGGGTGAGTTGCTAGTAGTCTATATAGTAGTTCAGTACCTACCTTTTTCTCCTCTATTTGTAAACCGATTTCTTTTTTATTTATTAGCTATTCATGAGCTTTAGTGTTATCAATAAAAAAATATGAACATTTTTTTTAAATATAGGTATGTATCTATATGCAAATAGATAAAGAAATAAAAAAAATTGAAAAAAAAAAGGTTTTGTTCTATTTCTCTTCTCACAACCGTTCTCACCGTGACTCAGTTTTAGCACTTTTTTTCTACGTACAAAAATTTTACCTCTACAGTTTTAGTATTAGAATATAGATGATTGTTAATATAAACATTAATATTGAGACTATTTAACAAATATACGGAATACGGTTATCATAATTTATTAATACAATGAAATAATATTCTGTTACTTCTTTAGAACATATAAAAAAATCAATAAAATAAAGCAACTGACGCAAAAGCTGTTACGAAACGAGACCTAATAAGTAAGTAAAATAAAAACTATATGTAATTAATATCATACAATAACACTGTACTCGTGCCAGCTCCTGTGATTACGAACATTTTGCGTGCCTTCATTTCGTTCGTGCTCCCATTTAATTCGTCGTCTTCCGGCCCTGAGGCGACACATGCATTCCAACACGCCACATCTTTTTAAGATACAGCATCCAAATTATTATCTTTTTCATCGCAATCACCGTACAGTAGCGGACAGGTGGAAAAAATATCCATATTAAGTTATAATCTCATATAATAGAGAGTAAAATATATTTATGTCTACACCATAAATGTTTCCCCATACTTATCTCATAAGAGAAAAAATTACAGTATTGTGGTCTGCAAAACTACATTACGTCTAAAATCTCATGGAAATAAAAGCATATATGTATGTTTAGGAATTCCTATAAAATGTACCTACGTTGTGGGTTAAATTCTAGTTCAGAGTAAGGTTTTTTATTAATCACACATACATTGTTATTTTAAAAACGAAAATGCTAAAATTTTCAAAAATAGTAAAAAAACAGTGTAAAATATTTTTTACTGCTGTTATTGTTAGTTTCTACCACGTACCTCTATACTTTTTTAATTCCTCATAAGTAAGTATGGCCACAGATTTGAGCCTGGGCTTCGAGTCCCGATTCAGAACATATTATGCTTTTCGTCGAGAAATTGTCTGTAATAGCTTGGAGTAACACCCCCGTGCCTTTAACAGCACGAAACGATGTCGCTCCTGCGCCTCTCACTAGCCGGGTTCAAATGCCATCATACTGGACTATAAGAGTTTTTAATTGTGATGACAGAAGCTGTACAATGTACATCCACATCTATTATGCGTCTCCAATAGGCATTTGTCCTAGATCTGGCTGCGTAGTAGATATAGCCTTGTAATTTTATAAAGCTTTTTCCTTTGCGTGTTTCGCGATAAAGGATGTTTCCGTTGAGTAAAATTTAGTATCTTCAATATTTAAGGTATCTACTTTTTATCCATGTCCCGTTCGTTTTTTCCACCCTGTAGATATAAATAGCAGATAAATGCCTTAGTACAAATAATGCTTATACTACGTATAGTGTTTTGTGTATATGTTATGCTGATAAACTATGAATTGGTTTGGATCAATAAAAGTAGATATCATCATTTATCAGGTTCAAAAGAGGTATATGACTAAAAATCCACAGATCGAGTCCCTTTTTTCCTTCTTAAGTTTTTTATTTAAAGATGAAAAACCTGTGAAACAATTAGTTAAAGAAATAAAATGCCTATTTCCTGTATGTACCTACACCTATTAATTTACAAATAATGAAGACAAGTAAACACGACCAAACATTTTATTCATACAAAGCGTTGATTTTTTTATTATTATCAGCAGTAATTGTACAAATATTATAAATGCGAAAGTTTTGAGAATGTATGGATGTATAGTTGTTAGATGTTTGTTACTCTTTAACGCAAAAACTACTGAATGGATTTTAATGAAACTTTACAATAATATAGCTCACATATTAGAATGACACATAGGTTACTTTTTATCCCGAATTATTGTACGGGTCCTGTGGAAAAGATTTGTTTTTGTTGTTGTAGATACGAACCCGAGCGAAGCGAGGGTTAGCCACTAGTAGATACTAATGTTAAAACTAATTAAATATTATTCTACATCCCATTAAATTTTGAATATCAATAGACTCTGAAGCAAAACGGCAAATATAAAAAAGTACATAGGTATATCCTTTTGCCGCAAGACAAACGTTTAGAGGAATTTATAATTTGCAGTATCCGAAGATTCCCATATAGCCTGGGGAAATGAATTTGAAGTGAGGAACAATTACAGAAACCATACATTTATCGATCAAATCAGCTTAAGGCTTACCTAAGGTTTAGCCTAATATACCAAGCAAATCATTCAAGGATAAAAAGTTGTACCAAAATGTTTTTCGCGATAAACTTTTATTCCTCTAGTACCTAGTTAAAGTAGAGTATGGTATTTATTTTATAACTGAGTCGGGTTACTATTAGAAATGTAAAATGAATATATGTGTGCGTATGTTTGTCCTTCACGCTGAAGGTATGACTTGGAGTAATATATAGACCACTTACATCACCAACAAGCAACGCATTCAATCGAAGCAAGACGCTAGTATTTATACAAATTAATAAAATTGAAGAGTTTGTATGTATTTTAGAAATAACAGCTTTTTACTAAATGCATATGGAATTATATACGGTAATTAAAAAACGTGATTTTAAAAAAAAATGTCTGTCTGTTTGTTTCGGATAATTTGAAATTTCCGAAACGGCTAGAGAGATTTTGACGGGACATTCATTGGCAAATAGTTGATACTAGCAACTTACCTCGTCCCAAGGTACATTTTAACGGTTAGTATGAAATGAAAGTCTTTGAATTTTTCGGTTATTGTGTAATATAATATGCATATATTATACACCTTCCTCTTGAATCACTCTATTTATTAAAAAAACCGCATCAAAATCCATTGCGTAGTTTTAAAGATCTAAGCATACATAGGGACAAACAGACAGCGGGAAGCGATATTATTATTATTATTTTATATTATGTAATTATTATAAGGAGTAATATAGGCTACTTTTATTTTAGAAAAAGAATTACGGTCCTATGGAAAAAAATCAAACCCATGAAACTATGAACAAAATCCGCGTACCGCGGACGAACTCGCTCGAAGCGTGGGTAAGTCGCTAGTCTATACTAATATTATAAAGAGGTAAAGTTTCTGAGTTTGTGATGTTGTAGGGGGTAATCTTTGGATCTACTGAACCGACTTTTTATCACGGAAATCATCCTTTAAAGGGGTAAAAATGAGGATGAAAGTTTGTATGGGAAATCAAGCTAGGGACGAACCCGAGCGAAGCGAGGGTGAGTCGCTAGTCTAATATAAATTTATTATTATTAAGTTATGTCTACGTACCAGCTGTTTGTCTAAAATTACCTTGACAACGGATACATTAAAAAAAAGAGTACGTTGGAATTTTTCCAGTAAGTACGATAAAGATATTAACCTAGAAAAAAATAATACATCAACAACAATTTTTTCCGTGTGTGAATAAAACATGAATATTCATTGTATACGAACTTTTAAAATTTATATTTACGCTAATATAAGATAATACCGAACCAACCGAGTCGATGCTTTTAGTTACAGGAAAGCTACTATTACCTACTTAAGATTACTCTAGCCATAATGTACGGACTGGTTTAAAAGCTAGCATCTACCTGTTTTCTAAGTGAAGTTAAAGCTATAATGTTATACTATTGAAAAGCTTTAAGAAAAGTATTATAAGTTTTCATTTTTTTTCTATATGTCTTGGTATCTATATATATATATACGCGCTCTATAGTGAAAGAAAAAAATAACGGATGCCCATAAAAATAATGTTTTAGCACGAATTCTAATGCATCGAAACAGTACTACTATTATATATATTCATGCGAAAATGTGTATGTATGTGTGTATGTCTGTTTGTTTTTGTTTCTCCTTCACGCTAAAAAAGGCTGGAACGATTTCGATTGAATTTTAGTATATAGATAAAATATAACCTATATTACATAGGTAATACTAAAATTTACATCAAAGTATCCAAGTTAAGCGAGGTTAAGTCGTTATTTTATAATATCACTATACGTAGTGGTTAAATATAATTTTACGAATATTATTGATAAAATCGACCCAATCGGTCTACTTTCACGTAGGTAGGGGAGCGGGGGGCTAGTTGTTGCAGGGGTAAGTAGTTACACGCCTTTTTTACCGGGATTTTAAACTCTTTGGTGGACATAATTGGTCTCATTTGTTTTCTTATAACATCGTGCATTACATAAAAACGACCAGTGACCCGCCAAGCGCCAAGCTGCTAGGTTGTGTGCATGTGTCTCGATTTCAACCAAGTAAGTAAAAAAATCCTTTCCGAAATTTTTGATTCCTGATGTCTATATTTTTTATTTTCTCAAAATTTTTAACTTTGAACGTTCATAATATATCTACCTTTAATTTGCAATATTGTTTTTTTCTACTATCGATACCCATTAATGGTGACTTCAATTTATATTAAAAAACGTCCCATGGGGCAGGTAGTTACAATTTTTTGGGGTAAGTTGTTACATGTAACAATAAAAAAAATTACCATACCTAATTTTAAAAATTTTAATTATTCTGTTTTTTTTAGAATGAGAAACTATAAAAGAAAAATAGAAAGAGGTACAAATAGTCAAGAAGTTTATGAATCTGCTGGACCAGAAGTACTGCAGAATAAAATGAGCATTCGTAGGGCAAGCGAAATGTTTAATTTGTGTCCGATGTCCTTATCCAGATATGTCAGAAAAAACAAAAACAACGAAAGTTGTTTATTGGGTTACGTTAAACCTAGATTGATATTCTTACAAGAAACAGAACATAAATTAGCTTCCTATCTACTCAAACGTTCAGAAATATATTTTGGTTTACAAGCAATAGAAGTTCGAAAATTAGCTTACCAATGTGCTGTAAAACTCAATTTAAAAAAATATCCCCCCAGCTGGCTTAAAAATAATACGCGCTCTGCTCTCACAATTCACAACCATTAGATGTGGGAGTTTATGGTCCTTTTAAATCCCACCTTAATCGAGCACAGACAGCCTGGATGTATAATCATCCAGGAAAAGCAAGAAGCTCGAAAACAATCCATCCATACTCGTCGTAAACGCAAATCCGCTGTGTTAACCGACACGCCTGAAAAAGACTCATTAAAAAAAGAGTATGAAGAAAAACTAGCCAAGACCAAAAAAACGTGTGACAAAAATAAAGGAAAAGTTAAAGGAAAGTCCTCGAAAATGAGCGAAGAAGGTAAAGATAAGGTGAAGAAAAAAAATATTGGTTTCCGACTCGGATTCCGATACTGATGAATGGTTTTGTTTAGTGTTTAGCGAAAGTTACAGCACCTCGAAAAAAGAAGATTAGGTAGAATGCTTAGAATGCAAAATGTGGGCCCATGTCAAATGTGTAACGGGAAACGTTCACTCATTCATTTGCATTAATTGCAATTCTGATGAAGGCTAATTTAATATTAGTATGTGATATTGTTACCTACCTCTATATAAATAACTATATATTTTTCTATAATATAAGTACCTACCCTAAAAAATGTTAGAATCCAAAGTATTTTAGTTTATTAAAAGTTTATTAAAATAATTAATAAGTATAAATAATTTACTACAAGTTCTTATTTACAGACGAAGTTTCTGTGTTTTTATATAAGATTTAAAAAGTTCCTGCCAAAGTTATGTTATTTTTCTACAAAAAAAAAATCTTCAAAAATTACGATATAGATATTATAATTACTCATAAATGTTAGAAAACTGTTTAAAGTGATCTCTTTTGTTTATAACGTTATCAAATAATAATAAAAATGATTTATAATTGATGAATTTGTTTATTTATCTATCGTAACATCGTGCCCCGAAGATGTAACAACTAACCCCAAATGTGGGGTAAGTTGTTACAATCGACTTTTTTGGTTAAATTGTTGATTGTGAAAAAAATACATGAATTTTAATAACTTTTCAATCATATTTTAATAGCTGAATAGACATACTAACGATAAAAGCAATCAAATGTATAAATTATTTGATAGCTTTTGTCATATTGACATTTATCTAAAAATTGTAACAACGTGCCCCCCGCTCCCCTACATCATAATACTTTTTTTTAGATTAACGCGAATATTTGACATCTCGATAAAAGACAACTATAGGTTTATATATACCTACAGAGATCTATTAATTATTTAGCTTAATAAAAAAAATATTAAAAGAAAATAATACAAAATCTGCTTTTACAACAGGATCCTCAATAAAGCTCAAAAAGCTATGCCTCTGCTTATAAGTAGGTAAAGCGTTAAAGAACATTAAAAAAA
Organism: Brenthis daphne; assembly: GCA_947093115.1. Taxonomy (NCBI): domain Eukaryota; kingdom Metazoa; phylum Arthropoda; class Insecta; order Lepidoptera; family Nymphalidae; genus Brenthis; species Brenthis daphne. Next base: position 3,485,341 of record OX352471.1, read on the forward strand.
AATGATTTAATAAAGATCTATAACCTTGGGAATAATATGTTCGTATGCTGTTTATTGAGACTCGAGACTGAGGCATTTTCTTGAAACTAAAAAAAATGTAATAATTTAATGCCGAATTTTTTATTTGAATTTGAATTGAATTCGCTTCTCATAACTAAGAAGTACATATATAAACAAAAATAATTCAATACCTACTTATTTTTGATAAGTCGGTTAAAATTTACCATAAACTAAATTCCAAATAAATCCTAAATCATAACGGTAGCGTGTCTGCACGAAAACGTTTTCGCCAATTTCATCTCATCGCCTACGGTAAAGGAATGGCAACCTGCGTTTAGCGATGTTTTGATGACTACCGTATGAGATACAGAATGGGCAATCAGAGATGAAACGTATTAAGAATAATTGGAAGATCTAATTGATACACGAAAAGAGGAAAGTGGCGGGTTTGGCTCAGATATAATAGCTCTGTTTGAATTTGATAAATATCAAATCGTTTAATGATAAACTATAATTTGATAACAGAGGCCAAAGTTTCGCATCGATAAATTGTGGAAGAATACGTATGCGGCTGTTTGTGTAATCTAAATATTTGTATACTTACGTAGTTTTTTTTAAGTTTTTAAGCGTAATAATTACATGATGATACCTATTCTATTTATTTTCCATTTTTAGATGATATTAGGGCCATATTCTATACTAGCATTGCCCACAGCTCCACCTGCGTTCAGATGACCAAAAACAAATTCTTAAGTTTTACTTATTAGTATACTCTTACAATGCAGTTTTTGTATTTTTTTCTCAGAAATAACATATTTTCCCGCGGTAAAAAGTATTTTATATGTTGACCCGAATAACCAGCTATCACAATACCAAATTTCATCAAAATCCCTCCAGTGGTTTTACCGTGATGCGGTAACAGACAGACAGACAAAAATTCTAAAAACTATAGATTCGGCCTCTATATCGATAATAATGTCTATTTCAATAAGATTTTCCAAAAAAATATTTAACGTACAGATTCGGCTTAGTTAGAATTTTATTATATGTATAGATAACATTTTCGATCATTAGAAAGGTAACATAAGTAGTACCTTGAGAAGTTTTCACAACGCAGTATGAGATATTCTTAGATATATAAAACTAATGTACCACAGTATAGATGTAACTGTCTCCTTGGGATCTAATAAAAATTAAAGAATAATTACAAATACATGTTTTAAATAAATTTGAATGATAATATATACGATGGTTATTTTGCGACACGCTCGTTTGGAAAACCGAGTGGAGTCGGTTCAAACCGCGGTCTCACACGTCTAATTCCTAACTATACTACTAACATGATTAATACGTCTTTTCTTACGGTGAAGGAAAACATCGTGAGGAAATCTGCATGTTTGAGACAACGTAGCAAGTTTTCGAAAGAAATGTGAAGTTTCCCAAACCGCACTTGGCCAGCGTGACTGTGAAGTGATCCCCCTTGTATTGTAGGGAGGCGCGTGTCCCAGGGACAGACTTAGAATAATCATATACATTTGATTCTACGGTGTACTGAGTAATTATCAGTCAAACACTATGTCTTACTATAAGAATTTTCTTATAAATTACGGATGACTACAAAATAATCAACATATTGGGATAAATCAATCTTTTTTCTCTCATTTTCTTACATTACGGACCTTTTCAAAATATTTTAGATACCTAAAAGGCACAGACCCTAATTTATATTACATACATACTACCGGAGATCCCATTATCTCACTACCTTTTATAACAGCGATATTCTTAAGAAAATTTCCCTGCAAACATTATCGAGTGCTAATTGCAAGCAACTTGAATGATGTAGGTTCCTATAAAATGTCATATTATTTTGTCGACATACATAAGTGTATTTATTTACATTAAAAACTCAACTTTAACTGTTTTAACAATAATATTTTCTCAGTTAATTACTAGTTATTATACACGGTTTCACTTGCATTGTGAGCGTGGTAGGAATAAACTTAAAAGGTCCTCAAGAGATGTAATATACTGTATATGGACAAGGATTACCTTATCAAATTTCATCGAAATCTGTTCATAAACTTTAAGCGTCATAGATGGATGGACAAACAGAATAACAATTACATCTATATAAATAACAATAAATCACCGAAATGTATGTATGCGCATAACTTCGGATCGACTGCACCAAATTGGATTTTTTTTTGTATAATTGTCAGGAAGTTTTGTATCGAAGAAAATGACAAGATTTTTTTTTCTAAAATAAGATTCTTTTTAAATGTCATGCTATGAAAGTGAGTAGGTGAAATAGTTTTTATCCCGCAAATCATCCCTTAAGGGGTTGAGAATGGGGATGAAAATTTTTATGGAGAACTGCAAGCTAGGGAAATACTCCAGCGAAGCGAGGGCGAGTCGCTAGTTAATAATATTAGCATCAGTATGGATTAATTATACAGTTAAAGAGATGTTATCATTACATTACCGAGAGAACCTATCTAGGCTAACCTTCAACTTCATTTGGATGTCCAAGTAATCAAAAAACGGGTTAGCAACCCATATAAAAAATCCAAAATTTAAAACAATTTCTTTCTAAACAACTCAATCAATGTTTACTAAAGTAAATAAAAACATACAAATATATAATACATTTTCATTTAATTAACTTTATTATTAAAAAAATAATATTAATTATAATTGGAATGAACAGCAGCCTTTACGGCGGTCGGAGTCACGAGCTTTTACAGAGATAAGGCAGACAGGCATAAAGAGATCCGCCTGCGATATACCCTAACAATTAACAATGAGACATTATACTTACCATACCGATAATTACAGCAGCGATTTGCTACCCTTCCTCGCTATAGCTTATATTTAATTGGTACATTTGAGGTTTTAATAGACTGGACAAGTTTTATTATGCAAGCTTTGTTTATAACATTTTTATTTGAACACGCACAGCTTTTGTAAAGCTAAGTAGCTAAAGCTTTTGGTTTTACGTTTTGTTTATAGTTTGTTTTAAGCATTCAAATAAATTTTAGTACAATATTAACTGTTGCATTTATTTGTCATTTCAATTCATCAAAAATGCCACCCCTGTATTTTAAATTAGTTTTAATATTATGTTGTTTTTAACTAGTTATTTATTCTTTTTTTCGCGTAGTAATAGAGCGATTATTATGAGGTATTAATTAAAAGTACGTATATTAGTTCCTGGTTGAAAATTCTTCTTTTTATTTCGGCATCTATGAATATCATATTTTATCTATAAATATCAATTATATAAAAATCAATTGCTGTTCGTTAGTCCCGCTAAAAATCAAAAGTGGACTGGATCTTATTATTTTTTGTCTTATTGTTTTGTTGGAGGTATCTCAGGGATGGTTTAAGTAAAAAAAAATAGGGAAATGCAAAGGAACAGCTGAAATAACGAAAAGTTCAAACTGCTTATTTAGTATGGGAATCACTAACCGTTAAAACGAACGTATCTAGGGGCTAGAGACGTCCCCCTCAACGTGCGTTCACCTTGTCGTGGTGGGGGGGCTCAGTAGTGCCCGGCAATACAGCCGGGTGCGAAGCCAAGAAACGCACAGGGAGGTGGCCCGCTTCGGTGGGCGGTGGGAGACGGCCCTCTTCGGAGGGCGGCGGTGTACCATGCGGGTTGCTCCTGGTACCTACTTCTCTGATAGCAGAGTGGACCTTGGAGCAACCCCGTGGTTGTTGTGGTCTGCTTCGGCAGACCTGCCGTCGGGGCATCGTAGTTGAATGCGTATGCGATCCTGCGACGCCCCATTAAGACGGGGGAAGGTTTTGTTGGGTTTTAGTGGGTAGTACTGGCTTCGCCAGTGAGTGCCACACCTCGTGCGTAAATGCAATTCCCAACGTTAAAAAAAAAGGGGGCTAGAGATGAACGCGAGCGAAGCAAGGGCGAGACTCTAGTTATATAATAAAATACTATACTAATAAAGATATCCAATTCCATTCAAAAAATATATAACGCAAAATTAGACTATTATTCAGGTTGTTTTCTTTGGCTTATAGACATAAAATGCTAAAAAAAATGTCAAACATTCGCGTAAATCTAAGAAAGTATTATTATATAATTATGTATATAAATAAACAGAAAAAATATAGGTATATATAAAAAAGTATTTTATAAAAAATAAAGATATTATTCAATAAAACAAACTTCAGTGACTACTTACCAGGAAGTTTAGTATTATGCCATCTATGCTTCAACTATTCGATGTTTCATAAATATTAACAGTGCCATCTATCCATCGCCATCCACGAATGTTTAAATATTATTTCATTTTCCTGTACTTAGAGAATTTTTCAAAAAATAAATAATAGAATATGAATATGCCGTTTTGGGATCAATTACGTTTATAAGTTTAAGTTTTGTTTATTAATTTCATATTATAATTAATATTAGTAACATATCGTTACATATAACGCCATCTATTGACGATTGTTTGAACTAATTTTATATTATTATTTACTGATGAGACCTCAAAGTCTACATATATTAGTTATGATGACTCGGTAATTTTATTTATTTGGATAAGTATCTAACATAATACACAGAGTACCTTAAACTAACTTGTATAAATATTTAAAACTAGCGACTCATCTTCTCATCGCTTTAGGTTCGTCCCTAGACAAAAACAAATCTATCCCACGGGAACTGTACATTTTCCCGGCATGATATGTAGTTAGCCTTCCTCAATAAACGGTCTATCTAATGCAAAAATAATTTTTCAAAACGGATTAGTAGTTCCTGAGATTAGCGCGTTAAAACAAACAATAACAAACGAACTCTGCCACTTTATAATATTAGTATAGATAAGTAGGTATATAACCTGCTAACTCAAAATTTTAAAATGACGCAACCGACTAACTCCCAATTCAAAATATCATTAAGGTAATTATAATCTATTAAAACATAGAAGAAAATAATCAATATACTGAAAGACATAAAAAAATTAATTTTAGAAGTTTTAAAAATTAATTATCTAATAAAGTAGTACAACCAAAAACCAATGGCTTCAATTAAAAAAATAACCATGAAATCAGTATTTTACAATTGTAATAAGTTACCAAAATACGCGCAAGATAAAGAAAGTCTTAAATAAAGTGAGGGAAATGCTAGTTAATGTAATTTAGCGTACAGATATTTTACTATCAATTGTTTTTATATATATCTTTGGAAGCGCCTTTTAAAAATTTAATAGCAAAGATTTATTAATGTAAATTACGGCATTTGCTATTATATATATAAGCTTAGAAATCTATATTATCTAATTTTTCAATTTCTAAAGTGTCGTGTTCTTGAAAATCTATGTATGAATCAATTAATAATAAATTAAAAAAATAATTAAATTAAAAAAATCAATCAATTAATCAATGAATGCGTCAAACTTTTTTGCATCTTTTAACACTTTAATATAATAACATAACTGGCGACTCCCCTCGGTCCGCTCGGGTTCGTCCCCAACTTTAACTAACTAATATGCTAACCCGGATAACCAGCTTTCATCATACCAAATTTCATCAAAATCTGTTCAGTAGTTTTCTAGTGATGCGTTCCCGGACAGAGAGACAGACAGACAGACAGACAGACAAAAAAATCCTAATAACTATAGATTCGGCGTCGGTGTCGATAATAATGATATTTCAATAAGATTTTCCGAAAATATTTAATGTACAGATTCGACTCAGAATTATATTATAGGTATGTACTCGTATATAGTATTAGTGTCCATAATAATAAATAGGTACATTAAGATTATCTTTATCGAATAGGTACCTACTAAATATGTAAATGTTTCACTCTAATCTTATAATTCTTAATCATATAGTTTCTAATGCTTGTAAAACTACGACTATCAAAATTTGTGAAAATGTTTGGATGTGAAACAAAGCACAAAGATAAACTATTTCCGGGATTATTGTATTGTAGGATACTTTTTATCTTGATAAAATTAGCGTCTATGATAATAGATTAATGTTTGTGTTGTTACTTCAGCTTAAAATTGTCTAATAACCTCAGAATAATAAAGAAAAAAATATACGGATGAAGCTGCGAGCAGATACTAATCTGTACTAATATTATAAAGAGGCAGAGTTTGTTTGTTTGTTTGAACGCGCTCATCTAAGGAACTACTACTCCAATTTGATTTATTTTTGCATTACATAGGTCTTTTATTAAGGAAGGCTATACATTTATCATCATGTAAGGCCCAAGGGAGCGGAGTAGTAACCATAATAATGTCAATAAATCGGGCAGACTTCCATATATTATTACAAACAGCATAAAGCCAAAGAGTTCTTTTTTTTGTAGTTTTAGCACGAGCGAAGCCGCGGGTTCGACTAGTATATAACAAATGCGGATTACCTAACGAAACTTAATCATCAACGCTATGTAGACACCAAGGTAAAAATTCTATTTTTTTAATTTGTATCGAGTGTCGACTAGGTACTATTTATTTCTAAGCGGTAAACCTCTTCGTTCAGGTACGTCCTTGGTGCCTTTTGTACTTATAATATTAGATGACGTTCGATGACTTTTATTAGTTGCATTAGACTTAAGTGTCACTTTAGATCATAATCTCTCAAACTTTATCATGATGGCAGTCTAGTCAGGTATAACGCGAAAATCCGCATTTGGGAGGCGGTTCAACTCAATAGGGTTCGGGAGGTTTTACATGCGGATTTCTCCTGGTACTTCTCTGATTGCAGAATGGACTATAAAAGCAACCACATGATGTCGTGGTCTACTTCGGTAGGCCAGCCTTTGGGGCATCTTCATCATCATGTGTCACTCCACTAAGACAGGGATGATTACGTTGGGTTTTAGTGAATAGTGGGTTTTTTTATTTGTAGGGTTTTAGTAAATCGAAAAAAACATATAACCGAATTGAGTATCTCTATCTTTTCCTTCTTCCTTGTATCCACAAAACAATAGAAATACAACGGTTTTATTTGTATTTTTTTTTATTAATAATAGCTAGTGCGGTGAATTTTATATTCATTTTACTTTATATAAATATCGCCACCTTTCCGCAAATTATATTACTAATAGTAGCCTATGCATTACTCCATGTATATGACTATGTGTGACTTAAATTTCATACAAATCGGTCGAGGTGTTTCAGCTTGAAATAAAGTGAATTTAATATAGTAGTGTGCTGTGTAATAATAATCTTATTAATAATATAAATGCAAAAGTTCGTGAAGATGTATGGATGTCTAAGTATCTGGATGTATAGATGTATGGATGTTTGTTACTCTTTCACGCAAAAACTACTGATTGGATTTTAATGAAACTTTACAATAATATAGATCATATATCAAAATAAAACATAGGCTACTTTTTACTTCGAAAAATGTACAGTTCCCGTGGGATAGATTTGTTTTAGTTTTTCTAGAGATAAACTCAACCGAATCAAGAGTAAGCCACTAGTATTTGATAAATATCAAAATAAAGGGTAAGTGATCAATGGTCAATGTTATTATGTGACCAAAAAATGCGGAACAATCATTTTAGTCTAATAAAACCAAGAGAATAAACATAACTTATTATTGGTAACTAATGCTCGTATATATACATTATACACTGTTGTATACATGTATCTTATCTTGTCTGCGAATTTGTACCGGATTTGATTACTTTAAGCCACATTCGCAAAGATAAATTTAAATTACGCATTTTCGCTCAAGGATTGTTTAGTGACTGAATATACTTTGTATTTAATTAGCATACCAATACGATGCTAATAATTCAATAATATTTAATATTATGTACCAGCCTCAAAATTTGACGAACCTGTCAAAATTGAATTAGCAAATACAAAACAAATACAAGTACTAAAATAAGTAAATACAGCAAATACAATTACGATCCTGTCAATAGTTGTTAAAATGCTTTGATGGCATTTATATCCAAAGAGTCAAGAAGGAAAGGTGTTATTTGAGTATCTTTATTAAAATTTGATCAAGTGCTCTCGAACTCGGACTTACGCACCGAGATTACCTTATCACTGTACAATATTTTTTTGTATTACGAATTTATCAATAAAATAAAAGGAATAATTTAGCGATTGACTTTACCAGGTCAAATCAAATAGAAGTGTACTTTATGCAAATAGATTTTTCAAACACTTTCTCTTCACACCTTTATATAAATCATTAATTTTTAAATATTGATTGTATATTGGACTCGTTTTCTGCACTTAGACTCGCATTTGGTCCGTAATTAAATATTGATTAATTGTCAGTATTGTAAATATACAATACAAATATTAATCTATATTTCTTCTGACTTATTGTCAGGAAACCACCATTTCACTAAAAAGCGGTTCTGTTCAGAAGAATCAGCTGGAAACTTAATAGCTTCTCCTATGATAGTAATTACAATTGTTTACAAAACTGTATTATAATAATCTATCTCTTAACCTACACATGAGTATCACTTAGAATTACTTCCAAAAATTTATACCTGCAAAACATTCTATAATGAAATAAAATGCTTTGTAAGTATATTTTTAATTTTAGTTTTGCCTTGCATCGGCTGGCACCGACTTCGAAATCGAAAATATCTGATTAGGTATCTATTCTAAATGAAAACCCCCGTTTAGTTATCTTTTACATTTTAGTGCCTGGAAGTCGGTTTTTTTTAAGTTTTTATGTACTTTCAATTAAGTTAAAAATATATTTTTCATTCTACTTATTGATAATACATATTTTAAAAAACCCTTGGCAATAATTTATTAGGCGAGTTATGTGCGATATATTTTCTTATGTATTAATATATGTAATAAATATGTATATGTTATATGTTAAATATAATATTATATTTTTAAATATAATATTTAATACTATATACTCGTCATCCATTAAGCAGACAGGTGAAGGATGACCTGACTTCGGATCTCACACTATGACCATTATACCTACCGGGAAAGACATCCTCGAAACACTTTTAAAGAGAAAGCAATATTAATAATTAAAATTACGATAAAGTCCAAGTTTAATCGTTTTTCTAATGAGTCATATTATTGTAAATATTAAGATAATTCGTTATATGTTTTTAATAATATTTTTTATCACATCATGTATCAAATGATATCGATAATATTTTTATGAAATCCAAAGTCTAAATATTTCGCGTTCTTTACTATCCATATCCATACCTACTTAATATTATACATTGGAGAGCTGGAAAGTGATATAGGTTACTTTTTAACGCGGATGTCATCTCATTCCCATAGGAAAACACGGTGTAATACAATCCAAAAAACTATTTATGATCAAATAACTACGAATGCTCTTTAATATAATGAAATAAATGCGTGTTTTAGCATTTTTCAAAATTCATCCCATAATAGGGTAAAATAGCGGACGAAAATGTGTATGAAACCTACTTTTAAAATCAAACAATACGTATGGACGGACGACGGATTGGCGTGATTTTTTTGTGTAGAGATAGTTGGTAGGCTGAAGAATGACATAGGCTACTTTTTACCGCGGGAGATTATCTCATAGCCATGGGAAAGCACGTTATAATATAACCCAAAAATTATTCATGATCAGAATTACTTGAAAATTGATATTAATGCTCTTCGATACAATTAAATGAATACGTGTTTTAGCATTTTTCAAAATTCATCGCATAATAGGGTAAAATAGGGGACGAAAGTTTGTATGTAACCTATCTATACCTTACCTTTAAAATACAAAATAAAGCGATACTTATATCAGATATATTCGAAATTCATCTCTTGAAAGGGTAAAAGGCTGTAACGTTTGAGGGTAATAGTTTATTTAATAATCAGAATTACTGGAAACTTGGTATTAATGATCTTCAATTCAATTAAATAAACACGTGTTTTAACATATATGTAACTCATCCCGTAAGGAGATAAAACGGGCGGTAAGTAGTTAAGAAAATTAAGTATTCAAGATAAAAAAGAAGCAATACGTGCTATCAATCAGATTATTCGATATTCGTCCTAAAAGGGAAAAATATTATAAGGGTCGAGTTGACTTAGAAATCAGCATTAATGCTATTGACGATTAAGTAATTAACGAAACAGTTAAATACTTAAAAAACATCTTACGTAATTAAGATTGCCTTTGGCCAAATTAAAAAGTGATCGGGGGGATTACGTTAGCTGTGGCCTTATCTGGAAATGCTACTATTCTTTTATAAGGTGGTAAAATGGCTTACGCTACGCTTAAACTCCCACTAAATCTCACCCGAGTTGAATTCCACATACGAAATATATTTAAATAGTGTAACATAGCTCAAGTTCTCCGAAAGTGCTCAATTACTGAGTGATATATAAAAAAGAGAACGGAGATTAGTCCGAATCCAAGGAAAAAATATTGACAAATTGTCGGCTGGCCTCAGCAGTGACAACTATAACAGACCTAGAGCGAGTGAGAGAGAAAACCTAAGTAGAGTGTATCCTGATGTTTCTAATAGGTATACAAAGGAAGTCTTAGCTTGTTTTTGTGAACTGAGCTAACAGTGATACTGCTTTTAATAAAATTGTGCTTAAGTCTTTTGAAGAGTCAGAAATAGAATATAGGTCTGTCGATTCAATGATATAAATGGATGAAACAGTTTACTATCACGTGGAGTTCCCTAACAGTGTTAACCCACCAGGTATCCTTTCCTCTTTTCTTATCAACTACTTCTGAAGGTTGGCACACCTGTAATGAATAAGCCACCTAAGCTATGTAATGGGACTAGATTGCGAGTTATCCATAAAACATTATAGTGGCCACTGCTGAATGTGCTCGGAGTCGGGGGGAGGGGGGGGGGGGAATCAGTATTCATACCTCGAACACCACTGATCTACCACCTCTTACTACATCTTTGAATTTAATGTATTGTAATTGTTCCTTAAAGATTGCTTTGCAATGACCATTAATAAATCTAAGGACCAGTCGTTACAAGTAGCAGGCATACATTTAAGATAGGATTTCTTCTCCTATGGTATTTTTGCAGAACGCAGAACCGAATACCTATATTATAGTGGTATACAAAAAAGTTCTTAATTAAATACTAATTTTCTGTTCGCAATTTTTTTAGCGTAGACTAAGTTAAGTGATCTAGAGTTACTACATAAATGTACACAAAATATTACAAATTCGATATGGCTACATATAAATTCAATGGAAATTAAAACTGAGCAATTTTTCACTCCATACGAGTGAAGCCGCGGGCAGAAAGCTATAAAAAAAAGAATGCCATGTTATATTTTAGTAACGGATGATTTAACTTAAAAAAGGACAGAGACCGTAAGTTTTAGATTTATACATAGAGTATTTAAAAATAACGTAGATGTTAGCCTGTTAGTTAAAAAGGCCATATTAGCCGAGTTACATAATCCTAAAGTCGAAAAATATGACTTGCTCTTGCACATTTGCTAATTATAGTTAAAGAGATAATAGGAAATGGGGGAAACCGTATAGCAGACTAAATTCGCGATCGAGGCAGTATGGTTAGTCCGCATTTGGAAAACTTTGCCTTTGGTCGCGAATACCCCAAATCTTAATCATGAAAGACTTTAACAAAAGTGTCTTACCTATTGTGAAATACGTGACATTTATTTTACTTACACTGCAAATTAAATTTCATCTAAGTTACAAGTTACTAGTATATTGTTAAAGTAAATTGTATCTATAGGTAATAATTAAAAAGTGGGGAAATTTTTATACTATATGCCTGCAATATATGTATACACTATTCGACAAACTTTGTGGACTGGCAACTGGCAAAATTTAGAAATTTAGTACAGACTACGACCTATATATGATGTAGTAACTTATATGCTTATGTTAGGCACCCGTTCGGAGCAAGTATAAGTCACCAGCTGTATTATTATATAAAAACGGTAACATTTTTTTAATTTAAGTTATAAAGTCTAATTTTAATAAGAAAATTGAAGTTATGTTTAATTACATGTCAATGTGAATTAATATATATCGAAAACCGTCCATATATTCAGTAACAGAATCCTTTTAAATACAGAAAAGTTAAGTTATACTAGGAGACCGCGTTCGTTGGTGTTCGACCATAATAAGTGGAACCAGTGTTGCGACGTATTTCAGTATTGAACATGGATGACGCCAAATTTGCTATGAAAGTATAGCCATCTTTTGTATTACCAAAAAATTTCGAAAATCAGATATAGATTTTTCCATACATACAATTCCAGACAGTGACAAAGGAAACAATCAATGCGTTTTACATATAATTCAGACAACTTGGTGATAAGTTTTTTAAATAGACCAGATAATAATAACAACAACCTTTATATCAAATATTTTTTTCCATTTTTATCTTTCATTGTTTTTTTTTATAGTCAGTAAAAAAATGAATACAGATGTGCATAAATGTGCTTATTACTACGAATTAAAAAAAGTGATATCCTATTAGCCGACCTCTAAGTAGCACCAAGACTAGCTTAGTTAGACCATAGCTTAGTTTCCAGTTTACAGTAGCTTTTATAGCTACCTCTGATACATCTGTTTCTTAGATAGGCTACGTACACAAACAACATGTAGCCTTCCAGGCCAACTAGTAGCGTCAACGATTGGTCGCTGCAATTGTGTCCGTGGTTACTTATTGTACGGGCGCGATTTAGACAAGTTTCTAAATTTTAGTCAATTTGCCCCAAAATCTCTCTAATAATAATAATAATAATAATAATATCATATATTAACAATGTCTAGAATTAATGCTGACTCATATTTATCGCTACGTGAATCAGCAATGAAATATAAAGATTTTATCAAAAATACTTTATGTTCTATATAACTAATCAATTACAGGCTCACTCATAATATATTATTATCTATTTCAATTAAAATGAATTTTTAATGCATATGAAGGAAAAATATTTCCAAATATTTTTTTAATTCTTGTTATAGATTAAAACATTATAAAGATTTGAAAAAAAAAACTTATTTATGTAATTTAAACGTTTTAACGTTTAGTATAGATTTCTCACCGATGATATATTTTCCCACAGTAAAAAGTATCCTATATGTTGATACTCATTACTAGCTTTCATTATACCAATTTTCATCAAAGATCTGTTCAGTATTTCCTGGGGTTGTAGAGACAGACAGACAAATAAACAGACCCATAGACAGACAAAAATTTTAAAAACTATAGATTCGGCCTCTGTATCGATAATAATGACTATTTCAATAAGATTTCCCAAAAAAATATTTAATGTAAAGATTCGACTCATTTAGAATTTTATTATATATATAGATAACTTATATTAGAAGTAAACTCTATTGATAAAATAATGGAATATCCAATGTTTTTGATAAACATAACATTTAATCCAATTAACGTTTTACTTTTAATCTTACTTCTATGTATTTAAATGTATCAGTCCATTAAACTTTTTTTGACCATGTTTATTGATGTTTGATTTATTATGATAAAGGTACAAAGTTTACTTTGTCTAAAGATGTATTCATTTGGTCATATATTTTAAATTAATCTATATTTCATTTTATTCAATGTTTAATTATGTTACCGTTAATATGAGTTAATGAGTTCAGATAAGTTGTTTAAGACTGCTCACATACAGTGGTAGGCAGGTGTACCGGTGTACCATGTGGGTTACTCCTGGTACATCTCTGACAGCAGAGTGGACCGTGGGAGCAACCCCTTGGTTGTGTGTCTGCCTCGGCAGACCTGCCATCGGGGCGTCGTAGTTGAGTGCGTAAATGATCCTGCGATATCCCTTTAAGACGGGGGAAGTTCTGTTGGGCTTTAGTATGTAATGATGATGTTCTCCTAGCCGATTCCGGCTACGGCGGCCAATCTCATTGGGACTAGCCAACTGCGCAGGAGATATCATAGTGCACAAGTGTACGCGCAGACCCAAGTGCACTCTCTATTCCTGTCACTCTCATATTCTGGTGGGATGAACTTTCGACACGACCAGTGAGAGTTAAGGCGCAGGACCGATGGCTTTACGTGCTCTCCGAGGCACGGGAGTGAAACACCGCCAACTTCCCAACTCCGGGCTGTTACTGAGACTTACTATACAGAAAGACTCAATAACTAAACTTGGCCCGACCCGGGACTCGAACCCAGGACCTCCGGGTGTGCTGCTGTACATGCTAGCCACTACACCCCCGAGGCAGTCATCATCATCATCATCATCATGCGTAAACCTGTATAGCATGCATTTCCCAACATTAAAAAAAGTTTAGTTAAGTTTGGTTAGGTTTGTTAAGTTCAATTAAGTTTGGTTGGGCAGCTTCGGTTGGGAGTTGTGCCATGCAGGTTGCTCATCGTACTTATTCTATAGTATTCTATAGAGTGGACCATGGGAGGAACACCTTGGATGTTTAATGGGAGAGAAGACAACCTCTTTCAAAAGTATTTGATCTGTATAGTATAAACTTATACGCAGGAAGTACCTTAATTTTAACTAAATAAAGTAGTTGCTGATTAAAATAAAATCTTACTCTTGTATCTTATGTAGCTAATCGTACATGGTAATCTATAGATTACCGAACAATATTAGCTAACTTCAACGTAATATGTTAGATATATCCTATATCTATTATTCCTATTATTTCTATACAGATTATTTTTAATATTTTCCCACTGGACCGCGGGAACGTTCTCGTCTCTTTCTGGGGTCGTTCCCTCATGTCTGAGGATCGTGGTTAGCACTAGGGTTGCATCTGGAGCGGATTATCTGCCTCCACCCGTTTTCTGTCCAGCGCGTCTCTTACCACCGTGTAGAATTTCAATGACTTTAATTTGGTTGGTCCATCTTATTCAAGCATGACCGCGTGACCTTTTGCCTTCGGTATTTCCAACCACAATAGGTTTTTCCAAATTTTCGTCGCCTCTGCGCATTGCGCAACGTTCTCATAAAATTAGTAAAATATACAAAAGAAAACAGAATAAAATGTAACAATAACTATTGTTTACAAGTAAATTGTCATATATTATTTTAGCTAAGTTTAGTTTATTATAGAGCACGGCTTTATATATTCTTTTTACATCTAATTTTTATAAAAAAATATGTTACTAGTTAGCTTCGTATAGAATTAATCTTTAATATGCCATGTAAACTTCATTTGATGTCCTTTACTTACATTAGTTATGAAAGCCGTGTAGCGCTCTGCTTAGAATAGGGCTACCCCGTCAACTACTGTGGGCGTCTAGAAGATGACTAAAAGATCTAGGGACATCGCACCTTGAGTCCCTTGCTTGATAGCGAGGAAAAAAAATTTAGAAAAAAATTGACAACGTCAAAACATGATTTATTGTGTGTTCAAAATTTATTTTAAATATATCAGAAAATTACATTAAAACTATGAGTAATATTATAAAAAAATATTTTGAAAGAAAACAATATAGAATATACATATTACAAGATGTCCGCCATGAACATGGCCGGTCGAAAAATTTTTGGCAAATCCAAATCAGCAGTATGGAAGATTTACTGCACCGACCCCAAGTGGTTGGGAAATGGACAGGAAGATGATGATGACTCGTAGCTGCAGCTAGCATTATAATAGATATAGAGAATAATATTATATTATACTATTATAATAGATGTAATACAGAGAATTAAAAAGCTTAAACATATTATAATAATGTCCAAAGAAAAGTAATAGCTTATTAAACTATTTCAAATTTTTTTTATATGAAACCAGAACCAAACATAAAGCTTAGTATTAAATTAAAACTCACTAATAATTCTAAATCGGATATAGTACGTTTTTTTAAAAAAAAAGCATCGTATGCTTCTTGTGTAATAACTTTTTATTACTTTTTTTGGATTCCGATAATCAAATTAATTTGTTAGCTGGCTTGATATTATATATATATTTATCTACATCAATTGAGGTAAAGATGTGAGGTCTCTAAAATAGATAAGCTATGGTAGATATTTTTTAATTAACACAAAGAAAAACTTTCGCAGAAGTATATTAGATTTTGATTATGTTACCCTGTACATTATGAAAATTTCTTCTCCCTGCCCATTTCCCAAATCACTTGGGGTCGGCGCAGTACATCTTCAGTGTACTGCTGATAGGATTTGGCAAAAGTTTTACGACCGGCCGCCTTATGAAAATTACGTTTTTTATTTATGAGCTATTTTTTTCTTCTTTATCTAAATTATTATCAGTAGCTATCAACAACCAATAAAATTGGTTAGTCTGTATTTATTACTCTGACTAATAAAATATTATGTCAGAAAAATATTGATTATATTAGATAATTATATTATTCCGAAAGCTCGCGACGAATTATGGGAAGGTCCTTTTGGCAAGTTGAAATTGTGAAAAAATATAATTTCGTGAATTGGCGAGTCCCGTCGCGCGAGTCTGGTATAGCTTTAGCGGTTATTTCGCTACTGCGCAGTATACAACATTTGCAAAAAATATATCCAAAAAAACATATTTTTGGCAACTTGATTTTTGTTTAATCCTTTAATTTAGCTTTCATATAATTTAAAAAAACGAACCCCAGACGTTTTTGTCGGTTATAAAGTATTGCCAGACCTCTCCAAAGACTCATTTTTTTATTCCAAAAAACATACTTTAGGCAATCTGAAATTTTAATCACGTATTTATTGAGTAATTTTCAATAATATTTGCAAATCGCCAGACGAATTTAGCGGTTTTAAACCCTTCCCAGGCGTAAATAAAGTTTACAAATTAGTACTACAAAAAAGTCTTTTTAGGTGTAAGAAAGATAGCTTATCGAGGTATGCCAGCAGCTGATGGGGGCCCAAGGTCCTCGCGCTGTGATTGGTTATCGAGAAACCGCACGTTTCGAACTCATGGTTCGGGCTCTGCGTTCACAACTGAGTATTTTAGAGTAGTTTATTAGGGTTCCGTACCCAAAGGGTAAAACGGGACCCTATTACTAAGACCCGCTGTCTGTCCGCCTGTCTATCCGTCTGTGACCAGGCTGTATCTTATGAACCGTGATAGTTAAACAGTTAAAATTTTCACAGATAATGTATTTCTGTAGCCGCTATAACAACAAATACAAACAATAGAATAAAATAAATATTTAAGGGGGCTCCCATACAACAAACGTGATTTTTTTGCTATTTTTATAGATAATGGTACGAAGCCCTTCATTCGCAAACAAAAAAAAATAAAATAAAAACCGACTTCTAGGCACTAAAATGTAAAAAAATAACTAAACGGTGGTTTTCATTTAGAATATATACCTAATCAGATATTTTCGAAGTCGGTGCAAGCTGAAAATATTTTAAGATATGAATATCTAATAGGTAAATAAATATGTGTTTTACGCATCAAAATATATTACAGTTGCTTTGCATCGCCTGGCACCGACTTTGAAAATATCTGATTAGGTTTATATTCTAAATGAAAACCCCCGTTTAGTTATTTTTTACATTTTAGTGCCTGAAAGTCGGTTTTTTTTAAAGTTTTATACTTATCATAAACAGGTGTTTCAGTCTCTTCATAATTGAGGTTTTACAGAAACTGAATCACTTCATTTTTGCATTTCCAGTAAGACAGAAGATGAATTTTAAATAAAACTATCTTTTCGGATTTTTTCGTGAATTTATTTTGATTTTTGGTTTCCGACGTTTCGAAGGCTTTACAGCAATCATGGTCACGGGAGAGACTGAGGTGTTAGATGTCTCTAAGGTATTATATAGTTGTTACAGACAGCCTACCCACAAATAACAAAACGAATTCAAAAAAATGACAAATGGCACCAAAGTACCTTACAATATTTTAACTTTAGTCTGCCAGCCCATCGCTTTATAGCATTTTTAACAAAAGGTAGCCCAAGGTGTTTGCGTAATACCGTTTTTAGGACAAACAATTGTTTAATCCTTAAGACTTTAGCTATTGTATACAGTTCAGAAATAGCAAAATGGATTGTTTTGCAAAGCATAACTTTAAGCACAGCTCTTTGAGCTCTCTCCAAGCGGAGGAATCTAGTTTTGCCTGTCCCACCCCATACTCATAAACAGTAAGTCAGTACAGATTGTGCCAGCGAGAAGTATAGGATCTTCGACCTGGATTCTATATATTAAACAGCAGCCATTTTTACCTGACTGCAGCGAAGCCCGAAGGAGGATTATGTGACCTGTATGTATGTATATACATATATATTAGTGTATGTCCAATACCTGCCGATTCCTTTATATTTATTAAACGGCTTATCTTCTCGGAAAATCGTATTGAAGTAGACCGAATCTCTATTTTTTAGGATTTTTGTCTGCCTGTCTGTCTGTCTGTCTATGACCGCAACACGGAAAACCACTGAAGGGATTTTGATAAAAGTTGTTAAATGAAACTCTAAATGTACTGGACTAATAACTGGATAAAACTAAAAACAAACGAAGGATACACCTTTGTGTGAAAAACATGGGTGGGTGTTTCCGACTGCATAATACTATTCTCCTTTGTCAACTTGTTCTCTTCTTTTTAGTTCGTTTTTAAGACACTTGGGATTTTTTACTACTCACGTTCACTTAAATGTATTTAACGTTTTCTTGATATACCTACCATAATGTACGCACCCCGTTTTACGGAGAAGAATAAATTGAGGATTTAGTTAAAAATCTATCATGAATTTGTAATTTGCATAGTTTTAACATTATGATATACATATTACCATGAAATATTACTAATTAGTAGTAGTTTTCGAAAGACATGTGAAGTCCGCCAACCGGCACTTGGCCAGCGCGTTGGACTATGGTGCGATTCCCCTCTTACTGAAGGAGCCCAGCAGTGGAACGTTAAAAAGGATTGAAAACACACATACACATTACCAATGACCCGATTTCGGGGTGCGGATATTATAATAATATTATAAATATACAATACTATGTATTTAGAAGTCGTCAGCACAAAGTATGAATCTACATGGGAATTGATTATATCACTTCCCAAATATTATCTCAATCTCCATAAAAAATATTAAAGTGAGTAATACTACATTTTTTGATAAACATAATAATTTTATATTATAGATAAGATTAATGATTGTTAATTATAACAATCAACGCTAAAATAATGATTATTGAAGGAGAGCTCCTCGGTGAAGCAACGTGCTAGCTATGCAAAGTTTTATTTGTAGATGTAAATAAGTGACGTGTTGACAATGAATTTACAGCATTCATTATTAGTTTTTGGTGTAGTTATAGTTTGTGCGAGTGCACAGTTAAATAGAGATTTACCAAACCGTATTTTTGATTATGATCTCTACAATAGAGTCATTAATAATACAGAATGTGAAAAACAGGTGTCGTATATGAAAGAATCAAACGCTTTCTTATTGGGAAGATGTAAGTTTTTCTTTGAAATTTAGAAAAATATCTAGTCCACTCTTTATACTTTAATAGATTTTACTATGTAGAGTCTAACTATTTGATAGAGTTACTGAGATAATATAATTGTTCATTATTTTTTTATGGTTTTAGTAAATTATTTAGTAGTAATTTAGTTATTTGAGTATTTTGTTCCTTTTGTTGCAGTTTTGGATTCCGGTGTAAAGTTTCCTAGAGGAGTTTTTATGTTAAGCATTACAGATCTAGGAAATTATCATCAATGCTTGGCAATAGATGACATTATCGATGATATGCAGTTTCAAGGAAAATACTGCTACATTAGTGTGCCTTTCAATCAGTCTTTTCATATACCTTTCTTGGATCAACGAATAACTGATTTAGGTGACAGAAAAATAGTACGGTTTCATAACAATATTATTTCGGAAGTACAATCTTTCGCAACTCCAATCGATCCCGACTCGTAAGGATATGTTATATTTTTTTATATATTTATTTATGAACTATTTGGGCTATACTATTTATTTGGTATATATAATTTTTAATGACAATATCTTCATTATTTAGGTTAAATCCCTCAAATCCGTTACTTTACGCATCATTCAATCTAGCTGTGTGTATGCCTAAAGCTTGTTCAACACAAGAATGGATGAGAAATGTATTATTTAACTTAACTGCTATTGGGTTTCGATTCGATGAAAACTTCTGCCGACTTCCAGACGATAAGCCATGGGTTGCAGCAGACTATGTAGCCATGTAAGTATCTATTTTTTTTTGTATATTTTTTTAATTTATATGTTTCTGAGTCACACAAACTCCTTCCCCTTCTACTAGTCCTTCAAGTTGTAGTTGTACTGGATGGATTTGGATGAAATTTAGTACAGATATATGACCTAAAATAACATATAGGTTATTATTAGAAACCCAGGAACGCACCGAATCAAGCATAAATCACTAGTCGTAATATTTAGTCTTTTCGTAAGTACATAACAGTTTCTTTAATAGATTGATTTGAAAAAAATGTATTATACTAATTATTGTCACTGTTTTGTTTATTATGGTATATTTATACTAATATTATAAAGAGGTATAGTTTGTGAATTGTGAGTTTGTGAGTTTGTAGAGGGTAATCTCTGGATCTACTGAACCGATTTAGATTAAATTTGGTAAGAAGATAGTTTGAGACCCTGGGAAGGACATAGGATAATTTTTCCCGGAAATCATCCCTTAAGGGGGTGAAAATGGGGATAAAAGTTCCTATGGGGAATGAACCTAATAAATTAATCCAAAAACGAAATTGATACGTTTAATTCCAAATAGACCATAATAGCTATTGAAAATTTGAGGAAAACACGGTTTAGTGTAAAAATGCACATACTACATACATAAGTCACATTTATGCCTTCCACAATATACGGGCTATCTAATGCAAAAATCATTATATCAGGCTGGTAGATGCGATTCTTAGATAGCAGTATGAAAGTTATTTAGATAATTTATTAATATTTGACGTCATTCGTAAATAGTAAATTGTCGTATCACAAGACCTTTGATCGTTTTATTGCATAATTTTGTTTTATTTTTATCATCCAAAATATCCTCAATTTAAGTTTATGCTATACGATTTTGAGTTCAGTTTAATTATTTTATTTCGTGGCTTCTAAAAGTGCAAGTTGGGTACAGTTTACTTCGCCAATGTCACGTAGAATGGAGAATATACGTTATATATAGAATGACCTGTGAAAAAGAAGAAAAATAAACACTAAATCTGATTACACGTAGAGATTTTAAGTTTATAACGTTCCCATTTTACATATTTTCTGTCATGGTTATAATCAGCATCTCTTAGTCTACTGTTAAATACAGGCCTTCCCCATGGTGTACATTTAATTACGAAATTCAGCTATTAGTATAAAAACAATAATGAATTTTGGAAAAGTATTTTAGGCTACTTGAAATCATAAAAAGCAGTTTATTTACGATACAGGGAATATGAAATGGAGTCATGAACGGGGTTTGCGGTACAAACAAACAAAATATACACAAACTTTACACACAAGTCGTCGGACCTATCATACATTTTCTACATATTTATCTGCATATTTATCCTATTATTTTTATTCATTAAATAATCTAATCTAATTGAATATTTTTATTGATAAAGTTTTAAAAGAATTGTTTTTGTTTGTTTCAGTGGAGTGTTTTCAGCACTTGGTCTTATATCCTTAATTAGCACACTTTACGATGTCAATCACACCGTCATACAGAAAAAAGGTAAGTAATTATTGTTTGGATCTAATATGTAATGTTTGACCAAAAATCAAATTCTTAGGCTTTACATATTAGTTATACTCTTACAATGAAGTTTTTGTATTTTTTCTCAGAAATGAGATATTTTCCCGCGGTAAAAAGTATCCTATATGTTGATCCGGATAACCAGCTATCATCATACCAAACTTCATCAAAATCTGTCAAGTAGTTTTCTCGTGATGCGATAACAGACAGACAGACAGACAGACAAAAATTCTAAAAACTATAGATTGGGACTCTGTATCGATAATAATGTCTATTTCAATTAGATTTTCCAAAAAATATTTAATGTACAATTTCGACTTAGTTACAATTTTATTATATGTATATAGATATATTTTGTACTAGCATTTTCGTGGGCTCCGCCCGCATAATCACCAACATATCATATACTAAAACCTTCTCCGAAACACGCTGCATCTTATGGTATGAGTATTATTTCGATCGGTTCAGTAGTTATCGCAGTATAACCGAACAAAAAAATCGGCTCTCCATTTATTATTTTGTATAAATGAGTTAGAAATGGAAGCAAATTTTACAGAATAGTGTCACCGTAGCGACGACCAAATCAAGGCATAATATATATATATATATATATATATATATATATATATATATATATATATATATATATATATATATATATATTATGCCTTGATATGTATATATATATATATATATATATATATATATATATATATAGATAAATGTTACAGTTATAGAAACTTAATACTTGAACAAGCTTCTTTGCTGAATTTATATATTACTCTTTTACTCTAGGTAAACAAAAAATTGAGGTCATTTAGTATAAAAATAAAAAATGTTTTGAAAGTAATTCGACTACCAGTTACATTTTTGCCCAAGTGTTGTAAGAGTAACTAATTGATTAACAATTTTAAAATAAAAAAAAATATAAAAAAAAATAAACGATTTAAATAGATAAATTGATTTTTTACCTTTTTTAATAGATGGTCCGATTTCTATTCTATACAAATCCACGTTAACGTAATCGAAAAGATAAATTCGCACAAAACTCATAAAACTTAATCACGTTCCTTCCGTATTATATGAATTAAAAAATAGATTACAATAGTTCGTATTTTTTATAATTTTCTATTAAACCTATGATATTATAGATATTGTAAATCTTATTGATAAGACTAATCTGCGTAATAAGCGTTATATTAGTTTATAAGTTTTTATTACCAGTCGGCAACCAATTTTAAAGTGTGCAATAAAATTATCACTTAACAGTATAAGTATTATATAATCTGGTAATGTTTACCAGATATATATATATATATATATATATATATATATTATTCAATCATTTATTATTACTTCAATATAATATATTCAATAGTAAAGGCAAAAAATGAGCCAACGAGTTTTTTAAAAAGAATTGTCCTCTTCAATTAATTCGCGAGTTCGACGCGGACTATGATCGATTAAATTGCGAATTAGTATTAATTCTCTTTATCCGTTTGATACGACTTAATGAGAATACATTAAGATATTATAACACGTATATATGTTATTTTTAATAAAAATTTTATATAAAAATCCTTTAGAAATACAAAAATGTGTTGTTGAATTATACTTCTTTTATACAAGATTTTTTTTTATCACGATATGAGTTCATACATACTTGATGTCAAGTCAAGATGTTACAAAGAGAATAGATGAAATCTGTACATATAATGAAAGTCTAACAACAACATATAATGAGAGTCGAATCTGTACATTGAATATTTTCTAGAAAATCTTATTGAAACAGTCATTATTATCGATACAGAGGCCGAATCTATAGTTTTTAGAATTTTTGTCTGTCTGTATGTAAGTTTCTGAACGCATAACGAGAAAATCACCGGACAGATTTTGATGAAATTTGGTATGATGATAGCTGGATATCCGAGTCAACATTAGGATACTTTTTACTGCGGGAAAATATCTCATGTCTGAGAAATGTATACTAAACCTTATAACGTAACTAGGAAAGAACCCGAGCGGAGCGAAAGTGTGTCGCTAGTAGTTAATAATATGTAGTTTATATAATTTTTCTACGTAAAGCTTGGCTGATTCAGCATGAAGTTAGGTTAGCTTTAGTTTAGCTTAATTAGGTTTGCTTATGTATAGTATCAATTTTTAATTTTCCCACTGAATTTTCTTCTATCCTATACTATTTTAATTAAGTGAAACGAAAATATTGTACGTTATTTAAAATATATGCTTTTAGCCCATCTATAATGTATGGGGCTCTTCAATAAAGTCCATCAGTTCAAGGAATTTAAATATTTATAGAAATTTTATCCTGTCCTACAAATATTATAAACGCGAAAGTTTGTGAGGATGGATGGATGTTTGTTACTCTTTTACGCAAAAACTACTGTACGGCTTATGATGAAACTTAACAATAACATACTCGTAGCTTGTATGTGTACATCAGAATAACACATAGGCTATCAGAATAACACATAGAATATCAGAATAACACATAATTCTTAAAGATATGTAAGCCAAATAATAATTAAATTGAAACCACTTATTAAAACATGTTTTATTTATTTCAGATCCGAAAAAAGCTAAAGTGCTTTTACGTACTTTCTCAGTTTACACAAATACTAGACGCTTACTAACGTTTTCTTCTAATTCAAACTCATTAGATTGCTTAGATGGTATCAGAGTGATTTCCATGATGTGGGTCGTTGTTGGACATACATTTTCTATGTACAACTTCCATGCTAATTTAAGTGAAGGTATTAAGGTAAGCTAGGTTTTTGTTTCTCCATCTACTTATAGCAACTTTATTTGAAGGGTTAATGTATAGTATTTAACAATTTAATATGTAATTTTTAAAATAATTATCAATAAAAACTACTTTGCGAAGTTTTGTTTTCTGTACATATCATAATCGACATAGCCTACTTTATTGGAGATTCTATTTCCTTCCAAATTGTAGATGTCGAATTTTCTGCATATTAGTAATGTCGAATAATTAATATTTTAGTGGCTTACATCTGGTGATGCGGTATGGATTTCAACGGGACTTTTTACGGTGGATTCATTCTTTTTGATGGCGGGTATTCTACTTGTTTATACATCCGTTGGAAAACTTACAGGAGGTAATTAATATTAGAAATATATTTCAGAAAATTTGTTTTGAGCTTCTCGCTTCGCGATTTTCTACAAAAACTGTAATGTCTAATCGAGAAAAATCTTTTAAAATATGCCATTTTACCAACTAACTAGAATTTATTTGTATATAATTTGTAACCGTTAACAGGTAAGTATATTATAACAATTGACAGAGATACACGAACGAACCTATAAGGGTTACATATTTCTCTTTAAAATACGGGACCCTAAAAAGTGCATAGAAGTATTCTGTTCTTACATCTAATACCTCGTATTTGTTTTGATACTAATTAATGAAATTAATGAAATAGTATATATTAATAATGTTATTAGCATTTCTGAATAGTACATATTTAAGTAGGTACATTGCCAGATAAAATATGAATGAACTCATTAGATTTACGTTCACGCACAGCTTATCACGTTGTTTTTGTTTTGTGAATACATTTAAGCAGCTCATAACATTCATAACACTAATTAGTATCGTAGGTAATATCTTAACGTATCTATATCGTAGGATATGTCTTGAATTTAATAAATATTAAAAATAATAAGTGCTAATCCGTCTAATTTTTACCTCTTTTTAAGGATATTTTCCTTCTAAAAAAGAATAATTTACTGTGACAGAAAATTAGGTGTTTGGCACAAGTTTAGTATATGGAACGCGGCCCCTGGAAAAGTGACTGGTATTTTTGGATAGAGGAGGTGATAGGGAGTTCAAATATATAAAAAAAATATTTTGAGGAAACGAAGGAGTCAAAAGTTATTAAGATTTAAAGTTAGAACATTTCCATACATTTCTATACCTAAATAAGTGATTACAAAAGATAAACATACATTTTACGAATAATAAACATCGTTTTTCTTATAAAATCTATATTTTCAAAACAAATAAGGCTTTATTGTATTAATGTTTTGATAATTTTACTAAAACTAACTAACAAATAACCTAAACAAAATAATCTAAAATTTTGACAAACCTGTCAATTTTTATATATCGCTTTCAGGACATAACAGATTATCGCTTATTAATTAGTTAAGAGTTATGCATATTAAAAGTAAAAGTTGTCGTCAGATTACTAAGATTTTAAAATAGAAATAAGTATGTTATTTTCAATTCATACATACGTTTACGATTTTTTTTGATTAATGTAAAATATTGAGTAATATAATTAATTTACATTTAGCAAAAAAATTTTAAACCATTACTTGATTTTATTATCTGTGATTATTTTTCAGTATTTTTGGCGGGTAACATTTTTTTATAATTTTAACGGGACAGAATAGCAGTTTTTATCTAGTAATTTCATTTTTCAAATAGCTAGCTTTCAGATATTAATTTTATTTTTTTGGAAGTAGGTATTTTACACAAGCTATGATGCATACCTAGGTCTATGATGTGTTACTTCAGATCATTGTCTTTCTGTGCACTTAAATAAAATAAAATAGCCTTTAATTACTGAAATAAATTGACATTATACACTCACGCATGCAAATCATTTTTTTACGTAGATGGCATATTATTAAGTAAATATATTATCAATCATCTATAGGTATATATAAAAATGAATCCCTATTTCCCTTGGTCACGCCTTCACGCGTAAACGGCTGGACTGGTTTAACTATTTTTTTTTGTTGTTTGTTATTGTCAGGAAAAGGTTCTTATAAAAGAAAAAATTGAAAAATTAACAAAAAAAAATTAAAATGTATATAGCTAACGCTGGCTAATAACTATTTATATCTATTTAAAACGTCCCTAGCGACGAACCTGATCGAAGTGAGGGTGAACCGCTAGTCAAGCAATAAAAATTGATATCTTTCGTAAATAAAATAAATCTGTATACATTTCAATATTCCACATTTCAATATTGTAAATGTGAAAGTTTTTGAGTATGTATGGATATTTGTTACTATTTTACGCCAGAGCGGCAGAACGGATCTGATAAAATTTGGCACAGAGATAGATTATAGTCTGGAATATCACACAAGCTACTTTTATCCCGGAAAAATGTACGGTTCCCGTGGAACAGGTTTGTTTTTGTTTTCCTAAATGTGAATCCGAGAGAAGCGAGGGTGAGCCGCTAGTTTCATATAAATCCGTCCAGCCGTTTCAAGGTGAAACGTAACAAACGTTTACACATACAAACTTTCGCATTTAGGTAAAACAGTATAATAAAAATATAATGTTATTTATCATATATTTCATCGTATCAATTATCGGGAGCAGACAGCATGACCGAGAATCGTGGATCATTTTCCGTACAAATGATTAATATTGCACGAGTCAAATAATCCAGATAATAATCATAATCGATATTTAATCATAATTAAGAGACTCAATTGTTGTTTTTAAAAAAAAACTATAACGACCGCTTAAATAAGCGGCTATATTAGAGTGGGAAAAATTAAAGAGGTTTGTTTTTATACAGAAATAAAACAATTTTATAACATTTATGTTGATTCTGCTTTCCACACTGAAACGATGAACGAGTCTTACTTCAGTATGTAACTACATTAGTATGTACTATATATATATATATATATATATATATATATATATATATATATATATATATATATATATATATATATATATATATAGTAGTACATAGTTCTGGTTGAGCTGTTTGTGTTTCGATTAGTGTGTAAACAAATATCACGTTTTAAATGAAATAGTTCAAAATAGATATTATTTTTTAAATTATTTATAGATTTTACAAAAATATTTAAATGTAATTTAATGTAGTGTAATTCGACTCGGTTTGAATTTAATTATATATATATATATATATATAGGTTTTATATATATATAGGTTTATATTAGGTATTATTTAGGTATATATATATATAGGTTTATATTAGGTCTAAGAAAGTATTATATATAGGTTTGTCATATTCACAATAAATTATAATAATTAACGTTATTTTAAATAAAACTGTAATTGATATGTGATGGAATATTTTAATCAGTGCTAGATAATCGAATTAGTTACATCATCAATATTTTAATGTAGTCGTAGTTTAAATCAGCGGTGACAAGTGTTTCTTCTTAAAAATAGTTTTAATGAACTGTAAAATATTATATTGTATATTTTTAATTTACACATATAATAAAATTGTAACTGATCACTGTCTGCACACGAAAGATATTTTAAAGAAACTATTGTTTTCGACGTGAAAGATGGACAAACAAGTAAAAAAACAAACAAACAAACACACTTTCACATTAGCCTATGTCGTTACATAGGCTACTTTTTATCCGGGAGATTATCTCATCTTCACGGGAAAACAGGTTGTGATACAACCCATCAACTCATCATACCTATGTAAATATACATATAATGTATATATATATATATATATATATATATATATGTATGCTGTATAGTCTATCTATTCCATACTAACCGTTAAAACGTACCAAGGGACGAACCCGCGTGAAGCGAGGGTGAGTCGCTAGTATATAATATAATATTTAACCGACAGACTGACTTATTTAATTGACAGTAATATAGCTACAAAATTTAACAAGTAAAAATAAAGAAACTTATAGAATTTCAAAGTTCGCTATGTATTCGTAACTTATGGAAATAGAGCGTTATTATAATTTGACGACACGTTTGGCAGTGTTTGTAGTGACCCTGCTTGCTGTGTCAGCGGTCGCGGGTTCGAGTCCCGCTGGGAGCATTAATTTGTGTGATGAGCACGAATGTCTGTACTCCAGTCATGAGTGTTTATATTTATAATATGTATGTATTTAAAGTTATATATGTGTAGTGTATCAACTATCTGGTATATGTATGTATGTATATATACACAAGCCTCGTAGCTTACCATGTGAGGTGATGTGTGTTAATGTCCCAACATATTTATTTTATTATTTATTTATAATTTTTTAAACGCAATACATATTATTACATTAAACACATTTAAATAAACACTTGATATAATATGTTATATTTCTTCTTTTCAGTGCAACTTTTGAAGCGACTCCACGTATTTTATTTCAACCGTCTACTCCGAATGTTTCCTCTGTTAGCTGCATTGGTACTTCTAGAAGCCTCTGCTTTCCATAAAGTCGCCGATGGACCATACTGGGAAAATGTGGGACGAAATGTTGAAAGATGTCGGAAGTACTGGTGGACTACGCTTTTGCATATACAAAATTATTATAACCCTGATGATGTTGTAAGTTATTACCTTAATTTAGGCTACGTTATACGTATATATTTTTTTTTATGGCACTAAGGGGGCAAACGGGCAGGAGGCTCACCTGAAGAAGTGATCACCGCCGCCCATGGACATCTGCAACACCGCAGGGCTTGCAGATGCGTTGCCGGCCTTTAAGGAATAAATACACTCTCTTCTTGAAGGTATCCAGGTCGTAGCGGTTCGGAAAGACCGCCGGCAATAGCTGGTTTTACATCTTTTAGACCAGGGCGTATTTTATTGTACATTATAATATGATATCATCACCAATAGTAATTACTATGCACGGATTTAATAATCCTTTCGCTAATGAATAGGTTATAGTTTAAAATCTATGCCTACGTGTGGAATAAACACTATTTAAGTGACTTAGAAATCGGTGTACTTTTTTAGCTTTGTAGTTATCACATATACATACACATAAGATTTTACCAACTCCTTTTCTCAGGTATAAATCGAAAAATATCGGACCTACGAAAAAAATAATAAAGACCAAAGTATGAAAGTTGATTATAAACAACTTTGCTTATCAAAATTTTTCGATTAAAATTGAAAATAAACATGTTGTTAAATAAACAAAAATTCACTTCTCTTTTCGGGTATAAATCGAAAAATATCGGTCCTAAGAAAACATTAATATATAGTAATAAGATTAATATATAATATATAATAATAAAAATAATAAGAACCAAAATTGTAGGAAATTTAATTTAAAACAACTTTTGTAATAACAACTTTTCGTGTAAATTTGAAAATAAACGAGTTATTCAATAAACAAAAATCAACCCTTAAATTCAAGATGGTGGATGACACAACGGGTCTGGTACTCCTTGGGACCCTGGAAAACTTTTAGACTGCCAGTGACCAAAAAGAATTCTGAAGGAAAATTACCAGTAAAAATTTTTGCAATATGAAATTCTAATTCGACTGGGCTATAAGTTATTATAGTATTTGTATGGCTGCACTACTACTATGAACCTGTATTTTTTCTAAACTATTTTACACAAAATGTTTAAAAACTTTTATTTCTTTACAAATGCTTCATCGAACTAAAAATACAGTAAATAATTTAATTTGTTTCAGTGCATTCAACATTCTTGGTACATTGCGATAGATATCCAGTTGCATATTGTTTCACCTATAATATTATTCTGGGTGTTAGGTAAAAGCAGAACGAAAGCATGGACGGCGCTTATATCTGGGCTCTTAGCCATTTTAGTCGCATCTTCTGTATGGAACTTTTTAAAGGAGTTACCATCTACTAACATGACCATTCCGTAAGTAATTTTGACCATCTTCAAACAAGCATTCTCATCATCATCATCATTTAAATGAATGAGTCGCTAGTCTTATATAAATTACACGAAAACTCAAACTTAAAGAATATAATAATTATTGCTAAATAAGGACGTTTTTCGTGCCATATTTTTTGTTAGTATTTTAGTGTTTGTTATATGGAAATGATCTACAATAACGAATATTTTACTTCTTACTACAGTTCCAAAAATTATATTCAGTTTAAATAAAATTGAGTTAAGTATATGGCAATGACTTTAAAGTATATAATAGTGAAGTTAGACGAACTTATTCCGAAATCCAAACATTCATTTAAAATGTATGTTTATCTGCAATAATAATAATAATTAGGTATTATTTTCATAAAAGCGGCTAAACGATTTCAACAAGATTACCAATAGCAGATACCGAGTTTGGTTATAAATGAGTTTAACATATTTAATCTGTGGAAAGAAAAAATAGATAAGACTGAATAGGGAAAGCCAGAAAAATATTAAATGTAAAAATATTATATTTCAGACGTCTAGATGAGCAGGCATATTACATGAACAACTACTACATGAACGCGTTGTGCCGTGGAGCGCCTTTCTTTGTCGGAATGATTGTTGGTTACATTCTAAACATATACAAAGGAAGGAATATCAAGCTAAATGTAGTAAGTACACAATATAAATAGAAATTATAATAATAATAGTTTTGTTCATCCGCTCACGTGGTAGGTAGTTACGTCGGTAAAACGTAGCCTGTCCAAGATAAAAGCTAACTCCATACTGAGTTTCCCAAGAATCTGTTTGGCTGTTACTCAAAAAAAAAACTATAAGTATAATATTTAATTTCAAAAATTCGCAAAATAAACATTAAGTGAAGCAATATATATAATAATGCCATAAATCATACCTTGGACATTTATTAATCGTCTAAGTCAATTGATTTACATAATCTGATACTTCAAATCCAATATCTTTCCAGTGTCACTCGTACATAAATGTATAAAAATTAAACGTAGATCAAATTATGAGGCCTTTGTCTAGCTATTACAGGTAGGTCGTTCTAGAACTTATTTATTAACGATAAAATTACTTTTATTTTCAGCAAATATGGCAACAAATTATATATTAGTTTTAATACTGTGGTTACACTGCAGCGCCTTCTATGTACATATATCCAGATTTATATTTTTTGATTTGATTGTTGTGGGTAGCTTAACACCTAACGTTCTCAGAATAAAATTTATAACATATGTATGCAGAAATTGGTTACTTTTTATGAAGACCCATCATGACACTTCTTTAAGATAATATAATTATATTTAATACCATATCTATTCATTTCAATTTTCTTGTTAATGGCTTCAAAGCGAGTACAGATTACATCTAGTTACGTAGAAAAGCATATCTATAATATCTATATTGCTTTTTAAAATAGAAATTAAAATTCCAATATTCCAGTTTACGAAAATTAGAGCGACTCACTCAAAATATATCTTCTAAAGTAAAGCAAAGAGTAAGTAAATATTATAACTTAACTCTATGACATCCGTAATAATGCATCTTATGATATTTATCGTTTTTATTTATCTTTGATATTTATCGTCTAACGATAATCTATAGTCCAATGATATGATATTTGCTTAATAACATTCATCATTTCATAAGATAACGAGTTCTATTAAAAGCGTTATCTGTCTTTCTCTAATATTTGACGTTAATCTCAGAAAAATCGTTGTTGTACATAAACGTGAGATGTTATCTTTAGTTACCATAGGTAGGTACTTCGTCCCCCCCCCCCCCCAACGTGCGTTCACCTTGTTGTGGTTGGGGGCTCAGTAGTGCCCGGCAACCCAACCGGGCGCGAAGCCAAGAAACGCACAGGGAGGTGGCCCACTTCGGTGGGCGGTGGGAGGTGGCCCTCTTCGGAGGGCGGTGTACCATGCGGGTTGCTCCTGGTACTTCTCTGATAGCAGAGTGGACCTTGGAGCAGCCCCGTGGTTGTTGTGGTCTGCTTTGGCAGACTTGCCGTCGGGGCGTCGTAGTTGAATGCGTAAGCGATCCTGCGAAGCCCCATTAAGACGGGGGAAGACTTTGTTGGGTTTTAGTGGGTAGTACTGGCTTTGCCGGTGAGTCCCACACCTCGTGCGTAAATGCATTTCCCAACGTTAAAAAAAAAAGGTAGGTACTTCGTTTGCAGAATTAAATTTTGTCTGGCATTTTAATGTTACAGTACACAAAATCTTTTCTATTACCAGAGCAACTTCAAAACATTGCCCGCAAATGATGGTCCAAGAACTTGTGAATCTTCTAAGTAAAGATACTCTTGTAAAGCTACAATTTTTTTTGTGATGATTCACAGCATGCTAAGTACGATAACCTCCAACTGACAGACTTCAGCCCTACATATCGCATTGCCCTGCAACAGATATATTTCTGAAAGTGTAAAAAGAGTACAAACGATACTTGGAGGGTTCACAAACTCTCAGTATTTAACATTTTTAACCAGCGTGTGATGCAAATTCAAATGCATGTAACTAATTTCATAAAGGAGGTAACCTATGATACCGTATATATTGGCATTTCATTCGTACTTGTGACATATTAAAATATTTATTTTAGCAGGTTGAAGTATACACTCTTTGTAAGACGAGATAGAACTGGCATGGCCTCCTTTCGTTTTTACCTATTATTTTTTTTTTATTAATTCTCACCTCTTATATGATATGTTGTATTGTTTGAAATTTAATTTCCTCCTAATATATATTTCGCTTATCATATAATGTTACACACAATCATAGATTTTAACAAGCATTGATATTAACACTGATTTGCTATCTGACCTTCAATACCTACCAAGGGCGCGCGAAACATTAGTTTGTATTCAAAATATCTATTTACAATTGTTAAAATAAATTTATAATTCTATAAATAAACTAACTTATAGCATAGTAACAAAATATCAGATTAGTTAACGAGACTGCAAGTTTGATTTTAATACGCATCAAATGTGGCCCTATAAATAGTAATTTGTAGATATTATTAATATTGGAGTCCATTAATAACGTGCACTTGAAAAATCGTATGAAGCGGGTTCAAACTCGGTCCTTGCCTGCTTGTCTCACTTAGGCAGCCAACCAGCCAGCCAGCGTGGTGGACTATTATTATAAAATATATTACAGATAATTATGCGGGACAGTTAAAATAATATCATCCAGGTAGAATTTAATTAAGGCGGTGAATCTCACTGCTTCTTGACATCTGTCTAGAAAAGGTTGTGGTGATTAAATTTTTTTCACCTAGAGAGATCAGACCCAGGATCCACTTGAGTTGCTCTTGTATATAACGTCTGTACCTATATCACAATAATTTATTTGCAGGTTTTTGTGTTGATATCTTGGGTGATAGCATTAGGTGCAATCGCTTCCGCATTCTACACATCTTACGTCATCATGCAGCTTGATTGGGATAACCAAATTGGAGACAGTCTGTTTAATTCCTACATGAGAACAGTATGGTCAATTGGCTTGAGTTGGATCATTTTTGCATGTGTTAAGGGTTATGGAGGTAAGAATTGTAAAAAATAATAATAATATTCCGAAACAAAGAAATGGAGGATATCTTTCAACTGATTAATATAAATTATATTAATTAATAATAATACTTATTTTTGATTTTTCAGGTCCGATAAACTGGTTATTAAGTCTAAATGTTTGGAAGGTACCAGCTCGTATATCATTTGCTATGTATTTATACCACTATCCTATTTGTTTCGTGATCGCTGGTATGCAGCTTGCTCCAACACACTTTACTATGGGCGCTCGGGTCAGTTTGATTTATATCTAATAGTATCTTATTTTTTTAAATACATCACTCATGAACGAATTAACCACAATTCATCCATGACATCACTATATAATATTAAAAAAATACTTTTAAATTGCACTCAATTTTCGAACATTTTCTGATGTTTAATAACAGGACTGTTTATAATTTACAGATATATGACTTTTTGGCAGTATTCACGCTAGCGTTCATGGTATCTTTCTTAGTGACGGTGGTCATCGATGCACCTTTCTCCGTACTCATCAAAATGCTTATGGAAGGAGGTAAAGACTTATATGAATAGACATAACTTATATTAGTGTATTGAAATAAGAGTACAGAAAAATTAGACGATTGTAGTAATACTGGTGCCTTACTGGCACTGCTTAATATGAGTACATATTCCATGGTGGATAATTTAATGTTTGCATCGGGTCATACGATTATTTTGTATTATATCTTCAAATATTTGTATCTCATAGAGTCATGTGTCACCCAATTTTGTAAATTATTTGGCACCATTAAACAAGTAATGCTTTATGCTGTCGAAAAGTAACAAAGAAATAAAATTATTATATTCCCTCTGTTTCTTACATGTTCTATTTCATAATATTTAGTATACATATCTACCCTATTAAATCCTAAGACGTAAAAGTAATTCGATTTCTCTGGTATTCTCATTTTAAACATGATCACCATTCGCCATACGGTGAAGTGGGACATTAACAAGCACTGAATACATTCGTACATATTGAATCTTATTTAATATTTTGTACAATAAGTTACTATATATTTCAATTTAAATATTTTTACAGGTCAAAGGAGACCTAGACGAACCGAAGAAAATGGGAGATCAAAACCAGGCCCAAAAGAAAAGAGTGTAACTGATTTAGAAAGAACAATTATAACTACATTGGATAAAAGTACTCCACCAATGAATGAAAACTTCCACTACCCAGAAAAAAGTGGTCCACCATTAACTTTCCTGGAAAAAAATGGTCCATCTCTACAAAAGCAGGAATCTAATCTGGATAAGATCGAACCCATATCACCTAGTAATGGCCATTTGGAAAAAAACGTTATTTTAGATAACTCACACTATCCAGGAAAGAGTGGTCCACCATTAACTTTCCTGGAAAAAAATGGACCTTTTCTACAAAGGCAAGAATCTAATCTGGATAAAATCGAACCCATATCACCTAGTAATGGCGAATTAGAAAAAAACAATATTTTAGATAATTCCCAATCCCCAGAAAAGAGTGGTCCACCATTAACTTTTCTAGAAAAAAATGGTCCAAAAATGGAATCTAATCTAGATAAGATTGCACCCATTTCACCTAATGATAGCCATTTTGAAAAGAAAGGCAATTTAGATACCGGATTCGAAAAAGAAAAAGTGGACGAGCCACCTAACTACGAAACATCGAGAATCTAATATTTTTTCACGCAAGCACTTCTTTAAATAGATTCGGTTTTTTTAGTTGAACATATTTTATGGACTTTTGAAGTCTTTTTGTGGTCTCTACATATATTTTAATTATTTATTAACACATTACCTCTACAGGTTAAACAGAGACTATAGTATAAGTTATCTCCTAAAAAGGATTTTATATCAATACTCTTAGTTCTTCATATAGTTATTAAAAAAAGAAGCTGTTACTATTTAAGATTTCAGAACTGAATTGTAGAACTATTATGTAATTCGTAAAATGAATATTTTTTGTTATTTTTCATAATATTGAATTGTATAATAAAGTTTCGATAGTAAATAGCATATGAAATGGATGTAGGTTATATTAATTTAAGGCAATCTCAGTAAGATAATGGTAATGAGAATAATTAGACTATAATAATGTAAATATATTATATAATATATTGTATTAAATTGATTCATTTTCTTTAATATAAGCTACCTATATACATATTTCTCGAAAATAATACTGTGAAATAGTAGTAAATCTCCATTACTTCAAAATATCTCCTGTAATTCTGATGGTTTTTGGCCACGGTGACAATTATTATTATGACTAGTCTTGAGCGCAAGAGATATTAGTGCACGAGTATGTTAGAGTATTCAGAAAATAAATTCAAATTCCGGTGGGACGAACGTATGGAACAACCTGGAACTCGAACCCAGACCCTCAAGCACGGTCATGTTACATACAGTATTCCATCTTCATACAAACGGTCGGAAATCGAGTTATACCTACGCACCTCGAGTTCGGTATACACTCGGTAGACAACCATCCGGGGCTGCCAGATTGTATAATTGGATACGAAAATTGTATAAGGTGGTTGATTATGTTATGTAACTTTTATAATTGGATACAAAAATAAACATTTTATTCCTCCCGTAACTTCGCTAATGTCAAACGAAAAAGTATCGAGACATTGTATCTATTAAAAATAAAAGTTAAAGTATTTTTATTTACTTTTTCCGAATGCGGATATTTTATACTATTAAATTTGACAATAAAGCTTTTCGTACGTTTTAGTCGAGGCGCAAATATTTTTCAATCTTAATTTGATTTTTTAATTTAATCTACTAATAATATTTTTTAAATAAAAAAACTCAAGTAGGTAAATGAAATTAGAATACTGTAGGCGGCCAGCCCTGTCGCGTGGTACCGTGGTATGTACCGCGCGGCTGTAGGTAATTATTTCAAGGACAGGGCCGAGTTACAATACTGTACGCATAACATTTCCGCGCCTCAAGATAGGCAGCCGTAGCTAGCTACTAGACCAATGAGGGAGGTATTGATTTGATTCAGCTCATTATATGGTTATTTGTCTAATGTCAAAGTATTCACATAAAAGTAATGTGTGCGTGAAATAAAGAGGTCGAGGTCACGGTTAGCGAGTCGTTAACGACTTCGAATGTATTCAGCCCTATTTGACGTCCCAGTGCTGGTCACGAGCCTCCCTTCAATACGAGGGGGATCAGGCCATAGTCCAACACACTGGCCGTGCGGGTTGGCGGACTTCACATGTCTTTCGAAAACTTGCTAGGTTCTCTCAGACATGCAGGTTTCCTCACGATGTTTTCCTTCACCGTAAGGCATGTGGTAATCATGTTAGAAATGATTCGCACATGAAAATATCAGAGGTGCGAGACCCGGGATTTGAACACACTTCACTCGGTTTCCCAAGCAAGCGCGTTACCACTGAGCTACCACTGCCTTACGACCTTTGCTACGACTTCGAATAGATTATTATGATTAATCTTTCACAAAAATTATTGCTAATCTTTTTCTAAAATTAATACATTTAATTAAACCAATATTGCAAAGCAATTAGGTTATTATAATAATATTATTATCATTTTTATATTATGGTGGCAATAATACAGCTTTATCTAACATCATAAATATAATTAACTAATAAAATAATGTTTATTTATAAAGAAAATATATTTAGTTTTATTTACTTATGTACGTATAATATAACATAATTTAATACTATTTTATACCCTTGCCTCTTACTGTCAATTTTTTTTAGTGTTCAACATAACGTTGCACTAGCTATAAGAATCGTTACCGATATAAAATTATTTCCAATAAAAAAATTTGCGCTTACGATAAAAAATTACCTAGTATAGCTAAATATTTTGAAGTATTATTATTGTTTTTTTTTTACAATATACAAGCTATTTTAAGATATAAATATATTCCTCTAGGTATTTGTTTAAAGATATAATCAATATTTTTTAACCGACTTTCAATTCCAAAAAGGAGGAGTTTCTCAATTCGTCGGAATCTTTTTTTTAATGTATGTTCACCGATTACTCGCAGACGCCTGAACCGATTTGGAAATATATTTTTTTTCAAAGGGTATACTTCACAGGTGGTGTCATATAAATTTTATCGAAATTGGTTTAACGGTTTTTAAAAAAAATCACCAATGAATATAATTTATAAATAAATTGTTTCATTAAATATTTAATTAAAAAACTATGTTCTTACAAATTATCTGCATATTACGTCTACACTAAAAATGGAAAAATAAAAACTTTTTAACAAAAAAATAAATAAAAACTGACTTCCAGGCACTAAAATGTAAAAAATAACTAAACAGAGGTTTTCATTTAGAACAGATACCTAATCAGATATTTTCGAAGTCGGTGCCAGCCGACAATATTTTAAGATATGAATATCTAATAGGTAAATATTATGTATTTTACGTATCGGAATATATATGATTTGCTTTGCATCAGCTGGCACCGATTGTCACTGATTAATAAATTTGTAATTTCTCTTTTATAATAACTGGGCGAGATTATTATTTAATTAAATCTTTTTCATGGCTTTAATTGAGCCAGTAGAGTAGAAGTTGCAGTCAACATCGCGAAGAATAGAAAAGACATCAGATAGATGGATATTCTAATTAATAATGATATAATCGCTAAAGGTTTATAATGCTTAAGATACATTCTAAAGCAAAAGTGCCATCTATTAAATAAACGTAACTGTACAATATATTGAAATTCTGATATCAGCCTTCTCTAGATTTAACGATTTCTTGGTAGATAGCGTTGTAGTACAAATGTTTTTGTAGGTTTATTATTTTTTGAGATAGATGGCGTTGTAATATTTAAGTAAACTTTTACTGTCAGTTTATAATATAATAGCAGAACCCACGGCTTCACTCGCGCTAAAACCACAAAAAAAGATTAAAAAGGTAGGTTTAGTACAATCTTTCATTTCCTATTTTACCGTCATATGGGATAAATTTTGAAAAATGCTGAAACACGTGTCTATTTAATTGTATTGAAGAACATTAATACCAAGTTTCAAGTAATTCTGATCATAAATATTTTCTGGGTTGTATTATAGCGTGCTTTCCCGTGGGAATGAAATAATAAAAAGAAGCCTACGTTACTCTCCAACTATCTTTGTACAAAAATCACGTCAATCCACACTCTGTTTCGACTTGAAAGAAGGACAAACAAACACACTTTCACATTTATAATATTAGTATGGATAGTATGGATGTACAAAAAAATACGTATTGATAGTCAGTATGGAATAGATAGACTGAATATATGTTATATACACATAGAAAAAAATTTAAAAAGATAAGTACCTAGGTTTCATACATACTTTCATTTTTTTTTCATTGCACTATTTTACCTCCTTCTAGGATGAATTTCAAAAAATGTTAAAACACGTAATTATTTATTTGTGTTGAAGGGCATTAATACCAAGTTTCAAGAAATTCTGATTAGAAACAAATTTTTGGATTATATTATAACGTGTTTTCCCATGGGAGTGAGATGATCTCCCAAGATAAAAAGTAGCCTATGTCACTCTCCAGCTCTCCAACTATCTTTATACCAAAAATCACGCCAATCCGTAACTCTGTTTCGACGTGAAAGAAAGACAAACAAACAAACACTCTTTCACATTTATTATATCAGTATGGATATGGATCAAATATGATTATTCATATTTGATCGACATTTGATATTAATATCATCGAATTTTAGTTTTTCTTAATATCGTACTTAGCTTGTCTTGTTAAAGCAGGCGTTATCTGATATTAAACATAATATGTTATCTTTTGGTTCCTGGATTTAATCCTATTTAATATATTTCCTAGAAATCATTTTAATTTGTAGTCAACTACAACTAGATAGCAAACCACACTCTAAATAGTATGAAACAAGAAAATATTCTCATCTGAAATTGTTATAAACAAAACACAAACTTGAACAGTTTGTGCTTTGTACAGAACAATTTCAAATTTTAGAGATTCGTCGTTTATTATATAAACAATTAAACACTATATACTTAGATATAATATATTTTAATGATTTTAATACATTTTCATAGTGATATTCAGAGGATGGCCGTGATCTTATTAACATTATTAAAAAATAATTCACATTATTTTTAGATAGTGATTAGACATTAGAAGAAGAAAATGATAAGGTTCGTGCTATAATTTTGTGCTATTATAATTTATTTTATCTTCTATGTCATTGTAATTTATTCATGGCTTTAATGTTGGTTTGTTGAAAAATTCATAAACATAGTCAATATCTATTTATTTGAACTGAAAACAATGTAAAGATAAAAAAATGAGATAGTAAACATAATTATGCATGTGGATGTAACAAATAAAACCACTTTCTAAATATTAAATCGATATTCAGTTGTATTTACGGGGAGTTAGTACATAACGTGCGAGTAATTCGTTTGAGAAAATACACTACAAAAAAATATATTAGTAGTACTGAGATATAAATGAGATAAAGTGATGAGCGATAATCGTAATAAGTGTTTTAACAAGAAGATGACGACACAAAAGAATTATAACGAAGTTTTATACGACAACTTATTGGATAGTGAAATAAAAGCTTTATTCATGCCATTTCACATACTGCAAACTTTTTTCATGCTACCAAAGTACAAGATATACAATAATTTCATCATATTCAACAATTTAAAAGTGGATCTTTTATCAGCGTTTAGTTTTTTAATACCGATAACTTGTTATATTGTTCGCTTTATTAGGTTATTTCCTTTAATTATAAGTAACTCCACATTCTTTTCCATTGGTACATCTTGGTATTTTTTATTCTACACTTTAGGGCATATTACAGACTACATTTTGACAATCATTTTCAAACAGATTAACGTTGAGCTAGTATTAAATTTTCAAAGAGTCAATAAAATGTTTAAGTTTAAAAAATATAATTTTACAAAATTTAACATTATTTCTTGGATCATAATATGTTTTACTATAATATACTTTATAGCTCTCCAATTTTTTTACATTTTTGGCTGTAAACGGTCAGTTTTTGAAGTAATGCTTGATATTTTTTGGATTCATTTCGTGATAAGCGCAATATATTGCATTCGGGTCATTAATATGATTACAATACAGCTAAAGTTATGGATAGGTGAGCTTAAGCATCTCCAAGCTGTAACACATTCTTCAATAATTATAAAGAATGAATTATTCTCCAAATATAATGAAACACCTGAAACTTTGTCAAGTAAGTTGTTCATAATATATTTAGTACGTAGTACAAAACCTAAAAAAGATCAACTTACAATAAATAATAGGTATAACTTTTTGTATTGTTGCAAAATAAAAAAGATACGAATATTTATGATCATTACATGAAATGTAAATAAAATAAAATGAAAGTGCACGTTTAATTTATAACAATAATATTATTACATGCTTTCAGAAAATACAAGACAGCAGCAGTATTTTATAAAACAAGAATGGAAAAGATTATATAATATTTACAGGAAAATTCTGGAAACATATGAAATATACAATAAATTATTTCAAGTGTTGGTAAGATTTATTACATTAGCTCGTA
Source organism: Brenthis daphne (assembly GCA_947093115.1). NCBI lineage: Eukaryota > Metazoa > Arthropoda > Insecta > Lepidoptera > Nymphalidae > Brenthis > Brenthis daphne. Next base: position 3,526,788 of record OX352471.1, read on the forward strand.
CCTGATGCAGCTATAACAACGGCACCGCCTTTATTTTAATAAATTAATGTTTTCTTAAGCCATTGCTAGTTCGGTCCCAATTTATATAAGAACAAATAAAGTAGAAAACTTAATAAAAGCGTATCTAACTACTTACTAAAAATCGGTCTCTTAAAATCTAAGTCTAACGTATTGCCTAATAAGCCGTTGAAGAGTTCAACTATCCATCTTTTGACTTTACCATCAGATGACCTTGATGATACGAAATTACTGTACTATCATCGGAAATACAATCTCTTGCAAAGTTTCAATTCAATATGATAATCAGAAACAAGTAAAAATCTTATCAGATCTGTTTTCATAAATTTCATGGTTTTTTTTCTGATTTTCTTCAAAACTTTATGTCAAAGAAAATTTGACACATTTGGTCCCATAAAAAAAATTTTATGCACAAATTTCAGTTTGTTATTTAGTTAATTTATAAAGATAATAAATCAAAACGAAAAACAACCAAGACAATTTTGACGATATGAATTAAAAAGATATGAATATTAAAAAAATAAAATGTTATTAAAATAAAAAATATTTTATTACAGATTTTATATTGTGGACTAGCATCGTTTGTTACTTCCATGATTAACGTACAGTTTTGGGTTGAACTTGAGGTAAACGATATTTGTTTCCTAAAAAATAAAAGTATTTATTATCTATATATACACAGTATAAAAAAAGCAAAGTCTCTGTTTTCGTCTCTCTGTTTCTCAGTTAACCTCATCTAAACGGTTTCTATACTGTTTTCACTATCTGTACTGCGGAATTATATATCGAAGAAAGGTTTACAGAATATTCCAAATTTAAATGCGATGGCCAGTATATGTCTATATCCTACGGATTTTTTTGTTGGGAAATGCATTTACGTATACCACCTGTAGACAAACAGGTGGTTATGTGGAACTCACCAGCTAGGAAAGCCAGTACTACCCACTAAAACCCAACAAAATCTTCCCCGTCTTAATGGGGCGTTGCAGGATTGCTTACGCACTCAATTTTGACACCCTGTCTGCCGAAGCAGACAACAATAATCATGGGGTTGCTCCACAGTCCACTCTGCTATCAGAGAAGTACCAGGAGTAACCCGCATGTTACACCGCCCACCGAAGTGGGCCAACTCCCTGTGCGTTTCTTGGCTTCGCGCCCGGCTAGATAACCGGACACTACTGAGCTCCCCCCCTCACGACAAGGTGAACGCACGTTGGGGGAGGGGGGGAGGGAGGGTAATGAAACAACTCCCTACGCTGATGCATCTCAAAGTTGTTTATATTGTAAAATATATACATATATATTTTTAGTATTGTTACAATTCACTTGTTAGCAATAACTAAATAATTAGTGTAATGGGAAGAGGCTAGCGTCTGAAATACAGTCTCGGCCTAGTTCAGACGTTAGTGTACATAAATAAAGATTTTACTAAATATATGGTTTAAAAATCTGTCTTGTAACCCTTTATATTTAATTCAATAAAGATATATTGTATGTAAAGGGATAATCTCTAAAACTATTGACCCGATCCAAATAAAAATGTTTTACTAATAGGAAGCCATATTACCGCCGAGCGCTATAGTCTATTTTTTATTCCGATAAAAATGAGTTAAATGTCAGCCATTATAATAACTTAAATTGAAATTGGAAAAAATAGCCGTTGAGTCATTAATTTTTAGGCTATTGTTAGACATTTAGATAATCTAATATGTATATATAATAATATATCTAATTTTCAGAATATAAATTGGAATTCATATAAAAAAAATGTATTAAAAATATCAATAAGCATGTTGGCGATAAAAGACGTATTTATCAATTGTGCTATTAGTTTTGCATGTCAAAAATTTTACACAACCCTAAAAGAAGCTGAGATTGCTTGTATTCAAGCGTTAAACTGTACTAATGAATCAGGTAAGGCGTTTAAATATAGTTTGAGTATTTGTTCTTGTAAGAATCAAAATATTTTCACCTTAGTACTCTATAACAATACTTATTAAAGATAGTTAAATATTATTATTATTAAACATAGCGCAGCCCTCGGAGAATAAAATGATAACTGCAAAAACACGATTTTTCAGGAAAAATAAAAAAACAATTGTTGACTTTGCAATGTGCGGGGAGCGGGGGAGATGCAATGAAAGACAACCGCTCCCGATAAAGTTCTTTATTCTACTCCTCCGTTACAATACTGTCCTTAATATTTATACTATGCTATACTTAATCCCACTACACCACCGGGGTAATAGAGAAAAAAAAATGTTTTTTTTTTACAATCTAATACTTATGTACTAACTACAAAGATACTGCTACTGTTTACAAATAACTGCTTATTAAACTTAACAATATTCTAATAGATTTTCTTAATATTAAGTGAATTATGAATATAAACATATTATTTATCTTTTACAAAGGGCTTTGTTCTATTTTTATGAATAATTTCAATTTTACCATTTCTCAAAATTTTTACATTCGGTTCTTGCTCTTCAATAACTACATACGGGCCATTATACAAAGTTTACTTCCTGTCTCATTTTTTACTAGTAACATATCACTTGGTTTATATTTTATTTGATTTACATTTTTATCATATTTTTGTTTCCTTTTCTCTTTACATTTTAACAAGTTTTCTCTTGCATCTCTGCTAGCTACCTGTAATCTATATTTTAATTCTAAACTATAATTATCTGGATTATACAATGGTTCTATGTCAGCAGAAATTCTACTAGGCATTTCACAAGGTTTTCCGAAAACTAACTCGTATGGTGCATATTTCGTACTTGAATGAACTGTATTGTTGTATGTAAAACACCAAAATGGTAGCCATTGGCTCCAAGTGTCTGGATGGCTATCGCACTGTATGCGCAAAAATGAACCTAGATGTTTATGTGCATTTTCAAGTGAACCAATACTTTGATGATGATATGCTGTAGAACTTAATTTTTCTATGTTAAGTAATTTACATACCTCTTCCATTGTAGCAGACATAAATTCAGTTCCACGATCTGTAGCGATGACCTTTGGAATTCCAAACCTTAAAATGAAATTATTCACAAAACTCTTAGCTATACTTACCGTTTCCTTATTTTTAAGAGGATATGCCTCTACAAACTTACTTAACTCGCATTGTATACTTAATATATATTTATTATCTTCTAAGTCTCTATCTAACGGACCGACTATATCTAGAAAAACTTTTTCTAAAGCAGAACTTGCTGTAGTCGTTATAACCATAGGTTCCTTAATATATCTAGAATACTTCGTCTTTTGACATTTTTCAAATTTTCGAACATAACTCTTAACGTCATTTTCGATTCCTGGCCAGTAGAATCTACGTTTTATGTTATTTATCATTCTGCGAATCCCAGCGTGTCCGCTTGTGGGAAGCCAATGATAGTCATTCATAATAAATTCCTTTTCTTCGTTACTATCTATTCTTTTTATACCTCTCAAAATACAAATGCGTGGTCCGGACCACTTGTTTATGTTTTTTATTTCTTCTACAAGATTCTTGATAAACAATGTGTTATCTTCTCCTTAATTGATACATATTTCTTTAATTTATAATTTTTTACATATTTGTCTCAATTTTTCCACAAAAACGTCTCGCGTATAATGTGCTTTAAAATCGAGATTAACATATAATATATTTTTATTTTTCCGAAATGCGAAACATTCAGATTCAACATCAATCATTTTTTTCTCTTTCATTTTTTTCAATTCTTCTCCTTCCAGTAAACTTAATTCAACTGCTCTATTCGGTATCCTAAGTATTTCCACTATTTTTGGTTGATCAGGCCAATCGTTCTGGTCAATACTTGGGAAATCGTCTATCACCTTATTTCCACTTTCATTCTTTCTTTCAATCTCTCTTTCAGCCTCTCTCATTCTCCTAGCTTGCGCTCTCGTTGTTACTGCCATTAATCTTTCATTCATTACCTTTCACTCTTGGGACGTTATGCTTATTCGCGATAAAGCATCTGCTATCACATTTTCTTTCCCTTTCACGTATACTATTTTAAAATCATTTTCTTCTAGTGCTAATCGAAATTTTAAAAGTCTACTTGACGGATCTTCCATTCCAAACAAGTATATTAAAGGTTTATGATCTGTCATTACTGTAAAGGTACGTCCATATAGATATGGTCTGAAATATTTAACGCTCCAAACTATGGCAAGTAGTTCCTTCTGTATTGTTGGATAGTTTATTTCTGCTTTATTTAAAGGTCTACTAGTATAGGCTATAGCCCTCATGTTACTATTACAAAGCACTGCACCTATTGCTGTTTCCGAAGCATCGGTTTGTAGTATAAATTCTTTTGAAAAATCGGGGTATTGTAGAATGGGTGGAGTCGTTAAAGCGTTTTTCAAAAATTTAAATGAATTTTCGCATTCTTCAGTCCATTCGTATCTGACATTTTTCCTACAAAGTTTATTCAAACAATTAGTTATATCAGCAAAATTTTTAATAAACTTTCTATAGTAGTTACACATCTCGACAAAACGTCTGACCTCATCAACGTTTGTCGGTGTTGGATAATTTTGAATAACTTTGATTTTCTCTGAGTCTGGTTGAATTCCTTCAAAAGATATCGTATGACCCAAATATAATAGTTCTGTTTTTAAGAATTGACATTTATTCGGATTCAATTTAAGATTGACTTTACGTAAACGTTCGAATATTTCTATTAAATTTTTATTATGTAATTCAAGGTTTCGTCCCAAAACAATACAATCGTCTAAATAAATAAAACATTTTATGTAGTTAAGGCCTGACATGGCTACTGACATCACTCTAGAGAAAGCACTAGGACTGGTTTTTAGTCCCATAGGTAGACGTTTCATTTGATATTGACCTGTACTAGTTGTGAAAGATGTAATTGGTCTGGATTCAGGCTTTAAAGAACATTGATAATATGATTGGCTAAGGTCTAAATGAGAATAATAAATTGCGCCTGATAGTGAATCTAGTATTTCGGTAATATTTGGTAATGGGAATTTATCATCCTGTATAACTTCATTTAACTTTCGGTAATCTATAACTAATCTCCACTTTTTGTTATCTTTATCATCTGATTTTTTAGATACTAATAATATAGGACTGGACCATTCACTTTGTGAAGGTTCTATGATGTCGTCATCTAACATTTGTTTGATTTGTTTGTGTACTTCTGTTTTTAAACTATGTGGTAACCTATATGGCTTTACATAAACTGGATTTATATTTTGTTTCAAATTAATTGATTGTTCACATAAATTATTAGTAGTTAGCTTATCACCAGGTAAATGAAATATGTCAGCATACTTTGAACAAATACTTTCTATATTGCTTCGTTCGCTTGTACCTAAGTGATCAAGTTTCAAAGATTGTAATAAAGTTTTTGCACGTGTAGAGTTCGAATTACACATATCAAAGGAACAAACATTATACTCTCTTAATGGTAATAACTCGGGTTGAAAAATTGGAATAATTATTTCCTTATCACTGATATTCATTAATCTGATATGTATTATGTTATTTTTAGGTTTTACTATCAAACCAGCCAAAAATAAGTTTTCTTGTAATTCTTTCTGTACAATCACACTGTCTTCTTTCACATCTGAATTTAACTTTATATAATGAATAGTTTCACACCGTGCCGGTATCGTAATATGTTTAGTACATAGTTTAGGTGAAGTATATAATGGTATCTCACTTTGTTTTTCATTGGTTAAAGTTAATATATTTTTTTCTAAATTGATAATTGAATTAAAATTATTCAGAAAATCTAAACCAATTATACCATCTGACTTACAAGGTAAGTTCTTAAACAAGTAAAACTTGTGCTCATAAGTAGTACCGTCTGATGCCTGTAGAGTTAAATAAACATAGCCGTCTGAATATGTCTTGCCACCTATACCGTTTATAACTATAGGGTCTCTATGTATCGGTATACGTTCCGATAAGATGTTACTACGAATTGCCGATAATGAAGCACCTGTGTCTAGCAACCATGAACATTTTTGATTATCTAAATTTAAATACACATATTTTACATTATCGTCGCAAGTTAAAATATAATTTTTAGGACCGAAAAAACTGATTCCGTTCGGTAGTTTTATCCTCATTTGTAGTTTCGACATGTGCGGAACAAATATTTCGCTGATTGTGATTACCACTACTAGTGTTACCTCGAACACGATTCGAACTCACAAAATTACCACGATAACCTCGCGTCGATCGAGTATTATTATATCCTCGATTATAATTATTTTTTACGTATTTACCTTTCATATAATTGTTGAAGTTGTTGTAATTTCGTAGCGTCGTCTGTTGCAATTGAGGACGGAATTCGCGATTTGAATAAAAATTACCTCTAGAAGTCATTTGTCCACCTCTACCTCTTAGTGAAGACCTATAATATGAGAATTGGTTACCTCTCCTTTGTGCGTTGAAGATGTTGTTGGACAACGAAGGCTGTCCCAGCTCCTCATCCTCAGCAGCACGCACTGCGTCCTTCAGGCTTGAGTAGTCTCGTGCCGATATAATTGTGCTCAGTCTCCTATTGCGTAATCCGTCTGCAAACCTTTTAACTGCAAGTTTTTCATTTATAGGTCTCAATATCTCACAAGACTTCGGATTTCCGTCGCTTTGTGCAATAGTGAGGCCTACAAATAACTCAGACAATTTATCACCGAATTCGTGAATGGACATGTTATTTTGCGATAAATTATTTAATTGTGTTAGTATCGAATTTGCAGATTTTTTTGTTAGTAAAAACTTTCTAATGTCTTGTATTAACCTCGTAACGTCATCATATTCGCTCTTTAGTTTTAATTTAGCAGACTTAGATAACCTGGTTTTTAAAACAAAAGAGATGAGTAATTTTTTCTGAGTAACATCTACAAGATATTCATTGTACATCTCAATTCCGTTAATAATATTTTCAGTAATTTCCTCCGTATTATCCATTACGGGGATCAAAGAGGTTGCCGTTTTAATATCGAATTTTTCCATTGTGCTACCCTGATAATTAATTTTATATGTCAATATTTTATCATATATGCACTCAATACGTTCCCTTAATACTTCGAACACATAATCTTTTAACTCTACTTTACTGTCTAGCTTAGCAATAATATTAATAATATCTTTATATGTTAAAAATAATTTTTCAGCTTCTAAAATCTTATTATTAACATTACCTTTATATTTTAATCTTCTATTAGGGCCCAACTTTCTTAAATCTATTTGAATTTCAATTAACTTATTTAATATAAATTCTAAATCCTTTTCTATACATAACTCTATACATACACTAAATATTGTAGTTGTTAAAATTCATATATTATAAAGTTACACTACATACTACAGTTCATTAAGTTCATATTATGTTATAGTTCATAAATTTTCATATTTACGCACGAAGAGGGACAAGAGATAGTAATAAAAAAAAAATGATGTGGGGGTTTTGGGGGGGGGCTATGCACTTTTTTACACTTATTTTTCACATTTCACTTTCACTAAAGTAGGTGCGCGGCCGAGCACCAGCCAGCACTAGCAGCTTTGCCTTATTCAACAGCATCACTCCCAGCAGCATCTGCAGCATTGAACTTCCCGGGAAGCCTTTGACGGATCCTTCTAACAAATTCTGTTTGCATCCTCTTTCCTATCCTTTTCTCTCCTTCTTACGCCATGCTTTACACCCAAAATATATTGAAAAAACAACGAACAGTACCAAGACCACTGCAATTAGGATGTTGTTGGTCAGCATATGTGTTTTTAGATTTGTTTCTGCGAGTACAGCACCGTTACTACCGACTGCATTTTGGTTAATCAATATCTCCTTATCTTCATTTTTAGAATAATATTTCCCCATTGTTAGTTAAACGTTAGTTATTTTTCTTTAATATATAAGATTTATTTAATTCACTTCACGTTATAAAAATTAAACTGTATTAAAACTGGCACCGAGGCACACAGGAATTCGCTGCGTTGCGAGATTCGCGGATCACCCGACACTCGCCCACGCCACGGCAAGGCAGGGTCGCCATGCAATGTGCGGGGAGCGGGGGAGATGCAATGAAACACAACCGCTCCCGATAAGGTTCTTTATTCTACTCCTCCGTCACAATATTGTCCTTAATATTTATACTATGCTATACTTAATCCCACTACAACTTTATCTTTCTAAGCAATACATGTAGGGAGATAAAAAATCTCAATGATAGCTAATTCTTGAACTTTTGTAATGTTTTAATATATGTTATACTAAGGTTATCCGAACTGAAGATATTTAGAATTTAAAAAGTTACTAAAATTTTGTTGTTGGTTTTATTTACTAATAACACTTAGTATTTTATTCTCGTTACTTTTAACAGATTGTGAGTATTTCATTACTGTTTTACAATAATATTTAACGAACAATACAGACTAAAGTAACGAAAAACAATATCACTTGGCATTATATTCTAGTTAATAAGCATAAAGTGCTATCACTGTCTAATGTAAGCTTGCTCTAATGACAGAAAAGAATGGCAAGATATTTCTTTTTTCAGTCATTATTAGTACTGTTTACTAAGTTTCACTAACTTCATATTATATTTTTTTTTCAAGAAGCCTTGTGTGTTTGAAAGGGAGATGAAAATGATTGCATTGTTCTATAACTTTTTGAATAATGGCTGGATATGCACGGAAAAATTGGGTAGATATATTAGGCACCGTAGACTTCAAATATGGAATAACACTAAAACGATGGTAATATCAGTAATCATTTTATTCTCAGGGGACAGCCATAGGTAGTTTTACATGTCATGTTAAAAAAGTATTGTCTAAAGTATGAGATTTATATCTATTTATTTTATATGGATTATACTCATTAAAAGAATTTATTTCTATTCAAACTGAATATTTTATATTTTTTTTTAAATTTTTAGCCCTTATCACAGTGTTGCAACTATACGATCTAAAGCCCAGTGAGAGCTTAAAGGAGTTTAATACACATTGTGTGTATAAACTTTTTTTTAAGTTTACATAAAATTTTAACTTGTAATTTTTATTTTTCAGCTGCGAGAGAAACATGTAAAAATGTGCTTAGATATAATGCTGTAGCGTTCCAAAAGATACAAGCGTGTCGTTTGTACGAAGTTGATGCGACTCTACCATTACGATTGATGATGTCGGTAGTATCTTATGCTGTAGTACTAATACAGTTTGCATTGATAAAATAATATATGTAGTGATTTGTTTTAGTGATTTAATTAAGCATAATTAGCGTCTTACCTGTTATTATTAATGGTTAAAACAGCACTTATTATTATTTTAGAAAATAAAGTTAACATAAAAAAGTAACAAAATATGGCCTTTTCCTTTTTTCTAAGTCTGTAAAAAAAAATTGTAGATTTTAAATTTATTTATCTTAATTTAATTATTTCATATTTTTAAGTACGTGTACGAAGATATTATGTATATTCGTAAAAATATACACACACGATTTTTCCAAGAAGTGTGGCATGCATAGCATTAATACTAGGAGTAAGAAATAACTTAGAATGCCTGTGACTCGTTTACATAGAGTCAGTAATAAGAATTACTGACTCTTTTATAGACGATGTATACGCTTTTACAACAGGAACCTAGAAAATGTTTAAAAAGCTTGTATCGCCAAATTAAAAATATAGATTCAGGAACGTTTGTGGCTAAAGGCTATTATAGAATGAATGATTTTACAGAAGATGGCACTCCTTGGAAATAAAGTGATTACTTCTAGGCTACTTCAACTTTATAGAAATATTGTAAATTGTTTTTTTTTCGCTTCCGTTTGTTGTGGTTGACACACGTGTAGTGAGATTTTCGGCCTTTCTTATAAGGATTCTTGTAATATAAAGTATTGAAATAGTTGGTTTTGTGCGTATTTGTGCGTTGTAGGTGGCGGTAAGTAGCTTTATTGTGTGTGTTGTGTGTATTTTAAATTAAGTTGTAGATTTAGTTTAGTATAATGGACGGTGACCCTCCTCCGGATCCACCGGACACTGGAGGTGGTCATGTTAGTTTGGTGGCAAGGCCTGTTACGCGTAAGAGGCCAGGTGAAATTAATGAGAATATAGAGAATACAAAAAAAACAATTACTGATCCTACTTCAGCCACTCCTTCCATACAAAATGTTTATGTCCACCCTAGTATGTCTGATGGTCTTAAATCCTATTCCAACGAAGACAAAGGTCCTTACATTGTTCATGTCTCACGGGAAGTTGCAGACCCAGCAGCAGGAACTACTATACGGGCTATTAAATTTGGTCAATTTTTACACCACAACAAAATTCAATCTATAGTTAATGATGGTGTTAAAAATGTTGGCCGGAATAAAATCTCTGTCCAATTTTCCTCTGCTCAGGCAGCAAATGAGTTTATAAGCAACCCTTTTTTATCTATGGCAAAATATGTAGCAATTATCCCAACATATAATGTCACAAGAATGGGTCTTATTAAAGGTGTCCCAGTAGACTGGTCAATGGACGAACTGGTGGAGTCGTTAGAACTTCCTACTGGTTGTGGAGCAGTGATGAAAGCGCGACGCCTGAACCGAAAGAATGTCAATGAGGGTGTGATTACATGGGTTCCAACTCAATCTATTGTTATAACATTCCGTGGGCAAATGTTGCCTGAAAAAGTATACTGCTACCACACATCCTTACCTGTTGAAACTTACAAGCTTCCTACCATTCAATGTCTTAACTGCTGTCGCTTTGGTCACATTAAATCCCAGTGTCGATCAAGGCCTAGATGTTACAGGTGTGCCCAACCACATACTGGGGATGCATGTGATATCTCCAGAGATACCTCGACATGTTTATATTGTTCAGGCAAACATTTTGCCATAGATAAGGATTGTCCTGAGTTTTCTAGACAGCAATCTATCAAAATTATAATGTCGCAAGATAATGTTTCCTATATGGAAGCCTCTGCTCGCTTTCCTCCTGTCCAAAGATCCTACTCTGATGTAGCTAAGGAAATGTTTACCCCTCCTGCATATTCCATTACTCAAAGTTACTCACCTGTTACTTCTCCTTCACAAACTAAATCATACCGCCAAAACTGTTGTCCGTCAATCACGTCCCAGGGCTCCTTTGGGCAAGGGATATGATAAAGAAGCACACCAAGCCATTACTGGCAATTGTTCTTCCTCTTTATCCAATGGTTGTGCTCTTAACAATAATGTTAATACCCCTTCAGATACCAAATCCCTCTTAGTTTCTCTTACAGAAACTTTAATTGGTATTATCTCAATGTGCGATGAACTCCCTTTACCGTCCAACGTTGCCCAAAAATTATTACACCTTTTCCAAATTATTAATAATGGCCCCACTCCACTTTCTGCAATGGAACAGTAAAAGTATTAAAAATAAGAAACATGAACTATTTTCAATTATCAACCTGCATAAGCCTGTCATTATTGCCATCTCGGAGACATGGTTGTTGCCTAGTTCTCGGTTTCGAGTTACAGGTTTCACCTGTTTGAGGGATGACAGAAGTGATGGGTATGCAGGAAGTGCCATCCTTATACGGCACTCTACTCCTTTTTCCTCTATTCCTCTCCCCCCTCACAGCCAGCACATTAATGCTATTGCTGTGAGAGCCTTTGATATTTCATTCCTCTCACTCTATATTCCCCATCCTTCCCCTGCCCTTATTCCTGAGTTATATTCTATACTTACTGCCCTTCCCAGTCCATGTCTGGTAATGGGAGATTTTAACACTCATCATACCTTGTGGGGGTGCTATTACTGTGATGGAGTCTCTCCTTTGTTGGTTAATATGTTTGATGACCTGAACATGTGCATCCTAAATGATGGTTCTCCGACCAGAAGAGTTCACCCTAACCAAAACCCTAAGACCGCTGTGGACTTATCTTTATCCTCTCCCTCTCTTGCTTCCCAATTATCATGGACCACACTTCCATCCACCCATGGTAGTGACCACTTTCCTATCCTTATATCTATCCATAATAGAAATATATCGCTTCCAAACACCAAACCCTTACTTTTACATAACCTAAAGAAAGCAAATTGGGCAGATTTCGCCTGTTCAGTTGATTGTATGATTGAATCGCTTCCTGAGCTTGTTAATGGTGAGAATATCATTTTTTGTTACAACCAATTTGTTTTAGCTATTTTATTCTCTGCAGACCTTCATATTCCTAAAAAAGCCTCTTCACAGAATCAATTGCTTTCCAATCCATGGTGGGATCAGGAATGCACTGATGCTGTCAATAGTAGAATTTCTGCTGAAGTGTCATATGAGGCCTCTATGACAGGGGAGAATTTTATAAACTACCAGCAGAGTGATGCTAAGTTTAGAAGACTAGTCTCAAAAAAGAAAAGGTCAGGATGGATTAATTTCTGTGAGTCCCTGAATCCCCGCTGCCCATCCTCAACAGTTTGGACAAATGTTAAGAGATTTCGCAGGTCTCTTAATGATGTTCAACTCAATTCCAATAATCCATCCGATTGGCTTAATGACTTTGCAGATAAATTAGCCCCTCCTTTTGTCCCTAATTATGATTCCTTTCTGAATTTTCCACCATCTCCCGCTTCTGGTGAACTGGACGCCTCTTTTTCCTTCGATGAACTCAATAACGTCTTAACGGGTTTAAAAGATTCGTGTCCAGGAGAAGATGGCATTCCCTATTCCTTTATATCCAAACTTAATGATAGGGCTAAAAAATATTTTTTAAATTTAATCAATGCATCTTTTGATTCAGGAATAATTCCTGAAGCATGGAAATCTCAGCTTATTATCCCAATTTTAAAACCAGGAAAATGTCCTTCTGATCCCAACTCCTATAGACCAATTGCATTAGCGTCCACTCTTGTAAAAATTTTTGAACATCTTCTTAAAAATCGCTTGGAATGGTTAGTGGAAAGCAGGAAAATCTTGGCGCCCTCTCAGTTTGGCTTCAGGAAGGGCCTGAGCACAATAGATAGTCTCAGCATTTTTACGACAGACATTCGACTAGCCTTTGCTAAGGGTGAATACTTGGTTGGGGTCTTCCTGGATATTGCTTCTGCATATGATAATGTTCTTCTTCCGTTACTCAGGCAAAAAATGCAACAGCTGAGTATTCCTGCGAAGTTGACTCATTTTATATGTAATCTGCTGGCCAGTAGAACTATATCTATTAGACACCGCTTGCTAACTATTCCTCCCAGGCAGGTCTGGAAAGGCCTCCCTCAAGGCTCGGTTCTCAGCCCTTTGCTGTACAGCATCTATACCCATGACCTCGAACTGTCTGTCAACAATTTTTGCAGTATATTACAGTATGCTGATGACATCGTCCTTTATTTTAGTTCAAAGTCTATAGAGGACATTCAGTTTCGTATAAATACTGCTTTGCACTATCTAAACCAGTGGCTTTCTGATCATGGCTTATCGTTGTCAGTGGCTAAATGCCAGACAGTAATATTTTGTAAAAAGAGATCTATTCCAAGGTTCAATTTTTGTGTTGAGGATCAACCAATTAAAGTGGCTGATAAAGTTAAATTTCTAGGCATAGTACTTGATAGCAGATTGAACGGAGTTGCTCATACTGAATATATTAGTAAAAAGTGCGAGAAAGGCATTAACGTTTTAAGAGCGTTGTCTGGTGTGTGGTGGGGTGCACACCCATATTCTCAAAAACTGCTGTATAACGCTTTAATTCGGAGCCATATTGACTATGGTATCTTTATCTTAGACCCCTTTAATAAGGCAGCTTCAGAAAAACTTAATAAATTACAATTTAAAAGTCTTAGAATTATAATTGGTGCGATGAGGTCTACTCCAACTAATGCTCTTCAGATAGAGTGTGTGGATCCTCCATTTCCGTTTCGGCGTCAGTTCCTGTCTGACCGATTTGTTTGTAAATCATTACAGCTTTCATTCCATCCTTTGTGGCCTCGTTTAATTGAATTGTCCGAACTTAACGCTCCACATAGGCCTGTATCCTACCTTTTAGATAGTTATCGTAGATTTACCAACCTCCCTCATCCTATCAATTCTTTTAACTCTAATCCACTTTTCTCTACCTCCTATCTTGCCTTGACGTATGCTCCCCCTATAATAACAGATATTGGTCTAGTAAAGGGTGCCGTTGACATCAACACAAAGTTTCAAGCGTTTTTGCATCAAAATTGGTTGAACCACGTACATATATACACAGATGCATCTAAATTATCTAATGATGGCTGTGTTGGGGCAGCGTGTTGGATACCTAAATTTAAAATTGTTCTCCAATTCAAATGTCCTCCCCAATCGTCGGTGTTTACAGGCGAAGCTGTTGCTTTACTAGAAGCAATCCTGTTCGCCCATTCCCATAACATAAAACAGACTGTTATTTTGACTGACTCCTTAAGTTGTTTATTGGCTATTAAAGAAAATCCTTTTCGTAGCAAATCAAGGTATTCCATTATTTTAAAGATCCGTGAAGCTTTGTTCTCATGCCTCCAAAATGGGTTGATCATCCAGTTAGTATGGATCCCAGCTCATTCTGGTATTATTGGCAATGAGTCCGCTGACTCTTGCGCTAAAGTTGCTACTCAGTGTGGATCTCTTGAACATTTTACCAACTCTTCTCAAGATTTATTATCACTGGCAAAAACTCATCTGGACAAATCCTGGATCAGCTACTGGAACTCGTCAAAATCTTCTAAGGGAAAGCATTATGCTTCTATTCAGGCGGAGATACCAAAGCGACCATGGTTTTATCGTCAGAAACATGCAGAACGGTGGGTTATTACTACTATTAGTCGCCTACGCTTTGGACATGCAAGCACTCCTGTTCATCTGGCTAAGATCAGGGTCAGGGACCACTCATTATGCGAATGCGGTTTGGATGAAGGTTCAGCTTCCCACATCCTTTTCAACTGCCCCAAACTTCTTCGTCCCCTTTACGATGTTCTTCCTTTTAAAGTCCCCCGTCCCCTTAATGTTCAATGTTTATTGATGTTTGTGTTTAGTCCCCTATGTAGATTTTTGTGTAAATATATTAAATTTAATAAAATTAAGCTTTAGAACTAACATCTCTTTAAGTTAACCTACTAACATAATATTATTTTTACATAGTATAATTTAATTAATTTTTTGTGTTGTTTTTTCTGTTTTTAGGTGGAGGTATAACATTAAAATCCTTCTATTTAATACTGTTAATCCATTCTCTTAGTGGAATAACTCAAAATATCACCGGCCAATCTCGAACGTGACTCCTCCATTCAACGTGACATTGGCGAAATAATTTGTGCTCAACTGGCACGCATTAAAGCCATTAAAGCAAAGAACAATATTGTAAATTACTATTAAACTTACAACAAAGATAACGTAATAATATTAGTCCCGATGAGCTTCTGTCGCCAGTTTTCTCAGGTCGGAGGCTTTTTCTTCTCAAACTGGTAGTAGACTTATGATTGACAGTAAAGAATTGTAATAATTTAATGGTGAACTTAAAATTTTAAATGTTTAATGATCACATACTTAAATTTAATTATCACATTTTTTTCATAATTTTTATATGAAATAACTAAACATGATATTGTATCTCAGGGAATTTATGAGTATTAAATTTGTTGATTATTAAATTTAAATAAAATGGCAAACAAAAAAAAAGTACTATTCTTATGAGTTCAGGGCACTGTCCCCATCAACCAGTATACATTTATTGAAGGATATATAATAATAGATGCCTACGTCATACAAAGAACACACTCTCCAAGTTTCAGGTTTCTACGATCAGCGGTTTAGGCTGTGCGTTGATCCGTCAGACATTTAGAACAAAGCATTTTATATGTATAGATGATAGTGAATTCGGTAATTTTCAAATATATTAACCACCTCATAAATCACACAAATAAATAAGGCCATTTATTACACATATGAAAATTTCTGTTATACTTTGATAATTGAAATTTATTTAAAAGAATTTGAGTTCTGAAATCAGTATGTATGTCTAACTAACAATAGTTAGTTTTATTTAGAACTAGCGATTCACCCTCGCTCTACTCTGGTTCGTTACGCTTTAATATTAAGAATAGATTTCTCAAAGATTATATAATATTTTCCTGCAGTAAAAAGTAGCAGAAGAGCCGCTAGTGTATAATATTATGGATTTTTTCAAGGTCGTGTCTTTTGTTACCTTAAAGGCCAGCAACGCATTCGCAACCCTTGTTGTGTTACAGATGTCGATGAGCGACGATGGCCACTTACTATCAGGTGTTTGCATCCTATATGGCCGTATCGTAATCAACATTACGATACGGCCAAACCACATATTTTGACTAAGGTTTATAGTTAGAATCTTTACTCTACGTGAGATCTGATAACTTTTTGGCAGTGCGCGTCATATGATCTAATCTTGGAAAGGGTCACGGGATGTCCTTGGGATATTCTGAGACTTAACCAAGGCTTTTGATTGTGTGCATCATGAGACGCTGATCAGGAAACTGCATCTTTATGGTATTAGAAATAAGGCACTGGACCTTTTGAATTCGTATTTAAATAATAGAATACAGAAGGTTGATATAAATGGTAAGAGATCTCCTGGGGCTCCATTAGATATGGGGGTTTCACAAGGATCTATTCTTGGGCCCTTTTTCTTTCTAATTTATATCAATTATTTGTCATTTTTGTACAGGGCAAACGCCAGATATTATTGTTCGCTGATGACACTTCACTCATTTTAAAGTGCTTCACAAATTAATTTACTAATATACTACGATGTAAACAATGCTCTCTCAAAGGTGGTCCATTGGTTTAACTCAAATAATTTATTATTAAATAATAAAAAGACAAAATGAAGAAAATTTTGAACACCTAATGTTAAACTTGTTGATAATGGTTTTATATTAAACGGGAAAGTGTTAAAACTAGTAGTGCACTAAATTCTTAGGTATTATGATAGATTCGAAATTGCATTGGGGCCCCCATATTGAGGGGCTAGCGAGTAGACTCAGCTCTTCAGCGTTCGCGGTAAAAAAAATAAGACATATTAGTGACGTAGATACAGCTCGCATAGTATATTTTAGTTATTTTCATAGTATTATGTTCTATGGGTTTCATAGTATTATGGCTATGGTATCCTACTATGGGGTAATGCAGCTGCTATCAATACGATTTTTATCCTGCAAAAAAGAGCTATTCGTGCAATTTATAGTTTAGGTCCTAGAGTGTCATTAAGAGATAAGTTTAAAGAAATAAGAATATTGACTTTTGCTTCTCAGTACGTGTACGAAAATGTTATGTATGTTAGTACAAATATAAAAGAATTTCCCAATAATCGTGACATGCATACCATTAACACTAGGAGCAAACACAAACTTGTAATGCCTGTGACTCGTCTATAATGCCTCTCATCATATCACTTAAATTACTAGTAGGTATTTTCATACAAAAAGGAAGTTCTAAAACTAAAACCCGACTACCGAAAAATCACACTGTAAAGAGTGTGAAACAGAAAGAAAATATTCTCATTTCAAAATTGTTATGTACTCTTCCATATTTCTCGTTTAGTAAATAAACAACTTACACCTAATATTTTAATATATTCAATAAATACACAGTGATATTCAGAGAATAGTCGTGGGCGTATTAATATTGTTAAAAATATAATTAATATATTTTTTTAATAGTGATTACTGATTTAGAGATTAAAAGAAGAAAGTGATAAGGTTCGTGCTATAATTTTGAATTATTTTTATATATGTAACCTTCTATATTATTGTAATTTCTTCATGGATTAAATGTTATTTGGTTAAAAAATTCATAAACGTAGTCAATATCTATTTATTTGAGCTGAAAACAATGTAAAGATAAAAAATTGAGATAGCAGATATAATTATGTATGTAGATGTAACAAATAAAAACACTTTATAAATATTACTTTACTATAATCCATTATAGAAAAAAAATATTATATCGCTATTCAGTAGTACTGACGGGGAGTTAGTACACAACGTGCGAGTAATTCATTTGAGAAAATACACTACAAAAAATTATATTAGTAGTACTGAGATAAATGAGATAAAGTGATGAGCGATACTCGTAATAAGTGTTTTAACAAGAAGATGACAACACAAAAGAATTATAACGAAGTTTTATACGACAACTTATTGGACAGTGAAATAAAAGCTTTATTCATGCCATTTCATATACTGCAAACTTTTTTCATGCTACCAAAGTACAAGATATACAATAATTTCATCATATTCAACAATTTAAAAGTGGATCTTTTATCAGCGTTTAGTTTTTTAATACCGATAACTTGTTATATTGTTCGCTTTATTAGGTTATTTCCTATAATTATAAGTAACTCCACATTCTTTTCGATTGGTACATCTTGGTATTTTGTATTCTACACTTTAGGGCATATTACAGACTACATTTTGACAATCATTTTTAAACAGATTAACGTGGAGCTAGTATTAAATTTTCAAAGAGTCAATAGAATGTTTAAGTTTAAAAAATATAATTTTACAAAATTTAATATTATTTCTTGGATCATAATATGTTTTACTATAATATACTTTATAGCTCTCCAATTTTTTTACATTTTTGGCTGTAAACGGTCAGTTTTTGAAGTAATGCTTGATATTTTTTGGATTCATTTCGTGATAAGCGCAATATATTGTATTCGGGTCATTAATATGATTACAATCCAACTAAAGTTATGGATAGGTGAGCTTAAGCATCTCCAAGCTGTAACACATTCTTCAACAACTATAAAGAATGAATTATTCTCCAAATATAATGAAACACCTGAAACTTTGTCAAGTAAGTTGTTCATAATATATTTAGTACGTAGTACAAAACCTAAAAAAGATCAACTTACAATAAATAATAGGTATAACTTTTTGTATTGTTGCAAAATAAAAAAGATACGAACATTTACGATCATTACATGAAATGTAAATAAAATAAAATGAAAGTGCACGTTTAATTTATAACAATAATACTATACTTTATACATGCTTCCAGAAAATACAAGACAGCAGCAGTATTTTATAAAACAAGAATGGAAAAGATTATATAATATTTACAGGACAATTCTGGAAACATATGCAATATACAATAAATTATTTCAAGTGTTGGTAAGATTTATTACATTAGCTCGTACATGATGCAGCTATAACACCGGCACCGCCTTTATTTTAATAAATTAATGTTTTCTTAAGCCATTGCTAGTTCGGTCCCAATTTATATAAAAACTAATAAAGTAGAAAACTTAATAAAAGCGTATCTAACTACTTACTAAAAATCGGTCTCTTAAAATCTAAGTCTAACGTATTGCCTAATAAGCCGTTGAAGAGTTCAACTATCCATCTTTTGACTTTACCATCAGATCAGCTCGATGATACGAAATTACTGTACTATCATCGGAAATACAATCTCTTGCAAAGTTTCAATTCAATATGATAATCAGAAACAAGTAAAAATCTTATCAGATCTGTTTTCATAAATTTCATGGTTTTTTTTTCTGATTTTCTTCAAAACTTTATATCAAAGAAAATTTGACACATTTGGTCCCATAAAAAAAATTTCATGCACAAATTTCACTTTGTTATTTAGTTAATTTATAAAGATAATAAATCAAAACGAAAAACAACCAAGACAATTTTGACGATATGAATTAAAAAGATATGAATATTAAAAAAATAAAGTGTTATTAAAATAAAAAATATTCTATTACAGATTTTATATTGTGGACTAGCATCGTTTGTTACTTCCATGATTAACGTACAGTTTTGGGTTGAACTTGAGGTAAACGATATTTGTTTCCTAAAAAATAAAAGTATTTATTATCTATATATACACAGTATAAAAAAAGCAAAGTCTCTGTTTTCGTCTCTCTGTTTCTCAGTTAACCTCATCTAAACGGTTTCTATACTGTTTTCACTATCTGTACTGCGGAATTATATATCGAAGAAAGGTTTACAGAATATTCCAAATTTAAATGCGATGGCCAGTATATGTCTATATCCTACGGATTTTTTTGTTGGGAAATGCATTTACGTATACCACCTGTAGACAAACAGGTGGTTATGTGGAACTCACCAGCTAGGAAAGCCATTACTACCCACTAAAACCCAACAAAATCTTCCCCGTCTTAATGGGGCGTTGCAGGATTGCTTACGCACTCAATTTCGACACCCTGTCTGCCGAAGCAGACAACAATAATCATGGGGTTGCTCCACAGTCCACTCTGCTATCAGAGAAGTAACAGGAGTAACCCGCATGTTACACCGCCCACCGAAGTGGGCCAACTCCCTGTGCGTTTCTTGGCTTCGCGCCCGGCTGGATAACCGGACACTACTGAGCTCCCCCCCTCACGACAAGGTGAACGCACGTTGGGGGAGAGGGGGGGGGGGAGGGTAATGAAACAACTCCCTACGCTGATGCATCTCAAAGTTGTTTATATTGTAAAATATATCCATATATATTTTTAGTATTGTTACAATTCACTTGTTAGCAATAACTAAATAATTAGTGTAATGGGAAGAGGCTAGCGTCTGAAATACAGTCTCGGCCTATTATAATAACTTAAATTGAAATTGGAAAAAATAGCCGTTGAGTCTTTAATTTTCAGGCTATTGTTAGACATTTAGATAATCTAATATATATAATAATAGATCTAATTTTCAGAATATAAATTGGAATTCATATCAAAAAAATATAATGAAAATATCAATAAGTATGATGGCGATAAAAGACGTATTTATCAACTGTGCTATTAGTATTGCATGTCAAAAATTTTACACAACCCTAAAAAAAGCTGAGATAGCTTGTATTCAAACGTTAAACTGTACTAATGAATCAGGTAAGGCGTTTAAATATAGTTTGAGTATTTGTTCTTGTAAGAATCAAAATATTTTCACCTTAATTACGTTTGCAGCAGTCAGGAGGTCGAAAAAAACCGAATAATTAATAATTATTGATTAATTTTACATTAATACAATAATTATATATCTTAAAACTAACGACGTCTTTACTCGACGTATGAATAAAGAGTGATTGGAAAAGTATTACAATTTATAAAATTACTAAATTAAAACAATGCGGCATTACAAAACTAATTCGGGGAACTCGGCGGTGGTCGCCTGGGAAACGTACATTTATTTGTTATGTCAGCATATTCGTGGGATTAGGGTTCCGTAACTCCTTAGTACTCTATAACAATAATTATTAAATATAGTTAAATATTATTATTATTAAACATAGCGCCGCCCTCTGAGAATAAAATGATAACTGCAAAAACACGATTTTTCATTACTGTTTTATAATAATATTTAACGAACAATACAGACTAAATTAACGGAAAACAATATCACTTGGCATTATATTCTAGTTAATAAGCATAAAGTGCTATCACTGTCTAATGTAAGCTTGCTCTAATGACAGAAAAGAATGGCAAGATATTTCTTTTTTCAGTCATTATTAGTACTGTTTACTAAGTTTCACTAACTTCATATTATATTTTTTTTCAAGAAGCCTTGTGTGTTTGAAAGAGTGACGAAAATGATTGCATTGTTCTATAACTTTTTGAATAATGGCTGGATATGCACGGAAAAATTGGGTAGATATATTAGGCACCGTAGACTTCAAATATGGGATAACACTAAAACGATGGTAATATCAGTAATCATTTTATTCTCAGGGGACAGCCATAGGTAGTTTTACATGTCATGTTAAAAAAGTATTGTCTAAAGTATGAGATTTATATCTATTTATTTTATATGGATTATACTCATTAAAAGAATTTATTTCTATTCAAACTGAATATTTTATATTTTTTTTTAAATTTTTAGCCCTTATCACAGTGTTGCAACTATACGATCTAAAGCCCAGTGAGAGCTTAAAGGAGTTTAATACACATTGTGTGTATAAACTTTTTTTTAAGTTTACATAAAATTTTAACTTGTAATTTTTATTTTTCAGCTGCGAGAGAAACATGTAAAAATGTGCTTAGATATAATGCTGTAGCGTTCCAAAAGATACAAGCGTGTCGTTTGTACGAAGTTGATGCGACTCTACCATTACGATTGATGATGTCGGTAGTATCTTATGCTGTAGTACTAATACAATTTGCATTGATAAAATAATATATATAGTGATTTGTTTTAGTGTCTTACCTATTATTATGAATGGTAAAAATAGCACTTATTATTATTTTAGAAAATAAAGTTAACATAAAAAAGTAAAAAATATGGCCTTTTATTTTTTTCTAAGTCTGTAATAAAAAATTGTAGATTTTACATTTATTTATCTTAATTTAAATATTTCATATTTTTAAGTACGAGTACGAAGTATTATGTATATTCGTAAAAATATACACACACGATTTTTCCAAGAAGTGTGGCATGCATAGTATTAATACTAGGAGTAACAAATAACTTAGAATGCCTGTGACTCGTTTACATAGAGTCAGTAATAAGAATTACTGACTCTTTTATAGACGATGTATACGATTTTACAACAGGAACCTAGAAAATGTTTAAAAAGCTTGTATCGCCAAATTAAAAAAATATATTCAGGAACGTTTGTGGCTAAAGGCTATTATAGAATGAATGATTTTACAGAAGATGGCACTCCTTGGAAATAAAGTGATTACTTCTAGGCTACTTCAACTTTATAGAAATATTGTAAATTACTATTAAACTTACAACAAAGATAACGTAATAATATTAGTCCCGATGAGCTTCTGTCGCCAGTTTTCTCAGGTCGGAGGCTTTTTCTTCTCAAACTGGTAGTAGACTCATGATTGACAGTAAACAATTGTAATAATTTAATGGTGAACTTAAAATTTTAAATGTTTAATGATCACATACTTAAATTTAATTATCACATTTTTTTCATAATTTTTATATGAAATAACTAAACATGATATTGTATCTCAGGGAATTTATGAGTATTAAATTTGTTGATTATTAAATTTAAATAAAATGGCAAACAAAAAAAAGTACTATTCTTATGAGTTCAGGGCACTGTCCCCATCAACCAGTATACATTTATTGAAGGATATATAATAATAGATGCCTACGTCATACAAAGAACACACTCTCCAAGTTTCAGGTTTCTACGATCACCGGTTTAGGCTGTGCGTTGATCCGTCAGACATTCAGGACAAAGCATTTTATGTGTATAGATGACAGTGAATTCGGTAATTTTCAAATATATTAACCACCTCATAAATCACACAAATAAATAAGGCCATTTATTACACATATGAAAATTTCTGTTATACTTTGATAATTGAAATTCATTTAAAAGAATTTGAGTTTTGAAATAAGTATGTATGTCTAACTAACAATAGTTAGTTTTATTTAGAACTAGCGATTCACTCTCGCTCTTACTCTGGTTCGTTACGCTTTAATATTAAGAATAGATTTCTCAAAGAATATATAATATTTTCCTGCAGTAAAAAGTAGCAGAAGAGCCGCGAGTGTATAATATTATGGTTTTTTTCAAGGTCGTGTTTTTTGTAACCTAAAAGGCCAGCAACGCATTCGCAACCCTTATTGTGTTGCAGATGTCGATGAGCGACGATGGCCACTTACTATCAGGTGTTTGTATCCTATATGGCCGTCTCGTAATCAACATTACGATACGGCCAAACCACATATTTTGACTAAGGTTTTAAGTTAGAATCTTTACTCTACGTGAGATCTGATAACTTTTTGACAGTGCGCGTCATATGATCTAATCTTAGCAAAATTTTACATGATTTTTTTTTGATGGGATAACTTTTCACAATAAATAGACTGTAAAATACAAAAATAATTTTTCAAATCGGCCTGGTAGTTTTAGAGATTAGTTCATACAAACAAACCCAAGTATGAATTGTCGTGACTTTTTGTCTGTCTGTCTGTTTGTTAAAATCTGTAAAATGACTTAACAAACTTGCAAATGTTGATAGGAATGCCTTGGTATTACACTGTTCGACGAAGTGCTTCGAGAAAAGGTAGGTAGTTTAAATATGTGTACATGCATATGTTCGCAAAAAATGTTAATAACTTTCCTAAAACATCTGACACTCAAATCTCAAAGTCCTGTAGATTAAAACGATTGCTAAGAAAACAGGGGAATTAGGATCGTGTGTTATCTCTAATGTATGGAAATTTAACACCGCTGACCTTACAAGTCACTTTAAACAGAAAAATCCATAAAATACTTGCCCAGATCTGAGACTCAAACGTCCTGGGTTTGAGTAATAGGGAACTGCAGCCGTTAATGTAAGTCACTAGTGACTAGACCAACGAGCGGTCTCCAAGCAAATGGAATTAGTACTGGCAGGATTTTATTTACTAAAACAAGGTATGGATATTGGCATCAGAAAAAGAAATTGGAATAGATTACTTGAAATTTACTGATGTCATCATAACCATCATGTTTAAAATTTCTGCCTCTCATCATATCACTTAAATTACTAACGATGTGCCTCCATGATGCAGTGCATGCGTGATAGTATCAATGGCATCTTAAGTGCATTGGCAGACCGTTGGGACTCACCGATACTTGGGCGCTGGATGCGACTGCACACAATGAAGTAACTACCCTTAAGTATCGGAGAGAATCTATATTTTGTTAGAATTTATTATTATTTTTAATTGTATTCATAAATATAAAAACTAATTACTATGGATTATTGATCTGAAATAAATACTTATTATTATTATGTTTTTATAATTTTGTTCTCCTAGGTGATTAGGGTAGCTATAACCAATTATTGCGGGTAAATAGCCAAAAACTAATTTAATATATATAAAATAAAATTTATAAAACGAATTTAATAAATTTTATATATATATATATATATATATATATATATATATATATATATATATATATATATATATATAAATGAAATATTATAAATAAATAATAGTAATAAATAAATCTGCGAGTAAAATTCTATTGAAAATCCAAAACTGAAGAAAGCTACCACCTATAAGTATAAGAATTTTTTTACAATTCGGCAAGTATTTAAAATTGCGGCTTTTTGAATATGTATATAAGTTGAGCGGTGGAAGCCTAAGGTTTCCAGCATGGTATGTAGAGTATGTGGTATAACACCTGTAGTTGATAGGACTATTGGTATTGTGGTTACTGTTTGCACTTTCCATTGACTCCTAAATTCTATGGATAGGTCCGTATATTTAGCTATTTTACTAAAATATGTTTGTGTAAGATTGTGTGTGTTGAGAATAGCAATATCTATGAAGAATACGGTGTTGTAAATTTTGTCGAGAAGCATTATATCAGGTCTGTTATAGTGTATGGTTTTTTCGGTAATAATTGTGCGATCCTAGTAAAGTTTGTAATTTAATGGCTTGAGGTGTGTACTTATAGTAAGGTTTTTTTTGTGCATGTGTGATGAGTGAATATTTAAGTGCACGGTGTTGATGTATCATGGCGGCGACTTGCCGATGCTTGTAGTTAGTTTGGACTATGGACTTGCAGGCTCCAGTAATGTGCTGAATAGTTTCAGAACTACAGTGGCATCGTCTACATAAATCAGTCAACATGTTGGGCCTTCTAATAATGTGTTTGGTAGTTACGGGTGTCTATTATTTGATCTTAAATGGCTAGCATAAAGACATCCGTCTCCAGGAAGAGCTCTCCACGCCGCAGTCATTCGTTCGACGTATCTTTGTCGACGTATGTTTGATAAGGATCAGCTAGATGTTTTCCGTGAAGCAATTTTTGAGACCATGCTTCTATTTTCTGCTACTTACTAACTGTATATTGATTAAATTGCACACTTCTATCGTGTAAATTAAGCGGCGAATATTTTATGTCTATTTCAGTTATGCATTTGTGGAGTTCAGAATTTTCAGCTTTTGAGTGAAAGTACTGAGTTTGGTTATCAGATTGGTGTGTAGATTGCGGAAATCAATTAAATCTGTTCCTCCGTTTTGACGCGGTAAAGTAAGACTTTGGATGCAAGATTTAGGGTGATGTTTTCTATGGGTAGTATATGAGTGTTAATTATTCGTTGTAATTTTGTTAAGTCGGTTTGAGACGAGTTTATTATGCCAAATAAGTAAGACAGGATTGGTATTGCGAAAGTGTTTATGGCTTTATTGTTGTTTCGTGCATTTAATTGTGTTTTCAGAACCTGATTTAATCGTAGATTAAATTTCTTGGTAAGTTCTAATTTAGTGTGTTTTTGTTTTATTTGTTTTGCTTGATGTAATCCTAGATATTTGTAGGTGCTATTTTCGTCCATGGGGTCTATTTGTTCGCCGGTGTCTAATGTGTACGTGTTATGTTGTGTTTTTCCGCGGAAAACTGAGTGTATTTTGCATTTATCAACTCCAAATTCCATACAAATGTTGGTACAGAATGATTGTGTGATATCTGCTAAGGTTTCAAAGTCACTATAGTTTGATGCGTAGAGTTTGATGTCATCCACATTAAGTATGAAATATAAATGAATGATTCATACATTAAGTATGAAAGTGTGTGGTCTGTGTTATTATACTTCAGCTTGAATCCAATATTTGTGTCATTAAGTAGTTCTGATAGGGGTTTTAAAGCCAAGCAGAACCAAAATGGGCTCAGTGCATCCCCTTGAAAGACACCCCGGCGGATTTTGATCGGTTCCGTAGTTAATGATTTGTTATTGGCGGTCAACTTTAATCTTGTATTCCATTGAACTATGGCAAAGCTCAAGAACGTTATGAGGGTTGGATGAACTTTATCTTGTTTTAATACATGGAGTAACCAGCTGTGAGGGACCGCGTCAAATGCTTTCTTAAAACTTATGTCCATAGTGCGGATGTTTCTATTCAATGCCTGTTTCATAACTTTTGCATCTATTGTTAGTTGTTCTTTAAATCCTTGGCTTTTTTTTCTACATCCTTTCTGTTGCTTTACTAATATCTTGTTTTGGTCTACATGCCCGTAAATTATAGCACCACATGCATGTTATTGATCTATAATTAGCTGGATTTTTGGTGCCCGATTCCTTTGGACTGTATATGTAACTCATTGTGTTATAAATGTTGGCAATGTACTTGGAGACTGTATTATTATTATTATTATTAAACATTAAAAGAAGAAAGTGATAAGGTTCGTGCTATAATTTTGAATTATTTTTATATATTTTACCTTCTATATTATTGTAATTTATTCATGGTTTTAATGATATTTTGTTAAAAAATTCATAAATGTGGTCAATATCTATTTATTTGAACTGAAAACAATGTAAAGATAAAAAAAGATAGAAGACATAATTATATACTCGTATGTGGATGTAACAAATAAAAACACTTTATGAATATTAAATCGATATTCAGTAGTAGGTATTTAAGGGAAGTTAGTACACAACGTGCGAGTAATTCAATTGAGAAAATACAGCACAAAAATTATATTAGTCGTACTGAGATAAATGAGATAAAGTGATGAGTCATACTCGTAATAAGTGTTTTAACAAGAAGATGACAACACAAAAAAGTTATAGTGAAGTTTTATACGATAACTTATTGGATAGGGAAATAAAAGCTTTATTCATGCCATTTCATATAGTGCAAACTTTTTTCATGCTATCAAAGTACAAGATATATAATAATTTCATCATATTCAACAATTTAAAAGTGGATCTTTTATCAGCGTTTAGTTTTTTAATACCGATAACTTGTTATACTGTTCGTTTTATTATTTTATTTCCTATAATACGAAGTAAATATACATTCTTTATGTTTACAACATTTTGGGAACTTTTCTTCTGCTCATCAGGGCATATTATTAACTACATTTTGACAATCATTTATAAACAGCTTAACGTGGAGCTAGTATTAAATTTTCAAAGAGTCAATAAAATGTTTAAGTCTAAACAACATAATTTCGCTAAATTTAATATTATTTCTTGGATTATAATATGTTTTACTATAATCTATTTTATATCTCTCCAATTTTTTTACATTTTTGGCTGTGAACGGTTAGTTTTCGAAGCAATGCCTGATATTTTTTGGCTTCATTTCGCGATTACCGCAATATATTGTATTCGGGTCATTAATATGATAACAATGCAGCTAAAGTTATGGATAGGTGAGCTTAAGCATCTGCAAGCTTTGTCGAGTAAGTTGTTTATAATATTATTTAGCGTAGAAAAAAAATCTTATATGGTACATATATAGTGTTTTATCAGTTACATAAATATTGTGTCTTGAATAAAGTGGTATTTGCACGGCTATTCATTTACAGCATAAAATGTTTATAAAATGTTTAAACATTTCTATTTTTTCGAACGTACGGCGATGTAAAAATTAATTTAAAATATATATATATATATAATGAATCTTTTGTTCTGAGATTCTAAGAGTTCATAATGTATGATGTATCTTTTGAATTTTAGCCATGCATTGATTCTTCCACTAAAAATAAGTTGTTGCCTTTTAGTTAAACACAAAACCTAAAAAGATCAACTTACAATAAATAATATGCATAACTTGTTGTATTGTTGCGAAATAAAAAAGATACGAACATTTACGATCATTACTTATATACGAGTATTATGACAAAGTGCACGTTTAATTTATAACAAAACGTTATACTTTACACATGCTTTCAGAAAATACAAGACAGCAGCAGTTATTTATAAAACAAGAATGGAAAAGATTATATAATATTTACAGGAAAATACTGAAAACATATGAAATATACAATAAATTATTTCAAGTGTTGGTAAGATTTATTACATTAGTTCGTATATGATGCACGTATAACTCCGGCACCGCCTTTATTTTAATAAATTAATGTTTTGAAATTCTTAATCCATTGTTATTTTGGTCCCAATTTTATATAAAAAGTAATAAACTAGAAAACTTAATAAAAGCGTATCTAACTACTAACTACGAAGAGTTCAACTATCCATCTTCTGACTTTGCCATCAAATGAGCACAATGATACGAAATTACTGTACTATCATCTATCATTTTTTTCTAATCAAACCAAATCAAATCAATCTCTATGTCAAAGAAAATTTTGACCCATTTGGTCCCGTGAAAAAATTTTCTTGCACATACTATGTTATTTAATTATACATTTATAAAGATAATAAATTAAAACCAAAAAAAAAACCTTTTTTAGGATACGAATATTGAAAAAATAAAGTGCTATTAATATAAAAAATATTTTGTTACAGATCTTATATTGTGGAATAGCATCGTTTGTTACTTCCATGATTAACGTACAGTATTGGATTGAACTTGAGGTAAACGATATTTGTTTCCTAAAAAATAAAAGTATTTATAATGTATACACACACAGTATAAAAAAGCAAAGTCTCTGTTTTTGTCTGTGTGTTTCTCAGTTAACTTCTGCTAAATCTGTACTGCGAAATTATATAACTAAGAAAGGCTTTTTTTCCTCAGGATAACCCACAGTAGCCATCTTTATCTTTTAAATATTATTATAAAAATAATAGGGTTTTGTGAAGCTATGAGTATTTTGAACAATACAGTATTTTACAATTAAATACGTTATTTAAATACGTTGTGCAAAAATCGTTGTTGAACGAAATTGCCCTTTACAGCATATTATGGAAATTGTTAATCGCTCGCAGTGAAACGGCTAACGCGGCTTAAACCTTTGGAGATATATCCAAACAATGTACAAGAATTTTGTAGAATACAATAAAAAAATATATTTTGAAAATAAAAAAAATCTGACTGCAAAAAGCTAACAAAAAAGAAGAAAACAATTTGACAAAGGAATATAATATTATGCAGTCGGAGGCTAGCTTCTGAGATACAGGCTCGGCCTAGTTTATGCGTTAGTGTACTTAAACAAAGATTGTACAAATATATGGTTTAAAAAAACTGTCTTGTAACCCTTTTGTATATAAGTCAATAAAGATATATTTTATGTAGAGAGATAATCTCTGAAACTACTGATCCCATCCAAAAAAATCTTCTACTATTTACTCCTTATTATTTATTTCTTATATTAATACCGTACATACATATTACCGCCGAGCGCAATAGCCTTATTTTTTATTCCAATAAAATGTGTTTAATGTCCGCCATTCTAATAACTTAAATTAAAGTTAAAAAAATGACCGTTGAGTTATTAATTAATTAATAAGCTATTATATAGTAATCTAGGGAAGCACCCGAGCGAAACGATGATTAGTCGCAATTTAATAATTAAACACCTCATATACACTATGGATCTTCAAATTGGGAATTTTCAGAATTTACAATGGGATTCATATAAAAAGAATGTATTTAAAATATCAATAAACATGTCGGCGATAAAAGATGTATTTATCAATTGTGCTATTAGCTTCGCATGTCAAAAATTTTACACAACCTTAAGAAAAGCTGAGGTAGCTTGTATTGAAACATTAAACTGTACTAACGAATCAGGTAAGGCATTTAAATATAGTTTAATTATTCGTTTTTGTGAATATTAAAATCTTTTCACCCTAGTGCTCTATAATAATAATTATTATTAAACATGTTAAATATGATTATTACTAAACATAGTTAGTTTTACATGTCATGTTAAAATAAGCATTGTCTAAAATATGAGATTTATATCTATTTATTTTATTTGCATTATACTCATTAGAAGAACAGATTTCGGTTCAATATCAATGTAGTATTTAAAAGATAAATATTTGTGAGAGCGGAAAGGAGTTTAATGCATGTCCTGTGTATATAAACTTTTTTTTAAGTTTATATAAAACTATAACTTGTAATTTTTATTTTTCAGCTGCGAGAGAAACATGTAAAAATGTGCTTAGATATAATGCTGTTGCGTTCCAAAAGATAGAAGCGTGTCGTTTGTACGAAGTAGATGCGACTCTACCATTTCGATTGATGATGTCGGTAGTATCTTATGCTGTAGTTCTAATACAGTTTGCATTGATAAAATAATATATGTAGTAATTTGTTTTAATGATTTAGTTAAGCATAATTAGCATCTTACCTATTATTAATGGTAAAAAGAGCAAGCACTGTTTATTATTTTAGAAAATAAAGTTGGTATAAAAAAGTCACAAATATGGCCTTTTTTTCTAAGTCTGTAATAAAAAATTATAGATTTCACTTTTATTTATCTTAATTTTAATATTTCATATTTTTAAGTACGTGTATGGAAATGTTATGTATATTCGTATGTTATATATATATATACATAAATGCCTCTGTGGTGTAGTGGCTAGCATGTACGGCTGCACACTCAAAGGTCCTGGGTTCGAGTCCCGGGTCGGGCCAAATTTAGTTATTGAGTCTTTCTGTATAGTAAGGCTCAGTAACAGCCCGAAGTTGGGAAGTTGGCGGTGTTTACCCCCGTGCCTCGGAGAGCACGTAAAGCCGTCGGTCCTGCGCCTTAACTCTCACTGGTCGTGTCGAGCAGTCGTCCCACCGGAGTATGAGAGTGACAGGAATAGAGAGTTCACTTGTGTCTGCGCGTACACTTGAGCACTATAATATCTCCTGCGCAGTTGGCTAGTCTCAATGAGATAGGCCGCCGTGGCTGGAATCAGTCAGGAGCACATCATATACATACACGAATTTTCCAAGAAGTGTGGCATGCATAACTTTAATACTAGGAGTAAACAAAAACTTGTAATGCCTGTGACTCGTTAACATAGAGTCAGTAATAAGAATCACATCACACTTTTATAGACAACCAGCAGAACCCACGGCTACGCTCGCGCTTAATCTAAAAATAAAATATCTAAAAATGTAGGTTCCGCACAAACTTTCATCCCCTATTTTACTCACTTAGGGGTTCAATTTCGGAAAACGCTGAAATACGTAACTCATTATTTGTGTCGTACTTAATTCATACAAAATTTCATGCAAATATGTCCAAGGAATAAAAAGTTTCATACAAACTTTTATCCCCTGTTTCACCCCTTTGGGGGTTGAATTTTGAAAAATCCTTTCGTAGTGAATGCCTTTGTCATATGAGGAATATGTGTGCGAAAATTCAATTTTCTAGCCTTAAGGGTTTTGCCTGTGCTTTGATACATGAGTGAGTCACTTTTGCCTTTTATATATATATAGTTGGCACGCCTTGGGAATGAAGTGATCGCGTCCACGCTACTTCAACTATATACATTTAATTATTGTAAATTAATTATTAGTTTATTTTAACTTACAAAAAAGATAAAGTAATAATATAAGTCCCGTTGAGTTTTTATCGCCAGTTCTTCTCAGGTCTGAGGCTTTTTCTTACTAAACTCATGATGTTTAGTAAAAAATTGTTGTAATTTAATGGTAAATAATACTTTCCTAGGCTGATATCGTGGTATCGATGTTCTGAGAGTACAGATATTTTATCAGATGGTAATATTGTGAAAGTCTTCGCCCTTCATCTACATACGTATCGCTTATAGAAACGAGGTGATGTGTTTAGGGCAGTCTCCAAAGAGATCCATTAGAACTCATGTCAGAGAGCACATAGCTGATGTAAAGCGCCGTCGAAATACAATATCTGCTGTCTGCACGCATAGTGAGGATCGCCCAAACCACTACATTCGCTTCGATAAACTTCAAATCCTCGCGAAAGAAAACCGATATCGCCCTAGGACGATTCGAGAAGCTATTAAAATTAAAAAAAAACTTCCAAATTTCAATAGGGAAGATGGATGGGAACTACAATCGGGGGATCCTGTAATTAATATAATAACATTAAATAATAAAATTAAACATAACAGACAGTTGGATGTAGTAAGTTCTTACTGTGCGGATCCAAGTAACAGTATTTCAAATTAATATTTCGAATTATTATTTTTCATTTGTTAATGTATGTAGTAATAATGTCCCCCCCCCCCCCAACGTGTATTCACCTTGTCATGGTGGGGAAGGGGGGGCTCAGTAGTGCCCGGCAATCCAGCCGGGCGCGAAGCCAAGAAACGCACAGGGAGGTGGCCCGCTTCGGTGGGCGGTGGGAGGTGGCCCTCTTCGGGGGGCAGTGTACCATGCGGATTGCTCCTGGTACTTCTCTGATAGCAGAGTGGACCTTGGAGCAACCCCGTGGTTGTTGTGGTCTGCTTCGACAGACCAGCCGTCGGGGCGTCGTAGTTCAATGCGTAAGCGATCCTGCGACGCCCCATTAAGACGGGGGAAGGTTTTGTTGGGTTTTAGTGGGTAGTACTGGCTTAGCCGGTGAGTCCCACACGTCGTTCGTAAATGCATTTCCCAACGTTAAAAAATGTTGTAATAATGTAGCTTAATATTTTGTTGTCTTTTTAATTAATAGCAAACACAATTAAAATTATTATTTTTAATTAATTTTAAATTACACAGATAATGTGGCTTGAATTATTAATATTTTATTTTTTCTAAGCATTAAATTGATTACTAAATAATAAACTTTTCTAAAAAATTGTGATAGTTATAATAATAACAGTTAAAATTAAATTAATAATATACCTTCCATATTCAATTATAAAACCTATTAAAAGTAAAAAAAAATGTTTCAAATTAAAATTGTCAAATATTTTGTAAGCTACTTCGTTGCATTTTTCAAATTTTCGATTTTTTGAATTTATTTTGTTACTAGTATTGCCCACGGCTCCGCCCGCGTTCAGATGACCAAAAAACAAACTCTTAGGTTTGACATGTTAGTATACTCTTACAATGCAGTTTTTGTATTTTTTCTCAAAAATGAGACATTTTCCCGCGGTAAAAAGTATCTTATATGTTGACCCAGATAACTAGCTATCATCATACCAAATTTCATCAAAATCTGTCCAGTGGTTTTTTTGTGATGCCGTAACAGACAGACAGACAGACAGACAGACAGACAGACAGACAGACAGACAGACAGACAGACAGACAGACAGACAAAAATCCTAAAACTATAGATTCGGACTCTGTATCGATAATAATGTCTATTTCAATTAGATTTTCTAAAAAATATTTAATGATTCGACTTAGTTACAATTTTATTATATATATAGATTTTGTGAGTAGGCTGTCTGTAACAACTACATAATGCCTTTGAGACATCTAAAGCCTTAGTCTGTACCGTGACTATGATTGCTATAAAGCATTGGAAACGTCGGGAACAGCGATTATTTTTAATCTATAATAAAAATAGTAATTGCGAATGTACCTTTGGAGATAGACATATACTATTGCAAACTTTTCGGTATAACTTTAAGACCTACAATTTTATAGTACATTGTTTTGATGTATCTCTTAAGGTTTAGCCAGCCATACACATATAAATTTCTAAGGACGACTCGATAGATCTAATCATTGCGTTATATAGATCTAATCATGTGTTATTATAATAATTATTACAATTTTTTTAGAACACTTTATTAATTTGTTCTACGTGAAATTTAAAATATTAACAAAGTTAAAATTAATTAAGATTAATAAATAAATCCAATCGAAAAGTTATGGGCTTGTCTCAAAAGTAAATTTATAAACGGATACGATTCACCACCATCAAATCTTAAGGTTTTATGGGAACGTATACAATAGGGTTTTCTACCTGGGTACCCGGATCCGGGTAAACCCGGGTATATGAATTTTTTAGTACTCGGGTACTATTTTAGTATTGGTTCCGAGTACCCGGAAAATTATTACTAAGTAGCGCCATTTTGCACTACAAACAATTAAAATAACTTATAAAGAGGGCGTTGAGTTTTTTACAAAACGCCGTTAGAAAAAGAAGAAGAAAAAGTTATGACGCCGTGTTTTGTTTTAATTTCGTTGTAGTTTGATTAAAAAGTTTTAATTCTATTATTTTCATAGGAGTGTTAGTGTAGAAAATATTCGGTTGGCAATTTAAAATAATTAATTATTACAATAATTCGGTTTCAATATTGTTCGGTGAACAGTAAGAAATTGAATTAAATATTATTAATACAAATTAAAAAAAATGTATCTAGTGGATAACCTATAAAATTTTACTGAACTATGGTTTACTTTTCGTAGGCAAAATGGATAGAGCTGTTTATACCCGAAACCCGGGTATTAAAAAAAGTCGAGTACGCGAAAACTCTAGTATACAAGATCAGTGGAATAAAATTACACCCGGTGTGCGCTGTTAAAAAGGCAAAAGATCTTTATACTAAATATTAACATCAATTTTTTCAACTCTAGAAAAGTGGTACAAAAATAAACTATCAAAAAAATTAGCCTTAAAATGAAATTGTGTTAAAATGAAATTGCTGATAATAAAGTCTATGTGTATGTGTGTGTGAATAAATGTAGTTTATGTTAATAAACATACTTCTTTTTTAATTAAAATAAACTAAAAGTTTTATTTCCTAATATTTACTAAATACTTACATACCTATTACTTAAACTAACACCTTACATTCACACACATGTCAATCATGGCGCATCACTATTCAATCGCTTCATCTACAAGTATGTATTGATAAGTGCGTTTAGAACATCTCCTTACGTTTCGCATAATGGACAATGATCGATGTGCGCGCTATGACTTATGTATATATACTATATACACTTAAAGTATAGCTTTTCTTTTGTATTTTTCCCCTAAGAATCTATTTATGTTATTATTTTTCCGAATTTATCGAGACTTTAATTTTTGATCAATTTTGTTGTTAAATTTAAATTTTAAATCTTTAACAATACAAAAAATATGGCATAATTGACAAATTTATCTAGAGGCTAGAGAGAGGAGAGAGGAGATTAAGATGAGGCTTTAGCTTATCCATTAGTTTTTATATTTTTCAAGACTTTCCGCATAAATCTGCATTTTATTAATTATACACTACTGTAAAAAATTAAAAAAAAAAAAATGGTCAATTATACTTTTTCTATAATTATTAAAAAAAATTTAGGTTACAAAAATTTTAAGGGTGTTTCTGCAGGACGACTATGCAATATTTTGGTTTCTTCAAAAAATAGAGATAAGACGACAAAAATGAGCCCTATCTGAAAATTTTATAATTGTAACGTCCACTTGAAGTTGGGGGTGATTTTCAGTCTTCCGAGACCATAAAATATAAATTTCTCGGAAACGGCTAAACATTTCAATTACAAAAAAAAATGCTAATATTTGTTTTCCGAAGATTATATTCCCCTAGTTTCATGTAAATCAAAAAAATGTTGCAGAAATTAAAAAAAAAATTAAAAAAAAAACGGTTTTTTTGGAAATATCTCGAAAAGTTTGAGGTTATACAAAATTGAGGTTGTACAAAAGTTTCATCTATTAAAGTTGTAATTTTTACTAGACCTACAACTTTTGTGAAGAATATTTTTGATGTCACAGTAAGCCGGATATTGAAAAAAACTATTTTTTAACGGTTTGCATACCTCCATTTCTCTTCTTACTTGTTGCTGGACAGCGGGGGAATTTTATGGATTTTTGTTCCTTATATACCTGTTTTAAATTTCATTATGTATTATTAAAAAATCAAAATTCACCAGTAAATTATTACATTTTTTTGATCGTCATAACTGAGTGAACATCATGTCATATACTACTACCAGTTCGGAAGGTAAATCCTCAGACCTGAGACAAACTGGCGACAGAAGCTCAGCTCGACTAATTATTACTTTATCTTTTTTGTAAGTTAAATAATAATTAATAATAATTCTATGTACAAAGTTGAAGTAGCCTGAACTAGATCACTTCATTCCCAAGGCGTGTCCTCTTCTATAAAATCATTAATTGTATATCCTTTAGCCACAAACGCTTCTAAATATTTTTTTAATTTGGCGATACAAGCTTTTTAAACGTTTTCTGGGTTCCTGTTCTAAAAGCTATACATCGTCTATCAAAGAGTCAGTAATCGTTATTACTGACTCTATGTAAACGAGTCACAGGCATTCCAAGTTATTTATTACTTCTAGTATTAAAGTTATGCATGACATACTTTTTGTAAAATTTGTGTAGGTACATATATATATAACATACGAATATACATAACATTCTCGTACACGTACTTACAAATATGAAATATTAAATTTAAGATAAAAAAATGTAAAATCTACAATTTTTTATTACAGACTTAGAAAAAAAAATAAAAGGCCATATTTTGTGACTTTTTTATATTAACTTTATTTTCTAAAATAATAAACAGTGCTATTTTTACCATTAATAACAGAT
Source organism: Brenthis daphne (assembly GCA_947093115.1). Lineage (NCBI taxonomy): Eukaryota > Metazoa > Arthropoda > Insecta > Lepidoptera > Nymphalidae > Brenthis > Brenthis daphne. The sequence continues at coordinate 3,563,866 of OX352471.1, forward strand.
AAGACGCTAATTAGGCTTTTATTAAATCACTAAAACAAATCACTAGATATATTATTTTATCAATGCAAACTGTATTAGAACTACAGCATAAGATACTACCGACATCATCAAACGGAATGGTAGAGTCGCATCAACTTCGTACAAACGACACGCTTGTATCTTATGGAACGCTACAGCATTATATCTAAGCACATTTTTACATGTTTCTCTCGCAGCTGAAAAATAAAAATTACAAGTTATAGTCTTATGTAGACTTAAAAAAAAAATTATACATTGTGTATTAAACTCCTTACAGCTCTCACTGGGCTTAAGGGCGTATAGTTGCAACACTGTGATAAGGGCCAAACATTTAAAAAAAATGTAATACTTCATTGGAATAAAAATCAATTCCTGTGATGAGTATAATCCATATAAAATAAACACTAACATAATTATCACTAGCGACTCACCCTCGCTTCGTTCAGGTTCGTCCCTAGCTTTATTCCCCGTTAGAACTTTCATCCCCATTTTCACCCCTTTATGGGAGGATTTCCGAGATAAAAAGTATTCTATGTCCTTTCCAGGATCTCAAACTGTCTTCTTAGCAAATTTCGTCTAAATCGGTTCAGTAGATCCAGAGATCCCTACAACGTCACAAACTCACAAATTTTGCCTCTTTGTAATATTAGTATAGATGATATTTAATACTACCTATGATTAATAATAATCATATTTAACTATGTTTAATAATTAATATTATACAGCACTATGTATTCAGCCCTTTTTAACATCCCACTGCCGTTCACGGGCCTCCCTTCAAGACGAGTGGGATCAGGCCACAGTCCAACACGCTGGCCAAGTGCGGGTTGGCGGACTTCATATGTCTTTTGAAAACTTGCTGGGTTCTCTCAAACATGCAGGTTTCCTCACGATGTTTTCCTTCACCGTTCAGACAAGTGGTAATCATGTTGAAAATGACTCGCACATGAAAATATCAGAGGTGCGAGACCTGGGATTTGAACTCACTTCACTCGATTTCCCAAGCGAGTGCGTTACCACTGGGCTACCACTGCCTTCGCAAATCGAAAAGATTTTGATACTTGCAAAAACTATTAATGAAACATTATTGAAATGCCTTACCTGATTCGTTAGTACAGTTTAACGTTTCAACACAAGCTGTCTCAACTTTTCTTAAGGTTGTGTAAAATTTTTGACATGCAAAACTAATAGCACAATTGATAAATAGATCTTTTATCGCCAACATGCTTACTGAGATTTTAAATGAATTCTTTTTATATGAACTCCATTTTAAATTCTGAAAATTACAAAATTTGTAGATTCATAGTGTGTATGAGATATTTAATAATATAATTGCAGTGTCAGCTTTATATATAACTTGCGACTAACCATCGCTTCGCTCGGGTGCTTCCCTAGACGTCTAACAATCTTTATATATATAATTCTTCTGTGAGTGTGTATGTCACTGAACTTCTCTCAAACGACTGGACCGATTTTGATGAAATTTTTTGTGTGTGTTCAAGGGGATCTGGGAATGGTTTAGATTCACAATTTGAATAATAATTTTCATCAAAATGGTCCAGAATGTTTTAGCTTATTAAAAAAAGTTTGAAATTTTCAAATTAAAGACGTGTACACAGGACAACGTCTGTTGGGTCCGCTAGTAGCCTATAAATTAATAACTCAACGTCTATTATTTTATGGCTTTAATTTTTTAATTTAAGTGATTATAATGACTGACAGTAAACACATTTCTGTCGGAATAAAAAAAAGGCTCCATAGCCTGCTCGGCGGTAATATGGCTTCCTATTAGTAAAAGAATTTTTTGGAATGGATCAGTAGTTTCGGAGATTATCCCTCTACATAATATAAACTTTATTATAATATTAGTGTAGACGTTATTTTTTATCACTCCTAGGGACTTCGCGTCGCTTCACTGGTTCGCGTCCCTAGGTACGTTTTATATAGATAAAAATAGTTATTGCAGCGTACCTTAGAAGGTAGATACATGCTATTGCGAACTTTTCTTTAGGCCTTTTTACCCGAATGCGCGACGCAAAGGAGGGTAACGTGTTTATCAGTCTATGTATGTATGTATGTATGTTCCTATATGATGTTCTAGAGACAAAACGTATGGGCCGATTTTGATGATTAATCCGTGGTTAGATTTGTGTTGATAACGCGAGTGTATATAAAAATAGGCTATATAAAAATAGTTAAAAATTAAAATTACTGATTTCAACGCCAATTTGTGTGTGTATTTACAAATGAATACATACATAAACCAACAAATACATATATACATAATTAACATATAACATGCACACAGACCGCGGACACGCCGGCGCGGCGTGTCAGTTAATATAAGATTTCTTAGAATTTTTATTAATTTCTTAGAATTTTTATTAATTTCTTAGAAATTTACCTGGAGGTGTTAAATCACCATTTAGCACTTTATAGGTTAAGATAGTATTCTTTACTTATTTTTTAAATAACGACAGCGAAATAACATAACATTTTGTCACATAAGCAATTTGGTTTTCAGCCCAAAAAAAGTACATCACAGTTATTATCAGCATTTTCGAGCTGTGTTAACAAACACCTAAATAATAAAAAACTGACGGACTTTTCTGTAAACCTTTCTTAGATAATATACAATTCCGCAGTACAGATAGTGAAAACCGTATCAAAATCTGTCGCGTGGTTTAGAAGTTACCTGAGAAATAGACGAAAGCAGCGACTTTGTTGCTTTTTTATACTAGGTATAGACTATATATAAATACTTCCATTTTCTAAGAAATAAATATCGTTTACCTCAAGTTCAATCCAAAACTTTACGTTAATCAAGGAAGTTACTAACGATACTATTCCAAAATATAAAATCTGTAAAAATAATTTTTTTTTTAATTTTAATAACACTTTTTTTTTAATATATCCGAAAATAACATTAAAAATTTAAGTAATAGTATTAAAAATGTTTTAAAAGACAAAAAATCGAAAGTGCATACTATAAGACTTTCACGATACCATTCAGACAAAGAGAGACAATAGCATTCCCAAGGAGGGTTGACGTCAGGCAGGCGGCCGGTCGTAAAACTTTTGCCAAATCCTATCAGCAGTACAGAAGATGTACTGCGCCGACCCCAAGTGATTGGGAAATGGGTAGGGAGAAGAAGTACACTTTATATTTTTAAATATTCATATTATAAAAAGAGTTGTGGTTTTAACTTATTATTTTTATAAATGTATAATTAAATAACAAAGCGAAATCTGTTCGGACCAAACTAACAATGGCTTAAGAAAACATTAATTTATTAAAATAAAGGCGGTGCCGGTGTTATAGCTGCATCATGTACGAGCTAATGTAATTAATCTTACCAACACTTGAAATAATTTATTGTATATTTCATATGTTTCCAGAATTTTCCTGTAAATATTATATAATCTTTTCCATTCTTGTTTTATAAAATACTGCTGCTGTCTTGTATTATCTGAAAGCATGTATAAAGAATAATATATTTATTATAAAATAATTTGAACTATAATAATAATAATAATATAATATAACTATATATAACTATAATAATACTTTTTTATTTTGCAACAATACAACAAGTTATGCCTTTATTTATTTTAATTTTAACTTCTTTAGGTTTTATGTTTAGCTATAAGGCAACAACAAAAAAGTGAACAACAATGAGTAAAATTCAAAAATACATCTGTTATAAACTTTTAGAAATTCAGAACTAAAAATTATAACATTTTTTTTTGTTATTAATCAATTTTTACAGCGTCATACCATCGTAACAATATAAATAGTTAAAAAATTATTTTAAACATTTTAAGCTATAAACAAAGAACGGTACAAGTATGTTATATATATATATATATATATATATATATATATATATATATTCACGATACAATGTCTAAGTAAATGATAAAATATTATATGTGTACCTTATAAGAAAAAATCAGCTAAAGATATGAACAACTTACTCGACATTCGCAAAGTTTCATGTGTTTTATTATATTTGAAGATTTTTTCATTCTCTATAAATGAAGAATGTGTTACAGCTTGGAGATGCTTAAGCTCACCTATCCATAACTTTAGTTGTATTGTAATTATATTAATGACCCGAATACAATATATTGCGCTAATCGCAAAATGAAGCAAAAAAATATCAGGCAGTGCATTTAATACTGATCGTTCACCGTAAAAAACGTAATGAAATTGGAGAGCAATGAAGTATATTATAGTGAAACATACTATAATCCAAGAAATAATATTAAATTTTGTAAAATTATATTGTTTAAACTTTAACATTTTATTGACTCTTTGAAAATTTAATACTAGCTCCACGTTACTTTGTTTATAAATGATTGTCAAAATATAGTTTATAATATGTCCTGATGAGTATAAGAACAGTTCCCATGATATTTTAACCACAATGTATGTATATCTTGTTTGAATTACAGGAAAAACATAAATAAAACGAACAATGTAACAAGTTATCGGTATTAAAAAACTAAACGCTGATAAAAGATCCACTTTTAAGCTGTTGAATATGATGAAATTATTGTATATCTTGTACTTTGGTAGCATGAAAAAAGTTTGCAGTATGTGAAATGGCATGAATAAAGCTTTTATTTCACTATCCAATAGGTTGTCGTATAAAACTTCATTATAATTCTTTTGTGTTGTCATCTTCTTGTTAAAACACTTATTACGAGTATCGCTCATCACTTATCTCATTTATCTCAGTTCTACTAATATAATTTTTGTAGTGTATTTTCTCAATCGAATTACTTGCACGTTGTCTACTAACTCCCCTTAAATACTACTGAATGTCGATTTAATATATATCAAGTGTTTTTATTTGTTACATCCACTTTCCAAATATAGTATTATAATTATGTCTGCTATCTCAATTTTTTATCTTTACATTGTTTTCAGTTCAAATAAATGGATATTGAGTACGTTTATGAATATTTCAACAAAATAACATTAATATAAAAATATATTATAATAGTTCAAAATTGTAGCACGATCCTTATGATCTTCTTTTAATGTCTAATCACTATCCAAAAAACTGTTAATTATTTTTTTAATAATTTTAATACGATGACGGGTATCCTCTGAATATCGCTATGAATAATATGTATTAAAAACATTAAAATATATTACGTCTAAGTATATAGTATGCTACCGAAATACCACCTACTACAATTCATCGTACAGGATTAGATCCCGAGGAAAACGAAGTGTGGGTAGAAGAAGAACATCTTGGCTGAAGAACCTACGCCAATGGTTTGGAAAAAGCACCCGTTCCTTATTCAGAGCCGCGGCATCAAAAATACAGGTTGCCTTAATGAGCGCCGACCTTCGAAAAAAGGTGGCACTTTAAGAAGGAGAAGATAATATAGTGTTTATATAATAAACGATAAATCTCTAAAATCTGAAATTGTTATGTACAAAGCACAAACTGTTCAAGTTTGTGCATTGTAAATAAAAATTTCAGATGAGAATATTTTTTTGATTCATACTCTTTAGAGTGTGGTTTTTCGTTAGTCGGGTTTCAGTTTTAGAACTTACTTTTTATGTGAAAAGACATTCCAGTAGTTTAAGTGATTTAAGTTATGATGGGAACAGTAAATATATAAAAATCCTAATAAAAAAGAATATCCGTGATGAAACTACCACCGTTTCGATAGGCAGTTCTGCTGAGAAGAGCCAAAGTGAAACTCAACATTTGCTGTGTTAAAGATTTAAGTAGAAAAAGTAATATTTCTTTTTTTTTTGCAATATTAGGATATGTCATCTTCCCCTCAATGTGTGTTTACCTTGTTGTGGTGGGATCTCATTAGCGTCCGGCAATTCAGCCGGACGTGAAACCAAGAGATAGACTGGGAGTTGACCCACTTCGGTGGGCGATGTACCATGCGGGTAGCTCCTGGTACTTCTCTGAGAACAATGGGAGTAGGCATGAGGGCAGCCCCTTGGTTGTGTGGTCTGTTTCAGCAGAACTGTCGCAGGGGCGTCGTGCTTGAGTACGTAAGTGATCCTGCGACGCGACGCCCCATTAAGACAGGAGGGGTTCTGTGCGGTTTTAGTGGGTAGTTCTGGCTTTTTTTAAGCCGGTATGTTCCACATAACCTTTATGTATACACGTGGTATGCGTTAATGTATTTCCCAACATTGAAAAAAAAAGATATGTAATCATCCTACGCATGTAAGTATCTATATTCGTCTGAATAATCGATTTAAATTCGTCACAGTATAAAAAGAGAATAGGTAATCTTTGAACATGACGAAATTGCCAATAATATACTCGTATATACAAACTACATAAGATATATAGATATACTACACGTTTGGCTCAGTTTGTAGTGACCCCACTTGCTGTGCCAGCGGTCGCGGGTTCGAATCCCGCTAGGGGCATTCATTTGTGTGATGAACACGAATGTTTATACTCCAGTTATGGATGTTTATATTTCATCAGTTCATGTATGTATTTAAAGTTATATATATGTAGTATATCAACTATCTGATATTCATAGCACATGCATCGTAGCTTACCATGGAACTAGATGGTGCTGTATGTTAATGTCCCAACATATTAATTCATTTTAAAAGTAGCTTTGTAGTCCTAGTCCTAGATATGTGATATATATAGTTATTTTTGAAGTTCATAAAATTTTTTGTTGCTTAAAAAACCCATACAGGTAAGTAAATAGTGAATAAAAAGTACAGTAAGTCATAAGAAGATATACAAGATAAGAAATAAAGATTTAATATATAAAGATAAGAAATAAAGATAAAATATATGTTCACTACAAAATGTTGTTATTTAACTAATTATGTAACAGTTTATGACAAAGTTTTTAGATAGATGATCCCATAGATAGGTACTGAATAAATTAACCGCCTTGGTCTTACATTAGATCTCATAACTTTTTAAGGTTGAGAACTGCATTGCGAGACTTGCATTTTTACATGTTATTTTTTTGAAGTTCATCATTTCAGTTTTCATTTAAAACATGATTTTCACTTGTCTTAACGGTGAAGCAAAACATCGTGAGGAAATCTGCATGTCTGAGAGAACCTTTGCTAGGTTCTTTTTCGTTTTCAAAAGACATGTGAAGTCCGCCAACCCGCACTTGAACGGCGTTGTGGACTGAAGGGAGTCCTGATTCTGCCTGATTCCCCTCGTACTGAAGGGAGGCCCGTGCCCAGCAGTAGGACGATAAAAAAGGGCTGAATACATATGCACGTATAATTAACTACTTTTTCAAAAACATATTTATCCAATACACTCGTAACAGTATAAATCCGTAGTGCACAGGAAAGTCAAAAGTACTGTGCTAAAATGTCATTAAATTATTAATAAATAAATTAATTAATAAATATCTCTGATGTGGGCGCAATATTAAGTTAGTATAATGATGATGATGTTCTCCCGACTGATTCCGGCCAAAGCGGCCAATCTCATTGAGACTAGCCAACTGCGCAGGAGATATTATAGTGCACAAATGTATGCGCAGACTCAAGTGCACTCTCTATTCCTGTCACTCTCATACTCTGGTGGGGCGACCACTCGACACGATCAGTGAGAGTTAAGGCGCAGGACTGACGGCTTTACGTGCTCTCCAAGGCACGGGGCGGAAACACCGCCAACTTCCCAACTCCGGGCTGTTACTGAGGCCAACTATACAGAAAGACTCAATAACTAAACTTGGCCCGACCCGGGACTCGAATCCAGGACCTGCGGGTGTGCAGCCGTACATGCTAGCCACTACACCACCGAGGCAGTCAAGTTAGTATAGTAAAAAATGGGTTAATAAGTTAATAAAATTAAATACTATAATAATTTTACGTATTTAATTTATTATGAAAATAAATAATAAAAAGAAATATAGTTGTCACTGGCATGAGATATCTTACAGGAGATGACCATAACTTAAGAAAACGAGCAAATGGCCGCAGCTTCTGGGCTCAATTTCTGAAACATGAAAAAAACATATATATTTAATCTTAATAATATTATTTGAAATTAAATACATGAACTTTAATTGAACTAAAATAAGATTTTATTGCCAGAATTGTTAGGGTTTCGTATTTTCTTGTCTTGCACCTAAAAATCTTGTTACTTGTTATATAACTGTTATTATTTTATTGTGCCCTACAACAGCCTTACTCTTCTGGATTAAAAGGTTTGTAACTGAATTAATAATCACAGCGATGATTTTTTGGCGATACTAATAATAATAATGTTCTCCTGACGGATTTCGGCCACGGCAGCCAATCTCATTGAGACTAGCCAACTGTGCAGGAGATATTATAGTGCAGCGCGTGTACGCGCAAAAACAAGGGCATTCTCTATTTCAATCATTCTCATACTCCGGTGCGACGACTACACGAAACGACCGGTGAGAGATAAGGCGCAGGACCGACGGCTTTACGTGCTATCCGAGGCACGGGGGTCAAACACCGCCAATTTCCCAACTCCGGGCTGTTACTGAGGCTTACTATAGAGACTAACTAAAGACTCAATAACTAAACATGTCCCGACCCGGGATTCGAACCCAGGACTTCCGGGTGTGCAGCTGTATAAGCTAGCCACTACACCACCGAGGCAGTTATTGGCGATACTATGAGTGAATTATGCTAAAGCATAGAAATTGCGAAGATTTTAAATGTTAGATTAGAGTTGATTTCTAATTTAAATAACAAACCGCATAATTGTACATAATTTTAGGATTTATTCCTTGCTAATTTAGTCATAGTCATAATAGGTACTTTACCTCGTATTATTGCTTTAATAAAGCAAACTGTATTAGTACAATAGCGTAACTAGCTACTAAGGAAAATATACTGAATGGTAGCGTTGAATCTATAAGATATAAACGACAGGCTTTCATCTTTGTAAAAATAGATTTATTCATCCGTAGAATATTCTTGCAAATCTGTAATGCAACTAGAAAATAAGGCAAATTAATGAATTATTTTATAATTGTATGCAGTTTGAGGGATTTTTGAATAATTAAATACATAATTAAATCTGCTACGTATGTTTTTATTTTATATATTATTTATAAGTTTATTATACATAAATTGTTATGATTCTAGACTGTCATTATATTGAAACGGTTTCTAGCAAAAATTACTATTAATTTTTCAAAATATTCTCGAACTGTGTAAATAGTATAGAAATAATCTTAACTTTATACACATTTTTGAAATTATTCTTTTGGGACGTTTGGAAAAAAATATGAGAGTAAAATTTTTACGTTGCACGCGCTCACCGACAGCCAAAAAGCGACATGATAAAGTTAGCTGATAACTGTGTGTTACCATGGTAACCGTTGATATTGTCTGACAAATGATATATAATATTATATTACTTCCTTAAATGATATTCTATAAATATATGATTGTGATATGCCTAATATGCCTTACTTAAGTATTTTATTAATTTATCGTTCCTTCTACAAGCAGAGAGTTGTGACATACGGGATGATATCTTTAGCAATTTTTGTTCTCTTACGTCAAAGAAAAACTTATAACTTCTTACATGCGTACGTAAGAACTCACACACTTTTCAACCGACTTCAAAAAGGAGGAGGTTCTCAATTCGACTGTATGTTTTTTTTTTTTTTTTATGTTTGTTACCTCAGAACTCCGTCATTTATTAACCGATTTGGACAATTTTTGTTTTGTTTGAAAGGGTATACTTCCAGATTGGTCCCATTTAAATTTCAAAAAAAAATACCACCCCTAAGGGTGGAAAAACAACTAATGATGAATTTAACCTACTTCTAATTGTCATATTGACTTGAAACTTTGCAAGTATTTCTATTTCCGTTGATAGTACAGAGGTTCGGTATTGTTGATCTGATCTGATGGTAAGGCCAGAAGGCGGATAGGTGGAACTCTTCAACGATAAATAGTAGATACTTCGAGTTTGGGCTTATTTTGTTTGATTTGACAAGCCTAACACGTTAGAATCCTAACTTTGCTACTACTGTCTACACTAAAAAGGTAAAAATAAAAACTTTTTAACAAAAAAATAAAAACCGACTTCAAACAAAAGCACTAAAAAGTAAAAAATAACTGATTGGTAGTTTTCATTTACTATACATACCTAATCAAATATTTTCGAAGTCGGTGTGCTTTGGCTAAGTAATTAAAGCCTACCTATTAAATACATACCTAATCAAATATTTTCGAAATCGGTGCCAGCCCATACAAAGCAAAGCACACCGACTTTGAAAATATTTGATTAGGTATGTATAGTAAATGAAAACTACCAATCAGTTATTTTTTACTTTTTAGTGCTTTTGTTTGAAGTCGGTTTTTATTTTTTTGTTAAAAAGTTTTTATTTTTTATATACTATTTGTATTGAGTTTTTCTTGGGCAGTTATTTTGAATTTACAGAGACATACTGACTTCCAAAAAGAAGAAGGTTCTATGTTGTAATAGTTATTTATTACTCATAACCAGAATAGTAAATCATAAGACTAAAATAGAATTTTTAATAAAAAATTTAATAAATATTTGAATTCACCTATAAGCGTAATTTCGACTAAGCGTACGGTGGAGCCCCTAGAACGACGCAAAAAATAGTGGAGTAAAAATTAATAATCATACCGTCATTTTCATTAGAAGCTATTATGTTTAGACAAATAACATCAACTTCTTTGATTACAGAATAAAATTCTTGGCATGTGAAACTTACAAGAGTTTGAACAAGGAAATTTTTTATCATATCAATAGTTAGTGCAACTTTTACTGAGATATCGTGGTAATGCTGAAAAAAATATACGAATCATAATTATAAAACAAAAAATCAATATAATCTATATATATAATAAAATTGTAACCAAGCCGAATCTGTACATTAAATATTTTTTGGGAAAATCTTATTGAAATAAACATTATTATTGATACAAAGGCCGAATCTATAGTTTTTAAAAATTTTGTCTGTCTGTCTGTTTGTTACCGCATCACAGAAAAACTACTGGAGTGATTTTGATGAAAATTGGTATGGTGATAGTTAGTTATTCGGGTCAACATAAAAGATACTTTTTACCGCGGGAAAATATGTCATTTATGAGAAAAAATACAAAAACTGCATTGTAAGATTATACTAATATGTAAAACCTAAGAATTTGTTTCTTCGTCATCTGAACGCGGGCGAAGCCGCGGGCAATGCTAGTTATTAATATCATCTAATGAATTTTATTGAATGACAAGTATTTAATACATAGTAAGTCATCGATCAAAAGAGTACTAGATAAACAATCAGCGACAGAAAATGTCCTCACCGAATGGGCGTACATTTGAACATTTGAGTGCGCATTTAATTTAAAAAAATGTGAAAACAACTTTAATAAATATAAATAATATGTTGGGACATTACCACACAGCACCATCTAGTTCTATGCGAAGCTACGAAGCTTGTGTTATAGTTACCAGATAGTTGACACACTGCACATAATGGTAGGGGAGCCCACGAAGCTAAATGGGGATTTACTCGAGCGTCGTAGAGACCTATTGGGATGCAAAGCTTAGATGATAAGAAGAAAAAAATGTTATATGATATATACCTTTACATCGGTGGGGGAAGCGGCTATAGATTTTTAAATATGTAAAAAAAAACTGTTGCATAGACATCCTTGAGCGCGTCAGATATTGATAGCATAAATGCCCTACGTATTTTTAATAATGTACGTATGTTAATCTGATCGTTTGCATGATGCGGGTGGTTGTATTTAAGGGTTGAAAATGAAAAAAAAAAATTTATTCGAGCGCGTCAGATTTTCTAAGGGAGTGTTAAGTGCACCAAAAAAAAGCTCTTATTCACTAATCTGACGATTTCGATGGGACGCAAACTCGCGGCCATTTTCATAATGTGCAAAAAAAAAATCGCCATTTTGAAATACTCAAGCGCGTCAGATTATGATATATATGGTTCATCTTTATGTTCTAAACGTACTGTCTCATAATCTGACGATTATCTAGAGGGATTCGCCTGATCTGACAAAAAAAAATTAGAAAAACGGTTCACCTTAAAGGCCATACCTGCAACTTCCTGCTAATTCCATTCCTGTGCGCTTAAAATTGTACTTATGAAATTTTTGAGCTCAAAATATAATTTATGTGATATTTTGAGAAACGAAAAACATAAAAAAAAAAACATACAGTCGAATTGAGAACCTCCTCCTTTTTGAAGTCGGTTGATAAACTAATACAACAGGGTGTGCAAATAATTCGAACTTACGAATTATTCGTTCCGAATCGAATATTAATATTCAATTCGAAACTCGAATCGAATAATTCGAAAATTCGAATTATTCGAAAGTTCCCAAATAATTCGAAAAATTTCGAATAATTCGAACATATATTGCAAATTTAAAAAATGAGCAATTGTTTTCTCTGGGTAATTTATTTTTAAACGAAAAGTATATTATTCGTAAGTAGACTATTTTGACACACGATTTGAAGGAATTTAAATGGATACAATTGAAGATCCAGAGATATTTCATTAATTCGCGAATTATTCGAAAACTTTCGAATTATTCGAAATTTTTACGAATTATTCGAAATTTTTCGAATTTCGAATCGAATATTGATATTCGATTCGATTCGAACGATGTTCGCACACCCCTAGACTCTTTATGATCAGCTGTGATGGTGTCATGGCGGCAGAAACCAGAGTGGGGACGGAGTGAGAGAGTAATAGATAGAGAAAGAGTGAGAGAGGAATAGAAACGCGGAGAAGGAAATGTAGGCATCACGCAGCTGCACGCATTTAACTTTATAGACGAATTTTTGTTATTTCGGCTTGCGGAAATCGTCAGATTATATATTTTTCATTATTCTTGCATTATTTCCTTCAAAATAAAAAAAATTTAGCTACGCTCGAGAATGTCGAGATGACGTTTTTTTTTACAACTTTGTTGCCCTCCCCTTTTTTTACGTCACTCTCAAATTGTCAGATTAGTGGAATATACACTTTTTAGGATGTAATTAACTCACCCTACCTTAATCTGACGCGCTCGAGAATTTCTGGTGGTCAATTTTTTTTTACTAATCTGATCCTGTATCCTTCACGGGCGGCCTTATATATGGGCCTCATGTTTTGTGTAGGTACTTAACCGGGTACAAGGTATTCCCCTGTATATTAATCTGCCGCGCTCAAGTAACTACAGAAAATCCCCTCTTGGGCTCCCCTACTATAATATATAACTTTAAATACATATATCTTATAAATATGAACACCCATGACTGGAGTACAAACATGTGTGCTTATCACACAAATAAATGCCCCCAGCGGGACTCGAACCCGCGACAGCTGGCACAGCAAGTAGGGTCATTACAAACTGAACCAAACACATTGTTAAGAATTGCATTTAAGGTTCAAATTACATTGTATATTTATTTCGGCTAGAATAGTTACCTAAACACATTTAGTGACAGTTTTAAGAGAACTTTTGCATGAGATTGTGTATCTAGTACTTTTTAGATCAATGTACATAGTAAGTATATCAGAAATTCAGTGTGTCAAGTGGGATAACTACATATTTTAAAAATAATTTGAAATTTCAATTAGCATGTGTATTTGAAATGATAATGATGAAAATAATACTTACGCTATTATTATGATTTTTAAAATAATCTACTTCAATCCATAATTGTATTTGTATCAAAGTATATACAAAAGTTTTCATTCCATGAAACAATATCTAAAAAAATCATTTAAATAATTTATAATATATAAGTATACTTAAGGAAATTTACAGCCGATGTTTTAAAGGTATAATAATGTCATTTAAGAAATATAATACTATAAAAATGAGTTACAATTTCTCATCGACTTTCTTCGACACAACTAAGATGTTGTCAACTTTAAAAATTAAATAAACAGACAGTGTTTTTATGTCTGCGCATGCGCTTGTACACTATAGTATCTTTTTCTATAGTAAAAGGGGCGAAATAATTAGCCACCCGATGGTAAGTAGTTATCGTCGCTCATAAACATGTGCAACATATGAGGAGTTGCGAATGCATTGCCATTCTCTAAGGAACTTGAAGACGACTAAGGTGTTATAATTACGTATGTATCATCAAAATCGGTTATGCCGTCTAGAACGGAAGGAACATACATACAGGTCACTGGTTTGCGAGAATAGCGACGGACCTAAAAATGATTAATTTTAGGGAATGGTGTTTTTAAATTTCTTAATAAATATTTTATTGTATATCGCAAAACGTAAGTAATTTGTTGAAGGTTTACTTTACTGATTAAAGGAGAATTTATCGTTATATGAAAACACATAAAAAATATTTTAAAACTTTTATTGAAATTATAATAAAAAATCGTCACCCTATGGGGGTTTCAGAGATCATTCTTTATTCACGAGACTATAAATTATAAAAATCAAGTTACTCGTATGTCATTTATTTAACTTAAAATCCGCTTAAAAATACAAATTAAAACATACAACAGTGTTCAAGACTTTTGTACTTACAGCAAATTAACAATAGAGTAACTTTATATTTAAGTATTTAAAAATTAAAATCCTGTTGTTCAAAATAAATTAAACCAAAATAAACATGAATTCTTCAAAGTAATGTAAAAAAGGCAGGAACATAAATTTCTTAAAGGAAATGTGAGAAAATAAATAATTTAATTTACAACCCCCCCCATAAAATTGTCGATAGAAGTTTGGAATAATTTTTTTGTCAATTAAGTCCTCTAGTCCTCTCTTCTTATTTTCAGAGATTCCGTTCTTTTTTTTATACGCAGATTGAAAAATTTGTAATTTTCGTCCAAAGATTTTGAAATTCGGCTAGTAACTTTCACACTTTGAAATTTATTTTCACTGTACAAAGTTTTATAAAAAAAGAGCCCTTTGTAGTCAGCATCTACTTTTAAAATGTTTATATGTGTCATTTTTACTGTATCATTATTAGTATTCTTATTAAAAATTTTACCTACATTAGAAGCGAGTGACTTCAAAATTTTGAATTGCGTCGTTATTCTCGCAAACCAGCGAGGTCAAATACATAACCCTTCTTTGTGTTTTATCACAGCCGGTTAAAAAGCTATTACTTTAAAATGTATATAAAGAAGGTTGTAATTAACTTACTTGACATTTAAAAAGTTTCTTGTAAATATTATAAGATCTTAAAATTAATTTATAAATGTCCAATAATTTCATTAACTCGGATCTGCTCATATTTTTTCCATCTATCAATAAAAAAAATTACGTATTACTTTCAAATTTTTAAATACATTATGTTAAACTGTTGTACATATTTTGTTGTCAACCATTCTGTTACCTAAAATGCGAATACGGCGCTCAAAATTAAACTCTGAACCAACTTTTTCCATAGCCGAACTTCTGACAGCTTTAGTCAATTCGCAAATCCATAATTTTAACTGATGATTAATTATCGCATTGATACGACTTGCATATATTACATTCATGTCAACATGGGAAGTAAGAATCCATAAGATATAGTCATAGTGTGCTAATGTGTTTAATAGCTTACATATAATAATAACTAGCATATTGTATAGTATAATCATAAGCACACAAAACCATGAAAAAATATTAAACATTTCAAATTGTTTATAATGCTTAAATTTAATTAATCTGAAGATCCTTTGAATGTTCAATACTAACTCCACGTTATATTTGCGAAAAATAATATTCGAAACAAAACTCAAGACGAAACCGAACCAATAAAAAATAAGATCATATGTCATTACGAAAGGAAAAAACCAGTATTCTTTTAACAGATAAAAGCCTATGAACATGTAAAGTCGAAAACAAAGAAATATAAGTGACACAATCACAATCGTTGACGATAGGGCTTCAGTTTTTGAGCTATTGAAGGTGATAAAATTTTTATAAATACTATACTTTGGAAGAAAAAATAACCACTGTGTCATGTTTAAAGGAAATAGCATCATTTGAACTTCACGATCTAAAAAGTTATCGAGTAATATTTCATTACGACTGTGTGGCATTATTTCACTACTTTTAAACACGTTATTGCCAACTGCAGCGTAAAAAAATTGGTAACAAAGTGTTTCCTTTCTTATTTTTATAATAATTTGGTATTAATGATACGAAATTCTATGTTTTTTAATATATAAATATTGTATCAGATAAGATCTGGTCATAAAATTAATGAAAAAAATTATGTAAATAAATCTATACATATAATAAAATTCTAACTAAGGCGAATCTGTACATTAAATATTTTTTGGAAAATCTTATTGAAATAGACATTATTATCGATAAAGAGGCCAAATCTATTGTTTTTAGAATTTTTATCTGTCTGTCTGTTACCGCATCACGGAAAAACCACTGGAGGGATTTTGATGAAATTTGGTACGGTGATAGCTGGTTGTCCGGGTCAATATATAGGATACTTTTTACCGCAGGAAAATGTCTCATTTCTGAGAAAAAATACAAAAACTGCAATGTAAGAGTATACTTACATGAAAAACCTAAGAAATTGATTTTTGGTCATCTGAAAGCGGGCGGAGCCGCGGGCAATGCTAGTTAACAATAAAGTCTTATCTCATCAAATAATACAAAGTGTTATATTAGGGCTGATAGCTCTTTATTGCTTAATTTTCTTTTTCATTTATTAAATTGGAACACAATAAAGTAATGAAGCTAGGTTACGTCAATATAGTTTCAGCTAAATATTTAATCGGATATTTACTTTATATGTAGCAATAGTTATCGTGGGTTCAAAGAAATAAGTATAGCTAAACTTAGCGGAATAAAAACTCAGTGGGTTATTTAGGGGTGATAGCTAGAGCGGGGAAGGAGTACAAAAGTTAGGGTTGAAGAGGTATCAAGACTAAACAAAACTAACTACCGCGTTCCATGATGTGGTAGTTTAGTGAATTTAAGATCTAGTAAAAAGTACAATGGCTTAATAAAATAAAGGCTAATAAAATATTTCGCAGGACTTTAGTTATCTAGAAAGATAGCTATAATGACTTACTAACAAAGCGATCGAATACTCGTCGATATCTAATCGATAGTGCCGACGAATAGGTAAAGGAAGGTCGACACATTCAACCTGTAGGCTATTGGTAGGAGAAGACTTAATTTTTGTCATTATATTGTATTTTGTTTAATTTTCCTAAAGCTACGTACGTTATTTAAGAAGTTTAAAATAGCTCGTAGTATATATAGCGCGAATTACAGAATTGTACAGTAGTTTTTGAGTACCTACATATAAGTGCATCCCACCATAATCCAGACTCAGTTCGAAGAACATTGATACTCGTATATTGATATATTGATATACCTTTTTCGTATTTTCTGCCAATATGCTCTGCGTAGATAATTTTAAATTTTGTGTTATCATCCAGATTCATATTTTTATCCTTATAACAAAATAAAAATTTAGAACGGATCTTTTTTTATAAACACGACAACCTGACATTTAATAACTAGTAGGTATTTATGTTTAATTTACTATTAAAGTCGAAAGCTAAAGTTATTACTTATAATAATATGTGATCATATTTTTAAAATGTAAACATTAAGCATACATTAAAACACAAATTGTAATACATTAATTTATTACATAGCTTCATAAAACTTAAATTTATTTTAATATTTATACTTCCTTCTCACCTTCTACATCTCATCATTGGGCTTTATTTACATTAATACCATCGTTTTTTATTTTCACCGGCAATCAATTTAATTTGATATGTTTGTAATTACACTTTAGAATACCTACTGTGTAATTATGTATCTATCTTATATCTATGCGTTGTGTAACTACAAAAACAATGAAAAAGGTTTTAAATTTATTGTTTAGTATAGATATCTCAGTAATGAGATATTTTTCCGCAGTAAAAATTATCCTATATGTTGACCCGGATAACCAGCTCTCATCATATCAAATTTCACAAAAATTTGTCCAATGGTTTTCTCGTGATGCGTTGAGATATATATATATATATATATATATATATATATATATATATATATATTCATTGAAAATTGATTGTGTATATATATACACAATAGACACGATAGACAGACAAAAATTCAAAAACTATAGATTCGACCTCTGTATCGATGATAATCACTATTTCAATTAAATTTTCCAAAAAATGTACAGACTAGACTCAGAATTTTATTGTATGTTAAGGTAGCGCAAAATTAATAACTCTATCGAAAGATGTTACAATTTTTGCAAATGGCGTCGTACATTAATAGTAATCAAACAGACAAGCAGTGGAGCGCTATACTCCGCAAGAGCGTGGAATAATTGAGTTGATTTTTTCGGCCAATAATCGGTCGGTGGTGTTGGCGCAGTGTGAATTTCGACGTCGATTTCCTAATCGTGTCGCGCCAACTGGCTAAACATTCCGGCACTTTTCTACTCGACTCGAACAGATTCCCTTGCAGGGCCTGGCCGCCACCGGACTGATCGTTCGGCCGAGTATATCGCGGCCGTTGCTGCCGATGTCGCTGAGAATGAAGAAATATCAACCAAACGACGAGCCACCTAAGCCACGCTGATTCTGCACACATTGCTCTATCTGTCTGTTCTGTCCATATTTTAATAAAATTTAGGGTTTTTAAGAGTATACATAAATTATATACAAAACGGCGGTAACTGATCATAATCAGGCAGATTGTATGTTTGTTTGCCACCATTATTTTATAGCACTAGCTGCCTCGTACGTCTAGTATGATGTCTGATATAGATGTAGACGTGCTTGGTTCAGGTTCCAAGTTATTGGGTTTTTTTGGCAAGTATTTCTCAGTAAAAGTTTTGAAGTTGAGAAAGTTGCAATAAATTCGTCGGTTCTGCGCATCTCGAATTATCGTCCCATTAGACTTTGAGAGTGAAGAAACAGAGAATAAAAAAAAGACTTTATTAATTAACATAATGCATTTATGTTTGCCCAAACATTATGAACTAATATCTCCACTATGACGACTTCCTGCCACAATTGGTCAGGAAGACATTATAATATAAAAACAGCTCAATTTTGTACACCCATGTTTAAATTAAAAAATATGAATTTGTTTTCATAATATTTCAGTGTCCGTTATTACAATTTCCTTATTACCTAGATGTTTATATATATCATCTAACGTCTTCCCTTTTGTTTCAGGTATGATAATAACAACATATACTGCCATTAATATGCATACAATACCAAAAAAATTAAAGGCTACGTATATTCCAAGTGCATTGACTAAAGGTTTAAAAAATAACAATTGTAAAAAGTCTGCGAATGATGCTGCTGACGTAGTGACGGCCATTACCGTGCCGCGGTACTGTAAAGAACGTTTTTAATTTTATTAAACATAAAATTGTTTGTATTTGGTTTATAACTAAATGCCTCAATAACAAGCAATTTATTATAATTATATGTAGGTACATATTATACATATTTATGTACCTATTTATTTGACACATTCATACCAAAATTACTCTACGTTATGGTATTTTAAGTTAATTTTTTCATGTTTTTCTATATTACCGTTTTCTTATTTTTGGATTTTACCTTACTAAACAACTTAAATAAGTTCATTATAATTATTTACCTCAATATGTGCACACTCTCTGTACTTAACATAAAATATCTCTTGAATTACTATAATTCATAGCTGAAACACTAACCTTGAAAGAAAATATTTCGCTAGCAATAACAATAGATATAGGCTGCAGTCCTGAGGAATCGCAAAAAATGCACAGGCAAAGAGTCATTATAGGAATCCAGTTAAGTGAGTTCGCACCATACTCTCTTGTCACAAACCATGACGCTAAAGCTATCATACTCAA
Source organism: Brenthis daphne (assembly GCA_947093115.1). Classification (NCBI taxonomy): domain Eukaryota; kingdom Metazoa; phylum Arthropoda; class Insecta; order Lepidoptera; family Nymphalidae; genus Brenthis; species Brenthis daphne. The sequence goes on from OX352471.1 coordinate 3,583,719, forward strand.
TCCTGATAAAAGTGATGTTATTGCAAGTAGTGGCTGTAAATAATACAAAATACATTTAAACTCACTTTGAGATGTATGTTTTAGCTATTAATACTAATAATTATACGTTTAATAAGCTCATTAAGTATTAAAATGGATCTCAATCGATTAAGTCCTTTTGTAATATATTTTTTTTTCACTTTAACACTGTTATCTTAGAGGTCAATTTTAATCTACATCTAATTGTTGTATCGATTTGTATTTCTATATTTATGTAAAATTCGGACAACAATACCAAAATTCGAAATCACAGAGCTGGGCTGTGATAGAAATGAAATTAAGCTATAGGTATTTGTCTAATTCTTATTATTGCTTACTAAAATAAACATTAATTTCCAAAAATTGTAGATTTAGTTTGTAACATAATGTAAAACAAATCCTTCATATACAACAGTTAAAAAATATTCAATGAACTAGATTAAGCCTATTAGAATTTTGTTTAGTAAATACTAATTCAGAAAATCAATTCCATCTACTCTGCAAATGAGTAATGTTGAAAAAATTATATAGGTTCTTTCGTAAGGCTAAAGAATTATTACCTTCCTTCCAGTTTTTTCCACGACGGTTGATGCGAGCATCGAACCTGAGACTTGCACCGCCCCTAACAACATGGCCTGTTGGTTCGGAGTCAATACAAAATTAGATTTGTCTGAAGCAAATGCAAATATTTCTCCTGCAAAATTGAGAACTGGTATGGCGCCACAGACTTCTCGAGCCAAAGTCACTACCATGGCAATGCCAAATGCTTTGAAAAGAATAGTATCCTTTACTGAAAATAAAAATGGCATATTAAAAGGAATAGAGAGTGTAGTAAACGCAGATAGGCTTTCACTATAATTTCTCCTGAATGAAATGAAAAAAAATGAAAACTTTTAGTTTAGTTATTTTTTACATTTTAGTGCCTGGAAATCGGTTTTTTTAAGATTTTATTTTTCGATTTTTAGTGTAGACGAAATAAGTAGGTAATTCGTAAGTAGAAAGTTTTTTAATAACATATTCGATTAAGAAATTTATTTAAAAAAGAAATTTATTTGTTATATTTAAAAAAAAAACAATTTCAATAAAATTTAAATAGGACCACCAGGGAAGTATACCCTTCAAAACAAAAAAAAACCAAATCGGTTCAGGCGTCTAAGAGTAATCAGTGAACATACATAAAAAAAGATTCCAACTAATTGAGAACCTCCACCTTTTTGGAAGTCGGTTAAAAATGAAATTTGAAACCGACTGTTTTCTCACTGATACATAGCAAGTATATATTAAAAAACTTACTACTTACTACTACTTATGTAAATCAAAACATCAGTAAAATGTCACTTCATAAAACCTTTCGCTCCTGAAATTATTTTTTTATATTAAAAACTATAAGGAAATCATACTTTTTACTTACGTATTGATTTAATTATAAAACAACTGTTTGTTTTTATCTTATCGTCGTGTCTTTGCTCTCTTTTCATCAGATCTAGTTCAGCTTTAACTAAAATATCATCTTCTTTTCTGCATCGTAACCAAGCTAAAACTCTTGTAGCTTCCTATAGAAAATACAAAATAAGTATTCTTGTATATATACATATGCATATATTATTAAATTCAGTAAAAATAGTTTTAATAGTTACACTAACCTCTACATTATTTTTTTTAAGTAAAAATGAAGGCGATTCAGGCATCATCATAAAAAGAACTAGATGAAAGGTAGGCAATGATAAACAAATCCATAGAACTGTACGGTACTGAAGGATGTCTCCTATTATATAGAGAAATAAATTACCTGTTGTTTGAAATAAAATCATCTGAAATCACAAAAATTTCTAATGTGTTTAAGTGGCGAAAGCAAATCAGGTCATTTTGATAATTATTAATCAATGAGTTCGCTTATATAGTCAATAGTACTAATCGAAAGAACAGTCTTATTAGAATATTATTTAATACAACAACAGTTTTTTGCGAAACTGGAGGTTTAAGCTATTCGACAACTGAATCCATAAACATACTTCATAGAGTTGTATGAAATATAAACGCGAATTCCGCTATTATATGACATAAAAGTTATTACAGAATAGACCTTCAGAAGGCCACATGACTATTCTCGGATTATATACATATTCCCGGATGTATTCGTATTTATGTATTCAGCCCTTTTGAACGTCCCACTGCTGGGCACGGGCCTCTCTTCAATACGAGGGGGATCAAGCCATAGTCCACCACGCTGGCCAAGTGCAGATTGGCGGACCTTACATGTCTTTCGAAAACTTTTTGGATAATTTAATTTACTATTATCGTTATCAAAGAATAATATTATATAATATCTCATTCTTATATATTTTTTTTTGCTTATTATCATAGACGATTGTAAATTATCATCTTGTTAATTATTATTTTAGCAAATTTTATAAATATTTTTATAAACTGCAATTTGTTTTCTATTTCACAATAGGTTGCTTTCAAGCGTTTTCTTTTTCGCATGTGGTCAATAATTTAATATAAATTAATACACTATTAGGTATCAAAACATTTCTTTACAATTTTGACTGAATATACTTACTATGCAACCAAGCGCCCCTCGAATACTATCTTGACTCATTTCCTTAGTGTAAATAGGGCAAATTACGTAGCAACCTGCCATTGTGAGGCCGACCAGAGCTCGAGCTAATATCAAAGCCCAAACCTCTAGTGACGATAATAGAAGAACCCAGCTGGCCTATAAAAGATGTTTCATGTCACTCTAACTGAAATACTTGTACAGGCATGCAGACAAATCTTTTAAAATTATTTAATTATAAAAAATACATTTTAATGCATAATTTTTGTCTTCTTATGATTGCACTAAAGATATCTAATTAACATTTAAGAGGTGGTCTTATATGTTGTTAGTGTTAAATTATCAGAAAATATAATTATTAGTATGGCGATATAGAAGCGTGTAAATCAATCGTTTGTAATAAAATTGTAATATAAGTGTAATAGTGAGATTTATCAAACACTTCTCAACGTTAACTTGAACGTGTAATAGAAAAGTGTGTAGGTTTATGCTAGGCTTAAGGGCTTCGGCGATAAGATGATAAGACACACTGGGAGGAGGCTCACTTTGGTGGGCGGTTATGTTATGCGGGTTGCTCCTGGTACTTTTCTGACGGCAGAATGGAACGTTGGAGGAACCCCTTGGTTGTGTGGTCTCCTTCGGCAGATCTACCGTCGTGCATCGTGGTTGAGTGTGTAAGTGATCCTGCGACACCCCATTAAGACGGGGGACGTTCTGTTGGGTTTCAGTGGATAGTGCTGGCTATAGCCGGTCAGTTCCACATGACCACCTGTCTTTATACAGGTGATATTATGCGTAAATGTATTATTCAAAATAAAAAAATGGACTTAGGCCGATCCCCCTTGTGTATTTACCTTGTGCTTACATAAATATAAAGTCGTTGTATATGGAAATTGCTGAATTAACTGTACTAAATTTGGATATTAAGACAATTATAACTTTAAGTTTATATTGTTCCCTATATACGAGCGAAAATGTTTTAACTATCGAAATCTTGATTCTTTAGTAAGTGATGACCGATTCTAATTCTTTGATATGTTTTGCCATTTAACATCCGAATAAAAATGAAAAGAACTCTTAAAACATATTCTATTAAAGAAAATATACAAATTTACTTTAAATTGCTTAAGTTACTTACAGCCCCAAAAGATGAAATAAAAAGCAGCGCTATTTTACGTCCAAGTGTATCAACTAAAAATGCCATAAGTGCATTTCCAGGTATACAAGTTATGTATGCGACTGCAGCCAGCCAAGATACCTGCAATTTTAAAGAGAAAATTATAATAAACTTTATATATTTTCCAGCTTTGAAATGAAACTAACATATTAATAATAGACTCAAATTATTTCATGTTTAAAATTGAATTATTTAGTATATCAGCACTTTCCCTTGTAGGCTACACAAAGGATAACCTTCTTTTTTAGCTTTGATAGAGATATTCATTGTTGAGATACGGTGCAGCTTATGATAATAATAAGGTCAATCCAAACGGTTATTTTTGGGCAGAAATCGAATCCGCAACCTTCAGCAAAATGCTACTGCTTGTTAGACATCTTCCTTATTGCACAATAATCTTTCCTTCTATTCATCATTTTTATTGTGAGTTTGATTTTTATTATTACCTCAGTATCTGTTAAAGGTACTCCTTTAGGGGAGTTTTCTGATTGTAATAAAAGTATCATTGGTGACATCCAACCAATGCTCGCACCATACGCAAATACCGGAAAGTTTACTGAAAGAAGATATATGTGTGATATTAAAACATGTGGTCATCTCATTTATGCATAGAAGAAATGTAAATTCAATTTTAATTTAGGTATAAGCTAGTCCTTAAGATCACGAACTTCATACATAAGGGCAGGGTTCCAGTTTGGGAAAATTTTACCTTCACCACATTATAATTTTGTCAAAATGTGTTCCACACCTGATAGACTTACAGATTGTTAGAATGAAAAAGTATAACGGTATCAGTTTAAATAAGGTTACCCTTAGTGGTCTTAATATTAGGCTGCACACACAAATATTATTACGAATAAACACGATTAGAAATAAATATCTTACAAAGTACAAGGCTTGCTCGTGCTCTGTCGAGTTCTATCCACTATCCCGCACGTACCTTTTCCTTATTCCAACAATTATTACTTTTACACAATATAGACAGGCAATAAAGGTTATTTTGCCAAAATATTATTCCCAGACATTTTTACTGTAACATCTGCATTTTATGTTTTTTGTTTTGTAATTTAAAAAAAACATAAATTGACACAGGTATTTTAATATATAAACTGCATGCTTTTGTATTAGATATATATTTTTCTTTTTTTAAAGACTATTTAGGTATTATATATGTGAACTGTTTCGATGCTCTAGTGGCTGACATGTATCCGAAGATCCTGAATTCGAGTCCCGAGTACAATAAAATAAAAATAAAATATAATAAAAATAAAATTCTCAATAATAGCCCGGAGTTGGGAAATTGTATTCGTATTTCATCCACGTTTGGAGAGAACGTAGAACCGTCGGTCCTTTGTCTAATCTCTCACCGATTATGCCGAATTATCATCCCATCGGAGTTTCAGAGTAAAAGGGATAGAAAGTGCACTAGTGTTCGCGCACCGTCCGCGTAGATATTATATTAAATACTTACTCAAAATAGCACATATTATCTGATTTATCTTACTTCCCTCATTAAATATTTTATAAAATTTCTTCATTTCACTGTTGTTCTATGAATATGAAACTTTAAAAATATATTATACGTAATTATTCAACTTATGAAGAAATACATATTATAAAACTATGTCACACTGAGGTCTTTAAGTGTGAATTGAACGTTTTGATATAAGTAATAACGATCAATTCCTTCTAAAGCGGAGCGCAGACTGTGAACAAGATCTACACAAATCATAACTAGAGTAAAGTATAGAAGCCGAAATAAAATTTTTATTTAATTTTACATATTTTTTGTATAAATTCTAAAAGTTTTATATCAAAATAAATACTAGTACACAATACACATACATACACAGCATTTAAATTGTATTCAACCCTTTTTAACGTCCCACTTCAGAGCACGGGTTCCTTCAATACGAGAAGGATCAGGCCATAGTCTACCATGCTGACTAAGTGCGGGTTGCCGCACTTCACATGTTTGTTGAAAACTTGCTAGGTTTTCTCAGACATGCAGTTTTTCTTACGATGCTTACATTCACTATAGGATAAGTGGTAATCATGTTGTTTCCAACAAAAGATTCGCACATAAAAATATCAGAGAGAGACCTGGGATTTGAATCCGAATCACTCGGTTTCTAAAGCGAGCGAACGAGAGCGCTACCACTGGGCTACACTGCCTACAAGTCTATTAGTAGTACATAAATGAGTGTAACCATGCAAAATCGCTTGTAGAAGCTTCAAGCTGGTACTATACATAGACTAAGTTGAGATATAAACTATATATCAGTCATTTGATTATTGCACACTTTGCTTGGGTAAGGATTAACGAGACGAATGTTACATGCGTTCTGTAGTTTCTTAGAACAGTATCTCTTATAAATATTTGTACAGTGATAACTTGTGTGTCCGTGCGTGCGTGCGTGCGTGCGTGCGTGCGTGCATGCGTGCGTGCGTGCGTGCGTGCGTGCGTGCGTGCAGGCGTCTGTGCGTGTGTGTGTGTCTGTGCTTTGTTTCCGTCTGTGCATGCGTGCTTGCCTGTGTGATTATCAATATTGATGGGTAAAGCTATTAGATAAAAGAAAAGATATAAGCAAAATTTTCTACAAATGTATACTCGACTTTATAGCTGACGAATAACATATGCGTCTTGTTGATTTCAACCAATTGATATTAATTGGTGAGTACAATCATTTCATTGATCGCAATTATGAAACATGTAAATTTTTTTAAAGGTATATAAAATTTTCATTGAAATTGTTATTTATTGTACAAAATGTTATAATAAGACTTCTTCAAGTATGTTCTGTTTCAGTCAGTAGATTTACCAATATAAACAAAAAAAATTTTTTAAAATTTTTGTTAAAAGTACTGCAGACTTCCACTAGAATCCACTTAATAAATCTAACGTTTTAAGTTCAGGACATTATCGTGTAGTGTATCAACTATCTGGATTCCATAACACAAGCCTCGTAGCTTATCATGGAACTAGATGGTGCTGGGTGTTAATATTTCAACATATTTATTTATTTATTATTGTAAATGTTGATGTAATATATGATTTTTAAAAGGAATAGAGAGAATATAATTTTTAAAAGGAATAAAAGAAGGCTTAAAATACATACTTCTTCTCCCTGCCCATTTTCCAATCACTTGGGGTCGGCGCAGTACATCTGTACTGCTGATGGTACTCGTATTTGGCAGTTTTACGACCGGCCGTATACATTCAGTATATAATATTATGATAAATTATAATCATTATTATTTTAATTTCTTTTTTAAATAACGATTTTATAAAATTTATGTTTCATCCCATGAAAATGAATAAGGTTAATATTTTACTAATTAAAACCCTTTAATCAAACACATTTAAAAGTTTCAAAAGGTCTAATGAGAGCGCCATCTGTGACACTTTACTCGCAACTCTAACTGATTTGAACAGTCTCGTAGTTTCTGTCAGATTCACTCGCGTAATGTTTTATATTCCCTCAAAAAGACTCGGTATCTTTCATATAGATGGAGATTTAAAAAGTATTATTTATTAATTTAATAACGATAACATTGTATAAAGTATTTTCTTGTATAATTGAATAACAAAATTGATTATTAAGTAATAATATTATGTTACTGAACGACAAGAAAAAAATAACTGATTGTAAGGTTTTCAAAAAATATAAGTATTACTAGCGGCTCACCTTTGTTTTAGGTTTGTTCCGAGATACGTTTTAATAGATAGGCTACATATATTATATTACTGCACCTCTCCCTTGAGTAGTAGCATAATGATATTATATAGCCTATTATAAGCCTTCCTCAATAAACGGGCTATCTAATTCAAAAATATTTTTTCAAAACGGATTAATAGTTCCTGAGATTAGCGCGTTCAAACAATCAAACACACAATCAAACAAACTCTGCCTCTCTCTCTCTTTCTATATATATAGTATAAATAAGTAAAAACACGTATTATAGAAAAAATAAAGCGAAAACAAGCTTTCAAAGTATATAATTATCCTTAATTTCTCTATAATATGGGCCTTAGTTAATACTTTTATTGCGTTTAACTGTATCCCCCATATGGATGACAAAAGATTTTTGGTATTTTACAGTATTTTTAACGAACTTCCACAAAGGAGGAGGTTCTACTTTCGTCTGTATATCTTTTTTTAAGTGCATTCACCAATTTTTCGGAGACGGCTTGACCGATTAGATTTGGCTGGCACGGTTTCTAAGACATCTGATTAGGTATCTATAGTAAATGCAAACGCTCAATTATTTTTTACTTTTAGGTGAACAAAAAAAACTTAATAAACATATTATAACTAATATTATACAATATATATAAGCTAATAACATCCTTAGAAATGTAGCCGTAGTAAAGTTATAACTATTATATCGCAAAGAGTAAGAAATATAAAATATACCTACTAGCAGAACTTGCTTGCTCGCGCTAAAACTACAAAAAATCTCTAAAAAGGTAGTTACATACAAACTTACATCCTCTATTTTACCCCTTTATAGGATGAATTTCGAAAAATGCTAAAACACGTATTCATTTAATTTTATTGACGATGATTAATACCAATTTTCAAGAAATTCTGATCAAACATATTTTTTGTATTGTATTATAAAGTGTTTTCCCATAGGAAATAGGTAAAATCTCGCGGTAAAAAGTAGCCTATATCACTCTCCAGGCCTTTAACTATCTCCACATAAAAAATTCACTCTAATCCGTCACTCCGTTTCGACGTTAAAAAAGGAGAAACAAACAAACAAACAAACAAACAAACAAACAAACAAACAAACACACTTTCACATTTATAATATTAAATTATAGATTCTTACTCATATATTTATTATTTGCGCATTCGTATTGTTGTGATAAAAACTAAATAAATGAAATTAGTCTACTAGATATTCTAAAACAGGTTCTAGAATCTCAAAATTTTTGATACAACGATATGTAAAGGCAGTTACAACGAATCGCTTTCTTTTTACGTCCTAATGACGGATTTCCTCTGACGGTTTTACGTTTCGAATGATCTTCACAATCCCTTATCTTTTAGAGCATAACAGTTTATTTTTATTTCTGTTTATATCTTCTGTGTCATTTGATAAACATGACAATATTTTTTTTTATTTATTTGCGTGTATTGATTTATTTGTATGGTGTATTCAAATTTATTTTTAATGTAAGGTGGATTTTTTTTAAACTTAAACCGTTGAATTTGAATAAAAAATAAATATGAAAATCGATTTCCCAGTAACAAAGATATCACTAAAAGACACAAAAAAGACATACATCCGAATTAAGTACATCATCCTTATTTGAAGTCGGTAAATACATTTTCTTTATTTAAGCAAAAAGTTAATTTACGTTAACAATCTTTATTTAATTAATAGATAACTCGAACGAAGCCTCATAAAAAATCTAGAAAAAATCCACTTCATTGAATTGAAAAAATACTTTTTAAGATATTTTTAAAGCCTTAATGCATCATTATTTTTAAAGTATAAAAACATTATATTAATGAGCCTAGAAAAATGATATCAATTGGTTATGATCTCATTTTGCTAGAGTGCATCACTAGAGGCCTATGTGATATTCCAGGTCATAATCTATCTTTTCGAGGTTATTCGAGGTTAAAGTTCTCGTATCTTCTATAATATAAAAATGAATAGCTGAATGTGTTGCTAAGCGCAAATCTCGAGAGCAGCTGAACCGATTTCGCTAATTCTTTTTTTAGAATGTTCCTTGAAGTACGCGGATGGTTCTTACGGAGAGAAAAATTTTAAAAATTGCCTGAAAAAGTCTAAAAACAACACTTTTCTATACTCCCATACAAAAGATCCGTAATAATACTTAAAAGCCAATTTGAACTTTATTACTATACCATAAAGTTTAAGTGTTAGTGGAGAGGTTCCGGGAAGGCAAAAAAATTGATTGACGTTAGTATCGTATAAATATTAATGTCAATATTATTAATTAAAAAAAATGCTAACGCTGGCTAATAACTATTTATATCTATTTAAAACGTATCTAGCGACGAACCCGAGCGAAGCGAGAGTGAGCCGCTAGTTCTTCAATAAATAGAGTAATATCTCAGTGTTTGCGGCCGCTAATTGCTCTGAAGGAGGTCGAGTTTGTACTTTAATTTTCTTCTTGACTATAAAGCATTCATTTCTTCTTTTTCTACCACGATAAAAATTAGTTATATTTCTAAATGTTCAATTTTTAATAAAAATCTAAAGAAAAAGTTAGTTCAAGGTAATTGAAAAGTAGATATTAAATTGCACGAATTATAATTTGTCTGAATTATAAAAATTTTGTACTCTTATATTAAACTAAATCTTAAAAATCAAAGCTTAATCTTACTACGAGTAATATTATAAATGTTAAAGTTTAGATTTTTGGACGTTTGTTACTCAATGACGCCAGAACGGCTGAACAGGTCTGGATTCATAGAGATAGATCATACTCTGGAATAGCACATGGCACATTCATATCCCGAAAAAGTGTACGTTCCCGCGGGATAAATTTGTTTTTTTTTCTAAAAGCAAACTTGAGCGAAGCGAGGGTGAGCCGCTAGTTGTAAATAAAAACTATAATGGTTTTCTTAGTGTTCTTATATATTCTCTTTTACCTTAATATTTTATAACTTACTATGTGCATTGTGCAATGCTAGGATGCAATCTATCCGTGCACAATTTTATTTCAATATGTTCATCTGTTAAAGTGTTAGGTAACTGACAGAGTCACATTTATTATAGACTAGCCGCTTACTCTCAATTCGCTCGGGTTCGCCTCTAGGAAAACAAAAACAAACCTATTCCACGGGAAGCGTACATGTTTCCGGAATAAAAAGTAGCCTATGTGTTATTCTAGTAGTATTAAGTAGACTATATTCTATCTCTGTGCCAAATTTCATCCAGATAAGTTCAGCCGTTCTGGCGTGAAAGAGTAACAAACATCCATATATCCATACTCACAAACTTTGATATTTATAATAGTATAGATTTACTAAAGAAGGAAGCTTATTACCACGCCGCTATACTTAGGCGGGAAGAGGCCAACGCTAGTAATCTTAATAGATATGTTGTTGTCGTTCGTAGATGAACACTATCTATAGGCGATATCGATATTCGGCTTTTTATATGGATATCAAAATGGAGGTATTCAATTCGAGTGTGTATTTTTGACGTGAAACCTCTTTAAAATCACACCAAAACATACAGGTACCAGGTCAGAAAAGTGAACCGTAACGAAATAGGTTGCATAGGAAATTTGGTTGCCATAGTAACCTTTGTTATTGTCTCAAAAATAATATATATTCTTTCCGATGCTATCGTCAAAGATTACTATTTTTACCGATTTCTTTTCAAATATGAAACATAATTATAAAAAATTACAACACTAAAAGTGACTCACTGAAATAGACGTTTCACGTTAAACCAACGAAGATTTGCCCCGATACAGTCCCACCCGTTTTTTTTTTGTAAACGGGATCCTCGCTAATGATATGAGAACTAATTTTCATATATTTTTTAATGACCAAAAGGGATTATCCGTATAATTTTAAGTTCCTTTGTTATTGTGAAAATCTATACATATAATAAAATTTTGAGTCGAATCTGTACATTAAATATTTTTTTGGAAAATCTTATTGGAATAGTCATTATTACCGATACAGAGACCGAATCTCTATAGTTTGTAGAATTTTTGTATCTCTGTATGTCTGTTACCGCACACGAGAAAACCACTGGACAGATTTTTAAGAAACTTGGTATGATGATAGGTTATCTATGCATATAATAAAATTGTAACCAAGCCGAACCTGTACATTAAATATTTTTTGGAATTAATCTTATTGAAATAGACATTATTATCGATACAGAGGCCGAAACAATGATTTTTAGAATTTCTGTCTGTCTGTCTATTACCGCATCACGGAAAAACCACTATAGGGATTTTGATGAAATTTGGTATGATGATAGCTGGTTATCCAGGTCAACATATACAATACTTTTTACTGCGGGAAAGTATCTCATCTTCTCGTTATCTCTAAATGTTAAAACGTAACTACGGACGAACCCGAGTGGAGCGAGGGTGAGTCGCTAGTAACTTTATAAAATTTTGATATACATTTTACCTAAATAAATTTACATGAAAATTGTAGCTTCATAGAAAAGCTTCATTGTCAAGAATTAATAAAATGTTCTTTGTCAAAATTAGTCGCAACTTTTTTCAAACTTAGAAAATAAAAATTCAGTAAAAAGGTTCGATTCTTTTGAGAAAAGTACTATTGTGAGTTAGTAAGTAAATGTTCTTTGATTCCTGAATACCTACGACAAGCCCATTAAATCACTTATTAAAATTAGGCCTTTTCTATTTATGTTGGAATCCTTTGATGTACTTCAGAAAATTCGAAAAGCTGTTAAGAATCAAAATGTATTGGACAAGAGCTACAGATTTAATATATTAATGAAAGTTTATAAGGTTCTTACTCATATGAAATTGACGATTTTTATAATTGCGAGGCGTACATTTTTATACAAGATAATGTATGACAATTAAGATTATGGCTTCGAATTTTGTTATTGGTAATTAATAATAATTTACACAAGCAGTTTACCTGCTTTATTAAACAGTACTTACTTGTTTTATCCACTAGCGGCTCACCCTCGCTTCGTTCGGGTTCGTCTCTAGAAAAACAACAACAAATCTATCCCACGGGAACCGTACATTTTTCCGAAATAAAAAAGAGCCTATGAGCTATTTCAGACTATAATCTATCTCTGTGCTAAATTTTATCCAGATGCGTTCAGCCGTTCTGGCGTGATTGAGTAAGAAACATCCAAACATTTAAACTTTCACATTTATAATATTAGTAAGATTGCTAAATAGACGTATTTCATACAAATGTATCATACACATTTCATTAATTTTACGTCCAGATCATTTTCAATAAAACTGGATTTTCTAACAATTTTACAAATAACGCTTGATTCATTCACAAATACTCGTCCAAATTATCTAAGCATATTTTTCTTCATCTTGAATAGGTACCATGTTTTTATACACATATGCTATATTTTATGTCCCTTTAGTGTGGATCCTATTTGTTAGGGGAAGACAACTTCTTGAATTGAATTGTATATTAAGCGAAAACTTCTCACATTATTCATATCAGAAATCCTCACGTTCACGAACCAGCAAATTACGAACTTGCGGATATTGGAACAATATTCACATAGGTTATTAGTATTCTTATCGCGCGCCTTTCGGTTATATTTCATTGGTAAAACACTTGGACAGAAGCGAGTCAAGCGCCCAAAGTTACTGACTGAACACACGATCATCGCAAGAAAGGCCACCACATGAATAAACCATAAGACAGTCTGATGATGTTTTCTTTGAATCAACATATACTATTTCATTTTTCAATATTGAATTTTTACAATTCAGTTTTCTTTTTAATCATTATTTTAAAGGAGAATTGAATGATACCTATTATTCATATGAGTAAACGATTTATGAAAGATTTAAATTAAAAATTGTTTTTTTATGTACATTTTTACAAATTTTTATTATAATATCTTGTAAGAAAAATGCTTGTAGTAAATATATAAACCCAGTGTCTGTGTGGATTTTGTAAGAAAATAGGTAAAAAATTTAAAACTGGGACAACATCGTGGAATAAAACTATTCTCAAGTTATACTTGAAGAGATAAGGCAATGCGACATTACATTATAAGGATATCTGAATGAAAGTTGATATCAGAATGTTTGCTCGTACGTATTTTAGGTCCCGAAAGTCTTTGTCATAATGGTAACTTACTGTAAGCGACAAAGTTTCCTTCTGTAGATTAGCTTGGGGCAAAAACTTTTATAAAATATACCTATAAAGTAGTCATAAGATTTTTTCAATAAAACCTTTTTTTCTTTTACTTTGCAAGTACAAGGCAATGAGCAATATAGGCAATTATAAACATAGAGGTTTTATTATAAATAATCGGCAGAATATTTGGCCGAGATTTGTGGTTGACGCTACTATTTTATGTGTCTATTAATAAAAATCTGAGCCCAATCTGTAGGTACATTAATTTTTTTTTGGAAAACCTTATTGAAATAGTCATTACAGAGGCCGAATCTATAGTTTTTAGAATTTTTGTCCGTCTGTCTGTCTGGGAGTGGGAACGCGTCACGAGAAAACCACAAGACAGATTTTGATAAAATTTGGTATGATGATAGCTGGTTAACCGGGTCAACATACCTATAGGATACTTTTTACTGCAGGAAAATATATTTTTATCTCTGAGAAATCTATACCAACCATTAAAACGGTCCTAGGGACGTACGTACCCGAGCGGACCGAGGGTGAGTCGCTAGCTTACTATAAATATCATTGCACCATATTTAATATTAAAATAAATTATTTATATATGATAAATATTCACGTTACTATTTTTAATTTATTTTATTTATGCAAAATTTCAGCTTACTCGTGAGAAACTGGACACGTTGTAGATAATAATGTAGTTGAGTGGCATGTCTTTGCCCTAAACTTTTTCTTTTTTCTACCAAACAATGATCATTTGATATGTTTTCCTTCAGTTTTATTTAATTCTGTGTTTTCATTAATTTATGAGTTAGGACGTTGTGCGTATTTTCAACCGTCTGTCTCTGTCTCTCTTTATCTGTTATTGCGTATTAAGTTTCTTATAATATAGTCTGTGTTTACTTTTTAATATATCCATACTAATATACTAATATTATAATTGTGAAAGTTGCTCACTATTTCTTTCACCTTTTCAAGCTTTAACTGCTCAACAAATTTCAATAAAATTTGACGACATAGATTGCATTCTGCGATCGGACATAGGCTACCCTTGATATAGGCTGTCCTGATTACCATGCGAAGTCACGGGCAAAAACTAGTATACAAAAATCACATTTAATGGTGTATATTCGCATTCTACGCACTCCTATTTTAAGCGGAAATCATGTTACGTGGTCATGGAGTAAATAGAATATAGTATACATATATACATATGTATATATCCAATTAAAATATCCATGCTTAACTGCCGGCAATAAAATTTAATTTGAATTAAATTAAATTTTGATCAGAATATACAGTCAGATTAGGCATATTCTACTTATCCGTACAGTCGTCTAACAAAAGAATCTATACAGGACATTGTGTGGGGCGGGCGAAGTGGTATATTAGGCTAGCTAGCAAGTGCCTTTTAGGTCAACTTTTTTTCAGCAATCTCGGAAAAATATGAACGAGGTATAATTCGATTCAGAATGGCATGTGATGATTTTTCATAAATATCACGTATAAACTTGTTGACTAGACTATATAACATGACACTGTACATGAATAACGCGATATCGATTGTTACCATGAGTGGTACTACAGCATTTTGAGTTCGAAATCACGAGTAACTCGCCACGAAAATTGGTATATTTGTCAACCCTTGCCATTGACATTTTAATGGAAAAACTAAGGTTGATTAAATTAGATATGGCGATTGCCTATTAGATTTTTGTACTGTGGGTTACGGGTGTGGGTACTGTTGTACTAAATTATATATTACAATAATGATATACCTATAATTTATTAAATTAAATCATATATAATTTATTTAATTAAAAGTGGAAAAATTTAAAAATATACCGGAATAATATATTTCAGGATAAAGAGCTCGAGACTAAGCATTCAAATAATTTGTAACAAAAAAATAATTACAATACTTAAGTTGTTAAAGTCTGAATTTTGTTGTCATTTTTATTATGGCTAAATACACCTTTGCATATGTTAAATAAGCTGTGCATAACAAAGCAAGTATGTAAATTATAAGACCTTCGGTAACAAACATCTATTATTTGTTCATCGGGCCTGCGAAAGGGTTAGGCCCTCCATTCAAACGTCAGTGTACAAAAGTAAGGAGATATTTTAAGGACAAAATTTTATATGAGCATAATTAATTTATAATAAAACAAGAGATAATAAACTTAGAATAAACAAGACTTTATGTTATACAGCGACGTCAGTCAGACTCAGTTCGTTGCTATGTATTTATATATTACTAGCGACCACCCTCGTTTCGCTCAGGCTCGTACCTAGGTACGTTTTAACGTTTAGTATGAAACAGATTTTTTTTAATTTTAATATATATAGATTGTATTCATACAAAAATACTAAAATCGCGATTAAAATGGGGGGTGGGGTTATGAGGGTAAAACAAACTTTACGACCTATTCTCATACCTACCAAGTATACAGAAATGTTACTGACATTGATGCTTGTTTTATAGCAATGTTAATTGTTCATCAATCTTGCAAAAGGGTTAGACCTTCCATTCAAATGACAGTAGAAAGGAGAGACACATTTAAGAACAAAATTTTGTATTTAATTTGATATAGAGCCGAGGTAAAAGTTTTATATAGGCCGAACACAGGTTTTACATAGGTTAAAAAATATATTGTAATAAAGTAAAATAAACATGGACACGGTAACGTTATTATTACTATATACAGTATTCCATCTTCATACAAACGGTCGGAAATCGAGTTATACCTGCGCACTTCGAGTTCGGTATACACTCGGTAGACAACCGTCCGGGGCTGCCACGTATAATTGGATACGAAAATTGTATAATATGGTTGTTATGTAACTTTTATAATTGGATACAAAAATAAACACTTTCTTCCTCCCGTAACTTTGCTAATGTCAAATATAAAATTAACCAGACGTCGTATGTTTTAAAAATAAAAATTAAAGTATTTTTAATTAAAGTTTTTATCCGAATGCGGATTTTTGATGCTATTAAAAACGAACGAACAAACGAACAAAAAAAAATATTTTTTTATTCTTATCATTTAATTATGTTTCGAAGATATTGAAGATCTTGTACAAAAATAACACTTAACACTTGTTTCGATAGAACATTTTAGTCGTTATAATTAAAGACTTTTCGCTTTGAAATTAAAGGACTGAAACGTTAACAATGACACCAAAATTTAATGAGCGCAACTTTTCGATACTTTTAACTAGTTGATTCTAACAAAAAGACTGTTTCCCTGAATGGTTTTAAGTCTTGTATTTAATTGAAAATAATAGACATGGTGATGAAAAATGCAAATTAAATAGTTTTAATTAATATTAAATCCACATACTTCATCTATCTTCTTTACGAGTACATATTACATCCTACGAGATTTTTTTTTATCTTAGTATATTCATACATATATATATATATATATATATATATATATATATATATATATATATATATATATATATATATATATATATATATATCAGCAATTCAAGGTAATTAGCGAGCTTTATATTATCTTCTTTTTATACATCTATACATATAAATAAAATTGAAGTGTTTGTCTTTGATTTCAAAATAATTTTGTTTATCCCAGTTACTACGAGCTCATTTTTAAAGGAACACCTCAAGAAAAAAATTATCTAGTAATTTGAGGGTAGAATAGCAAAAATATTTTGTTGTGTACCGAAAAGTTAGAGTATACCTTTCGATTTACAAGTGATTTTGAGTGTATTTGGTTAGTACATGGTGGTTATTTTATTGAAAGTACTACAGCGATAAATAAGGATGAGGACAAAAGGTAAGCTTACATTAATAATTTACAAAATATTTGGCTATTGAAACCTTAGAACAGTAATATTATCATCTTTCACAACATTTCTAGCACATTTTTCATTTAAAATATCAATATTTGGCATATAAATTTTGCATTGAAATTGGTATTCTTTTTATCAAATGGTAGTAATATAGTATATTATTAAATTACTGAACTATTTATAATGATTTTTTTGTTTTCAGATGACGTGTTAAGGTATTACGGTTATTTGAGGTTATCGAAGAGCTGGAACATATTGATGATGATGAGGATGGTATATCTTTTGACCCGGATAACCAGTTATCATCATATCAAATTTCATCAAAATCTGTCCAGTAGTTTTCTCGTGATGTGTTCCCAGACAGACAGACAGACAGACAAAAATTCTAAATACTATAGATTCGGCCTCTGTATCAATAATAATATTTTTTTTTAAAGATTTAAAAAAAATGTACAGATTCGACTCAGAATTTTATTATACAAGATTGAATTCACTATGTAATACTTAAAATATTATTTGTTATTATAAATATGTATATGATATTTTTATGTTTTATTTTATGCTTAGAAACGTAAAGATAAATTTTAATATGAATTATATTCGTCCCAGGACATTTGGCGTGTTATCGTTGAAAAATAGGATACATACCGGAATTATGATGACATCATAACGGCTCAGGCAGGGGTCGTTCTCTGGGGAGCTTGTTATACATTCAAATATACTGAGTTTTTGTCTAACTTTATTTATGAGAAACCTAGATACAAAGTTTTTGTGTTTTACAATATTATAAATAAAAAAGTTGAAATTTTATTAGGCATAAAATTTTATTTGTATAGTAAACTAGTAACTGACCGCCGTTTTTCTTGCATGCAAAGCGTTTCCTTCATTTTCTGTCAACGTTAATGGGCACCACAATGAACTGTGATTTATGATTATCATCATCATTACATATTATAAAACAAAGTCATCCGCCGCCTCTCAGTGTCTGTCTGTCAGTCTGTCTGTCTGTTCGCGATAAACTCCAAAACAAATACACCGATTTTCATGCTGTTTTCACCAATAGATAGAATGGTTCTCGAAGAAGGTTTTAGTATATAATTTGTTAAGCTTTTGTAAACATTGGCTAAAATATAACGATATTTGTTGGAGGTGTGGGAAAAAGTTCGCGATGGTAAATGTCTATCTGTTTATTTCAAATATTTTAACGAAAATACCTACTATATTTTTTGTGTTTTTTTTAAAGAACCTCTCATTTCAGCCTTCTACTTTTCAAACTTACCAATTTAGTTATAAATAATAATAATCCATATACTTTTTGGGAACCGTAATAATCAAATACTCGAAAAATATTGGTTGTCATAAAATTCGCCACCCTTTTCATATATTTAAAAGGGAAATTTCAAAAAATCCTATTTTAATACGAGTAGTTACTCTATCTCTTGGGGGCATTTAACGTTTAAAGCGCCATTTACATGGACAGTTTCTTGCCTCGAAGATACGATTATAGACAGGAAAAAAAAAACAAAATATGATCATGTAATATATCGATAATGGCCTTGTCATTGAATACTGTCTGTTTGTAAACAAAATTTGAAAGCATCGCGCCTATCCCTATTAACATTGTCGGATATGCAAATTTGTCATTTTCTTTTTATTTCACTAATCACTCTTAAAAAGTCTCTTCTTTTAGTAGCTGCAACAAAAAAATATTTTTTACGAGTAGTTTTTAAAATAGCCACAAGTAATTTTTGTTAACCTAACTTGTACATTTAAAAAAATATCAACAATTCAAACTTTGACGCACTCTCCTGTAAAGTTGCCGATTTTCACATCCGACAATGTTAATAGGGATAGGCGATCGTATTTCGAGTTCATCCAGTCATTTGTTATAAGTCATAAATATGAGTGTAGTGCGCGAGGTTGTTTTAATATTATCTCTGCTTTTCTAGGACAGGAATTAATTAAATGAAAAAACATGTGAATGCGATTATCTCAAGACTATAATTACATACGCCATATAACGTGCGATGAACTCTCTCTATATAAATGGCCCTTAATTCTCAGCGATAAAAATACAGGCGTAAAACTAAGTAGTCAAGACAAACATTCTTTCTAAAATCTTTGTCATGTCAGTGCTTATTTGAAAAAAAATACGAAATTAAAAGGGTTATTTAGAGTACCTAACCGTATTCTTTTAGAAGAAAGTTGAAATTTATAGCTTTAATATTAGGCAATAGGCACTACGTAATTAATTCATTAACAACCATAATTTGGAATATCTATACATACGATAAAATTCTAACTGTATCGAATCTGTACATTAAATATTTTTTGGAAAATCTTAATGAAATAGTCATTGTTAACGACACAGAGGCTGAATCTACACTTTTTAGATTTTCTGTCTGTCTGTCTTTCTGGGAACGCATCACAAGAAAACCACCTTACAGATTTTGATGAAATTTGGAATGATGATAGCTGGTTATCCGGGTCAACAAATAGAATACTTTTTACTGCGAAAAAATATCATATTTCTGAGAAATCTATACTAACCGTTAAAACGTAACTAGGAACGAACCCGGGCGGAGCCAGGGTGAGTCGCTAGTAACTTAATATATTTCTATTAATCATATCAAATAAGAGGCTTACAAAAAAATTGATCACAAAAATATTAAATAATAAAGTTATATAAACTTTTTAAAGGTTAAAAATAACAAAAGCTAAGATAGCATGAATATAATAAGAACGTTACGCTAAAAGTATACATACAACGATAATATTTAGGTGTTTCCATTTTCACATCACCACCCTGAACTCTGGTCGGGAATAATTTTCAATTTATTCAGTGCATTACTTAAAGTTGTAACAAGTTAACGCCAGCGCGGGCTGGGCCAACTTTATAACATAATCAACACATGAAGGAACCTTTTAGTATGGAAATTGAGTTATATGCTTTCGAACATTTCAATTGTTTTACAGTTTTAAATCACGTGCATTACGAGTATGAGTTTTGATATCCAATTTGTTGTATTACTAGCAATATGTATGTATGACAAGCGATTTCGATTCGCTTGCTTCGCTTGAGTGTGTCCCTAGGTGCCTATGGTGGTATCTATGGTGTATCCACGTACCGTCCAAATCCATTCAACGTGCAGCAGTACCAAACATGTATTTATGTCTATGTACATGTTTGTTCATACATACAACATACACACATACATACAAAATTACCATGTACTATAGAGTACCACTACAATTAAGTAAATTAAACTATTACGAGTATAATTATGACAGCACGTTTGGCTCAGTTTGTAGTGTCCATACTTGCTATGCCAACGGTCGCGGGCTCGAGTCCCGCTGGGAGAATTCATTTGTGTGATAAGCATGAATGTTTGTACTCCAGTCATGGGTGTTTATATTTATAATATGTATGTATTTAAAGGTATATATGTGTAGTGTATCAACTACGAGTATCTGGTATCCATAACACAAGCCTCCTAGCTTACCATGGAACTAGATGGTGCTGTGTGTTAATGTCCCAACATATTTATTTATTTATTATTATTTAACTTATTTGGTCGATAAACATAAATACTCAGTTAAGCTCACTTAATATTATAAATGTGAAAGTTTAGATGTTTGTTGCTCAATCACGCCAGAACGGTTGTGCGGATCTGGATGATATTTGGCAAAGAGATCATTATAGTCTGGAATAGCACATAGGTTTCTTTTTATCCCGAAAAAATGTAAGGTTCCGTGGGATAGATTGGTTTTCGTTTTTCTGAGGCGAACTCGAACGAAGTGAGGATGAGCCGTTAGTTTTTAAATAAATCTTAGCAATAACAACAAATTTCTTTTTATAAAAATTTTGAGTTGGATTTTAAAAATCCTTTATTACTAATTAGGTACCCATATTGTCAAAATGAGTTACAAATGGATTATTAAGATTTCATCGCTGGAGGTCCAAATAGTAACGTCGATTAAAAAATATTATAATAAGTATTTTTTCTTATCGATAAATCATATATGTTATGTTATTCTATTTCAAAGGTTTCGATAACATTTATTAAGCTTACATCGTATGGAACCCTATATTGGCAAAAAACTTTCCCCACATGATTTACAACGATAATACGCACGTTCACGACCCAGCAAATTGCGTCGAACTTACTAATATAAACATCGATACCCCTTCCATTTGCTACAACCGTTTACTACGATAAGCTTCGTAACAATTTCTAGTTAAAATATCACGTCATTTTTGTTTTACAAATTTTTATTTCTATTCTTAAAGCACGTTAAACCAAGCTAGGTTCTTTTTTAAATATATTTTTTTTCTGTTGATTTAGTTAACGCGTTGAAATATTAAATCAGTGTTTTACAGTTATTTTTTTTTAAAGAAAGCTCTGTGCTTTTGTACTTAGTTTTCTTATAATAATAAAGTATTTTATTACTTTCTTATATTTAAAAATACTTTTAAAAGTTTTTGGCATTCACGCTAGCGAATATCGACACTCGATGACTTTATATTGGTAGCGACTCAACCATATTTACGTTTTCCTTTAGTATTCTTAACACGTTAGGCAACATTTCATCGGTAAGACAGTCGGACCAAACTAAATCATTTGTCCGAACTTGAGTTGATTATTTTCAGAAACGTGAAAAATAATAATATCTTAAACAATTATATAGGAATTATTTTGTCGATACGTGTATTTAAGTTTATAACCGTCCGATACCTTTGTAACTTATTTTTAGTTTTTTCCTTGCATTAGCAATGATGGCATTGGCACATCAAAAAAATCCCATTTAATTAGTTCTTTTGACAGTCGTCGTCGTATATATTTTTTTCATTTGATCAAAGGACAGGCTAAACAAATTTTGTATAAAGAAATTTTGTATAAGAATTTTTGAGATGGAGCGTTTGACCAGGTGATTCATCCCCTAAATGGCTTAAGCTGGGGATGAAAGTTTACATGAACTTCGTCAATTTTGAAGTTACCAATATTAAAATTGATGTTTATATTGCAGATTTGTTTGATAGCTTTTGTTTATATTATCCGGTGGGAAACCGCATCGATCTTACGCTCGCTCGTTATAAATTAAATATTTTAATAAAATATATTTTTATCCATGCTTTCAGATTTTTACTTTGCTAACTGAAGGAAGATCGAATACACTTACAAATTTATTACAAGCTCAGTTTTAAGATGTAAAAAAAATGTTCTTAATTAAATAAAGTTAGAGCCGCTTTAAGTTATCCACGACAATGTCCAAATATTTCTTGGTCAGTATTATATCAAAGGCCAGACCACAGCAGAGAATAAATTGGCAAGAAGCGTTCTCGATGATTAATGCTAGTTTCCTTCGTGGAAAGTAAGAAATTATTAATACACTAGCGACTTACCCTGGCTTCGCTCGGGTACATCCCCGTAAGTTACTTTTCAATACAAATTTTCATCTCCATTTTCACCCCCTTAAAGGATGATTTCCGGGATAATAAGTATATAATGTCCTTCCCAGGGTGTCAAACTATCTTTTTACCAAATTTCACCTAAATCAGTTCAGTAGATCCAGAGATTACCACCTACAACATCACAAACTCATAATTCACAAACTCACAAGCTTTACCTCTTTATAATATTATATTAGTATCTAGACTAGTCTTATAAGTATTTTTTTATTTTATGTTTTTAACTATTTACTAGTACCCGTTGCGACTGGATACAATATTTCAACTTGAAAGCCTAGCAGCACAATATACAAACACGCACTCACGCACTTAGGATTATTTTTAGTACAAGTTGCATTTTTTTCTACAAAATTTTGAATTTGTCACAAAATCACCAAAGAAACAAAGACCAAATGCAATTTATAACAATTCCATGTTATACATATTTAATTAAAATATCTAACAATATTTATATCGAATACTTGTACGAAATACTTTCCTCAAAAATTACACAAATATTTTTGTATTTCAGGTATCCAATTAATTAAAGTTATAAAAAAATCATATTCTATTTGTAGTGAAATTTATAACGAGGCTTGAGCGAAGCGAGGTTGACCTCGTGACACAATAATAATATTATATTATGGCTATAATACGTATATATACATACATACTTACTCGTAGGCTTACTCTTGGATAAGCACAATAGGTTAACTCGCTAATGCATTTATCTTTCATATTCTAAGCATTCCGAAGTCCAAATATTATAGTTTTTTGTTATACTTACTTAATTCCTCAAAATATTTATAATTATTTTAAATTTAATATGTTAAAAAACGTTCAAGATTGATCTTATTTTGATAAGTTATAAATTACGATTGCATCGTTCGGCTTCTGTCGCAATAAATTCTTCAACCAAAGGTTGTCTGAAAGAAATTGCTCCCAGAAATAAGATCGCTTTTACATGCCCTAGATGCAAGGTCTTTGAGAACAGAATTGTTTGAGTTTTTATTGGGTATTCGTGAATGTAGATTGAATGTTTGAGGTGTTATTATGTTATACCTATTCTAATATTATAAATGTGAAAGTTTGTGAGTATAGATGTATGGATGTATGTTTGTTACTCTTTCACGCAAAAACTACTGAATGGATATATACTTTTTATCCCGGAAAAATGTACGGTTCCCGTGGGATAAATTTGTTTTTGTTTTTCTAGAGGCGAACCTGATCGAAGTGAGGGTGAGCGAGCGATACCTAACCTTTTCATTAAATAATCAAAATCAAATCGGCCTAAAAGTTTCGAAAGAAAACACAAAAAGATAGAAAAAAAATATTTATCTAAAATATGTAGAAAAGCAAAATGAAAAAGAAAATTGAAATATTGTTTGACTTTATAAATGTCTACGAATACTTTTGAATTGTCAACTTGATTTTAAGAGGAAGGCACAATACTGAATACAACCATAGCATAATAATATCTACCATCGGCTTGGAGAGCAGTTTTTCTGAGAAGAGCAGGTGAGCCAGTGAGAAACTTAACAGTTTCTTTAATAATCAAGTTTTAGTCATATTAAAGCGGGCTACTCACACATCTGCCCCAGGGGCAATCTAGGGTGTGAAAGTGGGGATGACCTTAATTGCCACCAAAATTGTGATGTGTATAGGCAAGCATCCTTGGTCCCTAGATTGCCCCTGCCACAATCGGGGCAATTTCTCTACCGATCTTTTAACAGTGTAGCCACTTAAGGGTTTTCCCCTCAAATTTAGGGGTAAAATAATTGTACCGGGGCTTTTAGGGGTTTTTTCTTTAATAGCATGACTTAAATATAAATAACGTTTTATAAAGTTTCTTTTAAAGACTGGAAAAAATCATATATCTTATATCATTAACATCATTCTTCCTTGTTTTTATAACATTCTAAGTTATCTATGAAATTTAGTGCCATATAAATGATTATATATAATTATTAAATTAATAATCATAAATAAGTTTTTTACGCTACTACTTACTTACTTTTTTACTTCATTTAAAATAAAAATATTAAAAATGAAAAAAAAAAGAAATATATAAAAACCTACATTTTTCAAAGTATCAGTTAGGGGGTTTTAGGAAATTTTAGAATTACTCTTAGGGGGAAAAATTAAAGATAATATTAAATATTAGATAAGATGTTTTTTAAGCAATTTAAAAAAAAATCGCTTCCTTTTATACTAATTAATTTTGATCGGAGCAAAAAAAGTCATGAATTTTTGTTATGTAAAATTTTAAGTTCTATACATTTTTGTCTATTTTTTACCGTTTTCGAGTAATTGCGAAAATACACTTTTGACAATTTTGTTTCTACCTTTGCCGGGGGTTGCAGACACGAAAACCTTTACACATTGGTTTTACATAATTAAAACTACACTATATCAAAAATACAAAGTTAAGTGCCAAATTTTGATTTCAGACCTTATTTCATTAGACTATACGAGTCCATTTACCTTAAGTAGTGTTCGCCGAATAACGAAAATTGAACCGTAATAATAATTAAAAATTTATAAATTATAGGTACATAAAAAACTAACTATTTCCAACTTTTTTGTAGATAACACAAAAAAAAAAGAAAGATTCGATTGATAGACAGAAGAAATAAAACCTTTTTTGTCTTTGCCTATTTATATAATATAGATTATATACATGGTCTATTAGAAATTTTTTAACAAAGTAATATGTTTTACTAATTATAAGTAATACTAGAAACATCCTCGCTTCGCTCAGGTCAAACCCTAATCTTTTTTTTTAAATAGATGTAGCCTAAATTACTCCTCATAACGTCAGCTATCTGCCAGTGAAAGTTCCGTCAAAATCAGTCCTGCCGTTTCCGATTAGCCGGAACAAACGGACAGGCAAACAAACAAATTTTTTAAAAATAGTGTTTTTCTTATACAGTAGGTACTTACCGTATATAATTTCATTGCATAAAAAACTGTTATTTTGACTTACAAACAGACACTTCAATTTTATTTATCTGTATAGTATAGTATCTATACTATACATTCTATACTATACATAATAAAAACAGTATAAACATGAAAAATAATAAGAATATCAGTAAAAATAAGGGCGATTCGCTAGTATTACATAATTATGATCTAAGAACACTTGGAATGCATAAAGATATTACTTTCTTGGTTATTTTCTTGCAAACTTTTATATTAAACTAATTTCATCTTTATGTTATTCTTGTTTGTGTGGTGAGTTAGTGTAGTTGCTGCTAAGTTACTTAAACTTTTACACGAACTGGGTCACTATAGCGTTATAATCAGACGGTTCTAGAAACAATGAATTCATATTAGCGCATAATAGAATGCACTTAATTTTTAATTGTATTGTGTAAATAAATAAATATATAATTTTTTTTTATGGCAGTGGTAGCCCAGTGGTAATGCGCTCGCTTGGGAAACCTAGTGAAGTGGGTTCAAATCTCGGGCCTCGCACCTCTGATATTTTCATGTGCGAATCATTTCTAACATGATTACAACTTGCCTTACGGTGAAGGTAAACATCATGAGGAAACCTAACAAAAAGTTTTCGAAAGACATGTGAAGTCCGCCAACTCGCACTTGGCCAGCGTGGTGGGTTATAGCCTTATCCCCTTCATATTGCCCGTATACGTATCCCCCAATACCCAGCAATGGGTGGTTAAATCGGGCTGTTTATATACATACATATTATTTTATTATCTTTCCCTGAAATAAATAAAATAATCCTTTGGAATCACTGTAGCTAGTTAGTTATGGAAATAAATTCGCTTTTGCGTTTGTAATAATTGTGATTCAATATTCGTAAGCATCCAACAGTGGTTTTTTATATTAGGTATATTAGATCTAGACTATATGTGTATTTTATACTAACTATGCTAGATTGCCTATAAATAATAATAAAGAGTTTGTAGTGCAAAATCATGCCATCTAATTAGCACTATTTACTACACCAGTATATTTTGTAGATTTTTCTTTATTTTTCTTCTTCTTTATACTTGTGAGTCACCGCAGCACCAAAGGCTACTCGTGACGTACTATTTTTTGCTGATTCTACTACAATTTATCTCGTTAAACATTACTTACGGTCACCGCTACCGAGATTCCGTTGGGAAAAGCCGACGTTTTCTATTGTTTCCATAAGTTATGGGATTTTCAAGTTTCTGAAAACACGTGATAAATTGTAGGTCATTTCTGGATATTGCAATGCTTAGTTTGTGGGTGGAGGGAAGAGTTTTTGAACGGAAAAGACACCTCAAAGAAAAAAATACAGAAAAATAATAATTGTCAAACAATTGTAACGTGATACTAAAAAGTGACTTGAATGAAATGAAATGAAACTATAATTATACCTATATTTTTAATGAATATCTAACACACTACATATAACATTTATTTAATCTCTATTTATTTCATTATGATCATAAATGAGAATAGTTATGTATCTTGTTTAAGATTTTGAAGGAATACAATTCAAAGTTTATTTTACTGTCAGAAATGGGCTTTAGAAGCTCTTAAATAGGCTTAAATGCTAAATTTTATGATTTTAAAAACTTCGTTCATATGGTAACATCGACCTTAAACTTAACTTACACGAACAGGAAATAGGGTTTAATTGTTCATAAAAAGGTTTCACTCACTATAATGAAACACAATTTTATGGTGAAAAGAAAATTACAGCATTTTTCAAAAAGCTTTTATATCTTGTAATAACCATTTATTAAATAACTTACAAACGCAGTTTTTACATAACCTCTAAAGATTGAGTGTCCTATTTTATATTCTCAGATGAAAGTCAACATCTAGGTACTTGTAGCCATCCCGTCTAAATATATAAATATATATACATACATAAAATTGAAGTGTATGTTTGTAATGTCAAAATAAAAGCTTTTATATTAATACACATGTAATTATATATGGTACTTATAAGATAAACAATTTAAAAAAAAATGTCTGTCTGCCTATCTGTTTGTTCCAGCTACTCTCCGAAACGGCTTGATTGATACAGACAGGACTTTTACTGACAGATAGCCGATGTTATAAGGATTAACTTAGGTTACTTTTATTTTAGCAAAAAGAATTATCGTACCGCTCAAAAACATTAAATCATACCTAGAGACACCCGAGCTAAGCAAGGGTGAGTCGCTAGTAATAAATTGATTTAAAACGTGTAGTAATTTCATAAGCTAAGCACAAATAACTAGAATTTTAGCAGCTGACCTAAAAAAAGTGACTGAGGTTAAAATTATGCGAATGACAAAATTAAAACTGTTTTAGACAAGACGCAAGGACATTTGCATGAATTAATTTCAGTCGACATGATCCTCGCACTCGAATGGACGTGACGCGAAAACGAATGGTAAATCTCAGAAGATTTGAAAATAAGAATGAAATAAGTAGCCTCATGATTTCGAAATGAAGTTAGTTAATTAAACGCGCCGCCCGGTTGAGTAGTCAAATAGCTAAGCTAAGGCAATCTAAATCATAATCCATCGTAATAAAGTTCATATTGCTGTACCGTGTTACATGGAAATTAAAAGTTAAAATAATAATGCCTCGCATTTCCCTTATTTTAATATTGAGTTATTTCCCCCGGGAATGGTAAATTTACTTAAAAATATGAAAAAAATATGATATCTCATAGTAAATTGTGTCATCAAGCTAACGTTCTTCATTACAATTATTGCAAGACTTAAACTTAGTTAAAACGCTAGAATTGAAAACAATTTTACTTAAAATATTATATTCATAGGTATCTAGCTGCTCACTCTCGCTTCGCTCGGGTTCGACTCTAGAAAAACAAAAACAAATCTATCCCACGGGAAGCTTGAATATGTATATTTTTTCAGGATAAAGAGTACCCTATGTGTTATTCTGATGTATGAGCTATATTATTGCAAGGTTTCATTAAAATCCATTCAGTATTTTTTGCGTGAAAGAATAACAAACATCCATACATTCAAACATCCTCACAAACTTTCGCATTTATAATATTAGTAGGATTATAAATCAAATAATAATTGATTAGTGTTACATTTAACACATCAATTTCATCACAAAGTTTTCATTATTATACATATATGTAAAAATCAAGAAAAAATAAAGTATCATACTGATATAATTCAAGCTATTTTTCATTTTTCCATTTATTCCACTCTTTTTGTCCAGTGACTAATGGTCACTCGTTAATCACATGAGGCCTTTCATAGATATCTGCCCACCACTATTGTTGGAACAAAGGATAAGAAGGACCATTTATTTAGCCTTAAGTTATGAGGCAGCCATAAGGGTAGACTAGGTCGAACTAATTTCTTACCTGACAGTTTTGGGTATCCTTACACATATAAGTAGGCAAATGTTTGTCTGTACGTATGCGCTAATATTGGAAACTACTAAATGAGTTAGGATGGAGTTTTTGTGAAAAAAATATGATTGGATTATCTTTTATGAATCACGTGATCCTCGGTCGTCCTCCTCTTTAGCCCCTTTGAACGGCTTAATCAATCTTCTAGACTTTACATTACTGCGCTGATAACAATTATTAAAATTCTCCACTGTCATAGATTCTGTGTATGATATCTCGACAGATTTACGCCGATTAACAAAATCAGTGAATTCCTGATCCCACCTAGGTTTGTAAGACAATTCATTCTATGTGGAGTGCTTCTTCGGGATGTAAAGATCTGCGGAAGAAATGATAGCCTTTTAAAACTATATTTAAGAAAAGAGTTGAATAAATTTGAAATAAATCACCTTTTCGGATTTATAGCGGATTTATATTGATTTTTGACTCCCGAAATTTTGAATGGACAAAAAATCCGAAAAAATAGTTTTATTAAAAATGTTATATATTCGCGATTTTTAATTTTACATTTTTAAGAAATAGCACATATTAAGGGAGCTAGAGTTAGAAGAGGAAAGTGTATAATTATTACTTAAAAATAGGAGGAGGACGATTGACGGGGTGGTAGTGACAGACGAGTGTGCACGGCCGGGATTGTGTATTTTTTTAACTACCGAATTCGGTTACAAGACACACCCCTTTTCCCCCTGGCGGTTACTCGTTATTGCCAGTAGAGATATATTTAACAAAAGAGCCTCTAGTATCCGAAGGCTCCAGCGGTGGATCACCATCCATGCATTAAAACTAACCTACATTTTTAGGATACACTCAAGTATATAAATAAACAAATCAGCACTATAAAACACCTAACTATGAGGGTTACAAGTTAGACAATTGTTGTTGTTGCAAATTGTAATTGCTCGACTTGGCGGGGGCACTGCCGTGTCCCCCGATTTAAAAATAAATTAGATTATATTATGTAGAAAGATTACACCGATCCCACTAACACGTGTCTCAACCAAAACAAACGCGAAGTCTCCATGTCTGTTGAACATTTTTAAAGCGTATTTAAATATACAATTTTAACTCACACGAGACATTCATGAAGCGACGTTGTTGAGTTTTAATTAAATATTAATCTTAATATCCATCTTGAGATATAAAAGAGGAGTCTACTTGGAATTGAAATATATAAGAAATTTATACGGATTTATTAAAATTAAAAGATACATTTTAATAGATTCAAAATATTACTTCAATAACTTATAATGCCTTTTCACTTAGTTTTCAATCAAACTCAGAATTGAGAAATTATATATAACCAAAACATAACAACTCAAATATTTACTGCCTAAGTCAATAAAATATTTATCCGATCCGGAAAGCAAATCTGTGACCTTCAATGAAATAAGCAGGGCCTAAAGTATTAATATTAAGTTTATTCATTGACGTTGGATCTTAAAAATTTTATTCTATTTTCTATTTTATTTTTAGTTTATATAATCTATTAAAGCTATGGAAGAGGGTGAAAATGGTTTTTCGCTCGGTTATCGGAACAATGAAATTTGTTTTTTGCCCGAAGCAAATAAACACTCAAGTGACATGTTAATGAAAGTTACAGCTTTAAATGAAATATATATAGGTACATACTCTTAAGTACAGGCTCAAACATGTACACACTAATTGTTATTACTTTTTAAATTATATGCCATACAGACCAAATGTGATAAGTATGTATCCATAAAAAATGTAATTTATTAACTTTAACGAAGAATTAAAAAAAAATACGAATATCAAACGAAATAATCCATACATATAATCAAATTGTAACTAAGCCGAATCTGTGCATTAAATATTTTTTGGAAAATCTTATTGAAATAGACATTATTACCGATACAGAGGCCAAATATATAGTTTTTAGAATTTTTGTCTGTCTGTTTGTCTGTTACCGCATCACGGAAAAACCACTGGAGGGATTTTGATGAAATTTGGTATGATGGTAGCTGGCTATTCGGGTCAACATATAGGATACTTTTTATCGCGGGAAAATATCTCATTTCTGAGAAAAAATACAAAAACTGCAATGTAATAGCATACTAATATGTAAAACCTAAGTATTTCGTTTTTGGTTATCTGAACGCGGGCGGAACCGCGGGAAATGCTAGTATAATATAATGTGCAAGTTATATTAACGTTCATCTTACACGAGAATCGAACTCAGATCCAAGGCACAGTGGCAGGCAGAAGCAATGCTAAAGGCAATGTATGGTAGTAATTGTTAAAGCATTCGCAGAAATAAAACATCAAAAGCAGTAAAGCTAATATCAAAGCAATATGAATGTACAAAATTACATAAAATCATTTTGTCTTGTAATAAAAAAAAATATTATATAAATATTTCTCATATTACAGCAACGTATGTGCTAGAAAATATTCTAGTCATAATAAGAACACGGAAAATGTGGAATTTATGTTAGACTTTGTATAGAAAATTCTGAGATATCTCTAGAGAAGACTAGTCTAAGCATACATTGTCTTCAAGATTTTCATTTTGTAGAATTCTACTGAAGGAAATTAAATAGCGTGCTTTAAAAGTGACATTAGCTAAAATCTGTGTTAACGAAGTGAGTTCATGCTTTTGATCTTTCTTTCATGCATGTTTATAATATCTACCTGCACACCAATAATTTTTTTTATGGTATTCAGTGACAAACGAGCAGACAGCCCACCTGATGGAGAGCGGTACCTGTCGCCCATAACACCTACAGTTCATGCACTTAGGTTTTATGCTACAAAACTGCAGAAAGGTGCGTTGTCACTGTGAGGACTAAGATGATATGCCTCGTGCCTGTAATTGCGCTGTCTACCTTATCCTTCAAACCGGAACACAACAATGTAAACATTAGATACGAAATAGAAAAGGGGTTGGTACCCATCCAGTCGGACTCATCAGGCTTGACAGAGTCCTACCACCGGTATTTGGTCATTGCAATAGGAATCCATGTTCTAAAGAAGAAGAATGAATATGGATTTTCATTCGATTTAACTATTTATTGCTTTTTCAACATGTTATGTTTATAAGTAGGCAAACGAAAGCACTTCAGTACCTTTTTCTCCTCCGTTTTTGAATCGATTTTCCTTTTTTGTTTGCTTATTAGCTATTGACGACTTTAGTGTTATCTTATCAATAAAAATTTTTTGGATACAGTTTTTTTTTACACAGATAAGTAAATTCTATTCAATAATAATCATGGTCGAATTCTGATTATATACTATTTTTTAAACCGTCTAAAGTCTATACATTTGTTGAAGTAATAAGTAACAAATGTCATTGAAACTTATAATATCATTTTCATTACGCCTTTGCTGCCTGAACGAAAGACTAAGCAATAAACCGTCAAAGAGCTTTCTATTTTATCTTATCTTATTATATTAAATGAACAATTCTTGTTAAATATAAATTTATTTCGTATACTTCTAAAACGGCTCTAACGATTTGAATCAAATTTTAATTTTTAGACAAGATTTTGTTTTTTAAGGTTTATGTATAAATGATTCTTGTCTGGAAAAACGCAATTTTCATATAATTTCCGATGAACGCCCAGCGAATCTTGATCGTCCAGGTTATATTAAGTACAGCATAAAATTTTTAACTCTAATTTTGAATTACAACAAACATTAGTAACAACCGTAGTAATAAACATAGTTTAATAAATCTATATCTTTAAAATCAATATATATTTTGTTCATTTATACTAATATTATAAAGAGGTAAAGTTTGTGAGTTTGGGAGGTTGTAGGGGGTAATCTCTTGATATACTTTATCCGATTTAACCAATTTAGATGAAATTCGGTAAGAAGATAGTTTGAGATCCTGGAAAGCACATAGGATACTTTTTATCCCGGAAATCATCCCTTAAGGGGATTAAAAAGGGGATGAAAGTTTGTATGGGAAATCAAGCTAGTAATATCTATATTGTCGTAGAGAATAATCTTACCTATAAATCTGACATTTTCATATAACTTAACACCAACTAAGTTATGAATAAACATTATGTCTTCATTAATATAATTAATTTGTTTATATAATAATATCCTATTATGTTTGATTTAATAAAACTAAGTGAGTACGGCAGATGCTACAAAGATTTCTAAACATTCTCAGTAGCAAACTTAATAAGACGACTCCAAAAACTTGACTTGAAGTCAAACACGATTGCTAAGTTATTTGAAGCCATTTTACCTAAAATGAAGAAAAATAGAAATGGCATGTATCCATATTTCATGTAATTTTAATCCTGGAATTAGTTTTTCAGAGTCAGTAATCTGTCCATGAGCATTGACTTAATCCCTCCACGACCACGGACACGCCGGCGTGTCAGTTAACAGTAGATTTCTCAGAATTTTAATTAATTTCTTAGATATTTACCTAGAGATAATAATAATAATAATAAATGTTGGGACATTAACACACAGCGCCATGTAGTACCATGGTAAGCTACGAGGCTTGTGTT
Organism: Brenthis daphne; assembly: GCA_947093115.1. Classification (NCBI taxonomy): domain Eukaryota; kingdom Metazoa; phylum Arthropoda; class Insecta; order Lepidoptera; family Nymphalidae; genus Brenthis; species Brenthis daphne. The sequence continues at coordinate 3,617,465 of OX352471.1, forward strand.
ATGGATACCAGATAGTTGATACACTATACATATATAACTAGAAATACATACATATTTTAAATATTAACACCCATGACTGGAGTACAAACATTCGTGCTCATCACACAAATGAATGCCCCCAGCGGGACTCGAATCCGCGTCCGCTGGCACAGCAAGTAGAGTCACTACCAACTAAGCCAAACGTGTCGTCATGGAGGTGTTAATAATCATGCTGAGAATATATTACAATCAAAATTAGTATCTAATAGCTTTTCGGCATACAAGTTAATTTAATTCCAGTACATCTACAATAAAGTCTTAAACACAATAATATGCTTTGCTTATTAATAAATTTAGTTTAAAGTTTAATTTTAAAACATAAAAATGTGTAAAATTTTACACATTGTAGAATTTTGTCATATAATCGTTCATACTCAATCACATGAAATATTTAGATTTGACAAGTTTTACTTGAAAATCTGCTTCTCTATTGTTGAAGTTTTTGTATTAATATGTAGATAACATAATTTTTTATTAACAAAGGAAACATACAAAAAAATGTTTTATAGTTTTTCGTACAGAAAAATATGAAAAAAAAAATACGTTTATATCTTTAATTCTTCGCTTACATGCCACGTCTACTTTCATTTTTATCAGACTGCTTTCTATTTTGAAGTTATTTTATTTGATGAAATTACTGTACTAAGTAAGTAACATAATTACAGGAAGGTCGAGAATATTTTAAATAAAGTAAAGATTGAAATTTAAAAAAAAATTGCTGATATAAAAATAAATTGGTCACGATATTTTTTTTGCTCAAATTCAAACATACACTTCATTTTTAGAGTATATTACCGTCATTCTCTGGCTTCACCCGGTTCCAGAATATATCTCTAGTGGCCTAAAAGCAGCCTATGTGTTTCTTCAATTCATAATCTGTATATTAAACTTTATCCGAATCTTTCCAGCTGTTTCAGCCTGAAGGAGTAACAAACATACATACACATAACTTTTGCATTTATATAGTAATCCGATTGTAAATAAATAGATACGTAAATAAATAAATATGTTGGGATATTAACACAGCACCATCTATTTCCATGGTAAGCTACGAGGCCTGTGTTTTGGATACCAGATATTTGATACACTACACATATATAACTTTTAAATACATACATATTATAAATGTAAACAACCATGACTGGAGTGCAAACATTCGTGCTTATCACACAAATGAATGCCCCTAGCGGGACTCGAACCTGTGACCGCTGGTAGGCATACCACCGACAGCAAGTAGTGCCATTACAAATTGAGCCAAACGTGTCGTAAAATTACAATAATAGTTATCTTGGCATGAGTAGATACCTCTCATTGCAAGGGAGAAATAAAATGTGGTTTGGCAGACTTTACATGTTTATTTTAAAAATAGTACAATGTGTTCCTTCACCGTATTAGGAAATTCTAATTATGTTGAAAATGACATTCGCACATAGAAATATCAGAGGCTTGAGATCAGGGTTTGAAGCCACTTGATTTGGTTTTCCAAGCGAACGCGTAAACGTTAGTGCACTTTTACTGTGTAATATTTAATTAAATAATATTATTACTAATTGTTAATATTATAAGTTATATTTATTGATCCGCAATAATAATTTATTTATGTTTGATATTAGTATAAATTCTTCTTTTAAAAATAGTTCGCCAATAAAAAAATATTTTAGTATTACACTATGGAGTGCGGGTTGACGGACATCACATATCTTTTAAAAACTTGCTAGGTTCCCTCAGATACGTAGGTTTCCTCACGATGTTTTCCTGCAGCGTAAGAGAAGTTATAAAAGATGTTAGAAATGATTCGCAAATGAAAATATCAGAGGTGCGAGAACCGGGATTTGAACCCGTTTCACTCGCTTTCCCATCGCATCACCACTGGGCTACCACTGCGTACGTATACGCATAACTTTATCGAATGTAAGTCAACATAAAAAGAAGTGATATTTTTACCGCAACGGCATCGTTAAAATTCTTATTGTGCTTTCAATTTTATACACGCGATAGAGTTGTTGTGCGGTGTTTTTATACCTTTTCCTGTAACGTTCCCTTCAAACGCACTATTTTTATAAAAGATTATTAATTTTACGATCTTGAGAACTTTCTAATAGGTAATATAAAGAACATGTAGTATTTTCTTCAACTGCGTGAGTTTCAACATTTTTTTACATATAATGATTAACCCGGAGAAGGCTGAATTAACACATATCTATACATATAATAAAATTCTAACTAAGCCGAATCTGTACATTAAATATTTTTTGGAAAATATTATTGAAATAGACATTATTATCGATACAGAGGACGAATCTATAGTTTTTAGAATTTTTGTCTGTCTGTCTGTCTGTTACCGCATCATAGAAAAACCACCGAAGGGATTTTGATGAAATTTGGTATAATAATAGCTGGTTATCCGGGTAAACATATAGGATACTTTTCACCGCGGGAACATATCTCAATTCTGAGAAAAAATACAAAAACTGCAATGTAAGAGTATACTGATATGTAAAACCTAAGAATTTGGTGTTTGGTCATCTGAACGCGGGCGGAGCCGCGGGCAATGCTAGTACTGAATAATATGAATATATCTGATAATAGCTTCGTCGATAGGAAATCATTAAAAATATAAAACTGGTATCGATCTGAGAGGTACTGTTTACTGTAGCAAACTGAAGGTTTGTCTTGGCTTAGATAAAATAAACCTATCGCAATATATATAATGTAAACAAACTCATCTTAAAACTGGATTTAAGTAAAAATAGACGGTGCACTTGTGTTTACGTATACTCTTCTGCAATATAGAATTCCCTGTCATTTGGCTCATTTCTGTGGTATTAATTATGATAACTAAAATTCGGTTTGGAGAAAATTACTACAGTGAACTAATAAAATTTTATTTCGTAACTCAATCTTGTTTCTGGAAAAAATACTAAATGACCTTTATACATCAATAAGAAAAGGTCAAATCACTCAATCTAAATTAACCCTTTCAACTGTTTAAGAGGACAAATTCGATTAACGTCCAACAAGAATCACTTAAAATAAAAATCTCCAAAATCAAATAGTCATAATTAAATCTAATTAAATTAAAACACTATCATCTATACTAATATTATAATCTACACTAATATTAAAAAGAGGTAATATTTGTGAGTTTCTGAGATTGTGAGTTTGTGGCGTTGTAGTGGGTAATCTCTGGATCTATTGAACTGATTTAGATGAAATTTGGTAAGAAGATAGTTTGAGACCCTTTGAAGGACATAGGATACTTTTTATCCCGGAAATTATACCTTAAGGGGGTGAAAATGGGGATAAAAGTTTGTATTGGGAAGCAAGCCAAAAAAAAGCCAAGCCAAGATTTGAAAATAAAACTATAATATTATTTCTACAGCGCCTTTTAAACTGTGTTTTCTCAGTGTTTTAAAGTACTAGCAGAACCCTCAGCTTCGCCCGCGTTCAATCTACACAAAAAACTAGTCTCTACACAAACACAAAAATCTAATTTAGCCTTTATATTATATAGCGACTCACCCTCTCTTACCTCGAGTTCGTCCCTATGTATTTATATAATACGAGTATATTTAGTTTAACAATAATGCATGGAAGTCTGCTTGATTTGTTGACATTTATAATTACTGCTCCGCTCCCTTGGGTAGTAGCATAATGATATATAGCCTTCATCATTAAACAGGCTCATTCCTCATTAATGCAAAGAATTTTTCCAATCTGATTAGGAATTCCTGAGATTAGCGGTTCAAACAAACAAGCAAACAATCTCTGTCTCTTTATAATTCTCGTATTAGTATGTATTCCCTTAATTTACATATAAGTAATAATTTTAAATAAGTAATATTTTTAAATACTACTTAGGTATTATTAGAAAATATATGTAATGCAACATAATATATTGAATTTTTAACGATGTTTAAATATCGAAGTCATATTATGTAATGGTTAATAAGAATGTCTAGATGTAAACAATCCGGAAAATCTCACAATTTACCTTTTCTAAACCACTTAAACGTGGACTACATTCATCTTGCCGTTTTCATTTCCTTTTATTTTTGGTAATATTTTGCGTTTTTATAACTTATGGTTTTATAAATCATTCTAGTTTATGGTTCCTAAAAATTTTCTCATTTTCTCTTTGATACACTTTGTGTTTAATAGTAAAATAGTATCCCACGTTTCTTCCTCAGATCACGATAAATATTTGCATGACAAAAACATTAACTCCATTTGGAAATCTTGAACTTAGGGTACTTAGTAGAATGTCCTATTATGTTATGATTATATAAAACTTTCTTTATTCTTTTGCGAAAAAAAACAAAGCTTAAATATAGACATTTATTATATATTTAAGAATTTGTAATTTCACAATTATTATTTTTTTAAATTAGAAAAATCTTTTTAAAATCACTAAAAGAAACTTTGAAATTAGTCCAACCCCATAACTTTATAACACAATTGATAAAATCTCTTTGTGTCTAGAATTTAAAGCCTCATAAACTAAGTAAAGAACGTTACGGCGAAAGGCCCGATCTTACGTAGGTTAATAATGCAGGTCGTTTTCATTAGACCTTCGCATATTTTATTTCGACCTGCCAACGACGGTTCGCAAATTGGAACTAACGCCTTAAAATCTCATTAGTCTTGTACATGATGATTTAGGGAAGTGATTTTGTAAAACAAACTAATTAAAGTAACCGAAAATGTATACGGAACCCAAATTACAATTTAAAATATGATTTCTGTTAAATGGAATCTAAATCTTATTAAAATTGAGTGAGAATATTTATTGATGATAAGAAACACAAAATGAACGGAGATTGACTGGATGAGAATGGGTCTTCAAAATTACCTTTATTAAAAAAAACTTCATATTTTGTTAGTAATAGATACGTATAATAATATTTATAAACATATAACATTGTGTTGTTTCATACACAAATATTCCAAGTAAAAAAAGAGTTACGAGTTCTAGTTTATGTGTTAGGCTCAATGAAAGAATTTGAAACTAGTTCACAATACTTAAGTTACACATAGGTATATCTAACATTCACAACATATTAAGGTATTTGCTAACACCATTTTGTGGTTTAAAATAAAGGCTACTACGTATGATACGAATTTCGTGTTGTGGCCAAATTTTTGAATTAGGCAAAATTAGCGTTTTTGGTCTTTTAGCCTTACATTTACATAATTTATAATAAAAATGTATTCGTTTACTGTTAAGTATTTGGTTAAAATATGTTTGAAGAGAAATCTTCTTTAGGCAGGTTGGGCACTTTTGGGATGGGGAAAAAGCAATGAACTCGCGTGTAACTCGATATAATATGTTTGAGAGAACTGTATACAAAAGAACTATATATTATACAGATAATAATCATTCTTTTTCATGAAAACGGCACAATAAATGAACATTTTATCACTATATTAATACGTTGATAAAAATAATTTCTAATAAAGAATACTTCCTAAAAAATATTTCTTAACAACCCATAATAATTTTTACAAGTTTGTGAAGCTAAGAAGTTTTGACTTCTGACGTTATATTTCTTTTGGCACGTTTGGAAAAAAATATCAGAGTAAAATTTTTACAACGCGCGCGCACACCGACAGCCAAAAAGCGACATGATGAAGTTAGCTGCATTCCTTTTACAGAGAGTTGTGACGTACGGGATGAAGTCTTTAGGTATTTTTGTTATGTTACGCCAAAGAAGTATAATTTCTTACATGCATACATAAGTATATACAAACGTTTTTTTATTTAAATTATTTATTTATCTGTTAGTTGAAAAAAAAACTTTAATAATATTCACTAGGTAACAGTAAGATTAAGTTTTTCTTAGTATTAAAAGTCATTTAGTGCTTATAATAGATTTTACTTTATTGACCTATATTAGTCGTCTGTTTTCACATCACGTCCGTCGAGTTTCATGTCAATTCCAATGATTTCATGCAAATATTCCAGAGCTACGTCTAAATTGGGTTTACTGTCATTAAATATGGTTGGTTTTTAAATTTTACTCTGTTATTATTATGCTTCTGTGTTGCTGAATATTTCTATTTATTTGGATGACTGAATTTAGTGTGCGAGGTGATAAAGTGTTCGATTCCCAGATCAGGTCAATATATATTTTAATAATATATAAATTCTTAGTTGTATTCCGGAGTTAAGAAATGGCTAGTAAATAGGCCCGTGTGTTTATCTGTTGCTAACCTTTTTTTTTTCTTTGAATTTATTTCAAAAAAAACGTCTTGAAACAACCTATCATATGTTCATATAACGGGTAATATTCAAATGGTTATGGGCCACAAATTTTTCAAAAATAATTTATATTGGCTTTCTCTTACTTAAAAATTTCAAAGACTGTACAACAAAATTAAGCTTGTAGATTAAATTATTTTCTTATTGCAAAACGAATTAGATTTTATAACATAATAAGCCCATCATCGACAAACGGATTAGCTGGGTAAGGTAGAACTTCCTTTAAGTCAATTTACGACACGAATTCAAACTCAACACACGGACACCTCAAAAATCTCGTTAAAACTTCCAAAGTCCGACTAATGCGTTGTTATACTTTGTTAGACAAGTCTATGCGCAACTTTTATAACATTCAAGATAGTTATAACTGGTGCTTATTTCACTTTGTAGACTTAGTCTAAAATACATTTGGCTTTGTGGTTTACAAATATAAACTTTTTAAGTTCCTTTAAGCTTTCTTGATATGGAAGTATTATTTTCAATACTGTAACTAAATTTAAAATTATAAAAATGTTTAAAGTTAAAAAATATTGTAAGGTAATTGGTAAAATTTTCATTTTGTTAATTGTGGGTAGGCTGTCTATAACAACTATACCTTCGAGACATGTAACACCTCAGTCTCTCCCGTGACCATGAATGCTGTAAAGCATTCGAAACGTCGGGAACCAGAAATCCAAATAAATCCGCGAAAAAATCCGAAAAGATAGTTTTATTTAAAATGTCAAATATTCGCGTAAATCTCAGAAAGTATTAAATTTAAAATTATTCAATCTTAACATAGTCTATGTACTTTGTTAATTTAATAAAAAAATAACTCGAACCACAAGAGCGAAGCGTAAATACTAAGTAAGATATATATACGTATAAACTTAAACAAATATTTGGGAGAATCCATTTCGCAAGAGACACGTGTGCTAACTCTGATTTAGTTTGTTGAACTGAAGTATTTGTCTTTACGTTTGGCTCAGCTTTGACAAGCCACTAGTCCGAAAGGAATACCTGTATCAATATTTTACATATATAAATGTATTAGAATTTTACTGACTCGACTGACCTAAAATACTTTCTAAATCTTACTTATTGAAATTTTTTATTAGATACTAGTGACTCGCTCTCGCTCCAATCGTGTTTGTCCCTACTTACGTTTTAAGGTTTAGTATAGATTTCTCAGAGATGACACATTTTACCTCAGTAAAAAGTATCCTATGTGTTGACCTGGATAACCAGCTATCATTTTACCAAATTTACCAAATTTCATTAAAATCCCTCCAGTGGTTTTTCCGTGATGCGGTAACAGACAGACAGATAGACAGACAGACAAAAAATCTAAAAACCTTAGATTCGGCCTCTGCATCCATAATAATGTCTATTTCAATAAGATTAATTCCAAAATATTTAATGTACAGGTTCGGCTTGGTTACAATTTTATTATATGCATAGATCTCTAGGATAGCATTTAAGTATGAGTTCGTCTAGTGGTAGAAGTTTGACCATTTTTTTATCGGTAACACCATAGCTCGTCACTAAACAAAAAAAAAGAAAATCAGTTCACAAACAGAGAAGAAGGTATTGAACTATTTTTTATTTGCCTATTTATAAACTGAGATTTATAAGCTGGAATCATTTGCTTAAAATGTTTGTTGCCTTTAAATCCATACTAATATTATAAAGAGGCACAGTTTGTTTGTTTGTTTGTTTGTTTGTTTGTTTATTTGTTTGTTTGAATGCGCTAATCTCAGGAACTACTAATCCGACATGAAAAATTGTTTTTGCATTAGATAGCCCGTTTATTGAGGAAAGCTATAGGCTATATATATGTTTTCTTTGAAAATTATACGGTTCCCGAGGAATAGATTTATTTTTGTCTAGGGACGAACCCAAAGCGAAGCGAGGTTGAGTCGCTAGTGATTTTATAGTATTGAATGTTTCGCAAATTTAATTTAACTTTAAATGTTAAACTATGAGGAAGATTCATTAATTAAAGTGGGCTAAAAACTCGGTTGATAAGTTTTATACGCTCAGTTTTTTCTTTACAAATCTCTATCGATTGAATATTATCTTAAGTGTACTCATATTATTTTCCTATAATTTAAATGCATAAATTGAACCAAAGTGCAATATTTGTGCGGTAAATTCGTAATTGCGTCACCATTATTTCAAACAAAATTTAACGTCAAACGCTGTATTAACCTAGAATTATAAATATTTATGATATTTGTAGTGTTTGTACAGGAAATATAGTTTTTGTTGCAGTATTTTAGTTAATTAGTGCAATAAAGTACTTTTGGTAAAATAATCATTCATTCTTTCATTTCATGGCATTTCTTTTAAAATAAGTATTCATTTAATTCATTTAATTCATTTAAAGGCACGTTTAACTCAGTTGGTAGTGACCCCACTTCATGTGCCAGCGGTCGCGGGTTCGAGTCCCGCTGGGGGCATTCATTTGTGTGATGAGCACGAATGTTTGTACTCCAGTCATGGGTGTTTATATTTATAATATGTATGTATTTAAAGTTATATATGTGTAGTGTATCAACTATCTGGTATCAATAACACAAGCCTCGTAGCTTTCCATGGAACTAGATGGCGCTGTGTGTTAATGTCCCAACATATATATAAAAAGGATAATATAATCATTTAATCAAATAAATTAATTAAAACAAATTCCAAGTAACAATAATAAGGCAATTTTAGAAAGTCTCAAGGAGTCACAACTTGATGTAAGCTCTGCATATACTTCAGAAAATTTATTGCTTCCTCAAATAATCCTTTACTCAAGTTCTTTTGAAAAACATTTTTAGATTCACAAAACAAGACGTTATAAGCATTAAGACACTTTGTACTTTTGACATGTCTTCATATTCTTTGGCGTACTTTACTTTCATGTGCTTTTGTAAGAAGATACATTACTCTGGAAAACAAATTGAACGCTACTTGTACATATATGATACAATTTTTAACGTAAACATCAAATTAATTGTGACGAAATTTACAATAACAAACAGCTTTTATAAAATTCCATAACAATTTAATCTGAGGCATATTATAAATGCAGCATTTGTTTGTATACTCGTATGTGTGTACGAGTATACATATACATAGTACATATGTATGTATGTTTGTTACTTTTAACTTTGAAATGACTGGCCGGTTTTGGATGAAATTTAGCACATAGATAAAATATGACCTGGAGTAACATATAGATTTTAAGCACTTTCACACCTTTTTTTCTTTTTTTTTTGAATATTGGGAAATGAATTTACGCATACTACCTGTACATACAGATGGTTATGTGGTACTCACCGGCTAGAAAAGCCAGTACTACCCACTAAAACTCAACAAAACCTCCCCCGTCTTAATGGGGCGTCACAGGATTTTTTACGCACTCAACCACCACGCCCCGAAGGCAGGTCTGCCAAAGCACACCACAACAGCCATGGGGTTGCTCCAATGGTCCACTCTGCTATCACGGAAGTACCAGGAGCAATTCGCATGGCACACCGCCTCCAGAGGTGGGCCACCTCCCTGTGCGTTTCTTGACTTCGGGCCCGGCTAGATTGCCGGACGCTAATGAGCCCCACACCACTACAACAAGGTGAACGCACGTTGGGAAGGAAGCACTTTCGCACCTGAACGAAGTTAGGGTAAGTCACTAGTCTCCCCCCTAACGTGTGTTCACCTTGTCGTGGTGGGGGGGCTCAGTAGTGCCCGGCAATCCAGCCAGACGCGAAGACAAGAAACGCACAGGGAGGTGGCCCGCTTTGGTGGGCGGTGGGAGGTGGCCCTCTTCGGAGGGCGGTGTACCATGCGGGTTGCTCCTGGTACTTCTCTGATAGCAGAGTGGACCTTGGAGCAACCCTGTGGTTGTTGTGGTCTGCTTCGGCAGACCTGCGGTCGGGGCGTCGTAGTTGAATGCGTAAGCGATCCTGTGATGCCCCATTAAGACGGGGGAAGGTTTTGTTGGGTTTTAGTGGGTAGTAATGGCTTCGCCGGTGAGTCCCACACTTCGTGCGTAAATGCATTGTCCAACGTTAAAAAAAAGTCGCTAGTCTATACTAATATTATATAGAGGGTAAAGTTTGTGAGTTTGTGAGTTTGTGATCTCCGGATCTACTGGACCGATTTAGATGAAATTTGGTAAGAAGATAGTTATAGACCCTGGGAAGGACATAGAATTTTTTTAAATACAAAAACATAACCTTTTTATCCTTGAAATCATCCCTTAAAGGGGTAAAAATGGGGATGAAAGTTTGTATGGGGAATCAACCTAGGGACGAACCCGGGCGAAGGACTAGTCTCTATCTAAATCTATTGCATTACAAGACCATTTCATTAAGATCGTTAATTATAATATTAGCTATTTTTATAGCATGACGTGCTATCGCCAACCCCTATTATTTAAGTAGTCTGATAACTAATAAGATTTTATGAGTTTTCGTATCTAACATCATTGTCTTCAATAACGACCTCTTTGCTCCCTAAGGGATCAATAGGCTGCATTCTCGGAGGAAATTAGTGGTTAGGTAATTCCAATGGCATACTCTGATGTAGAAGTTAGATTCTAAACCCATGAACTAATAATACTAGATGGTTATTAATATTTTCTATACCAAAATTTCAACCTTTGCGATAAATTCGATTTGTTATCAAGAAGCCTAGATCTGTGTGTACGTCTGCTGTCATATGATAGCTCCTATATAATCATACGGACTGAATTTGATTCTTTTCTATTTATATCTTTACGAGTATTTAAATAAATGAGATGAATTTTAATTCAGGATACGAGTCATCTTTATCTCGAATTCGTTCAATTCCACTAAGTTACAGTGTGAAAAATTAACCAACACACAAACACATTTTCGCTCACAAACATGAAGTATATATAAGCTACAATAGTATACTTATTTGGTACCTACTGTGATTAGTAAATAAATGTTAATAAATAAAAATAGGCAACTGATATTATTTATTATAAAATAGACTTATATTATGATACGTATTCTTCAAGGGGGAGAGAACTAATGTTTAAAAAGTATAAAAAAAATATGTAGTATTTTCTTTTTATACCTTTTTTATTAATATTTTCTGAATAATAAAAATAAATTAACTACTAATATGTTTATAAAATTTCCCTTATCACTACATAGTATAAAACAAAGTCGCTTTCTCTGTCCCTATATCCCTATGTATGCTTAAATCTTTAAAATTACGCATCGCATTTTGATGCGGCTTTTTTAATAGATAGAGTGATTCAAGAGGAAGGTTTTAGTATGTAATTTGTTAAGTTTTTGTATACATTGGCTAAAATATAACGATATTTGTTGGAGGTGTCGGAAAAAATAAGACGTCTGGGAGCTTTCAACGAAAACGCTGCCTAAACCCTTTGAGATATAACAAAATAATGTATGGTGGAATTGTGTATCTTATATAGGTCTACAGAAAAGTCCGCGATGGCATATGTCTATCTCTTAAGGATAACATACTATATTCATTTTAATTTAAAACGTACCTAGGGACGAACCCGAGCGAAGCGAGGGTGAGTCGCTAGTTCTTTAAATAAAGTAAACGATCGATATGACAAAATCGAGAATAGTAGTAGCATAAGCAGTAAAAATATACTACTATTTTTTAATTTTGACATTTCTTTTGGCGGATTCCTTTATATAATTCTTTAGTCTAAGCTCACAAACTTTCACACTAAAAATATTAATATAATACAAACACTAAAGACGCATCTAGCGATTAATTATTATCGACCCGTGTTTGTCGTACACCAGGCGATAGAACCGTCGTCACCATAGAATTGAGACTTGAAACACACCTCCGGGACCAGAACTTGCTTATTCACGTGATACGCTTTTGTTGTAGCGTTACGCATTTACATTCATAGCTCTGTTGTACCTTTCGGTTAACCAGAACTGCTAACCGTAATTGTGTGTGTTTATTCATTAAGTTGCCTTAGATTTGCTTCCAGAATATACCTATTCAAATGTAAGCATAATTATTATTATAATTTTGTTCTGGGTTTCATTTGGTTAATTGGTTGCTTAGATGGTTGATAGACTATAAGGCCTGGGTTCGATTTCCGCGTAGGTGAGATAAAGTTCAAATTGTAAAAAAGTCGCATTTTCCATGTTTCACATCTATTACGAACAGACGTCGTCCCACTATACTAGTCCCACTGTACCTACTAGTCTGAATGTTGTATGTAAAACTAAATGGAGAATTCAGTAGTTTGTATACACACTTGTGCTGTATCTCACACTATATAATATGTAAGTATTGCTTACTGTAATAATAATTTTATTTGACCAAAAATCTATAAGGAAGATCAAAATTTACTTATTGCATAAGGTTTCTGTTAGATTATACCATCCTTCATTGTTTATAATATGACAAAAACTATAGGCAATAATATTCTATAACATTTCTAATCCAATTTCGTAACAATTCGAGTAATATAATATTTTTTTAAATTAAATTTTTCATAATAACTAGCACATTGTACTATTTCCCTGATATTCATATTTTTTCTTTACATTAGCTAATCTTGTTTGGAAATGAGAGTCACGGGAATTTATTCTGAACTACTTTGAAGCTTAATATTCGGGAAGCTGTAAAATGAAAAATACATTTCAATTTCAAAGAGCTTTCTAGTGATACTCACACTGAGGTAAAAGAGGAAAAAAAATATCGCCTACTTTAAGTTAAAGAGTTATTCCAATCTTTTCTACATCACATTAAGGGTTTTTGTTTATTTTTTCATGTAGGTAAGTAGAGGTTTAATAACAATATGTTCTTATATAACTTTATTTGGAAAATTCTGAGGCATAGAAGAGGCAAAAACAATAGATTTTGGAGTTATTTTCGTGATATTTTAATGTACGCAGTCTTAGTATTAAAGTATTGTAAAATTTCATATTGCGTACTTTTATCTATACAGATAAATAAAATTGAAGCGTCTGTTTGTAATGTCAAAATAACAGCTTTTTACTAAATGCATATGAAAGTATATACACGGTACTAATAGAAAAAAAAAACATTTTTTATTATTTTTGTCTGTCTGTCTGTGGCGGCTAATCTCCGAAATGGCTGAGTCGATTTTGACGGGACTTACTCTGGCAGTTAGGTGATATTATAAGGAGTGATTTAGGCTACTTTTATTTTAGAAAAAGAATCAGGATTCCGCGCAAAAAATTAAAACCCATGAAATTGTGAAGAAAATCCGCGTAGTGATACACCGAGTGAACCGAGGGTAAAGTCACTTTAGTTTTGGTTTTTAATTAATTAAAATACATAGAGTAAGCCAAAAGTAGAAGTAGTACATAGAGTGAAAAGCTAAAGTTTGGGAATCGAAAATTGTTAATAGACGTGTTAATACTTTTACAAACACAACAGTCACTTGAAATTTCATCAACACTATGAACAGTTACAGCATTAAGCACTATTATCTACCACTAATTTCACTTACGCTATCACTTTATTACACTTTTCTACTTCATCATATACACTGTACATACACTGCTCTTTTATATGCATAAACAAAGAACATTCTCGTTATTGAAAATTCAAAAATATACTATTCACTTCAATTCCTTTCTGGAAAATCTCTTTCATATTGACGCCAATTTACCATTAACTATTCGATACTTAAAACAATACCAATATCCCAGTATCGGTTAAAAGTAAACCCTATAACGTGCATTCTTTCACGTCTAACTTATGGGTGTCAAACTTAGCCTGCTACGAGTAAAAACAACCAGAAACTTATAGTTTGCCAGCGCAATATGGAGCGAAGCATGCTAAGTATAAGGCAACGTTACAAGTGGACGACTACAAAAAATAAAGGAAGGAAAAGGTTGTTTTAATAAAAATAAAAACTCAAATGGAACTGGACTGGTCACATCATGAGAAAAAATAGAAATGGACGGAACTATATAATGGAATGGTATCCTAAAAAGACAAAAATACAGACCAAAAGGATGGAGAAGATTAGCTCGTAATAGAGATGAGTGGAAGAAAGAAGGAACCTGACCAACAACCTGGTTGCTAAAGAATGAGAATTCATACATTTAGATTTACTATATTGAAATAGATTCAAATATTACATATATTTTATTTTATTTATTTTTATACTCAACTCTTGAAAAGTAAAATAAATCTATCCCACGGGAACCGTACGTTTTACCGGAATAAAGTAGCCTATGTGCTATGTCAGAATATAATCTATCTCTGTGCTAAATTTTATCCAGATCCGTTTTTGGCGTGATTGAGTAACAAACATTCAAACATCTAAACTTTCACATTTATAATATTAGTAATATTCTATTCTTGGATTGTCATAATATGTATGTATGTATTTAAAGTTATATATGCGTAGTGTATCAACTATCTGGTATCCATCACAAGTCTCGTGTTAATGTCCCAACATATTTGTATTATATTTATTTTATCTTATTGTGAATCACCAAAGTTGTATTGAGCTTTTTCTTTTCTCACGAATATCACGTGACCTATGGTACCATTTGCTGTGTAGATAATCTATGAGGTAAACATATAATCATAATATTATATTAGTATTATTCTCTAAATATTTTAACTTTTATAATATAGTGTGTTTGTTTGTCCTTCTTTCACGTCGAAACGGAGTGACGGATTGGAGTGATTTTTTGTGTGAAGATAGTTGAAGGGCTGGAGAGTGACACGGGCTACTATTTACTGCGGGAGATTATCTCATTCCCACGAGAAAACAGGTCATAATGCAACCACAAAAGTAATTTATGATCAGATTAACTTGAAAATTGGTATTATAGCTCCTCAATACAATTAAATAAGAATGTGTTTTAGCATTTCTCGAAATTCATCCCATATGTGGGTAAAATAGGAGATGAAATTTTGTATAGAACCTATCTTTTAAGATTTTTTGCAGTCGTCGCGCAAGCGAAGCCGCGGGTTCTGCTAGTATTTTATAAGCTATATAAAACAGTAACTGTGTTAATAAAAACCTTTTTTTTAAATACCAACAATGAAATTATACTTGGACTTAAGATAGCGTAGCTTTTTTAACATGATTTTTTTCTTTTGGAATTAGTATGAAAGAATAAAATGTTTTCAGGAATCTTTAAAGAAAATTTTGAATGGTATAAAACTAGATAAGGCGTGAAAATTGAATAGATGTACAAAGATGACTGATAGTAATATTAAAAAAATAAACTAACTTTATAGGCCACTAGCATTACCACTAGCAAACCAAAAACCAAATTCTTTGATTACATTCATACATATTACATAATAATTAGTATACTCTTACATTGCAGTTTTTGTATTTTTTCCAGAAATAAGATATTTTCCCGCGGTAAAAAGTACCCTATATGTTGACCCGGATAACCAGCTATCACCATACCAAATTTCATCAAAATCCCTCCAGTGGTTTTTCTATGATGCGGTAACAGACATACAGACGGACGGACAGACGGACGAAAGGACGGACGGACAGACAAAAATTCAAAAAACTATAATAAAGTCGATATAAAGTCTATTTCAATAATTCCAAAAAATATTTCATGTAAAGATTCTGCTTAGTTACAATTCTATTATATGTTTAGATTTGCAATAAAATTCTTAATTTGATTTACATCTCTTAAACAAACCTAACTAAAACTGTGCAATCATTGAAGAATAGAATCTAAAAAATATATATGGAAATTATATAGTATTATTATTCTATGACATAAAGATTAAAGTTATTTTAATACAACTTTTCAAAATGTATATACTTCAACAATTGTAGAATGACATCTTGTACATATAAGCTTCATAATGAATCAGAATGAATGAATACATAATGCCTTATCTTTAAAAATGTAATCGGTATCCTTGTTTTGATCATTGTTTGAAAAATATCACAAACGCAAGCTCAACATCAAAGTAAAACTATTTATTGCTTCAATTCTACTGTGCAACAGCACCGCATAGTGAGACGTGCTTGTGGCACGAGTTTCAGTTAAGCCGGATAGAACTTTGTAACGTTAATTTCTTGTATTGAATTGTCCGATATAGTATACTTTGTTAGTTTCGGGATATTTTAACAATATAATGAGATTACTTGCTTAGGAATTTGGATTTATGAAAATTTTATACCTCTTTCTGTCTATGTTGTTGCGTATTTGACAGCGTAGTACGTCTTCACACCAATGGCACTTTAACATTTATTGTAAGAATGTATAAGTATAAACATTCATGCTCATCACGCAAATGAATGCCCCCAACGGGACTCGAATCCGGGACCGCTGGCAGAGCAAGTGCAGATCACTGCAAACTGAGTCAAACGTGTCGTCAGAAATAATCACTATTGCCATCCCTTACCGCATTACCCATTTTTTTAGAACGCTTGTTTGTCACATTTTAAAATGTATCAAACAGAACGCCAATTCCGTCATTTTCGGTAGAATATGTGTCAAATTAAATAATTAATGCCTAGTTTAAGTACGATTTTGTATCTTCTTATATTATGCTTTCCTTATATTTATTCACAATGATAAGTTGCATTAGTTGTATGAGCCGCAGCGAGAGAAATATAAAGGAAATAACCTTTCGCATGAAAGCTGTTTTTAGAATTTTAATTTCTTGTTTAATGTATAAACAGAATAAACAGTATGATATTGTATTCTGCACTTCCCTTTTCAATCATTTAAAACTTAATTATTTATTAAAATATCTTCTTAAAATCGGTTTAAGCATGTTGTTATAAAAATAACCTAAAATAATCGCTCAATTTGTATTGCCAATTTATTACATACTAGCAACTCACCCTGGCTTAGCTCGGATTCGTCCCTAGCTTGCTTCCCAATACATACTTTAAGGGATAATTTCCGGGATAAAAAGTATGCTATATCCTTCCCAGGATCTCAAACTATCTTCTTACCAAATTTCATCTAAATCGCTTCAGTAGATCCAGAGATTACCCTCTACAACGTCTCAAACTCACAAACTTTACCTCTTTATAATATTAGTATAGATTTAAAAAACTGTTCTGCAGGGTACATAAATTCCGATAATATACTATTTTGCTAATTTATTAGTAGAATTGATCTAGTGTTGTTATTTTCCATACTTTTGATACCTATCAATAAAGCTAAATGTTCAAAGTATTTACAACAATCCAATCTATATGCACGTAGTACCTCTAAATATCAATTGTTTATAAAAAAAATAGATAAATATTATTTTTGTTTCTAGATTTATAGCTATTTTTAGTAATAGGTAAGTGTGAAAAAAAATTATTTTGAAATTGTGAAAAGGAACTTAATGCAAAAAGTATAATAACCGAAATTTTATTTAAATTAAACCGGTCTGTATGTATATTTTTTTCTTGCTTGAAATTACAAAGTAATTAAAGTTTAATGAAATGTTTCATTTACTATAATTACTGATTAACAGAGCAATACGAGTGAAATTCAGAACGTCACAACACTACCTATCATAATAATATTGCCATATCGTGAATTTAAAATGAAAATACAAAGAAACTAAATTATTGTATAGGAATATGACATTAATTGTAATTAGCAATGAAGTAGATAATTCTTTGTTGTAATATATTATTTATTTATTCAAACGACCAAAGTTACTACACGGTAAGCAACCTGAAATGTCAAAACCACATTCTTACGGTAAACAAACAAAATTTTCAATTTTGTAATTTTGTAAGTTCAAAGGCTATAGACGTTAGTAGTTTTAGTGACGATTTTGTTAATATTTTTTAAGAAACGAAGAAAAAATTCATTATTGAGATTATAATATAATATTTAACGAGCAATTCTTGTATACATACATAAATTTATTTCGTATATCTTAACGGCTATAACGGTTTTAAGTATTTGAATCAAATTTAGTATTTAGATAAGGTTTTGCTTTTTAAGTTTATGTAGATATATAAAAAACTATTTTTTATAATATTTTCGAAAAACATTGAGCAAAGCTCGGTCGCCAAGGAACTTGAGATAGTAAATGACCAATACGAATATTACCTACCGCTCGTATGGATATTGAACTTATATCCTTTGAGGCAGTACCAGTACGTACTTTACCCGCTTGGCAGAAGTTTTTACCTATAATATTATAAACAAGCTAACTATAAATAGCACCAATTTTATCAAACCCTTTCTCTTAAGTTAAGTTAATAAATGACAAAGAAACGTGTATAATACGTTATCTAAATGTTATAGTCGATTCAACAGACCTTATACAGCAGAACTTTGTTAATGAAAGCTCCTATAATTTATTCTTATCACACTTCGACTGAACACTACTACTAATTAAGCTTAGGTCGGAGTTAGACTGAGTCATGTATATATGACATAAACACTAGACAAAGGATAAAATAAATAATGATAAACAGCCAACGCATATAGCTGAATTTATATATTTTAAACAAAACTAACTTTTCGGATTATTTCGCGGATTTATTTTGATTTTTTGATTATTGGTTCCCAACGAAAATTGGGAACTAAATCAAAATAAATCCACGAAATAATCCGTAAAGATAGTTTTATTTAAAATGTCAAATATTCGCGTAAATCTAAGAAAGTATTATGAATTTATGTATTTTATCTAAATTATATAACTCTATCTATAATATTTACTTATATTTTTGCATTAAAAAAACTATTAGTTTTCGAATTCTCGTGACTATGTTTGCTGTAAAGTATTCGAACAGTCTGGAATCAAAAATAAAAATAAAAACGTGAAAAAGTCCAACAAAATAGTTAAATTTTTAGAATATTTGTTCACTGTTTAGAACTAAGACTCAATAGAACTAAACCTTTTGAGTTAGTGTAGTGTTAAAAAAATAGCGTGATCTAGTGAAAGCAATAATAATAAGCTACTAATATAGAACACAAGAACAAAGTGTGTCTTCGCCTTATCGAGAGACTTTAAGAAAAGTGCCAATGGACACATTCTTAGATATATTATTTTATAAAACTAAGTTAAAGTAAAATTACTCATTAGTCTTGTTAGCTAGATCGTAATAATATTAGGTTACAATATTTTAGTATTGTTAAGTAGAAAAAAAAATGTTTAGAGAGTGAATTCAATATATATCACTATCCTGATATACCCACTGCTAGAGTCACCCCTCACAGAATGTGCCCCATCCAGACTTATAACGCTTGCATGGTATGCCCCATGACTCTTTGGAACTATCACACTAAAGCTTACTCAAGAGTCTATACAGCGTTCAACATTTATATGTCAGTAGCGTAAATCCTGGTAAGTAGAACATACAGATTAATAAGCCGGGTCTTCAGATGTTGTGGGATATAAGTGGACTTGAGAATCTGAATTAATTTGCCAAACGTGATTTGGCCTGATTGTAAGATTCTTGCAATATCTATACATATAATAGAATTCGAACTAAGCCGTATCTGTACACACAATTTTTTGGAAAATCTTATTGAAATAGTCATTATTACCGATCACCGATACAGAGGCCGAATCTATAATTTTTAGAACTTTTGTCTGTCTGTCTATCTGTCTGTAACCGCATCACGAGAAAAGTACTGGACAGATTTTGATGAAATTTGCTATGGTGATAGCTGGTTATCCGGGTCAACATATAGGATACTTTTTACTGCGGGAAAATATCTTATTTTTGAGAAATCTATACTAAACGTTAAAACGGAAGTAGGGACGAACCCGAGCGAAGCGAGGGTGAGTCGCTAGTCCTGAATATATAAAGTTCAGTAATTTATTTTAAATATTATTTTAATTTAAATAAAAGGTAGCTTAAGTAGATATATGTAAGTGATATAGTAACATTGTTGCTTAAAAAATGTTGTGTTGGTATCTATCTTACAAATAATTATTCTTAAAGTATTGTATTGAATGAGAGTGAGCTGTAGGATTTATTACCCTTCCGATTGCAATAAAATGTTTGTAGGTTGATAATTCCTTTTTCCTCACAATAACAGAGTAATTCAAATGATAGTTTATAAGGCAAAGAGCTCTTATTTAGACTAGTTTTATATTTGTTCCCGTGGGATATTAGTATGCTGCAAAAATCTATTTAGAAATGCGGTTCAGTAAAGCGAGGATATATAAAGGCTAAGGTAAATAATAAAGGTTCTAGTGAGCTTAACGTAATATAAATGCCGTTTGCATGATTTACTACAATAATTTTAATCTAAACTACTTTTTTCATACGTTCTAATACCCCAAAATAATTTTTGTATGATATGAAATATAACCGTGCAAGCACTTCCTAAGATTTACTGTCTAATTTAGTGCTTAGATCTGAATGTAGGTCAGCCACAAGCTATCTTGAGGCTTGCAAATGATTCATTAGTGACGCACATACGATGTGCCTTATCTTGGTATACGAAAGCAGTCCCGAAGGCAACGCTAGATATATGATACATTCCAACTTCTGCGTAGGCAGTTGAAAAATACAGTTTACTACCTGTTCGTTATTTAATATTGCTATGATCATATTAAATTTTACTTTACTTTAATATACAAACAACATTTTTAGGTGAATCCAAATAAATTATCCAAATACTTTTTACGAAATTGAATACTAAACTTAAAGTTTAGATATGGAAATTCTGCTCGAATTGTCTAATATTATATAGATAGCATTATTAAAACATGAGGGTTGCGGGTTCGTTTCTTATGCAAGTATTTTTTTGTTAATGAAGTTTTCTTTGCAGTTTATACTATATTTTATTTTATATACATACGTTATTCTAATCGTATCCAAATGTAAAATATGTTTGGATTTCTACAAAAGTTAATTAAAATTGATTGTTTTCTTCTTTATTGTTTTTACTAAAACCCTAATAGATATTAGTTCCCACGGGAACCGCTCATTTTTCCGGGATGAAAAGTAACCTGTTATTTGACTGGCAATATAAGGTGTCAGAATGTTCAATTTTACTGAATTAGGTGCATAAGTTGCTGTGTACTAAGCTGTATATGATACTATAGTTTTTTTACTGTCCCACGAGAACCCTTTAATTTTCCGGGATGAAAAGTAGCCGATTTGCTATTATCATGTATGAACTATATTATTGTAAAGTTTTATTAAAATCGATTCAGTAGTTTTTGTGTACTAAGCTGTATAAGTTATTATAGTTTTTTAACTATCCCACGGGAACTATTTAATTTTCCGGCATAAAAAGTATCTAAAATGTTGCCCGGGGATATAAGGCACCACCATGCAAAGTATCTAAAATGTTGCCCGGGGATATAAGGCACCACCATGCAAAATTTCATTTAAATCGGTCCAATAGATTCGGAGATTAGCCCGTACAAACAGACAAACAGACAGAGAAACAAAAAATTTGAAAAAAATCTGGATTTGTTCTATTGGTCTTCTTACATCCCCCTGACTCGGTTTTTAGCATTTTTTTGCTATGTACAGACATTCGACCTCTACTCTTTTATTATAGTATAGATTAATCTTTCTGCTAAGAAAAAGTAATTTTATAAAACCGTATCGTCTAAAAACGGATTTTCAATTTGATATATATTCCAGTTTATATAAGTTTTATCGGCTTGAAAAATCGCCACTAAAACTAATCAGAAAATTTCTGTTAGTACAAAATTTAGATTTTTCAATCAATTTTGCCACTAGCTAGAATTGCAAAAGCTTTTTAAACCAGTTCACTTATCAAAGTTATAGATATATTTTAACATTGATGTTTTTAATGTACCCGAAGGTCGTGGCAGACACGAGTTCTGTGGTTTTTTTGAAAATAAAACGTGTAGTACGAGTACCAAACCATATATTTTAAGTAAATTTGATTCAAAATATAATTAACTAGCGGCTCACTCTCGCTTTACTCAGGTTCGCCTCTAGACAAACAAAAACAAATTATCCCTCGGGAACCGTATATTTTTCCGGGATAGTAGTAGTATAATCTATCTCTAGCCAAATTTCATCCAAATCCGTTTAGGCGTTCTGACGTGAAAGAGTAACAAATATCCATATCCATACATCCAAACTCACAAACTTTCACATTTATAATATTAGTATAGATTTGGAATTTTGATTATTATTATTTAAAAATCTTAACGTACAAGTTTAGGTACTAACGGCCAATAAGACTAGCCAATTCATATTCTATTACTTTAATTCACATAAATAAAGATACTATCTTTCAACTCTTAATACGATTAGATTGACGAGGATGATAATCTCTAACTAAGCGATCAGATACAGGACGTTATGAGCTCTTCGAGGCCAGGATATTTCGCAGCGAAAGCTCTTTGCCTTGCTGTTGAAAATTTTTGAACCTATTCTTGGGGTCCGGGATACGGGATACGGATCCCTGTATGTTAGGATCTGTAGCCGTATATTAATATAAATAAATATGTTGGGACAATAACACACAGCACCATCTAGTTCCATGGTAAGCTATGAGGCTTGTGTTATGGATACCAGAAGTTGATAAGCTAAACATATATAACTTTAAATACATATATGTTATAATATAAAACACCCATGACTGGAGTACAAACATTCGCGCTCATCACACAAATGAATACCCCCAGCGGGACTCCACCTCGAGACTGCTGGCACAGCAAGTAACACTACAAACTGAGCCAAACGTGTCGTCAAAACTTATAGGTATGCTACCTGAAAGAGCAGATAATAATAAGAATTCAGACTACTTACTACTATTATATAAGCGAAAGTTGTATGTCTATGTGTGTTTGTTACTCCTTCAAGCTGAATTGACTGGACAGATTTTGATGAAATTTAGTATATAAATATCGACCTAGAGTCATACATAGTCAATGTTTGGTACCAAGGAAACCCAAGCGAAACGAGGGTAAGTCGCTATTTTTCTATATCCATACTTTAATATTATAAATGTGAAAGTGTGTTTGTTTGTCTTTCTTTCACGTCGAAACGGCTTGGCGGATTGGCGTGATTATTTGTGTGGAGATAATTGGAGGGCTGGAGAGTGACATAGGCTACTTTTTACTGCGAGAAATTATCTTTTTCCCCGGGGAAACACGTTATAATACAATCCAAAAAAAATATTAATGATCAGAATTACTTGAAACTTGGTATTAATGCTCTTCAATACAATTAATTAAATAAGTGTTTTAGCATTTTTTTGAAATTCATCCCATAAGGGGGTAAAATAGCGGATGAAGGTTTGTATGAAACCTACCATTTTAGAGTTTTTTTTGTAGTTTTAGTGCGAGCGAAGCCGCGGCTTTTGCTAGTACTTATATTGTATATAAAAGGCAAAAGTGATTGACTTATGTATCAACGTACAGGCCAAACCCTTAGGGCTGGAAACTTAAAATTTCGCACACGTGTTCCTGTTATTTTTTTTATAATTCCCAAGGAGAATTGACGTCAGGCAGGCGGCCGTAAAACTTTTGCCAAATCCTATCAGCAGTACAGAAGTCGTTTTGCGCCGACCCCAAGTGATTGGGAATTGGGCAGGGAGAAGAAGAAGAAGTGATCCTCTTATGATCTAGGCATTCACTAAGGAATGGTTTTTCAAAATTCAGCCCCTCAGGGAGTAAAATAGGGGTTAATAGTTTGGCATATTTGCATGAAATTTCGTATGAATTGAGTACAACAAAAATAATGAGTAAAGTATTTCAACGTTTTCCAAAATTCAACCTCTAAAAGGGTAAAATAGTCGATAACACTTTTTAAGAAACCTACCTTTTTAGAGTTTTTTTTTTGTAGTTTTAGCGCGAGCGAAGTAGCAGGTTCTGCTAGTCGTTAATATAATTTAGTATATATGTTTATATATATTTTGAATTAAGAGTATTATGTTGCTATTAAATAAATAAATAATTTGTAAAAATATACCGTTTACAAGTTTTTCTGTACAAATATTGATATCTAACTTATTATCTTCACTAGTGTTTGCATTTCCCCGTATTATTATAGTGGAAAATTAGGCAATGAGACTACTCGAGTGTGAAACAGAACGTGTCCGTGCGCGCTGCTTATTAAATAGGTCACAATATAATTTGTGGTAAAATTATAATATAATTAAGTTCTTTATTTGAACTTTTTAATTACCTTATATTTCTTTTAAGAGCTTTTCACTCAGGAGCTTTATTTTATTAAGAACCAATTTATTATAAGCAATTTTGTTCTAAATATATATTATAGTTTTATGAAAATGAAAATATAAGTGCTTCGTATAATATTGAGTATAAAATTTCTCTATTATCGTAAACAGAATAAAAGCCTCGACTTAAGATTCAGTAACTAATTGAAAATAAATATTTTTAAACCTAATATTTTCTTAGATGTACTCGAATATTGAACATAAATAAAACTATGTTTTCGAATATTTTCGAGGAAAGATAAAAATGAAAATTTAATTTTAAGTCTTACTTTAACGAGAATTTTATAAACAAAAATTATGTAACATCTGCTTGATATTTTTAATGTAAGTTGAGACAATTCTGGTTTAATATAAATAGTTCTAACTTTTTAACTTCCGGAACTTATAAAATTGTCTGAATATAAAAACTGCCTCGGTGGTGTAGTGGCTAGCATGTACGGCTGCACACTCGCAGGTCCTGGGTTCGAGTCCCAGGTCGGGCCAAGTTTAGTTATTGAGTCTTTCTGTATAGTAAGGCTCAGTAACAGCCCGGAGTTGGGAAGTTGGCGGTGTTTACCTCCGTGCCTCGGAGAGCACGTAAAGCCGTCGGTCCTGCGCCTTAACTCTCACTGGTCGTGTCGAGCAGTCGTCCCACCGGAGTTTGAGAGTGATAGGAATAGAGAGTGCACTTGTGTCTGCGCGTACACTTGTGCACTATAATATCTCCTGCGCAGTTGGCTAGTCTTAATAAGATTGGCCGCCGTAGCCGGAATCGGCTAGGAGAACATCATCATCATCATAAAAATATTAACGCACAAAATCGTGCTTGATAATTTTGTATGGGCGCGACACTTAATTAATTAATAATAACTAGCGAACTTGCTTCCCCATACTAATTGTCACCATCCTCACCCCCTTAAGAGATAATTTCAAGGATAAAAACTATTTCAATTTTCACTTTCATTCTATACAAAACTTGTCCTGACAATAACAAACACAAAAATATATATATATATATAATATATTACGTATACTAATATTACAAACGTGAAGTAACTTTGTATGTCTGTTTATCACCTTTTCAGTTAAAACACTGACCAAATACTGAAAAGTTTTTGCAAGGATATTTTATAATTGTATGATAGAAAGGGACAAGAGCCTATTTTTTATCCTCGTCTCTCTTATTATGTAAGTGAAGCAGCAAACACTAATTTAGAATATAATAAATTCTAGAAGAAGAATATTGCTTAATATCAAATTGTACTATTTATATCTTGAAAATATTTCTAAGAAGATACGTTAATTCAAAGTCGTCGTCATGACGTATTCTGTATAATATAGTCGCATGTGATCAGCGCTGGATTTAGACTAGGGGCACTCGGGGCTAGTGCCCAGGGCGGCCAAATTCGGAGGGCGGGAAAAAATTCTCTTCGCGTTATCGAAAATGCTTTTTTTACTTTCCAAAAAATAATCAATTTAAAATTTTTACGAGTACATTTTTCGAAAAATTAAAACCATTTATAAATTATTTCTTTGCATTTTTCAAAAAAATAAGAATTAAAAAAAAATTAAACTTTCAACATTTTGCCCAAGGCCGGCGCTAAGGTTAAATCCGGCACTATATGTGATAAAGTTTCATATTAAGAAATGAATAATGTATAAGTTAATATGTAAATATTAGACAAATATTAGACAGCGTATAATTAGATACGCTTTCAGATTTTACTGCCTAAGTTACAGGGTGCAGTAGGTAATTCTGTAAGAATATTTTACGCAATTCGACAGCGAAATCCGCGAACATACTTTATACATTTATATAATGTATCATCGCGGATTTAGCTATCGTATTACAGAAAAATGTTTACAAAATAGATTGTAACAGGCTAAGGTTCAGAATAAATAACTAAACTAACTAATCCTTTATTATTTACTCTCTTTTGCGACTAATTCTAACTAATAAATCTTAAATTATCGGGAAACGCTCGCGCGTGTACGTGTTTATGCTGATATGTCAGAAACTTACGCAGGCTCATATATTATACACATCATAATATTGATAGTTACGTAAATTATACAGATACTAGCTTTTTCCTGCGGATCCGCCCGCATAGTACATTAATTACCAACATATCATATACTAAAACCTTCTCCGAAACACGCTGCATGTTATGGTGTGAGTATTATTCCGACCGGTTCAGTAGTTATCCATTTATTAATATAGATTATATGTAGATAGTAAAAACCAACCAAAAAAACTAGAATTTTTACATTATCTATCTTCTAATATCTAATATCTCGTGTCACGGTGTTTGTGTCGCACTCCTCCGAAACGGCTCGACCGATTTTAATGATTTTTTTTCGTATATTTGGTAGGTATGAAAATAGGTCGTCAGCTCCATTTTTTAATCGTGATTTTAGTATTTTGTATGAACAATATTATAAAAATACATAGCCGAGTGAAGCCAGGGTGAGTCGCTGTATAATATAATGCCAAAGAGTATTTTTGTAGATAGAACGCGGGCGTAGCCGCGAGTTCTACTGGTTATGAATAAGCTAAGGCTTTGGAAATGACCTTCGGATGCAAATCAACTTTAATTCTTAGGTTTTTTCTGCTATAGGTTATAACGATATTATGTATTTAATAATATCTAAAGCTAGCCTTAACTTACATTGCGTTAAGACTAAGATAAATAAATAAATAATAATTATGTTTTAGCAATAACACACAGCAACATCTAGTTCCATGGTAAGCTACGAGGCTTGTGTTATGGATACCAGGTAGTTGATACACTACGCATATATAACTTCAAATACATACATATAATGAATATAATCACCCATGACTGGAGTACAAACATTCATGCTCCTCACACAAATGAATACAGCGGGACTCAAACCCGCGACCGCTTGCACAGTAAGTAGGATCACTACAAACTAAGCCAAAATATAATATATAAGATAATAAGGAAAGAAACTTAACATAACAATAATTATTTTTAACGCTTTACTCTACTTTTAATATCTACATTATTGTAAAATAGATACATAAAATGTATCAACATCAGGTGTCTTTGGTAAACGGGGTAAGTATATATAAATTCTACCAAAATTGCTTTTATGGTAGCTTTATGTTAAAAAAAGTCGTAAATATTTTTCATATCCCTAATGGTTTACAATTTGGATGCTTTAGAATTAGCCTGTTATTGTTACAACGTACGTTTTATATGTACTTAAAATATTTCCATGTTCAATATACGTTGTACTTTTAAAGTAGGAAAATAAGAATTTGGTGAGTTAAAAAACAATCATCAAAATTATTTAAAAGGCTGAATAATCCAGTCCATTATACATAGGCAAATTTTTTTTAAAAATATTTATAGAACCATCCTTGATAATGCAAAGACGACTTTAACTTAAAGTTACTACTATAAATCTCACTCTATGGTTTTTGATGTTTTGAAAACTATTATTATATACTACCAGAACCCACTCACTTGCGCTAAAACTACAAAAAAAATCTCTAAAAAGGTAGGTTTCATACGAACATTTTTCCCCTATTTTACTCTCTTATAGGATATATTTCGAAAAATTCTAAAACAAGTATTTATTTAATTGTATTGAAGAGCAATATATAATTCTTTGCGTTGTGTGTATGTATATAGCCTACGTCACTCTCCAGCCTTCCAACTATCTCCACACAAAAAATCACGCCGATCCGTCACCCTATTCCGACGTGAAAAAAGGACAGACAAACAGACAAACAAACAAATAAACACTTTTACATTTATAATATTAGTATGGATATGGAAGTATGGATTATTATAGTTATTACAGACGGTGTGTGCTCACTTTATTCAATTATTTGGAAAAAAACAATAATAGCACCGAAGTATCTTACAATATATTTTTTATTTTATATTATTCTCATATATTTTTCTTCAACGATTATAGAAGTTTAAGCTCTCTGATTACAAAAGCTTCCAAGGCAATAATGCTTGGAAGTTTGATTACATTTATGACCAGGTAAACTGAACTGAACTGTTCAACGCTGATGAGCTTTCCTCAATTTGTGAATGACTAATATTATATTTATAATTATGAAAAAAAATATTACCGTAATTATAGAAATAAATTCTAACAATCTTAGTTTCATGTAATTGAAAATTACAATATTTTATTAGATAATAAAAAAGAATATAATTCTAAAAATGTGAAACTTTCAAATAGCAATAAATTTAGCAAACGTTAATTAAAATTGGTCAAATTCTTCAAGCTTAAGTAAAGCTGCTAAATTACAGCAAACGTATAAATAAAGTTAGTCATCTATCACGCTTAGCTTACAATAATTGGGGCTTTTTTCATTCTGAAATTTTACATTTAAACCTAAACTTGGTAAAGCATGAGTGTGATCATATTATTATTAAAAATTTGAAAATTTGTACGTGTGTATGTTCATATTATGGGTGCGAGTATTTGTCAAACTATAGTGTTGCACAATGCCAAGCATTATATTATAAATACAAAACTAGGAGTGTAACCTAACCGAACAAACCTTAACGAATTAAATCGTTCGTTAAAAATATTTTATATCTAAATATCACTCACTCACTAATGATTTTACTGAAGTTTTATTTTCACCATCAGAACGCAATTTAGTACTTAATAATATCTATTCATACTCGTATCATAAAATTCTGAGTCGAATCTGTACATTAAATATTTTTTTGGTTAATCTTATTGAAATAGTCTTTATTATCGATACAGAAACCGAATCTAGAGTTTTTAGAAATTTTGTCTGTCTGTCTGGGAAAGCATCACGAGAAAACTACTGGATAGATTTTGATGAAATAGTTATCCCGGTCAACATTTAGGAAACTTTTTACAGCGAGAAAATATCTCATCTCTGGGAAACCTATACTAACCAAACCGTACCAAGAAACGAACCCGAGAGGAGCGAGGGTGAGTCGATAGTTTTATATATAATAAATAAGAATATCTACCATAATTTATCAAATACTCTTAAATACTATTATGAAGAAGTATTTAATAAACTAGTATAATATAAAGCAACACCAAGGCAACGTAATAGAATATTTTCTATTACGATACACCATTCTTTGAACATGGAAAGTGTTATACATTATAATATTAATCTTATATTTTCCTACGAAATCAAAGTCATATCTATATACTCCTTACACGTTTCACTCGTCGGTGACCCTTCCCAAGCCGACAGACTGATTATCTTCAACCGTACTCCATTGAGATTATTCGTGCTCAGAAACTAAATTGATATTAATTTATTTATCAGTGCCATAAACAACGTTTATTATGTTTGATATAAAACTAGGTTACACAAGAGATAATGATATATGAAATACGTATATGAAAATTTGTTTTAAGTCCAATTGATGCTGGTTTTGTATTTATTGTTAACTAGCGACTCACCCTCGCTTCGCTCGGGTTTGTCCCTACTTACATTTTAAAGTTTAATATCGATTTCTCAGAGATGAGATATTTTCCCGCTGATAAAAGTATCCTTTATTATGACCCGGATAACCAGCTATCATCATACCAAATTTCATCAAAACCTTTCCAATGGTTTTTATGACGACTGCTCGACACGACCAGTGAGAGTTAAGGCGCAGGATCGATGGCTTTACGTGCTCTCCGAGGCACGGGGATGAAACACCGCCAACTTCTCAACTCCGGGCTGTTACTGAGGCTTACTATACAGAAAGTTTCAATAACTAAACATGGCCCGACCCGGGACTCGAACCCAGGACCTCAGGGTGTGCAGCCGTACATGCTAGCCACTACACCACCGAGGCAATTCAATATAAATGTAATGTGAGGTGGACTCAATTTTCCGCACTTAAAATCTAAGTTGATCCGTTGTGTGTCCTGAATCCTGGCTAATCTAGCCAGCTCAGCTCCGCCCAGAAGCGCAAATGCCATATTATACCTACATTTAAAGTAGTTTCCAAGATTATTCAGTCACGCAAAGTCAGCGCGGCTGGGAATATTAGTTCATTATATACTTATGTATGTAGATATATTTAACTCTTATCTGCTTATAGTGTTACATATTATATTACAGAGAAATAAGAAGTCTCTATTCTGAAATTCAATGAAATCCGTTAGCCGTTACAAAGCAAATACCCTCTCTCACTTAATCACAAACTTTAATTTTTCTTTTATCTATGCACTTATATAACTTATTAAATCGCGCTATTCGAAAAAGTAGAAAATAACGAAAAAGTACACTTTCCACGCAAGCGAAGCAACGGTGAGTAACTAGTATTTTATATGTAAGACGATCAAAATGGTTCAGATCGTTCAGAATTATATCCAAGCATCGGTTAAGTGCTCATACATATGTCTGGTTAAGACAGATAGCAATGTTAGGGACCGTCATTCAACGATAATTGTTATCTTTTTATGTGCCCCAAATAAACAAATAGGTGTAATTGATCTATTTTTCGTATAATAATATTCTATGTGTAATTTAAAAATTAAATTATATAAGAATAATAATTATAATTTAATTATTTACTTTAAGTTATTTGCAAGTTAAATAAAATCTTGTAAAAAAGCTTCTTTCTTTATTGCATAGTGGAGTCTCTTTTAATTTAGGATTACAAGTGCAGTTTTAATGTATATTAGCAGAGACTTTTTTTTAATATTTGTATTAGTAAGTAGACGGTATTGTAATGGACGACTGGCCTAGTGGTAATCCTTTTTGTATTGAAAGAAAGTCCGGCAGTGGGAGGATCAAAGCGCTGAATACAATGTCACAAAAATATTTCTTATGAATAAAAATAATATAAAATAGGTATAAAATGATAAAAAATCTTATTATTTTTCAGTTATTATAACGTCCTACCACTGGGTATGGATCTCTCATCAATGTAGTGGAGGAATATGAGGCCCTTTAAAAACCAGCTAATTTCTCTCAGACTTGCAAGTTTCATGGCGATATTTTCCTTGGCCATATTAGCAAGTGAGATTCAAGTTCGCACATGAAAATTTTAGAGGTGCAAGTTCTGAATCTGCTTGACATAACTTACTTTTGAGCGTATTGTCATTGCGCTATTATTATACGAATATTATGAACTAGCGACTCACCTTCGCTTCGCTCGGATTCGTCCCTAAGTTGATTCCCCATACAAACTTTCATCCCCATTTTTACCCCCTTAAGGGATGATTTCCTGAATAAAAAATATCATTGTCCTTCGCAGGATCTCAAAGTATTTTCTTACCAAATTTCATGTAAATCGGTCCAGTAATTTTTGAGTTTATTCGTTACAAACATACAAAAATACAAATTTTTCTTCTTTATGATAGTAATGTAGATTAAATTACCTAATATATAATTAGAGTTTCACTGCATTTATAGCTAAATCAAACAACTATTATAATGTATAGGTATTTGTTACTCAATTACGATCAAACGGCTGGATGGACTTAGATGAAATTATAACTTAGCCTATGTATTATGACGTTTATTATAGGCTAAGTTATATGGTAGTATTATATACAATTTTATAATATAGTATTACTAGCGATTCATCCTCGCTTCGCTCGGGTTTGTCCCTAGTTACGTTTTAACGTTTAGTATAGATTTCTCAGAAATGAAAAATTTTCCCGCAATAAAAAGTATCCTGTATGTTGACCCGAATAACCAGCTATCGTCATACCAAATTTCATCAAAATCTGTTCAGTGGTTTTCTCGTCATGTGGTAACAGACAGACAGACAAAAATTCTAAAAACTATAGACTCGGCCTCTGTATCGATAATATTGACTATTTCAATAAGATTTTCCAAAAAATATTTAATGTTCAGATTTGACTCAGTTAGAATTTTAGTATATGTATAGATACTTATATAATAATTGCCGTGTGTAACATCTACGTCTAACATGTTAAATAATCGAAACTAAGTATTGCAAACAAGATGCCACAACCTATTAGAGGTCTTGAAGATCGTAAATCAGTCAGCACAACGATACTTACATACAAATTTGAACTATCAGTGTGGAAAATGATAATGCATGCGATTTTAGCATTTATTTGCACGTAACACTGTTGATTTTGGCTCGAATCATTAATTACATTTGGAGCAACATAAGTGTTTCATTGTATAAGTAATTGCTTCACCGCGCTCTGAATGATTACGGTGATGCTACGTACATATGTGTGTGTGGAGAATGAAGAAAAGGCGGTAGCTTTGTTTGACTATGATAACACGTTTTACACCTTTGTGTGATACACACACACATAAAACATTGCATTTTTGACCGATTTTAATAAAAAAGAGGTACTCGATTCATGTGGATACATTTTTGTGTGCTGCTTTGAACTGATTTTCATAACAATTTTTGAATGAATAGTTGACAAATTAAGGATGCTCTTATACTAAATGCGAAATTGATTTTTTCGAAGTTACTTCTAATTTGGTTTATATATTTGTTTATATATAAGTAGAACTCGCTTGGGAAGCCGAATAAAGCGTGTTCAAATCTCGGGTCTCGCACCTCTGATATTTTTTTAAATTTATTTTAGGTTAGGTTCTGAGAGAACCTTACAAGTTTTCGAGAGTCATGTGCAGTCCACTAACCCGCACTTGGCCAGCATGGTGGACTATGGCCTGATACCCTTTGTATTGAAGGGAGGCCCGTGCCCAGCAGTGGAACGTTGAAAAGGGCTGACTACAAGTAATATAAAAAGTGTTTGTTGCTTTGCCTTTTTTCTTGTAACAACGAATCGACGTCATTCTTGCATAAACATACACATTTGTAACAGAATATCCATAACTTATTTCTTAAAAAAAATACTATTTTAGGTAAAACAATTTTAATACTTTTAACACCTTATTTATGAAAGATACTACTACACTTTTCCGTATTACATGTAAATTTCCATCTAAAGTAAGTTTATGGCAATTGTCATTAAACATGTTATATAAACGGTCATAAAACCTACTCGCATCCGGACTATTATTTTACAGCCTTGTAAACGGTGATTGGCGTAAATGAGTCACCGTCTCTCAGCCGGAAATTACAAATAAATTTGGGATAATCTGATAGAAATACAAGCGATCTTCTTTACAATTTCTTTTTACAAATAAAATTATTCGTTCTTTAAATTTATTTAGGATTTCTTCGTTAATTTTGAAGTAAATTTTAATTATGAAATTAAAAAAAAAATTTTTCATTATTAGTTCTGTTTATACGAGTATAAATATGATTTTATAGATTTTACAGAAAATACTTTGGGATTTAATTAATGGCATCAAGTTATTCTACGAGTATTATAAATTTCTTTCAACAATTGGTGGTATATATAATAAAATGAAGAAATTGTTATAATAAGGCTATTTTTTGAAAGGTTTTCTATTTTATTTAAATATTTGTTCTCAACTTTTGGAATGCTTTAAAGCAAACACAGAGAAGAGACTAAGGTTTTTATCATCTTAAAAACCTTTGTTATTACAGAGAGACATTAAGAAAAATTATGCAAAAATTTTAAAGGAAAGAAAATTGGCATTGATGTGCCTTACTTTAAAAAAAAAATTAAGTAATTCTAATTAAAATAAAGTATAAATGTGAAAGAAATAAATGTAATCTATTTTTACATTAACATGAAACTTCATCTCTTCAATAGATACAACGTAAGCTTACTACAACAGTTCAATTTTATTCCTAGTTTCTTTTAAAGAATAAGTACTATAAAATTCGCAGCCAATATACTTGAGTTATTTCCCACACTTTCTTGTACAATATAAAATACTGAGAAGAATATATAGTAAAATAAAACAACGACATGACAAATTATATAATTTTCTACGAAAGACTTGCCCAGAAAGACCGCAGAAATGAAACTACAATAAATGGAAAGAAAAAGTGCCTTTATCGAGGTGCACATTTGTGGGGAAATATTCTACATTATCAAAGATTTGTTCTAAAACAAATATTAAAACATTCAGTATTGAAATTCTCATTATTTATCTTATATATAAAATTTCCATGTCACAATGTTTGTTAGCGTACTCCTCCGAAACGGCTTTACCGATTTTTACCAAATTTTATATGCGTATTCAGAAGGTCTGAGAATCAGCTACTATCTATTTTCCATACCCCTAAGTGATAAGGATAAGGGTGGTCCTCCCAGATCCCACCCCAGGGACGAACTCGAGCGGAGCGAGGGTGAGTCGCTAGTATAAATATAAAATTAAATTTTTGCTTGTACAAACTTCGAAAGGTTTTTACCATCGCTTTATAATGTTGACATATTTAAATGTCTTTAATAGAAAAGTTAATTAAATAGCGCCTCAACTCCTATTTGTTTCAATCGATCGCTATAAAACTTGGTACAAATGGGTATTTGAGGGAGAATATTTTCGTTTCCATTAATGCACACAAAATCACTGGCAAAGACAAGTATTAAAATAAATTTTAAGTACTTAGTTTTTTGAATGTACCAGTGTAATTTTAAGCTGTAGAGTTCTTTTATGTAGCTGCAGAACAATTGATCGCCGTTTTTACAAAAAGATAGATTAAGTATCAAAGGAAGGATATTCTAGAACAAGAAGTAATTTAAGTTGTGTGTTAATTGTGTGGTTCGTCCCTAGGTTGATTCCCCATACAATTTTAATCCCCATTTTCACCCCCTTAAGGGATGATTTCCGGGATAAAAAATATCTTATGTCCTTTCCAGGATCTCAAACTATCTTTTTACCAAATTTCATCAACATCGGTTCAGTAGATCCAGAGATTACCCCCTACAACGTCACAAACTCACAAACTTTACCTCTTTATAATATTAGATAGATTTAGCAACGCTAACTTAGTGCTTGATAAAAAGTATTAAAGTTAGTGGTTAAGTATAAATATTGTACAACCGGGAGTAGACAAATATTGTAGTAATCTATTCTAATTTATATAGAGGAAAAATTTGTTTTTGTTTGTTTGTATCGAATAAGCTCCGAAATTACTGAACCGATTTAGATGAAATTTGCTAAGAAGATAGTTTGAGACCCTGAAAAGGAGATAAAATTATTTTTATATAGGGATGAAAGTTTGTATGGGGAAGCAATCTAGGGACAAACCCGAGCGAAGCGAGGATAAGTCGCTAGTAAAGTATAAATGCATAATAAAATATGAGATAAAAGCTTGTCCCTGTAAATTACGTCATTGTAAAAAATGATACTGGAAATATGAACACCAAAATAGCATTAATTTTTACTGTAAAGAATTATGATAAATGTTTGAAAATTTCCGGTACAATTTCAATTTCATACGACAATATGAAAACTTGTTGAAATCAAAAAAAAATCTAAGCAACTATCATAAAAGATAAATTGATATTTGTGTTTTAACTTTCGTATGTCCCGACATGAATCAATGAAAAGTTTTAGTATTCTTAAGAAATGTCATTGTAAAAAAGTACCCAAGCCACCGTATAGAGCCTTAGCAACTCACAAAGGAACTTATAACTCTAAATACCATTTTCACAAATTCTTCTGGCTGTACATTATACAGTTAGACCATCAATCAGCCAATCAAAATATACTTTATCAAATAGACTGTTACAAGCGCTTTTAAATTTTCAATTTTGCATTTTCAAAATTTAAATTAAATATAAGTATGTACGTCTGTGAGGTATCACCGGCTCGAAAGGCAGTTCTGCTGAAAAGAGCCGGCGAGAGATACAACAGTTGCTGTTTTAAAATAATATTTGTGTACCATATTATAAAACAATAATTATCTACTTATCCTACGCATTTTATTATACGTATTATTAGACCCAACTAGACATTATTCCCACACATTAAAATCCTCAAAGTATTCAGTAATAGTGTAATAAGCTTTATAATGATTAATGCAGCAAGCTAGGTACAAGTTTATCTTTATTTTTGTAATGGCTATAACAAAAATTTGTTGTACGCGGTAGAGTCTTCTACGTCCTCGCAATTTAGTATTACTAATATATTTCTTGTTTAGAAATGAAAATTAAATAAACCTTTTCGTTTCATGTACAAACTTTTTCTACTAAGTTTGTGTAGATTTCTGTCTTTTTCAAACGTAAAATTCCTTAAAAACAGTTAAGCATAAAATTCAATTGGAAATGTAATAAATTTTACAAAATTGCCGTGACTCAAGTTAAAGCTCTCTTTAACTTTCAAACTTTTACAGACAATTGAATGTCTGAGTCTGAAAATATTATTATAGGGTTATAAATAAGCTTTTGTTCCATATTTGATAAGTTATAAAAATAGTAAATGATGTGTACAATGTACATATTTAATTTTAAGCACAATTCAGACTTCAATCCATCAAATACTATAATAATATGATTTTCAGAATATAAATTAATTTAATAATTAAATTAAATAAAGAAAATTATATTAATATATATTTCAAATTATATATTAATGAATTTTCGATTTCTGTAAATCTCGTCTGTTATAAGAAGTTATTATGAGAAAACACCGAGAACTTATATTTAGTGAATCCCCTGTAATCTATACTATAATATAAAGAGGTAAAGTTTGTGGGTTTGTCAGTTTGTGACGTTGTAGGGGATGATCTCTGAAACCACTAAACCGATTTAGATGAAATTTGGTAAGAAGGTAGTTTGAGACCCTGTGAAGGACATAGGATACTTTTTATCCGGAAATCATTCCATAAGTCGGTGAAAATGGGGATGAAAGTTTGTATTGGGAAGAAAGCTAGGGACAAACCCGAGTTAAGCGAGGTTGAGTCGCTAGTCTTAAGTAAATTGGTTCACCATGGTGTTTTTTTCTGTAATCGTAAGTAAACATTAGTTTATTTTTTTTCATAATACATAACAAGTCGATGATATGAATTATTAAAAAATATCTCGTAAAATTATTAAAACGACTTTCTAAATATCCTTATAGCCAGGCTCATAATGAAAAGTTACTCAGGTGCCTTCCGATAAAATTTTCAAAAACGCCTAAAAACTGTATCTTTTTATTAAAATTCGGCTTGAAAAGTATCTATTCAAAGTTAGACAAAATTAATATCTTTTTTTAAATAAAAATCCATCACAATCTGTTCATATCCATAATCTGGACTGGATTAAATATACAGTTAACTTAAAAACTTAGCTTACACAAAAATATTTCACACGCAAAATAACAAGAATGTGTATATTTTTTTTAAATTTCGCACAAAGCTACCGCACCAGCAAAACCACAATTCGGAAACACAAGAACATCAAGGCAGTTCTACGTTTCCGGTAACACATATTCGCTATCTTAACAAAATTCGCCTCAGGTATTTTAACGAAGTTATATCATAGACTTATCTTGACTACTGTAGCCTCGTTTCTAAAACTATGCTACGCTCTTAGAATTAACTTACTACTAATTTCCTTTGAGAATGTCGTCTGTTGATCCCTTATAAACTGATAAAAAGGGTTTCAGGTGCTTGAATTTTATTAGTTACAGTTTGGACTTCTAATTAGTGGTGGAAATCAATAGTATCGCTTCAATGAAGATGTTAATTTAAATTAACATAATTATTTTCGGTTTATTTATTTTTTTAATTTATTTAAGTTTACATTTGTATTAAAATATAGATTAAAATGTTTCTTTTTAGTAATAAATTATTTTCTCAATTGTAATAATTTAGTATTAAGTTTCTATAACAAGTAGTTATTTGTAATAATAGCTAGGGATTGATACAAGTGTTAGAAATTTTAAATAAAACTATTTTTTCGGATTTTTTCGCGGATTTATTTTGATTTTTGGTTCCCGATGTTTCGAATGTTTTACAGCAATCATGGTCACGGGAGAGACTAAGGTTTTAGACGTCAAAAATCCAAATAAATCCGCAAATCTAAGAAAGTTTTATTATTAGAAATTTGTTATATAATATTTAGTTTATCAAAACTTAAAATAGAAATAACAAAATAACAAACAATTTAAAATTCTAACTTTAGGTGTTTTATTTAATGTGCAAATACTTTAAAATTATTAGTGCTCGCCTTTGTGTCGATTCTTCCACAGTCCTATGATTTAACAATTTTCAATTACATAATATTTCCTTTTAAGTGCTCCTTTGAAAATTTAAGGCTTACTCGTCTGAAAACCGCTATTTCATTTTATAAATTATACTAAGTTTTCTTTTAATAATTTTGTATAAACCTTTAACTAAAAGTTAAGCACATCAATTCGCAAAGGTTTTATATTAAAATAATTTTAGTTCCACTTTCATTTATTATATGTATTGGTTGTATTCAGGGCGTGATTTCTATAGCTTTAATGCAAAATATTTTCCATATGGCATAATATATTATAGGCAATCTCACTCCAATGTATGTTATAAAATATGTAAAAAATATAATTTTTGTATCACTCATGGTACTTTTAATCTATGTACATACACAAGCAAAACCGCAAACAAAAACCAGTAAAACATGAAAAGGCAAGCACTACGATATTTTTAACAATTTTTAACGTTTGAACTAATTCCCAGTGAAAAGATATATTGCAAAATAGAAAAAATATTACGGAACATAAAGTCCAGTGGACATGACAAATTACGTGATTTGCAAGCGAGTCAACTCGCTCGGAGAAACCGTAAAAATTGAAGCGGGACGTGAATTCTACAAAAGGTATTATATGAATACCATAGTATGTATAGGGGATATTGAATGGAAAATAATTATGCCCATTAATTATCATCTTCTTACTGAGTTATATCAATTGGACTATTATTCATAGTAATGTTATAAATGTGAAAGTTTGTGAGGATCGATGGATGGACGACAAAACGGCTGAGCGGATGTGGATGAAATTTGGCACAGAGGTAAGCTGTAATCTGGAATAGCGCCCATCTTCTTAACCTGGAAAACTGTACGGTTCCTTTAGGATAATTTGCTTTTGTCTAAGGATGAACCCAAAGCAAAGCGAGAGTGAGTCGCTAGTAAATTCTAAAGCTCGTATCTGTATATATTTATTACTATTTCTCCCTAAAAGTCTGGAGAGCTTTGGATAAATGGATTAGTAAAAAGATACACTTATACCAAGAGTAACACATTATTATAGTCTACTTGTTAGGCATCTAGGGACATACCCGAGTGAAGTAAGAACAAGTCGGTAGTATATTATAAGCGGTGCTTCTGGAATTGAAAGCTTAGGTATTACTTGCAATAGCAGACATTGTGAAAGAAGGGTTTTCAGATATAGAAGATTTAAACTCACAACTACGTTGCGGTTTCACATTCATTTTTCATGTTTTCCTTTTGTTGTTAGTATTTAATGCGATTACGCGATGTAAATAGATATCAACCAAGTAAATTTTAAGCCAAAATAATAAATAAAAATCATCTTACATAAAAGATCTTATAAGAATAAAAAATAATGTAAGACTACGGCTAAAGTGAAATGCGATCTTACGTAAAATTATGTTGTTTCATAAAAGTAATGTTTCGCCCAAAATGCAAAGTCGAGGATTATTCACGAATGCCATAAATTATGGGAAGCCTACAAAAAAGGCGCTTGTGACTACGTTTCACTATAAGCCCTTTGAAAATTTATGTTTTTACTTTCGAAATTCAAGTGACTATTGGACGAATTTAGTTATATTTTTACATTTACTTACATTTAAAATGAGGACTCTTTCCAATATTAATATTGACATAAGAGCGTTAAATAAGTGATACCTGGGGCAGATATTTGCCACAGCTTTAAAACATTATTAGGTACTTGGTACATAGACGTCATAGTTATCATCACGTTTTACATTTTCCAAGGTGACCATAAAGAGTAGAATGCCAAATTTTGCTATCTACGTGTTATATATTACTATAAAAATATATTATATTTTCTACGATATTTTTATAACCTTATATAAAATAAGAATATTAAAATGAAGGAAAATTATTACTTTGATAACAAAACGAAGCCATTTTGTACAAAAATTCCACTTTACATTTTAATCCATCAAAATAAGCCCGAGCCTTTTGATTGTGCGAATTAATTTCTGCTAACCGACA
Source organism: Brenthis daphne (assembly GCA_947093115.1). Classification (NCBI taxonomy): domain Eukaryota; kingdom Metazoa; phylum Arthropoda; class Insecta; order Lepidoptera; family Nymphalidae; genus Brenthis; species Brenthis daphne. The sequence continues at coordinate 3,657,890 of OX352471.1, forward strand.
AGAAAGTTCTTATTTGAAACGTGACGGTGCTCTTCCACGAACATTGCTTGTTACTATAGCAATTATTATTTCTTTTTCCTTTGTTTTCTCTTCAAGTTATTGCAATATAAAAATTTCATGAATCGAATAACACTATTTATTAGTTTTTAAAATGTTAAATATATTTAAATTAATCAACAAAATATTACTACATGCTTGTGGTGCGTGATTTTTTAGACAATGTCTATTATAGCGGAATTCGTAGGTTTACTTCTCATGTATTCAGCCCTTTCTAACTTCCCACTGCTGTGCCTGTGGCTATAGTCCACCACGCTGGCCAAGTGCGGGTTGACAAATTTCACATGTCTTTCGAAAACTTACAAAGTTCTCTCAGACAGGCAGGTTTAATCACGTTTTCCTTTACTTTAAGACTAGGAAATTCGCACATGAAAATATCAGAGTTGCAAAATCCGGGATTTGAACCTGCTTCGTTCGGTTTCAAGCGAGCATGTTACCACTGGGTTATCACTGCCTATGGTAGCCCAGTTTATTCTCATGCGAAAACTATTTTAAGCTTGATGTAGTACGGTAATAGGCAGAGGAACCAAAAAGGTTGTCAAAGATATACTACAACCAAATAATGTAACGTGAGACGAAAGATATTGTCGGCTTTCACCGACTTCGAAAATATCTAATTAGGTATCTATTCTAAATGAAAACCCCGTTTAGTTATTTTTTACATTTTAGTGCCTGGAAGTCGGTTTTTATTTTTTTTTATTTTTTATTTTTCCATTTTTAGTGTAGACGTAATGAGCAGGTAATTTGAAAGAAGAAAGTTTTTTAATAACATATTCGATTAAGCAATTTATTTAAAAAAATAATGTATTTGTTGATTTTTTAAAAACCGCTCCACCGATTTCGATAAAATTTAAATGGGACCAACTGTGAAGTGTATCCTTCGAAACAAAAAATATAAATCACTCCAGGCGTCTTCGAGTAATCGGTGAACATACATAAGAAAAAGAAAAAAAAGATTCCGAAAAATTGAGAACCATCTCCTTTTTGGAAGTCGGTTAGTAAAGAAAATATATATTATTTTTTCGTTTATAGTGGTTTATTATTCTTGTTTTAATTGGTATTTTGGAATTCGGATTTTTTAAATGAATTTTTATTTATATAAACCCTTATAAAATTACCCTACTTACCCTAATATGAAACGTAACGCTTCACATACTTTGCTTAGTTAAAGCCAGTATAATATAAATATATGAATTACCAGCAAACACATAATATTAGTAAATTAATCACGCTATATGAAGTGATCGAGAATCTGTAATTAGGTACTGAAATTGGATTCAGAATCCACATTAATTAACACTAATTATAGGGCTCTTAGTCTTTAAAATCCATTGAAAATAATTTATATAAAACAGTCGATTTTAAGCTTGAATCTGAATGGTATTCAATTAAGCCCTACCAATTTCAGTAGATCCTTAATATAAACCCTTCTAAATGAAGATAGTGAAACTCGAAAAGTTTATGTTATATCCTTACTAATTCCAATATTCGGGTGTAATTAAATTGTTCTAGCTTTAAGACAAATTGATGCAATCGGCGTTAGGAATCGAAGATACAATTAATTTCTTCGCCGAGGTTTTCGGTAGAATTGATGTGGGGTCGTTTTGAACGTCCGAAAAGGGTTTTCGGGTGCGTTTTTGCTATTACAGTGCTCTTGATCATGTTATTTATTTGATAGATATCAGTGTACAACTTAACGTGTTTAGCCGTATACTAATATAATATGAAGTATGTTTACAAAATTTGGGAAAATCGTTAATGCTTTTAGATTCGTAGACACAATGTTTAATTTAATTTAATCAATCTATTTCTAGAAAAAAGAGTTTTCCTTCTTATTAAAAAAGGATAGTATAAAAGTAGAACCAACTCATTTGTGCCTCTAATTTATATACTCAGCGTATTCAGAATTACATGTTTACATTTTTTATCTATTTTTAGTAGCTAAATTACAATTTTAGGGAATATTCATGAAAATGTAAAATTTTTGAAGTGCAGAGATTTATCATGTAACAGCTGGAATGCACATTATTCTCCTGGACGGATCTTAATGGTACTTTATTATTTAATTTGTAATTACGTTTACGGTTAAATATTTGAAACCATTTACATGCAACGATCTAGACAGTGCTATTTAGATAATAATAATATTTAGATAAGCAGCAAGCATGGTCACTACAAACTGAGCCAAACGTCTCGTAGTATCACTCCTTCAATGATAGTAAATAGTAATTCTTACCAAAATGTATTCCTTCTTTATCTAATGGCTACAAATCCGGATTTAACTGACGATTGGGAGGTCCTAAGTTCAAATCCCTGGTCGGGTTAAGTATATTTTTTGTGGGTTTTAATCAAAATTAAAATAATTAGAACATCGTTTATTCGATTTTATTACAAAAAATAGACTAGAAATAAATATTTTTTGCTAATATTTATAAGATTAAGTCTATTTGCACTAACAATTAAAAAAATTAACTTAATATTATAATAATGACATAATGAAATAATTTCAACACACTGAAACTTGCATGAGGTTTTTACGCATCGAAAGTTTGGGAACTGGGTGCAAAACACTAATTTATCAATGTGTAACATTTCAGAAACTCCGCCATTCTAATAGTACACTGTAGTTCTGAAGCACGTCCGACCTCGTAATTAAGTACGGCAAAGTTTAAAGTGTTATATAAATCAAGTACATTACGTTGAATTGTTCTTTTATGAATGAAGGGTGATTTTAAGACAATGTGCTATTTTAACATGTATTGAGCCCTTTTTAAGGTCCCACTACAGGGCACGGGATTCCCTTTAATATGAGGCAGATCAGGCCATAGACCACCACGTTCTAGTGCGGGTTGGCGGAAGTCACATGTCTTTAGAAAACTTTTTGGTTAAGTTCTCTCAAACGTACAGGTTTCCTCACAATGTAAAATAATAAAAATAAAAAAATACGAATGGGACTCGTCAAAACGAAATAAAGATATCTAAGGTCGTAGGTTTTTTTTTCGAGGTCATAAAAAAAATTCACTATCCACCTCTACCTAATTCGCGGCAGAACAGCAGTTCAAAGTTAGCAAAATAAAATTGTGTATTGTTTATTGATAGCACTAAAGCTACTAAATAAAAAAAAATCGATTGAGAAACTTAGGAGAAAAAGTTATTTCCTACATATTTATATTATATAGATTTTTCTGTAATATTTACTACATTATTAGTAAATAAATATATAAAGTAATTTTACTGAATAACAAATTTATAAAATATTTTAATAAGAAGTTCATTAAGAAAATTCTCGCTTAAACAACACGTAATTAATTGCTAACGTACCTTTATATATTTGAGTAGACTGAAGACTTATATTTTAGGAGGAATTCGACTTACAGTACAAATTAATGTTTGCTCATTAAGTAATAATTTAAACTAATTCTACAACAAAACAATAAACATTTATTATTGTTTATATTTGCTGCTTAACAGATGAACGTTTACAACAAAATTATTTAGTATAAGTATTAAATCCAAAATAATTATGTATTTCATATATTTACACTATTTTTTCACAGAGATAAACAATATTATCTATATACTTACATAAATAAAAATAAATGTTCGTATGTCTGTCGCCTATGCGATCCTAAACCTTTGATTAAATTGGTAAAAAGTCTGGTGGACTATTTATTTGTACCTGGGCTACCGAGCTTCGCTCGGAGTTTTTGGCCTAAAGGAAAACTTTTTTTTTTTATTAAACTAAAAACTTGAATAAATATAAAAAAAAAAACAAAAGTAAAACTTTGTATGCGACCGAGATTCGAACCTCAACACCTGTGATTGTTGATTTTGCACTTTGGCCGCTTGACCACGATGCTTATGCCCGAGCGTGGAAAATACCAACCATATTTTGCGTGGAATAATGCAAAGAAAAACTGTATGAAAATTCGAAAACTGAATATTTAAATTTAAAAATGAATATTTTATTACTATGGGATGAATGTGCATAAATTAAATAAAAGTTAATATGACTAATTGTTGCCATGGTAACCGTTGTTATTGTCTGTCAAATGATATATAATATCATATTCTCTCCATATATGATATTCTATAAATATATAATTGTAATATGTCGAAAATGCCGTATTTAATTATTGATTTGTTATAATTCAATTTCGATATTTGCCAAAGAAAGAAAGTTTAACTTCAACTGTGCGTAAACGCACTCATATTTTCATATTTCTAAATCTGTTAATAAAACTAAACAGATATTTATTTTATAAATTTACTTAACAGAGGCTATAATTATTATAGTTATTTATTATACGATTACTAATAAATATTTTCATCAATAAATAGTACCTATATTGAATTAATTTTCACCTAAGCTTACAATATTTCAAAAATATAAAAATCGTATCCGGTTAAATGTTTATGTTTTTATATGGGTCTAAAAGGTTATAAAGAACACTCAAGCAGCTTTATAAAAGATTTCTATTTCACCAAATATTTACATTCTTTTCAAACACTTTGTACAATTTATTTGTAGAAGAAACAGTTATAGAGAAATTTTAAATTAATTGACAAAAAAACTTCTAGTTAAACATGATTTTAGTATTATGTTATATATAGTTATAATAACAATTTAGTATTAGAAATAGTTTTACAAACATTGAATGCTTTATTCCTTAAAGGTAAAGAGGCTTATTACGAACATACCAATAGAAAAGTCTATAATAATAAAAATCCGTCCGTCCTTTTTGTATAAACAATATATTAGACTCTTCCTCCTTAGACAAGATAGCTGCTAACAAATATATTTTACTTGATACGGGATCGATTCCCGATTCATGACATTTATTTGAATACACTTTTAAGGTAACCCTAAATGGAAGTGAAAATAAATTAATAATATGTGGCAATTCCTTTTTCTGTGATAAATAAAACGGTTATTCAATATGCTGTTCTAAATGATAAAAACAATAAATTTATTTTCTTACTAGCGATTCACCTCGATCCGCTCGAGTTCGCCCCTACGTTTTAAGGTTAGTATAGATTTTTCAGAGATGAGATGTTTTCCCGCAGTAAAAAGTAAATTTTGACCCGGATAGCAAGCTATCATCTTAAAAAATCTCATCAAAATCTATTCAGTGGTTTTCTCGTGACGCTATCTCAGACCGACAGACAAAAATTCTAAAAACTATAGATTAGGCCTCTGTGTCGATAATAGTGACTATTTCAATAAGATTTTCCAAAAAATATTTAATGTACAGATAGATTCAGTTCAGATCGGTTAGAATTTTATTATATGTCTATAAGTATTGTAAAGATATGGCTTTTAATAATAATCCTTTTATTTGTTAATTGGACCAGCAGATGTAATATGCCAATATTATTTAATTATTAATTCTATGAATTTAACAGCGATATTTCAATTAATTTCCGAAACAATATTTGCCAAAACATTCTCCATCCGCTCATTTCTTCTTAGTAATTGGATTGTGATTTATCGTTTTTCGTTCATCTCAGTTCGTTAACGCGTTTTCCTTTTTTGCCAATTTATTATGTGCTGTCGAAGTAAAGATGTTTAACAAAATTCACTAATATCTTAAAATCAACGGTTTTTTTGTTTATATATAAAGTCAATATATGAATAATTTTGCTTTATGTTATATAAAACACTTGACTGGTCTTCTAAAAAGATTTTCCTTAATTATTTACTTGTATCGATGTAGTCTATCTACATATTATATATCGCGGGCTTAGACAAAATGATATTTTACAATAATTGAGGAGAAAAAAATTAAAAAATATATAAAAAATAATATTTATTTTTTTATTATTAACCGTTAGTAGAATATCATCTTATTAGAATTTAACAGGTTTGATTCCCTGTTATAATATGTATTGGGAAAGAAATTACAGTAGATCTACATACATAAATACTGTGTCGTCATGCTTTTGATATCTAGCGCATTAATCAATCATATAAATGGAAAGGCCGTAATAAAAATGTACCTAATGATACGTGCGTAAGTTTCCTCGACCTTTTCTGGTTTGACCTCTCAGAACATACTGTGAAAATGTTCAAATATTCTTATTCTTATTTTTCTATATATTTGGTTCCGTATGCTTAAGAGTCCTATTAGAATTCCATTACTAAGCCTTTGCTGTTTGTCCGTCTGTTAGTATGTAGCTTTAAAAAGTTACATACCTATATTTATTTATGTATTAAAACATAAAATCTACATATCTGTACTATTAATTAAATAAAACAATAATTAAAGAACTATAAAGAAGAAAATCTAAAAATTGACTCGTATAGAATTACAAAGTCGTATTTTATTGTTAAAAACATAACACAGACATACATACATACATACAGACATACATATTTACAATACTTTGGGGATATATATAAGGAACTTTCGGTATGAGAAGTGACTTTTTATGGAAGCTTTTATGCTAATGAAACTTAACATTTTGAAAATGACTGATTAGAAAACATTTGTTTCGTTTCTAATTGAGTAAGTTCTACGATCGTTATTGACTATAAGCAACCAAAGGAATAGTTAGTATTAGACGATATATAATACATTTCTTAGAGTAAATTCTATTAACCTTTATAAAATTGTAATAATTTATTATTACAATTAAATACAATTACTCTATACATAAATAATACTATCATTATTTTTACATATTTACATTTTTTATATATCATAACATTTTAGAATAAAATTTAGTAGACATTTCTTAATTTCTTTATATTATAATGATTTTAATGTAATAAATAGCGATAACATAAAATCAGTAGCAGTACTTACGTAATTTTTTTGTACTAATGATATTTTATTACATAAATGTATACTAAGCCGATAAATCAAACTTATAATACAAGATTATCAAAAACGTGACATATTCTGTTCGATGTAGAATTACTCGGACACAGTTTTCTGAATATATCACAATTTAAGCTTTGTGCGTTAAAAAACGCTATTCGACGCGGCATGTTAATTAAATTTCACTCCCATTATTCCAAACATGAGGGCGTCAAATTCGTTTGTAAAGCTTTAAAAGTTCAAACCAATATGTCCACTTAAATATATCAAATATTTTGACATAAATGTGTAGAACAGCAAATTTTATTAGACCGGCTTTTGTATGTTTTATTTTTTATATTACGTTAAAATTATATCTAAGTTCCAAATTGTAAATGATCTGAGAAGAATATTGTGTATAAAATTAATATTGAAAAGTATATCGTCACAGAAAAATCTAAGCACGTCTTCGCACTGCCCTGTTGCATTGCTGCCGGATATTCACCTGAAAGAGAGTTAATATATAAGAGCTACATATAAGTACATAAAAGTTATCTATATTAATATTATAAAGAGGTAAAAAAATTGGATTGTCAGTTTGTGACGTTGTAGGGGGTAATCTCTGGATCTAATGAACCGATTTAGATAAAATTTGGTAAGAAGGTATTTTAAGACCCTGGGAAGGACATAGGATACTTTTTATCCCGAAAATCTTTCTTTAAGGGGGTGAAAATTGGAATGAAAGTTTGTTTGGGGATTGAGAAAGAGTGAGCCGCTAGTCGAATAATAAACCTGTTTTGTGTTAAGTCTAAGCAACATAACCTTTTTATTTACGACTCGTGAACTAATGTAATATGTCGCAGAAATTATTCACTATTTATTGTATTCAGCCCTTTTTTTGCGTTCCACTGCTGGGCACGGTCCTCTCAATACGAGGGTGATCAGGCATAGTCCAGCTAGCCAAGTGCGTAGTAGAAGTTGGCGGACTTCGCATGTCTTCCGGAAACTTGCTAGGTTCTCTCAGATATTCAGTTTTCGTCAGGATGTTTCCCTTTACCATAAGACAAGTGGTAATCATGTTGGATAATGATTTGAATATGAAAATATCAAAGGTTTGAGACCTGGGATTTGAATCCGCGCTCACTCGGTCTTCCAAGCGAGTGCGCTACCACTGGACTACTACTGCCTCCCCACTATTTTATTAAAAGAGAGAGAGAGAGAGAGAGAGAGATTTTGAACTTACACAAATGTTGGGAATAATTTTCAGATATTTTTGCGTTTTTTTTTTTTTTTTTGTCTTTATTCTTTCCGACAATTCGACACACGCTGCTTAAAATTGTTTATAATTAAAAAATATAATATATTCTGAATTATTATACTTTAAAGTGTTTAAAAAGTCAAGAACAAAAGAAAAAAAAACTGAAAATAAAACCACAAAACATCCAAAAAAGAAACAGTTCCGTTCAAAACGTTCTTTCGAGTTTTCTACTTTTTTAAAGATTATATTTAATGAGCAAATTTTACTGTGTTATAAAATCTTAACAATTGTAATACTGAACTTAAATCTTAAAAGTTAGTTAACGCAATGAGCGCTATCTGATTTCCACGGACATTTCTTATTGTTTTGCACATCTAACATTTGCCAAAAGGCACTTCTGTAATGTCACTTTGCTAAAGTTATAACGAAGACTCCAATTAAAACTTCTTTCTAATGGTTCCACTAACTATTTTGCTTCTCTAGCACTTGTTGTTACATCTATGACCGTAGCATCAAAACTTAGACGTAAGATCTTATTTTACAAGATTTGCTGCTTATTTAATCTTTTTTGGAGAAATTTCTATTATTATTGAATTTTACTAAGTACGTAACAGTTATTTTTAGGGTTTTAGAGCTGATTTTTTTTTAAACAATTAGATTTTTTGTAGGAATCTACTATAAATGAAAAGCTTAATCTTCATGTTCTACGTGAAAATGAAAAATATTACATACATATTTTTTTCATTGATTATGAATTAAATATAAATTCAAAGTTTTTTTGTAATGCATAACAAATTTTGTTTTGATTATGTTTGTTTGTTGGATTGAATTAAATTATTATAATTTATATCCTGGACTTAGTTTTAAGTTTGTCACTGATTTACTTTTTATAACTTTAAATGCCTCTTACCAGATAATACATGAACTCGTATTGAAGTTGGTGGAGCATTGTTTGGTGCACAGGTGTAGACCCCAGCATCAGATCCTCGAGCTCGTTGAACCAAAAGACGGCTGGTACTCTTAAGACCTTTTTCTGTCACCAATGAAATACCTCCTCTTGCTGAATCGAAGTTTATTGTCTATTCGAATAAATAAATAATAAATTAATATGTTAGATTAACACACAGCATCATCTAGTTCCATGGTAAGTTACGAGGCTTGTGTTATGGATGCCAGATAGTTGATACAGTACACATATATAATTTTAAATACATACATATTATAAATATAAACACCCATGACTGGAGTAAAAACATTGGTGCTCATCACACAATTGAATGACCCCAGCAGGACTCGAACCCGCGACCACTGGCACAGGAAAAAGGGTCACCACAAACGGAGCCATACTTGTCATCAAATAAAGGTAGTTTATATGAGTTTAATTTAAATTAATTGAACACTTTAAAGGTATATCAAATAATGTGAAATTTAACGTCACGTTAATGTAGTTATTATAAATAGTGACATCTGCTGTAATAATTTTTAATTAATTGTATAGTTGAGATTTAATAGTGCAAGGATATTGACTGAGAATATCAGAAATCAGTACAATAAAGTGGAAATGCATTGTGCGAAGTCAAACCCAGCTGTCCGGAATTAGTTGTAAAGCATCCGGAGAATTTAGTACGTGGTTTAGCGTGAAACAGTTAAACCACTGCATTAAATTTATTATTTTGTTACAACTTTTGTTTTATTAAATATAGAATGAAATTAATTTAAATTTGTATACATTATGCATTCAATTCAATTTTCTTGTGAATGGATTCTAAGCGAGCTGAGCACAGATTACTTCGCCAATGTCACGTATAATAAATTATTCATATTAATATTACAAAATGTAAAAGTAACAGAGTCTCTATTTACATTTCACGCTTAAACTGCTAAACATTTTTCGATGAAATTTGGTAGGCCATTATATCGTTGCTCGCATACTCAATACAATATGTACAAATCACATTCACATAGAAAACTAAAAATAATGCTAGCAGCATATTCCCACTAAATCAGAACAATAATACTAGTATTCGAGTGAGAAATGAGTAGGGTAAGAGACCTTACTAATCGTCTTAATAGCGGTAAATCCGATAAGACGACTCGTCGAGTCTTTAAGGAAAAATTATCCCCTAAGGACTAACGGCATACCACAAGACTTGACCTATTGTAGATGACTCAATTAAAGACTTTTAAAATAACAATATTTCGGCGAAATAATACTTTCTTTTTTGATTTTATCGCGTACTTAATTTGATTTTAGGTTTCCGACGTTTTGAAAGTCTCTCTCTTCTGTCATCATGATTGCTGTACAGCATTCAAAACATCGGAAACCAAAAATCAAAGTAAATCCACGATAAAATTCGAAAAGATAATTTTATTTAATATATCTTTCTTGGCTTGAAAGTTTACTATCATAAATATTATTAACATTTTAAAGAAATAATAATATATTTTAAAGTTATTATTTTTGTAAGAAATATAGTTTCAACAAATATATAGTTTCTTTCCCAATGCATTTTAATTTTTACATACACGCACCTGTTCTCCATGAGTCCACGTAATCGAAGTAGGGGGCTCTGGGGTGTGTCGTACTGTACAGGTGAGATTGATTGTAGATCCCGCCTGTATGAATAATTCTGCGCCACTCGATATCGTTGTTTCTGGTTCTAAATATACAAAATATATATACATAGAAAGCCTGACATTTCTTTGAAGGCGTAAATAAACGCTAGCAGTATTTTTCTATGAATATATTGTAAATAAGATACTTTTAAGAAAAAAAAGCCTGGTTAGATATATTTTGCTTGATCATATATGTACAATAATAATAAATCTCTCTGGCTTTGTATTCCCACCACTGGGCATGGGCCTCCCTTCAATGCAAAGGGTTATAGTCCTCCACGCTGGTAAGGTGCTGATTCGTGGGTTTCACATGTCTTTCGAAAACTTGTTAGCTTCTCTCAGACATGCAGAATTCTTCAAGATGTTTTTCTTCAGCGTAAGACAAGTGGTAATCATCGTGTTGGAAATGATTGGCACATAAAATTTTTAGAGCAGCATGACCGGGGATTTGAACCCATTACACTCGGTTTTCCAAGCTAGCGCATTACCACTAAGTTACCACTGCCTTTATCTGGCTTTAAAGTTCATATAATTTAAAAATACATATTTGTACATAATGTATAAAATCTATAAGAATAATTTCATTATCATTACTTTAACTTACCAACAATATTAAGGAATACAGCATGACCAATAGGCGGAGTAGTGGATATTTGACATTCATATTGTCCCGAATCTCGTTTTTGAGGGCTGCGTATCCTCAAAGCCCATTCTTCAGACCTTGGTTTGTGTTGAGCTTCAAAACGCTGATCTGAAGTGTAGGTGTACCGCCCAACAGTGAGGAGGTGGATATCACGGTGCCGCACCCATGAGACCTACACCATCAATATTTTTTTTACGTACATTAAAAGTATATATATATATTACATAATACACAGAATAAAATACCAAGTCATTTGACTTTGAATACGAATCGAGTGACTAATACGCACTTTATTATGCGTAAAGTTTTGTTTAAATCTTGGAAAGAGCAATGTTTGTCGTAATAAATTTTTTTTTTGCCTTTACCTGGTAAAAGAAAAATTCAGAGTTTTCATATTATATATTTTTTTCTATTCTAGCAAGGAATTGAATCTAATTAAAATATATCTAATGTCATTTTGACCAATTTCGGTTATCGGCTTAATTGTATTAAACTAACCTAGGAGACTATCTTCATGGGAATTATTTTAGTGAACTAACGTCTACGCCATAGCATATGCACGGCCTATTGTATATAGCCGATATAATATGGCTAGCGAAAGATTAGTCTGACAAGTTTACATCCTCTCTCCAAGACGAGGAGCTGTAGCGCCAAGAACTTCCAAATACTGATAATTTTTGATTTATTTGGTTTACGTGACATTGGCGAAGTAATCTGTGCTCAACTGGCACGCTTTGAAGAAACAATTGAATTGAATTGAATTTCTTTGGCAAAAGAATTAATAACTATACTCGGCTCAAGACTCGAACTCAGGACCTCTTGATCTGCACTACAAGTTATTCACTAAACAAACAAAGCAGATTTACAACATAATATCTGTAAGTAGCTAAACTAGGAATTAATAATTCCATGGATATCCTAAATAGTAAAATATCACTAACGTAATACGAAAGCAAAGACTGTGAAATACTTTAACACTGTCCGTTCAAAGAGAAATTAATGTTTCAGAAAGAGCACTTAACTAACGAGTAAGTAGTTAACTGTTCATCCTGCTGAAATAACACGAAATTCAATTTTACTTAAGATCTAGGCTATTAAATTAGTAAAAGATTTAAGTGAGTTTTCAGTTATTAAAAATAATTAGCAAATAATGATTCAACATATTATTTTGAAAAGCTGCTGTTATGAAGCTGTGAGCCTTTCTGAAAGCAGGTAGATATTAAATACCAATGAGCTTTTTCATAGACTTTTTTAATTATATTAGTATCATTAAGTGGATAATATATACCATGAAAAATAAACTTATTACTAACGACCGCTAAACTAACATTTGTAACCGAAAACTCCTATGTCCCAAAAATCATCAACGTAATCTTAAAATCAAAGTAAATAAAAATTATCTTTTTCAAATCAATTTTCTTTGAAAATATTTTAAAAGTACTAGTGGCATTTTGAATTTCCTACTCCATATTTTAATATCCAGGGGGAGATTTAATATCCAGGGGGGAGGGGGGAGAGGGGTCTTACAACTATAATAAAACTGTAGAACTCAGCAACTATAGAAGTAAATAAACTTGTTTACAAACATGTATAAGATATCCATCCTCATCATTATCTCGGTTCGGTCTCAAATAGACATCTTCCTGTCAAAGAGCTATATCAATAGTTTTCAACTGAAAAGGCTGGCTTACAAACAGACGTACAAGACGAAGTTATTAGACATTTTTTACTTTTTAATCAGTTAATTCTAAAAATCAATAGATTTTTATAGCATTTATTTACAATAATAATTTTTATTTCAAGATATTACGTCCATATTTGTGAGTAAAACAATTTAGTATTAATGACTAAATTAGGAGATGTAATACAAACTTTTATCTCCATTTTCGCTCCCTTAAGGAATGATTTATGGGATAAAAAGTATCCTATGTCCTTTCCAGGTTTTCAAACTATCTTTTTACAAAATTTCATCTAAATCGGTTCAGTAGGTCCAGAGATTACCTCATTACAACCTCACAAACTCACCAACTTTACCTGTTATAATATTTCATAAGGACGAAAGATTGACTCAGTTGCATTCATTTTGCAGTTGCAAAAATACACTTGTCTCAAATTTTATAAAACTAATAAAAAATACCCTAAGCGAGAACGAATCTACGTTTTATGAATGCAGGTTCATGGTATTAGAATGATGACACAAATCTCTAACATATGGCAAAATTTTCTGTAATATAATATAATGTAATATTATGTACTGCCTAGAAACGGTCTATTTTCATTTAAAAATTAAATTACTGACTTACATTAAAGATGTTTATTAATATTAGGTTACAACTTTAAGTATCTAAATTCCTCAAATTATTGAGTTTCGGGGCAGGAGTCATTCTTGGACCATGTTTTAATAAAAAATAGCTGTCTCAAGAGGCTCTAGCGACGAAAAGTATTTAATAAAATCAAAACATGAGGATTATTTTCTAATATAAATTCCTTACAAAATTGTGAAAATGTTAATAATCTTAAAAAATAAATTATAAAATCAGGACCTTTGAATGACATAATTTTTTTTTAAATAGTAATTGGAGGGATTTTACATATATTTTTTTAGTAATATAAGGTTGCAATTTTATATGTGAGTGAGTTTTAATAAAAGAAATAATAATATATTCGATTAATCTATTATGTTTAAAGCATTTATTTATGCGACCTTGTCTGATAGAAATATATTTAAGAAATCTAAAAAGCCGATTTTGATATTTTCCCATGATTTTGTCGACATCGGTACCACCTTGTAGTAATTGGTTATGAATTGATTGTAATACTGTATTTGTAACAGCAACTGTTGAGGTTCTCGCCGACTCTTTTCAACAGAACTGCTTCCTGAACTTGGCATTAGCTTTCACACGAACATACTATTCAAAAAAAATTGAGTGGATGTTCCAAAAGTACTGTTTAGGAAAATAGATGCAAAGAATATCTCGAAGTTTTATTAGTGTTAATAATATAATAATAATAATAATAATAAGCCTTTATTCGCCAAGATAACAACACATAGGAAAAGTTTTATATAATTTTTACGTATTACAGTTAAATAAAATTACATACGAAATTACAAATACATAGAATAATACTTATGAATCATAGCTATTATTGACATAATAAAATGGAAATGTTTTTTTTTTTTTTTTACAAAACATTCCTTTTATAAAAACCATTAATTATTATTTATTTATCTTTGTTTTTTATTATTATTATTTTTTTTTTTTTTTTTTTTAATGTTGTTTTTTTTTTAATGTATATAAGCATATCATCATTATTCGTATTTTTTTTTTTTTTTTTTTTTTTTTTTAGTGATGTATTTGTGATTAATAATTATTATATATTATTATTATCCATCTTGGGAACCCATTTTCGGGTATAGGCCTCCTCCATCCGCTTCCATTCTTGTCTGTCCTTCGCGATTCTAGTCCAGGTGGCGCCGGCTACAGCTTCGATGTCGTCTCTCCAGCGCGCGCGCGGTCGGCCGCGGCCCCGGCGTTGCTCGCGCGGCCACCAATGTAGCACTCGCTCGCTCCACCGGCCGTCGGTCGCGCGGGCAGCATGTCCAGCCCATCGCCATTTGAGTCTACAGGCTTCCTCAGCTGCATCTGTCACTTTTGTTCTTTTTCTTATTTCCTACTGACGCTGTCGATCTCTGAGATGAATTCCGAGTATGCTTCTTTCAGCTGCCCTTTGGAAAATTTGTAGCTTATGGATTAGAGTTTTTGTTAGTGCCCATGTTTGGCAGCCGTAAAGTAGTGTTGGTAAAATTATTGAGTCCATGGCTTTCTTTTTCAGTGCTAGTGGTAGTTTTGATTTAAAGATGTATTTTAAAGACCAGTACTTTCTCCACGCCAGTTTTATGCGTCGTTCTACTTCTTTTTTTGTATTGTCAGTAAATGATATACTTTGACCCAGGTAAACATATTCTTTTACGTATTTAATATAATTTGATTCGATCATAGTGTGGATCTCATTTGCGTTAGTCATTATACAAGTTTTGTTCATGTTCATTTTCAACCCGCATTTTATGCTTTCTTCGTTGAGCGTTTGGAGCATGTGTGAGAGGTCATTATGGTTGTCGCTTAAGATAACTATGTCGTCGGCAAACCTAAGATGATTCAGGTACTCACCATTTATTTTTATTCCCATGCCATCCCAACTTAGTTTTGAGAATATATATTCTAGTAGAGCGGTAAATAGGTTTGGTGAGATAGGGTCTCCTTGCCTCACTCCCCTCCTTACTTTGAAGGTCTCGCCTACTTGATCGAGTCTTATTTGAGCTGTACTTCTTTTATATATTTCCTTCAGGATCGCTATGTATTTATCTTCTATATTGTTGAACTCGAGAGCTTTCCAGAGTGATTCATGCGATATAGAGTCGAATGCTTTGGCGTAATCTATAAATGCAATGTAGAGTGATATTTTATATTCGGTAGACCGTTCAATTATTTGGTTTAGAGTGAAAATATGATCAACTGTGCTATAATTTTTTCTGAATCCTGCTTGCTCTTTCGGTTGGTTGAAATCTAGAGTTGTTTTGATTCTTCGCAATAGTATGTTGGTGAATAATTTATATAAGCTTTGTAGTAGGCTTATAGGTCGATAGTTGCCTATATCTAGAGGATCTCCTTTTTTATATAACAGCGTGATTATAGAATTTTCCCACTCTTCAGGTATCTTATTTTGTTCCATAATTTCGTTAAAGAGATTTGTGAGTATAGGGGCTATAGACTCAGATAAGGCTTTTAATATATCGTTTGTTATTCCATCTTGACCTGGGCTCTTCGACGACTTTAAGGATTCTATACCTGTTCTTATTTCACTTTGAGTTAAAGCCGGGATATTTTCTATATATTCTTTGTGACCGATGTTGTTGTCGATGCAAGTTGGGCTTATGTCAGAGTTTTTGTAGAGGTTTTCATAGTACATCGTCGCTAGTTTAAGTAATCCTGTTCTTTTACTTATTTTGTCTCCTGTGGATGCTTTCAGTGAGGTAATCCAGTCTCTATGTTTCGACAAACGTTTTTCTGACCGTTTGACTGAGCCTCTATCTTTAAGTTCTTCTTCAATGATTTTATACTTTAGTTGATATTTTTTCTTTTTTATTATTTCTTTTATTTTATGATAGAGTTTTGTTAATCTTTTCCTTTCTTCCTTCGATCTGTGCTTCTTAGATTTTAAGTATAATTTTTCCTGAATTAGTTCTCTTACATAGTCATTAAATATAATTTCATTTTCTGATTTTTCCTTTAGTTTTGGTAGTTGGTTGATAATTTCTTTAATTTGTAACGTTAAATCTGTATATTTTTGTTCAGTGTTTTTACCTTCCGTACTATAACTTTCCCGTATTTCAGAAAATTTGCGTTTGATCGTTTCTTTTTCTATGCAGGTGAGCTGAACTTTCTTATGGCCAAATGATTTTCTGTCCTTCTTCACATTGTACTTTAAATTATACACTATTCTTAACAGTCTATGGTCTGTGCTAAAAGTTGTATCAATAGTTTGAATATTGTTTATTTTTCTCATATCCCTTGTTATGACATAGTCAATTTCGTTGCGTACAGCCCCGTCAGGTGATACCCAAGTCCACCTTTTTTTCAAATTCTTCTTAAAGAATGTGTTAGCTATGTAGAGCTGATGTTCGAGGCAGAACTGTATTAAGATTTCGCCCCGGTTATTTCTTCTACCATAGCCCCATTTTCCTGTAGTTTTCCCGTCGTCTGACGTAGTTTGTCCTATTTTTGCGTTAAAATCTCCTAGGATTATGGTGTTTTTATTTGACTTCCGTAGAGCTGTATCGAGATTTTTGTAGAATTTATCGAGATCTTCCTCGGTTGATTTTTCTGTCGGTGAGTATGCTTGTATTAAAGAGAGACGTTCATTTCCAAATTTAAAGTCTAGTTTAGCAACTCTATCGGAGATGGGCGAAAATTCATCTATATTGGATTTTAAGTGTTTTTTTACCATAAAGCCAACGCCATTTAAGCCTGCCTTTTCTCCTTTGAACATCATTATGTAGTCTTCATACTCTATTATTTTGGTTCCTACTAATTTTATTTCTGACAAGCCGAGTATATCCCATTTTATGTTTTCAAGAGCATATTCAAGTTCATTTTTTCTACCTTCAGCAACAAGAGAGCGTATATTATACGTTCCAATATGTAAGTGTTTCATTTGGATGGAGGGTGGTGGTCTACTGCTCCCACGGGGACCGGCCGTATTGGGAGAGTTATTTGTTTTTTGTGATATAATATTTTTGTTGCTTGTAGTTGCGTGGAGAGGGGCCTGTTTTAATTGCTAATTTTGTACTAAATTTGAAGTAGATGGAGATACTAAATATGACTCTAATGTTTTATTCTTTTTTGCTGTATTTAATATATTTCTTTTTGGTGTTTTTTCAGTTTCCGGGGAAAAAATAGGTTTTCTTTTATTAGTGTTTGTGTGGTTGTATTCCTTAGTAAATAAATTATTTTCCTGTTTGGTATATAACGTAACTATTTTGTCTCTTCTCATTACTATTTTTTCACCCTTTTGTTTTCTACTTCTGTATTCTTCCTGTAGCTCTTTCCTTCTTTGTAAAACTTTTTGAGTGTAGTCTTCTTTTATATAAAGTCCTCTTTCCTTTAAATATTTACTATTTCTTAATATGTCTATTTTAAGCCCCATGGTGTTTGTTGTTATTAGAACCGGTCTAATTTTCCCATCTTTTTTTACTCCAATTCTCTTAACATATTCAATATCTCTTTTTTCACAAGGAATTTTCATACTAGTGTTAATAATTGAAATAATTTTTTCTTCTAGCTCTTTATATTGTTTTTCTTTTTCTTCAAGACCAAAAATTATTACATTTCTTCGTTTTAATTGATTTTCCATTTTGTCTATAATAGTTTTTTGCTCCTCAATCACTTTCTCCAGGCCCTGGGTTTTCCTTTCTAAATTTTCAAATTTTTTATTTATGTTTGAATTAATTTCTTCAACTATTGCTTCTTTTATATTTGTTATTTCAATTTTTTGTATTTTAATATCATCTTGAATAGTTTTTAATACTTTCATAATTTCTTCCATAGTTATTAATTGAAATATAAGTGTAAATAAAATAAATCAAAAGTTCACCAATAACTACTAAGGCCCTCTAGTGGGTGTTGTAGCTCACTACGTTGTGGTTGAAGTAGCTAAGTGATGTTGCTTGATCGATATTCACAGTAGTAGTGTTAACGTGTTACGATAGATGGCGTTGCATTGTAAATATATTATTTTATATAGAAATAACTAGTTGAATTGTGTTTGAACGTTTGATGCAAGTACCTTATAAGTTATTTCTGTGAATGCCCTCAATGTATCTATAAACTTTTGTTAATTATTATTTTATTTTCATTAGGTAATTATTCTGGAACTTGTATCTAAATTGTGAAATATGTAGTTATTGATTTTACTTGCCAGGTAATTCTTCTATAATTTCTTTTGAGATCCTTTTCGTTCCATTGTGTATAGCTGAATTTCCTTATGAATAGCACAAACACGATTTTAAGCACTAACTATATTTTTATTAGTTTTTAACCACTGCTTTC
Organism: Brenthis daphne; assembly: GCA_947093115.1. Classification (NCBI taxonomy): domain Eukaryota; kingdom Metazoa; phylum Arthropoda; class Insecta; order Lepidoptera; family Nymphalidae; genus Brenthis; species Brenthis daphne. The sequence continues at coordinate 3,676,874 of OX352471.1, forward strand.
AATTGTACTCATTCCTTGTTAACTTATTTTGACTTGAAACTGTAATTCACAGCACATATCTGGTTAGATTTTATATATTTAGAAAAATAATACGGAGCTTATTCTTAACGTTAGCACAGTTGCGCCCTCTCCCCATATATTTATTTATTAGTGTTAGAGGGCAATAAATTGAAAATATTTTTTTTTTTAATATTTTAGCAAACATTAATGAGACGGTAAATGGCGTAAATATGTACATTTTCCAGATCTTTAATATTCTTACAGTATAATACTATGTACTCATTAGAGTGTCTTAACACTTTAAAATCAAAGTGTACCTAACACACTGAAAACCTAGTAACGTAACACTTCTGAGTTTAGGGTTATCTTTTACATAAAATAACAAAAGGTACTCTTGTGAGTGAGCAAAGAAGGCTAAAATATAATATTAAAAGTTCAACAGTATAGATATTAAAGAGATATTTTATGGCACGATTCAGCCATGCTTGTACTATATAATACCAATAGAAGTACCATCGTCTTTGTAAAAACATTAAACAATCATTTACAAAGTTTTGAATAAATTACAATTACTTTCATAACTTTGTGCTTCGATGCGGTAGAATATGGATAATATGCAAAGTAGAGTTTTATGAGTAAAATTCATCAAATTCGTTATTGTTATCTTTCTTGGCCTGTTTGCCGAATATTTGAGTATGCCATAAATTAGTTTTATCTTAAGAACTCTAAAATATCGTTCATTGTTCTGGCTTGTATTGTACTAAAATACATACATATAAACATTTTTGTATGTAGTTATCTAAACTGAGATATATTGTATGAAATAATAATGTTCACCAATATCTTCATATTGCTGTGATAAAACTTCAAAAGATAATGTTCATACTAAATTTACAAAAGTTTTATAATAGAATTCGGAGATATTAAGAGTTTACGCGTCATCAATAGGGATACTTAAGAGTACACTTTAGAGCCGAAACGATCGCTATCAGCGAAGCTAATCATAAATATAAAACCTCTAGAACCCATAACCCAGACCATTTTATGTTTGCTCGGAATAAACATGGCTTCAATTTATTAGATTATATGTAATCTTAGGTTTAGTTTGGCGGATCTAAGTGACTACAAAACGTATTGATTGGTTTTTCTCAATAAACAATACTAATATTTATCGTATCTATTATTATTTATAATATGTTATAGTTGATTTAGATTTTATCAGATATCTGTTGTCATTTTTTAAAATTACTGGTGATATCATAGTATGATAGTGATGATAGGATTAGGGAGAAAAGCCCTAATTACTAATTAGGTCCTAATTAGGGCTACTCTTCGAGATATTTTCTTTTACTTAAATAAAATAAAGATGGCGTTGACGCGATAGCTGCATGCATAATGGTCTAGAATATCGGTGGAAATATTTTAGAAAATGCACTTAATGCCGTGCGTATTCATAGTACAAATAATAAAACTTTTTAACTAATGACTGATTTTCAACCATCAGAAATTTTTGTATATAAAAAGGATACAGAGCCTTTGTGGCATGTTTCTAATCCCTGGCATTTTTTTCTACGCTTGTGGTGCACATCAAAACTACGAGTATATAACTGTATGTGTTGAAGCGGATGGCAAAAAACATTCGAGTGTCTGGTATTCGTTGATATTTGGTCTAATAGTACTTCTAGAAAGTATTAATATGAGCACACAATATTTTTTGGCTGAGGTTTAGTTGACAAGTTATAGCCGTCTATTGACGCTGCTCAGGAAATGGTTAAATTGAATTTGTTTTTTGAATTTATCTTATACACAATAAAATATGTATAAAAAGTTAACGGTAAAATAGTGGTTTGGAGAAACTCTTCCTGTTCTTGTTAATTTTTAAATCATATTATACATTTAAAACAGAAATCCTGTACAAAACAGGAAATAAATATTTCAAATATATTTTTTAACCACTTAAGACTTATTTTATTTTTGACGTATTTTATTTTTTTCAAACGCGAAATAAAGCTAAAATTGTAATTTATCATAAGTTTCAGTGAAATGAGTGTAATATAATATAATTTGGAATTGTGTTTGTAATTCAATTCTTTTATTTCTTGGCTATAAACCATGAAACTTAGAAAAATAAAATATATCATCAATATATATATATATATATCAATATGGCGCCATAGAGTGTACATTTCCTAGATATTAGAACACAAATATCTCAAAATCATGACACTTTATTTTTAATATTTTTATATAATAATATTATGTGTGTATATATTATCTCCTTCTTCTTCCTGCCCATTTCCCAAATTACTTGGGGTCAGCGCAGTACGTCTACCATACTGCTGATATATATATATATATATATATATATATATATATATATATATATATATATATATATATATATATATATATTTGATTTAAACACCTATAATGTATATACATTATAAGTGTTTAAATTATACTATGATATACCTACCTGGAGAGTAATATTTTGACAACATACATTAATATTAACTTTAAAATATAAATACTCCATCCTTCAAACAATAAAATAAGGTAAAATTCGCATTAATTATATTTCAAGAATAATAGTATTTTGTTGTTATAGCATTTATTGTAACTTCAATTAAAATTATTTCTGAATTGGTACTTCCGTAACCTTTCTGTACAGGAACGAAATTAGGCTAAGTGTACTCTAGAAAGCGAAGCAATGAAATCTTCGAAAATATGGGATGTAAGTCCAGAGTAACAAGCTACTTTAAAACTGGGTTGATCAAAGCAACTAATTAGAACAAAATATAAAAAGGGTCTGAAGACAAATAAATTATTATGAAATTAGAACAGTACGTATAAATTTTAATTAACTCGGATTAAAAGATTGTTAACTTGTACATATATTTATGAAGCTTACTTTATCAATTAATTAGATACTTGAGTAGCGATAGAATCATAGTTTCTTTTTTTTTTTACCAAACAAAAACAAACCTATCCCACGGGAATCGTACATTTTTTTCGGGACAAAAAGTAGCTTATGTGTTATTCCAGAATATAATCTATTTCTGTGCCAAATTTCATCCAGATACGTTCAGCCGTTCTGGCGTGAAAGAGTAACAAACAACCGTACTCACAAACTTTCACATTTATAATATTAATACGAATAATTCTAATCTATATATACATATAAATAAAATTGAAGTGTCCGTTCGTAATGTCAAAATAACAGATTTTTACTAAATGCATGTGAAAGAATATACGGCTCTTATAAGAAAAAAACAATTTTTTAATTTTTTGTCTGCCTATCTGTTTGTTTGTTCCGCCTAATCTCCGAAACGGCTGGCTGGGCCAATTTTGGTGGACAAGTAGCTAATGTTATAAGTAGTAACTTAGGCTGCTTTTATTTCAGAAAAACGTTATGGTTCCGTGCAAAACCTCCTTCACTCTAGTACGAATCGAGGATATGTCGCTAGTAAAATAATTGGTATAAAGATAATATCTAGATTTAAAAGTCTTATTAAATTAAAAAAGCTATACTTACAGTTCTGTTTTGAAGATTTTTTACTCTACATAGAAGTCTTACTGGATGTCCAACAAGCCCAGTGATATTTCTTGGTGTGCTAGGATCAAAGTACGGTGCATCTGGTGAGCCGTGCCATTCTTGGAGGAACTCTGCTCGGAATCTTTGAGAGGATATGTCCATTGTTGTATTATCTACAGGTGTATCTGTTCCAGATCCAGCTTAAAAATAAGAAGGTAATTTTATAATCTTATCCTAAAGACCTATTTTACGAAATTCAAACACTATAAGTAGCAAAAGGGAAAGCAATACCAGAAAATGATTCTGAATGTTTGATATGAATTATTTCCAGATAGCATCTGAATAGAATAAAGCTAAATATTAGATAAACTTCATGTTTTAATGTGATTAAAGTAAAATTTGCAAACAATGCCTTTAAATCCAATTGAGCAGGCGTAGTTTCATTAGAAAGCAACCTTCAAAATCCGCCTGCAGATATTGCCAATTGAGACAAGGCTTATGAAATTGGTGAAAGCTATGGATTAAGTGGGCTGGAAGATTATCCTGCTTAATTTACGTGAATTACTAGTCATTTAGCTACATTGAGAATTTAATTCGTATTTAACATCGAGAGACTACTTACATTTTGTGATTAATAAAATTTAAACAGAATACTATGTTCATATCATCCTCGTGCCTAAGAGAGTCTGCGCACTGCGTACTAAGTTATAAGTAACAATAGTAAATAGGAATTTACCAAGAGACTGCTGGTTATAGTTACCAAATTACGTGAATTCTATAATATGATATGCCTGACTTTAATATTTTATATAAGGCTAGCATTGCCCGCGGCTCCGCCCGCGTCCAGATGACCAAAAACCAAATTCTTAGGTTTTACATACTCTTACATTGCAGTTTTTGTATTTTTTCTAAAAAATGAGATATTTTCCAGCGGTAAAAAGTATCCTATATGTTGACCCGGATGACCAGCTATCATCATACCAAATTTCATCAAAATCTGTCCAGTGGTTTTCTCGTGATGCGGTAACAGACAGACAGACAGACAGACAGACAAAAATTCTAAAAACTATAAATTCGAACTCTGTATCGATAATAATGTCTATTTCAATCAGATTTTCAGATAAGTACAGATTCGACTTAGTTACAATTTTATTATATACATTTATTATTAGACATAGTCATTTTGAATAGTTTTTAATTATAACAAAACGCTATAAATAGACATTTTTTAAATCACATACATATAAATAGTAAAAAGTTATATAAAAATTAATAATCCTCAGGCTTTTTATAAGAAACAAAAGCGTCCTACTTCATTCATTCAACTTTATACAAAATCTTATTGAGCCTCTCTCATTCAAAGTCAGTCGACCGAAAAGAAATAAATACATACAACGAGCCTCCAAGGCGAAGTATGATTTACGACAAAACATCATTTCGTGAAAGGAAATCGGACCGTGCTTTTATTTGGCAAGGATACAATAATATCAGGCTTAGCATTTGTTACGTGTTAGACCCGTATTTTGTTAGAATAATGATACTTTCCTTCGAAAGCACATTGAGTAATTAATTATACACATTATATAAGTTACTCTTGAACTGGTTGCCCATTAGTAATACTCTCAGTTGAATATTCAAGTAAAGTGGGTTCAAAACTGGGTCTCATTTCTCAGATATTTCAATATAAGAATAATTTTTAACATGATTACCACTTAATACTTTCTTAGATTTACGCAAGTATTTGACATTTTAAATAAAATTATCTTTTTGGATTTTTTCGCGAATTTATTTAGATTTTTGGTTCCCAACGATCCCATGACGATTGATGGGTACTACCATCGTCATGGGATCCTGTTATTAATATAATAAAGTAAAATAATAAATCTAAACATAACAGACAACACAAGACAGATAAGTTCCATAGAGTAAGTAACCCTTTTTAGTAAGTTCTTACTGTGAGGATCTTAATGACAGCATTTCAAATTAATATTATTCATTTTTTCATTTGTAAATATATGTAGTAATGTTTTGCCTAATAATTTGTTTTTTAAATAATAGTAAGCTATATTAAAATTATTATTCTTAATTAATTTTAACTTTTTCAAATTACACATAGATAAATATAATAATGGCAACACTAAATATAGATTACTAATTAATAATTTTAAAATTAATAATTATAATAATAACAGCTAAAATTAAATAAATAATATTCCATATTGAATTATACAACTAATCAAAATTATAAAAATGTTTAAAGTTAATAATATTGTAAGGTGCTTCGGTGCCATTTTTCAATTTTTTGAATTCATTTTGTAATTTGTGGGTAGGCTATTTGTAACAACTATATAATATCTTTGAGATATCTAACACCTTAGTCTCTCCCATAAAGTAACTTATATATACTGGTCTCTCCCGTGACCATGATTGCTGTAAAGCATTCGAAACGTCGGGAACCAAAAATCAAAATAAATTCGCGAAAAAACCCGAAAATATAGTTTTATTTAAAATGATTACCACTTGTAAATATGGTGAAGGATTATCATTTTCCAAATTTAATTAGTTTTTGAAAGACGTGTGAAGTCCACCAAACCGCACTTGGCCAGCGTGGTGGACTATGGTCTGATTCTCTCGAATTGAAGAAACGTCCGTGCTTAACAGTGGAAAATTAAAAGTGCTGAATTGCTTTTACTATTTAACCTACTGTTTGCCTAATTTAATCATTTATTAAAATATCATTTCGTCAATGCCATAGACATAGAGAGTGGACTGAGTGTTTCTTTGTCAGCCATCAGCTGGAAATGGCGGAAAAGCGACAGAGACAAAATGAATTCGCGACCAGACGTCTTCAATATTAATTGAAACACGATTAATGAAGATGTATATTTATAACTATTTTGCATTTCTTTTATAATATTATAATTTTAATGAATATTATAATTTTTTAACATCGGTATAAATGACAGGTGCACGTTCGTTTTCTCTGTTTCTAATAACAGTAGTCAATTCAAAGTTAAAATATTAAGCAACACTATTGCTATTTTTGCTATATTTAATTACAATACTAATATTTTTTTTTAAAATGCTTAGTAATAAAAATTAACAAATATTGTAAGGTATATAAGTACTATAGTGCCATTTTTAAATTTTCGAAATCATTTTTGTCAAATAGTGGTTAGGCACTGTCTGTAACAAGTATGTGTTTGAGACGTCTATAACCTTAGTTTCTCCCACGACCATGATTGCTGTAAAGCATTCGAAGCGTTGGGAACCAAAAATCAAGATAAATCCGCGAAATAATCCGAAAACATATTTTTATTTAAAATGTCAAATATTCGCGTAAAACTAAAAAAGTATTATTTTGAATAATAGTTTAACGTCCGTAGTAAATTTAATAGTATACTCGTATTAGTGAAAAATTCTAAAATTGATATAAATATTATCAATTCGGTGTCTATTGACCAAGCAAAAGATAAAGCTTAAAATGATAGCTTTTGTAAAAAGCTTATCGTGCTGAGGTAAATGGCGCCCATGACCTTTTAAAGCCTTCCTATCTCATTATAATGAACACAAGTAACATACATACCGATGAAAAAAAGGCATCCATGCAGAAGAGATATCCACAACGCGGATTTTGCCCCGCTTGCTCCTTGCCTCATGTTTCACCAATAACTAAATGTCTGTAAAGAAATCAAAATTTTAGTACTTATTACCATTTATTTGTTATGTCTAAACATAATTAAATTATGGGAAATTGATTAAACAAATTGGCCCTGGAAGATTGAAATTCAAAACATTGCATATTTCAAAACTATACAGAATAAACCTAAAACTACACTTTCCTTCTCATCTTTACTAATGTTATAAAGAGGTAAAGGATCTCAGGAATCTCTGGATCTACTAAGCCGATTTAGATGAAACAACATAAAATACTTTTTCATCTCTCATTATACTTTTTCATCTACCCAAATCATCTCTTAAGGGGGTGAAAATGGGGATTAAATTTTGTATAGGGAATCAACCTAGGGAAGAACCCGAGCGAAGCGAGGGTGAGCGCTAGTATACTTATATAGATATTATCAGATATCAAACAAAAAACAAAACGAGCAATAGACAAAATATGTTGTCTATTTTATTATGTTTGAGGCGATGATAAAATCCTAATTATTAGAATGTGTGTTCACAATGAATTATTATTATTTGTTCAGAATTCGCGTAAAAAAAACTCGCAGCTAAAGCTAAACTCGTTGCTAAAACGATAAAGATAAAAGATAAACAAATAAGCATCAGGGCCTAGTCGAGCATATCTCACTCTTACTACCTGCAATCCCTATCAATTCTCAAGATATCACAGATTCGATTCTCATCTTAATTTAATCTCACCAAGTGATTAATGGATATTAGCGGATAATCTATATATATTCTCTGTTTAATCTGCAAAGGAAAGTGAAAATGGCAAATATATCTAAAACAGTAAAAGTCACAGAGCCATTGATTGTATTGGAAGCATTATAACAAAGTGAACAGAATTAACTTATAATGCTACTAAATTGGAATTCCAATCACTGGAACCATTGTGACGTTGTCTCCGATTGTTTGGTTTCAATTTAATATAATAGTCACAGTCCTGGAGGACTGATTTAATGAAATATTTGTGGAACAGATTGAGATCTTGTAACTATAGTATATGTAATTATTAACTGAAGTAAGACTTGTAACAAAATGGTCAAGATACGTTGGGATTTTCTGCGGTATATTAGTCAATGTAAAATATCACACATTTGACTATCGCTCAAGATAAATGATTTAATGAATTAAGATATTATTATGCATATATTCAAAACTAGCGACTCGCCCTCGCTTCGCTCGAAACAAATCCGTTTTAGCTTGAAGAATAAATAAATATAAATAAATAAATATGTTGGGACATTAACACAGCAACATCTAGTTCCATGGCTTGCATGGCTCCTACGAGGCTTGTGTTATAGATACCAGATAGTTGATACACTACACACATATAACTTTAAATACATACATTTTATAAATATAAAACACCCATGACTGGAGTACAACCATTGGTGCTCATCACACAGATAAATGATCCCAGCGGGATTCAAATCCGCGACCGCTGGCAGACCAAGTAGGGTCACTACAAACTGTGTCAAACGTGTCGTCAATCGTCGTCCAAGTCGTGAAGAAATAACAAATATACACACATACAAACAAACTATCGTAATTATTATAGTAGTCACATTTCTTGATGTATATGTAAGCTACGTAGATTTTTTACAGTTTTACTGGATACGAAGACCATTAACGTGCAATGTTATTTTAAATTAGTTTGGCAAAAATAAATTGCCTGTCTTCCTAAACATTAAATTAATGTACTAATAAACTAGCTAAATGTCCCAATTTTGTTCTATCTATCACTGAAAAAATATTTTCACCCTTTTTCACACCCTTGTATTCAGCCTTTTTTAATATCCCACTGCTGGGCACGGGCCTCCCTTCAATACGAGGGGGATCAGGCCATAGTCCACCACGCTGGCCAACTGCGGGTTGGCGGACTTCACATGTCTTACGAAAACTTGCTAGGTTCTCTCAGACATGCAGGTTTCCTCATGATGTTTTTCTTCACCTTAAGGCAAGCGGTAATCATGTTAGAAATGATTCGCACGTGAAAATATCAGAGGTGCGAGACCCGAGGTTTCCCAAGCAAGCGCGTTACTACTGGGCTACCATTGCCTAATCTAATTGTGAGGGCTAGTCCCAAATTTGTAAGGGCTTAGACAATTTTCACACCCTTAGAGTTTTGATTTCTTCAAAAAAAATTACTGAACACCTCCAGGTAAATTTCTAAGAAATTAATTAAATTTCTAAGAAATCTATTGTTAACTGTAACGCCGGCGTGTCCGCGGTCGTTGAGGGATTAACAGCTACTTTTACCATTATAAGAATAGCCTGTCAGAATATTGTTTTATATTGAAAGGTTAAACAATAAAAATATATCATAAATAAGCAAACATTTTTTATAAATAATAAATGAAGTTATCGAATATAACAACACAGTTGTAATAATAAATCATTAGGACAATTCTCAATCATATCTGGCTTGGAACTGGAACAAATAAACATAAAGTCGACGCTCATGTACGGCTGTTGGAAACTCATTCCAATTAGTATTTGCAAACTCAAGCAATTAGTTTATGGAGTAGTAGAATTTATTAAATTTTCGGCAAACCTCATTTGAACTTACAAACACAAACCACAAATCTGTTTTCTAGTTATTGCACACTTACGAATTCATTACACGTTTTTGCTCGAGCTAAATCTAGATTTGGGAACAAAAACGCAATATCTGTGTATGTGATACTATTTACAAGTAAAAATTATAGTGTGGCTGGGACACCGAGGCAATTACGAAATATTTGCGTTTGATCCCTTGCTGTATTGTTATTACTAAAACTTTAATTATGAAATTAATATGTAGGATATTTATGCATTTAATCTATTAATCTTACACTTTAGAAACACGATTACTTGTAGTTTCCTCGATAGAAAAAAAATCCAAAATGATCTCTAAAATTTAATAAACCCTTAGTGCGGCGTAAATAATTCAAGGAAGTTCATCAGGTTTATAATAATAACAAAACTATACGTTTTCTATAATGTATACACTGTACATTTTCAAAATGTGTATTTGTTTTAATAATACGAAGGACATACCTAAACATAATATTTTAAAGCGACTCACCCTCGCTTCGTTTGGGTTCGTCCATAGCTTGATTCCCCATACAAACTTTCATCCCCATTTTCACCCCCTTAAGAGATGATTTCCGAGATAAAAAGTATTCTTTGTCCTTCCCAGGGTGGCAGAGGGGAGGTGGAGGCACAGAGGTGAAACGCTGCCAACTTGGCAACTCCGTGCTGTTACTGAGAATTTCTTGATAGAAGAACTCAATAACTAAACTTGGCCCGACCCCGGGACTCGAACGCCAGACCTCCGGATCTGTGACCGTACATGCTAGCCACTAGACTACCGAGGCAGTAAAAATACACATACACCTATACAAACTGTCGTATTTACAATTTGTAGTCCAGTGTATTTGAATATATACATATATTTTAATCAATGTAATGTTTGACCAAAATTAGATCGAAAAAAGAAACGAGTAATGGAAATTGTTAGAAATTTTAACTTACGTCACAGACTTGTATGCGATAAAAAGACTTTCTTTTACTTCGGCTGTAAACGAAATTGCCTTGTAATGTCTATGTCACGAAAACGACACTCGTCATGCAGAAATAAAACGAAAAAGTAATAATGGTAACAGTTGAATTCAGTATAGCAACGTTTGAACATTGCCCTCGGCCACTTTTAAGTATACTACTTAAAGTATAAAACTTACTAGCGACTCACCCTCGCTTAGCGTTGTCCATAGGTACGTTATTACAATTAGTGTAAAATAGATAGAATATATATATATATATATATATATATATATATATATATATATATATATATATATTTTTCAAATCAGATTAGTTCCTGAGATTAGCGGGTTCAAATAAAGAAATAAACAAACTCTACCTCTTTATAATATTAGTATAGATTAAATAAAAATGTTGATATAAGCACATATTATATTTTTGACAGTATAGTCAAGTCAACAAGTTCAAAAAGGTATTCAAAAAATAGAATTAAAGCTCCTAAAAATATGTGTGATAGTTCATTCGATTCGGAATGACGTCTAGAAAAATATTTTTTAGAGTTTATTTGCACATAAATAATTGCGATTGTTATTAACAAAATAATATAAAAAAAGGTATTTAGTTTTTCGTTAATAACTTCTAAAATAATTACTTTTAAGAAATTTTGAAAAAAGATCTTGAAAGGGAAGGAAATTTTCAATAAAAACGTCCTAACTCATGGAAATATCTCTATTATTTATATTTTTTTAACGCTGAAAATAGGGCTCCACGAGGTCGTTACGGTATAGGCGCGCCGTCTAAAAAGCCAATATATCATCTAAAATATTAATAGTGCAAAATAAAATAGTGTAATAGATAAGGCCAGTCGAGCGACACTATTGCACTTAGATGACTAGATAAAAGAAAAATGTAAAAAGTAAAAAAAAACTGTACCTACAAACACCTTTTTAAGTAAAAATATACACCGACTACGAGTATATAATCATTTTAAAGGTTTTAGGTATATCGTTTTAAACGGGCGGAATGTTTCTTGAAACTTGCACCACCTCCAAGATCTAACCTATGAAGTCATTAAAAAATCATTAATAAATTAAATACTTACTAAAAACATACACGCGAATAGTTTTTTTTTCTTCATTTATTTTAAAGTCGTTTTTAGGGTTCCATACCCGAAGGGTGCCAAGGGAACCCTATAAGCCTCCGCTGTCCATCCGTGCGTCCGTCTGTCTGTCAGAGGGTTGTATCTCATGAACCGTAATTGGCAGAGTTGAAATTTTTACAGAATCTCTATTTCTATTGGCGCTATAACAACAAATAATAAAAAATAAATAAAAGAAGAAACATTTTTTTAACGTTCGTAATCGATCATAATCGATCAAAAAAAAAAAAGAAAACGAGTTAATATTAGTCCCGCTGAGTTTCTTTCGCCAGTTCTACTCAGGTCTGAGGCTTCTTCTTTCCGGACTGGTAGTAGACTCATGACGTTCAGTAAAAAATTGTAATAATTTAATGCTGAATAAAATATTTTGAATTTGAATTTGATCATCGAAAGTAATAATATATTATATGTATGTAACATAGAGTAAACATGTATGATGGTACGGAACCCTTCGTATGCAAATTTGACTCGCACTTGACCGATTTTAACTTAAATACACGTGTACATATATGTTATATGTCTTTACATTAATTTAATTGACTAAATATATAATAGTTTAAACACAAAAAGAATGTAACGAGCTCTGAAAGACATAATTGAGATATAACATAATGAATTCAATCGCCGTACTGCCATTATAGAACATTTAAACGTTTTATTCTTCGACCAACATTTTCTGGGGTGTTTACGAAGAATTAATATCAATTGGGATAATTAAGGAAATGTAAAAATACTGGCTATTATCTGTGGAGTTTTTAAATAATTTTATAAACATACTCGTAATAAATAATTTTATTGTTTGAAGTTTGAAGAAAATAGTTATTTACATAAATAAAAATGAGGTGCTGCTGAGAAAGGCTTGATAGAAAGAACTATTTAATTAGGTTAAGGTTCTTTTGGTAAAAATTAAAGGTTGCCAGTAAAATTGGTTGATTCCGGAACAGCTGTAAGTTCATTTTTCTGTAGGACTTTTGTACTCAATGAGCTGTTTCAAAATTTGGACAGAACAGTGTCTGTCGAGTCATCTAGTTAAAAATGAATTATTTATCTCAGTCAGACTACGATTATTTTGTACGTATGTCTAGAGTTAAGCTTTTTTTAATGTAATATGCTCTCAATAGTGCTCAAAACAGGATATCCGGCAATGATTAATATTTTTAAACACATTATTTAAATACATATATATTTTAAAGACATACATACGCATCAGTAATTTTATATGGAATAATTGAAACTTCGCAAATTTAGTGACATATTACGCATATTATATAATATTCATTATGTACAATGTACATAAATATTTTTTCTTATATATGAACTGCTAAAAAATGTAATTAATCAGAAACAATATAAAATTAAATTAAGAAAATCTCAAATTTATAATTATAATAAAAAATACTGTTAATAATTCATTCATACTCATTCTATCAATTGAATTAGGTACCTCTTCATCTTAACAAATGATTTTTTCATCTTATTCCACAAATATAATGAACATAAATGCTGCATTTTCAAACGGTTTCAAATTAAAATAAAGCTATTTCAGTCCCAAAGGAGTTTCTTTTTCATTATGAGAAAGTTTATAGACGACATGAAAATAAAACAGAACTTGGCATTAACAATAAGAAGTGCTGAGTTAAATTGTTTTCAAAATTGGTTGAAACAAAAGGGATAATTTGATTGAAATAGACAGTGACTGAAAATACTTATAAAGTTAACGTACGTTTTAAATTCTGCGGAGATCAGTTAGGTAATAATTCAAAAAACGGCTGTGAAATTTATAATTTGTAACTTTGCGATTGTCAGTAATACTAGAAAAAATATTATATTTTACCGAGCAATATATTAAAAGTAAGATTATAGTTTATTATATAGTAAAATTATAAATTATTATGAACTAGCACTGCCCGCCGCTCCGCCCGCGTTCAGATTACCAAAAATCAAATTCTTAGGTTTTGTATATTAGTACAGTCCCATAATGCAAGTTTTTATTTTTTCTCAGAAATGAGATATTTTCTTGCGCTAAAAAGTATCCTATATGTTGACCCGGATAACCAGCTATCAATATACCAAATTTCATGAAAATCTCTCCAGTGGATTTTCCGTGATGCGGTAACAGACAGACAGACAGACAGACAAAAATTCTAAAAACTATAGATTCGGTCTCTGTATCTGTAATAATGTCTATTATCGTATATTATATAACGTGTTTTCTTGTGGGAATGAGGTAATATTCTGCGGTAAAAAAAAGCCTATGTACTATCCAGCCCTTCAACTATCTCCACACAAACAATGACGCCAATCTTTCACTCCGTTTCGACGTGAAAGAAGGACAAACAAACAAACACACTTTCACATTTATAATATTAGTATGGATTACACTGCCGTGGTCACATGCAGACTGTCTCTGTCCGTATTTAAATCCCGTAGTGTATTTATTATTATGTACATAAATGTTGAGTGTAACGTTTACACATTATTTATTTTTAAAACGATATATATTTTAATGACAAGCTATAGCCATTTTATATCATAATATATTTATCAAAAATATGTTTAGTTACTTGTAATATGATAAAAAAATTGTAAGATATGCTTTCTTATTGATTAAGCGCTAAAGCGATTCATTGAGTTCTCTCGATAAATATAAAGTGTACCGATGTACGCACATGAGTGATTGTGTAACGAAATGTAATAATATAAGATAACATTTCGTGAAAAACTAGCGGCTGCGCATTGTTTTGTTTGAGCTTTTTGTCAATGTACTGTGTTAACACCTCCAGGTAAATTTCTAAGAAATTAATTAAAATTCTAAGAAATCTATTGTTAACTGACACGCTGGCGTGTCCGCGGTCGTTAAGGGATTAATGTCAAAAAAATAACCACTCGTGCATTCCTTATATTAGACTAGCATTGCTCGTGGCTCCGCCCGCGTTAAGATGACCAAAAACCAAATTCTAAGGTTTCACATATTAATATATTCTAACAATGCAGTTTTTGTATTTTTTCTTACAAATGAGATATTTTCCCGCGGTAAAAAGTATCCTTTATGTTGACCCATCCGGGTCGTAGCTAGTTATCCAACTAGCTACGACCATACAAAATTTCAACGAAATTCATCCAGTGGTTTTTCTGTGATGCAGTAACAGACAGACAGACAGACAGACAAAAATTCTAAAGACTACTATAGATTCCAAAAAATATTTAATGTACAGATTTGGCTAAGTTACAATTTTTTATATGTATAGATTATAATATGGGAAACATTTGCTCGTGAAATAGGGCAAAAAATATTCTAAAAATTCAATATTTTTAAATATACCACTGCTAAAGGGATCAAGCTATAGTCCCACCCTACGTAGATTTAAAATAATTGATAGTGAACTGCACTCATCTTTTGAGCACTAGAGTTAGGTCCATACAGACATACAAATTTTCTAAAGATGCTTTTCGCCAGCATATTAGCAAATGGTCATATTTGAAATGAACTACTAATCTATATATATATATATATATATATATATATATATATATATATATATATATATATATATTATAATTTAATAAAAATTAATATTTAACTCGCATGTTTATTAATATCTAATTTTTCTATGAGACAAAAACATTTATGTGGTCAATACATTAGTCTAAACTAATCTATACTAATATTATAAAGAGGTAAAGTTTGTGAGATTGTGAGTTTGTGACGTTGTAGGGGGTAATCTCTGGATCCACTGAACCGATTTAGATGAAATTTGGTAAAAAGATAGTTTGAGACTCTGGAAAGGATAAAGAATACTTTTAATTCCGGAAATCATCCCTTAAAGGGGTGAAAATGGGAATAAAAGTTTGTATGGGAAATCAATCTGGGGACAAACCCGAGCGGAGCGAGGGTGAGTAGCTAGTATTTTATAATCACATTATAATATTATTTTGTCTAATTGATCGTAAGTCAAAAGATACATAGCTTTTACATCTATAACACAGCATTAACAGAAATATTAATTTAAATCCAATATGATATTTAACAAATGAAAATGTTATTTTGCAATAAATACATTAATATTTATAGCAATAATACCTTATCACGATAAACACATCACCGTTACGCTACACGAAGTCCATTTCGCGTAATTTGTGGCTGGGAACATATCCGCCTTTTATTCAATTTGTTATAGGATAATAATGACACAATGAAATGAATCGTTCACTTGATAGTCTCATTCACTCCGCTTTGTACGTTGGAATTAATAAGTTAAGGTCACTTGCAATCGTCAGCTTTTCCTTTGTGCCGTTTTATTATGTGTCACTTGAATTAACACGCGTATTGGTTTTATCTATCTATACATATAATAAAAATCTAACTGAGTCGAATCTGTACATTAAATATTGTTTTAAAATCTTATTGAAATAGTCGTTATTATATCCATAATAATGACTAAAAATTTTTTTTAAAAGCCCCTGAATATTTTGAGATATTTACAGTATAGTTACTTAACACATTTATTTTTTATAGTATTGAGTTTATATTACTTATAACACAAAACACATTTTTGGTATTACACATTTTAATGGATATAATCGATTTATGAACCTGAACTAATCTTATTACAAACTAGAGACTCACCCACGCTTCGCTTCGGATCCCTCCCTAGGCTATAACAAATCTATCCCACGGAAACATTTTTCCGGGACAAACAGTAACCTATATGCTATTATATATCATAATCTACCTCTGTGCCAAATTTCATCCAGATTCAATCCTCACAAACTTACGTTAGTATGGATAAACTAGTTCATCAATTAAATTATAATATGTTTTGTTCATAATCATTTCTGTCATTTAATTCAAAATTATTCATATTGGATTTAACTTTCCTTGAGCTTTTTGTTTGAAATTTTTTTATAGTTTAATCATTATACTTTTTCTACATTTCAATCCTGACAAATTAATTTCACTTGAAATTACATCATAACTTAGAATTGAATGCACAAGTAAATAATTTATTCAATGGGCTAGTTTCCAGCATTAATGAATAAGGGATACAGAAACCCTTATTCGTTTGATCTCTTTTAATCTGCTTAGTGGTTGGAAAAGTTACGCTTACGGAAAGGCCAGTGATAATCGTTGCCTTGACCTTTGTAATTTTGCTTTATCGTTGTATGATAGTTTTACTATTATTTTTTAATTTTAAATTAAATATTTAATTCATTTAACGTCTAATATTGAATTTACTTCAATTATTTCCATAATTTAAAAAAAGCCAATAACCAAGCAATGTCCTACATAATTAAGGCCAAGCCTATTATGCATAAGGTAGTGGTAGCCCAGTGGTAGCGCGCTCGCTTGGGAAATCGAGTGAACCGGGTTCAAATCCCGGGTCTCGCACCTCTGATATTTTAATGTGCGAATCATTTCCAACATGATTGCTACTTGTCTTAACGGAAAAAGATAACATCGTGAGGAAACCTACATGTCTGAGAGAACCTAGCAAGTTTTCAAAAGATATGTGAAGTACACCAACCCGCACTTGGCCAGTGTAGTGGACTATGGCCTGATCCCCCTCGTACTGCAGGGAGGCCCGTTCCCAGCAGTGGGACGATAAAAAGAGCTGAAATACAATACTTTTATGCAAAAGTTAGTATAAAGTTACACATATTTAAAGACATATTCGGTTTCAGAAATGCATTATCTATAATTTAGATAAACAAATTTAAGTTTAAATTCATCACAAAAAAAGTTTACATTAAATCTTTGCCATAAGTAAAAAGGGAATGAAAAATTTCAATCTACATAGCAATTTTTTATTAACATTGCATGTGTAAAATTGAGGGTTTCTAAATCACCGCACGGTAAAATTTTATAAAATGATCTTATTTGGCTTTCCCCTTCAAACAGCCAATTCGTCCGGTCTCAGTAAATTCCACACGAACTTTGGTATGTGAATGGATATTTTTCCTATTTCCATAAAATCTATTCTTTTTACTTTGTGGAATACAAAACTAAGAGTTCGAAAATTCGTCGTAGTTTGTAAACAAATAAATCTTGGAGCAATTCTGCCTATTTTATTGAATCGAATATACGACTAGTATATTTTTTGTAAAGTATATAATAATTATATTTATAAAATACTTTTATTTATAATACATATATATATATATATATATATATCGATAAATATATTTATCGGTTTGTTTGTATGCACAACTTGCCTTGTTAAAAGAAGAATAATGGTTAAAATTGATATTTGAGTTGGCTGTAAATTTTGCTTTGTGTATACTAAGAGAGTTTTTTTTGCTAATTGTAAACCGATATTCACATTTTTTGTTACCTCAAGGGTAGTCCCATATCTATATATAAAACAGTTCAGTAGCATTTTCTCCTCCGTTTGTCAACCGGGTTTCCTTTTGTTTAAAAGCTATTGACGAGCTTTGATATAATCAATAAAGGAAATTGTTTTTTTTATGTAATTATTATGGTCCACAAAAATTTTAATACTTAGTTTAAAAGTAAATTTTGAAATAGAAATGGGTACAGAGTAAGAAATTTATTTGTACTAGACACTATTTCTTTAATATTTTCTGAAGCTTAAAAATAAACCAAATACCGTATTTAGAGTATAATATTTTTGTTATAAAATAAAATATTTCTAACAAAATATTACGCAAATAATATTATGTATTGTCATTTTAATAATTTATGTAGTAAATGTCATTTGAATAATTCTCACGAGAGTCAAGGGCGGTGAGCGTATTGTAAGTTGAAGTGAAAAAATTAACATAATCTGACTTTTGACATGATGTGTATACATAAATAAGGTCATTTTTTACAAAAGTGTACCGAAAAGGACATAATTGCGGAATATTGAAAATTTACTGCATACTTTAAAAGATAAAAATTAACATAAGTATAAAAATTACAAATCCAACAAAACTTTCGCTAACATATCAACTAAAATAATCATGAAAATTGGGTAAGTAGATATTTTATTAATCAACTTTCGCCTCTCTTTTTAGTTATTCCAAAACACAAGGTACTTAATGCAAAAAAATAAAAAAAAATATTATAAAAATTAATAAGTGGGTACAAAATAAAAATATAATACTAAAAAATTATATGTTTTTCATCGTAAATACTTGTACACACTTTCAACTAAAAAAAATCATGAAAATTAAAATCAAATAAAGATATTACATATTATTATGTACAAAAAATAACTGTTGCACGTATAGCATTCTCCTTTTTGGATGTCGACTAAAGAAAGTAATTGCTTATGAATTGTGAAATGTTCAAGTAATAAAATTTTGTACCAATATTATTTAAAATTAATTTAGTACCAAAATTCTGATTATTTTGATACTTTAAAAACAAATTGGCTTCCATAATTAGAAGTAGGTCAATGTTTCTAACGTTCAAGTAGAACCAATTTTGCACACTCAGTTGAGGAGGATGTGACGTTATCTTACAATTTATTTATTGCTGACAGTAGCGGTTTCTCTTAACTTCGGACCGTATATTATTTTACATAGATACTTTAGTCTTTTTTTTAATTTTTTTTTCTTATAATCGGACTTTTATATTATATGTGTAAAGTTTGTATGTCTGTATCCAGGTAAATTGTGTATGTACGGATGTGGATAAAATTTAGTACACATATGTATAGACTATGACATGGAGTAACACATAATAATAATAATAATATTCTTTATTGTACACCAAAAATAAATATGAAAAAAAAACAACACAAAGAAAAGATGCACAGCAGGCGGCCTTATCGCTGGAAGCGATCTCTTCCAGGCAACCTTGACGTGGAGGAGTAAGTGTTCATAAAAACGGTAGGCGGTACACTTGCTGTGACACGTTTACATATATAAGTACTTATAGATAAATAGAAACATATACATATCAATGCATATATAGATACATACATACATACATACACAAATACATACAACATACATATTATATATATTAGGCAGTTTCCGAGCAAAGCAAGGTAAAGGAAAGTCGATAGTATCTTTAAAAAATTTCAAAATGTTTTTATAATTGTATAGTACCCGGACTACCCGGACTACGGAGTTTTTGACCTAAAGTACAATTTTCTTTTAAAAACTAAAAACTTAAATAAATATAAAAATAACAAAAAGAAAAACAAAAGTAAAAACTTTGTATCCGACAGAGACTCGAACCTGGACACCTGTGATTGTCGATCTTGCGCCTTGGCCGCTTGATCACGATGCTTATGCCAGAGCGTGCGAAATTACCGACCATATTTTGTGTGGAATAATGCGAAAGAAAACTGCATGAAAACTCGAAAACAAGCCTTTTCTTAGACATAAGACTAACCTAGATCGATTTTTCAACCCCGAAAACTCCCACATACCAAATTTCAGCTAAATCGTTGGAGCCGTTTCCGTGATTCAGATTATATAGATATACAAGAATTGCTCGTTTAAAGATATAAGATAAATGGAATGTAATTTTTTTTCTTAATTAAAAATTGAAATTTATATTTTATTAGAATTGTTATACACATATATCATATTAACTTCATAAAATTTAATGACATTAGTGACTTAACAAAAATTCATGGTTGGTAATGATAATTAGAATAAAAATTACTGGAATGAAATTAATTAAATAAGACGAGTAAAGTTACACCCAAACGAACAGGTAAAATTATTTAGGCGTTGCTGACTCAATTTAGTTAATGGAAGAAAACCGCTACAATTCGCTACAAGTGATGTTTAGTAAAAACAACGCTGTACGACACTTTTCAAGATGGTGAATAAAATTTTCTACCCAATTATCTAGTTAAATTATGCTAAAAATCGGTCAAACTATACTATCTATACTAATATTATAAAGAGGTAAAGTTTGTGAGTTTGTGACGCTGTAGGGGGTAATCTCTGGATCTACTGAACCGATTTACATGAAATTTGGTAAGAAGATAGTTGAGATCCTGAAAAGGAGATAGGATACTTTTTATCCTGAAAATCATCCCTTAAGGGGGGTGAAAATGGGGATGAAATCTTGTGTGGGGAATCAAGCTAGGGACAAACCCGCGCGAAACGAGGGTGAGTCGCTAGTATATTGATAATTACATTATTATGCTATTCATGAAATTTAAAATGATATATAGATGCATATTGATGATAAATAACCAAAAAATGACGTATACAATAATAAAAAAATGAAAAATTTTAAAGGTAAAACATGCATTACAACCTTAAGAATTTATCAACTGTGAAGACTTAATTGGTGTATGTAAAGTTTTTATTCTTTTTGCTTATATGTAACTAAATACTGTTTGTCTTCCAAATAAATAAATAAAATAAATAAATTAAAAACATCGTGAGGAAACCTGCATGTTGTCTAAGAGAACCTAGCAAGTTTTCGAAAGTCACGTGAAGTCTGGCAACTCTAACTTGACCAGCGTTGTGGACTATGGCCTGATCTCTCTCGCATTGAAGGCCCGTGCTCAGCAGTTGCATCTTAAAAAAGGGCTGTATACAAAATACATACATAAAAATATAGTAAATGACAAATCTGCACATGAAAGCTAGTTTAATAAACTAATTAAACTTCACCCGTGGCTTCGTCGATGTATGTGGATATCGCGAAAATATCCTCCGTACCCAAATACCTACTCATTTGTATCAATTTCATGGCAATTAAATGGTGTTAAAGTCTGTACATCGCAGCGTTACCTAGTGGCGAATTACAACAAATAAATATCATAATAACCTTCTCCATATAAAATAACTTATATTATGTCTAAACAAAGCAATCGTTTGAAGACTTCGGTGATTTGCGGCTTTGCACAAACGAACACTTATATTTATATAGATATTGTATTTACTAACTTCTCAACAAAATTCAAATTTAAGCTCCACTTTATCAACACAATAAAGATTGTTACCTTCGAAATAATTGAATAGAAGAAGCTTCAAAACTTTACAGACGAAATGGAACAGGAAATTTCAAATAGTCTAAGACTATTATATAACTTTCAAAGTGCGCTTCTGAAAATCTTAGATATAAAATGCCGAAATTACATTTTCATATAGAAGATATTATCTACAAATGTGCTATTTATAAGTTTTGGTACAAATTATAGCAGAATAAGTGTAGGATGTAGTGACTTTTTACTTAAGCAGTGTTTACTACATGTCTGAGGTTTGATTTACATACAACGTGAATGCGTGAAAGAAAATCCGGATGAAATCTAGAAATCTTACAATATTTCTTTGAAACCAAGCAATAAATAGACCAATAAACTTAACTAATTTACTGGAATTACAATTTTTTATTAAAAAATTCAAAAGATTCACCAATTAAATGAAAGACGCGTGTTCAAAGACATTTAAGTTCCTCGGCGCACGCGCCTTCGCTCTTTGCACGTGGTGAAATCACGTGGGTTACGACAGTAAGCCAGTTACGTCCATCACTTGGTCATTTTTCACGTTTTGTTATATAAGATACTGTTTCAATTAAGGTAAAATATTTCGAAAAACACTTGTTCAACGCGCATTTTCCTTAATAGTAACACATAGTGTGATATAAATAAAATGAATGGCCACATCTCATATCACATTCGTCAATAGTTTACTGTAAATCTCTTTTTAACTAAATAAATCAGAATTTTTAGCCTTCTAAATTGATTTAATACCGAGACTTAATTAAGATTTTGTTAAGAATTTAAATATTTTGCTTAAAAATAATTACTATATACTAATCTTTGTATATATTTAGAGCATCTTATGTATCAAGTTTACTTATAATTATACCATAATAGTATAAGCAGTAACTTACTTAAAATTACGAGTGGTGGAT
The DNA here is from genome assembly GCA_947093115.1 of Brenthis daphne. Taxonomy (NCBI): domain Eukaryota; kingdom Metazoa; phylum Arthropoda; class Insecta; order Lepidoptera; family Nymphalidae; genus Brenthis; species Brenthis daphne. The sequence goes on from OX352471.1 coordinate 3,699,617, forward strand.
AAAAAAAAAACAATATTTCTTTTTCGAATCTTATACGAAAATATGTTAGTTTATCATATTTTAAGAGAGCCCTCAAAACCGCAGCTCAAAAATTTTTTTATTAAGAGCTCACTTTGGGACTTGAAATAAAAATTCGTTTTCTTTGGGCTACCCTAGTGTACATGATAGTATTCATGGGAAGCGCTAAATCTCTAACACGCTTTATGATATTTTAATATCCTACAAGCTACATAACTTACGAGCTTTTTGTAGCTCGACGACGACTGATATGTAATTATAATGATATCAACGTTTTATCTTTAAATCAAATTACTTTACTATAAGGCGAGGGCTTAGCCTATGTGTGCTTATTACTCCTTCATGCTAAAACAACTGAACAGATTTGGATGATATTTAGTACACAGATAGTATTTGATAGATATTTTAGATTTAGGCTATTGGGAACCTAGGCACGCACTAGAGGGAAGCGAGGATGAGTCGCTAGTACATAATCAAAGGGAAAAAAAATAATAATTGTGCGATGTAATTTATATATATATATATAACAAAAAAAAATTTGAAAAATTGACACAGTATTTTATATATTGTAAAAAGTATAGGTTCAATCTGAGCATAGGGTATTTTTTATAACTCCAATATAACATTATTTATTTGCAGTGAAAATTTGATTTGATAGAAATATAAAATTTCAAAATACGAGCATTTCGATTTATTTGTCAGGTAGTAAAAAAATAAATGCATAAAATTGGGATGAAATCAGTTTTACAATTTAAAAAAAAAAAATAATAAAATAAAATAAAAGCCAAATAACGGAAAGTAAATTACAATTTTTTTATTTCTTTATCCTGCTAGTTAATCACACGATGGCGAGATGAATTTAAATGAGGGATATGCAGTTAAATTTTATTAGTATCTTTACATAGTATAAAATAAAGTGGCTTCCGCTATCTGTTCGTTTAGAACTTTTAAACTCCTTAACGGATTTTAATGCAGTTTTCAGCAATAGATAGACTGATTCAAGAGGAAGGTTTATATGTATAATATATGCATGTTATAGTACAGAAAAGCCGAGAAATTCAAAGATTTGTATTTCTTACTAACAGTTAAACCGTTAAAGAGCGAAGCGAGGGTGAGTCGCTAGTTCGTAATAAAGCATACATTTCTCACTGTAGCTCTCCTTTATTAAAGAAGTCATAAAATAAATAGTAATACACGCGCATCCGTAGATAAACACAGAATATATTTAAAAAACACAACATCCTGCACAAACGATAAGATACGACGCGACTTGTGTGTTCTTTTGGGCGCTACTCGAGTCCTTTAGTCACCAGTGAAAGTCAAATCGATTATTTATTTGTTAAAATCGATTGAAAGTTGAAATGTTCCAGATATTAGCGATACAAAGATACATATTATATAACATTTATATTTTAATAGATAAATTTAGGTTTAAATGTTGTTATTATTATTGATTCATATTTTCATTTAAAAAATATTATATATGTATTATATATATTACTATATATGTAAAGTTAATATAATTTTCAAGGCTTTTAATTTTACTGAATGGGTTGTACGACTTTTGTTTTTCATATTTTTTTATATAGGAGTCTTAAAGCAATTTCAAAGAACTTCATTTCTAAGGTTTTTTTTTAAATACTTGGCCAAGTCGTTTGTGAAAGTCAGTTAAAATATATAAAGAAAGGCGTTACTATAGCAAGAAAACGTGAAAAGCTGTATAAAGAAGTCCCTAAGCGTGTCCGTTGAATGCTGATGACGATTGCTTCTATTTTCTCGAATCCTAAACAGAAAAGCTACATATAAGTACATATAAGTACAAATATTATATAAATGCAATGCTATTTATATATGAGGTCGTTTATTTAAAACAGTTTGTTTAATATTAATTGTTAAGTATAAGTCTAGTAACTTTTCCATTGTGTATTAGTTGAATAAATAACTTCTAAGAGAATATCGTTGATAGATGTAGTAATTAAAAATATTTATCTTCAAATCAATACATAGATGCATGTATATATCGTGAAAATTAAATTGTATCTATACATATAATAAAAGTCTGAGTCGAATCTGTACATAAAATTTTTTTGGAAATTCTTATTGAAATAGTCATTATAACCGATATAGAGGCCGAATCTATAGTTATTAGAATTTTTGTCTGTCTTTCTATCTGTCTGTCTGTCTGTTACCACATCACAGATAAACCACTGGAGGGATTTTAATGAAATTTGGTGTGGTGGTAGCTGGTTATCTGGGTCAACATACAGGATACTTTTTACCGCGGGAAAATGTCTCATTTCTGAGAAGAAATACAAAAACTGCAATGTAAGAGTATACTCATATGTAAACCCTAAGAATTTGGTTTATGGTCATCTGAACGTGGGTATTGTATAAATAAATATTTGTTTAGCAAAATGTATGTTTATTTATATCTCTAATATTTTTAAGTAAATGTTAAGAAATCGCTGCACTTTACCCACCTTTTATTTACTTTTAAGATACTTGTATATAATACCTATGTAATATGTATGTATATTATAATACCTAAGTGATGAGAACTACACTGTAAGATATTTTTGAAGGTATTTAATTATTTAGGTCATAGGCATCATATGGTTTTAAGATAAGCTACTCAGAAACCAATGACGCACCTATATACAAAAAAATTATTGATTATACAATATTGACGTATTGCTTGGTTTAATTACCTTACCATATAATAAGTTAAATAAATGCGAGATGAATGAAAAGATATGATGATTATTTTAAAGCGGAATTTCCGTACTGCTTAAATATAAATTAAAGAAATAGCAATAAATATATTGGGACATTAACACACAGCACCATCTACTTCCATGGTAAGCTATGAGGCTTGTATTATGGATGCCAGATAATTATTACTCATATAAACTACACATATAAAACTTTAAATACATACATATTATAAATATAAATACCCATGACTGACATAAATACAACAACTCTTTGTGATTAATTAATTATTAATAAAACCCAGTTATTAGCAAAATACTTTAAATGCTTTTATTTCTATGTAATAATAATGTCAACAGTAAACAGAACATGTTCATTATATTTTGTTCTAAAAAGTAATACATAATTTACTTATATACACAGTGCCAAAAACAATCTATCTTTGAAAATTTTAAGAGCTTTGATTTAAACTTTTAGCTATTTACTCACGGTTTTATGTACGGTTAGTTAGAATTATGAGGATCGCGAGACCCTTATATTATGTACTCAGTACATGAGAGAATCCATTAGTAACACGCGAGTCACGCTGATTCAACAGAAGCACTACAAAGACCTCTAATATTTACCATCATTCATCTTATGTCACTTTGCGATGACAGATTGCTTGGAATTAACAATAAATAAATCTGCACCTACCTAAACACATCACTAAAAGTTCTGGAAAGTTGGTTAAAGTTTGTATGTAAAAATTTCACGCCATATTTGCTTGAGTTTACGGGTGTTAATCAATTAGTTTTTTTGACGTAAGGGAGTAGATGTAATGCGACAAGTAACGCGGGTAAGTCGGAACGGCAACGGTAACAACTGAGGGGTCTCCGAGCGCGCGAGACGAGGTACTGACACGCATGCGTTTTAACTCTGACGATGAAGTCAACCGCAAATTTTTCTGTACACCATACCAACTAAATTACTAAACCACGGCCGAAGGTAGCGCTTAGGGATTTACTGGTAATGTAATCATAAGAAACATGAATGAAATAAGTTTTTTTTTGCCTCCTTTCTCTAGAAGAATGAAAGTTTCAGTCATGGACGTAAAGGCAAATTTTATTAATTTTGAACGTACGCAACTGGTAACTGCTTCGTTGGTAAATGCAAGTATTTACGGTTGTAAGCGCGGAGGTCCTGAGTTCAATCCTTAGTCAGGTAAAATATTTTTATTACATTTTTCAGTCAAAAAATCTCAGTATAGTCGAGAAATTGGCAGTGACGTAATATTAGAACATGAAAAGCACATTTACACTGGCCTTTTGATGAATTTTCGTTTCATCAGACTGATACGAAAAAAAATAATAATATTTGTTTAGACACGTATATAGTTTGATATCTTCTTCTCAATGAGATTGACTAGTACTAATATTATTTTGTATCGGTCATATAATAGGCTTTAGAGATGAGAATAATAACATGTTCATAAACAAAAAAAAAATGCAAAGCAAGTCGTTAAAAGCAAAAAAACCAAGGTACAATAATTAACAGCCTATTTATCTGGCTATTCCGGTTATCATTCGCTAATTGACCTAAATTAAAGGGAAATCTTTCATTTTCTTGATGGCAAATTTTCGCATTTAAATTTCATTCTTGACTTGGCAAGAATACCGTACTTTAGAATATCTTAAATTTTATTATCGCTCATTTCATTTAAAAGTTTTATACAATTACTTAATTTTGAAGACTTTTGTCCATTGCAAGGAAAGTGAATTTGCTTACAAGTTACGAGTATAAGACGTTTTTATTTGAATTTTCTTGGCTTACGTTAACACATAACGAGATATTTAAATTACAAGTTACAATAAATATTGCAATTAAAATATTTATGGTATCAAACTTATTTCGTGTTTTTGACCGATATTTTCACGATAAATGTACGATCCACTTCTGCTTCAGAAGACACTTCGTCTCCTTCTGATGTCACAATAAAACAACTAGTGATTTGGACCGTCTTTTGTTATATTTCTCAATTATCCTTTTAGTTAATTCGAAAGAACCAAACGATAGCGTGATTCAACATACCCATAACTCCATCTATCAGCAACAAAATGTAAACTACGCAAATGACAACATAGATTGTACATTCCACCCACCATGGACCGAACGGTTCATAAATAAATTAATCTAACCTAACAATTTGACTAAGTCTAATCCATCGTGGGTGAAGTACAAACAATTTAAAAAATATAATAAAATAAAATAAAAATATTTAAAAAAAGAAGGAGAAATTGATCTCATTTTTTATATCTTTGTTCCTACTATAAAAGTAAAGTTATTACTAAAGTTCTCTTCTGTGCTATCCCTAACAGCTTGTAGATTAACAGATCACTTAGTTTTGTTTACTTTAACCTTTAATACACCCCAAAATAGATTAATAAACTTGAAAATAACAATCTTGTTCTAATATTTCATACTTGAATCTTAAGACGGCTTCAATAGCACAAAGTTGTGTAAGTTGAGACTTACAATCTAATTCTTATTCTTATAAGCTCGTATTACATATTTATAATATACACTGAATAACCTATTTTCCAATAAATTATTTAGAAGTTATATTTTTAAAATATTTTAGAAAAATATAAATATATTTTAAATAAAACTATCTTTTCGGATTATTTCGCGGATTTATTTTGATTTTTGGTTCCCGACGTTTCGAATGCTTTACAGCAATCATGGTCACGGGAGAGACTAAGGTTATAGACGTTTCAAACAAAAGGTTATTATAGACGTCTCTCAAAACGTCGGGAACCAAAAATCAAAATAAATCCGCGAAATAATCCGAAAAGATAGTTTTATTTAAAATGTCAATATATGTATATACACAAGAATTGTTCATTTAAATATATTATTATGTATATAATCTAAATCTCGGAAACGGCTCCAACGATTTTCATGAAATTTAGTATACAAGGGATTTCGGGGGCGATAAATAGATCTAGATTAGTTTTATGTCTGGGAAAACACTAGTTTTCGAGTTTTTTTTTTATTTATTTTTGTTTGTTGTTTTTTATGTTTTTTTGGCCAAAAACTCTGAGCGAAGCTCAGTCGCCCAGGTACTAATATTTTATGTCATATTAGCGACTTACCCTTGCTTTGCTCGAGTGCATCCCTAGGTACCGTTTATTTTTTTGAGTGCAACCCTATTTCTTTTTCTGAAATAAATGTAGCCTGAGTTACTCGTCCCGTCAAAATCATTCCAGCCGTTTTGGAGATTAGCCGGAACAAACAGACAGACGCACAAAAATAAAAAAGTGTTTTTCTTATAAGTACTGTATATAATTTCATATAAGTTCAGTAAAAAGCATTTATTTTGACATTACAAAAAAACACTTTAATCTTTGTAATTTTATTTGAATTCGTAACAGAAACCTGGTTCATCGCTATCCATTCATGTATTAAGTTGTATTCATGTATTAATTCAATTTATATAAATTCTTATTTTCTCCCTATATCTTACTATAATTTACTATAAAAGATATGAGAATATTGATGTATTTATCTATAGTGTAGCGATGCACGATTCAACATAATTTTTTTGCAAAGAATTTGTAGTTTGTAGTGCGCCATGGACTTTTTATTAAGTGCTCTTCTAGGATTTTGGTATTAATAATAAAGAATTAACGAAGTACCTAATATAAATGCCCAATCGAAGAAGAGGCGAGTCTCTATGTACTTATACGTTTTATAAGGAATATTATTATAAGAAACAATAACTTGAAGAAACTCTCAACTTTTTCTATTACTTCAATAGCGGCCTTTTGAATTTTTCCAATAATTATTCAAAATCTTCGACTTATAATATCAAAGAAATCGCTAACACGAATTGTGCTAAGGAAAGACGTTCATAAAAGTCAAGCATTTTAATGCTCCTTAAGACGATGAATAGTAAAAATATTTCACTGAAAACGCGTCACGTAGGAACTCCCAGGAGGTTAGGGAAATGCCGACGCGTGTTCTAACCCGATATGAAATGTTTAGGGTTGGAGGGTAGAAAAGATGGAAGAACCATCGCTGTTGTTAATTAGTACTTAGAGATTTAAGTACATTAGTGTATATAATACTAACAGAACGCGCGGCTTCGCTCGCGTTGAAACTACAAAAAAACTCTTAAAAGGTAGGTTTCATACCGACGGTTAAAAGGTAATAGGGAATAAGCGACATTTTGGTCGCAAATGAGTTATGAATGTCATCCTACTTAAAATTTTTAGCTTTTTCGAATGCGCTTACTCCCATGTCTCTACGATGGCTTTTTCGTCACTTATGCCCAAGCAAAAAACTGCGTTTTCGAAGTGTCATTTTGGTCGAACCGACCGAGTTTTAGGCCTTATTTACCCTAAAGGCACTTGTACCCCTGTAAAAATGGTATCAATTTTGGTTTAAAGTCGGTAAGGTATTTTTACTTCTTACTGGCATAGAGATTCCGGGCGCTTAAGACTCTTTACAATTAGCACCGGTTTTGAAAGTTGGAAGTAATGCCTCTTTACCTTTTTCGTCAAAAACATTAAGCGTCGGTTAAGCCTTACTACCATTTTCAAGTTTAAAATACAGTTGTCGCTTATACGCAATTACTAAATCTTATTTGATATTAAACTGTCGGTTATACCTTACTGCCATTTACAAGTTTACGATATAGTTGTCGCTTATACGTAATTACTAATATGAAATTTTATATTAAGGTGTCGGGTATATCCATTTACCATTTACTATTTTAATACTACGTTGTCGCGTACGCCGTATTACTTTACAATGATTATTTGTTAATTGGTGCTTACGCCAATATTAATGACTTTGTAGTACTCAAGTACCTATTAAGCGAGTCGCTTATTCCAAAATCAGTCGGCCGCGTGCAGTGACTTGGAAGTATCTTTTATAACATTTTTATAATAATGATACCTTATGTTATTTCATTAAGTTTATTTTTGTTACTATGTATCTAACATCGTGAAAACTATTTTGACAAAACTGTTTTTTTTTTAATAAATAGTGAAAAAAAGTAAGTATTTTTGTTTCATCACATCCAGAATTAAGTCAGAGCATAATATAAAATAATAAAGTAGGCAGTAATAAGTAATCTAGTAGTTCAGCCTATCTATACTAATTTTACCTGACATATCGTAGACCTAAGGCAGAGGTACCTATCAAATAAGCCATGGGTATTCTAAACCTTAGCTATGTTATCAATAAGCGTAGTTACAATAAGCTTAATAACCTACATTATCATAGCTTACGAGTACCTACTACCTACGTCCTCCCCTAAATACTTTCGTCTGCTACCTTCCCAATCTCTGGAACCTAGCTTGCTTATTTACATACTCGTAATATATCTACATAAAATACGATATCATTGGCTTATCAGAAGTACGACGCCTTGGTAACGTAATATCAGAATATGATAAATTTATTCTCTGCCATACAGGGCAAACACTGAGCAAACATGGTGTGGGTTTTATAATAAATAAACGCCTGAAACAAAACGTAGAAAGTTATATCGGGAAAGAGTAGCGATATTAAATGTTAACATATCAGAAAAGAAACTAACTATTATATAAGTCTATGCCCCTACAGAAGCCGCAGAAGAGGAGGAAATAGATATCTTTTACGAAAACATCTATAAAGCAATGGAAATATCACATAAAGATTTCATTCTGATGGGGGATTTTAATGCCAAAATAGGTGAGCGTCGTAACGACGAAAAACTAGTAATGAAACAATATGGATTCGGAGACAGAAACGCGAGAGGACAAAGACTATTAGACTTTGCTTTGGAAAATAATTTAGCAATTATTAACACATTTTATAAGAAAAAACCAAAGAAAAGATGAACGTGGCGTTCACCCAATGGGCAGTACAAAAATGAGATAGATTTCATAATGTCTAACAGACCACAAATATTTCAAAATATTGAAACACTAAATGTAAACTACCCTTCGGACCATAGAGCACTCAGAGCTGTAATATCACTAACAAAACCAATCAAAAGTAGAGCCAAATACAAAAACGACCAGCATAGTACGCTCAAGAGCGAGGAAGAAATATCAATATTCAAAGAGAAATTAAAAAATCATATTGCGACTCTACAAAATATAAATCCGACCGAGTCAGTACAAGGTTACTATGACAAACTAATAAATTATATTAAAAATAGTCTACAGTGTGAAAAAAAGTCAGTAAATTCAATGAAAAACCACAGCATCCTATCAGATTACACAAAAAACATTATAAAAAGAAAACAAGAAATACAAGGAATAAAAAATAAATCTAGATCCATTAAAAATAAGCTTTAAAGCGCTTTATAAGCTCACTAGTAAAAATATAAAAATATATTACAACAATCATAGATTGAAAACCATTATAACACATCTAGAACAAAAAGGAAGCTTGAAAAAAGGGTATAGAGCATTAAAAACACATAAAACGTGGATTGAAGGTCTTAACAAACAAGGAGAAACCACGTACAATCGCGAGGAAATATTCTACACAAATACTAGTGCAAATTTAAGTCAGGGCAAATCGGTAGAGCCAGAATTACCGGAAAAAACGTATAGAGCTAATATATTGCAAAGAAGTTATGGAGGCGATACAAAAATTAAAACGCGATAAAAGTCCTGGTTCTGACAATATTACTAACGATGCCATAAAGGTAGCACACGGCATACTTATCACACCATTAATAAATCTTTTCAATGCGATAATAGAAACATCTGAAACACCATCGCAATGGTCAGAATCTATTATTATCCTGATCTACAAGAAAGGAAATCCAAAAGATATCGGTAACTACAGACCTATTAGCTTACTGCCAACCTTATATAAACTCTTTTCTACAATAATAAACAAAAGAATAAGTTTATCGCTAGAGCAAAACCAACCCATTGAACAAGCCGGTTTCGGAAAAGGATACTTAACAATAGACCATATACACACCGTAGAGATGATAATAGAGAAATACCACAACAACAAAACAACAAAGACTACTGCACATCGCATTCATTGATTACCAAAAAGCCTTCGATACTGTCCTACACGAGAACATATGGGTGACTTTGCAAGCTCAAAATGTAGAGAAAAAATACATAGACATTTAAAAAAATATTTATAGCAATAGCTCTAGCAGAGTGAAGTTAGAAAGTACTGGCCCAAGCTTTACGGTAGAAAGAGGAGTAAGACAAGAAGACCCTCTATCTCCTAGAATTTTCATAGCGATAATAGAATCAGTTATAAGGAAACTTAATTGGAAAAATCAAGGCTTGTTTATAAATGGTAAATACTTAAGCCACCTAAGATTTGCGGACGATCTAATATAATTTTCAGAAACTACCACTCAATCACAATATATGATCGAGACTCTACATATGGCTAGCAGAGAAGTAGGCCTACAAATAAATTTAAGTAAAACAAAAATTATGACAAATCACACAAAATCAACCATTACAATAGACGATGAACCTTTAGAATACATAGATGAATACATTTATCTCGGCAAACAAGTTGGATTTAACAGAAATAACAACGAACTAGAGGTGGAAAGAAGAATTAAACGTACTTGGAATAAGTACTGGAGTTATAAAGAAGTATTTAAAAGTAACATGCCCTTAACATTGAAGAAGAAGGTTATGGACTCATGTCTTATCCCATGCTTGACATATGCATGTCAAACATGGAAATTTACAAACAAAACCCGGAATAGAATAATTACCTGCCAGAGGGGTATCGAGCGTAGCATAATGAATGGAAAAAACTACAAAAAATAAGACACACCAAGATAAGAGCGAGCTTAAAGACAATAGATGCTTTAAGTCACGCTCAAAGACTGAAATGGAAATGGGCTAGGCATGTGATACGATTAAAAGACCAGCGATGGACCAAAACGGTTACGATATGGAAGGGCCCAACCGGTAAACGCTATAGGGGAAGGCCTTATACCCGCTGGGAAGACGACATAAAGAAAATAGCCGGAAGTAAATGGCACCTTATAGCTCAGGATAGAGAGAAATGGCAAGCTTTGGAAGAGGCCTTCACTTGAGAGGGGTTCCTGCAATTATAAATATATATATATATATATATATATATATCCTACTACCTAAAATTAACCTATAAGATTGTAAGCAGGAAATAAAAGGCTTTTTTATTTTATTTTATTAATATATCTACAAAGAATAGTATTCGAAGAAACTCGCCTTTATAGCCTACCTTCACGTATCTACATACTTACCAGATATATTTAAATTATTTTATTATATTATTAGATTATATACTTACTAACCTTTTTTAATGCTGGGAAATGCATTTACGAATACCATTTCAATACATACATGCGGTTATATGGGACTCACCGGCTAGAAACGTCTCAATGGGGCGTCGCAGGATCGAATTTTAAAGGAGAATCATGTTGGTTGTGATTCTATTATTTTAAGACGTGACGTTTAATCCACGTTACCATTTGCCCAGATAATGCCGTAAGTTGGATGTTCTCGTTTTCCTCTTGGTATAGAAATCTTGATGTGTGGAAGTACCACTTTACCTTATTCTTCAATTCACTTACAGTGTAACTAATGTCTAACATCCTCACAATGTTTTTGCTAGGCACTGTATCTTATGTTTCATTACGTTCTGGCATAATTATGTGAATCGTCACTTGTCCTTCTTTACCCATTTAAGTTATTCTACTGTCATGTGACTTATGCCCTATTACCTCTTGGTATGAGGATATCAAATGTAGCTAAGGCGTCTATACTCTTCGTTTTTTTATGTGCACATGTAACTTACGCCGAATTACCTCATAAGAAAAATAAGATCAATTGGTATAAGCGGCAAAAATCAACATAAAACAACATCGAATCATATAAATGAAAGTGACCGTTATTGCCTTTAGTTCTCTTGATTCTAGAACTGTTTCCTTTTTTACGATATGACAATAAATAAAAAAGTTATGTCCATTTTTCTGCAATTTCAAACTTTAAACAGCTCTCCTGAACAATTTCGTTTTTGTCGCTTATACCTTATTACCTTTTAACCGTCGATACAAACTTTCATCCGCTATTTTACCCCCTTATGAGATGAATTTCGAAAAATGCTAAAACATGTATTTAATTAATTGACTGAAGAGTATTAGTATTAAGTTTCAAGTAATTCGAATAATTTTTTTTTTTGGATTTTATTATAACGTCTTTTCCCGTGAGAAAGACAGAATGTCCCGAAGTAAAAGTAGCCTATGTCACTCTCTAGCCCTCCAACTATCTCCACACAAAAAATACGCCAATCCGCCAAGCCGTTTCGACGTGAAAGAAAGACAAGCAAACAAACACTCTTTCACATTTATAATATTAGTATGGATTTATCTACAAATTTTCGCTTAAGCTGTTAATTTTATTTTTAACATATTTAAATGATTCACGAGTATTTACAAATAGGCATGATTTCTGTTTTATTTTTTGTACTCTATATAATTGTGGCTTAACCAAACTAATAACTAAATTACGCCCTTGTTTTCCTATAAGCAAACTCGTGACTTTTATGAGCAAAATGGAATGTTTTTGTTACTTTTATCAGCCGGTGTAGTCTATGTGAAGTTGATACTAAAGTCTGTTGTTGTTACATATAATATATATGTATATCTATCTATAATAGTTTTTTTTCATCGTATACAGTGTGTCATATCCGATTGGCACTGACTGCTATTGAAATTCGTCGGGCGAAGCCTAGTCAAAATCAAATCTATCCAAAAATTCTATGCGAGCTAAGCTTCAATAAAATACCTTAATTTGTTCATTTCCAGTAAAACTACATCTTCAATATGCAGGTAGATAGCTGTCTCGTGCCTCCATCACGAAATACATTTGGAGCGTGCGATTTTAGTGGAGTCGTCGCCCCTTACCCGATATTCAAAGCCGTTGGGTGAATTGGTGAATTTGATTATCACCTGATATCAAGACGTCTTTAAATGTCAGGAAGTAGAATGTAACGGTTTTATATTAAATCTCTTACTCAACTACATTACAATTTATATATATATATATATATATATATATATATATATATATATATATATTCAAGCCTTGGTTTTAAACTTAAAATTGGAACTAAGTAATTTTCTTTTTAATAGGGTAATCAAAAATTAAAACGGACATAAAAAGAATGTTTAAAAGTTAATCGCTTAAAAGATTATGAGGTAGCCCAAAATTAGTATGGCAAAAAGTCCCATAAAAGGATAAAAGGGCACCCTGGTCGGCTTATTTACTTAAACGAGTGAAAATTGAAATTGTGAAAATGTGTATTTATTGCTATGAAAAAATTTTGTACTGTGGAAAAATCTTTCTTTGCTCAGTAACGGTTTGTTTATACGAAGTTAATATTTTTTGGCCTCTAGAAATTTGATCAGAAGCAGAAATGAATTCATACAAGAACTCACATATTATTTACAAACTAAGTTAGCTATTATTTTATTAATAACTAGATTTGCCCGCAGCTCCGTCCGCTTTCAGATGACCTAAAACCAAACACTTAGGTTTTACATATTAGTATGGCTCTTACATTACAGTTTTGTATTTTTTCTCAGAAATGAGAAATTTTCCCGCGGTAAAAAGAATTCTATATGTTGACCCGGACAACCAGCTATCACCTCAAATTTCATCAAAATCCCTCCAGTAGTTTTTCCGTGATGCGGTATCAGACAGACAGACAGATAGACATACAGACAGACAATAATTCTAAAAGCTTCAAATTCGGCCTCTGCATCGATAATAACGGCTATTTAAATAAGATTTTCCAAAAAATATTTGATGTACAGATTCGACTTAGTTAGAATTTTATTATATGTATAAAAAATAGATAAGCAATGTATCTATTATGAGAGAAACATCGTTTTTAACTCAGTAAATAGATATAGATTTGCATCATATGTTTCATCTGAACGGATTGCGCAATTTCGACCAGTTTGGCAACTGGCTTCCGTCAAGGCGGCTGATCCAATTTATCTATTAAATAATTCTCAATTATTTACATCTGCATCATCCAGAACTAATATGCCATTAAAAAAACAATATTACCTAATATTTATCTAAATGAGAAATATATATTATATACTTATATAAATATAATATGAACAATTTAATGTAAAAACAAGCAGAAATCGTACATCTTAATACATTGAATATTCAGAGCATTTGCAGTTTATAGTTTCCGCTTCAGATTCTACTTGAAACTTTCTAGCAGCGCCAACTTCTGCAAATGATAAAATAGCTTCGCTTAGAATTAAGATAACTTTAGTTGCTTCCAACAAAAATTTCATTAACAACATGTCAACTTATCTGTCGGTTAACGTCTTTATTGTTTTGTAACTTAATTTTATTGTTTTTGCGTTATAGTTTTCGCACTTTTCATATTTATGTCACGTTTTTACAAATAAAGAATAATATGTCGTAATCCCATTATAATATTAGACATGCGAAAGTTGGATGGATGTTTGTTACTGAATCACGCCAGAACGACTGAACGGATCTGGATGAAATTTGACACATAGATAGATTATAGTCTGGAATAGTACACATATTTCTTTTTATCCCGTAAAAATGTATTTCAGTTGGATAGATATGTTTTTTTTTCACATAATTAACGTTACATCATAATTACTTTACTTATTATTTTATTAACATATTAAATGACTAGCGACTTACCTTTACTCGTGTATTCCTAGGTGCTTAACCTATATTAAGTAGCCTATATTTGTATTAAATTTTATCCAAATCTGTCCAGCTCTTTTAGCGTAAAGGAGTAAAAATACATTTATAATAGAAGTCTGAACGTAAAGCAAAAAACTTTTTCATGAACAATTTCAAAAAAATCTGACTATGCCATTATAGGAATACGATAACAGACTTCAGCCTTTTAGGACCAGCGGTTTGATCTAGAACTGATGTTGATGAATCAATCAAGACAACCTTATTTATAAAGATTATTTATCACGTGCTTAGTAAATATATATTGCGAAAAAGTATTCGTTATATGAGACGTTAGAAATCACATCGTAGTAGATAATATATTATAACAAATCGACACAATATGAGTAATATAACCATGTCAAGATTAAGCTCGATGTATGTTTCGTAATGAATGTACCCTATACCTCCGAAATATTAAGGCCATATTTTATATACTTTATGTACATACTCGTACATATGTAAATTCTGGCTGTATCTTTTTATATTAAAATAAAGAAATAAAACAGACACCTTTCATAATTCACTTTCATCCCACACATTCACAGGATCGATGGCTTTACTTTTTTCTCTCATCAACTTTCCACCTAACAGTTCGGTTACTAAGAATTTATTGACAGAAAACTCAATAATTAAACTTGGCCCGATCTAGGAGTCGAACCAAGGACTAAAGGACCTTTAGGTTTGCAGGCATACTCGCTAGCCACTCGACCAGCGAATATATACATCACGTAACCAAGGCAGGAATAGCAAATTAATCTTAAAACCCTTTCATTTATAAAGATAAGCATTCTAGCACTGGGATGTGTAAGGCATTTCACTTTATTACAGAATACGTGGTTTGGACGTTCTGGCAAATATCAAACGACTTTGGTGGTTGGATGAGCTGACCTCAAGCATCTATACATAAACTATGAACACAAAAACCATAAAGTAACATATTTTGCTTAAAATTTATGAAATAACAAAATTCTAGAGGTGGATTAGAGTGAAACATTTTAAGATTATTCGAACAACGCACATACTCGTATGATATCGATAACACATTTGACTCAGTTTGTAGTGACCTTACTTGCTGTGCCAGCGGTCGCGGTTTCGAGTCCCGCTGGTGGCATTCCTTTGTGTGATGAGCACGAATGTATTCCAGTCATGGGTATATTTCTAATATGTATATATTTAAAGTTATATACTAGTGTGTATAGTGTATCACCTATATGGTATCTATAGCACAAGCCTTGCTTACCATGGAACTAGATGGTGCTGTGTGTTGATGTCCCAACATATTTATTTATATTATTATTTATATGCAAGTCAAATACTAGGGTAAAGATATATTATATTATACTCGTACCTAGATAAATTATTTTATTGTAATATAATTAAAAAATATATTTTATTTATCCTTTTAAAGTTCTATCAAAGTTTATTTATAGAATATTTTTAAGCTTAACACTTGCAACTAGGCTTCTACTTGTCACAAAAATTATGTACATAGGTGCAATTATTAATTAAAACTTCCATACAGTTGTTTCAAATATTTTAAATATTTTTTATAATATATATTTCTTTTAAGAAACCAAAAGTTTATTAAATGAGTATTATAATGAAGTATATAAAAAATAGCCCAGTAGCTCATTGCTAACGCGCTCGCTTGGGAGATCGAGGAAAGCGGGATCAAATCGCGGGTCTCGCACCTCTGATACAGACATGAAAATGTGCTAATCATTTCCTACATGATTACCACTTGTCTTACAGTGAAGGAAAAATATCGTGAGGAAAACTGCATGTCTGAAAAAACCTAGCAAGTTTTCGAACAGATATGTGTGTGTGTTTTTTTTAATCTATTTTTATTTAGGGACTTCTTAGCAACAGAGCTAAATGTCAGTCCCGTCGTTCCCTTAAGACATATATACCACTTATAATAATAGTACCTCTAATGTGTGTTTAGATATGTGAAGTCCGCCAACCCGCACTTGGCCAGCGTGGTGGACTATGGCCTGATCCCCCTCGTATTGAGGGGAGGTCCGTGCCAAGCAGTGGTACGTTATAAAGAGTACTGAATAATAATATAAATACAAACTGGTCAAGATCATGATGTACGATTCTTATATGAGAATATCTTTAGCTTACATTTACCATATAATAGAAGAAAAATATGTAATAAATATAAATATATAAAATAAATAAATATGTAGTATTTATTTACTGTCTCTATTAAAAGCTGAAACAGAAAAACTGTTTTATCGTTATAATTTTCATATTTATACAACAAAAAGGGCTTCGTATAATAAATTTAAACACACAATTAAGGCTTTTTATTCAGCAAAAAGTAACTTCAACACTCTAAGAATTCTTTTAATAAATGTCAAATATTTTTATGATAAGTCCGTTTTCCTTCCTTCGCTTTGTTTTCTTTTATAATAGAAATATATTTTCTAAATGCAGTGGCTGACATCTTGAAGAGATAAGCTAGCGTCAAATGACGGTCCGCTGTTACATTGTCTGAATGACCTCAATCCGATATTGTCGCTGTTCATTTGCATCGTTAATGAAAACGTGTAAATTTTTATCAGTAGTAATATCGTTGGGTCACTATTACAAGGTTCTATGTTACAATTTTAGCACTTATTTAGTTATTAATCCTACAGGTTCTATGTGTCATTTGCTACGGTTTTTTAAAAACAAACTACTAGATATCGACACTGTAACTACAAAATAATCAATTTTACATAGTTCTATGTTGTTTTTTTTATGATAACAAAATAACGAAGTTCTATGTAAAAATTACTAAACTCCATTAAAATTAACATAGAACCTTGTAATAGTAAGCCAATGAATTATGTCAATGGACTTTTTTATAGTTTATTATGAGACACAATGTGCGAGTTCGATTTCTAAGCAAAGTAAATTTTGTATTAGTTCTGCAATCATTTTTTCTCACTTCGTAGCAACACCGACTTCGAAAATATTTGATTAGGTATGTATTGTAAATGAAAACTACCAATCAGTTATTTTTTACTTTTTAGTGCTTTTGTTTGAAGTCGGTTTTTATTTTTTTGTTAAAAAGTTTTTATTTTTCCCTTTTTAGTGTAGACAGTAGTAGCAAAGTAAGGATTCTAACGTGTTAGGCTTGTCAAATCAAACAAAATAAGCCCAAACTCAAAGTATCTACTATTAGCCGTTGAAGAGTTCCACCTATCCACCTTCTGGCCTTGCCATCAGATCAGGTCAATAACACCGAACCACTGTACTATCAACGGAAATAGAAATACTTGCAAACTTTCAAGTCAATATGACAATTAGAAGTAGGTTAAATTCATCATTAGTTGTTTTTCCACCCTTAGGGGTGGTATTTTTTTTGAAATTTAAATGGGACCAATCTGGAAGTATACCCTTTCAAATAAAACAAAAATTGTCCAAATCGGTTAATAAATGACGGAGTTCTGAGGTAACAAACATAAAAAAAAAAAAATACAGTCGAATTGAGAACCTCCTCCTTTTTGAAGTCGGTTGAAAAACTTACCATTTGGTAAGTATACAAAGGCCTAAAATAATAGAAAGAAATTATACACCATAAGTCTTTCTTAAACTTATATTTTCTTTATAGCGCAAAAACATCCCTTTAGTTTGACACCTGACGGCTTCAATGTGACGATAGAGATTATTGGCATCTAAATCAAGTGTATTGGATACGCCCACTAGCCAATATATCACTAGAAGCCGATCTTTCGATATAGTTGCATATTGTAAGGCAATTTCTCAGGAAATTCCGGCACTTTGTCTAATAAACCTAGAAGGATGAAGATATTTTACAAACAACATTATTCTGATGACAGCATGAGGTAGTTGACTAAGTAAGATTACTTTATCTAGCAAAGAGTACAGGACTCGTACTTCACTCACCTGATTGAAATTTGTACAAACTCTTTTTTGTAAAATTACTGTGTTCTACGTTCAATTTTTCTATTTATGAATAAAGTTTTTTTTTTAAATTATACTAGCTTTACCCGGTGATTCTGCTCGCGTGGTATGTAATTTGATTTCGAAAGGTCGTAGTGTAGTGATGTAAGATAATTATTATAAATATTTTGTATACTAGCGACTTACCCTAGCTTCGCTCGGGTTGTCCCTAGGTGATTCTTTATATTGACATAACTTTTTTATTTATGAACCGATTGAAATAAGAACTTGAAAAAATCGACTTCCAGCCACTACAATGTAAAATATAACTAAACGGAGGTTTTCATTTAGAATAGATACCTAATCAGATATTTTCAATAATGAAAAAAAATTGTGTGTCTGTCTGTCTATCTGTATGTTACTACATCACGGAAAAAACACTGGAGGGATTTTGATGAAATTTGGTATAATGATAGGTGGTTATCCGGGTCAACATATAGAAAACTTTTTACTGCGGGAAAATATCTCATCTCTGAGAAATCTATACTAAACGTTAAATCTAACTAGGGACGAAACCGAGCGGAGCGAGGGTGAGCCGCTAGTATTTAATAAAGCACAGTCAGTAATAGTATGATACTTGATATGTACAAAAGCATTTAGCACGTCTGACCCACTAGGACCGTCCCAAAATGCAGATATTATATTCCATTATCAGAAATAATAAAAAGAACGATGAGGTGTAATTAAAGCTTTTGTTCCATTACCATGTGAAGCTCTGATACATGACACTTCATTAGTACGTTTCAGCTTTTCTTTTTCATAACAATCTTATTTGGCTTAACCTAAGATACTTTTACTTCTATACTATAATAAAATTGTCACTAAGCCGAATCTGTATATTAAATATTGTTTGGGAAATCTTATTCAAATAAATATTATTATCAATACAGAGGCCAAATCTATAGTTTTTAGAATTCTTGTCTGTCTGTCTGTCTGTTACCGCATCACAGAAAAGCCACTGGAGGGATTATGATGAAATTTGGAATGGTGATAACTGGTTATCCGGGTCAACATATAAAATACTTTTTATCGCGGGAAAATGTCTCATTTCTGAGAAAAAATACAAAAACTGCAATCTAAGAGTATACTAATATGTAAAACCTAAGAATTTAGTTTTTGGTCATCTGAACGCGGGCGGAACCGCGGGCAATGCTAGTGAACATATAAAAGGAACATAAAATACCTACTATACAGATTTTCATGATCTAGCAAAGGAAAAAGGTTTTTTTCCTTGCACTCATGTGTTATTTTGATACAGCCAGGCACTAAGCTCTTAGAAAGCGTCAAAAAGCATTCATTTAAAATGTTATAATAATTCTTCAATATACGCCTTTTTAGTCGTCGATATATTTCACATTAATATAAATGTGAAAGTAAAAGTTTGTGATTGATATTATATGTTACTTCTGTACGCTATAACGGCTGAACAGATTTAAGTGAAATTTGTAATGAAAATAGGTTAAATTCTGGATTATTATATTGAGTACTTTTGTAGGTAAATCTCTAGATAAAATATAACATATGTAAATTTTTATAAATAAAATAAATATGTTGGGACATTGACACACAGCACCATCTAGTTCCATGGTAAGCTACGAGACTTGCGCTATGAATACCGTGTAGTTGATGCACTATAACTTTAAATACGTACATATTATCAATATATAAAGATCCATGACTGGAGTACAAACATTCGTGCTCATCACACAAATGAATGCCCCCAGGACTCGAACCCACGATCTCTGGCACTGCAAGTAGGTGACCCTACAAACTAAACCAAACGTGTCGTCGAATATTTTTTTAAAAATCGATATATTTTTTTCAAATCAAATTGTTCTTTATTACAATAAACGAAAAAAATACAACGAAATTGTGTATTCCCTTACAAAAGTATACTATAAAAGGAACACGACAAAAGCTCAGTGACCGGTAACGCCAGTTATAGCACAAGTTTGGCTTCTAATGTTCGAAACGATCAAGCTTACGATTGTGAAATTTCTCGGCTCACTAGATTTGTATAGATTAAGCAATTTGCACAATCCGAAGATATAATTTATAAAATATACAACACAGTGAATTTGCTTTGAACTTGCTATAAAGAGAAAGTTCTGGAACGAGTGTATGATTTTTGTTTAATGTTATGTTATATCTTCTTCGATAATTGTACATTTTGTATGTTTTCGCGGAGTGGCGAAATTCGTGCGTTATCATTTTTGAAAAAACTTGTTGTAAGGCTAATAATCTATCTTTAACCTACGAAAGCTCACATTACACCTCTTTAATCTTTATTGAGATATAGTTGTAATATAGAGCTTTGAAATAACTTAAATTACGTTAGTAAAAATACTAACAATTTTCTTTTCTTTCTTATTCTGCATTCGTTAGTTATTAAATTACATAAGTTGACATTTTTCTTTCCTATTATCAAAGTATTGAAAAAAGTTTTTTTATTAGTAACATTCATAGAAATGCTAACCGAAATATTTTCATCGTCATCTTTTAATGGTAAATATTATCGGAAATCCATAAATAAACTTCTAATTTATAACAAGCGTAAGTGAGTATTGAGCTAAAAATATATAAACGTTTAACATTTAAACACAAACATTTAACGCGAGCGAAGTTTTATTTCTTTTAACGTTCTTGCGCCATCTCGTTAATAGAATGAGGAAAAAAGTATTTTGAAAATAAAGCTAAAATTAAACTATTATTATAGATTTTTTTAACATTTAGATATGTTCTGTATGACTGAAAAAAAAATCGGTTAAGTGCGAGTCGAATTCGCACAAGAAGGGTTCCGTGTCATCGCACATATAGTTTTATTAATATGACTTTTACTCTATGTAAGTAGTATAATAACTTCAATGATCGATTACGAACATTAAAAAATGTTTCTTGTATTTTTTTTATTTGTTGTTATAGCGGCAATAGAAATACATACTCTGTTATAATTTCAACTCTCTACCTATTACGGTTCATGAGATACAGCCCTCTGACAGACGGACGGACCGACAGCGTAGTCTTAGTAACAGGTTTCCGTTGGCACCTATCGGACACGAAACCCTAAAAAGATACTATGTGTTAGTACATACACATAATATTCATTTGGGTTTGTATGTTTAGAAAAATCAGTCAAATACATCTACCAGCTTAGATGTGATTACGTCACACACACACACACACACACACACACACACACACACATATATATATATATATATCAAAACATATTTTATACCATACATACAACATAAAGTTAGTATAACTGATAAGATTAACGATAGTAACAGTCAACCCCTTCAGTGACTAAACGTTAAAATCATCATTCAGTAAAAGCAGGCTAAGCCAACATCACTGCAGTGGTAATGGGTTCAAATTTTTGGGAACGTCCATTATCCCTTGCCTAATTAGATCCTTCTGACTGACCCGTGTTGCGGTAAATGCGACGGATTACACTTGATGAATGAGTTTCGTTCATTTTGGCACAGCAATAATAATCCTACGCTAATGAAGCGTCACACTCTCCCAAACGCCTAACCGTTGCTGTGATAGATTGTATATTAGTATAACGAGTTGTTACTTGTTTCGTATTAATTAGTTTTATTAATATTAATTGCTTATTTAATCATTATATTTGTGAGAAAATGATGATCAGGATTTTGATGTTATACGTCTTTTGGCACGTTTGGAAAAAAATATGAGAGTAAAATTTTTACGATGTACTCACACCGACAGCCAAAAAGCGACATGATGAGCTGCATTCCTTTTACAAACAGATTGTGGTGACATACGCGATGAAATCTTTAGCTATTTTTGTGCTTACATAAGTAGAGACACACGTTTTTTTTTAAATAAGTGAATTTTCTTGTTGAAATATTGTTAGATATATAAACTTATTTGTAATCTTACGCTTAAATCTATCAGAATACATAAAATATAAGCGAAAGTAACTTGTAGGAACGTTATATGTATGCTGTCCGATACTAAAGAGTTCCGCCGTATATTTTCAAGCTCTTTGAAAGGATATTCTCAGAAGTTCGTTCGAAATTTCAAATAAAAATACTATTAAAACCATCAATAATATTGTAAAGCGTATAGCAATATAAAGTTAAGTTTTATTGGTACTGTTAAAATTGAAGGTACTTTCGATTAGGGTACGATCACAAATGTTTGTATTGACCGTACATACTGGAAAAATGAAATGCGGGATTTGGCGAGTTACTCAAAATATAATGTCTCGAAACTTGAATGACATGTCCAAGCATTGAGTTATAATAATATTGTCATTATGATACATTTTTTAGTTTTTATTTAAAAAACAAAGTGTATTTAATGCGTTTATATCTATTTTTTGTATATTTCTGATTATTGTTGCCAATAGTTGTGTAACGATTTTCATTATTAATAATAGGAACACCTCGAGAAAGACCCAATATAGTTGTCCAGAAAATCAACCCCATGAGTGTAATAATAAGTTTTAACGTAATTTTGTAGGGATAACGATTAATATGGAAGATTTGTTAGTAGGTAAGGTATCCATTAGCCACATCGATTGAAGATGAAAAACTGAACTCAAAAATAGCGAATAATGTGGTGTAAATCCCGTTTTAATAAAAAGAAGTATAAATTAACTGTAGAGATAGAAAATAAAATAATTAATTATTTCATAAATTACATCCATTAAATGTAATGTATTTATCATTATATAATCCTTCATCTGAAGCACATCTAAACATATAATAAAATTGTAACTAAGCCGAATCTGTACATTAAATATTTTTTTGAAAAATCTTATTGATATAGACATTATTATCGATACAAAGGCCGAATCTATAGTTTTTAGAGTTTTTGTCTGCCTGTCTGTCTGGTACCGCATCACAGAAAAACCACTGGAGGGATTTTAATGAAATTTGGTGTGGTGCTAGCTGGTTATCCGGGTTAACATATAGGATACTTTTTACCGCAACAAAATATCTCATTTCTGAGAAAAAATGCAAAAATTGCAACTTAAAAGTATACTAATCTATAAAACCTAAGAATTTGCTTTTTGGTCATCTGAACGCGGGCGGAGCCGCGGGTAATGCTAGTTTATATAAATTGCAAAAAAACTCCATCGCTTGCTATATTTTTCAGTTCCATTTTATTTATAACACCTTAAATTTAAAAGGTAAGAGGAAATTAAATAAGCTTCTCGCCATTAAAACTTGCGTAGCTTTCGAGTTGAAATATTTCACTGAAATATCCCCTGCGGCTTAAAGATTACAAGTTGGGAAGGTAAGACGTGAAGTATGTAATATTCATAGAGCCGAATCGTTTTATTTTGTTGGTTTATAGAGGGACTAGTTTATGATCTATTTACACGCTACGTTAGATTGTTTCGTTTTTAAAATTTATAGAAAAGTCAATGTTTCTGGAAAATCTACATATAAAATAGCTTTTGCTCATTAAGTATATAATAATATTTACTAATACATACATATATGTATAGAACGATGATTCCGCAATCTGACGAGATTAAAAGTAGCATGTAGCCTTTTATATACCACAAGCTATCATAAAGCTATTATATGTTGCATCTAGAATCAAGAAGAGAAGAAAAACAGATTTGAAAGAACATATTTAGCATTTTTTCATTCTATTACTTACAATGGAATTATAAGATTCCTTTAACATTTATATTCCTAAGTCTTATTTATTATTCTAAGATTGAGTAAATATACTGAAAAAGACGATAAATCTTTATAAAGTAATGACAATTTTATATTCATATGAGTGATTCACCCTCGATCCGCTCGGGTTTGGCCCTAGTTATGTTTTAAAGTTTAGAATACATAGATTTCTCAGATATGAGATATTTTCCCGCAGTAAAAAGTATCCCATATGTTGACTCGGATAACCAGCTACCATTATACCAAATTTAATCAAAATCTGTTCAGTGACTTTCTCCTGATGCGCTCAAAGACATACAGACAGACAAAAATTCCAAAAACTATAGATTCGACCTCTGTATCGATAATAATGACTATTTCAATAAGATTTTCCAAAAATATTTAATGTAACAGATTCGACTCCGTTAGAATTTTATTATATGTATAGATATGAAATAAATATTTATACAAGCACTTTAAAACATAAACGTTTTTGATTTTTGGCAGAAGTTAAATGGTGAATGTTAAAAATTATGCCATAATAATTGTGTATTTATATTTCTATATAATTCATTGAAATATCAAATAGAATAAATGTAGAGTTTTTATTTAAACATATCTCATGATATTATTAAATGAAAAATTCTTATACATAAATTTATTTCGTATATTTTGAAAACGGCTATAACGATTTGGATCAAATTTTTGTATTTAGATAAGGTTTTGCCTTTTAAGCTTATCTATATATCTATCTTTTCTGAAAAAAACCATTGATAATATTATATAGCGCCATCTTGTAATTTTTTGTGGTACTTGCATTGTCGCTAATGGATGATACT
This sequence comes from Brenthis daphne, assembly GCA_947093115.1. Classification (NCBI taxonomy): domain Eukaryota; kingdom Metazoa; phylum Arthropoda; class Insecta; order Lepidoptera; family Nymphalidae; genus Brenthis; species Brenthis daphne. The sequence goes on from OX352471.1 coordinate 3,724,556, forward strand.
GAGCAAATTCCTTTTGTACTATAAAATTTCATTTCACTTATAATTGAGGAATCGAATATCAATAACGACACGCAATTTATATAAGTAAAGCTAGATAATTTTTTTACATCATTTGCTGCATTTTTCACCGATTGAACAACATTTCCGTTTTTGAATTAACATTTGTTGACCAAAATAAACGAATATGTAATATAACCGTTGGTTAAAAATGAAAATTTTCAGTCTTTCTGAGCAGTTTTGTTTGATATCTCATTAAAACTATAAGGGTGTTCTGCGCGTATGAAATAAACACGGCACAGTTTCTCTCATAAGCTTTTTAAACTACGATAGCTACGAAATCACGGCATGTAAATTTTACATGAAATTTCAGAAATATTTTTATCTATTTTGGCTTAAAAACACATTTTATGACACTTAATTTTTTCTATTATAAGCGCGAAACTTTTTTTAACTGTCTTGGCGGTTTAGTGGCTAGCATGTACGGCTGCAAATCACCCGGGACTCGAATCGAGGACTTCAGCCTGGATTCGAGTCCCAGACCGGGCCGAATTTGATTCTTAAGATTTGATTCTTATTTCTGTTAAAATATTCTCAGTAGTTGCCAGGAGTTGGGAAGTTGGCGGGTTGGCACGTAAAGCCGTGTCGGTGCGCAGGCGCATTAACTCTCACCGGTCGTGTCGAAGTATAGTCCCATCGGACTTTGAGAATAATAGTAATAGAGATAAGAGAGTGCACGTTGTGTCTGCGCGTACGCTTGTGCACTATAATATCTCCTGCGCAGTTGGCTAGTCTCAATGAGATTGGCCGCCGTGGCCGAGATCGGTCAGTAGGATATTTTAAGTGCGAAAATATCTGTGTGTCTATGTGTTACTACTTACTACTCATTCACGCTAAAACGACTGAAACTTTGTATGAAATATGTATATAAATATGTATAACAACATCGATAAACCGAATAAATAAATAAATAAATATTGTACACAAATAGACTATGACTTTAAGTAACTCTCTAAGAAGAGAAAAGGCTCTTATATATAATTTATACTAATATTATAAAGATACAGAGTTTGTTTGTTGGTTTGCTTGTTTTTTTTTTAATTCTTTTCACATTAGATAGCCCGTTTTTGAGGTAAGCTATAAGTTATATATATTATTATCATGCTACTACTCAAAGGAGCGGAGCAGCAATATAATATATAGTCTATCTATAATTCTATTAAGCGAGGTTGAGTCGTTAGTTACTTATAAAAAATGATTCTTCACACACCTAAACCTAGAGACGCGCCAAAATATGGTAAGAAAAACAAAGCCAAAAAAGGTCTCAAAAGGTCCCAAAAAATTGGTCTCCTGCATTTGAATTCTAGACGTTTATTTAGCGACGTCAAGTAAGGATAATAAATTAAGTATTAAAACTTTTGTAAAATCTAGTTTTTTTTACTAAATTTTATAACATTTCAGATGTAATAGTAATATACGAGTATTATTCGCTTTCATTGCCAGATTAATTATCAATTTCCTTATAATATATTCATTGTTGACAGAACACGTAGCCGTTAGTCGACGCAGTATGATTCATTTTTATGAACGTAATTATTTAACCCATTTGAAGATAGCCAAAAAGTAACAAGCGGATTGTCAAAAAAATGTTATTTATTGATGATGTGCGCGTACAAGAATATATCGAATCTAATTTATATGTTTAAGAGCTATGATCTCACAGAAAACTAACATTTTATATAGGTATTCTTTTAATTTAAATATTTATGCATTTCTTTAGTAATTTTCCAGTACAATTTTTAATCGGCAAAACCATTATAATCGTTTAATACTATGATAAATCGGCATTTACATTTAATTTATAACAACTATCAGTAACGTGTTGCAATGCTTCTATGAACATTCATACTGAAGTTAATAAATTTCCCGATGCATTAATTTCGTATTGTTTGCGAACTAACGTGCTCTACATACAAAGTAGTTGTTTTAACTGTCTATTTGTTACAGTATATGAAGCTTATAGCAATAATACGTATAAACTAATATAAGTTTTGTTATTATATCATTATTAGAACTCGGGAGATCGAATCTCAAACTCCACACAGGAGTTCTTGATATTAATATTACATAACTATGATTACTTCTTTATTTGAGATCTATAAGTTGATTTGCATTATAAGATTCATTTCAAGAGGTAGTATTTTCATATTTATTGTAATAGATGGAAATCAAACTAAATAAAATATGTTCTGTCAACTCAAAAATAAATAGTTTTTATAATATTATTTACTAGTTTTTTGCCGTCGGCTATATTTGCACAATTTATTTGTGTATAATTTCTTTACTCGTAATGAGATAGCTTAATCTATAGATTATCCTATCTCATCTAGTTCTTTAGTATATTAGGTTACAAAAAGCATGAAGAATTTTTAAATCCTCATTGATAAAGAAAAAAAAAGCAATTTCTTCAGCTTTATAATATTAGTATATACTAGCATTGCCTGTGGCTTCGCCCGCGTTCAGATGACCAAAAACCAAATTCTTAGGTTTTACATATTAGTATACTCTTACATTGCAGTTTATGTATTATTTCAGAAATGAGACATTTTCCCGCGGTAAAATGTATCCTATATGTTGACCCGAATAACCAGCTATCACCATACCAAATTTCTTCAAAATCCCTCCAGTGGTTTTTCTGTGATGCGGTAACAGACAGACAGACAAAAATTCTAAAAACTATAGATTCGGCCTCTATATCGATAATATTCTTTATTTCAACAAAATTTTCCAAAAAATATTTAATATACAAATTCGGCTTAGTTACAATTTTATTATATGTATAGATTGGTTGTGATTCTGGATTTTACATGACAGTAATAAGTATATTATAACATCAAAAAAATACTTTTCAATTTTTTGTCGCGACTCAAAAATAACATCCTATTATTAATGAAAATGTTATTAAAATTGATAGAGTCGATACAGTCCCTTATATATAAAGAAATTAATTTACAGGTTTAAAATTAAGTAATCTGTCTCACCACATTTAGAAAATGATAATAATGTGATGTAAGCTAGAGTATTATAGGAAAAAGCCACTTTATCAGATATAATGAGACTCAAACGACTTTATACTTGCTAACAAATATCCTCTCAACTATTCGCGTAGGATTTTGTTTCAAAGCAACTTAATACAAGTCTCTTAATTCATAGCTGAGATAAATTGAATTAATCCATAACTTTAAAGTTGACGGCTAATGCTTTAATTTTCTTATCAAAATATAAAATTACTAGCTACTTGCCCTGGCTACGCTCGCACTCAAAGGACTTCAGAAACTGATATTGTAATTATTACTGTGACCTCATTGTTATTATATACTCGCACTAGAAAAATAAAAGCAAATGTATCCCACGTGGACCGTACATTTTTCGGGGATGAAAAGTAGCCTTTGTGCTACTCCAAACTATAATCTATTTTTGTGCAAAATTTCATCCAGATCCGTGCTGCCGTTCTGGCGTGACTGAATAACAAACATCCATCCAAATATCCAAACATCTATGACATTTGTAATATTAGTAATTAGATTGAGACCTAATTGTTTTTTCTTTCCGAAATAAAAAAAAATCTTTATTAAGAAAATATTTAATACTAAAATTTTGGGTCTAGAAAAATAACATTTTCAATAAAATTATCTTATATGCAAAGGTGATCTCTGAAAGGTAAGAACAACAAATTTTTGAAAATTCATTTTCTTTGCTTAAATAAGAATAGCAGTTCATCATTTTTGAAGTTATAAATATGGAAATGTGTGTTTAAACTTCTGTTTATAGTTCCGATGAGAGATCCCATGGGTATCACTATAAAATTTGAATTAATTAATTATTATTTATAATAACACTAACATTCTCAATCAATAATGAATGTCACCGAAATTGACTAAATATATTGAAAAGCTAGTATTGCTGTATCTATACTAATATTATAAAGAGGCAGAATTTGTTTTGTTTATTTATTTGTTTGTTTGTTTGATCGCGCCAATCTCAGAAACTACTAATCCGATTTGAAAAATTCTTTTTGCATTAGATAGCCTGTTTATTGAGAGATGCTTTAAGCTCTATATCATCATACTAGTACTCATGGAAGCGGAGCATTAATATAATATACAGTCTATCCATTCCACACTAACTAAGCTGAGCGAGGGAGAGACGCTAGTTTATAATATAACTACCACTAAAATACAATAAAGGAACATTTCTATAATACGAATGTACGGCTGTAAAAGCATTGTATTTATTTAAATTGTATTCCGATTTTGTTTAACAATTATTTCATTCATTTCATTATATATATATATATATATATATATATATATATATATATATATATATATATATATATATATATCTTTCATAGCTTTCTTAATTATGAAATAAAATATGGACTTGAATATTTTTGTGTCTAAATCAAAAAAGCTCTTTCAAAGAAGCAAGAAAATAGGATTAGGTGAGCGTTATACTTTTATTTTATCTTGGACAAATATTTACCTTAACCGCGGGGTTTCTAATAAAAACATGAGGCTGTCACATGATATATTCACGAGTACCGCTGCTGTCGTTTTCATATATTTTACTGAGGCCCTGAATGACGTCAATGGAATAGAGACAAACTTGTCGTATTTCAACATTTTTTTTTAATAATTTAGTTTTTATATTAAAAAATATGTATTTTAATCTCGAATCTTAGGAACAGTTGATTATAATAAAATAATTGATCAGCCTCTTCCATAATATGTTCCATAATTATTATATTTACGTAGTTTTGAAAGAAGGGTAGATTATCGTGATATCCAGTTTTTAGTCTTATGGTATGTATAAGTCACATTATGATACTTAACTTGCGTTTAACTTTTGTAATTATACAAAATTAAAAAATCTGGCCAGAGACCCGTGATGTTTTAATTTTGTGGATTTATTTCGCTCTCGTAGGTCGTAGTGTGATGTAAGTACGGCTAAGAAACGTAATAAAGAATTTTTCAAATCAGATCAGAAAATCCAAATAATATCACGATTTAAGCAAGCAATCACTTAGGATTTTATAATATACTAGTGACCCACCCACGCTTCGCTCGGGTTCGTCCCTAGCTTGCTTCCCATTACAAATGTTCATTCCCATTTTCACCCTCTTAAGGGATGATTTTTGGGATAAAAAGTATTCTATGTCCTTTCTAGGATTTCAAACTATCTTCTTACCAAATTTTATCTAAATCGGTTCAGTAGATCCAGAGATTACCCTCTACAATCTCACAAGCTCACTTACCTCTTTATAATATTAGTACACATTAGTATAGATTAAGTGTTCATTTGAGGTGCACGAAGCGCTTTTTTAAAACAGATCGGGAAAACCATTTCTATTTAACTATAAATATTGCTCCTCGTAGGAATTGAACTCGCAACCTCTGGTGCAATAGGCAAACTAAATTATGGAGTATAATGTGGTCTCAATCTATATATTTTATAGTTTTGTAAATAAATATATGTAGTAATAAACTATACACCACCATAAACAATGACTTAGTCAGCTCAATCTGCATAAAAGCAAATATTGGTCTTAGGTTAACCTAGAACCGATAAGTCGATAGCGTGACAAAGCTTTCTGTAACATCGTCACTCAACTTCTGAGCCAAATCTAGTTCCATTTCGATTTCAGTATTTTGTAAGCCTAATTACGTGACATACGCTTATTTAGTGCTTTCTAGCTAGTTTAATACCTTTAATGGATATGTCATTAGATAGAGATAGGAGTAGATTGTGAAAGCAAAAAAAAATGTATTCAAACCTTTTTAACATCCCACTGCTGGACATGGGCCTCCTTTCTACCACTATACGAGGGGATCAGACCATAGTCCACCACGCTGGCGAAGTGCGGGTTGGCGGACTTCACATATCTTTCGAAAACTTGCTAGGTTATCTCAGACACTCAGATTTCCTCACGATGTTTTCCTTCTCTACAAGATAAGTGGTAATCATGTTGGAAATGAATAGCACATGAAAATATCTAATGTGTGAGACCCGGAATTTAAACCCGCTTCACTCGGTTTCCCTCGCGAGCGTGTTACCACTGGACTACCGTTGTTTAATATAATACAAAAAAAATGTTACTATTTGCCACCTTGAAAAATAAATACTTGTGTAAAAAATATTGTAAAAAAAAACCATTCCTAGCAACTTAAATGCCTAGCATGCTAACAAGTTTCATCTAAATCCTTTCAGCCATTTCAGCTCAAAAGAATAACGAACATACACACAAAAGTTTTGCATTTATATTAGTAGCCCAAAATGTTTCGTAGATTTCTTAATTTGTGTAATCGCTTGAAATGTTAATATGGCAGTATTAGTACGTTGGAGTAGTGACATTAAGCAACATAAATAGACCGCAGGCATCAAATAAGCTTATACATAAAAGCTAAGTAGTAAGCAACGGCAGTAATGGTGCAAGTTTGGCTTCTAACGTCCGAAACGATTACGCTTGCGGCCGCGAAATATCTCGTCCCACTAATTCTGTATATACCAAACCTCGCTAGTGCAGTCCAGATGCGACGTTTTACTTCATTAAATTGAACTAAAATGTGAATTAAATGATTTTTTTTTACTTTCAATAGCAAATGAAAGGGATGCTTTGTGATGATAAAATATACATATAATGAATAACATTAAATACTATTTAAATATTAATGTCATTAAAATATTAAATAGTATCAATTAAACAGTTTAAACGTTAAGCTTATCATTTATTATAGCTTTTACTATATACTTTATAGCCAAAACTATATATGTATATTAAAATAAATTATAAATTATTTGTGAATAAATTCGTTTTATGGTGGAAGGTCGATATACTAAAAACGATCACATACTACGAAAAGTATTGAAATATGTACCTAATTGTTTTTAGTACTTTAAAGAGAATCATGGTCACGGGAGAGACTAAGGTGTTAGATGTCTCAAAGGTATTTATAATATAGTTGTTACAGACAGCCTACCTTACAATTTTTTTAATTTTAAACATTTTTATAATTTTAATTAGTTTCATAATTGAATATGGAATATTATTTATTTAATTTTAGCTGTTATTATTATAATTATTACATTTTTTTTAGAATAAAAATTACTAAGTTATATTTAGTGTTGCCATTATTATATTTATAACCATGAATAAAAAATAAAATATTTATTATTCAAGCTTCATAATTGTTCTATGTGTTATTTAAAAAGTTAAACTTAATTAAAAATAATAATTTTAATTTCATTTGCTATTATTTATAAAACAAATTATTAAGCAACACTATTACTACATACATTTACAAATGAAATGAAAAATATTAATTTGAAATGCTGTCATTTTCCACACAGTAAGAACTTACTACGGGAACCAAAAGTCAAAATAAATCCGCGAAAAAATCCGAAAAGATAGTTTTATTTAAAATGTCAAATATTCGCGTAAATCTAAGAAAGTATTGATTTTTTTACATGATTATATATTTTTTTTTTTGGTTTAATTAATTTATTCGTATTCTTCGTAACAAACTCTTTCATTTGATTTTTGATATTCATCGTGAGAGTGCATAAAAAATATAGTCCACCATAAATTATAAAGTTTATATTATGGGAAAGTTATCTATCATTTTACAGTAAACACTTGAGTTAGATGAAACTTTATTTTATTTTAACATTTCAAGTCTGAAAATGGCAAAAATTCGTTTGTTGTGATCACAAAATTATTTAGATTCAATGTTATATTTTGTATGCACGCCTGCAGAACATATTGTAGAGGTTACGTGGACTTATCACATTATACCAAAATGCATGCAAAATATACTATTTTATAGCACACGTCAAGTAAACGAATAATTTGAATCTATAAGATCTAAGCGAACACAAAGAAATAACAAATATTTTTTTCGTTGAATATCTCACTTGGGTTTTGATGATGTAAGACAATAGCCTCTTATAAATTTTAAGTCTTTATTTAAACACTAGCAACTCACCCTCACTTTACTCAGTGTTCATCCCTAGGTACGTTTTAACGGTTCGTATGGAATAGATAGACTATAACATATACATAGGTATTGAAAAGTAGGTAAATACTTTAAAAATACAGAAAGAGTTAATTTGGCATTTATAATATTAGTATGGATTAATAATCGAATTTTGTGGCAGAATACGTTTGTTTGTTGTACGTTGACTTACAGTTTTTGCCTCGGTTTAGCACAATACAAAACGTGACGTTGAGATCTATCACTTGTAATTTTTTTCTTAATTTAAGCAATAAAATGAGTAGATACCTACTAGATATGTAACAGCTGTATTCCTTCTGTACAAACAATGAAAGGTGAACAGAAGAACTACCGATGAAATTTAACTTCAGCAGTACATTTTAAATCTATTTTCATAAAATAAATCTTTAAAAAATCTATTTCCATAAATTTCAGTATACGAGCGCACGTAGCAAGAAACGAGTGTGAACGCTGACTGTCTCAAGTGTTTGATTTCATTCAGTCTCATAAAACTAGACATTAGTTTGAAAGCAATACCTTACAATAACATAATTTTTTTTAAAGTTTTCTTTATTGTTATAATTGAAAATTGAAGATTGTTTGTTTTTTGGTCTCTCTAGAACTCTTAATTCGATCATAAAATATCTACTTAATTTTATAACCTACTAGCGACTCACACTCGCTTCGCTAGGGTTCGTCCCTTGGTACGTTTTAACGGTGAGTATAGATTCGTCAGAAATGAGATATTTTCCTGCAGTAAAAAGTATCACAAATGTTGTCCCGGATAATCAGCTAACATCATAAATAGCAAATCAAATTTATCAAAATCTGTCCAATGGTTTTTTTGTGATGTGTTCCCAGATAACACTAAAATTAAAAAAAAACCTATAGATTCGGCCTGTGTATCGATAATAATGACTATTTCAATAAGATTTTCCAAAAAATACTTAATATTTATAGATTTATTTTGAAAAATGAAGGATATGAGATATTAAGGAATATTATGTTTATATTATAATAGTCACTGCTAGCCGCTTTGCTTGCATGATAGTGATTTCTAGGGTAAACATATCCTGTACTACTCAAAAATATTTTAGTGAAATTAATATATGATTTTAGCATGTATTATCTTCATGAGATCACTTATATAGACCGGACTACTGCTGACTACGTCAGGCAGCTATCAAAAAAAAATTGCTTGTGTTATGAATGCCTATGAATTGATCAATTTAAAATTTCATCTCAATTGTTCCTGTATAAAATAATACAGTGGCTGTTTTTAATTTAATTCATAAACATGTTTGGAATTCAAATTAAAATTTTAAGTGTCTGAATTTTTGAACGGTTTTAATTAAAATATTGTATTTTTTAAAAGAAACCAAGCCGACGTGTATGTTTGACCACGCATAGTTTATACAGCGTAGTCCGAATCTGAGCATATGTTATTATTAGATGGGATCAAAGTTGGCCCCATTTTAACTTACAAGAGAAATTCCAAAACTAAGACAATATTAATTAGAGTAGGTACAGATAAAGAGTACATTTTGTTTTGCAACTTGCTCGATAGTCTAGTGGCTAACATGTATGCAGATATGGAAGTCCTGCGTTCGAATCCCGTGTCGGGCCAAGTCAAATTGTTTAGTTTTTCTGTTTAGAAAGTCTTAGTATTAGGAAATTGGCGGTGTTACACGTCCGTGCCTCGGAGAGCACGTAACGCCGTCGGTCCTACACCTGATCCTGCACTAGTTGTGTCAAAAACTTGTCCCACCGGCGTTTGAGAGTCATAGAGATAGGAATAGAGAGTGCATGTTGTGTCTGCGGGTACACTTGTGCATTATAATATCTCGTTCTCATCTCTCTCGTATCTCGTCTTCATCGTCGTGGCAGAAGTCCGTCCCAAGGAATTATTATTAGAAGTTTTATATAGGTAAATTTAAAAAAATATTTAGAACATGAAGAAGTTAGTGTATTTTATTAGTTAAGAATAATAATTGTCTTTTATAATTTATTCGAAGACGTGAATTATAAAGCTTATTATCTATACTAATATTATAAGGAGGTAAAATTTGTGAGTTTATGACGTTGTAGGGGATCTACTTAACCGATTTCGATGAAATTTAGTAAGAAGATAGTTAGAGACCCTGGAAAGGACATAAGATACTTTTTATCTCAAAAATCATCCCTTAAGGGGGTGAAAATGGGGATGAAAGTTTGTACGGGAAACCCGAGCAAAGCGAGGGTGAGTCGCTAGTTAGATTATAATTATGAACAACACACACAAAATTTAATATTTTGATATATAATAGATGTTTCGTAGAAATTGAATAACAAACAAATAATCTATAACCATTCGCTACGGTTATTTGGATATGTCAAGAGTAATGTATCATCAGGCCTATAAACGTAATTTATTGTATTGCAAACCAATGCTATTATTGCATAGTTTAAATGAAAATTCATACGTTAAAGTTTCGGATGGTTAACACATTAGTATTTATTACTTTTTCAATGCGATGACAACAATATTGATATTTAAAATAATAAACATATCTGTTATAATCAACTTTTCTATACATAAAAAAAATTCTAACTAAGTCGAATCTGTACATTAAATATTTTTTGGAAAATGTTATTGAAATAGACATTATTATCGATACAGAGACCGAATCTATAATTTTTAGAATTTTTGTGTCTGTCTGACTGTTACCGCATCACAGAAAAACCATTAGAGGGATTTTGATGAAATTTGGTATGATGATAGCTGGGTTATCCGGGTCAACATAAAGGATACTTTTTACCGCGGGAGAATGTCTCATTTCTGAGAAAAAATACAAAACTGCAATATAAGAGTATACTAATATGTAAAACCTAAGAATTTAGTTTTTGGTCATCTGAACGCGGGCGGAGCCGCGGGCAATACTAGTGTTAAATAAATTTTATTAGTAATACTTTAGCTAGTTTTCGACTGATAATACGCTTGCGTAATATGCCTATTGCCTAATGCTTACATTACTAAGAGTAGCTTACGTTTAGAGAAACAATCTATATATAAAAAAACCCTATGAAGTCCAAAACGGTAGGAGCTATTTTGATGAAATTTTTAGGCAATCTTCAGATTAGCCCAGCGGGTGATCCTGTGAAGTTTGCTAGCGATCTGAAGTTTGAACGCGGGCGAAGCCGAAGGTAATGCTTTGATATAATAAAATAATAGATTTTTTAATCTCGTATAATATAATAGTGCAAAATAACAATTGTTAAAGATTCAGCCGATGGTCCTGGTATATTCATGACCTGGAACCAGATTCCGATGGCAAGTATATTTTGTTTTCATCATACCACATAACTTTGTTAGCCTTATTACTTTTGTATGCATCGATAAAAACCATTTATAGTCTTTGGGGAGCCAAAGTGCTGGGCGTAGTTTACCAATAAAAGATGTAAGAAAAACCGTCAAGTGAAAGTCGGTTTTGCGCACCAAATGCTCCGTACCATTATCCATACTAATATTATAAATGTGTGTGTTTGTTTGTCTTTCTTTCACGATGAAACGGAGTGACGGATTCACTTGATCGTTTGTGTGGAGATAGTTGGAGGGCTGGAGAGTGACATAGGCTACTTTTTATAGGAGTAAAATAGGGGATGAAAGTTTGTATTCAACTAACTTTTTAAAGATGTTTTTATAGTTTTAGCGCGAGCTACTTTTACTTTTAAAAAAAATCATCAAAATCGGTTTAGCGGAAGAAGAAGACGATTTCGAAAACACGCTTATCGGAATTTTATAAAAAACAAACCTAAAAAAATAAAAGATTTACAATTCATAGATAAAGATTATGCATGTTTATTGACAATATCTTTAATATAATTATGGACAATATCTTTAATATAATTTCAATTGATCTTATTGATTCTTATTTAAATCAATATCTTCTTCTTCCTGCCCATTTCCTAAGTCACTTGGGGTCGGCGCAGTAGGTCTTCGTCTTCCATTCTCCCCTATTACTCGTCATCTCGTCATTCACCCCTTTCTCTTTCATGTCCTGTCTCACACAATCTGTCCATATTTTCTTCGGTCTTCCTCTACATTTCCATCTATCTACAATATATTTTAGTATAATTAAAAAACAGTAGTTAAACCACCGATGGTTGTGTGGCATATTGCTTTTAAAGCAATAGTAGCTCCTTTGCATGCTTTATGTTTTTCGGAAATAAATCAGTACCTATATAGTCCAGTTATTGTACATATGTGCAATAAATAATAAATGAATTAATATCAAATACGGTTTTATTTTGAGTATTTCAGAAAGATGGAGATTATTTATACAAATTTATTACTCTAACCAATATAATTTACTTATGAGGCTTTACTACGAAACGCAACTTTGAACTGTGGAACTTACTCGTAGTTTGAAGATGAACTTTATCCCTCTCCTATACTTCATTTCCATGAATACATTATAGGATAGATGTAAGAGTTTTTAGTAGAACATTACGACGTACTCATATTATAAAATATAGCATTAGAAATGGTTAAAGTACTTCATTTTGAACCTTTTAAAGTAGATTTTAGTGAATGTCCCGTTTTAAAAGCTTTCAATAACTTTTCTAACATAAGTTTGTCAGTTTCCGCCTCATCAAATAAGCTTGTGTCCTCGGAAACACACTAATGGAGCAAGTTTGTGTAACATCCGAAACAATTGCTTACGACCACGGGATTTCTCGCTCCGCTTATTTTGTTTATGGACGAATCGCTTATGTAATACTAGCTGCTCACCCTCGCTTCGTTTGGGTTCGTCCTTAGTGAAAAACAAAAACAAATCCAACCCACAGGAACCATACATTTTTCCGGAATAAAAAGTAACTTATGCGCTATTCCAGGCTATAATCTATCTCTGTATCAAATTTCATCCAGATCCGTGCAGCCGTTCTGGCATAATCGCGTAACAAATAAACATCCATCCATCCAAACTTTCGCATTTATAATATTAATGTGATTTATTTTAACTATTAAGAAAAATATAGTAAATTCTAAAATATATTTTTTTTATACTTTTTTCATAGAGATAAGATAAAAGACATTACTTATCTCTATCCAAAAAGTATTCCAAAGTTTTAACAGTTCTCTTGATATTATATAAACTGAGGGAGCTTTTAGAAGTAAATTTTTAGTTGTTTTTTTTCTTTTGAGTAACTTAGATGTATATATTTAATTTATTACTAAAAATGAAATATTTGTGCTTAAAAAGTTTATAACATTTAAAATATTTTATATTTTAAATGTTATAAACTTACATTTAAAAATATTGTATATTATAACATTTAAAATATTGGAAAAGGTTTGAAAAAGTGTTAGGAATCCAGAAACTTTTAGAGAGTAAGGTGAAAACAATTTACCAATAAATATTTTATTGTTCAAGCAAATTTTATTTAGCAAGTATTCAAACTGTCGGCACAATATAATAAGATTTACCGTTAAATGAACTACGCATAAAGTTTACCGCTGTTTGCTTTGTGGTTAGCGCCATGTTATTATACTATACATATGAACTTCATTTTTTTTATTATGTAATAGGCTTGCGCTTGACTACAATCAACGCTGGGAAGCACTGATGAGGTCTAGGTTGGAGCGCGCTTGCCTAGAAAATGCCTATTCACTCTTGTCTTGAAGGTACTTAAATTATAGGTGGCAGGAAACACGGATGCTGGAAAGGTGTTCCACACCTTAGCAGTTCTTTTCAGAAACGTAGAACTAAAGCGTTTCGTGCGAGTTGGTTGGATTTCTACCACATAAGGATGCCCGCGCTCACAACATCTCACAGTTCTGTGGTAAAACGGTTCTGTTTTACAACCTAATACAGGTAAATTGCAATAATCATTATTCTCATTCATTTATACTAATATTATAAAAACGAAATGAGCGTCTGTTTTTTGTTTGAGCAAAATTTATATTAGATATACATAGATTGCATTTTTTTTTCAACTTTGACAAATACAGTTAGGCATGCCACCTGCATAAAAATATAAACAGGTGGTTATATGGGACTCACCGGCTAAAAAAGCCAATACTTCCCACTAAAAACCAACGGAACCTCCCCCGTCATAATGGGATATCGCAGATTCATTCAACCAAGACGCTCAACAGCCGACCACAATAAACATGGGGTTTTAACACATAGATAATTTTTCGTAAACCTTGACCTTGGCAACACTGTATATAAATTTAGGTACGTCTTTTCAATTGGAAAATTCAATTTGTAACGATAATTTTTCATCAAAATGCCTTCATTAGGCATGTGAAGTTTTTTTGCCATATGATTACCGCATTTTGTCCGCAAAATATTCGATCAACCTTAAAACTTGCTAATATTTCTTCTTATTTTTTAAAGATATACTATAGAGTATAGAACCATCTTGATAGTTATTCGTATAACACTGACTTAATCTTGATTTACATTAATGGAATTATCCAATGTTACTGAATATGTAGATGGAAGCTGTCAATCGTGGCATTTAATATGTAATTAATGACATAAATCACGTGTTTGATTACCCATTAGTCGTGCGCATACCTTTGGAATATAATGAATTCTAATTAGAAATTATTAGATAATACGTACCTGTATGTATCATTTAATAGGTAACAGTTTATCTACATGGTATAGATAACGTATTTAACTAGTAAGTTTGTTTCAATGACGACACGTTTGGCTCAGTTTGTAGTGATCCTACTTGCTGTGCCAGCCGTCGCGGCTTCGAGTCCCGCTGGGGGCATTCATTTGTGTGGTAAGCACGAATGTTTATACTCTAGTAATGGGTGTTTATATTTATAATATATATGTATGTAGATATATATGTGTAGTATATCAAGTATATGGTATCCATAACACAAGCCTCGTAGCTCACCATGGAACTAGACGGTGCTGTGTTAACGTTCCAACATTTAATAGTTTCTCATGTTTCAGTCTTATTAACTTTTAAACTAAGAAGTTGATCACTTTTTACCTAATATTATAAAAATAAATAAAAAGCTCGTGGTTACTATTAAATGAGTCGAAAATATTTTCTTTGTGTAATGAGTATAAAATCTAAGATAATAAAATGATTAAAAATGGCATGTTGCGATCATAGTTCTTAGTTTTTCGTCTATCCCAGGTATTAACACCTGAAACGAAGACTCACTGAACATGTACCTACTTAAATATATTGTGGATTCCTTAATATGTCTGTGATTTAAATAAACTTTTTATAATATTTATTTCTTTTGAATTAAGTCTATACCAATATTTTTATATGAAATTTATTTTTGATTAAGAAAATAATTATTAAATGAAACGCACGCCATTGGTCAGACTGAATATGACGTCAAATTATTATCATAACAGAGCGATTAGCAATTTAGAGTTGGATTTTTTTTACAATTATGTATAGAACGATGTTACCTATTGTATAAAAAATGAAAAAAAAAACACGCTTATTACTAATAAGTAATAAGCGTGTTTTTTTTTCATTTTTTATAATCCCTCATAATATGTAAGTAATAAATTACATATTATGAGGGATATTATTATGATGTGAATATTTTAATTCCTTTTAAAAGGATTAAATGAACCGTTTCTTGGCTATGCTGTTATTTAGAAAAAATAAACTAAGTAAACATTAAGTAATAATAAACATAAATCACAATCTGCTTTAACTGTATGCTAAATAAATGAAATACGTTGAGGATATTTTTATGGCAAGCTCGTTTAGAAAACGAAATAAATTGCTTAGTATTAGGTACTAAAAAGTCTTTAAAGGCACGAGTTTTAATTTTCTCTTCAAACATAAGTTTTATTATATCTTTCACTACAAAAATAAGACTGTAAAATTTTTTAAATTTATTCAGTTCCACATTTGTTTAATCGATGTTTCAGGTCATTGCTCCTCGTTCGAACCGTTTTAGACTGCGGGATACATTTTTAAAATTTTGATAGAGAAAATAATATACTACTCATAGAAATTTGCTAAATATATTAAAAACTAGCATTGCCCGCGGCTCCACCCGCGTTCAGATGACCAAAAACCAAATTCTTAGGTTTTACGTATTAATATACTCTTACATTGCAGTTTTTGTAGTTTTTCTCAGAAAAAAGACATTTTGCTGTGGTAGAAAGTATTCTATACGTTGACCCGGATAACCACCTGTCACCATACCAAATTTCATCAAAATCTCTCCAGTAGTTTTTCTGTGATGCGGTAACAGACAGACATACAGAAAAAATTCCAAAAACTATAGATTCGGCCTCTATATCGATAATAATGTTTGTTTCAATAAGATTTTCCAAAAAATATTTAATGTACAGATTCGGCTTAGTTACGATTTTATTACGAGTATATGTATAGATATAGCGGGTTTGGAAATTAATATTTATTTGTGATCGGGAAAATTTTATGATTTTTTGTTTTTGTTTTGTTTCTTTGAAAATCCAAAAAGATAGTTTTAATTAAAATTAATATAAATATTTAGCCCTTTTTAAAATCCCATTACTCCCATCAATGTGAGACATGCAAATTTGGTCACGTTGTTTTTCCTTACTGCAGCGCAAATGTTGAAAATTAGCACATAAAAATCTGGAAGAATTAGGCACTTTAGTTTGTTTATTTAGGCACTTTATTTAGGCATTTTTAATTTTGTTTGAAAGTGTATACTTCCAGATTGGTCCCATTTAAATTTAAAAAAAAAAAATACTACCCCTAAGGGTGGGAAAATAGCTAATGATTTTAAACTACTTTTAATTGTCATATTGACTTGAAACTTTACAAGTGTGCCTATTTCTGTTGATAGTGCAGTGTTTCGGTATCGTTGACCTGATCTGACGTAAGGCCAGAAGGAGATATTTTGAGTTTGGGCTTATTTTGTTTGATTTCATAAGCCTAACACGTTAGAATCGGATTTTAGGGCCAGAATTTTTAGTGTTACTTATTAAAGGGAATTTTACTTTGTCAGTCTACATATTAAAATTAGCATCAAAGTAACTTAATCGGTTTAAGTAAATATTTTATTAAAATACTTTTTCTCACTTTGCTACTACTATGTCTACACTAAAAAGGGAAAAATAAAAACTTTTTAACAAAAAAATAAAAACCGACTTCAAAAAAAGCACTAAAACGTAAAAAATAAATGATTGGTAGTTTTCATTTACTACCTATACAAATATATTCGAATATACCTAATCAAATATATTCGAAGTCGTTGCCAGCCAATACAAAGCACACCGATTTTTTTTGTTAAAATTTTTATTTTTTTGTTAAAAGTTTTTATGCTATACAGATATTTATGTGCCTCGGTGGTTTAGCGGCTAGCATGTACGGCTGCACACCTGGAGGTCCTGGGTTCGAGTCCCGGGTCGTGCCAAGTTTAGTTATTGAGTCTTTCTGTATAGTAAGCCTCAGTAACAACAGCCCGGAGTTGGGAAGTTGGCGGTGTTTCACCCCCGTGCCTCGGAGAGCACGTAAAGCCGTTGGTCCTGCGCTTTAACTCTCACTGGTCGTGTCGAGTGGTCGTCCCAACAGAGTACGACAGTGACAGGAATAGAGAGTGCACTTGTGTCTGCGCGTACACTTATGCACTATAATATCTCCTGCGCAGTTGGCTAGTCTCAATGAGATTGGCCGCCGTGGCCGGACTCGGTCAGGAGAACATCATCATTTATGTATATGTATAAAATTTTCTTCAGTGAACCATAGAAATAATAATAGGTTTTCATAATAATTATTAAAATATATTTACTTCATAACTAAATTATATTCAGTCCTTTTTACCGTTCCACTGCTGGGCACGGGCCTACCTTCAATATGAGGGTGATCAGCCCATACTCCACCACGCTGGCCAAGTGCGGGTTGGCGGACTTCACATGAATCATGGTCTTTCGAAAACTTGTTAGGTTCCCTCGGATATGCAGGTTTCCTCATGATGTTTTCCTTCGCCGTAAGACAACTGTTAATATTGTTGGAAATTATTCACACATTATATCAGAGGTGCAAGACATGGGATTTGAACCCGCTTCTCTTGGTCGCCCAAGCAAGCGTGGCTCCACTGGGCTACCACTGTCTGTATAATTAAATAAAACCATTAAAACAAATATTTATGAAGTATGTTACATTTAATAATACATAATACGCAATGCATAGTTCGTAAAGAGGAAAATATCCAAGCTCACAGTAAACGAGCTCGTGAACGCTTCGTTGATTCTACGGATCCTGGTTAATATGACGATATACTTAGGTTCCCTTAGAGAAATACTATTATATTATAAAATAAAGCGTTTCTTTTATCTATACATATAATAAAATTGTAACTAAGTCGAATCTGTACATTAAATATTTTTTGGATATTCTAATTGAAATAGACATTATAATCGATACAGAGTCCGAATCTATAGTTTTTAGAGTTTTTGTCTGTCTGTATCTGTCTGTTACCGCATTACAAGAAAACCACTAGACAGATTTTGATGAAATTTGGTATGATGATAGCTGGTTATCCGGGTCAACATACAGAGTAGTTTTTACCGCGGGAAATATCTCATTCCTGAGAAAAAATACCAAAACTGCATTGTAAGAGTATACTTATATGTAAAACCTAAGAATTTCTGGTCATCACCAAAAACCAAATTCTTAGGTTCTATTCTAGGCACATCTGAACGCGGGTGGAGCCGCGGGCAATGCTAGTATAATATATAGCAGCTTATATGCTTTTTATGTTATGAATTGTAAAGTCACATGTTTTTATTACTATTAAAATTAAACCCAAAATGATGTTTATAAAGCACTCTCAATTATCTTAATTATAATCATGTATGTTTTAATAATAAATAGTTTTTGCGCGCGGCTTCGCTCGCCTTAAAAACGGTATATATATCCTCGGCGAATGCTTAAATTCATCAAAATGTGTTCAGTGGTTTAAACGTGAAAAGGAAACAAAATACACACATAGGTTATTTTTTTTATGTTTGACCACACATAACTATTTACAGTATAGTCCGATTTTTATTATTCTTTTTTTATTCGCTGGGTTACCTCAAAGTTGACTTCATTTAAATTTGAAAGTGAGTGTAGAAAATAGGAGACGATTCCACCCTCTAAATTTAAAAATATATTCTTCTTACTTTGCTACTACTATATAAGTGTACAATAAAAACCAAAAAATAAAAGCTTTGTAAACAATACCGACTTGAAAAAACACCGAAAAGAAAAAGCTACGAGTAAGTACTACTAATAGTATGAAATTAAAATAGCTTTTAGAAAAATTATCTCTACGGTTTCTGTAATAAATTTTATTTTTTAAACGTATATAAAAATCTGAGGCAAGGCGCTACTAATAGATAATTCTACAAGATTTCTATTTGTAATTTATGGGAATTTGTATACTGATTGCGCATAATATCTAATAGCCATAACATGTAAACAGAGCTTTCGTTAATTAAATAAATAAATATGTTGGGACATTAACACACAGCACCATCTAGTTCCATGGTAAGCTAAGAAGCTTGTGTTATGAATACCAGATAGTTGATACACTACACATATAATATAACTATAAATGCATACATATTATAAATATAAACACCCATGACTGGAGTACAAACATTCATGCTCAACACACAAATGAATGCCCCCAGCGGGATTCGAACCGGCGACAGCTGACACAGCAAGTAGGGTCACTACACACTGAGCCAAACGTGTCGTCAATTAATGTAACATGTTTTGCCATTTGTGATAATATTGATTTTGATGGATATGAGGTATATTAAATAATATTTAAATCTTCTAGTCATGGGTGCTTATATTTATAATACGTACTGTGTATTTAAAGTTGTATATGTGCAGTGTATCAACTATCTGGTACACACAGCACAAGCCTCGTAGCTTACCATGGAACTAGATGGTGCTGTGTGTTAATTTCCCAACATATTTATTTATTTTATTTACTCTAGGAAAGTTAGTCAAATGTTCTTATAATGTTATAATTTATGATATGTACAGTTTCCTCGAAATGATATCTGATTTAAAAAAAAGATTGACTCCAAAAATATTTGATGTAAAAATTCTTGTTAGTAAAACATCACGTTCAGTTATTTCATCTTTTTATGTATTTAAAAATATTTTTGACTAGCGACACACCCTCGCTTTGCTGGCTTTTTTTAAGCTTGCTTCCCGAAACACACTTTCATACTCATTTTCACCCTTAAGGGATGATTTCCGCGATAAAAAGTATCCTATGTCCTTGCCAGGGTCTCAAACTATCTTCTTACTAAATTTCATCTTAATCGGTTCAATAGTTCCAGAGATTACCCCCTACAACGTCACAAACTCACAAACTCACAACCTCACAAAGTATAGATAGATTAATTTAGTTCTCTCAAACCAAACTGTGCACATGCGAGTACACCGTATATAATGTCACCCAAGATATAGGTGTTTTCAAAGTACGTACAAAAATACTTAATCCATTTTGTAGATTGGTGTGCACTTCCGGAGTTAAATGAGGGCAGTCTCACAGCAGTAAGTGAAAAGTTTTAAAACATCTACAAAACCTTCTGGAAAATGTGCGAATATTTTTATACAAAAGCACCATCTGACATTAACAAAGGATAACTTACTTTTTAAGGAGTCCGCATTTCTTGGCTTTTAAGCACATTTTCAAGTCATTAGAACTTTTAAATGCTACAACGTTCTTAGATTTTAGATTTTTGTATAATAATAAGCTTGTAATAAAGTTATAATTTTAAAATTCTCGATTGTGTTTATATAATTGTTACTTTATTTTATTTATTTTAATAATATTAGGTACTTACAAGTTACTTTATAAAGGTTTAATTTATTTTTAATTTCACTTAACTAAAGAAACTAAAGGCTGGCGCTTGGTCAAGGTATAATTGTTATATCATAAATATAAAAAATATCTTAGTATATTGACAAACCGATGTAACACAAAGGATTCTACAAAATTTACTATAATTCTAATAAAAAAATTGGAGCTAAAAAATAAATACAGCAAACTTTCAATGGTTACTACTCAATCTTCGAGGGAGAGCTCGTTTGACTTGGTTTTACCAACCTATTAGTACATTAGTGTTATCTTGTTATTTAATTTAACATATTAATTGGAATATTTTACCGTTTTTTATTTGAACCAATACATTTGTTCTTCCCATGAGACATCAATCTAACAAATAAGCCAAATGCATAAAATATTAGTATACATTTGAAAAATATGTTAGCGCAAAAACATAAAAAAGCTCTCCAATAATCCCGTTGTCATGTTTAATAAAGACGTATTCCCTTGTATCTAATCGAGTACCGAAAGCTCACGCTTGAAGACTCTCTTAATATATTGTTTCCTGCGAAAATAAGGGTGTATTTTAACAAGAACATTGCAAATAACTGTTTCCAATATATTTGAGTTGCGGTAAGGCTATCTTGAAAGCTATTAAAGATTGAGTGTTTTTTGTCGATTTTATCGCCTATTACTTTTTAAGGTGAAAATGTAATGGCTAAAGAAATAATCGAAGGAGTTTAAGAAATAGCGACGTAAAAGGATATATTCATATTTATAATACAAAAAGCTCAGGTAACAGAAAAATGTATGCAAAGTTTTACAAAATAAAAGATGTAATAGCTCCTACTACAAGACTTTATACTAGAGAGCTAATAATTTAATCATATTGTTTAATACATTATATATACAAATAGAATTGCATTTTATATACATATGTATAAATATAATATATAAGCTTTGACTTAAAATAACATTTATCACACAATACTTATCAGTGGCGAAGAGTACATACAAGAAGTCTTACCTTAAAATTATTTTGCTATAATTTTATATACATTTAATTTTTTTAAATGTTTAAATATTCTTTTGGAAATATATACGTATTAATGCAGAATATATATATATATATATATATATATATATATATATATATATATATATATATATATATAAAATTATGTATTTTTGGATCGGCCTGCCTCTGCTAAAATTTCATCCTTCGCCACTGATACCTATTGAGGATTTTTGGTGTTTGTTTTAGTAACAATTTTTTTTACAAATAAAATATTTTAATTCATTATTAAGTTACTTTCAAAATAGGAATTAATTTCAAATAAAATATATTGATACAAATTTAAAATTGAGTATAATATAATAATGAGTTAATAATATTTTCCAATTTCCTGCTAAGCTAAGCTAAGCGCTAGACTCAAGCACAGTGACTCATCAAGGCTAGTGAAGGAGTGTTTGCATCGATTAAACTATATTGAAAATATTAATAGAGTAGTTTTAAGATGGATACGGGGTCAAATAGAGGCATCAATGGCAACGAAAATGCCGATGACTTTGCCAGACAGGGCAATCTCTTGGTATTCAGCAGAGACCTGAGCCTTTCTGTGAAATATTCAAAGACCTAGCTCAAAGAACCCTTACAACAGCTTGTATTAAAACTGCAAGTAAGTTTAAGACGAAATTAATAGGAATGATTCGTTCCAAAACACTAATCAAAACCTTATAGAAAAGGTATAGTAACCTTGATCTTGTAATAAATAGAAAAAAAATGTGTGTGCAATTCACACATTGTAGAAGTGAAATAAATAAATAAATATGTTGGGACATTAACACACATCACCATCTAGTTCCATGGTAAGCTACGAGGCCTGTGTTATGGATACCAGATAGTTGATACACTACACATATATAATTTTAAATACGTACATATTATAAATATAAACACCCATGACTGGAGTACAAGCGTTCGTGCTCGTCACACAAATGAATGACCCCAGCGGGACTCGAACCCGCGACCGCTGGCACAGCAAGTAGGGTCATTACAAACTGAGCCACACGCGTCGTCGTACGTGAAATATATACGTACATATGTGAAACTTCAGAAAAGTAACCTACGAGAGAAAGAGATGAATATAGAGTAGCAGGAGTAGGATAGTTATAAAGTTAATTTTTTTGTAATATTTTTACCAAGTGTAAAAGTTAGTTTACATCTTATTTGATATAAATATACATTTGTCAGACAATAACAACGGTTACAATGGCAACATTGCAATGTATTCTATCTCATTTTTTCGCTGGCTTAATCCTACATATTTATGAGTTGCATTTCCGTTTCATTTCTCTTATTTCTCTTTCAACGAGTTTCAAATCACAACAATTCTAAAGAAATTTCACTTCAAAACTTTACGCATATTGGTAAGAACCCTTGCAGGAAAGACACTGCTTCTTAAACAAGCACATATTCGACCTAAGACTTATCTGGGTCTCGCACGTCTGATATGTTCTTGTGCGAATCATTTTCAACATGATAGAATAGTGAAGTAAAACATCATGAGAAAAACTGCATATCTAAGGCTAGCGACTCAACCTCGCTTCGCTTGGGTCGTCCCTAGCTTGATTCCCCATACAAAATTTTATCCCCATTATCACCCCCTTAAGCGATGATTTCCGGGATTAAAGGTATCATATGTCCTTCCCAGGGTCTCAAACTATCTACTTACTAAATTTAATCTAAATCGGTTGAGTAGATCCAGAGATTATCCCCTACAACGTCTTAAACTCACAAAATTTACCTCTTTATAATAATATAATAGTATAGATAACCTTAGTGATTATTATTATTAGTAATAATAATGAAAAATATTCACTAACTAATTTTTAAACGTACCAACAGCGATATATCACGACCTTATTACAATTCTCTATACTTTCATAACTCATTTTTTATTTCGAAAGATCCTAAGTAGCGGTCACGTACTGGTTCTTCAGGTCTCATTTGTCATGCTTACCTTCCGCAAGAAGTATAAAGTCATCTCTTAAACGTCGCAACTCATTATATTTCATCTAAGATTTTTCACAAAGAATTTATTCCGGTATGTTGCTCTATATAAAGCTGTTTTACAGAAAATAGCTCGTTTGGAAAAATATAAGGAAATATGAAGTCAACGTTTAATAATAACTAACGGTTTACCCTCGCTTTTCACCCTACGTTTATTCGGTTAGTATGGAATAGATAGATTATATATTATATTACTGCTCCGCTCCCTTGAGCATGATGATATATAGCCTATAATAGGCTTTTGTCAATAAACAGGCTATCTAATGTAAAAAGAATTTTTCCAATTGGATTATTAATTCCTGAGGTTAGCGCGTTAAAACAAACAAACAAATAAATAAAAAAACAAATAAAAAAACAAACAAACTTTATAATATTAGTATAGATTTGTAAGTAGTAGTACTTATGTAAAAAAATATTGATACAAACGATATTGGCAACTTTTAACACGAGAGTTACTTTTAACAAGATCGTAAACTATAAGTCATATGTTAGTCACCAAATATTATATTTAATACTATAATATCTATATTTACGCCATTTCTTTTGTAAACGTGTGTTTCTTTGTACATATGCAAAGAAAGAATTATTATATTTCACCACTAGTCCTATAACTAATCGTGGTATTATTTCAATTCAATTCGAACTTCTTCGTATCATCCTTAATCTTCACTTAAATTTGAACTTTTATTGAACACGCGACAAATTGTCGCCCACACGTGATATTCTCTTATATATTACACGGCACACCACATTCTCTTAAATATGACAAAACAATAACAGATCCAAAACTGTAATTTTTGTCAGTTTGTCTGTATATTTTTGTACATTTCATGTAAAAAGTACTGAACTGGTTTTAACTACATTTTATGTAATGATAATTTATTATTTGGGTCACCATTAAGGATACCTTTTACTACAGGAAAATATTTCATTTCCACGGGAAAACACAATATTTGGTTAACGAGTCGTCCTTAAATATTTACATGGCGAACGCTGGCTAAATCTTAAGAGATCAAAACAATGTAACAGAAAATTGTAGGTCTTAAAAAGGCCTTGACAAAAGTCTGGAATAACATACTACTATTATGTCTATCTCCTAATGTACACTCGCTATAAAAATTAAATATTTTTATTTATTCATTATAGTATATTTAAAATCAAATAAAATATATTAAAAGAAAATTTTATGTCTTATTGATTACTATTACTTCCTAAAAAGTATCACTATCTCTTTTCCACACACGGCAATATCTCTTTAACCATCCTTGTCATTGAGTGACTTGACAATTTTAGACTTAAGCATAATTTAGAATGGTATATAAAAGCAACGGAAGCTTTCTGCTTCCATAGCTTTTGCTATAAGTCAGAAACTTAGATTTTAATATTCACGCTTCTGTTTTAAAGTAAGTAAAATATAGTATGTAATACTTTCTTAGATCTACTCAAATATTTGACATTTTAAATAAAACTACCTTTTCGGATTTTTGGCATATTTATTTTTAATCTTCTCTCTCTTACTACGTGTATGGTCTTCACTCACTACGGGTTTGCCTGCACAGTAGAACTGTACAGGTATATCTTTCAGGTTCACTCTAGCGTATATGGCCAGCTTTATTTATTTTGTTGGTCTCTTCCGTGACCATGATTGCTGTAAATCATTCGAAACGTCTTGAACCAAAAATCAAAGTATATCCGCGAAAAAATCCGAAAAGATAGTTTTATTTAAAAGTTATAGTATAGTTTTCTGGAATATCCTCTTTTAAGAAAATGTAATAGGGAATGAAAATTTGAATGAAGATTCATGTTTGAGAATACGATTGGCAGTATTTTTATTATAGATATAAACTTATTATTTTATGAGTAATAAAAAAATTGCACGGAAACTTCGTCAGCATTTCTCGAGTAAAAATCATAAATAACTATTGTTACATCAACATTTTGCAGTATATAATGTACAGTTTTTACCCCGTTACGCTATTTACTATACATACATTTTGTTTATAGAATATTTTCTTTTATTTTGCAAGAAAAGTATTTGACAAAAAGATTTTCCTTGCCTTTTGATTTAGCTAAGTCTACAGAGGAGTGACGTGGATCGCATAAATTTGTTTTCCGTATTAGCACCACGAGGGACGAGCATTTCTGCACTTTGCATTTCAATGCACACTATTCATAAACCACATAAATAATAGTATGAATATGACGATTCAACTTAGTTTATTTGTCATTATTTTTCGTATTTCATCATTATTTTTAATCTTCAAAATGAATTAATAATTAACATTATTTAATTTAATTAAATTATTAATATTGTTTTTATATATATATATATAAGTACAATAAATTACAAGTTTAATTTAAATGGGATAAATTACACGCATTTTTATATTACTGAAGTCACGTCCATAGGTATACTTGTAACACGTATAATTGTAACACATGTAAAAATTATTTCAAAAGGAATTTCTTATGAATGTCAATTTTTGTAATATAACATAGAAAAGGACAAACTGATCTATCCCGCAGAAATCGATCATTTTTATGGGATAAAAAGTAACCTGTTGTTTGACCGACAATATAAGGTATCAGTATGCCAATTTTTACTAAATTATGTGCATAAGTTGTTGTGTACTAAGCTGTATAAGTTACTATAGTTTTTTTAACTATCCCACGGGAACTCTTTAATTTTCCGGGATGAAAAGTATTTCAAATATTGACCGGGGATATAGGGTACCATCATGAAAAATTCCATTTAAATCGGTCTAAGAATTCCGGAGATTAGCCCGTACAAACAGACAGAGTAACAAAAAAATTTAAAAAAAAACTGGATTTGTTCTGTTTCTCTTCTTACATCCCCCTGACTCGGTTTTTAGCTTTTTTTTTCTATATACAAAATTTGAGCTCTACAGTTTTATTATATGTATAGATATCGAACGTGTAAACATAAAATATGCACGGATAAAATAAAAAAAATAATAAACAAGTACGAGTCGAGCTCGCATACGAAGGGTACCATAATTGTTATTTTATATTCAATTTGCATGGCAGCCTTTGAAATTCGCCATCTTGGTTCTTATTATTTGTTATTATAGCTGCAAACACACTGTGAAAATTTCAACTCTCTAACTATTACGGTTCATGAGATACATACAGTCTTCTGACAGACGGACAGACAGTCGGACAGCGGAGGCTTAGTAATAGGGTTCCGTTAGCACCCTTCGGGTACGGAATCCTAAAAAGGCAATATATATCAACACAAAAAAAAGTAAATGCATTATATTTACCTATTACACTCTTCGAATTTAATATTAAATTTTTTACACTCTAGTTTTCTAATATCCTGCTACATTTGGCTTCGGCATACCTTTTTATCGAGGACACACAACGTCAGCTGGTTTGCTTAAATGATTTTTGCAAAGTTATTTAAAACTAGCGACTTACATTCACTTCGGTCTGTTGCGTCCAAATGCTTGACAGTAGCCTATGTTTTAGTTTATAGTATACTAGCATTGCCCGCGGCTCCGCCCGCGTTCAGATGACCAAAAGCCAAATTCTTAGGTTTTACATATTAATTAGTATACTCTTACATTGCAGTTTTTGTATTTTTATCAGAAATGAGATATTTTCCCGCGGTAAAAAGTATCGTTCCTATATGTTGACCCGGATAACCAGCTATCATCATACATCAAAATCCCTCCAGAGGTTTTTCTGTGATGCGGTAACAGACAGACAGACAGACAAAAATTCTAAAAACTATAGATTCGGCATCTGTATCGATAATAATGTCAATTTCGATAAGATTTTCGAAAAAATATTTAATGTACAGATTCGGCTTGGTTACAATTTTATTATATGTATAGATCTGTATACAAAATGTCATCTAAAGTCATACAACTACTTTAGCGTGAAAAAGTAACAAACATACGTACATACAAACTTTTGCAATCTATAATATCTGATATTTGGAATGTCATACTATAATTCAGATAAAAAATATAAAATAATTCAGGTACCGTTAGTGTAAAAGAAACAAGATTTACACGTGTTCCATGACATATTTTCAAATGGCTTATAATGAAAGTTATGAGGGTGCTTAAAATATTGATACCTTGGGAGCAGCCAAAGACTGCAGAAAGACGTCGTGCTCAGCATAAATTTATTTCCCGCATTAGCGATACTAGAGGACATATGTGAAACCGACTGCACTTTGCATTTCAATGATACAGATTACGAAGCAACAATTCTAGTTAACTTTCTAACGTGAGTGTGAAGCTTTAACATTTATTAGATATTTTCTTGATATAAAAGATTAATATTTTACTTTACCTTTCTTTATTGCCAACAAAATTTATTTTATTATATTTTAATTAATTTAATTGCAATACAGAATAGTATATAAATACGATGTGTACGTCTTAATTAATCATTATTTTAGGTTTTAAAATTAGTTTTGAATTTATATTTGAAACTAGCAACTCATCCTTGCTTTGCTCGGATTCGTCCCTAGGTGGTTTTTTTTTAAATTGATATAGCTTTTTTTATTTATGAACCGATTGAAATAAAACAAATACTAAATGTTAAATGGTGCTTGCCACAATACAACAAAGAAACCCGCACCCAAATCGGTTAAGCCGTTTCTGAGATTAGCGCGCACAAACGCACAAACAAACAGATAAACAGACAAAAAATTTACAAAATATTGTTTTGGGTTCTATTGCGTTAAAAACTAGCAGTCCTAATAATTTTTCTTAAATATCTTCCATGTACAGACAGCGATCAGTTACACTTTTATTATATGTATAGATTTAAATGGGACCGCCCTTTGAGGTATTAAACTATTCATTATAATAGGAATTGTAAAAATTTACGAATATATCACAAAAATAGAGACTCGAATAACTTAATTTATTGCATGTATAGAATTGATGTACGGATCACTATAATCTATACATATAATAAAATTGTGACTAAGCCGAATCTGTATATTAAATATTATTGGAAAATCTTATTGAAATAGACATCTATAGTTTTTAGATTTTTTTGTCTGTCTGTCTATCTGTCTGTCTGTTACCGCATCACGGAAAAACCACTGGAGGGATTTTGATGAAATTTGGTAGGATGAGAGCTGGTTATCCGGGTCAACATATAAGATACCTTTTACTGCAGCAAAATATCTCATCTCTGAGAATCTATACTATACTAAACGTTAAAACGTAAACAGGGACAAACCCGAGCGGAGCGAGGGTGAGTCACTAGTTGAATATACATATAAACTGATATAATTGACATAATATCTACGCGAGTGAAATTGCGGGTTAATAGAAAACAAACTTTATCTTATATACCAATTATGTATATAACATATAATTGGATTTCTTACAAAACTCATCATGTGGTTGTTCTAAAATAAACATAATATACGTAAGCTTATTCCAAACAAGAAGCTATTGACAGTTTTCAAGTTCTATAACAGATTCCGTTTTGTAAACTACACTTCGGGCGAAACTACTAAACCTAGTTTTGTAGAAGATCGAGTATTCGTACAACTTTCTCATAGAGTATAAGAGAGATACGCCATCGAATTTTGTTTTAATGTATACTTAATATGTATTGGCTTTTGTCTAAGGGTCTAAGTGACTAGTCAGTAGGTCTGAAATGCACACTCAATATAACTAAATTCACCATAGCCATTATCGATATTCTTACTATGCAAGAGGAAATGCAGGCAAAGATTGGAAAGAAAAAGAATAAGTATTCAGGCGACCTAGCTTCACTCGGCGTTTTTCGGAAGAGTTATAACTTTTCAATTTTCAGTATCTAAAATGTTGATCGGGGATATAAGGTACCACCATACAAAATTTTATCTAAATCGGTCCAACAGTTTTGGAGATTAGCCCGTACAAACAGACAAACAAAGAGAGATCAAACAAAAACAACAAATAAATTGAGAAAAATCTAGATTTGTTATATTGCTCTTCTTACACCCTCTGACTCAGTTTTTAGCATTTTTTTCTATATACAGACATTTGACCTCTAGAGTTTTATTATATGTATAAATAGATTTTAATATAACGCTTAAATAGGGCTCCAAGCGGCTGGTGAAGTGTGCGCGCGGTCGCCTCTAAAGCGACTGGGTACATCAAGTAAAATATTTTTTATAGTATGAAATATAAATTTAAAAATTTAAATAAAATATAGTTTATTGTAAATACTACAAAGAATTTAGTACAGTTGGAAAAAAAAATTTAAATTAATCTTTCGAAAAGTTAGGCGATTGTTAATTGACATAAATCGGACCTACCCTTCGTTATCATTGAATACTACAAAAAATGTTTAAGTAATTGGTCTTAAAATTTTTCGCTTTTTGGAGCTCTTATATATGTATATGTATACTTAACATGATCATGTCATGAAAATCTTTAAAATTTTAATATTTTGGTTATATTTTTTTTGTGGGTCCGTAATATTTTCATGAAAAAAAACACCCTACATTTCAATTCATTGTACTTTCTTACTTCAAAGATTAATTTTAAATAAATTGCCACAATCTTTTCGGATCTTTATATAATAATATATAAATAAATATATAATATACTACTTCTAATAATCAAATACTCTATCATTTCCCAAACTGAATCTGAGTGCAGGTACTTTGAAATTCAATAGAAAACAAAACGTAGTCTACATTCAGGTATATTACAGTACAAACGTTTGGATTCTAAATGTATTTATGAAATTTTGATATTATAAGATTTTAAATTTAAAACCTTTATAGTACTTTAAGATGACTAACACTAACATTAAGATTTTCATTTTTAATATCTCCTTTTTATTTATATTAGCTACTCGTAGTTGTGTTCATTTGCTTCTTTTAGAGTCTGACTGTTCGTTAAGATTTAATGAAAATGTTGGAAAGTAGTTATGTTCCACTAGTTTTTGGTCACGGTTCCGCTCGCATTATAAGCTTAATAAGGATGGCAGGCAGCCTAATTTCATTATAATGCAATCTATGACCTTATCAAACATCGAAATTTGTTTAAATAGCATGAAAACGAATTATGTAAGCATGAAAGCTTAAAACATAAACAGAAATATGCAAGTTTAAAAAAACATATTGGCACCTTATCAATTATCTAACTTCTGACACTGACAATATGATATCGCACATTTTTTGCCCAATGCTGCATTTTTATTAATTTATTGGGAAACATATATAACCAAAAAGGTTTCCACTTATACATATAACATGAAGTCAATTTTAATTTACTTTATTTAACTTCTTAAAACTCAAAATTAATTAAATAAACAATAATATTAGGTTGATATATGTTTTTAAAAAGCTTATGTAAGGACCATAATCAGCCTGCTTTCGTTCACTGCTGGACATAGGCCTCTTCTATGGCACGCCACTGAGCTCGATCTTCAGCTCTAAGCATCCAACCGTTGCCAGTCACTTTACGTATATCGTTGGACTACCTAGCTGGAGGACGTCCTATACTACGTTTGCCTTGGTGAGCCTTGGTCTCCACTCTAAAACTCATTTTTCCATTGGTTATCGTTTCTGCAATAAATATGACCAGCTCACTGCAACTTCACTGGGGTTGATTAATAATTATATATTTTTTTTATTTACAGATTTTTAAAATCTTAAGCTTAAATCTTATTTAACACTGTATTATCCGTCTATCTGATTTTTTAAATATTATTATCTATACTTAGTCTATCATTTGACTTGTTTATTTCATTCGTGTCACGTTTCTATCATCACTTACCGCTTTTGAGTTCCTTTTTACACGGACGTGGGAGCGAAAAAGACTATAAAACAATTCTTATCCGTAGTTTTACTTTAGGGAAACATATATACGAAAAAAGAAAAATATATTTCGTGATGCGAAATGTAAGTAATATTTTACGGAAATAGGTATCTATATTTAAATAGGCAAAGACCAAACGGTCCAGTACCTTATTCTCTTTTGTGTGTCAACCATTTTTTTATTTATTTTGTTCATTAGCTACTAGCTAATGAACGTTTCAACGGGTAGTATGGAATAGATACACTATAATATACGCTATAGGTATACAAAAGAAATAAGTAGTTAAAAAAACCTATTTTTCCATAATCATAAACGCTGAAATATACGTTATTTGTTACCAAAATTATGAGAAACAATGATTTTTTTGTCCTTAACTTGAGAAATGATTTATTCCCAATACAAATTCAACCCCTATTTTACCCCTTTCAAGTTTCATTCTCGCGACAAAAAGTATCCTATATCCTTCTCGAAGCTTCCATCTCTCTCTATACCAAACTTCATCAAAATTGGTTCAGCGGCTTAGGCGTGAAAACGTAACAGACAGATAAGCCGACAAAGTTACTTTCGCATTTACTAGTATGTCATTAGTATGGATTGATGAGATGTAGTATAATCAGTATAAACAATTGGCAACAGTTACTTTTTTATATACATAGGTAAATGCTATTTATAAATGTTTTCTTCTAATTTTCAATAATGATTATGCTGTTATAGTATATAATAATACTAGCAGCTCACCCTCGCTTCACTCGGGTTCGCCTCTAGAAAAATAAAAACAAATCTATCGCTCAGGAATCGTATGTTTTCCGGTATAATGAGTAGCTTATGTGTTATTGGAGACTATAATCTATCTCTGTGCCAAATGTCATCCAAATCCGTTCAGCAGTTCTGGATTAAAAGAGTAACAAACATCCATACATACTCACAAACTTTCACATTTATAATATTAGTATAGATGATGAATAAAGACGGATGACACATCAGTATACATAATTACAGCGTATCATGAGTCCAATTACCATACTATTTAGCTAAGTATGCTTAATAACTTTGATTGGTTTCCTTTGTATGATGAAATACGGTTTTGATTTTTTGACTGATTAGAAAATATTTTTGATCTATTTTCATTCATAACGAATAAGTAGTATTTTTCTTAGATCAATGTAGGTTAATTTGACATCAATTTTTTTTCTCCAGTCCGTATTTTATATAATATTAAAATACTATTTATTTACATTGAAAGCTCTATAATTCTAATCTGTGATATTTTATAATATTAGGTACAACATTGTTTTTTTCATACATATTTCACGAAGAAACTAAAAATTACAATTTAATAAGAACAACACGACTTAGATCAATTTTATTAAGATTCTTTTTGAATATATATAATATTATTTTTACAAATATAACTTTTTCGTTGTACACTGATAACTTTTTCTGACGATGGGTCAAAGACCTTTTAATGTTGTAGATAATTATATGAAAAAAAAACAGCCTTTAAAACTTCTATGGAACCTCTAATTAGCCACTCTAAAGTTTTCCAATCACAACGCTCTTGGAAATTTGAAAGGGAAGTTTGAAACGAACCCAATTAAGTCGGACATCTCGAAGATAAACAACTGTAAGTCACGCGACAAAATTCACAACTAAAATTTCACCAAAATCATGCTTCATAAGAAGTGTTGGAACGTTGAAATTTATTGATTTCATCCTTTTTTATAGTAACTTTAATTTTCCAAATATATTTTTTTAATTACACATTATTATGACTTCGGTAGAGACGATTACCATGAAGTTTGCTAGTAATTTCTTCAAAAAACTGATCGTATTGATCCTATAACGTCTAGTTTCTATCTGAAATTCTTAAATTTCAGGTATTAAAAATCTTAGGCGATGAGAAAGGGACAGTTATGTTTATCCTGCATGCTATTTACCCTAAGCGATTTTTTGATATCTAGATCAAGACGTATATAAGCCTGGGAGCTGCAATGCCTTATGTTTTCTATTTTCTTCATGATTCTAAGCCAAATTAATATTTACATTAAATATTTTACCAAGCAATTTTCGCGGCGCATCTACGTTTGCAATGCTCAGATAATATAAATATTTTGTTACCATTGGGAATCCACTTAGCCTTCTTTACTTAATCTAGTTAGCAATATTCACAAAGTACAACGTTAAGTATTCTACGAAGTATATATTATATACGTATATAATACTAGCATTGCTCGCGGCTCCGCCCGCGTTCAGATGACCAAAAACGAAATTCTTAGGTTTTACAAATTAATTAGTATACTCTTACATTGCAGTTTTTGTATTTTTATCAGAAATGAGATATTTTCCCGCGGTAAAATGTATCCTATATGTTGACCCGGATAACCAGTTATCACTATACCAAATTTCATCAAAATCCCTTCAGTGGGTTTTCTGTGATGCGGTAACAGACAAACAGACAGACAGGCAGATAAAAATTCCAAAAACTATAGATTCGGCCTCTGTATCGATAATAATGTTTATTTCAATAAGAGTTTCCAAAAATATTTAATGTACAGATTCGACTTAGTTACAATTTTATTGTATGTATAGATAAAGAAAAAGTCAAAAGTGTATACCAATAGTTCATGCAAAATGTTGTACACATATTTTTTTAGTTTTTAGATTTTTTATCTTTATTTCTGCTTGATAAACTTATGTAATATTTTTTTATAATTTATGTCATAGTCTGAATTAAAAATATAGGTCAATTTTATTTTAATGAGTCGGTTAGACCAGCTTGAGCTCTAACAACAAGATCACTACTAAATAGAAACGTGATGGAAGCAACTGGCTTTAGTTAGTCGTGGTACCTTCTACTAGGAACAGCATCATCTTTTGATTTAAAGTTGAAATATGTTTTATGTAAGCTTTTATATTTTTTTAATTTTTATCAAGACAGAAGCTTTTTCTTTCCACACTAGTGGAATGAAAAATGGTTTTAAAAATATTTTGAATGGAATAGTAAGAAAACTGTAGGAATGTAATAAAAGTGATAATAATAATATGTAAATTTCTATAATATGTTAGTATAGATTTCTTAGCTTAAGTATGAAACAATATAAAACTGAAAAAATTTGAAACGCAATACGAAAGCAGCGACAAACTAAGCAATATATATAATATTTCTGCTTAAAAACTTAGGCTATATAAAGACAGTCGTTGGAAGACGTCTTGTAAAAGAAAGAAATTTCCACTTTATAAGTATATTAAGAAAGTTAGGAATTAAATGAAATTGTCACTAAAAGTTAAAAATCACTAGGGCAATCTTGAGTTGAGTTTTAACAAAGAACAAGTAGTCGTAACAGTAACAGAAACTATAGTTTTTGTTGTAGGTACTGTTGGTTGTTAGTTGTTTTTTTTTAAGTTTGGGGAAGGCTTCTTTGGATACATATATCTATATATTAATATCTAATCTATATTATCATCGGCACCATTTTAAAATAATTACTTGGATTTTTATAACCCGGGTCAGTATTTGAATTTAAAACACAGATTTTTTATTTAAAGCTGCATATATATTAAAAGATATATTATGTACTCGTAGCATGGGATTTCTGTTTGGAACATATTATTATGGCTAAAGCGTATAAATATAAGTAAAGTTCTCTTGAACGAATTTCGGCAATGTCGGCACATCTAACTGAAACTAGTCAACAGTGCGCAAAAGACATTATAATACAGTGCTCATGCAGTCACAAATGCACTCGCTATTCATTTTGCTCTCGTGATATCTGTATCTCGTGATCAATCTGGCTCGACTGAGAAATCACGTTCAGGATAGACAATTTGACTTGTTCTCCGAGGTCTCAGGACTATCACACAGGCTTTTAAAAAATTCTTGACACTTCAAGCCCAAAACCTGCAGTTGCAAGTAGCAAATAACAAGTAGTATTGTGTGCAAAAATACAGACGCATATATGTATTATGTATGTATATTTTTATCTGTAAATACTTATTTTAAAAACAAATTCATTAACAAATTAATTAATTAGAAAATTATCAAATTAAATAAATATATAAAACTATTATTTTTATTATATTATTTTGGTACTTTTGTAAATAAATAGCTCTTATATCTGTGTATAGTCACAAGTATCAAGATAAATCTATAATTTACTGCGTCGATTGCAAATAATTATATAGAATGAAACATTGATTGTAATATCAAAATTAACTTTAGCGTACCGCATTGGCGAACGTGGCATCCCGCAGAGGTAATTTTACGAAGTGTCACGCCCACATGATGTAATTATTTTTTATATCAACCACTGGAAAGCATCTCAAGAGAATAAATTAATAATATAATTAGAAAAATGATAAATATAGATATGTTGGGACATTCATACACACCACCATCTAGTTCCATGGTAAGCTACGAGGCTTCTGTTATGGATACCAGATAGTTGATACACTACATATATATATATATATATATATATATACATACATACATATTATAAATATAAGCACCCATGACTGGAGTACAAACATTTATGCTCATCACACAAATGAATGCCTTCAGTGGGACTCGAACCCGCGACCGCTGGCACAGTAAGTAGGGTCACTACAAATGGAGCCAAACGTGTCGTATTTAAAGTAAGCAAAATAAGTTTTGATTTTGTTTACATCACATACCTCTACTTCATTAAAATCATAGTAAGTGAGTTACTTAGTTTGTTCTTATTTTCTCCTAGTGACTCAGCTTGATTTCCCACACAAACATTCATCCCCATTTTCACCCCCTTAAGGGATGATTTCCAGGATAAAAACTATCTTTTCCAGGGTCTCAAACTATCTTCTTACCAAATTTCATCTAAATCGGTGCAATAAATCCAGAGATTACCCCCTACAACGTCAAAAACTCACAAACTCACGAACTTTACCTCTTTATAATATTATTAGTATAGATAGAAACAAAGAAATGGACACAGACTTGTAGGCTAACAAATAGGCTACTATTAATCACATAAATACATCCAATGCCACTTATGTAATATATTTTATCGTATTATAAAAAGTTACTTACTAAACTAGCCATTTATTCTTGCTTCGCTTAAATGCATCCTCAAGCCTAAACTTGTTATGCCAGAACATAATCTATCTGTGTGCTAAATTTTATTCAAATAGGTCCAACTTGTAAGCGTAAAAGAGGAACAAACACATATACACACATACACGTTTACACACAAACCTTCGCAGTTACAATAGGAAATATTAAAATACTATAAGAATGAATTTATATATAGTGAATAATACATTAACATCCGGAAAAAACTCTATATGATAATAAATTTGTAAATAAATTAACTATTATAAACCTACCCCATATAATTAATGCTACGTGAAATGTCGACTTAACGGTCACCGTATCGATAATCGTTTCAGTTAACGCCTTAATAGCGGGAAGCCTCGACCAACATCTCAAGGGGCTTTCGCTTAACTGTTAGATTAAGAGCTGGATACAGGAGGCAATATTACTTGAGATGGTTGCGTGAGGTATTCCCTTAATCCAGATCTAGCCGGAGAATATGAAAAGGAAAACTAATGATTTCGTTTAGTCCGTCCGTGTGTATGTCACAACCATTATACTCGGACACAGTGTGAGATACCTTAATACGTCTGTAGAAATAAAATATATTTTGTTTCTGAACGACGTTTTTTAATTAAAGTCATTAGTTTCCGATTAAATATTAATTGAAATAATTAAAATATAGAAAAACCAATGACTACTTGTAAAAAAACCGATCACTTTGAAAATATAAAGCGTATTTTATGTACATTTTGTAAAAATAATAACAAAATATTTATAAAAGACACATAGCTTAAGATTTAACGATTCAATAGCTAAAAATACTGGCATCGTTAAAGGAACTTTGCAATATTAATATAATTTTTTAATCCGATTTACAAATGCCTTATGTTTTATGTAACTACTGCAATGAAGATGAATTTAACAATTTATGTTATTTTCTATTATATTTAGACGTTCAGGTTGCAAAATTTGCTTAAAAAATAGACGTACTCATTATGTATGTATATACATACATTCGAAATACATTATTTTCCTTCTCGAGCAAAAAATTATACTTTATAATTACTATACGAGTCATGTGCGAGTGAAATTGTAGCACGAATTCTAGTTACGTTCCCAGTAAGTTGCATTTGCCGATTCTCTCAGCTAAAATCGCGCTAGATTTCTTTATCACCGAAGGAAGCGATAAGAAAAAAGTACGTCTTTTAGGAAGCCATGCCTTCTTCAACGATGGACCAAGAGATTTTTACTAAAATACTAACAAAGTTAACTATATAGTGACGTCACGGGTTTGCGTGCGTACGTCCATGGTTATGTGGGAAACCGGTCTGAAAAGCCAGTACTACCCACTAAAACCCAACAGAACATTCCACATCTTGCCACGTTGCCCCGATGGCTGACCGGTCAATGCAGACCAAAACAAGGACGGCGTTGCTTCCATGGTCCACTCTGCTACCCGAGAAGTACTTCTTCAGTGGGTAGTCTACACCACCCAATGAAGTGGTCCACCTCTTAGTGTGTCTCTTGGTTTCCGACCCGGCTGGATTGCCGGACGCTAATGAGCCCCCACCACGACCAGATGAACACGCATCGTGGAAGAATAAGTAAAAAAACATCTAGACTGTATAAATGTAAGTTTTAATCATAAATTACAATTTATGATTACAATATCTTAACATGATTATGCATTTAGGTACCATTTCCGCTATTTCGTAAACCAAGAGCGACGTCTCATTGGGTCGACTTCGGATGGAGGTGATTAAATATACATTAAACAGTAATGGGACAGTACTGACAATACATCAGTACATATATAATATAACATAGAAACATTACTATTGGTTACAAATTCAAATCGTAATAGTTTACTACGAAAACCTCCGTTTAATGGCATTTGTTGAAGTTCTTTCAATTTCTTAGAAATAATTTTTATTCTAACAAATGAACACTATTTCTAACTTCTATAGTTTGGCTCGAAGAGATCTCTTCGAGATAAGTCAATCTTAGAGAAAAGTCTTTGTATTCTTTGTTTGGCTTTTATTGTTGTGCATTAAGGAATCCTTACTAATATTATAAACGCGAAAGTTTGTATGGATGTATGGATGTTTGTTACTCTTTTACGCCAGAACGGCTGAACGGATCTGGATGAAATTTGGCACAGATATAGATTATAGTCTGGAATAACACATAGATACTTTTTATCCCGGAAAAATATACGGTATATACGGTATACGAGGGATAGATTTGTTTTTGTTTTTCCAGAGGTGAACCCTAGCGAAGTGAGGTGAGCTGCTAGTGAAATATAATAGTTGCAATTGCGCCTATGTTTTTTTTTCGCTTACGCGCAAACGATAAATGTTTATAGCTTCGATTATAATTATACATTTTTTATCATATATATGATATGCTTTATATTATTATATTATATGATATTATATTAATCATAGGCTTCAATTGTTAATGGCAAATCCTCCTTCGATGAATTCTTACATTTTCTATTCTTCCCGTACACTATCATGGGGCTTGAAGATTCTTCTCAGAATCTTCAAACATAACATGATAAAATAGAGCATTTCTCTTACATGTGATGGAAACTAGTAAAATATTTTTTTTTAAATACAATAATCGTGAAAAAATGACGTAATAATTATATATCAAATTAACTATATACAATTATATTTAAGTTAAACTTAGGATATTTATTTATTTTATTGCTTGTGATATTTTTTATTAAAGGAGCAATTAAATAGTCTTTCCTCTCCTTGAGGACTGCGAGTTATAAGAGATAGTGGCTGAAAAGAGCTTTCTTTATTTTTTGAAAGTATTTTAACTGCATATTTATTGTAATTTATTGAGCTAATCTGAACAAAGCTTGGGCAAGTTACGAGTTTAATAAACAAATTTCTAAACGCATTCGCTAACGAGTATCGAGTGTTATTCGCATTAGAAGCACTGGTGGCCCTAATGTATTTAGTTTCGACACACATCCAAACTTGTATACTATAAGATTTACGTATACTATACTATATGACATATTAGATTAAAGTAAACTTTTTGTACATGTTTTTGTTAATTAACGGCAAGTGTTCTTATGATTGACAAGTGGCATAATATTAACATATTATGTAAGTTATATTAATTTTTAGTAAGTATACACTTTTTGAAAAGTTACTTAATGATTTATTTCTTATAATATTAAATAACATGTATACATACAATATTAAATAAGAAATCTTATATTATAACTTTATTTCGTGTATTTCGGATATATATATATATATATATATATATATATATATATATATATATATATATATATATATATATAAAAATAGTTTTTATTTCTTAATCATTTTTTTTTACATTTTTGTGTTCGAGTCTTCCCAGTAAGTAATCCGAAGGATACTTGTGTTGGAAATGGCCCGCTTCTTCCCATATGCATACTTTATGATTAAGTTAGGATAGTTACATGATTAAAGTTATTTAAAGCAAAGAAAATTATATAAAATTACAATATTAACAACTGAAGGTTGTTATTGCATGCATTTACAATTTTACTAATGTTAATTTATAATGTTAGGAAAATTACTATTTTAAAAGGTAAGTACATGTGAGTAAAACACCTAGATATAAACAAAGTCTTCGTAGGCTAGTTTTCAATAACAGTTTCAAGATGATCTAATCGATATTAATAATACAAATATATAAATATATATAATATATATATATATATATATATATATATATATATATATATATATATATATATATATTTATATGAATTAAAAAAAACGAGCCTTTTCTATCTACTCTCTCACGCTAACAATGTAATAGCACCACCTCGTATTTTCATCCAGTATTTGCATTATCGCCTATGAATGGTAACCATTGATGGATAGTGATAGGGATACAGATCGAACTCTAACACCGAGCGAATCTAAGTCACCCAAGTATAATTATATAATTATATTCTTGTAATTTAAAGGATATTATTTTAAAGTATGTCCTCTTCTTATTCATTTAAGCTTGCATTTATTTACTATAAAATTACAAACATTATAAATTCAAATAGCTTCATAATTATAACTTTCGCAATCGCTATGTGCCATATGCATTAAAAGTTTTACTAAGCTTTTTACCGTAATTATAAGTTAAGAATAGCTTGTAGGGTTCTGTAATTGAAAAAAAATATAATATGATATTATACTCGTATAGACATTTACTGTAACAATGTTTGCATTTCATACTGATTGATCTACAAAATCTGTTAAAAATCATTTTCTAGATCACTTCTCTAAATGAGAAGTCGACATTGTACAATATTTATATGAATTATAATTTAAATGTGTATTAGTACAATTTATAATATATATATATATATATATATAGAGAGAGAGTTATATGTGTAGTATTTCTAAGTATTAGGTTGTATCGTGATATGTATTGTATATAATATTTAATATTTACACCACCCATCCTGTATAGTCTTTCATATTTCCTAACCCAAAGGTTGTCTGGGAGAAATCGTTAATTAGCGATGAGACCGCCTTTTGTGCACACTTTTGTTTTTATTTTATATTTTGTTACCTATATTTACTTCATGATTGTGGTGTACAATAAAGTATAAATAAATATGTAAAATAAATAAATAAAATTAATAGGAAAACGTGTAAGGACTTTGTTTCATTATCTACTAAAGTAAGGCATATTCTGGAGAAGGAATTAAACCGGCTACTTGCTATTTCTCAACAACCCTTTTAATCCGGAGAAGAACTACGAAATAGACCTGCGTATAATATTATGTTTATTAAACACATGAAACATCTATAGTTATAATCTATGGGTGGCTTCCAATAACCCATCAGTCTGTGGTTTTCCTTGCTCTATATAGACATTGGACATAAGCTTCATACTAATTATGCCAAATTCCTATATCTAGTGTAGATAACCACAGATATATAGGTTATTGGAATTTACTATAAGATAGTTATTTACTAATAACAACTCCTCGTTTTCCTTACTACAATAACATTTTAAATAGTACATTTAAAGGATCTAACTACATATATTATATAGAATATATGTATTTTGCGTTATGACACATAGTAAAAACTCAAATTTATTAGATTGATATCTTTTATTATTTAAAGTTGGACTGTTGCACGAAGGGTTCCGTACCATTATCTATAATATCAAGCGAAAACGAGCAAAATGAAAAATACACGTTTTTTGTATGAGAGCCCCCCTTAAATATTTGTTTTATTTAAATTTAATTATTTATTTTTATAATTAATAATAAATATACAACTAAATATTCTGTAAATATTTCAAGCGTCTACCTGTTGCCGTTATCAATATCGTTGTATGGGAGCCCTCTTCAATATTTATTTTATTCTGTTTTTTAATAATTGTTTTTATAGCGGCAATAGAAATACATGATTTGTGAAAATTTCAACTATCACGGTTCATGAGATAAAGCCTGGTGACAGACTGACAGACGGACGGACTGTAGTCTTAGTAATAGGGTCCCGTTTTACCCTTTGGGTACGGAACCCTAAAAATTAGTGTTCATCCAGTGCTCGAATTTCGACTATAATCATTATTGATAAACATATGATTTTGCATTCTTTTTACTCTTGTTTATTGTATGTCTGGAAGTAGGAAAATAGGGCCATTTTTTCTTGTAAGGGAGAAAAAATACTGAGTTGTCACGTATTTGCCTATTTATATTTTATATACATTATCATATTCTATACATATATAATGAAGAATTGAATCAATAAATAAAACTATATAGCGCAATGCAATCGTATATTTA
The DNA here is from genome assembly GCA_947093115.1 of Brenthis daphne. Classification (NCBI taxonomy): domain Eukaryota; kingdom Metazoa; phylum Arthropoda; class Insecta; order Lepidoptera; family Nymphalidae; genus Brenthis; species Brenthis daphne. Next base: position 3,767,194 of record OX352471.1, read on the forward strand.
TTTCGCACAACATTCCCCGTGTACATCTAAACAAATAAAAACAAAGTAAATGCTGTAATAATATTTTCGATTCCCAGTCGAGCTTCGAACAACTACGACAAAAAACTTTGCTCCGGCTTGCTCTAATTACGTTATAGTGTATTTTTCCTTCCATTTATCATTTACTAATTACACTGGTCGACAATGTTGCGGCAAGAAATAAGATTTTTGTTATAATATAAATAAAAATATTACTTACCCCAATCTGAATTTAATTAATGTATAGATTTTTTTATATCAAGAATCTCAGCATCATATAATAAGACCATCTGATTTTTTATATTATAATTAATGTTTTATTAAACTCTTGAATTCATCTTACACTATTTAATAATATTATTGTAAATAAGTCTCAAGTAAGTAATCTAAGTATAGGCACTTGTATTTTATTGTCTAGCCATCTTTATAAGAAAGGCCAATTGAATGTTATGAATTTTATTAATAACTAGTGACTCACTTTCTACCACCTTTTTAACTGTAAGTATAGAATAGACTATATGTATATATATATATATATATATATATATATATATATACTTATTATAGTTGTGACTAAAATTTTACACTTATAATCAGCTGATCTGGTAGTGGAAATAGAATGTATTTTAGAGGATTTCCTCATTGCTATACCGCAGTTACCTCATGTTTAGGCTCATCTCATTTTCTAACGAGGAATTTATTACTATCATGTGAATTCGAATTTTTTTATTGTAATATTTGTTTAACCTATTCTATTTCTTTTCAAATGATGTTTGAGAAGACTTTACTTTTTGTTATTTGTTTTCTGTAGATAATTGTATCTACTGTATCGTTTAATAAGCATATTTGAAAAGTAAATTCACATAAACTACTACAATGTGTATTCAGCCCTTTTTAATGTCTTCACGCACGGGCACGGGCCTCCCTTCAATACGAGGGGGATCAGGCCATAGTCCACCACGCTGGCCAAGTGCGGGTGTCCGACAAACTACTACAATATTTAAAAAAATATTTTGTTTAATATATTTTCGTAATATTTTCTATTTCCTATTTAAGGGCCAATGCCCAAAGAGGCACACAGGCAGGTGGCCCACTTCAGTGGACGGTGTTCCATGCGGGTTGCTCCTGGTAATTCTCTGACAACAGAGTGAACCTTGAGAGCATCTCCTTGGATCCTGTGACGCTCCAATAAGACAGGGGAGGTTCTGTTGAGTTTTAGTGGGTAGTACTGGCTTCTCTGAAGTCGGTGAGTCCCACATAACCACCTGTATGTATATAGATGGTATGTGTAAATACATTTCCCGACATAAAAAATGAGCCAATGTAGTTTTTATGAATAAAGATACTTAATCAGTGAGGTCATGGAGATTAGCATGTTTGTATTTATAATTAGTGGCTTCCGTGTCGCGATCTAGATTATTACCTACTTGTAGTATGATGATGATGATGATGTTCTCCTAGCCGATCCCAGCCACGGCGGCCAATCTCAATGAGATTAGCCAACTGCGCAGGAGATATTATAGTGCTCAAGTGTACGCGCAGACACAAGTGCACTCTCTATTCCTATCACTCTCATGCTCCGGTGGGACGACCACTCGACACGATCGGTGAGAGTTAAGGCGCAGGACCGACGGCTTTACGTGCTCTCCGAGGCACGGGGGTGAAACACCGCCAACTTCCCAACTCCGGGCTGTAACTGAGACTTACTATACAGGAAGACTCAATAACTAAACTTGGCCCGACTCGGGACTCGAACCCAGGACCTCCGGGTGTGCAGCCGTACATGCTAGCCACTACACCAACGAGGCAGTTAACTTGTGGTATATAGATCTACTCGCCTAGTATTATTTTAATTCATACTCTAGATTTCACCATTCCCTTCACTCAAATCCTATTAGACGTAACAGTTGGAACAAGCAAAAATTACTGGCATATAATTACAATTTTTTTTTAATTAACTTAAATGCAAACTTAGGCAAATTATTTTATAATTTTTAATATAAAATCACATAAAACTAGTATTTATAAATAATCGTTGTTTTAGTTTAAGGCTCTATATATTTACAAACTAGCCTTTGTTTGCAAACTGCCGTGAATTTAAATATTTTCGTAAGTATGCGAGACAGGAAATTACTTTGCGATAAAATATTCCACATTACACGTGGATGTTTAGATGAAATAATAAACATTTTTAAGAGAAATTTCACTATATAGTATTACAATATATAAGTTTTAATAAAGAAATAGTTTGTTTATTTTATTCGTATTTTTTTATTAAATTCGTTACAGTCTAGTAAAAAAGAGTTTTTATGGAAATATTTTAAATAAGGATTTTCAGTGCCTTGCTTCCAAATCGACATCTTGGAACAACATTGTATTACAGTTTTGATATAATTTAAAAATATTATATAGAAATTGATTTCTCACACATTTCATATTCCTATTCAACATTGATGCAATACTGAATTACAATGTTGCTTCTTGGAGGAGTAGAAATATAGTATATAGAGATACCTCATTTCAATCTACATTTCCACATAAGCTAATCGTGATATTGTGTTCTGTGTAACAGTATCAAACTGGTATACGAATAACATTATTTGACTATTATTTCAGAATAATAAAGAAATTACCATCTAAAATTAACATGATAGGCAAATACCTAATTTATATGTTCAGCCCTTTTTATCGTCCCACTGCTGGGCACGGGCCTCCCTTCAATACATGGGGGGTCAGGCCATAGTCTACCATGCTGGTCAAGTGTGGGTTGGCGGCCTTCACATATCTTTCGAAAACTTATTAGTTTTGTTCAGACATGCAGGTTTCCTCACAATGTTCTCCTTCACCGGAAGACAAGTGGTAATCATGTTGGAAATGATTCGCACATCAAATATCAGAGGTGCAAGACTCGGGATTTGAACCCACTTTACTCGGTCGCGCTACCACTGGGTTACCAAATACTTTACCTTAAAAAGAGTATTACGATGTTGTTGAAAATAAGTATAATTCTTATTTATTTATTATATATAAAGTTATTTTATATTTATTATATATAAAATTATGATTATATATATTTTTATATGTTAATGTGTTGAAAAGCAATAAATTATTCATGTAATGTGATCGTGCTTCCATGTTATTCATCACAATAACCATTTGCGAATGACGCAGTTGACCAACGTATGACTTTAAAAATACTTTCATGAAACTGCTATGAAAAATAACTACTAATGAAATATGTATATGATTTCTGATAAATTATTTCCTATATATTTTACGTCATTATTATGATTCAAGTGATGTTTAATGTTATGTTTATAGAATTTTAATAATACAATAAATATAAATAAAATCCTTGTATATCCTGTTACTACTCAATGTATAATAAGGTCAAAACTTAATTTTAATATGTAAGATTTAATTGTTTTTAGTTGACTGCTGGAAGATTTACTGAAAGGGTCTGGTTGATTAACTTTTTCTAGTGTTTTTTTTAAGTTTGAATTTATTTTTTGAGTAATTTGTTTAAACATTTTTTTAATCTTGGGAAATGCATTTACGCATACCACCTGTATACATACAGGTAGCTATGTACTACTTACTAAACCCAACAGAACCTCCCCCGTCATAATAGGGGTCTCGCAGGATTGCTTACGCACTCAACCAAGAAGCCGAAGACCCGACGGCAGGTCCAGCGAAAGGGGCGACCTCCCAGTGTATCTTTTGGCTTCACGCCCGGCTTGATTGCCGGACACTAATGAACAACCACGACTAGGCGAACACACATGGAGGGGGGGGGGGGGGGGGGGGGGTCCAGTTCCAATTTAATCCAAGGTGACGCCATGAACATCAATAAGACCATAGTTATATTTAATTAACTACTTTTATTATTCGTTTTTTTATTTATATCCAGCTTCTGAAATATTTTTTATGATTTATGATATATTTATTATCCCTAACATTATTACTTATTATTTAAATTCTAAGAGTAATAATTTCCACTTTAGAATTGCGTTACAAATAAATTTTAACGAACTTCTTTCTCATAAAGTTCAAACTTAGTGTGCAACCTAAGTTTACCTTCAGACATCTAGACTTAGTACTAGCTTAGTCCATCTATCCCGAGCTTACCTTCTAAACAACCCTTCGATTTAATCCTGTCCTATATTCGACTTTGACCTAACCAATGTGAACAGATTTTCAATCTATATTAGCTTTAACAAAGGCTTTATGTTCATCAAAAACCTATCTGCTATTTCCAATCCAAATGTCGAAAATGGAGATTCTTTTCCTACCAATTTTTTAACATTTTTATTTTGTGGTTGCAGGTTTTTGTTATTAGTTTTGATATTCTAGGCTTATTTTTTAACATTTAGGTTTAAAATAGTATGTATGTAGCAGATTGTTACTATATTTTTATATATATTTTTAAATTTACTTGTGTTTATTTGTACTTCAATGCATTGTTACTTCTGAACGCTGTAATAATAGCTCAACAGATTGAATTCTTGAATTAGAGAATTCAAAACAGAGCCAGCTTAGAGTTTATATGTAGAGCATACGCTCTGTTATCCTAGTACTTACCATGAGAATGGACACAATTATTATAGTGATTTACATTGTGATCATGTCTAGTTATGGGTATTAAACATCATCATCATCATCATCAATATAGAGCTATTGCCATTCTTTTAACATTGAAAGAAGGTAAATTTTTTTTCCAATAGCTACTAGTAGTATCTATATATTATTAAATTGAAAAAAAAACAAGCCATATTTGGCAACACTATCAGTTTCAATAAAAACATAACGAGATCCAAGTGTGTAAAATGAAAGATTTATCTCTCCGAAACTCAACGAGGGCCGCTGTGTAAATAAATTCATACCACTCTATTGAGAGTCAGGTCCTCGAATACTCAGAGTGTTTTTAAAAGAAACCTCTTTGATATTCCCACGTAAAGAAAGTGGAATGGGTCAAAGTGAAGACACAGAAAATGGGGTCGTTCGAGATCCCATTCCCGGCTAAGTACCCTTTGACAGTAAATGCTTTTAACGCATGCAATACATTAAGCTATGCGTTCAAAATAGGAAAATCGCTTAGATTATATGAGCACGAGTCGCAATTTTAATCCTTGACAACACATTTGGCTCAGTTTGTAGTGACACTACTTGCTGAGCCAATGGTAGCGGGTTCAAGTTCCGCTGGCGGCATTTACTTGTGTGAGAGTACTAATGCACTCCAGTCATGGATGCTTATATTTATAATATGAATGTATTTAAAATTATATGTTTTTAGTGTATCAACTATCTGGTATCCATAGAAAAACGCCTCGCTTAAAGTTTAAACAAAAAGTAATTTAAAAACAAATTCCTTTAGACAGACAATAAAGAAAGTACGGTCCATATAAATGTAACTTATTCCTTTCCTAAGCGAAGCGTACTACAAAAGTAGATGTTTAATTCAAAATGAAGCGAGAGTAAGTACAAATGATCTCTACATATCACGCGACAAGCGTACACGTACGAGATAACGTCCGTCGAACGAATAGCGAATATCCGGCGCACATTGATTATGATCTTGACAATAATCCTGCATTTTCAACGACGGACAAACGCTTCGCAAAAGCTGATTAGAATAGATTGTAGATCCATTTGAAAAGGTAGTAATTTAAAGTAGCAGTTAAATATGGAGGGCAATTTGTTTCATTGTATTTATGTAAGTTGCTAGCTTTCAGTGTATGGGTTCAGACTTTGAATTATTTTCTTAACACGTGGATTTCATTTAGTATTGGTATTTTTAAATAAAGCTGTATTTTCGGATTATTTCGCGGATTTATTTTGATTTTTAGTTCCCGATAATTTGAATGCTTTAGAGCAATCATGGTCACGGGAGAGACTAAGGTTTTAGACGACTCGAAGGCGTTAAATACTTGTTACAGACAGTGCCTGCCCACTATTTTACAAAAGTGATTTCAAAAATTCAAAAATGGCATCAAAGTACCTTACAATATTTGTTGATTTTAATTCTAAATATTTTAAACAAATTAATCAGTATTGGTCTATTTAGAAAGATAACAAATATGTACATATTTAACCATACATATGCATAATAGATCTATATAAAAAGATTGTTCAAAGAGTTCGACTATCTCCTTTGTCTACGCTACAATGGTAAAACGAAGAATTTGTACAATTTTGGTCTTTTTATAGTCCTTAGGTTCTGGAATTGGTTTTTTAAAATATTTAAATAACTTTTCCTTTTCGAGGCGTTCATCTCTCATTGTTATTTGACCGATTTCAAAGACAGAGGTCACTCCTACGTAATTTGTGTATGTCAGTCAACTACGAAACGATGTTAACACCTCCAGGTAAATTTCTAAGAAATTAATTAAATTTCTAAGAAATCTATTGTTAACTGATACGCCGGCGTGTCCGCGGTCGTGGAGGGATTAATGAAAATTCTTTATTTTTAAATACTTTATACGTTAACGGTAATGTATTTAAAGTTCAAGAATAGTGGTATTGTAGTAAATCGTTATATTTTTTTTGACTGATTACAAAATGGAGGTGAAGTCGCATTTTTAATACAAATATTTTTTGTTACGCGATATCCTTGTTAACTGAAAATAAAATTTTAATAATTTCTCATTTCATATATATATATATATATATATATATATATATATATATATATTTTATTATACATTGAGAATGGTTCCATATAAATTTTGAAAAAAAAACATTTTTTAATTACTTTCAAAAACCAATCCATACTTTTTGCAAAGTAAAAAAAGTAACAGCAGAGCTTTCAGACTACAAGTTTATAGATTTGATTATTTTATAAAGTAAATATACTGACATATTATATTGGATATATAAAAGTTTCCAGTCTGTCTAAGCACCGAACCTTAAAGGAACGTATCATATCGCTATGTAGTTACGTCCCTCTTTGTCGACCTCGTTAAGTTTAAAAGTCCTAGCTACTTTAAGCTTATATCTTGTTTTTCTTTGTTCGATTGTAGGTATTTCTTTCAATATAACCTTTTAAAAAATATTTTTTATTATCTACACAATCTGTTATCGTAAACAGTTGCATTTTAGGGCTTAGTTTGAGATTTTTGTACGCCATCTCTTGGTAATTTTTATAACTAACAGTAGTCACACACACACACATACACAGAGATATTTATTTGATAAAACGAAGTTTCGAATTACTATCTATAACTATACTATATTATTATCAAATCTAGTGAGCGCTTAAGGACGTTAGGAGTAACTATTTCCTCTGTTTGGAGTTCATATTCATCAAGTTAGATGAACTATGTAGCTATTTAAAGCATATATTATATATAAGAATATTTAAATACTAGCGGAACCCGCGGCTTTGCTCGCAGTAAAACTCCAAAAAAAACTCTAAAAAGATAGGTTCCATACAAATGATCCCCTATTTTACCCCCTTATCGCATGAATTTCGAAAAATCCTAAAACATTTATTTATTTAATTTGATTGAAGAGTATTAATACCAAGTTTCAAGTAATTCTGATCATAAATATTTTTTGGATTGTATAATAAAGTGTTTTCCCGTTGGAATTAGACAATCCCACGATAAAAAAAAATTCTACATAATCCATCTTCAAAATCGGTAATGACATAATATTTAAATTATAATATTCATATGCATTAGACATAGAGATTTACACATGAATATTACATTAATAAAATGTTTTCTACACAAATGAATCCAAATTTTGATCTTCGTATAAAATAAAATAAAAACTATTACTTTATAACCTATAGGTACACCATACTCTTCCTCATATTATTATTTCTTGCAATAATAAAATTCTGCGTTGAATCTGTACACTATTTTTTTTTTTGGAAAATCTTATTGAAATAGTCATTATTATGGATACAGAAGCCGAATCTATAGTTTTTAGATTTTTTGTCTGTCTGTCTGTGACCACATTACGGAAAAGCCGCTGGAAGGATTTTGATGAAATATGATGATAGCTGGTTATCCGGGTCAACTATAGGATATTTTTTGCTGCGGGAAAATATCTCATCTCTGAGAAATCTATACTAAACTTTAAAACGTTAATAGAGACCATCCCGAGCGGAGCGAGGGTGAATCGCTTGTCACACATATGTATTTATGATTTTTCTATAGATTCTATAAAAGCCTACAAGAATTGTCAAAAGGGCACTTTTACAGGTAGACATGATTGTAGTACTGTGACATTGACGAGGGGCCGTTTGAAACTTTTTTATCTCGTTTGAAAATGTTACACTGTTTTGTTTTCAAACTTCAAAGTATATTATATACAAATATAAATGTTCAATAAGTATATAAGAAATACCTTGGAGCTTTGATATATTCTCTCATTTTCAGCATATTTAAATAGCTGAATGCTTTATTCTATTTTTCTAACATTCATATTTAAATGCTTAGTAAAAACAAAACGCGAAACCGAATCCACGACTTACAGCATAGCAAATAATACTAATTAGATCGACAATATCTAATTCAGTGTTATAATTTAAATCGATTTTATAACTCAGGCACGTCCCACCTTTTTCAAGGGGAAAATAAAAACGAGTCAATATTAGTATTCGCTTTATGGTGTTATATAAGCAAATTCACGTCTATTTACGACTTGATTTCTGCGTGAAAGGAGAAAAAAAATGACTTACAACCTGTCTTCATATTCGAAAGGATTCTTAGTATGAAAATGGATGATTTAACTTTATTAACATTTTATCTTACCACGTTAATTTAAATCAAAATTTCTTCTAGTGCGTACAGCGTTAAAATGAACATTTAAAATAAATCTTCGAGGCAGAGGACGAAAATAGGGATGCAACAAAAGATTGTATGGGGTCGTATGTCCTCGTATTCAAGTTCCGTCGCGCATGCGTCAACTCTATACCCGTGTGTTTTCAAACAACGATACTATAAGAGATATGCTTGCAACGCTCATCAGCGCGGAAAGCTCGGGGGAATCTCCGCGGCGTAATGAAAACCATTTGAAGATGAAAAATCGTCGACATTACTGAAAATTTAAATGAGTCTACTATAATATAATAGATACATCCCTTATTTAGAGTCAGAGGGTTACATTTTTAAAGGCAAATCAATAAAACAATGTATATTTGTATGGAAAAATGTTTTAAATATTTTATAACTTTGTTTATTATTTACATTGTTTCGTTTTTATAAAATATATGATATAATTGATACTGAAAACTGGATTTTTATTACAAACAAAATAATCCCACGGTAACTGTACATTTTTCCGGGATGCTTTAAAGCCTAATAGCCTTCCTCAATAAAGGGGCTATAGAATGCAAAAATTTTTTTTCAAATCTAATTAATAGTTCCTGAGATTAGCGCGTTCAAACAAACAAACAAACCAACAAACTCTGTCTCTTTATATTATTAGTATAGATATTCAACGAGTATGTTTAAATTTAAAAGTATATATTTATATATATTTAGTTACCCCACTACAAAAGTTTTTTTTTTTATATTTATTGAATCGTGAAGCTTTATAGTAAGGTAAATATACTCGAAAATCCATAGCACGTTAGACTTATCTGTTGTAAATATTATAGTATTTGTGACTTTTCCTAGTAACAAATATTTGTGCAAACAGCCACAAATTGCCCAATAAAATACAGTGCAATGAACGGTATCCCCTGGTACATATATTTTACCCTGCGAACGATATATCAGAAGGATATGGCCATTTATCAGTCATGTTTAATTCTTTGCATACACATCATATTTTTATTTATATCTCTCTATGATTATATAGTATAATATGATATATGAAGCTTGGTTATTTACTAAGAAAAAATTGCGACTTCGTCTCAGTGGCATTTACAAAACATAAGCGTCTTAACTGGCCATATTCATTACACAAAAGTTTTTCTTTGTGTAATGTTTCTTTCTAGAAATATTTATAATGTTACCATATAAGTTCTATTATTTTACAGGATTAAAATCATACCCTGAATATTGTCAGTCCTTTAATTTTTTAAAATTAAAAAAATAAAAAATATTGTAGGGTACTTTGGTGCCATTATTCTATTTTTTTAATTCATTTTGTTATTTGTGGCTAGGCGGTCTGTAACAACTATATAATACCTTTGAGACATCTAACACCTTAGTCTCTTCCGTGACCATGATTGCTGTAAAGCATTCGAAACGTCGAGACACAAAAATCCAAATAAATCCGCGAAAAAATCCGAAAAGATAGTTTTATTTAAAATGTCAAAAATTCGCGTAAATCAATAACTGTACTTATTGGTAATATAATATTTATTATTATATAGCTTTATTACATTTGTAAGTACATAATATAGTATTCATTTACAGAATTAGGAAAAGCTCCCTCTATATAAAAAATGGACACGGATCATCCATTCTACTACAATTATTACTAGCGACTTATACCTAGATACATTTTAACGGTTAGTATTGAATAGACAGGCTATATATTAGAATATATACACACACACATAGGTATGATGAGTTTTATATCCCTTAATTGAGAAACTATTGATTTCCCAATACAAACTTTCATCCCACTTTTCACCCACTTAAGGGATGATTTTCGTGATAAAAGCTATCCTCCATCCTTCCCAGGGTGAGGAGGATGTTCATTTTTTTCATGTTTTTAGTTATCGATTACAAATAAAAATACTTTTTTTTCTCTTATAATCTTATAATCTTAAATCTTATAATATTAGTATGGATAAAGAATTTCAACAATATGAAACTAAAGTAACTTAAATTGATATTCAGAATACTTAATTTACCAGACTTAAGTCTAAAGTAGGGTCTGCTAAATATTATTTTACTTAAATATAATTATGTAGAAGGGACGGCTTGCTTATTTTATTAAAGCTAATGACATGCGTGTACATAGTTTAACTAAGTCATTTGTTTTGCGTGGCAGAATGAGGGCAGGACCGTTCTTAATAATGACAACGCTATATTTGGAAATGAATTCTAATAAATGTTACGTTTATTATTATTTACTAGTATTGCCTGCGGCTCCGCTCGCGTTCAGATGACCAAAAACCAAATTCTTAGGTTTTACATATTAGTATACTCTTACAATGCAGTTTTTGTATTTTTTCTCAGAAATTAGATATTTTTCCGCGGTAAAAAGTATCCTATACGTTGACTCGGATAACCAGCTATCACCGTACCAAATTTAATCAAAATCCCTCCAGTGGTTTTTCCGTGATGCAGTAACAGACAGACAGATAGAGCGACAGACAGACTAAAATTCTAAAAACTATAGATTCGGCCTCTGTATCGATAATAATGCTTATTTCAATAAGATTTTCCAAAAAATATTTAATGTACAGATTCGGCTTAGTTACAATTATATTTATGGATTTTCATGTAAATAATTTTTTTTCTATATTTTATAAATTTGCTTTTACAAAGTTCTTTATCTTCCGCCTTTACTATTATATTACTAGCGACTCATTCTCGCTTCGCTCGTGTTCGTCAATAGGTACGTTTTAACGGTTAGTATAAAATAGACGGACTATATAATTATACATACATAGGTACAAAATTAACAGTTCTGAACTTTTCAATTTTCCAGCTGTTTTGTTGGGTTTTCCCTATTTTTTTTATACTCAAACCATCTCTGACAAACCCCTAATAAAACAAAAAAATAATTATTCATATCAGTTCAGCCGTTTTTGAGTTTTAGCGCGACTAACGAACAGCAATCGATTTTTATATATACAAGATTGTTAAATATTCTTTCAAGTAAATCGGTATAAGTTTATATACAGTTGAATATTGTGTATTAATTGAACGCGCATTTCCAAAGTAGTATGCAGTGTCATACATAATGACATATTACTCGTAATTTTACATGTAAATTATAAATAAATAAAATTATACAATTCGAATTTATACATTTTGTACGTTTAATACGAACTGTGTAAGCTGCTTTATTGGTCTAGTGATTAGCATGTGCGGCTGTTGATATGGTTTAAGTTAGCTAGTTTCAAATACCGGATTGGACTAATAATTAGACGAGATATTCTGAACAATCCGTAGTTTGGAAATCGGCAGTGTTACACCCTCGTACCGCTCAGGTCGAATTGTCATCCCATAGATTTTTTAGCTGAGTCTTAAATTAATATATTATGTATTTGCCATACAAAAGAAATCTACCCAATGGACGATCTCTCTAACAATTACAACGCTTCACTTAACGAGTGGAGCCACTCCAGTACACACACTTCTTTAACGCGTGTTATAACACCTGCTCCCCCAATTCGTAGATGATGTACCTAATCATACAAATTGTACACGTGAATGCTTATTCAATTACTGCTTATCGAATTGTATTGGATGGAATCAACTAAGTAGTCTCATTTTATTGAGAAGAAGTAAGATATAATCTAAAATATATAATATAGATTTAATCTAAAAAAATATAGGCATTTTATAAGTGTCTTACTTAGCATTCCTTTACCATCAGGATCAGGAAGTTTAAAATTGTCATAAAATATCATAGAAACTAAATTAAAGGTTTTCATAAAAATCAAGATTTTTATTAAATTTAAAACTAAACTTATCTTAACTTAAAATTAATAAGAAATACTACATTATTATAATATTATGTTAATTTACCTTAAAGCATAGATCATGCATAGTTATACAAATACATATACACTCACACACACACACACATATATATATATATATATATATATATATATATATATATATATATTTATAGAGAAATATTTGGGACCAATTATTATTATAGACTGATCAATTTAGGAAAAAATAAAAAAAAATATTTAAAGTCCCCACTAACAAGACTTTGAAGATATCATAAATTTCCGTTTTAAAAGTTGCGTTTGACAGCGTGTCCATATCCAATTAATGTTTATTTATAATTATATATATTTAGATTTACCAAGACTTTTTGCCAATCCAGATGACCAGACATTTTTTAGCCCTAAATACCAATCTTTATTAAAAATTGACACGAAGTCATGAAAAAGCAGACAATTGTGTAGAATCTTTAACTTAGTGTTTTAAGTAAAATTGTTTTAGAACGAAACCTACACACACGTTAAATATTCGTTATATTCGTCTTTTTCTTATTTTTTTGAGCTAAATGTCCGGTTAAGTATTAAGAAAGTTAAATGTCATCTGTATCACTGTATTAACATAAAAAGTTCTTTCCATACAAAAAGTGTGTTACGCAGTGTAAGATTTTGCCAGACGCAGGGATAAAATAAACAAGGGTGGATTTTTTGTCAGATGTAAACAAACCGTGTTGACATCATTATAGTCACAATATGGTCAGTGTTTAGTTTGTCCAAGGGTCGCGGGATATTAGCACAGGACCGCTTGCACGATCGAAGTACATAGTACATATAAGAAATATACCAATGTGGAAAAAAGTAGAAAGCCTCGTTATAGAATTTTTTTTTTATTATTCCAGGGTTATTGTGGACTATTAATAATAATTACTTTTGTTAACTAATATTCGAACAGATTGTAGCCGATTCATATTTTGGATATCACAGCTCTGAGATTTCATATGCGTATCTCACTTTTATCATGATTATCAATTTTAAATAAGGGTAAGGAAAATACTGGGAGAGTTTCTGCAGAGAAAGAGAGAGAGAGAGAGAGAGAGAGAGAGAGAGTGAAACTCATTGCTTTCAAAAGACGTATAAAATCCGCTTGCAATCCGCAGCAAGGTGAAATATGAGTTAATCTCCTTCGCTTTGAGGCAAAGCTCGCGCCTATCAAAGAGATGTTAAAATAAATAAATGATTCTTATTCATTGGGCATAATTCAAAAGTACAACTAGATACTACTTTTTATATTTTATATAATAAGACAAAGTACGACTTTTTATTATATACTAGCAGAAACCGCAGCTTCGCTCGCGTTAAAACTACAAAAAAACTCTAAAATGGTAGGTTTTATACAAACTTTTATCCGCTATGTTACCCCCTTATGGGATGAATTTATAATATTTCAATTATATTGAAGAGCATTAATACAAAGTTTAAATTAATTCTGATAAATATTTTATTGGATTATATTATAACGTATTTTTCCGTGGGAAATAGATAATCTCCCGCGGTAAAAATTATATGCCTATGTCACTCTTCAGTCCTCCAACTATCTCCACAAAAAAAAAACACGCCAATGCACCAAGCCGTTTCGACGTGGAAGAAAGACAAACAAACAAACACACTTTCACATTTATAATATTATTAATATGGATATCTTCTTAAATTCATATTTATGACGAACTTATATTGTAGAGTGAGGCCCTATATTTCGTGTAACATGATATTTTTTAAGACGAGACTAAAAACGATATTCCTCTATCAAACATGTGAATTGATTTGTAAAAACCTTTGTAATATCTTGGTTAACTGAGTCAATCTCATTTATTATTATTTGATTATGTAAACTTGATTGTAGTTATATTGTTATGTTATTTAAGTTTATATTATTACCACCTTTTGCCAAGTTTATTAATATAAATTATTGTTAATGAAACACTCGCTCATTATACTATCCTTATCTTTTAGTTCGCCTCTTTGAGCTCTTTGATAAATGTGTAAGATATGCTTGGTTTAATACTAAAGAACATCTAGTCAAATTTAGTGCTACTTACTTTCAAAGCGAAGAAATCCAATAAAACAGCTAGCGTTTCTAACATACCTTGTTGTTTAATATATTTTCTCTTTAATCTTTATTCATGTTCTGAAATCATTGAAATTAAATTGTAAATGGAATTTTACAAGTTACTAGTTTAATTAAAATGGTTAGACTAGAGGATGGATGCGGTTTAGGCAATCCAGCCGGGCGCGAAGCCAAAAAATGCACTGGAAGGCGGCCTACATCGGTGAGCGGTGTGCCATGCGGGTTGCTCCTGGTACTTCTCTTATAGCAGAGTGAACTGTTGGAGCAACTCCATGTTATTGTGGTCTGCTTTGGCTAACCTGCTATCGAGGCGTCGTGGTTTCGTGCATTTCAGTGACCCTGCGACGCCCCATTAAGACGGGAGTGGTTTTGTTGGGTTTTAGTAGTTTTTCAAGCCGATGAGTGCCACATAATAACCTGTATATTACAGGTGGTGAGCATGAACGCATTTCCGAACATTAAAAAAAATGGAAGGATGCGGTAAAATATAAACAGGAGTGAGTAGATTTCACACGCGGGATTTACGGATGATAATAACGATAAATACGATACGATGATCTTAATGCTAACACCGTGCAAGTCTTTCAACACATATTGCGAAGTGTATTGACCCAAATTCGTTATGTATAACAAAAATATGAAATTTGCTTAAAATTTATGTTTTTATAGGTATATTTAACAAGTGATATTATATTTTTTAATAATAAACATGAGCAAAATGTGAAAGATCTATTTGAAGAAAATCTTTTCAGGAAACTAGCGATTTTCCCTCGCTTTGCACATATAAAAATAGTTATTGCGAGTGTGTCTTAGGAGATAGATATAATATTATGCTATTGCGGACTTTTTTGTAGGCCCTTTTAAGACCTACAATTTTCTAGTCCATTGTTATGATGTATCTCTTAAGATTAAGCCAGCGTTAGCAATGTGAACTTCTAAGGACGACTCGTCAGAACCAGTTTTTATATTTACCCGTGGGAATGAAAGATTTTCCTGTTATAATAGGTATTCTAAATGTTGACTCGAGTAATAAATTATCACTACATAAAATTCAGTTAAAATCAGTTGAGTACTTTTTGCGTGAAATGTAAAAGACATACAAATAAACAAACATACATACAGACAAAAAATTCAATAACTACTGTTTTGGAGTCATATTTAGCACATAATATATTACAGTCATTGTGTTTAACAAACATTTCATATAAAGATTCCGCTTTGTTACTATTTTATTATATCTAAGATAAACAATAGATTCACTCAAACTTATATAAACAACTATACCTCATACATTTAAAGCCATACTAAAATGCAAAGACATATTATGTAACATATACTATAAAATATAAGTCTTAACATGATCGCTAATACACTTAGAATCTTCCAGTATTGATCAGCGCTTGTCAGGTTTCTGAATGTGGTTCGTTAGACGAGACAGCACTCGCGTAATAGACAATATTTGATTAGGACAGGTGTAGGTGGCTTATTTAGTCGTGTATGGGGTGTTAAAAAATCCATTCAGTTTATATTATTACAGTGCTAAATTTCTTTTTGGTATATATATTTTTGGTGAAATTATGTATATAATATTTTAATGAAAAATTACTCCGCAGACTTTCAAGTATTTTTTTGTTAATTTTAAGGTAAATAGTATGAAGAAATTAAAACATACTCATGGATCAGGCAAGCGAATAGTAAAAAGCAGTAATGTGTCCTCCAAAGAAGTCAGCAATAATAAGCCAACAAAATTAGAATCTATTGATGAAGATGATCAAGGATTCGGAGGATGGCTCAGGTATGTTTGAATTATTTAATTATATCGGTCGTTTATTTTGTGCAAATTTGAATTGTAAAAAATTGGCTTACGCTTTCTTTATTGATTGTAATATCCCATAGTCACTTGGTCTAGAAAAAACAATCATATTTTATTATGATTAGGTTGCTTCTCCATACAAACTTTCATCCCCATTTTCGCCCCTTTAAGGTCTGATTTCCGAGGTAAAAAGTATTCTATATCATTCCCAGGGTCTCAAAACATCTTCTTACCAAATTTCATCTAAATCGATTCAGTAGATCTAGAGATTACTCTCTACAACGTCACAAATTCACAAACCCACAATTCACAAACTTATAATATTACGAGTAGAATAGAAGTATAGATATAGTGATATTAAAGAATTTGCCATATTTTGCTTATTTTTTTTCATACTTTTCAATAACATAATGTCTTTAATTATAATAAGTAAATTGAAATAAAATTTGGTAAATATCTATCTGTAGCACTTCCTTTTTAATTATGGTTTAAAAATGTTAATTGCGTGTAAACGTTAAAAATATCTTTCTAATATTATAATTATCACATTATTATTTATATATCATTAGACAGGGTAAATAAATAATAAATCAATATGTTGGGACTTTAATACACAGCACCGTCTAGTTCCATGGTAAGCTATGAGCCTTGTGTTAAGAATACCAGATAATTGAAACATATATATATATATAACTTTAAATACATACTTATTATAAATATAAACAAACACCCATGACTGGAGTACAAAAATTCGTGCTCATCACAAAAATGAATGCCCCAGCGGGACCCGAACCCGCGACCCCTGGCACAGCAAGTGCCGTACTTCAAACTGAACCAAACGTGTCGTCGAAGTAATGCTAATAAATAATTATTTCTATAAATATTTTAATGTACATAATATTATTTAATAAAAAAAGTTAATGTTTTTAATATATTTATATTGGTCTCTACTTGATACCATTCGCACGAAAACACTGTTGCTCTCAGATTGTTATACATATAAAACTATTTTCAATGCTCAGCAAGAAGCCAGTTGTTGGCTCACGTCCAGAAAAAACCCGATAGGGATCAAGTTAGAATTGACAAGAAATGGTAGAAATACTGTAAAATTTGCTGCAACGACCGCATTCGAGCAACTTCTATAAAATTTTCACTGTTTATAAAGCTTTCAGTTAGATTTTGTTTTGATTTTTGTCTTAAGTGTCTTAAACTTTATTTATAGAGTAATATGTTTTTATGTATATTTCTACATAAAATTTTATTTCGTGATACGAAACTGTGAATTATTCATTAGTCACAGCAGCGTGACTAATGAAACAGATGTTATAAGTCTAGTATAAATAATTTTGTTATGACTACGTCTATGAAAAAATATTTCTATGTAAAATATAAAATATTCTCGTCAATCCAAAACAAAAAAATATTATAAAAAAATGAGATATTAAATTTTATTTTTCTTAATATTTATTTCTTTTGTTATAGATCTGAAGAAGGAATGGAAAATATGAAACTGTTTGTGATAGCTAATACCATCGTCTTGCTCACTACAATGACGTACTCTCATATACAATACTTTATTGGAATGATATCAGATGCTTTGTATGGTGCCGATGGTGTTCTATAAAACAAATCAGAACAGATCATTTCATGACATCATAATTTAACGTTTTATTGAAAAGAATATTTTCAGTGTTATATCTATTATCTTTATATATATAATTCTTCTGTGAGTGTGTATGTCACTGAACTTCTCTCAAACGACTGGACCGATTTTGATGAAATTTTTTGTGTGTGTTCAAGGGGATCTGGGAATGGTTTAGATTCACAATTTGAATAATAATTTTCATCAAAATGGTCCAGAATGTTTTAGCTTATTAAAAAAAGTTTGAAATTTTCAAATTAAAGACGTGTAGACAGGACAACGTCTGTCGGGTCCGCTAGTATTAAATACATTTTAATAACTTGCATAACTTTAAAAATATAAGATTTTTTAATTACTAATTATTTTCGTATGAAAATTCTATTAATATACTTTTAAGTGTATTTTAGATGTTATGCTTATATATAAGTTCATTAACAATTATATTAAGAATGTTTCTAATCTAAGTATATCTTATTAAAAGATTGGATTGTATTTCACTAAATCCATTTACAAAGCTTTCTATCTCTGTTGACGGGGGAAATGAAAAATATATGAAATATCACCTGTCTGGACCATTTATATTAGAAAATTTTAAACTACGTTTTAATAAAAACGAGATCATTAATTATCTTGGAAGTGGTAAGTTATTTTCTCTTATAGTTGTTATAGAAAAATATTTAATTAAGATTTTTTGACTTGTCAATTGGTATAAGCTTGCAAAGTAGTTTTAAAATATGTTAGCGTTTGTATTTCGTTTACTTTTTTCTCTTGGTGTCGTTGCATGGTATTCTATGAACGTATGGAAAATGATCGCAGATTATTTCAATGATGAATTTAAGAAGATTATATTTAATCAAAGTGATGAGTATGAATATGTGGAATTATAAATGTATAACATATTGAATAATTAAATATATATTATGTAGGTTTTAGTGTGGTTTTTGTTAACTTATTTGGTAAGTTTATTTATCATAATGCTGATATTTGAAATATTATGTTAATGGTACTACCATTTTGTACATTCACTTAATAGCGTGGCAAGAAATTTTATTATCTCCCACAAAAGATGACGTAGCATTTTAATTATGCTGATTGCTAAATTAATTTATTGCCGCATTCTAACTTGGCCAGTAAGCTGGCTTATTTTATCTAATTACCCGGTTTAGTCATACTTTTTTAAAATATTAAAAATATGATTATAAAAAAAAATACAGTCGAATTGAGAACCTCCTCCTTTTTGAAGTCGGTTGAAAAGAGCAAAAATATGTATAAACTAGGCTAACTAATATATGATGTATAAATCAAGTACAAGTTCTACTGCACCCAGACTTTCCTAAGCAAAATATTCAGCGATGAAACTGTTTATAAATAAATAAATATGTTGGGACATTAACACACATCACCATATAGTTCCATGGTAAACCTGTGTTATGGATACCAGATATTTGATACACTACACATATATAACTTTGAATACACACGTACGTATTATAAATATATAAATATAAACACCCATGACTGGAGTACAAACATTCTTGCTCATCACACAAATCAATGCCCCCAACGAGACTCGAACCCACGACAGCTGGCACAGTAAGTAGGATCACTACAAACTGATAGTAGGGGAGCCCAAGAGATTTTTGCAGTTATTCAACCGTGACAGATAAACATAAGTATAAATATGTCATAAATAAAATATGCCCTAAACCAAGAAAATATATAATATATATGCAAAATCTAATTATAATTGCCTTTATCCCATTTTTATTATTATAAACGGAACAATTTGGATGGATGGATGTTTGTTACTCAATCATGCCAGAACGGTTGAACGGATCTAGATTATAGTCTGGGATAGCACATAGGTTACATGTTGTCCCAGAAAAATGTGCGGTTTCCGCGGGATAGATTTGTTTTTTTTTACTAGGGATGGACCCGAGCAAAGTGAGGTGAGTCGCTAGTTCTTTATAGTATGATATCTTAAATATGAAAAAAAAACACCTTACAGAAATATAACTATAATGCAATGTTAAAAATGTAATTTAATAATTATATTTTTAAATAACATAACGTTTTTATAGAATGCGAGCTTTGCGTGATATAAAGCTTTAAGTGATATTAAAGTAAAAAGCTTTCTTGGCGTAAGTACTTAAAGTGTACTAATAAGTTTAATACTTAATTATTATTAATCATATGCGAGTCGATTTTAATGCAAGGACAGTCTGCACCAATAAAAATATATGTATAATATTTTATTTTATATAATATGTTAGGGTAATGTAAAATTTTCCTTATATTTTTTCTGAAAACTATTCAGAATCCGTATTTTTGTAATGTCTAAACCTTGTACTTACACACATAATGTAGAAAGAAAGTCTAATATTCGAAATATTTCTTCAACATTATTATCTTAAAATCTTTAAAATATATTGAGGAAATAATTTAAAATTATAAAATATAAAAAAAAAATTAAACACAGCCGATAACGGAATATATTATAACAGATAATTTTAAAAGCTTTAATTGAATCAAACATCGTGGCCAGTCATATTAAAATCAATAAAAGAAAATCTTTATAAGAACATTATTATTAAAATATACAGTTTCAAACAAGACGATAATGCAAGAGATATGATGATGAATTTGCTAATGAAAAGCACATGATATAGACATACATAGGTTACATACAGTGATAACATGAATCATGGTAATTTTTATAGGGTTTATTTTTTGGTATAAAAACATTTAAAAAAGGTCAGAAGGAAACTTCCCGATTTTTGTTTTCCCGCGCTTATAATATAAGGTCTTAGGTAGAAGATATATTAGATTTTGAATTAGAAGATTTTTATTAATTTCAATAATAGAAATAGACACTTGAATTGCGGCATTCTAGTTATTAATAACGTTTATCTTTATTTCTTTTAAAATTAAAGTATTCGACAACACGTTTGGCTCAGTCTATAACAACCCTACTTGCTGTGACAGCGATCGCAGGTTCGAATCCCGCTAGGAACACCCTCATTAGTGTGATGAGCATGAATGTGTTTATTTTTATAATATGTATGTATTTGAAAGTTATATATGTGTGTGTGTACCAACTATCTAGTATCCATATCACAAGTCTCGTAGCTTACCATGGAACTAGATGGTGCTATGTGTGTGTATTATTATTTCAATACTTTATATTATACTAGCACTGCCCGCGGCTCCGCTCGCGTTCAGATGACCAAAAACCAAATTCTTAGGTTTTACATATTAGTATACTTTTACATTGCAGTTTTTGTATTTTTTCCCAGAAGTGAGATATTTTCCCGCGGTAAAAAGTATTCTACATGTTGACCCGGATAACCAGCTATTACCATACCAAAGTTCATCAAAATCTCTCTAGTGGATTTTCTGTGATGCGGTAACAGACAGACAGACAGACAAAAATTCTAAAAACTATAGATTCGGCCTCTGTATTGATAATAATGTTTATTTCAATAAGATTTTCCAAAAAAATATTTAATGTACAGATTCGACTTAGTTACAATTTTATTATATGTGTAGATTATTAAGAAATCTAAAATTATTCAAAGACTTCGTTAATTCGTTAGCATGGCTACGAGTAATAAATTATACATAATATTAACTTTGAAAATTAGTGGTTTGATAACGCTTAATTTAGATCAACATTTAAATATATAAAATTATTTTAGTACGAAATTTATTTATAAAATTATAACATAATAAAACTATTCCAACAAAAAGAGTAAAGTCGATGAATGAGGTGTCGTATTTGAATAACGCTTGTGTGAATTAGCTATCAATTAACAAATGCTTATCATGAAACTATGTACTATTCTACCTACTTGAATGTCAGTTTGTGCACTTATATATTAAGACTTATTGGTAATTTTTACATAGTTATTTTCTACGATGAGAGAAATCAGCCCTCTTAACATCCTCTGCTGGGCGCGGATCTCTCTCAGTACCATTGGCATTATGATGATGTTCTCCTAACCGATTTCGGCTACGGCGGCCAATCTCTGAGATTAGTCAACTGCGCAGGAGATATTATTGTGCTCAAGTGTACGCGCAGACACAAGTGCACTCTATTCCTATCACTCTCATTCTCCGGTGGGACGACCACTCGACACGATCGGTGAGAGTTAAGGCGCAGGACCGACGGGTTTACGAGGCACGGGGGTGAAACACCGCCAACTTCCCAACTCCGGGCTGTTACTGAGACTTACTATATAGAAAGATTTAATAACTAAACTTGGCCCGACCCGGGACTCGAACCCAGGATCTCCGGGTGTTCAGCCATACATGCTAGCCACTACACCACCGAGGCATAATATGGCTACTGTCAATGCCGCCGGCCTATTACGAGTTGGAACATATCACACCTTCATACAAATTTTAGTTAGCTTCTCTCAAACGTGTAGGTTTCCTCATTTGATGTTTTCCCTAATCGTATTAGTAAGTGCGATCATTTGAAAATTGTTTTAGTATATATACATATAATAAAACTCTAACTAAGCCGAATCTGTCCATTAAATATTTTTTTGGAAAATCTAATTGAAATAAACATTATTATCGATACAGAGTCCGAAAATATAGTTTTTAGAATTTTTGTCTGTCTGTCTGTTACCGCATCACGAGAAAACCACTGAACAGATTTGTATGAAATTTGGTATGATGATAGCTAGTTATCCGGGTCAACATATAGGATACTTTTTACCGCAGGAAAATATCTCAATTCTGAGAAAAATACAGAAACTGCATTTTAAGAGTATACTAATATGTAAAACCTAAGAATTTGTTTTTTGGTCATCTGAACGCGGGCGGAGCCGCGGGCAATACTAGTAATCTATAAAACTTGGTATAAGTATGCAATATAATTTATCCCCGAGTGAAGCAAGGATGATTCGCTAGTATTATACAGATTTTAAATATATTTAAATATTTAAGTTAAGTATACATCAAAGACCACTGGTAGCTGCGGCTTAGGAATCGATACGCAAAGGTTGCTTCCTGGCGCAAAGCCAAAGGCATTTGCAAATTTTACGACCGTGTTACGATTTATTAAAGTAACAGCAATCTAATTATACAGATTACTGCGAGTTCTGTTACTCAGTGTAACTAATTTGTGTTGCAGTTTGTATTGGATTTATTATTATTGTTTAAGTAAGCCCTAACAAGTATATTGATTTTAGATTCATTAAGGATTTTTATACACTTACATATTATATGATCTACATCTTACGACTATGATCGTTGTCTCAATATTATAATATTATTATTATATTTTTCTTTTATTACTTATTTAACAATTTATCGCCTTATGCTATAGTCTTATATAAGAGGGTCTTGTGGAAGATTAGACTTACGCGACACATTGTATCCTAGTGCGTACGTCACAGCACTCCATTGCCCATGTTTGGTTATACAATAATGGTTTTTAGATTAAGGAGTATATTTGTATCCATTTTTGTTATTACGAATTAGCACCTCCAGGTAAATTTCTAAGAAATTAATTAAAATTCTAAGAAATCTATTGTTAACTGACACGCCGGCGTGTCCGCGGTCGTGGACGGATTAAATGAAATAAATAAAATAAATGAAACTTACTTCGTAACTGTACATGAGAAGATATTATTTTAAAAATATACAATAAACTTTAGATTACAGTCTTTTTTCAAGATAATAAAGTACTAAAAAATGAGATATCGCTTTTTGTAACTGCTGAAGCCCATTCTTGGTCGTACATAGTTCTGCTGTAGACCAGAGCCAATACGTTGGATTTAATAACCCCATTGATTCCCAGTAATGCACCTACTTTGATTAAGAATTTTTAGCACGTGGTTATTTTCTTATCACGTGTGTTCTCCAGCTGAGTTAACAGTCGAGTGTCATACCAAAATATTTGCACGGGATATTCAAGACCAAACATAAAGAGTTAAGCTAGTTATATCGTACATATTAATAAAAAAATCTGCCTTGTTGATTGGTATTTTGGAAGCAAATCCTGAGGTCCTGGGTTCGAGTTGTGGTTAGCACCGAATATATATTTTTATAATAATATAGCAAACGATCTACATGATGGTAAGTGAGTATGGTCGCTAGTAGACATCTGCTACATAAGAAGAGTTGCAAAATGCGTTGCCAGCCTTTAAAAGACCTGAAGACACGACTTTTGAACAGTCTCATATTATATCGTTCATAGAAAACCTCAGATTATTGGGATTTACTGTCTAATGTAAGAATGAAAATTCTTAGTAAAAACCCAATGGGATGTTGGCGGGTTTGGGCCCCCGTGTCACATCAGAGAGTGCTTAAAGCCGGCGACGGTCCGCCTGATCTGTCGCCGATCAAATTAAAACTTTGTATATTTAAATTCCTAATCCTTAAAGTGTTAATTGTAATTAATCATCATCCTTTACTTTATAATGTGACACAAACTCAAAATAAGTCGTTTTATTTAGATTAAAGTAATCAACCACTTGCCACTTAGGTTTATAAATATAAACTACTCCAATTGTAAATAATGACTTATTACTAAATAATTCATATCCGTATCCTTACTAATATTAAAAATGTAAAAATGTGTTTGTATGTTTGTCCTTATTTCACGTCAAAACAGATGACGGATTAGCGTGATTTTTGTGCGGAGATAGTTGGAGGACTGGAGAATGACGTAGGCTGCATTTTAACGCGGCGATTTATCTCATTACCACAGAAAAATATATTATAATACAACCCAAAGAAATATTTATGATCAGAATAACTTGAAACTTGGTATTAATGCTCTACAATACAATTAAGTAAATACATGTTTTAACATTTTTCGAAATTCATCTCTTATGGGGGTAAAATAGGGGATTAAAATTTGTATAAAACGTAACTTTTTAGTTTTTTTGTTGGTTTAGCGCGAGCGAAACCGCGGGTTCTACTAGTAGCCTATAAAAGACATTGCCTTACCACTGGGTACCATTGTACCCCAGTCCAAAGGCATTCACTTGAAAAATCGACTGAAGCTGGTTCGAATACCAAGTTTCACATTTATGATATAATTCCCATTTGTTAATATAATATATGAAGTCAGAAAGCAGTAACTCTCACTATGGTATAGAATAATATAATGAAATAAAACATACACTACGGTATAATATTGTCGTTTAAAATTGTAATACGAAGCCAATCAGTTAATCTAAATATTGTACTAGATCTTAAAGCTTATCGTGTTAATCATTGAAACGATACCAATTAGAAATAATGGCAGACTCATTAAAAGTTTGATTAATATTCAATTTATCCTCTAAAGGCTTAGAAAGTGTTAAACATTTCTAACCTCATTCGTAATTCATGGCCTCCAAAGCCACTTCATCTAACATTCATAACATTAAATAATCAATACTGATAGACTCCTTCAACAACTGGCAAAAGGCCAGATAGCCTTTAACATCCACAACCTATCAACACAACGCAATATTACATTCTCCAAATTTCTAGAACCAATCATCTTTCTATATTAGTGTCTAAGTACTAAGCATTTGCGTTATAAGAAAGTATATTAAATATGCAAGCAGTCAGATTTCAATTATAAGATTAATTAGAAATAATAATAAATATGTTGGGACATTAACACACAGCACCATCTAGTTCCATGGTAAACTACGAGGCATGTGTTATGGATACCAGATTGTTGATACACTACACATGTATACACAACACCTATGGCTGGAGTGCAAACATTCGTGCTCATCACACAAATGAATGCCCCCAGCGGGACTCGAACCCGCGACCGCTGGCAAAGCAAGTAGAGTCACTACAATCTGAGCCAAACGTGTCGTCTAACATATAATAAACAATAATTATTCATTTAGTTCGTTCCCAATTAAAACATTGTAGTATATCACTCAAGCTATAAAGCTTTAATTGCCGCTCTTTATAGAGCCTATTAAAAGGGTAGTACTTAGTAGATATTTAATGTTTAAGGAATTCTACATCAGAATATAATTGTAAAATACTCCATTTATACAAAATTCTATTCTAATTAAGCAGGCGTATATTATTTAATGTTGCTTATAAATTTTATTTCTTATAAAGATAGTAAATTAATTTATTAAAAACACAAGCAGTTAAATTTTTATTTTATACTAGCGACTCACCCTCGCTTCACTTGAGTTCGTGCCTAATGAAAATTTCGGTTTGTATGTATTTTTTCATGCCGAATCGTAAAGAAATTACAATAAAAAATGTTGTCCAATAAAATAAAATATTTTTTTGGGGTGGACCTCCCTTATTACTTAGGAGTTTAAAAAATACTTTACGTCCTATTCTCAGACCTACTGAATATACACATAAAATTTCATTAGAATCGGTCAAGCCGTTTCGGAGGAAATTTGTTACAAACACTGTGACACGAGAATTTTATATTTTAGAAGAATTAGCAATTATATCCACTATTTTGCAATAGTGGATATTTATATGCGGTAACTATAAAATAATTATTTATTAACAAAATATTTTACTACCAACTTTTTTTGTTAAAAGGTAATTATTCCATTCCACCTTCTTCTTTATAAAATTACAAAAGAATTGAGTAATCTATTTTGATCGGTCAAAACTTTTTAACAAAAAAATAAAAACCGACTTGAAACAAAAGCACTAAAAAGTGAAAAATAACTGATTGGTAGTTTTCATTTACTATACATACCTAATCAAATATTTTCGAAGTCGGTGTGCTTTGCTTTGTATGGGCTGGCACCGATTTCGAAAATATTTGATTAGGTATGTATTTAATAGGTAGGCTTTAATTACTTAGCCAAAGCACACCAACTTCGAAAATATTTGATTAGGTATGTATAGTAAATGAAAACTACCAATCAGTTATTTTTCACTTTTTAGTGCTTTTGTTTCGAGTCGGTTTTTATTTTTTTGTTAAAAAGTTTTTATTTTTCCCTTTTTAGTGTAGACAGTAGTAGCAAAGTAAGGATTCTAACGTGTTAGGCTTGTCAAATCAAACAAAATAAGCCCAAACTCAAAGTATTAGCCATTGAAGAGTTCCACCTATCCACCTTCTGGCCTTGCCATCAGATCAGATCAACAACACCGAACCACTGTACTATCAACGAAAATAGAAATACT
Organism: Brenthis daphne; assembly: GCA_947093115.1. Taxonomy (NCBI): domain Eukaryota; kingdom Metazoa; phylum Arthropoda; class Insecta; order Lepidoptera; family Nymphalidae; genus Brenthis; species Brenthis daphne. Next base: position 3,794,522 of record OX352471.1, read on the forward strand.
TGCAAAGTTTCAAGTCAATATGACAATTAGAAGTAGGTTAAATTCATTATTACTTGTTTTTCCACCCTTAGGGGTGGTATTTTTTTTGAAATTTAAATGGGACCAATCTGGAAGTATACCCTTTCAAACAAAATAAAAATTGTCCAAATCGGTTAATAAATGACGGAGTTCTGAGGTAACAAACATAAAAAAAAAACATACAGTCGAATTGAGAAGTCCTTTTTGAAGTCGGTTGAAAATCTGTTAGATTGCTGTTTATGCATGTTGTATATGACAAACACAAATATACAATGAATGACAAACATGACAATTGTACATGTGTTACCTTGAAGTTAAAAACGTTCTGTAATATTAATTCTCGGACAATTAATTTGAGTCTAAATATATTATTAGTGCTAGTATATTAGCGCCTGGAGTGTACGTGATCCAGATGCCACTCGTGAATTTAAAAGGCTGTAATGATATAAGTAGCGGTAGCCCAGTGATAACGCGCTCGCCAGAGCTCGAGTGAAGCGGGTTCAAATCCCGGATCTCTCACCTCTCATATTTTCATGTGCGAATCATTTTCAACATGATTACCACTTGTGAAAACATCGTCAAAACCTGCATGTCTGAGAGAACCTAGCAAGTTTTTGAAGGACATGTGAAGTCCCCCAGGCAGTAATAGGTCAGCGTGTCCAGCAGTAGAACGTTAAAAAAAGAGCTGGATAGAATGAAATAAAATTGATATTCATTTAATTTATATAAAAGCATTTATATGTAAGGCTCAAACAATATTTTAAACGCCATTAAAATACATACAACATACGTTATCACTTACTATGTAACGAATCACCTTCAAAATATATTCAATGGAAATATTATGAACCTGAATATGAAATTGTGACGCTTCATCTCAAAAATTGCGCAATAACTTGCAGAATGTGTGCCTTTGTATACTTTATACCATAAACATACTTTTATAGATGCTTCTATTGTTCAAAACTTTTGTCTTAGATAAACAAAGGTTGCCGATTTATCACAGGCGTCATTCATAATAAATTTCATACGCTCATTACTATACCGAGCTTTAACAAGAAGAGCTTTAAGACACAGTGAATAAGCGATGTTTCCTCATAAACAACTGTACTTAATAACAGTTTTAATCTCAGCTTTAAAAGCGTGACCAGCAAAGGCAGATTGGAAAAGTTTTTTCTTGTGAGAGTCAAATTAAACTTGTTAGAAGCAATTTCCCGTGTGCGCGCGTGAACGTTGCAAAATGATCGTTTGTTTCATGCCTTTGTTGAGTAATTGTTCTCGTAAACATGAATTTGCATACGTGCATGTATTTATACTGCAAAGTGTTTTAGAATGTTAGTTTTCTCACTTCTTACTGACTTCGCCAATTCTTAATTGGGGTGGTTTTTGTGTATAATACGATATATGAATCTTCACCAGTTATGATACAATTTTAATTTTTTTCTCATTGAATAGGTTGTCACACGTGGTATATGAATTTTCAGACAAAAATTTTTTTCAAAATGATCTTCAAGTCTGTAACTTTCTAGTTATGATGTGATTTTTACACTTTAGCAAGTTTCATACCACAATGTACACTTAGTTGATACGATTCTAAATACGTTATGTTATAATAACCTAACCTTTAGTGTAGCAGTTCCCCAAGTTAATGTCTGACCAATATTGTCAATATTTGGTACACAAAAACAGATCTCTATTCCCCTACAAATATGCACAAAGTTTAATAGAAAGGAAACTCGACAAGACCGGAGAGAGTTCATCGCAAGATCGACGGATTTATATACTCTCCAGGGCGCTCGGATATAATTTCGACAATGCTTCAGCTAACTTCTACATTCTAAACCAAAAATTAAACCTTCAGCCGAAGACTCTAAGCCAAGACGCTAATGACCTGTAGTCATATGAGCTAGAATATATACTTCTCAATTGTATCTAATTTTTTAAAATATTTTAAACTGTAAAAGGTATATAGAGTAGAACAAATGGACAAAACATGGAAAAAAGGATCCTTAAATATTGAAAATATCAAGTTTCACTCTAAAGAAACATATATATTTTTTAATTACTGCATTTAAAAAAAAGCTTAATTGAGCCGGTAATCGAACCCGCTTAAATATAAATAATGTACTATAGTAAGAATAGTCTCTCGAACAAACATTGTATCTCATTATTACAGAAACCTACTAACTCTTACATTTCATATACTCGTAAGTATATACTCATAAATATATGTAAACTAGTTGCTCACCCTCACTTTGCTCGGGCTCGCCTCTAGAAAAACAAAAACAAACCTATCCCACGGGAACCGTACATTTTTCCGGGATAAAAAGATAAAAGTGATAAAAAGCCTATATGTTATTCCAGACTATAATCTATCTCTGTACTAAATTTTATCCAGATTCGTTGAGCCATTCCGGCGTGAAAGAGTAACAAACATCCACACTCATAAACTTTCACATTTATAATATTTATACAGATATTAAAATTGTATACGAATAAATTTTTATTTAACTTTCTTAAGTGAATCTGTTTTCAACCGACTTCAAAAAGGAGGAGATTCTCAATTCGACTGTATTTTTTTTATGTTTGTTACCTCAGAATTCCGTCATTTATTAACCGATTTGGACAATTTTTATGTTGTTTGAAAGTGTATACTACCAGATTGGTCTCATTTAAATTTCAAAAAAGAATACCACCCCTAAGGGTGGAAAAATAGCTAATGATGAATTTAACCTACTTCTAATTGTCATATTGACTTGAAACTTTGCAAGTGTTTCTATTTCCGTTGATAGTACAGTGGTTCGGTATTGTTGACCTGATCTGATGGTAAGGCCAATGACTTTGGCTAAGTAATTAAATATAATCAAATATTTTCGAAATCGGTGCCAGCCCATACAAAGCAAAGCACACCGACTTCGAAAATATTTGATTAGGTATGTATAGTAAATGAAAACTACCAATCAGTTATTTTTTACTTTTTAGTGCTTTTGTTTGAAGTCGGTTTTTATTTTTTTGTTAAAAAGTTTTTGTGCTGTATATTGTATAAATATCCGTAAGCAACTACCTACTTTGTTATCTTTATTGAGGTATATAATAATAGCTACAGTAAATAATAAATAATAGCTGTTTTTGAAGTAAATAAAATAATTTATTCATAGTTGATTTTAGTATAAACTTGATATTTTGAAACAATACAGAAATTTTATTTATGTAAAAACTTCAACCTGGTCAATATTGGAATCAAAAGGTATAGCAACTGGCCTATTTTCGGTTATTCTTAGATGACGCCATCTAACTTTAAAATGGTGATCGAAGTTTAGTAATCAGATTTAAGAAATTTTTATGGTCAATGAAAAAAGATATCCCATGCGATTTTCTGACTTTGCACAGAACAGGAATACTATACATTACACAATTTATATTTATATTATATGTATACTAGCGACACACCTTGCTCGGGTTCGTTTCTAGTTACGTTTTAACGTTTAGTATAGATTTCTCAGAGATGAGATATTTTCCCGCAGTTAAAAGTATCACTATTTATTGATCCGGATAACCAGCTATCATCATACCAAATTTCATCAAAATCTCTCCAGTGGTTTTCTGGTGATGCGTTCTCAGACAGACCAACAAACAAAAATTCTAAAAACTATAGATTCGGCCTCAGTATCGATAATAATGACTATTTCAATAAGATTTCCAAAAAAATATTTAATTTAAAGATCCGATTCAGTTAGAATTTTATTATATGCATAGATTATATATTGTTTCATTTTCTGAATAATTGTAAATACACATAATAATAATAATAAACACATCATATGATTGATGATTAGGATAAATGATTTCTTGAACCTACTTCTCATTTTCCAAGCGAGCATTTTGTCACTGAACTACCGCTGTCCTTTTCTTGCTATATAAGCTATTATTTCGATCTTCTGCCAAACGTTGTATATCTCAATCAGTATTCCCATTCTGTTGTAATTTAGCCAAATTGAATGCGTCTGACATGTCCGACCGAAACCTATTACGGGTAAATCTTTTGTAAAAAAAAAAGAGAATTCGTCAGAAAAATATACTTAAAGTTTACACAATAAGAATTTAAAAGATTTTGAATGTTTGTTAATTGAATACAATCGTTTAAATTGTATTGAATTGTAAAGAAGGAAATATTTTGTTTTGTTTGTTTGAGGATGGGAGCTGTCGATGAGATTAGTTTTGTTTCGATTAGGTTTTTTTTTTAATTTAAATTTTTTAGCCTTTTTTTAAATTTTTTTTTAGCCTTTTAGTTTTCTCGTGCGTCTGCACTCGCGTGTAACCTCAATAAAGAGTATCCTATAGGTATGGTAATTCAAGGTGTAAGCTATATGCATTCTGAAATTTACTCAAATCTGTTAAGTCGTTATAGTGTGTACACACAAACTTTCGCAATTATAATATCGTATTCGGTTATAGACTACATATCTATCATTACACTACGAACTTTTATATAACGACTAGCGACTCACCTTAGCGGAGCGAGGGTGAGTCGCTAGTCTATACATATAATAAAATTGTAACTAAGCCGAATTTGTGAATCTTTTTGGTCATCTGAACGCGGACGGAGCCGTGAGTAATGCTAGTATTTAATAAATAGCTTTCAATAACTGAATAAGATTTTATATCGCTAAATTGATAAACAAGTTTCAAACCAAGATCGTTGCATGAGAAGTTCTTGTATTGTTATATTGTGCTTATTATTCATATTCGATGAATATTGTTTTATATTTAGAACTAGCAATTTCCTCCAGATTCGCCTGTGAATTTTCTTCATAAGAAAAAACGTATCAAAAAGTCTAAAATTTGAACAAAGAGCAAAAATAATTTCTATTCTGATAAGAAATATTTATTTGTTATATATAATCTTTACCATATCATTAGTCTATTCATGGTATATACTGTCAAAATTTTTGCACTCTTAAGTAAGGATTGTCTAAATATAAATGTTAAACCTCCTGCTTAGCTTTTCTGAGCGTGAAATTTTGAACATTCAATATGATTTTGAAATCCGAGTACCTTTTATATCTAAGAAGTAATTAATTAAAAAAGCATTCAAGTACGAGGAGTGAAATAAAAAAGATGGTTCCATTCTTTTTTATTATAAACCTTAACTTACCTTAAGGGTGATTTGGGGTGACTCGTTGAGTATTGAACACGCGAAACCACGATTCATAAAATTGAGTGACTGCGCCAGTTGAACGTTCGAGATGCGAAGATAAATATTTCCTCTCTTAATAATTGTTGAGAGTTATTGTTAAGGACGTTCAAGTGTTTTTGAATATTTGAATAATTTGGTTTGAAACATTGTATCGATATTACTTGGAAAATTCTATGGGAATTTCTATTTAGAATGGCTTCACTTTTTATCTCAGAGCAAAATATGTGTTACGGGTAATGCTAAAAGATTGAGTAAGCGTAGGTTTACCCGGGCTTTCTTAGAATAACCCAAACTTTTTGAATAAAGTCGATTAATAATTAAAATAAATTATAATTCTGGACTTGCCCAACTCACCTAGGTCTACCCAATTATGCCTGGGTAATGTTGTTAGATGTCAGTCATGGGTGTTTATATTTAAAATACGTATGTATTTAAAGTTATAGATTATGTGTAGTATATCAAACTATCTGGTATCATGGAACTAAAAACTATGCTTGATTAAAATATTGAATTGAATTCATAATATAATAAAACCTAATATAAAATTATCATTTTTCTTAAAACGTTAACTTTAAAAAATATATGAATATTACTTGTTCTTTCTACCTACTAATAATATATTAAAAGCTTAGACTCGTTTTCCTTAGTTTTTTTCTAGCATACTTCCTACTCTACTTGAAGTAAATGAAAATAATAAGCTTTAAAATATATAAGACTCATTTTGTAATCGTCCTATGATGGCTTTTTGTACTGGTTTGTGTATTTCAAATATAAAATGTTTTAAGAGAGAAAACTGCTAGAAAGTCCCATTAGGATACCGTATATTGGTTTTTCTATCACAATTCTATTCCCTGAAAGGGAACCATTTAAGTATTGAGAGGCATCGTACCAATAAAATATAGAGGCAAGCTTTTTCTACTACTTTGTACTGATATGATTTAAATAGATAAAAATAACTAGAATTGAGAAATTAATCTATAGTAATATTATAAATGCGAAAGTAGCTATGTCTGTCCGTTTGTCTGTTCTCTTCTCACCCTTAGTACACGGAACCGATTTAGATGATATTTGGTGTGGAAATAGTACGAAACTCTAGGATGGACATAGAATAGTTTTTATCACAGAAATCATCCCTGAAGAGAGTGAAAACGGGGAAGAAAATTTATATGGGAAATCAATCATTTCTCATGTAAGGGTATAAAATTTATACTTTGTTTAGAAGCGATTAGAACCGAGCGCTTAAGCTCAATCTTAGAATGTACTAATTCAGTTGAAATGCTATGTTGATATGAATTCAGATTTCTTTTGGTATACTTTCAAATCGACCAAATGAAAAAGAGAACTTGAAGAAATCATGACGTCCACATCCCAACATAAAATAATATTTATTTATTATACATATGAATCAATACTACAGGTCGGCTTTATACTCGTAGAATTATAGGCACACTATATTATAAATAATATGTATATTTGCAGCTCGATATAAGATATTTGTTTGCCAAGCAATATCTTACAATATAAATGAACAATTCTTGTTTATATGTATGTATGTATATAAATTTATGTCGTGTATCTCGCATACGCTCCTAACGATTTGGATGTATCTAACTAGATTTTGCTTCTATATAGGAGTATTTTCTGAAAAAACTATTTTTTCCCAAAAACAAGTATTTTAATGATCTTGAACTTGACTGATAAGGTCATATGGCACCATATCGTATTTTTCGTGGTACTAGCATTACCACTAATAGATGATAATATACTAAACGATGCCTACGCTGAGCAACGATCAGTTGCCCAAGCACTTGTAATAATGCAGGTTAGCTTTAATTCACTTTATACATTTATATAACAAAGTAAAAAAGTACCCCAGGATCAAACACAAACGTTTTACATATCTTTTCCTACAATATTTTTATTCCATATATAGAATAAAAGTATGATGTGCGAGCTTAAAATTTCGTAACACATTGAATACCAAATAGCCCTTATCCTTAATATTATGAATCAGGCAGTGAGTCCGCTTGACCCTTCGAGGGTCAAACCGATCGCAATGACAAAGCCCAAAAAAATTTCGGTCCTTTAAATGAATTCCGCGTGCTCATTTTAATTGCCTTGATAGGAATAAAGTTTGTTAGATTTAACCTACAAATAATTTTAATTAATATTCTAACCATACGTGTAAGCAATACAGGATGGAACAAATGGGTCCATTCAAATAGACTCAGGTGGAGGGGACATGGAAAAAAAGTACCTTAAATATTGAAGTTCGGATCGCCCTTGTATTGTAGGGAAGGGTATTAGGACGTTAAAAGGGTTGAATACATAACTACATCGTGGATATCTAAATCAATATAAAACAGTGACGGCGTACTTTTTTAAATTTTTCGTTGGTTCGATTATCGGTTCCGGTTACCTCATTTACAAAAAAATAAATGCAGTTATTCTTATTTTTTTAAATAAAATAATATTTCCTTTCAGTGAAACTTGATATTTTCAGTATATATGACACTCTTAAATGTAAATATGTTGGGACATTAACACACAGCACCATCTAGTTCCATGGTAAGCTACGAGGCTTGTATTATGGATACCAGATAGTTGATACACTACACATATATAACTTTAAATATATACATATTATAAATATCAACACCCATGACTGAAGTACAAACATTCGTGCTCATCACACAAATAAATGCCCCCAGTGGGACTCGAACCCGCGACCGCCGGCACAGCAAGTAGGGTCACTACAAACTGAGCCACACGCGTCGTCAAAACTCTTCTTCCATGTCCTGCGCGTTTGCTCCAGAATGTTAGTTAGAGTCGATATGTACAAATTGTAAGATTCTTCTTCAATTGTAAGATACAATGTTTGTTCGAGAGATTTTAGCCTTACCTTAGACTCTATCAGCTAGTTCGATAAAATAGTGATGGTGTCTTTTATTGTAGTTTTAGTTGGTTCGATTACCGGCTTAGGTAAGCTTTTTTAAATACAGTTATTATTATTATTTAAAAAAAAAGAATTTTTCCTTTGAGTAAAACTTGATAACTATAATATTTAAGTTACTTTTCTTCCATGTCCCATCGATTTATTGCACCCATTTATTATATTCATAACAGAGACAAAGTTTCATACAGCCAGAAATATCGTGTAAAAATAGCGTTAACGTAGCGTTTTCTTTTGAGCTTGACGGGTCCGATCTGATATTGTCAACAGCTCGAGCAGGAAAAAACCGGTTTTGTCAACAGGCAGCGCGTATTTTTACTCGTCAGGAAGTTGCCACGCACACACCGGTTGCGTTTATTGCACAGTTGTATGAAACTTTACCTCTGTAAGAATATACGTGGAAAGTCCAAAAAAATTAATCTTGTTATTCCTTTGGTAGATTTTACTACTTACTGTGCCAGCGGTCTCAGGTTCGAGTCCCACTGGGGCATTCATTTGTGCGATGAACACGATTGCTTGTACTCCAGTTATGGGTGTTTATATTTATAATATGTATGTATTTAAAAGTTATATATGGTATCCGTAACATAAGCCTCGTAGCTTACCATGGAACTAGATGGTGCTGTGTGTTAATGTCCTAACATATTTATATTTATTTTTATATTGAACGAAATCTGTTTTTAATTATTCTTGAGCTCGTAATGATGCATGTATGAAATCTTATACTTATGTATTAGATATAAAACAGTCACATAATTCTATTGAATACTATTCATTAGTTTTAGTTGGTTGATTATTTTGGACTAACTTTTAGAGTTTTCCACTAGGAATAGAATAATTGATATTCAGAGAGCGTGGAACCGCAAATGCGGTCACGTGTAAAGCTGTTGTACGTAAAAACAAACAATTGTTTATCCTATTAGATGAGACAACTTTTATACTGTAGTCATAATTTTTTAATGGTTTTTTTTTCTTAATTTATTTGTTAACTCTGACTTCTCATGTGTGGTTTGTTTTGTATTCATTTAAATATTATATACAGGCAGCGCCACCTTTTGACAAAAATAAACAAACAATACCATAATAATATTATGTGTTATTCCAGCTCATAATCTATTTATGACAAAAACAAAATTTCATTTTCAATAACTGAGCAGATATTATTTTTCCCAGTATTTTAGATTTTATAGGTCGTTAAAAGTTACTGGATAGCAGATCTAGTCAAATTATTGAATACTTGTGATTGAATATTTGATTCCCCGTACAAACTTTCATCCCCATTTTCACCCCCTCTTTAAGGGATGATTTCCGGGATAAAAAGTATCCTATGTCCTTCCTAGGATCTCAATCTATCTTTTTAATAAACAACTAAATCCAAAGATTACCCCCTACATCGTCACAAACTCAAACTTTACCTCTTTATCATATTAGTATAGATGTACAAATCACATCATATCAGCGTTGAGTTTCACCGACTCTTCTCAGCTAAACTAACTTCCGAGCCAGTAGTAGCTTCCTTGTGAGAATATTGACATTTTTAAATGTAAGAATTGATGATTCAAAATATTGTACTCGTATTTTGATATTTGAATATGTAAGTAGACGCTTTATAATATTTTATTAGTTATATATAAAAACACGTTATCTTTATATATATAATTCTTCTGTGAGTGTGTATGTCACTGAACTTCTCTCAAACGACTGGACCGATTTTGATGAAATTTTTTGTGTGTGTTCAAGGGGATCTGAGAATGGTTTAGATTCACAATTTGAATAATAATTTTCATCGAAATGGTCCAGAATGTTTTAGCTTATTAAAAAAAGTTTGAAATTTTCAAATTAAAGACGTGTAGACAGGACAACGTCTGTCGGGTCAGCTAGTAATAATATAAATGTTAAACATAATTTATAATTGTTAATTTGAAACATGTTAAATTATATTAATCACCTTCACACGAGTTATTAAATATGAAACCGAATAAATATAAATATTTTATGATTCAGAGTGTCTTTCGAAAACTTGTTTGGTTTTCTCAGACATGCAGGTTTCTTCACCAATTTTTTCCTTGACCATAAGGCAAGTGGTAATCACGTTAGAAATGATTCGCACATGAAAATATCAGAGGTACGAAAGATACGAGACCCGGGATTTGAACCCGCTTCACTCGGTTTCCGATGCGAGCGCGTTACCACTGGGCTACCACAGCATTTTTAGTAAAAATATATAATTATTTGTTTTTATAATATATTTTATAAAACAAATCATTATTTTTTATTCGTCCTTATTTTAAGTACGAATAGCAACAACCCTTATGATTAGTTTTTTATTTTGTTCCATAGAATTCTATAGAATAAAACAAATTACTAATAGTAGTAAGTGGAAAAAAACTAATAAGGCGGAATAATGAAAATATATAAGATAATCTACTAAGATACCAATTTTAGAAGACAAGCCAAAGACGGTTATAACACGATAATGCAAAGGCTAAGGAAAATCCAATTTATATAAAACGGAAGACAAACATTTAGGGACTTTCAAAATTAATAAAGACTCACTCTTACAATATTAGAGTAAAAGTGCCTAGATGAATTTAGTACATTTTAGTATAATATTGTTATTGAAGCATTCTTTTACTTTCTTTCTCTTTCATTTTCATACAATTGACTGCTAGTTAAAAATTTTGTTTGTATAAAATATATTCAAATTTATTATAATACACAAAAGAAAAGGTCAGCCTTCAAAACTTTTTGAGCTATGAAGCTAAAATTTTGCACTTAAGTACACACACACTTAAGCACAAAATATTAAGACAGGGTCGATTTTAAAATTATATAAAGGTTATTGTGATTTAATATGAAAGTTCTATGTTTTTGCTGCTAGAGACACTCTGAAGAGTTATTCTGGTAACATATAAATCAATTACGAGGGCGGAGGCGCGGGCAACACTAGTCTATACATATAATAAAATTGTAACTAAGCCGAATCTGTACATTAAATATTTTTTGGAAAATCTTATTGTAATAGACATTATTATCGATACAGAGGCCGAATCTATAGTTTTTCGAATTTTTGTCTGTCTGCCTGTCTATCTGTCTGTTACCGCATCACAGAAAAGCCACTAGAGGGATTTTGAGGTATGATGGTAGCTGGTTATCCGGGTCAACATATAGGATACTTTTTACCGCGGGAAAATATCTCATTTAAGAGAAAAAATACAAAAACTGCAATGTAAGAGTATACTAATATGTAAAACCTAAGAATTTGGTTTTTTGGTCATCTGAATGCGGGCGGAGCCGCGGGCAACACTAGTATACTATATTTTTGAAATTTCGTAGCACCGATACTTCATTTCTTTTCCAAGCAACTAATGAGTTATCGTGTATATTAGTGACACATTTATTGAATATAAGTTGCAAAGGCCTCTATATATTTTCAATATGTATGTATGTTATGCAGATAGAGTATGTATACTATAATTACATGTATAGATCTTTTAGTTGATGTGAAATTTAGGTTTTTAATGTCTTTAATTACATATCAACAACAATTTTAAATAGTGCAGGTTTTTTATATAATATGTATACTTTATAATAAATTAAAAAAGTAAGAGTCTGTTTACGGATAGCTGAGTCAAAAAAGGTTAACATCATGAAGACAGTCATTATCTTTGACCACGGCTCTCTCAGGCTCTATAAAGGTCTTACGAGTTGGTTCTTTACAGAAAGAAAAAAGATTTTTGTATAACGAGAGACCAATCGTGCGTAAAGGTTCATTGGACCATGGTTTTAGGGCTTCGAACTTATTATTCTTTATCTATTGCTGTATGGCAGCTCACTTGAAACCTAAGGTTGAAGACCTGGGTTCTATTTCTGCTAAGCATTTTTTTGTTTGTATTTGTTTTTTTTCTGTTGTTGTATGTATTGTTTTATCCGCTTCCCGTCCGCCCGTTTGTCAGAGTGCTGTATCTCATAAACCGTAAAAAATAAAAAAATAAAAATATAAGAAACATTTTTTACTACATTCATAGATTACTACATACATAGAGTACAAGTCATAATAATAAAAAGGACATGTAAGATGGTACAAATGTACGTAAATGTACGTGTGCAAATTTGACTCGCACTTGATCGATTTTTTCTACTAATATCCAACCCAACCTTACCTTCTAGGGTTGGGGCAAAAAATATGTTTTTGTTTGTCTTTCTTATGTTACTGCATACATATTTGACGACACGTTTGGCTCAGTTTGTAGTGACCCTACTTTCTGTGCCAGCGGTCGCGGGTTCGAGTCCCGCTGGAGGCATTCATTTGTGTGATGAGCATGAATGTTTGTACTTCAGTCATGGGTGTTTATATTTATAATATGTATGTATTTAAATCTATGTATTATGTGAAGTGTATTAACTATCTGGTATCCATAACAAAAGCCTCATAGCTTACCATGGAACTAGATGGTGTTGTGTGTTAATGTCCCAACATAAAAAAAACCGAAAAGAAAAGACCAAAGTGCTCTTGAAACTATCGCAAGACTGAAGTACTTAACTGTGTAACCATTAGGGCACAATTTGTCGGCAATCAAAAAGTTTATACGACAGTATTTTGTATCTTAATGGATTGCGAAGAGCTGGATGGTTTAAGTTTGTGAAAGATTTACTACTTATCATTATTTTACGTTAAAAAATTATTTCCTTTAAAAATAAAAGATAAAGCGTTAAATCTTAAATTTTTCTTATACAAGATTTATTTAATATAAAGCTTTTACTTGTTTAAATATTTTTTATCTTGTAATTTAAGGTCAAGCCCTGTATAAAATTCACTAATCTGTTCAAGTTCTTAGAATAGTTAATTTAAATTTATCCTAGATGCTTTAATTACCTAAGTGAAATTATAAAGTTTTGAATCCGTAAAAATACTTGAAATAAGCTTCTTTATATTCATATTTAAATTAATAAAGGAGAGGTTAGAATCAAATAATAATTAATTTAATAAACAATTGGCGACGATCACGTAACATATAGACAAAAAACATGACATAATTTAGTACTTTCTTCTCTAAAGTCGGTTAAATAAGTACGTAAAGTGATTTTAGAGGCACATTCAATGAATTGTTTCTAAACATGCTCACGCTATCTTTCCTCAGGACTACTACTCTTTAACTAGACTCTAATCTATCTTAAGAAAATTCATATAAGGACATCAAAATTAAATTTGACGACACGTTTGGCTCAGTTTGTAGTATTATATGAATTTCTTAATTTGGCAACAATGATACATTTATTATGACGAGACGTCTGGCTCAGTGTGACCCTACTTGCTGTGCCAGCGGTCGCGGGTTTGAGTCCCGCTGGGGGGTATCATTTGTGTGGTGAGCACGAATGTTTATACTCCAGTCATGGGTATTTGTTTATATTTATAATATTATGAATGTATGTAATGTTACGAGTATACGTGTACTGTATAATAGTGTATCATATATCTGGTATCCATAACACAGGTCTCGTAGCTTACAATGGAACTAGATGATGCCGTGATATTGTTCTAACATATTTATTTTTTAACATATTTATTTTTAAAATAGCAGCTTAATTCACTGGTCCATTAACCATATCTATGCAAAAATTATGTTAAATTTTCTCATTTCAGGTTTGATGAGTCAACTCTACGTTTGATTAAAGGAATATTATTGAAGCTGATTTATAAGTCACCAGAAAAAGTTTTAATCGAACGTTCGAAACGTTATAACGTTTTATCTGACTACACAAAAAAGTAAATAATAATAATTAGAGAATTTAATTCATAAAATTGTGGTTTTTAATATTCGCTTTACTATATTCTATGAATAATTTTTTTTTATTTATTAAAAGCTGCAAGAGTAATAATATTATTTGTAAAACTTTTGCGGTCACGAGAAATGTACATCGAAAAAATCCTGTGTTAAAGCCAGGGCTTAGACTAGACGTCATTCTATAATATTTGAAAAATATAAATTAAAAAAAGTATGTAAGAGTTCTATAACATAACAATAAAATCTGTCATTTTGGTACAATTTTAACTTTTTTATTCTTCAACAGTTGCAAAAATACTTCTTTTCTAAGCTTTCTGTTCTGAATTCCACTTGAAAAAAATTTGCCATTATAACTTTATGAAGTAACACAAACTCACTCACATTTGTAAAAGAAGTATGATAACATAAATATAATCACGCCAAACCACATAGGAAAATAATTATCGAAATCTAAAAGCTGTGAACTGGAAACCTATGATTACTCGGCTCATCACTCAATATTTTCACAATGTAATACCGGTACAAGGATAACACTTGGAAGTGTAATTGAGTATAGAGCAGGGATTAATTGAAGCAGAAGTGTATCATGTGCAGGCAAGCTTGGTGCAAAATGACGCAGGCGCGTTTAGCTCTCGCATCGCAGTCTAAGCTCTTATATTGCTTGGGACGCTCGTTCTCTACTTTCGCATCGTATGATAAAACATTTACGCACTCCATGCTATGTAACTGTTTTTGAAACAAAAGCTCGCGAACTCAGTGAAGTGTTATTTGATTTTTCCAAGTGCTGTGATTGTTTCGGATGTTCTAAAGTGTTGAGAAAAAATAAATGGGACGTCGAGTGATTAATTTGTTAAGTTGGAACGCTGATTATGCTTTTTTGACTTTCCGCTTATAATTTCTTTTTAATGTGAGGCGAGAATCTAGTAAGTAATTACGTAATATATTTTTACTATATTATCGATAATTATTTTTAACATTTCTACATTAATAGGTATTAAATTTTACATATATTCTGTTAATAACAGAAAATTCGGTTAGTTAATAAATAATATATTATATTATGACTGTGACTTTAATTACATTAATAGTTAATTTGTATAAATTAATTTTATAAATAAAACAAAGCTTTATTTTTTAAACAAAATATTTTTCTATTTATGTTATTTTGTACTTAAAAAATATAATTAATTCTACTTCTTTTTTATTAACACGCTGTTATTAGCTTCATTTGTAACAATGAAATGTAATCAAATCTTGGAAATCGATTTTAACCTACTTCGAATTCTAGTATCGGTTTAAAACTTTATAAAGAAATCTGTATGACAATACAATGCTTTTGCGAGCGAGTTGTTCTGATGATGGAGTCAGGAGGTGGATAAAGGAACTCTTCCAAGCATATTTATAATATACTAGTGACTCACCCTCGATTCGCTCGGGCTTGTCCCTGGGATAATTCCCCATACAAACTTACGAACTTTAATCCCCATTTTCACGTCCTTAAGGGGGATATTTACTTATTTACTTATAACTCGAGAACGGACTGATGGGCTGGACCAAATTTTGAGATTTTTGTTTTGTTGAATTTGTCTTCACCCCGAATAGCAGAATGACTATTAAAACATGGGAAAAATTCCCAAAATAAAGAAATTAAAAAAAAATCTATTACATACTAAGCGTCAAAACGTCCCTAGGGATGAACCTGAGCGAAACGAAGGTGAGTCGCTAGTGAAAATAATAATTAAATAAAAAAATAATGTATAAAATAAATTAATATATTAATTCCATTTACATACATTTTACATAAATTTAATTGTATAATAAATGATGAAAAAGTCCATTTAAATGAAACTTTATAATAAATACATACGTCAGCGAACTCGATGCAGCGATATCTTATCGCAATAGTAACATAAATATACTGCCCTGACATATTGCATTCGTCTCGCGCTCGCGAAAATAAAATTCACAATTTAAAATATATTTCGCTTTACATTTATACATGTAAAGTTTTTTTAGAATATTAAAAATATGTATATGTTTAATTAAATACAAATTTTATAAAATATTTTAATAAGATGTTTAATGAATTTAAATGTCAAATAAATTAACAGATTGACGCTGTAAGCTGAGAAATACAGGAAATGTCAAACAAATAGGCAGAACCTTCTATTTCTGTATTTTTTTCGAATATTATTTAAAGGAAACTTGTTGACATTGTATATTTGTATAACCAATAAGTTGTCTGTGGTACTAACGTATAAATTATATAATAATATTTTTCTTGGACTCAGAATCGAACCGCAATTATCGGCGTACCGACGCATCGTCTAGTACAATACATTTGTATATCTTAAATTCGATGTAATATTTCTACATGAATATTGAATATTAGGTTTTATTACAATGAGGAAAATTATACTTTTATATATCACTTGATAGTACTTTATAGTAGATAGATAGCCAAATCCATATGTAATTAAATGTTGCAATAATAACAGGTAATTAAAAAAAATGAATAAAAATATTTCGATTCATATTACTGACTGCATATTATAAACAATTCGTTATATGTTACAGACATGTTTAAGAAGTGTTAAATTTAGTCTAATGAAGAATTTAGCAAAATTTTTGCTGTAATTATAAAACATAAAGTTAAGTTAAAAAATTAAGATATTATTATAATTTAAAACTTTATAAAAGAGCATATTTATTTATTTTTATAATTTTTTATATCCTAAATCCTTACTCAATAGTATCTTTTTTGGGTACACTCAGAGACTGAATAAATCTTATGAAGCTTAAATATTATACACATTTTAATTTCATAAATATCAAAGATTATGTTTACTACACAAATACTGATAATATAAAATATTGATACGCTAAAGTATAAATTGAAATAAAGTTACTGAGTTTCTATCAACTTTAAAACGGTTTATGTTATTATTAACGGAGTGACGCTGAGCGGCTTAAGCCGCTGGCTTTGTAATTTTCAAGGTAAATTTCTTAGATTTTGAAGTCTGGCCAAAAATACTTTATGAAGTTTGCGTTTTCTCTGTGGCATATTTTATTTAGTAATGAGCATTGTCTATTGCGTTGAAAGTTCTTTATTCGATTCCTGTATCAAATTTGCATTAATAACATACATATTACCCACTGCCCATTACGCTCTACTATATAATATAAACGTGTTTCGTAATCAAAAGCTACGAACAATTTTTCTAAAATTGTGGCGAAAAAAGGAAGATGAATAAGGAAGTTTTATACTTTCAATAATAAAATAACATTCGGTCAAATATACTCGCCAACTGGTTGAGATTCGACCTTCATCATTTTTTTTGATAATACTATAGCTTATCAATTACTACAAAAATATCGGTTGACAAAGTAGTGATAAATTAAAAATTTAAAAAGTCCCCAACTATCTTGGACCGATTTACACTAAACATAGCTAAGAACATTCCCGACTAATTACCTTTCAAACCAAAAAAACAAAATCAAACTCGGTTCATCCATTCGGGAGCTACGATGTCACAGACAGACACACACATAAACACGTCAAACTTATAGCACCCCGTCGTTTCTGCGTCGGGGGTTAGCAAAGAAGGAAAAGGTACGGAACAGTTTTTTTCTTTGCCTATTTGTATATATAGATGTTTATTTTATATAAGGTTAGTTGAAGCAATAAATTAAAATGATACAATTTTTAGTTTACAATTTTCGTTACATCGTCAAGCCAGATATTTGCTTAGTTTAAAACCAAACGGATTACAACACTACATTTCCCTTTGAGCTTTTTTTCTGAAGAAAAGAAATTGTTACTTCAGTAAGATTGCATTCAAAGTTGAGATGCAAAAAAAGAATGCTGTGAAAGAAATCCATTGATATACTGATTACTAGATCGCAATTCTTTTTTAAATTGTATGACTTTTGAAACAAAACTTTCTTTTGGTTTATCTTAAGGATATACATTTTACATGGTTGTTAGGAAAAGATTGTTTAAGATAATAAAAAGATGTAAAGAGACAAGAAACATTTTTCTAGTAACTAATAGCTTAGAAATAATGTAAACCTGAATCTTTACATAATATAAAATGAAGACGCTTCCGCTATCTGTTCGCTTAGATCTTTTAAACTACTCAACGGATTTTAATGCAGTTTTCAGCAATAGATAGAGGGATTCAAGAGGATGGTTTCTATACTTATACATGCATATTATAGTACAGAATTTGTATTTCATACTAACCGTTAAAACGTACACAGGGACGAACGAATGAGGGTGAGTCGCTAGTACTTTTATTGCAATTGCGAAGTTTGTATTTGTGTGTCAATTTGTTACTACTCCACGTTCAGACGGCTGGACTGATTTGAATGAAATTTAGTATAGAGACAGACAGATCCAGCGGGGTGCGAAGCCAAGAAACGCACTGGGAGGCGGCCCACCTCGGTGGATGGTGTGCCATGTGGGTTGCTCCAGGTGTTTCTCTGATGGTTGTTGTGGTCTACTTTGGCAAGCCTGCCGTTGGGGTGTCATGGTTGAGTACATGAGTGGTTCTACGACGTCCCATTAAGACAGGGGACGATGTGTTGGGGTTTTTAGGTATTACTGACTTTTCTGGCCAGTGAGTCCCACATAGCCACCTGTATCTGTGTAAATGAATTTTCCTATATTAAAAAAAAGATAACACGTAGGTTAGTGATTGACACCCAAAAATGCGCTCGAGCGAAGCTAAGTAGCTTAAAGCTAAATAAGTCGCTCGTCATATTATAAATATGAAGCATTTTGAGAAATTAAAAAGAAAAATCAATATTATCATCGTGTAAATTTATTTAAAAGTATACAAACGGTACATAGTAATGTTAAGGAAATAAAAAAAATAGAGCAGCTATAAACTGAAGTTAGTAAGTGTGAAATCAAATTGGGACGTAACGATCTACTAATGCCTATATCTAGGCTAAGAAGGGTCGAGTTCTTAGCCAATATTTGCATTGTTCACATCTTGGCATCTATTCGAGAAACGTCCACGCCAATAAAGAAATTCAAAAGAAAAGGGTGTAGCTATCAAGACAGATAAGACACGCTCCAATTGCATACAATATAGAACGTAGATCTGAATGTAGAATCGAGCGTTTTATTTCAAATATAAGTTGGTTTCTAAACTAAATTTTTATTTTTGGTCAGAAAATATCGTATTATTTTATAATATGTGTATACAGGGTCATTTTTAATTTACTGAAAACCTTTTGGGAATATACTATTTATTTTCATACAATAATTATAATTTTTATTTTCATACAAAAATAAAAAATATTTTTTTTGCACCTTCTAAACTTTAAAGTTCTAGCTTCTGGCCAAGTTTAAATGAGTAAGCGCGGCTTCCTACACCCCTCCACCCCTCCCCCTCCACCGGACACGCACTTTCTTTTGCTAATATTTTTGTTAAATTTAAGATTTTTTTTTTCTTACAGATGTTGTTATTATGTTGTAAATAGTGAATTCCCAAAAGGTTTTCAGTAAATTAAAAATGACCCTGTATAATTAACATTCCGGGTATCAGTTGGGACTCAACTTAATTAAAGTATGCTATCGTCGATCTCATAATTATAATAAATAGTCAAAGTATATTTTATCCTAGAATGTACATAAGTTTTAATAATCACGTTTTTTTGACGAAAATCTAAGCCCAAAAAAATACATAATATACATATTAAGTACTCCTTGCAATTTTAAAAAATCTACAGAAGCCTATAAAGTATCTATAATCCACGTATCGATAATAATCTATTCTTAATATTATGTAGAGGTAAAGTTTGTGATTTTGTGAGTTTGTGACGTTGTAGGGGGTAATCTCTGGATCTACTGAACCGATTTAGATGAAATTTGGTAAGAAGATAGTTTGAGACCCTGGGAAGGACACAAAATACTTTTTATCCCGGAAACCATCCCTTAAAGGGGTGAAAATGGGATGAAAGTTTGTATGGGGAACCAAGTTAGGAATAAACCCGAGCGAAGCGAGGGTGAGTCGCTAGTTCGTCATAATATCAGTAAGGGGTTCTATTTATGTAGGTCTGCTTTTAAAAATACTGTTTTATTCAAAATGCTAACAATAACGGACGGATAGATACTTGAAAACTTTTATCTTAAATTATAGTTAACGCCCTTTTAAAACTGTCGTAAACAATAAATCAAGTTTCAGTAACAGTGTAAACATCGTGCAATCGATCAATGTCAACTGAGAGCACTAACTAGGTCTTGTAAAATATTATAGTAACATTTAAATTTTTTATTAATATTTAGGCCAATTTTATAATTTATATTTTGACCTTTACCATTATTATATTTAATACACATCACAAACATATCGGAAGCTTATTTTCAGCAAAATTTTCATAACCTGTAACGCAAAATATCTTTTGCATAAATCTCTATCTATCGATAATCAATTTTGGTATAATGAAACCCGTATAAAAATTCACACAATAATTTCATAAATTAGCTCCAACAAATAGTAATTTAGCCCGGGAGGGGACTATAGTCTTTGTTATATATATACTAAACTAGCGACTCACTGCGACAACGGGTTCGTGCCTAGCTTACTTCCCAATACAAACTTTCATCCCCATATTCATCCCTTTAAGGGATGTTTTCCAGGATAAAAACTATCCTACGTACTTACTAGTGTCTCAAATTATCTTCTTACCGAATTTCATCTAAATGTCTCTTTGCCGTGTGGTGGCGGCTTTAGAATACATTCCACCACCCCTCTCTTTCCCGTGGGTGCCGTAAGAGCCGGCTAAGGGACTTATTTAGCAGAACACCCGCTTCACTGGTGGTAGACGTTAGTCGACCGGGTTGGTACCACCGTGCAGTTGCGAAACATCCGCCATAGTGATCCAGCGTAGGCCGGCTCGCGTTCCAGAGTCAGCACTGCATAGCCGACAAGTGGTTAGATTTTGTAGCGAGTAAGGGACCGATAAGCGCTAGAAAGCATGTTCTAAATGGCATCAGTCGGCCCGCCGGCCAGGGAGACCTGTAGAAACGGTGGTGCCGCTGGCCGCCCGCGGCATAGTACAGGGGCCCGATTGGGACTAACCATTCCAGGAGGCTGCCCCACCAGGCCGCGCATAATCTTGGAGTAGCTCGTCGTGCCGGATGGTGACCGGATGTGGGACCCGGCGACTACTTCCGGGGGGGTACGGGAGCCCTTCCGTCCGGCGGACCGGCTTGTGTTATTGCATGCACACTAGATTCCATTTTGTTCCTTCTCTGCTATAGTATCTGACCACTTTTTTTGTGCTCCGTTTTTTCCCCTCTCCGTCCTATTATGACAGCGCGAATTCCACATTCAGGTTTTACAGTGGCAACTTCTAAACCCTCCCACACAAAAACGTCATTTGAGGTTTAGTTCGCCAACATCCGCGGGCTCCATTCCAACCTCAATGCCGTACATCAACATCTTGAGACAGTAAGACCTGCAATGCTTTTCCTAACGGAGACTCAGATACTTCCCCCTGCAGACATATCATACCTACAGTATCCCGGCTACATCCTTGAAGAAAATTTTGTCGGAAAAGCTGGAGTGTGCCTGTATGTTAGGGCAGGTCTCTGCTGTCGCCGATTGCGCTGTTTGGAAGACCCCTCCTTTTCTGTCCTATGGGTACATGTTGATCAAGGACCCATTAATTGTATATACGTGTGCCTTTACCGTTCCCACACTGGAGATAATGAGACCACTCGACTATTTGATTATCTTAGTCAGACGGCAGATGATGCGCAGGAGCAGTTCCCAAATGCAGAACTGGTGTTCTTGGGGGATTTTAATGCTCATCATGAGACTTGGTTGGGTTCCTCCAAAACTGACCACGCAGGACGAACTGCTCACGCCTTTGCTCTCACGCATGACCTGACACAGCTGGTACTCCAGCCCACCAGGATACCTGACATTGTCGGTCAAGCTCCTTCCTTGCTGGACCTTTTGCTGACAAATGACCCAACTAAATATAATGTGAAGGTCGGAGCGCCTTTGGGCTCCTCTGACCATTGTCTAGTTGGTGCTACTGTGCCATATGTCACTCCTCCACGACCTGTGGAGGTGAAGCGAAGGTTATGGCACTACTTGTCGGCTGATTGGGATGGCTTACGTGATTTCTTTGCGTCTGTCCCCTGGTCTTCACGCTGTTTTGGTGAGAGAGATCCGTCCGAGAGTGCAATCGCCATCGCTGATGAAATACTGTTGGGAATGGAATATTATATTCCCTTCAGTGACGTTGTCGGCGGTGGTAGATCTCGTCCTTGGTTCAACCGCGAATGTACCGATGCTGTAGAGCAGAAACAATCGGCTTATCGTACTTGGACTAGGGCCCGCTCCCTTCGTGATCCCAATGTCGAATCTCTCAAAACTGCTTATAATGCGGCCACTAAAGCTTGCAAGAGGGCTTACATTAGAGCAGATTCTCAGCGCGTAGCACGATTTGGTCAAGAACTTCTTTCGCACCCTACGGGAAGCCGTAGCTACTGGCGACTGACCAAAGCCGTGCAACGCAACTTCTGCCAGCCTACGCTGCCACCGCTACGATATCCTGATGGATCTCTGGCCCATGACGCACAGCAGAAAGCCAATATATTGGCCTCTCTGTTTGCAGCCAATTCCCGTCTCGACGACTGTGGAGCCCAACCTCCGACTATACCATATTGTGGCACAACAATGCCTGATATCCAGATTAGGCAGCGTGATGTACGGTCAATTCTACAGTCGATCGACACCCGGAAAGCAAGTGGTCCTGATGGTATTCCTGCGATTGTTCTTAAAAATTGTGCAGCAGAGTTAGCTCCAGCACTAACGCGCCTGTACCGAAACTCCTATTCCTCAGGAATTGTGCCGAAGGCCTGGAAGGTGGCGAACGTTCAACCAATCCCCAAAATAGGTGACCGTTCTGATCCCACCAACTACCGACCCATAGCCGTCACCTCGGTACTCTGTAAGGTGTTCGAGCGGATCATAAACTCGCAACTTATCCGCTATCTAGAAGATCACTCCATTCTCAATGATCGTCAATATGGATTTCGACCAAAACGTTCGACGGGTGATCTTCTAGCTTTTATGACGCATCTATGGGGCGAGGCTATGGACAAACATGGCGAATCGATTGCTGTTAGCCTTGACATCTCGAAAGCTTTCGATAGGGTTTGGCACCGTTCTCTTCTTTCCAAGCTTCCGGCTTACGGTCTGTCTCCTCGATTGTGCGAATGGGTGGCTGACTTCCTGCATGAGCGCAGTATTCGCGTTCTCTGCGATGGGCAAGCTTCTAGCTTCCTACAGGTGAACGCCGGTGTGCCTCAGGGGTCCGTTTTATCGCCAACACTCTTCCTTCTGTATATCAATGACATGTTATCTCTGGGTAATATTCATTGCTATGCAGACGATAGCACTGTCCACGGTCGATACTTTGGCCATCCAGCCGCTAATCGAATGGAGATAGATAACAGGAGAACAGAACTTGTCCGTGAGCTCGACGATGTCTTGTACCGCATCTCAGAATGGGGTTCAAAGAACCTGGTCGAGTTCAATGCCAAGAAGACGCAGGTGTGCGCGTTCTCGGCTAAAAAATCTCCATTCCCTTGTTTTCCCTCTCTTCAGAACACTCGCCTTACTATGCAGGATGGCATCAACATCCTCGGAGTTAATATCCGCAGCGATCTGAACCAAAAAAACCATATCGAGAGTGTCATTTCGTTAGCTTCGCGTAAACTCGGGGTCCTGAACAGGGTGAAGCGGTTCTTCACGCCTGAGCAGCTATGTCTACTTTACAAGACTCAAGTGCGCTCATGCGTTGAGTACTGCTCCCACCTCTGGGATGGCTCTGCAAAGTACTTGTTAGACGCTCTTGATAGATTGCAACGCCGTGCTATCCGCATAATTAATAAACCTGAGGCTACTCAGTATTTAGAATCTCTGCAATTGCGTAGAGATGTTGCTTCTCTAGCCGCTTTTTATCGCGTTTATTACGGCGAGTGTTCAGAAGAGCTCTTCCAACTTATACCCTCCTCTCCTTTCCTCTCCAAAACCACACGTGCTGGTCGGAAATTCCATCCTCACACGGTACTACCCATACCTTCTCGTACCAAAAGATTTGGCAGCTCCTACCTTTGCCGCACTATTAGGAAATGGAATTCATTACCGTCTCACGTGTTTCCCTCTTCCTATAATCCTGGGTCGTTTAAACGGAGCGTGAAAAAGCACATTTGCAGGCCGACAAGGTGAGGTTGATCGGAATCGAGATCAAGTCCCGGAACCGATGGATCTCATTCTGGATTCCACTGTCGCTTACCATCAGGCGTCATGGAGTCATCTTGTCGAGCGACAATAAAAAAAAAAAAAAAAAAAAATGGTTCAGTAGATCCAGAGATTACCTCCTACTACATCACAAACTCACAAACTTTACCTCTTTATACTATTAGTATAGACTAACGACTTATACACGCTTCGCTCAGATGCCTCCCTAAGCTTGAATGTTTTCATATCGCATAAAGACAATCGACCAAAGATTTTTTGCGCATGGAACTTTCACAGGTGTATACAGAATAATCAAAATTTCATCATAAGCATACCAATGATTTGGGAACCCATAAGCAACATTTTATTTATATACATAGAATATATAGATAGATTATTTTATTCAATGATTTAAAATTTGCCATAAGATCAATGTAACGTAAGCACATAATATGAACAAGTATATCTATCTGTACAAGTGTATCTGTGACACAAACCTAAATGAAAAATACGATAATTTATTATCGATTAGCGCGTGGAACCGTGAGATTGCTCTAAGCAGATAGGTACTTCAATTCTGTAACAATAATTATAATAATTTAGGCAGTTCGTCCCACGAGGGTGGGACCTAACCAACCGTTAGCCTTTTCTCAATGCGAGGGGATCATAATGTTCAGGCTGGCGCATGAAAGCTCACTCATGATGCTTTCTTTCACCGTATAAGCTCATATTTGAAATAAGGTTTGCATATAAAAACGACAGAAGTGCAAAGAATTTTTAGGCTACCACTGCTCATCTTAACGAGAAAGAATAATCTACTTCTATAATATAAAAATGAATCGCTGATTGTGTTGCTAAATGCAAATCTCGAGAGCAGCTCAACCGATTTCGCTAATTCTTTTTTTAAAATATTCCTTGAAGTACGAAAATGGTCCTCACAGAGAGAAAAAAATTAAAAAATTCCTGAAAAAGTCTAAAAACAACACTTTTCTATACTCCTATACAAAAGATTCGTAATAATACTTAAAAGTCAATTTGAACTTTATTAACATACCATAAAGTTTAAGTGTTAGTGGAGAGATTCCGGGAAGGCAAAACAATTGAGTGACGTTAGTATCGTATAAATAATAATATCAATATTTGTCAATATTTATACGACTACTAGCGACGAACCCGAGCGAAGCGAGGGTGAGCCGCTAGATTTCAATAAATTATTGTGAGAAATTGTTAAGTTGCTAGAAACACAATAGCTTCACATTGACTTGAAGCAATTATTATGAAGCAAAAAACAAGAAGTAGGTATTAATATGCGTACTGTTTAATGATGTCTTTATATTCAATATCTCCCTGACGGCTTATCTCAGTGAGGCTAGCCATGTACGCAGAAGATATTATAGTGCACTAGCGACTCACCCTCGCTTCGCTCGGGTTCGTCTCTACTTACGTTATAATATTTAGTATCGATTTCTCAGAAATGAGATATTTTCCTGCTGTAAAAAGTCAAAATCCTATGTGTTGACCCGGATAACCAGCTATCATCATACCAAATTTCATCAAAATCCCTCCAGTAGTTTTTCCGTGATGCGGTAACAGACAGATAGACAAAAATTCTAAAAACTATAGATTCGGCATCTGCATCGATAATAATGTCTATTTCAATAAGATTTTCCAAAAAAATATTTAATGTACAGATTCGGCTTAGTTACAAAATTATTATATGTTTAGATAAGTGTGCATGCAAACACGAGTGCACTCTCTCTTTATGTCACTCTCAAACTCCAGGGATGCCATGAACGGTAAAAGATCAGGGGCATGACCAACGGTTCTACGTACTCTCCGAGGCACAGGGGTGAAATATCCTACTAACTGACCTTAGACTAGACTAAGGCAAGAAATTTCTAGATAGAAAAATACAATAACTGTACTCGGCCAAAGCAGGAAATCGAACCTAAGAACTTCGGATGTGTAGAAACAATTGATAGTCACTAGATTTTAGACTTTACTATTCAATTTAATGAAGATTTATCCCTGTTAAAAGTTCAAATTAAAAATAAGTAGTCCCAAAATAATAGAAAGCAAAAATAAAATCCAGTTTTCTAAGTAGGTCAATTATGATTTAATATCATAAAAAAAAAACATACAGTCGAATTGAGAACCTCCTCCTTTTTGAAGTCGGTTGAAAATTATTTAACTTCCTATGGATTTACGGATTCAACACTAATTCAGAACGAATTTTATTTGCAGCTTTTCATTTCACTTCAATATGTTTGAAAACTTTGTGCGGACGCGAGGGGATTAGAAATGAGATTTTGTATTAAGATCAAACATAAGTTTGAATTTTTTTCATTCTACATTTTGTTGCCGTGCAAAATTAAATGAGTTTTTTGTTTTATTAAATTTAATTGGCAATATTTTTATTTATTAAAAAAAAAACATATTACAAAAAATGTTACGTTAGTAATAATCGTAAAGATTCAGCTTAGAAAATATGCTAGTATTTCAAAAAGATTCCGTAGAAAACGATTAAAAGATAGTAAAAAATAAAGATATCGATCTTTAGTGATAGCCTTGTTTTATTAACTTAGATACGAAAGGTATTTATTTACTAAAGAAAGGCAATTAATAAAATGTTTAAACGAGAGAAATTTATGAAGTTTTAAAATTTCTTTACCTTCTTTATTAATTGTTTTCAGAAATTTCTTATTCAAAATCATCGTTTTCTTTTTAAAGTTTTACATTATTTTTTAAGTTACTTATTTATTGTTAATAATGTACATAAAAGTGGAGTGAATTATAAAATGATTTTCATTACATAAGATTTGCCGAACAATAATTGAACCTATTAAGATGGGAAAGATTCCGTTGGGATTTAGTTGGCAATCCTATATTTTCTGGCCGGTGCCTCACCCTATAACCTGCATGTACAAAGATACATATATAAATAGCAGAAAAAAAGGTTTACAGAATATTAACCAATATAATATGTGATTAAGCTACAAAGAAGAGAACGACATCGTAACCAATAAGAATATATTGTATACAATACTGATAGCCCATAAAATAAAACGATAAATACAGACAAGAAACTTGTTTTATAGCGTTGCCATTCCCTTGATCTCAAAGGACTTAGAAAGTGTGAATTTAGATTTTAAAAAGTTAAAAACCAGATCTTTTTTAAATTATACATTTATATATATATATATATATATATACTATATCATTATCATCTCATTGTGAGATGTTGATGATATAGTTTTCTCATTCTATTATTATACTAGCGAGTCACCCTCGCTACGCCTGGGTTCGTACCTAGATACGTTTTAACGGCCAGTATAGATTTCTTAGAGAAATAAATAGCTTAAACATTACGATATAAGTTTATCGTATTGCACAATAAGTTATTAAAACATTATGGATTGTAAAATATATATTTACAAATAAGTAGTTATGAGTCAGTCATTCAATACTTTAATTAATGATAACTCGATTCATTTAAATTTATTCGATTTCACATACTTTTTATTGCAAAATTTATAAAATAACCCATCGATATATCAATTTGTTCAGCAAAAAGTTATAAATATTATGTAGCACTCTAAAAGTATTAGCCCGTGGAAATCAAATCTGTAAGTATCGCCATCGCAAATAAGTATCCCACATTTAGACTGACAATTATGTTTTATTTGCAACAGTATCTTATATAATATACTTATATGTCTAATACATATAAAGATTCAAAAACTTTCTCAATTCTATATCATAAAAGAAATTATGCAAGAAATAGTGTGATCGTTATGAAGCTTTTGCTTTGTAGTACGTAATTGGTGCCGTTTCTATTATGTTATTATTCTATTTTATTGTAAGGTTGTCCTTCACCCATCTGCTTACAAAAAAAATAGTTTGTGCTAAACATAATGTACTCGATATTCGTATTCGATCGAAATCGATAACGATCACGATTTCTATTTTTAATTGTAAGTGAAGTTTAAAAGTAGCGTTAGTGTTAATAAATTTAAAACTTTGATTTCATTATTAGATATTTTGTTATATATTTTACTACGTTTAAATGTTTTAAAAAAACTTAGTAAATAAATAACTTGCAAAACAAACTATCAATTTATAAGTAAAAAAGACTAATTAGATACTACATATCTCATAGATTTTTCCTGATAATCACAAAATCGGTATATTCTACGTCAAAGGAAAAATCCTTTTTTTTTTAACGTTGGGAAATGCATTTACGCAAGAGGTGTGGGACTCACCGACAAAGCCAGTACTACCCACTAAAACCCAACAAAGCCTTCCCCCGTCTTAATGGGACGTCGCAGGATCGCTTACGCACTCTACTACGACGCCCCGACGGCAGGTCTGCCGAAGCAGACCACAACAACCACGGGGTTGCTCCAAGGTCTACTCTGCTATCAGAGAAGTACCAGGAGCAACCCGCATGGTACACCGCCCTCCAAAGAGGGCCACCTCCTACCGCCCACCGAAGTGGGCCACCTCCCTGTGCGTTTCTTGGCTTCGCGCCCGGCTGTATTGCCGGGCACTACTGAGCCGCCCAGCCCCCCCCCCACCACGACAAGGTGAACGCACGTTGGGGGGGTCAAAGGAAAAATCCTAACTAGACTTACATTAATAGAATGTATATAGTTTAAAATAGCAACGTCGGTCTACAGAAAAACATCGATAGAAATCGACAAATAGACATCGGTGAGCATACAAAAAAAATACATATAAATATGCAACATAAAACCTCTTCCATTTTGGAACTCAGTTAATAAATAAATAAATATAAATAAATAAATATGCTTACAAACTACGAAATTGAAGTATGTAAATAAATAAATATTTCAAAAATATCTTAAGACAACATTTATTAGAAATATCGTTCAAAACATCGATATTATGCCTGAAGTGCTTCTTGGAGTGTATAAAGTGATTGATGGCCATCGAATCGACGGTGCTCTATAAGAGAGTTATTATGAAGCTCACCCACTTACTTTTTGCACTTTTATACTAATAAGACGTTTGATAAATCGATTTGCAATTCTCAAACATTGTATGAATTTCTAGATATTATATAATTTAGTTTTCGTAAGTGAATGTAATGCCGAATCCAATATTCGCATTTATAATATCACAAAATGAACGTAACTATAGAATATCCCATAAAATTTTGTTATTTCTTTGACGGACACACCCGTGTACCAAAAACAAAAGTTTTTTTTTCGCATGGTATATTGAACCCTAGATCACACCATCAATATAGCGAGAGTAAAGTGAACAGATTTGCAGCATATCATACCCATTAACCATAAAGGAAGAGCAACGTCTAAATATTTCAACTTAAAGCTAGGTTACCTAGATTTTAGCAGAAGATAAATACGCCGTTCAGAATATCCATATATCAACGAGCTTAGAGTTCTACGGATACGTAATAAGCATTTATTTTGTAACCCTAATTTTTTATATGAAGTTCTTTATTCGGCAACAATGATACATATGACGAGATGTTTGGTTCAGTTTGTAGTGACTCTACTTGCTGTGCCAGCGGTCGCGGGTTCGAGTTTCGCTGGGGGCATTTGTGTGATGAACACAAATGTTTGTACTCCAGTCATGGATGTTTATATTTATAATATGTATGTATTTAAAGTTATATATTATGTGTAGTGTATCAACTATCCAGTATCCATAACACAAGCCTCGTAGCTTACCATGGAACTAGATGGTGCTGTGTCTTAATGACTCATAAAAATGAATATTTAACATATTTGTTTCTTTAATGGCCATATACATATATTTTTTACATAATCAAATTAATGCGTATGCTTTTTACAGTAGTACGTTTTTTGATCACAAAATTGAACAAATATGTATTTGTGTTATATAATTTTCATTTTTACTTTAATCTTACATAGTATACTTATACCTATATGCTATTTCGTAAGCATCTTACATAAGGAGATTTTGCCATGAATTAAAAAAAGCCTTGATATCCAATAAATTTATGAAAATATTTGTTGATCAATATTATGAAAAAACATCTAAATGTATTTTCACCTACTACGTTTTAATTAAGTTAACATTATTTTAATAATATGTTAGTAATTTTTGTTATTAGATAACACTTCCAAAGAACTATCTCTAGGTATTCTAAGCACTATTACGCGATGAAAACTGCGGGCGTAAACTAGTTCATATTTAAAACTAAATTTGGCGAAAACAGATTGAAATTATTTATGAGTTATAATAATTTTAATATCCATTGTATATAAGAATAATAAAATACATATGCAAATATTTGTCCATATGGATAGACAGTATAATTTGACATATTTAACTTTTAAAATCAAATGAAAATTTTGGTGCAAGTGACCCTTAGCGGTGAAACATGCCTGCGCTATTATCAAAATCGTTCAATCTTTTATAGTTCATTGTAAAATACGATGCTCTGCTATTTTAAAACGTTTCTTTTACGGTTCATCGATAGTCCGGTGTTTTATCTACAGTTAACGGATAGCTCTCCGCGTCTTCAATGTAATCTCAAAGAGATTCGTTCATTACAAGTATGAACTAAAGTGCTTTTACGCACTTTTATTTATATTATATTTTTGTGCAGTTATTTGGTTTATTAGATTTTGAATTGCACTGGTAGTCCAGTGGTAATGCGTTTGCTTGGGAAACGGAGTGAAGTGAGTTCAAATCCCGGGTCTCGCACAAATCATAACATCGTGAGGAAACCTACATGTGTGAGAGAACCTAGCTAGTTTTCGTAAGACATGTGAAGTCCGCCAACCCGCACTTGGCCAGCGTGATAGACTATGGGGCCTGATCCCCCTCGTATTGAAGGGAAGCGCGTGCCTAGCAGTGGGACGTTTAAAAATATATATATATATATATATATATATATATATATATATATATATATATATTTTATAATTATAATGATAGTTCAGTTAATCATTCTTATCAGTCAGTATCATATGTATTTTAATTAATGTTATAGTAGTTTTTGAGTGAGTTTGTTAGTTCTTGGTTTATATTGGTATATTGGATTAACTAATAGATTTTTTTATTAACGCATTTAAAACGTAGGCAGAGTGTAGATGTATTATATTTGAAATTCTCGGGTTTGATTCTGGAGTAGAGTAAAACTTTTTAATTACCATAATACCATAAAAATTTCATTGAATTTTCTTTTGCTATTTATTTGTCTTTAAAGGTCGGGTATCGGTTGGTCCTATCTCTTTGTTCACGATATCCATACCAATGAAAATGTCAAAAGAAACTGTCATAGTTATAAAAAGTATTTAACACAAATAAATTGTATGATTAGAACAATTGATGAATTCATCCAATATTCTCTATTCAAGTAAATAATTTAGAAGTTAGGGTGGTGTACCCTTTAAACAGCCAGGAGTTCCACTTAAAATTGGGGGATTTTTTGAAATAGACAGACAAAATATAACATATATGAAAACAAACAAATAAATAAAACTTACAAACCATATGCGGTGTGTTTGAATTTTTTTTTGAGTCTAACTAAATTCGAGTTGCGTATAAAGTTTAAACGCTTTTTACTCTGTAGCAAGAGAATTCTATACAAAGTATTCATGATTTTGTAAATTCGTCTACAGTTTTCATTTAAAATTCTACTTGCAGAATAAAGCCTTTACGATTTGTTCTAGTCGGTACATATTTATTGTTGTACATTTATTTCACAATACATACATACTCGTAAGTATGTTATTTTCAAAGTAAAATTGTGCTACGAATTGATTTAAATTTTTAAAGAGCAATTAATATTTTAAAGTAACGAAAAAATACGCAAACAACTTGTACGATTTTAGTCATACCATAATAATTCTATATAAATAAAAATGAAATTCTTTTAATAAGTGAGTGCATCACTTGAGAACAGCAGGATAGATTTATAACAACTGTTATTTTGAATTGTAATAAATAGTTTAAAAATATTTTAGGAGAAAATTTTTTTAAGACTATTCACTCTAAAAATTGTGAAAAATTTGGAAATTTTTATTTATATTATAGGATTTTTGTATGTTCTCAAATATTACAAACTTGATTGATATCTGGACAAAACGCCTGTCATGTGTTCATCCCTAGGTACGTTTTAAGTATATACGAGTATAAATAATTATTAGCGTTAGCTAAATTATTTTTTTCGTGTTTTTTTTTGTAATGTTTTAGTAGTTACTCTGCTATTCGGGGCGGAGGCAAATCCAAAAAAACAAACATCATAGAAATCGGTCCAGCCGTTCTTGAGTTATAAATGGTGTAAATTAGCCCGATTTTATTTTATATTAGACCAGTCGCCCTCGTTTCGCTCGGGTTCGTCCCTAGGTTAATTCCCCATACAAACGTTCATCTTATTTTCACTTCTTTAAGGGATGATTTCCGGAATAGAAAATATCCTTCCCAAGGTATCAAACAATCTTCTTAACAAATTTCATCTAAATCAGTTCAGTAGATCCACAGATTACCCCCTACAACCTTACAAACTTTACCTCTTTATAATCATCATAACATGTTATAAAACAAAGTCCTCCGCCGCGTCTGTCTGTCTGTCTGTTCGCGATAAACTCAAAAATTACTGCACCGATTGTCAGGCTGTTTTCACCAATGGATAGAGTGGTTCTTGAGAAAGGTTTTATTATATAATTTGTTAAGTTTATTTATACATTAGCTAAAATATAACGATATTTGAGGTGTCTGAAAAAAATAAGCCGTCTGGGAGCTTTCAACGAAAACGCTGCCTTAACCTTTTGAGATATAACAAAATAATTTATGGTGGAATTGTGTATCTTATATAAGTCTACAGAAAAGTCCAGGACGAAATATGTCTATCTCTTAAGGATAACATACTATATCCATTTCCGCGAGAAATTATCTCATTCCCATGGGAAAACACGTTATAATACTACCAACAACAACTAATCATACCTATGTGTAGATGTAAGTATATATATATAATAGTCTATCTATTCCATACTAACAGTTAAAACTTACTTAGGAACGAACCCGAGTGAAGCGAGGGTGAATCGCTAGTATTAGTATAGATTTAAACGATTTTGATTATTATCTATTGATTAAGAATTAAACTTAAAAAGAAAAAAAATAAGTGTTTGAAAGTAAAACCATGCAAATGATAATAAGTAAACCGATGCTTCATCAAAGGCGGTCACCGCAAGTATGATGAATCGCAAAGGAAGCCATCCGTCTTGTTTACGCGGACACCGACAAATTGGTTCATCCCCGTGAAACGTAATGGAGCTTAATATATTTTATGCAAATTCTTTACAGTTTTAGTGATATGGAGAATTCATATTTTTCATTCCTTTTTGTTTCATAAAGATTGATTTAATTTGCTAAAGCATTGCACAGGTATTCATACCGTGTTTTTGTACTAATAATACCGGGCTACCGAGCTTCGTTCGGAGCTTTTGGCCTATAGTACAATTTTCTTTTATTTTCAACCGACTTCAAAAAGGAGGAGGTTCTCAATTCGACTGTATTTTTTTTATGTTTGTTACCTCAGAACTTCGTCATTTATTAACCGATTTGGACTTTTTTTTTGTTTGAAAGGGTATACTTCCAGATTGGTCCCATTTAAATTTCAAAAAAAAAAAAAAAATACCACCCCTAAGGGTGGAAAAATAGCTAATAATGAATTTAAACTACTTCTAATTGTCCTATTGACTTGAAACTTTGCAAGTGTTTCTATTTCCGTTGATAGTACAGAGGTTCGGTATTGTTGACTTGATCTGATGGTAAGGCCAGAAGGCGGATAGGTGGAACTCTTCAACGATAAATAGTAGATACTTCGAGTTTGGGCTTATTTTGTTTGGTTTGACAAGCCTAACACTTTAGAATTCTTACTTTGCTACTACTGTCTACACTAAAAAGGGAAAAATAAAAACTTTTTAACAAAAAAATAAAACCGACTTCAAACAAAAGCACTAAAAAGTAAAAAATAACTGATTGGTAGTTTTCATTTACTATACATACCTAATCAAATATTTTCGAAGTCGGTGTGCTTTGCTTTGTATGGGCTGGCACCGATTTCAAAAATATTTGATTAGGTATGTATTTAATAGGTAGGCTTTAATTACTTAGCCAAAGCACACAGACTTCGAAAATATTTGATTAGGTATGTATAGTAAATGAAAACTACCAATCAGTTATTTTTTACTTTTTAGTGCTTTTGTTTGAAGTCGGTTTTTATTTTTTTGTTAAAAAGTTTTTTTAAAAACTAAAACTTGAATAAATATTAAAAAAAAAAACAAAAAAAAACTTTGTATGCGACCGAGATTCGAACCGTCCACCTGTGATTGTTGATCTTGCACCTTGGCCACTTGACCACGATTACCATATTTCGCGTGGAATAATGCAAAAGAAAACTGCATGACAACTCGAAAACATGCGTTTTATCAGATATAAGACTAATCTAGATCGACTTATCGCCCCCGAAACCTCCTTCATAATAAATTTCATGAAAATCGTTGGAGCCGTTACCGAGATTCAGATTATATATATATTGCAAGAATTGCTCGTTTAAAGATATAAGATTTGTTGTACTACATATATTTTGTTTATTAATAATATGATTAATTATTTTATAACAAAGTTTACATATTTTTTATATGGTTTAAGGTTTTTTTAGAGTTTTTGTAAATAGAGGTTGCGATGAGATTTTTTGCGATTATACTATATCTCAGTGGCCAATTACAAGGCTTTCATTTTTCGGTTAATGCAAATAAAAATAGATAGTATAGTAACTACTAGTTAACATTCAATGTGCATAATTAATTTTCATGTGCAAATTTCAATATTTTTTAAAGAATGAAAAAAAATCTTCATTATCCAAAAAAATTATCTAAGCAAGAGGAAAACAAAGAAAATATACTGGCAAATAAGAGCACGGCGGGCGTGAACTGATTTCTAAGAGCAAAGCTGTTCTATATTTACCTTTACGAAAATAATACGTGGAATAGAGGCTTTGTACTTTATAATAAGAAGCTTCTTTGTTTACAAAGGCGACCATCTATTCGAAATTCATACAGGCACCAAGGCAGCTCAGTTTTCTTTCAGATTTTTAAAGAAATCTTACATATATTTTTAAATTCTGCATGAAAAAATGCATTCACGATATAAAGTAAGCCAGAGGAGTATAAAGAATTATATCATATAAAATACCTGCATATAGGCTAATACTGTAAATACTGTCAATAAAACGTCCAACATTATCGTAGAAAGAAATAAAATACGATCGAAATCTGTTCAGCGGTTTCAAGCGTGAAAAAGTAACAAACAAAGTTACTTTATCATTTATAATACCAGCGAAAAAGCAAATCTATCCCACGGGATTCGTATATTTTTCCGGGATAAAAAGTAGCCTATATGTTATTCCAGACTATAATCTATCACTGTGCCTTTCATCCAGATCCGTTCAGCAGTTTTGGCGTGAAAGAATAACAAATATCCATACTCACAAACTTTCACATTTATAATATTAAAAATAGGTATAAGTATGGGTTTATTGGGATTATATAATAATAAGTGGAGAATATAAGAATAAGTGGAGTGATCCCAGTTAATTATATGACGCGGACAGAGACACGGGCAAACTCGATTATTATGTAAATATGCTACGTAATATTCAAGAACTGCACTTTACTGTAGTTTCAATCACTAAAAAATGTAGCTATAAATAAATCTAATTTAGATTTTCAGTTGAAATATCTAAGTGTTTTTAAGACACGAAGAGTTTTAACTAAAGCTCGAATTGAAGTAACAAATGTAATATTATTATAATATTTATGAAATAAATCATTATTAAGAAGTAGCGAAAATAGTTCAGACAAGGCTAAGTCTGGCAATCGTTGAAACGGTCATCCATCTTATTTACGTGAAAGGACGATAAAAGGACTAGGGATGAAAATGTATTCACTTTATTACACTTAAACCTATGTCACTGAACGGGAAAATATATTATATTCGAATAATTATTTTGTAAGCTTTTATTTTTATACTAAACTAGTTTTTTCCACCGGCTTCGCACACTAACGTAACTCGTAATTAGGGCGAGGTCATCAAAGGTGGCCTATTCCTAGGACACTATCTATGTCCTTTTCTGATTTTATATTATTTAAATGAAATCATTATTTAATTGAAAAACATAAATATTTAACTATTACATGCATATACGTGTATTATTAAATTTCGTTATCCTATAAAAATGTATACGAGTAGTATTATATAGGATAAAGAATTTTATTTGGAGACTATAAAAACAGCCTTTAGTCATATGTATTGTACATATTATAAGCTTAGAGCGGCTAAAAGCCATATACAACTTAAAGTTACTTATAATATACTAGCATTGCCCGCGGCTCTGCCCTCGTTCAAATGACGAAAAACCAAATTCTTAGGTTTTACATATTAGTATGCTCTTACATTGCAGTTTTTGTATTTTTTCTCAGAAATGAGACATTTTCCCGCGGTAAAAAGTATCCTATATGATGACCCGGATAACCAGCTATCACCGTACCAAATTTTATCAATATCCCTTCAGTGGTTTTTCTGTGATGCGGTAACAGAAAGACAGACAGACAAACAGAAAGACAAAAATTCTAAAAACCATAGGTAGATTCGGCCTCTGTATCGATAATAATATTTATTTCAATAAGATTTTTCAAAAAATATTTAATATACAGATTCGGCTTAGTTACAATTTTATTATATGTATAGATTTACTAAACTTTCGAAGGTTCTAAATTTCCAAATTTTAACATGAAACAAAATCCAAGTAAGATTATGCTTAAGTAGTAATTTTATCGGTTCAACCTGGCAAGTAGAGCAGAAAGATGACTTTCCAGAAACTTTATCGAGTACTTAGTATGCTCTTCGCTTGTTCTTGTTTACATAAAATCAGCTAGCAATTCGCATATTATAATCTGTTTAATAAATCTTATTTTTGTAAATATTTTCGCTTATAAATAAATATTCAAATTCTCTGAATTTCTGTTATATTTTATTGTTTCTTATATTAATTGATTTCATTATTAATATTTGGTATATAAATTCTGAGTCGAATCTGTACATTAACTATTTTTGGGAAAATCTTATTGAAATAGTCATTATTATCGATACAGAGGCCGAATTTATAGTTTTTAGAGTTTTTGTATGTCTGTCTGTCTGCCTTTCTGTCTGTTACCGCATCAAGCAATTTGGTATGATGATAGCTGGTTATCCGGATCAACAAATAGTGATACTTTTAACTGCGGGAAAATATCTCATCTCTGAGAAATGTATACTAAATCCTAAAACGTAATTAAGGACGAACCCGAGCAAAGGTGAGTCGCTAGTTATGTTTATAAAAACGAATTTCTAAAATATATAATTCGAAAATAGTCAAATGTATTTAGATACTAGCTACTTACCCTTGCTTCGCTCGGGTACCTCGTTAGGTACGTTTTAAATAGATATAAATTATAGTTATTATTAAACATGTCAATTTTAATTCTTTTTTCGTGAATTTTTCTGTTGTTTTTACAATTATTCTGTTATTCAAATCAACAAAGTTTCATGAAAATTGGTCCAGCCGGTCTTGAGTTATAAATAGTGTAACAAGCCCTACTTTCTTTCATATATATAAAGATAATGGATTTGAATAACATTTATTTTCATATTTAAACTTATAAACACCTTAATTTAAATTTATATTACTTTTCTCTTGTTAAAGTTTTCAAGTATGGCCAATGAATAAATCATTTTTTTTTTAATATTCCTTATCACATAAATAATAACAAAAAAAAATATCTATGCTAATAACTATGCTAATAACTAAAAAAATATTTATATTTTGTGTTATCTTTATTTTTGATGCATATGTTAAAGTCACAACTATATTATAATATTTTTCTTTCACAGTAAAGAAAACATTTCTTCGAGTTCGTTGACAGATCCCCAACAAAGAGATCGATAAATAGGCGATTAGTTACTTAGCCGACGTAAGCGTGAAAACGCGTTAAGTATGTGTTTATAGAGGAAAAATATGTAGTAATTTTTCGTTATTAAATAAAATTTACGTTTTTGTATTATAAATAGTTTGTTGGATCGTTCTTTTGAATACGTATATAATAGTATATGTGCTTTGAACCTAATTATTCATTTTGATGGAAAAAATATTTTTTCATATACCTAGTTTTTAGTTTATCTAGAACTAATTAAATATATATATATATATATATATATATATATATATATATATATATATATATATAATATATATATATATATAAATACTTGATAGCTAATTTTTAATAATACATGTATAGTGTATATTTTACTATAATAAGAAATAATTTTATTTTATAAAATAACACATTTTATTATTTAGAAACTTTTTCAGTTGATTTTCAGTAAAAACAAAGAGTAAGGGTTTCTTTGAGGAGTTATTAACGCCTTTGTTTCAGAACCATGTACTACCCAGGGGGGTTGTGAGAAATGACGCGCACTACAGCCGCCTGCCTCTTTACAGTCCATTTTCTCTCGTGCATTATTGGTGAGTTATTCGCGCCCGTGCCCTGCTTTCGGGAAACGGTGTAACCGATTTTAGCCCTTATGTGTCCATTTGCAACGATGCTTTTATGTAAAAACGTGACGATTTATGTGTCAATTTTTGGATAATGTATCTTGTTGAGTATTATTTTATGTGATGTTTAGGAACTTTGTATTTTAAGTAAATAAACTTTGATTAGCTATATTTATTTTTGTCTTTGCGAGAACCGACTTGAAACGACGGTCGTGAATCTAGCTCATTTTCTAATAAAATGAAGCCACTTTCTACGAACAACGCTTTTTTCGTCGCCCTTTTTTATAATTTATATATACATAATACTTATATATACTTATATTAAAAGGAAAGATTTGCTTGTTTGTTTGTAATTTATAAACTCTCAAACTACAGAACCTATTTAAATAAATATTTCATCATTAGAAAACTACATTGGTGAAAAGTTACATAAGCTATAAATCTATACTAATATTATAAAGAGATAAAGTTTGTGAGTTTGTGAGATTGTGAGTTTGTGATGTTGTAGGGGTAATCTCTGGATCTACTGAACAGATTTAAATGAAATTCGGTAAGAAGATAGTTTGAGACCCTGGGAAGGACTTAGAAACTTTTTATCCCGGAAATCATCCCGTAATGGGGTGAAAATGGGGATGAAAGATTGTAGTGGGAATCAAGCTGGGGACGAACCCAAACGGAGCGAGGGCGAGTCGCTAGTACCTACATAAAGTTACATTTTACTTCAGAAGTATATGCCTTTTTTTTAACGTTGAGAAATGCATTTACGCACGAGGTGTGGGACTCACCGGCGTAATAAAGCCAGTACTACCCACTTAAACCCAACAAATCCTTCCCCCGTCTTAATGGGGCGTCGCACGATCGCTTACGCATTCAACTACGACGCCCCGACGGCAGGTCTGCCGAAGCAGACCACAACAACCACGGGATTGCTCCAAGGTCCACTCTGCTATCAGAGAAGTACCAGGAGCAACCCACATGGTACAAAGCCCCGCGAAGAGGGTCACCTCTCACCACCCACCAAAGTGGGAGCCTCCCTTTGCGTTTCTTGGCTTCGCGCCCGGCTGTATTGCCGGGCACTACTAAGCCCCCCCACCACGATACGGTGAACACACGTTTGAGAAGTATATGCCTACCTAATTAGTTTTTAGCCTGAAATATCATATCTAAGGTCTCTAAACAATTATAAAATCATGTGTTTTTTATATTTAAGGTACTAAATACACAAATAATATGTACCTACTTAAAATATATTTTTTATACAAATATTTACATTTTAATCAAAATAGCCTATTCTAGCTACAGTTTGTTACAACGAAATATTTGCTAAATTACCAGAATACGTAATTACTGCAAACGTGGAAGGTTACTGAGCTCAGAGATCATAATTTAAAATTTAACACTTAATCAAGTTGACAATTAGGATTTACGTCTTCTCCCTAAGGACCTTCTATTTTCCACGCCATTTCTTTCCAAGACCCAAGACTTCGCGTGGCATGATTAATTTTAAACGTGAAAAAGTCACATTAATTTTCACATCTAATTTTAATGTATAATACTAGCGAAAATATTCTTTATTATTTATATATCTATAAAATAAAAATTGAATGTTTGTTGGTATGCATCGCTGGAAAACACTGGATCGCTTTAATTGTTTTTGTTCGTGATAGTGCGAGTAAAATTGCCCGATAAATTGGGATGTTAAGGAGAAACTGATTTTTCATTTTTTTGGTATGAGATCAAAGATATAAAATAAATTTATTATATAGCAACTAATAAAATAAAGAGTAATGCATGCGTTTTATTAATTTTTGCTATTGGCTTGAATTAAAATATAAAATATATCCTGATGTGTATTCTCGTATTACATTTAAATAAAGTACACATATTAAAAATGTAATGTTATATACGGGTCTGATTTAATTTAGAGTTTTTATTTAATTTTTTAGGTGTTTATTTGTATTCTTTTCAGTAAACCCTTTCATTCTGTTTTGGAAGTCTGCAATATTGGATTTAGAATGACATCACTTATCTAACCATGCAGTGTCATCTAAACTAAACGTGTGTGCAAAATTTCAGCTCAATCAGTTGAGGATAACTGCTTTAAAATTCAGTTGCAAATTTTGTCTCAAACAAACATACATACAAACATTGCAAGTTAAAGAAAAGCTTGTAATTAATTCTATTTTTATGACAATATTACTCAGCGATA
This sequence comes from Brenthis daphne, assembly GCA_947093115.1. Taxonomy (NCBI): domain Eukaryota; kingdom Metazoa; phylum Arthropoda; class Insecta; order Lepidoptera; family Nymphalidae; genus Brenthis; species Brenthis daphne. Next base: position 3,835,579 of record OX352471.1, read on the forward strand.
TTTCAGTAACAAGTAAAAATTATAAAACTGTTGATTTTCCTTTTACTTACTTCACCCTAATTTCTTCATCCCAACACAAAGTTTCCATTACTGTCATAAATTTGCATAATGTAGGAATCTTGTCCACCCCTGAACAGTATGAGAAAGTGCTTTATTTTAGATCCAGTGAAGTCAAATTATTACCAACTTTATAAAAAGAGTAGTAGCATGTTTGACATTTGATTTTTTTTTAAATTAATATACCTTTAACGGTTTTTTGTGATAACAGAAGACTAATAAAGATGAAAATTCAATAAGATTTAAATACTAGATATTGACTTCAATTATAATTTAAATACGATGATACATATCGCATGATACATAAATTAATAACATATAATCGTGCGTGTATTGCTAATGTAAATCCTTCACGCTGAAGGCTGGACAAATTTGAATGGTTGACGGATAAACTATATATTATAATGGGAATGACAATATCCATTTTTTTATTTACTTTTAGGGTTCCGTATCCGAAGGGTACCAACGGAACCCTATTACTAAACCTCCGCTGTCCGTTCATCCGTCTGTCAGTGGGCTGTATCTTATGAACCGTTATAGGTAGAGAGGTGAAATTTTCACAGGGTATGTATTTCTATTGCCGCTATAACAAAAAATAATAAAAATAAATAAAATTAAAAATTCAAGAAACTTTTTTTATCGCTCGTAATCGATCATCGAAGTTAATATCCTATATACATAGAGTTAAAGTCATCTTAGTCATCTTAATAAAAATTACATGTACGATGGTAGGATTTTCTTAATTCAGAATGTTTGTACCTGTTATATTATCGAAAGATAATAACTGAAAATATAACAAAAAGATTATTAATTTAAAGAGATACTTGTCCAGACTTTTATAGTATGTACAAATAATTTAAGCAGTCAAGTTAATTTATACGGTTAGCGTGTGAACGCTCGTTTTAATTTTTGAACAATATTAAGCGGCATTATTTATGACAAGCAGTTATAGCAAAGTTTGATGCAATAATAAGTAATTTATCGTGGATATTGTTAAATAAAGGCAGTGGTAGCCCAGTGGTAACGCGCTCGCTTGGGAAATCGAGTGAAACAGGTTCAAATCCCAGGTCTCCTGTGATGTTTTCATAAGCTAATTGGTTCCAACTTAATTACCCCTTATCTTAGGGTGAAGGAAAACATCGTGAAAAAATCCTGCATATCTGAGAGAACCTAGCAAGTTTTCGAAAGACATGTGAAGTCCGCCAACCCGCACGGCCAGTGTGTTGGACTATGGCCTGATCCCCTCGTATTGAAGTTCTGTGCTCAACAGTGGAACGTTAAAAATGACACATACATTGTTTTATATGTACATCTGTATAATGTACATATATAATTACACAATGCTGTTACTCCCACGTCTGATTATTTTACGATATCTCATCATCTATGAGTTATTCCTATAGTCTGAGATTGATTGATGATGATGATTTATTACAAACGTTTGAAGTAGCATGTAGTGCTGGCTAACTCTGAACTACGCTATATATACTAAGCACTATGTCTAGATATGCGTTAGCTTCACCCATGTTACTATTGAAAAAACTAGTAACAATCGTCCCTAGGTGCCCTTCGCATTTATAATACTACGGGAACTCTGATAAAGGGACGATATTCTTTAACTTAATTCATAAAATATATAATTATGATGTAGTTTATTGCCAGCATATTCCAAAATTTATAAATTATAACCTTTCTAGATAACCCATATTTCCATTGGCGAAAACCGTACGAAAATCGGTACAGTAGTTTCTGTGATTGCAATCACAAAGTCAGTGCGGCGGGGAACTTTAACTTATGATATTTATTGATAAATAAAGCTAACTATTGCATCAACAGTAAAAAAACGTGTGTCTGTACATATACATACGTAAGAAATTATAGGTACTTGTTTGTTGTAACAGAACAAAAATATCTAAAAATTTCATCCCGTATGTCACAACTCTCTGTTTGTAAAAGGAATGCAGCTAACTTCATTTATTGCTTTCAGCTAACTTCATCATGTCGCTTTTTGGCTGTCGATGTACGCGCGCATTGTAAAAATTTTACTCTCATTTTTTTTTCAAAAGTGTAAAAAGAATGATAATTTTAAAAATATATCATAAAAAGGCGTAGATCATTTGTAACGGGTCACTGCCAAAAACTTATGTTCAATGTTCATGCCTGTGACGACTCGTGAGATAGGTCGGCGTGAACAAAAATCGGTCAGGAGGTGGAGGACATTACTATTTGCATTAACGGAACCTCACCTGGCCTAAAAAAGGCCAATGACGACACCTGACCTCCAATTAAATATATGCTGTATTCAGATTTATTTTCATTGTTCGATATTTGTCTCTCAAATGACATGTCCAAGCATATTTTTCAGTTATCGAGTACTAAATATGTTATTTTATTGGTGGAGAGCATATTGGGTTCTGGTGTTTTAATTAAATAGTACTGAATTAACCATATTTTACAGAATATACCAAGTGCATATATATGAAGTTAGTTGATAAGTGTGTACAAAAAAGAAAGACTTTCTTTATTTGTATTCAGCCCTTTTTTAAATATTGCTGTATATGCTGTATATCTCATCACTTCACTTTAACTGCCTCGGTGGTGTAGTAGCTAGCATATATGGCTGCACACCCGGAGGTCCTGGGTTTGAGTCCCGGGTCGGCCCAAGTTAAGTTATTGAGTCTTTCTGTATATTAAGCCTCAGTAACAGCCTGGAGTTGGGAAGTTGGCGGTGTTTCAACCCCGTGCCTCGGAGAGCACGTAAAGCTGTCGGTCCTGCGCCTTAACTCTCACTGGTCGTGTCGAATTGTCGCCCCGCCAGAGTATGAGAGTGACAGGAATAGAGAGTGCACTTGTGTCTGCGCGCACACTTGTGCACAATGATATCTCCTGCGCAGTTGGCTAGTCTCAATGAGATTGGCCGCCGTGGCCGGAATCGGTCAGGAGAACATGAGAACATCATCATATTTCATCAATACAAGGTGGCCCAATCATAGTCCACCACGCTGGATAAGTACAGGTGGGCAGACTTCACATATCTTTCGAAAACTAGTTTCCTCACGATGTTTTCCTTCAGACAAGACAAGTGTCATCATGAAATCAAGAAATGATTCGCATATGAAAATATCAGGGTTGCAAGACTCGTGATTTGAACCCGCTTTACTTCGTGCCCCAAGCTAACGCTTTACCACTGGACTACCACTAACTTTTTTATATTTATTGATAAATAAATTTTACCTTTTAAATAGTTAAAGCAATTTATCAGCTGCTAATCGAAAGTGGTACCTTTTATATTAGGTACTTATTAATTAAAATTACATGTAAGCTAAGTGGAATATTTGTAAAACTGTCTCATAAATATTAACTCTTCTATCATAAATCTTTGTACAAACGTGAATTGAACGTTCTAGCAATTTGTGGAGAGCCAAACTCCAAAAACACGATTGTATAGAAATAATCCGTGTCCAGATTGTTATTTAATTAAACCTCTAAAAATAAAAAAGTAAAAAATCTGTTAGGACTTTTCAGTTACGTAAAATTTACGTTAGATTTATATTTTTATTCTGAATGTTTAGTTTTTTCCAACGTTGTCTACAAATCATGAATTTGTTATAGTATTTTACAAAAAAAAAAAATTAAATTGTTAAACTATAGCAAAACTAATAGACCAATTGGAATCCGTTTATTTAAAAAAAAATATATATATATTGAAAACTTGAAATTTTATGACTTTAAAATGTTAGCATTTTTTTTTTTTATGGGACTAAGGGCGCAAACGGGCAGGAGGCTCACCTGATGGAAAGTGATCACCGCCGCCCATGGACATCTGCAACACCGCAGGGCTTGCAGATGCGTGGCCGGCCTTTAAGAAAAGAATACGCTCTCTTCTTGAAGGTGGCCAGGTCGTAGCGGTTCGGAAAGACCGCCGGCGATAGCTGGTTCCACAGAGTGGTTGTGCGGGGCAGAAAATGCCTTAAAAATCGCACTGTTGTGGAACGCTGGACATCGAGGTGGTGTGGATGGAATTTACTATTTTGGCGCGATGTCCGATGATGAAATTCAGCAGCCGGGATCAGTCCGAACAATTCCTCGGAACACTCCCCGTGATAGATGCGGTAGAAGATGCAGAGTGATCCAACATCTCTACGCAGAGCTAAAGGATCAAGCCGATCGGAGAGAGCTTGATCGTCGATAACTCGAATCGCCCTACGTTGAATGCGGTCAAATGGAAGTAGCTGGTACTGGCGAGCTCCCGCCCAAAGATGAGAACAGTACTCCATATGGGGCCGAATTTGCGCCTTATAAAGAATAAGACGCTGACGCGACGTGAAGTACTGTCTCGCCTTGCTGAGTACACCAAGCTTCTTTGAGGCCAGTTTGGCCTTACCTTCCAATTGACCACGGAACTGGACGTTGCTCGAGATGTCGACGCCAAGTATTCCGATACTGGCGTATATATACCTGCTATTATATACCTGCTAACATTTTAAAATCATAAAACTTCAGATTCAGACAAACCGGATTCCGATTGGACTATAATTAAAATTATAAATTAAGATTTTTGAAATGTTAATGTACTTCGGTTATATTTTACATTTTTTTCAAAAATAATGCATAATTGTGTGTACTACGAGTATTTATAATAACGTTGGAGACATAAATAGTATATTATTAACTTCTATGATCAATTACAAACATGAAAAAACTGTTTCTTGTATTTGTATTTTTTTTATTTCTATCTAATGATTTGTCGTTATAGTGTCAATAGAAATAAATATATACTCAGTAAAAATTTAAACTCTGCCTATTACGGTTCATAAGATACAGACCTCTGACAGATGGACGAACGGACAGCGGAAGCTTAGTAATGCGGTTCCGTCGGTAAAAAACCTTAGACTCTCTCGTGACCATGATAGTTGTAAAGCATTCGGAACTTCGGCAACCAAAAATCAAAATAAATCCGGCAGAAAAAAAATCCGAAAAGATAGTTCAACAAGTCAAATCCCCCATAAATCTATTGTTATTTACTATTGAAACCTATTTAGCGTAGAATATCGATTTAAGCTTCTTGCCTCTTGGCACACAATATGAGAAAGCTTAAATTTTAATGTTAGTTATAAGTAATGTATATAGTTATAGTAGGAAAGGAAATTTGATAATTCCTTACGATGGAGCTTCATGATGGTTGCCATGGACATGGGATGTTATTTATTTTATAGCTTTTTTTTGATCGATACTATTGTACTTTCGTAATATTTTTGTTATTATTTCATATAAAACAAAACATTTGTTATAAAATTATACTTATATAATTTTTTACTCAACCAAATTCCATGCACATTATTCCTCTAATAATGGCGTAAAAGAATGAAAAAACCATGACATTTCAAAATGCTTAACCAAAGTTTTGACAAGGGAGGCCGATTCATTATTTCTTCTAGATTGACAAAGTTTTAATAGTGTTTGATGGGAGCTGTACCATAACGAATTTAAATTAGTTCAATAATATATTACGGAATAGCAAATTACTTAATTAATTAATTATAATTTTTGTTTGACTGTCTGTCTGGATTCACGAGAAAACCTCTGAGATAGATTTTGATGAAATTTGGTATGATAATAGCTGGTTATCCGGGTCAACATAAGGGTACTTTTTACAGCGAGAAAATATCTCATCTCTAAGAAATAGACGAATCTTAGCGGAGCAAATCTGAGTCACTAGTTCTAGTTATATTTTTGTAACACGGTAACCGTTCTTGCAAATAAATCAAGACAAATATCTAAATTATTATAGCTGCATCTACCTTAGAGATGTTCTCTCAAACAGCTTTTGTAAGTTATAAACATAAATAATAAATTACTTCTACTTTCAAGCTCTTCCTTTTACGGGCTAATCTAAAAGAATATGGTAACCTTATTCCACTTTCGGTTAATGGCGTTTTTAGTTGTTTTTTTTTTATTATACACAAAACATAAATATTTGCTTAATATTTACATAATAATTGGTACACCAGTCATGGTTGCTTATATTTATAATATGTATGTATGTATTTAAAGTTATATATGTGTAGTGGATCAACTATCTGGTATCCACAACACAAGCCTCGTAGCTTACCATGGAACTAGATAGTGCTGTGTTGATGTTCGAACATATTTATTTATTATAGAACTGAATTTATTTTTAGTAGTCTAAGATAGATCAGATCTTGCGAATAGTAGTTTATCCTATCCCGATCGCGGTCTTTGACTTACAGCGGTGTTCAATATTTCCATCTATCTAAAGTTTTTATTACTAGAGATACGACATAAGCTTTATACAAATTAGGTATTTATGTCAAATTCATATCGCTAGTAAGAAATTTAGAGATAGATAAATTTTATTGGACGCCGCTGTTAATCGAAACTCCACAGTATTAGACATTGTTAATTAATAAACTATCTCTAAATGATTAAAGGCAACATAGAAAGGTAGTTAAGTTATTGTGTTATTTTGCAGTATGTCGCCAGGACAGCGGTAACAATAGGCCTCGAGACCAAAGTACGGTCTCTGAATCATCACGGCGATTTCGTACAGAGTTCTTAGAAGACTGGCCACAGGCACCAGGGGCACCTTACTTCGATCCTAGTACTCCTGACAACGTGACCGGCTTAGTTGGACACCCAGTTACATTGTTATGCAAAGTGAAGAATTTACAAAATCGAACAGTAAGTTTTCCTATGATTGTACGTATGAATATATTAAATAATAAATTTATTTATATTTGAATATTACAAAAGGCTACAGATCTGCAATTTTGGAAAGGAGCTGATACTCTTACACTGCTGGACCGATATTAATCAAACATACCACCGCAAGGAAAAGTGGCTTTCAAATAAAAAATAACCGCATCGAAATCGGTCTATCCGTTTGAGAGCTACAATGCCACAGATAGACACACACACACAGACAGACATCTATATGTATAACATCCCTCTGTTTGCGTCGGGGGTTAAAAATAATACATCTCAAGGAACAGATATACCTTTACAATATCAAAAAATGTATAGAAATATTTAAAAAATAGATAGAATGTTACGTGGTATGAATATTATGTTATTTTTAATGTTTACTAGCGATGTCGATGGTAGAACATCTAGTTGCCTAACATATTGAAATATTTTTTTTATTATAAAACAAGAAGAACGTATGCAAATGTTAGAGCCTAAAACCGAACTCTATATTAATAAAATTGCTTTACTTTGAACATAACTTGTGACAATACATAAGCTATGATCATACCCTGAGCTCTATTGTTTCTGCTTCAGAGCACGTTTACATAAATAACTATAATAGAGTTAACTTATAATTTCATTTTGTCTATTATTTATGTATTTCAAAGATTTAACAATTATTACGAACGTTAAAATATAGTGTCTTGCATCTAATTGTGAGTATTTAACAATTTATTCAGCACTTTTAATTCTAAGAAGCTGAAGCTCATTTAAAGATGATCGTTATTAATAACTTAATTAAAGTTACTAATTAACATTTTAATTAATGAAATAAACAAAAATATTTATATTTATAATAAGTCGAAAAAGGTATGTTTGTACATTATTGTGTGCTAATAACGCACCCTCGCGTCGCTTGGGTTTATTTCCAGATATACAAAAGCATAATTATATCACTTTCGAGCCCTTCAATTTTACTTGTAGTTGACAAGTGATGAGTGGGATGTATGTGTACTCAAGTATAACTTTCACCCCTTTTTTACCCTTTATAAGTTTTATTTTTGCACCAAAAACTAGCTTTCTCCTATGTCCAACCTATCTACTCAAAATTTATTCAAATTGGTACAGCGGTTTAGGCGTAAAAACATTAAAAAATAAATAAACAAACAGATTTTTATATGCATATATTTAACTCCAGTAGAACTATTTATATTATAATTTGAAGTTACAAAAAACTAAAAGGACACACTTTAGTAAAACTAACAACAGCAAAAAAATAACAACACTTTCTTATGTCTAGCTCTTTTAACTACAAAAACGTATAGTATTAGTAATAAAAACATAACGCGTTTTATACATAATGTATAGTAAGCAAGATTCGAGGTATAATATATTATCGACGACACGTTTGGCTCAGCTTGTAGTGACCCTACTTGCTGCGCCAGAGGTCGCGGGGTCGAGTCTCGCTGGGGGCATTCGTTTGTGTGATGAGCACGAATGTTTGTACTCCAGTCATGGGTGTTTACATTTATAATATGTATGTATTTAAAGTTATATATGTATAATGTATCAACTATCTGGTATCCATAACACAAGCCTCGCAGCTTACCATGGAACTAGATGGCGCTGTGTGTTAATGTCCTGACATATTTATTTATTATATTGACTTGTAATATTACTAATACATCTAAACTCACAATACAGGTTAAATTGTGTTCTATGCATTCCTACACCATTCATTCAATTGTGATGAAACTTTGGCGAGTCCTGCGTAGGTCCGCAAAAGTTCCTGGCCCAAAAAAAAAATGAATAGCAAGTATTGAATAGCAATAGCGCCAAAAAAAATTGAACAGCAAAAAATCAACAGCAGTAGTAAGACGTTAGTATGAAAGAAACGTGATGTAAATATAGGTAAAGAAAGGATATACGAGTATATAATATTCCTGTAGGTAGATCCAAAACATTTGGCGTCTCCGTTTCATCCTCGTTGCACTGAAATTCGCATCTTAAGAACGGAAGTGGGGTATAAATTTCAGGATATGTCGTAGCGTACAGCGGTAAATCGACGTGTAGAAAATTCCGTCTAATTTACTACAGCCTTTAAATCTTCTTAATGTTGTTAAAACGTAAGTTGTTTTTGTCGCTTTTGGAAAGTTTTCCTTTAAAGGTGTATCTGTATGTGTATTCAGCCCTTTTTTTTTAAAGTCCCACTGTTGGGCACGGGCCTCCCTTCAATACGAGGGGGATCAGGCCATAGTCCACCACGCTAGCCAAGTGCGGGTTGGCGGACTTCACATGTCTTTCGAAAACTTGCTAGGATCTCTCAGACATACAGGTTTCCTTACGATGTTTTCCTTCACCGTAAGGCAAGTGGTAATCATGTTAGAAGTGATTCGCACATGAAAATATCAGAGGTGCGAGACCCGGGATTTGAGCCCGCTTCACTCGGTTTCTCAAGCAAGCGCGTTACCACTGGGCTACCACTGGCCTAATATCTGTATAAAGCTTACATTAGTTTGATACTTTACTTACTTATAGTTACACTAGTGTCGCTCACTGCTTCATTCTGCAGTTGATTTGATTTGATTTTTCTAGTAATAAAAACGTACATAGGATTTCATTATATTCCGATAGTTTTCAGACCCTATAATTCTGTCCTGTCAGTTGTTGGTTGATGTTTTATATTTAAACCACCTACCTGCCCTTCAGCTTCACAAGCCATGTAGTTTTTTAGATTTCATGGTATGTCAGTGAATGAATTATACCTTTACTTAAAAACGAAACTCCTGACAAAATAATTTAACTATATGTATTTTAGTAACATTGAAAACTGTTATTGGTTAAGTTTTGTTAATTAATTTCTATTCTATATTTTTTGTACCTTTTGTTTCCAAAATAAATAAATAAATACTGTGTTTAAAAATGGATTTTTGTATTTAGAATAATTTATGATACAATAAACACTGCCAAATTTATTAAGGTTCGAGTAAAACGTGACGAAATATTCAAAGAAAATTTTTCGAACAATTAATATAGAGGAAAATCGTTTATTAACAAAATATTATGATTCTAAGTGGGTCAAATTGCTGTTGGATCATTAAAATACACGTTATCAGTATTGAGTAAAAAATATCTATAGATAGAGAATCTTATTAAGCATTTTTATAGCCTATGCTTAATTTTATTTCACCAGCCTGATTTATATCAGTTGGTTACTGCTACACCAGATGCGATTTATATTTTGGCACGTTGTGTTATTATTATTTACCTCGATATTTTCATAACACGACTCTACTAAGTATAATTTAACAGACTCGTCAATATAAAATCGATAAATAATTATCCTTCGATGTCAAAATTATAGAATTCGTCGAATTAAGTCCAAACTCGAAAATTTTACTAGGAGGCATTGAATTTTCTCTCTATCTATCCATCAGCTCGAGGTTATTAAAATATAATATTATCATGCAGACATTTAAAATTTGCATGATAATATTATATTTTACCTACAAAGTTCTAAAGAGATACGATAATTTAAAATAGGTTAAAATCAACTTCCAAGACTTGAATACACTGTTACAAGGGAAGTGAAGTAAAGTGCTCTCTTTGCCCTGTACTTTCTTAGTGAAAGCATCTTAACAATCTATTAAGTTGTTTTAGATATTGTGTTAACAAACAAACAAATTGCACTTTATTGTAATATCACTAGAGCTATTTATTTTACTGCAGTTGTTTTATCATTTTTATTCTAAAATGAGGAAAAAAGTGACGAATTTTTAATATTATCACCTAATTACTATGCAAAATTGATAATAAATTCTGACCACATTCTCTTAAGCTAAAAACCGGAGTTGAGATTAATTAATTACAAACTAGTAAAAGTTAATGGTAAAAATATATTAATTATAAACCCTTTACTACATTAGCACCTGGACGACCGAGCTTCTTGGAGTTTTTGGCCAAAAGTTCAATTCTCTTAAAAAAAAACTCCAATTCATTGTGATTCGATCCCAGACGCTTGTGATTGTCAATCTTGCGCCTTGGCCGCTTGAGCACGATGCTTATGTCCGAGCGTGCGAAATTAGCGACCATATTTTGCGTGTGAAAGAAATCTACAAAAAAACTAGAAAACACGCGTTTAGATCGATTTTTCGCCCCCGAAAACCCGCACATACCAAATTTCGGCAAAATCGTTAGAGCCGTTTCCGAGATCGCCGGTGTAAAAATACAAGAAATGCTCTTTTAAATATATTAGATTAGATATACTAATAATATAATGTTATTTTCACAAACAAAAAAATCTGAAACCTTAATACGAAAAATATCAATTATGAGCATACGACAATTTAAAAATACAGTCAACTATAAAGTAAAAAGCAGATGCTTCCACTTCTTTTAGTAAATTCTTCTGTTCAAAAGATAATTTAAAACAAAAACTTGTAGACTTTTTGCTGACAGCAGTGAAAACATTTAGCTAAGACTCCTCGAGGGCATTTTGTGCAAACGTCGTTGACTTCATTTTTATTTTATTCTTTTCTAAGCTATTTTTCATTTGCGCTACGTATTGTATTCTTGAACTATATTTATTGCTAGTACCTCGCCCTGGCTTCACTTAAGTATTATCTCTTTGGCTTCTATCCGACGGAAAAAAACTTAATGTAAAAATCTACTGATAAGTTTTCACGTAACAACGATATGTCTAAATAACGTAAAGGCTTGCATAAATAGGTGTACAATTTATGATAGACCATATAAAGGGTTCGAAGTATAGGTATATTAATTAGTTCAAAATATTTACTCAAGAGACGATAAGTACAATATTTACATATATGTATATATTATTGTATTTGGTAATAAATAAATACTTTAGACGTTTACATATTAAGATGAAATGCCATTACAGTTTAAATTGACCAACTATGGCCTGAAAATGACCAATAATAAATATATTAAGAAACTAGCATTGCCCGCGGCTCCGCCCTCGTTAGGATGACCAAAAATCTAATTCTAAGGTTTTACAGATTAGTATAATCTTACATTGCAGTTTTTGATTTTTTTCTCAGAAATGAGTTATTTTCCCGCAGTAAAAAGTATCCTATATGTTGACCCGGATAACCAGCTATCACCATAGCAAGTTTAATCAAAATCTCTCGAGTGGTTTTTCTGTGATGCGGTAACAGTAAACAGACAGACAGACACAAAATTTTAAAAACTATAGATTCGGCCTCTGTACCCATAGTAATGTTTATTTCAATCAGATTTTTTAAAACATATTTAATGTACTGATTCGGCTTAGTTACAATTTCATTATATGTATAGATTTCGAGATATTTGTATTATACTCGTATAAGAGTAAAATAAAACCAAACTATACCTATGAAGAATAAAACCTTTTTATGTTTCATTTTCTAGAATACCAAAGCTATAAATAAAAGCGTCACTTAGGTCGTTCAATCTTGGTCAGCCTCTATAATATTCACGTAACCTCGTTTCACAGTTTGAATCGGAGTACAAATTTGCCTAGAAAGTAGGACGTACGATTTTTTTTAGTATCACTAGCGACTCACCCTCGCTCCGCTCGGGTTCGTCTCTAGTAACGTTTTAACGGTTAGTATAGATTTCTCAGAGATGAGATATTTTCCCGCAGTAAAAAGTATCCTAAATTTTGACCAGCTATCATCATACCAAATTTCATCAAAATCTGTCCAGCGAATTTTTTGTGATGCGTTGCCAGACAGACAGATAAAATTTTAAAAACTATAAATTCCGCCTCTGTATCTATAATAATGTCTATTTGGAAAGGATTTTCCAAGAAATATTTAATGTATAATTTCGACTCAGTCGTAATTTTATTAAATGTATAAAAAAGATCTTTGTCAATGTTTTCTACTCGTATGAAAATATCATATAGTATTCGTATTGAAATGAATATTTTAACAGTCTCCGTGTAAAATTTTGGCTACGAAACCATAAAAAAGACAGTTTTTTTATGATTAATGCCTATAAAATATGTACGGACACAAAACGCTTATAAAACATTTATGCCTACAATATATATAAATGTATAAAAAAACCTAGCATTAGACGTTGTCCTACCACAGATTAAATTTATAATAAACCTAAATCTCAATAACGGTTAGATTCATCAAGATCCTAACTGTTGTACACAAAGAAATCATCCAAAATGAATATAGAGTATCAGGAGTAAGGTTTTTTAATAATATTTTTACCAAGTCTAAAAGTTTTTTTTACGTTTTATCTAAAATATACTACATTATATATTTTTCAGTATTATTTTCATTATTTTTCACTTCCTGTGTATTTTATATCATTCTCTCGTTGGCTTAATCTTGTACCTATATTTATGTTTGTTTCTTTGTCGTGACGAATTTTCGTTTCATCGAGTTTCAAATTACAACAATTCTAAAGAAGTTTTACTTTAAAAAAACAGGTTACATTATAGCCATAGATACCTATGTGATAAACAATATGTAACATCAAAGTTTAAAGTTCAATGCTCTTAGTAGAAATTTCTGGAAAATAAAGGTAAATCGAACATGTTCTATGTATCTCGAGTAAACATGTTACTACGTGCTTGGAAGACATTCAATGACCTGTAGACTGTAGCGCAGGACTTTACCGTAGTTCTAATGCATTACAATCATATGGAGAGTAAATGATCCGTACGTCAAGTTACTGGAACATTGTAAACTTGATATATGTTTGTAAGCGTTAGTACTGAACTACTTCGACTTGCAAAATTGTTTAAAGTTACGGCACAAAATCCAAAGTAAGATCGTCCTTCACCCTATGCTTAGCAGATGAAAGGAGTTTTGTACACATAATTTAGATACCGTGTTATGTTATAACAAAAACAACAAAACTAGTTTTTACCCGCGGCATTGTTCGCATACATAGCGGACGTCTGTCCCCATAATGCAGTGTTTTTTAGCAAATTTCATAGAAACCTATTTAATGGTTTATGCTTTAAGTGGTAAGACAGACAGAGCTACTTTGTAAAAGAAGCAGAGTTTGTCTGTCTGTCTGTTTGTCTGTTTGTGTGTTTGTTTGTTTGAACGCGCTAATCTCAGGAACTACTAAAAAATCCTTTTTGCATTAGATAGCACATTTATTAAGGAAGCCAAAAAGCTATATATTATACAAAATATAGTATATCTATTCCATACCAACCGTTACTAGGCACGAACCCGAGCGAAACAATGGTGAGTTGCTAATTTATAATATCTATATAAATCACATATAGTATCTATACCTTGTATATACACTATTTTTTTCATATAAATTTAATTTTTTTTTAATGAAAGAGTATTTAAATATGTAAGTAAGGTAGAGGTACATTAATAAGAAAAGTATTTATATATAATAAATATTCGCTATTAAAGGTGGAATTTTATCTTATGTAATTTGATACGCTTGTGGTATAAAGCCTACTCATTAAAAAATAATAATAGGTTTACAATAATTGACAAAAATATCGAGTAATATACACCCAAAATGAATACGTCTTTTGAAGTGTGTTAAAAATTATGTAAGTAAATAATAATTAATTTCATAGTATTTAGTCACAGAAAAGATTGGTTTTGTTTTTAAAATTCTTTAAATAATGTATTTTGTATATGACATACGTTATTTTGTTTCATTGGACGATAAAAAATATTTGATTCTTACAAGGAAATACGTTAAAATGTGTATATTTGATAAACAAGCATAAAGTTCTCTATAATTGTAACAAGACGTGCATACTTATATAGTATTAAATGCGAAGATAATGACGCGGTACAAAGATTATCGTGAAATATTAGCCTGCTAAAAATATTTGTACCAAATAAGCTTCGAAACTACTAAACCAATTTAGATAAAATTTGGTAGCAAAATAGTTTGACATCCTGGGAAGGACATAGGATAGGATATGTTTTTATTCCGGAAATCATCTCTTAAGGTGGTGAAAATAGGGATGAAAATTTGTATGGGAAAGGAACCTAGGGAAGAACCCAAGTAAAGCGAGGGTGAGTCGCTAGTAATATATAAACATTAAACATTGTCATCACAAACATTGTCACACACATTCGTTTTAAAAAAAGTCAAGACATCTTGTCAAAGCCGCTGGCTCCTTTTGCCAAAAATGTGCTTTGTAAATAATAATTATATTTTTAGTTCCATTGTATTTTTTTTCTTGTAAAGAAAGTATCCTTTTAACAGGTATCATGGGTTCGTCATCGCGACATCCACTTATTGACTGTGGGTCGCTATACGTATACTTCTGACCAGCGCTTCGAAGCACAGCACAAGCCTAGATCAGAAGAATGGGCATTACGCATCCGTAGTCCACAGAAACGAGACTCTGGACAATATGAGTGCCAAATATCTACTACACCACCTATCGGTCACGCCGTGTACCTGAATATTGTAGGTAAGATGTAATTATATGTATGTGAAGATCGTATCTTATTTGTTAACAAACGACATATTATTCTTCTAAGCCTTTACTTACTTAAGGCATAAAAGCTCTGGCTTGAATTTAACAAAAAATATTTTATTTATTTACTAACTTTGTATGAGTATACGTCAAAGAGCTAATCTCTCTACGAATGTTTGCTTCCACTTATCTCAGCAGAAAATCTCTATTGACTCTTAAGGGTCTTATCTTTTACATCGTATGTGAAGACGTTTGCCGAAAATATGTATAGAATATTATACGGTAAATGATAACCTTTGTAGATAAATAATATACTAGATTTCTTTTTTATCTCTTCACATTTGTGGAATGAAATATGTTATAGAATAATTTGAATACATGTAATATTAAAGCTTGAAAATTGTGTTAAACTCTATTTATACAGTATAATCTAAAACAATGATTAGATTACATTGAAAGACGAAACGGACTAAATAAAGTTATCAAAATATCCAAAAATATAAAAAGTATCACAAAAATACTTATATATACAATATACATAAAACTAATGAATAAAATATTTAAATATATTATATCTGTTAAAGTTTATACATTTTATTAGAATTATTTGAGAATGAAAGTGATTGAAAAAGCTGATTCTTTTATTCCACATACAAAATTAAAGTAACAAAGTATTGACCGAGTCTTTGTTTATCAGAACCGGAAACGGAAATAATGGGAGGTCCGGATTTATTCATCTACGCTGGATCGACCATAAACCTAACATGCATAGTGAGGCACACACCAGAGCCGCCCAGCACTATCAATTGGACGCATAGAGGAAAGGTAAATAAAATACTTTGTATACTAATAAAATAGTAATGAAGGTGAGTTGTTACGTTAAATATTTTATTGGGAATTTATTTCCTACATTTCACCATTGTGATATATATATATATATATAAATGTATGTACGTATGTACATGCATAATTCAATTACTTTATTTATTTACCAGATGAAAAAAGTCACCAAATCCAATTTATAGCCGTTTGAGTCGTAACAATTCCAGTAGCATTTATATTTTATCTATTCAATTTTCTTTTTTTTCATTAGTCGAGTTGAAAATAGCTTAATAATGTTATTTAGTTTAATAGATAACATATACATCTATATATATCATAAGCATTATTATCGATACAGAGGCAGAATCTATAGTTTTTAGAATTTTTGTGTCTGTCTGTCTATCTGTCTGTCTGTTACCGCATCACAGAAATACCCCTAGAGGGATTTTGATGAAATTTGGTATGGTAATAGCTGGTTATCCGGGTCAACATACAGGATACTTTTTACTGCGGGAAAATATTTCATTTTAGAGAAAAAAAAAATAGAAAAACTGCAATGTAAGAGTAAGACTAATATGTAAAACCTAACAATTTGGTTTTTGATCTTCTGAACACGGGCGGAGCCGCGGACAATGCTACTATTGAATACGAATGAACTCTAAGAACAAAAAGAATACAACATATACAGCTTTTTATATTAATAAAGAAATGCAATCCGCCTACCCGCACTTGGCCAGAGTGGTGGGTTATGGCCTGATGCTCCTCGTGTTGAATGTAGGTCCGTGCCCAGCAGTGGGACGTTAAAAAGGGCTGAGTACAATACATACAAAGTAATGGAGATTTAGGTAGAAGTTAAATAAAAGAATCTACATGTTTAAACGGATTAAATATTATTAATTATTTAATTTAATTAAACAAAGACCTTACTGCCTATGCCTAAAATATTGTATGTTTTAAGCACATATAAATTTTATATGGAAGGGACTAAGTACTAATGTAATTATACTACACTAGCAGAACCCGCAGCTGCACTCGCGCTAAAACTACAAAAAAAGCTCTAAAAAGGTAGGTTTCATACAAACTTTCATCCCCTATTTTACCTCTTTAGAGGATAAATTTCGAAAAATGCTAAAACACATATTTATTCAATTATATTGAAAAACATGATTACCAAGTTTCAAGTAATTCTGATCATAAACAATTTTTCGGGTTGTAATAAAACGTGTTTCCCCGTGGGAATGAGATAATCTCCCTAGGTAAAAAGTAGCCTATGTTACTCTCCAGCCCTCCAACTATCTCCACACAAAAAATCACGCCAATCCGTCCCAACGTTTCAACGTGAAAGAAGGACAAACAAACAAACAAACAAACAAACAAACAAACACACTTTCACATTTATAATATTAGTATGGATTGTTTCCAATTACACTGCATTATATAATGTATAACATAATGCAGTAGGTTTGGGCGTAACTTTCCAAAAAATATCACTCTATGCTCCAGTTGAATTTTCTTACAATCATATTTTGTATAAAAATAAGTCAAAACGTAATTTGAATCTCATTTAGATGAAATGTTGCTTTACTGCCCATAATGTTTGTACCTTCCATAACATTTATTTTTAAGATATTGCGGAAAATACAAGAATGGGCTCTTATTTCATGTTTCTTACTAAAAGATGGTTCATTGTATGAAATCTGTAAAGCGTATTCACAAAAAAGCCCAAGGATTCAAAATGCATTAAGATATTAATATAATGTTATACATATTTTTTAGAGCTTTTGTGACTTCAAATAATACGTTCATGAATTTTGTTGCAATTTCATGTATTTCCTTAGTTCATTAGTAAAATTTCTATTTCTAACAGGCGAATTTTATTGAGATTTCATTATTTTAGAGTATATATTTTTAATTTTAATGTAAAAATAAAATCTAATTCTTTTTCTTTTATCCAAATATGATGCATATTTATAATATAAGTTGTTGATATTTTTGAAGCACTCCCATGACGTATAGTTGTAAATTCAATTGTGAAAGCGGAACGTCTGCCACCTGGCTTAGTTTAGGAGATAGTAGTTCAACTTATTTTTTTGACCCTTTTTGTACAACTTGCTTTACTTACTTTAACCCCTTATATTGTCACTTTATATAGTACAATAAATAATTATTATCATTAAAATATAGTGAATACTTAAACAATAGATAGATCTACACTCTAGTGTAAACTATAAATTTCGTCCACGCAGCTGTACTTGCATTTATAGCTTCTTCCAATAAAACATTAAACCAAAGGTAGAATTTACATATATTGAAGTTGATTGGGTTTCTACGAGTCACAAATGGCTTGTAAATTCGTTGCTTTCACTATCACCCCCTGGGATTCCATTAAGTATTCCGTTCCACGATACGGTATAACGGCAAGTTTTACCACGATCTTGGTTTCCTTGATATTAACGATCGTATTGCTTACTTTATATTGAACCGTTTTGAATTTTATTTAAATATTTTGTTATAATACAATTAGTATGTGATCGACATATATACATGTAATAAAATTCAATTTGAGTCGAATCTGTATATTAATTTATGAAGATCGACTTTCATAAAAACTTAAAAAACCCGACTTCCAGGCACTAAAATGTAAAAAATATTAAACGGGGGTTTTCATTTAGAATAGACCCCTAATCAGATATTTTCGAAGTCGGTGCCAGCCGACAATATTTTAAGAGGAATATCTAATAGGTAAATATGTATTTTACGTATCAAAATATATTAGATTTGCTTTACATCGGCTTTTAGTAACATATTCTATTAAGAAATTTATTTTAAAAAATTATTAATTGTTGATTTTTTTAAAAACCGCTCGACCGATTTCGATGAAATTTCCAAATCGGTCCAAGCGTCTTCGAGTAATCAGTGAACATATATAAAAAAAGGGATTCCGACGAATTGAGAGCCTCATCCTTTTTGGAAGTCGTTTAATAAAACGAATAAACTTACATAAGCTTAAATGTAAACTTTTACACGTATCATACTCGTATAAGCTTACATGAAAGCCTGTCTCACTGTTCCTTGACAGCTAACAGATTCCCAATTTCAACCCGTTTAGGCAGCGGCCAGCGCAAGCCGATAAAGCTAATCAACAACCAATTTTTCCTCATTTCAATTAAAGTTATTATCATTTCTGACAGGAATAAATAAAAAAAAGTATATATCACTTAACGAAAAACAAACGAAAAATTTAAGAATCGGATCAGTAGTTTCAAAGATTGCCTCTTACATACAATCTGACAAAGTATCTTTTTATAATATTAGTTTTATATTAACATTCACGTTTAACTTACATTCTTCGTCATAAAATCCTACACGTAAACAATTATTTTGTATTATACAAATTTCATGTCAATGATTTTGCTTTATTTGGTTGAACATTATTTATTTAATAAATATTTTTTCATATACATTTTTCACATATATGATAAATCTTTTATAGCTTTAATTAAGTGATAAACCCGTAAAATTTAGTTACATTATCTGTAAAAATCGTATCATAAATAATTAATATACAGTTGGAATATTTATTTTTGACTAATTTCCATATAAACTTACCACAAATATTTTCCCTTTCTAAAATAATCAAAAATAAACACAATTAACTGCTTCTTCTGTACCCGATATCTTTATCAACTGCGAATCAAGTGGCATGACTTGTTTAATGAAGAGATTAAACATGTCATAGAATATCAATCCCATAAAATATTGGTCCCATAAAAATAAGTAAATTATTTCTAAAATGTTTTTAAAATATCTTAAAAGGTACTTATAATAACTATTATTAAACTATTTACGTTTCACAGACGATAAATTTCGATTCAACACGAGGTGGCATATCATTAGTCACTGAGAAGGGAATTCATAGTAGCAGTAGGCTTCTGGTGCAAGCAGCACGCACGTCAGATGCTGGAGCCTACCAATGTGTTCCAGATAATGCTCAATCCGCCACGGCTAGAGTGCACGTGTTAACTGGTAAGATATGAAATTTTCATTTAGTTTTGATAGTGCTATTTTGATATTTTACTCTGATTTAATAAAGCCCTAATTTATTAAATAAAACTATCTTTTCGGATTATTTCGCGGATTTATTTTGATTTTGTTGTAATTTGATTATGGTCACGGGAGAGACAGAGAGTTTCTCCCGTGACCATGGATGCTATAAAGCATTCGAAACGTCGGGAACCAAAAATCAAAATAAATCCGCGAAATAATCCGAAAAGATAGTTTTATTTAATAATGTCAAACATTCGCGTAAATCTAAGAAAGTATTATGAAAGCCCTAATTTATGTGGGATAACTACATATAAGTCTGTTGTCAAAACTTGGAACTTACGTATTTATGGCGGATCCGTCTATATGATGCTTTAAGTTTAGTCTGACTTTACAATACACTGTCGTTAAATAGGTTTGCAGATTTTAAAAGATTAATATAGTACAAGATTAAATTTATCAAATAAAAATACCTGGTATAAAAAACGAACCCGTACTGCATTACGATTATATTTTTATTATAAATAAATTTTTTTTTTGTGTAAAGTTTTTAAAATACAATTTATAACAAAATCACAATTTTCAAACGTGAGAGCTACAAGCGCTATGTATTCAGTTATTAAGATATGTTATTTTCTTCTCTGATATACTTTTTTAATTGACAGTAACTACTTTTGATACATTATCCATTAGCACGTTTCGTTATTATGAAAGTTCGACATAATTAAATAAGCAACGTAAGAATCCAGGTGTCTCATACAATATAATAATTTTCTTATGTGGTTTTTGGCTATAAGATTATTTTACTAAATAGATATTTTATTACAAACATAGTTATTTATAGTTATATTTTAACTTATTTCAAAAAAGGATGTTTTCAATTTGGTTGTTGGTAGAAATTATTTTTAAAATGCCTTTTAGCTTAATTTAAAAATAATAAAATATTATTCTCATATTTTTTATACAAATTTTCATTTTCAAAACAAGAAAATATATACCAAATAAAAATAATTAGATGTAATGTAAATTCAGTCATAAATTTGCGAATTACATTAAAAAAAAATTTTAGTTACTATATTTCATTCAATGAAAAATAAGTTATTCTGTAATGCTCGAGGCCACCAATTTAATTATGTTTGGTTACAAATGAAAATTCTATTCGCTCGCTCTGCGCTTACTAGGTTTTAGTTTGAAATCGAGTTATTAGATTCAAACGTAAAAGTTGCACATTGAATAGATATCCTTTAAACTGAGGCATCCTGCATTATGCAGACACTGAAATCTCAAAAGCTATAAATACAACTAAATGTTCATAACTTACTATAATAATATACTGTTTAGTACAATCTTATACATATAATAAAACTGTAGATGTCGAATGTCTGTACATAGAAAAAAAATGCTAAGAACCGAGTCAGGGGGATGTAAGAAGAGATATATAACAAATCCAGATATTTTTTTTAATTTTTTGTTTCTCTGTCTGTTTGTCTGTTTGTACGGGTCTAGTCTCCGAAATTGTTTGACCGAATTAAATGAAATTTTGCATGGTGGTACCTTATATCCCCAGTCAACGTTTTAGATACTTTTCATCCCGGAAAATTAAAGATTTCCCGTGGGATATTAAAAAACTATAGTAACTTAGCTTAGTAAAAAAAATCTACTAATTGGATTTTAATGAAACCTTAAAATAATATAGTTCATACATCAGAATAACAAATAGGATACTTTTTATCTCTGAAAAATGTACGGTTCCCGTGGGATAAATTCCTCTTTTTTTTTGAAGTCGGTTAAAAATGAGTATCTTGCATGACGTATACGTACTCGCAATTATTTAAAATATATTTCCCATTTCCCATAAAATAAAATCCATGTTACATAAAAAACAATTATATTACAAAAGTTTAAAAATAGAAAAAACGTATTTTCATGACTGGGACTCATAAAAATAAAATTAATAAGAAGCTCATATATCATTATAGTTTAATGAAAGTTGGTTTCAACTTTCATTTCACGTGTATGTCGACTTGGAGTTGCCACGTCCTTTTCAGAAGCGGTTTATTATTATAGCCCGAGAGCTCGTGACGAATTTTGGGAAGGTCTGGCAATACTTTATAACCGACAAAAACGTCTGGGGTTCTTTTTTTTAATTATATGAAAACTAAATTAAAAGATTAAACAAAAATCAAGTTGCCAAAAATATGTTTTTTTGGAATTTTTTTTGCAAATGTTATATACTGCGCAGTAACGAAATAACCGCTAAAGCTATACCAGACTCGCGGGACTGGACTCGCCAATTCACGAAATTATATTTTTTCACAATTTCAACTTGCCAAAAGGACCTTCCCAAAATTCGTCGCCAGCTCTCGGAACATTAGCCTCATAACTGTGGCAACGACAGCTTTATTTACTTTGACAGTGTAATAATACTATCTTTATTGCCTTTTAAATATGAATAAATTTAAGATAACGAAACAATTATATTTAATGAATAGTTAATGTTTTTAGGTAAACTTTACGAGAAAGATTGACTTAAAGGAAAATAAGGCTTTCCTTGTATTTTATTCAATACAAATTAAGTATTATATAGAAGTAATAACCTAAAATATACATATAAGGTATTAGAAGCTTTTTCTTATTTTGAATATGGTTTTATTTTGACTTACTAATTCTTCGATGTCCAGAACAAACTATTGGAGTTAGAGCGATAAAATTCTCACAAAGCTAAGTATCGATAATTACAATATGATGGAGATATAGATTTGATGTATTTTTATCCCCGCAAGAATTTTTCATTTTTATTTTCAATAGTCTTTTTAAAGTTAAAATGTTCTTTAGAATTTGTTATTAATGGTTTTAGGAAAAAGTAACATTGTTTTTTTTTTAATTCTTTCACTTGGATACATAGGCGATATTATTCTCTTCAGTTAAATTTGAATATTGGGTTAGTTTTCATTAGTAAAATAAGCAAAACGTTCGTATATTTTTTTAACTCCAATCTTAAAGGTAATGAGATGGATATTGATCCAAACGACGAATTTATTGAAAGAATTATTATTACTTCATTAACAATTTACTTTTAAATATCAATTCTATTATTATAAATACACAACTCAAAAAAGGTAAACAAGTATTGGTAGTTTGGACAAATAAGTACTAAGTGGACTTATCGTCAGGACCAATCTTCAGAACGGGTTGAGCAGTGTTTCGTTTATTTTATTTAAAAGGAAATGGGAAAAATATATAAAAGAATTGTGAATACATATACGTCCTACAAGATAGTGGCATTTTTTTCTGACGTAACTTAAACGTAACCGGTATTTCAGACAAGAACCAGTTACGTAGAAATAAATAATCTAAATCTAAGTAGTTTTATATTACCCATGATAACTTTAAACTAGAATAAATATAAAAACACATTTTTTGTGATTAGTATTAATATAATATTTATAAAACATCAATTATATAAAGTTAACTCTTTATAAAACCAGGTCAAGTTATCTTTGTTTATACATTACTGCGTTTGAATGAGATGCAAATGAGACAGTTGAGTAAATATTAAAATCATCGAGAATGCTCTCCAAGTCTCTACTCTTATGTAAATTTTAAATATGAAAGTATTCTTGTTAGTTTGTTTCTTTCACAGACTAATGAGGTAAAGAGAATTTGGTATATACTTGTAGATATTTATATACTAAAAAATGTCACACAGATGTTTCTGTTACTTGCCATTAGCTACTGTAGGATAATACAAAAAAATACCTGGACAAGTACACTTCACAATTAAATAATCCATTCCTTATTAGCGCTGGGTCTTAGGTCTCAGCGCTGGGTCTCAGGTCTCAGTGCCTCAATGTGATGAGAATAATGTAATAGATCAACATCCACTATGCTGGCCAAATGTGGGTTGGTGGACTTCACGTCATGTCGTCTTTCGAAAAGTAGTTAGGTTCTTTTGACTCACTAGCAGTAATTATGTTGATAATTAGATGAGCACATAAAAATATCAGAGTTGGCAACACCCGAATTTAGTACTCGCTTTATTTTTTTTTTGTATGTATGTTGGTTTGTAATTATTAATTTCTTGAGGTACCAATTCATTAAAAAAAAATCAAATATATCGTGTAGCTTACGTATAAAATACAACCGAATTCAGTTCCTCCTACGTTTTGATGTCAGCTAAAAATAAATAAATTACCTAACATTATTTAACATTTTAATCGTTTTAAATGAGATATTATACCGTTTTTGCATGTTTTTTTTAAGTTCCCGATATTTTAGCACAACTTCAAAATTGATAATCTGTTATGAACATCAATCTCATTAAATAAATCGAATATAGTTTCTGCTTCATTGGTGTACAGACCAGTTTGTATGGAATCGCCAAATAAGTAGTTCAGAGTAAAGTGTTGAAAAATCCTTAGCAGTTTCCGGAATTTAGATAGCTATGTAGCCGCCGTGAATCAGAGAGCATGTAGATCCGTCGTCCTCTCTCTTCAATCGTGTCAGATTGTCGTTCTATCGGACTGTGAAAGTGGGGGATTACAATGTATATCTATCTGCATTTGACCTATAATAATATCTTCTATCTAGTCTCAAACAGCCTTCCTCAGTGGGATTGGTTGCCTTAGCCTGAATCAGTTCTGAGAATATTATTGTTGATGGTACTGTATAATTCTGTTGCATAGTTTCCCTGTAATTATAATCTATACTAATATTATAAATAACTAAAGTTTGTGAGTTTGTGAGATTGTAGGGGTTATCTCTGGATATACTGAACCGATTTAGGTGAATTTTTGTAAGAAGATAGTTTGAGACCCTGGAAAGGATACTGGACTGGAAAGGATACATAGGATACTTTTTATGCCGGAAATTATTACTTAAGGGGGTGAACATGGGGATAAAAGTTTGTATGGGGAATCAACACAGGGACGAACCCACGCGAAGCGAGGGTGAGTCGCTAGTTTAGTAATATGTAAGGTATATGGGTTTTCAAGTTCATCAAATGCCAATCGAATGTAGAATATTCTAACATTTCATGGACGACATTTCCCTCGCTCAGTAACTATACTATTCAGTACATCTTCCAGCAATTTTTCGCAATATGGATGTTTATATCCCACGAGATTTACTTAGCATGACGAAATAAAAGTATATGAAACCGTTGCACGAAAGATACCAACAAAATATTATAATTTTTGTATTAAAATGTTATTATTTTTTGTAAGAAAGAATTAAGACGTCATATAATTTTATAAAATCTCTGTTAAATTAATAACTAACTTATCCCCCTATGGCCCATAGGTTCGATTCCACTCCATGAAAATATATCTATTGGTAATATCGATATTATTGAGACTAAGATATTTTATAATATTTTTGTTCACTGCATTTTTTTAATACAATTGAAACGGACTTGTGAACAACTAAGACTGAGGCATCATTCTTCTAATCGAGTCTATAGTAAATATATAGTGGAAAAACATAATAAAAAACTAAATATCGAGCAGTCTCGTTCCCTTTAATCTACTTTATCCTCTTGAAACCTTAGAAGCTTCTTAAAGGGGTCTTACACAAGAGTTAAGTGTGATACCTTATTAACTAATCCTATTAATATAAAATTATTTTGCAGGGGAAACTCCAGCCGCTATGCAAGGCAAAGCGCACTGTGTAAGAGACCTGGGACTGTCCTCGCTTCTGTGTGTTGCCACCGTAATACTATATTTGGCTGTTTTTGTGATATAAACACATAGTTCTTAGGTACTTTAATATAAGTGACATAAATGAAAGTGTTGTTTGACTTCTTAAAGAATATTGTAAATATTTATCAATTTATTACTATAAAAAACCTTTTTTAATTACGGTATATTTATTATATAATAGCTATACCGTAAATAAATATCATGTCTATATAATATAACGATGTCAGACATCTAATTGAAATATATGAAGCGAGTATCGAGTACCGCATTTTATTATCCTCAATACCAGGGTAAATACCAGCGGAAGTAAACATTAGAATATTTCTAATGTGAAATTCATTAAATTGTTGTATAGAATTAAAGGATTTATGTAGTATTATTTAAGTGATAGTCTAGTCAAATGGTTTTTCAAATTTAATGTTGATTTAAATAAAGACCATTTTTATAGTTCGTGTCTTATTTGTTTATTTTGTGATTTTTATGCTATCGCTATTTTTTAACCGACATTGGCAAAACCTTAAGTAAGTAACGTGTTTATTAAGTAAGTATGTGTCTGATCATAATATGTTCCCTCGTAACTCCTGTACGGGTGAACCGTTTTTGATAAACTATTTGTTTTATTTAACAACACAAAAATCATGGGTTACATTCTGCACCGAATAGATATTGTATTTATCGTGCATATTTACATATCTATATACATTGTTTATTATTAGCACTAAAACTCGTTAACAGCTAATAAACCATATTTAAAAAAATGGCTGACAGAAGAAAAAAAGGGACTACTACTACTAACTACTAATACTTTTATATACCTATTGATTAAAAAGTTAACGTATTATGAAGTTGGATACGCAACCACTATTGTCAATGAAAAACTGCCTCAGTGGTGTAGTGGCTAGCATGTACGGCTGCACACCCGGAGGTCCTGGGTGCGAGTCCCGAGTCGGGCCAAGTTTAGTTATTGAGTATTCTGTATAGTAAGTCTCAGTAACAGCCCAGAGTTGGGAAGTTGGCGGTGTTTCACCCCCGTGCCTCGGAGAGCACGTAAAACCGTCGGTCCTGCGCCTTAACTCTCACTGGTCGTGTCAAATAGTCGTCCCACCGGAGTATGAGAATGACAGGAATAGAGAGTGCACTTGTGTCTGCGCGTACACTTGTGCACTATAATATCTCCTGTGCAGTTGGCTAGTCTCAATGAGATTGGCTGCCGTAGCCGAAATCGGTCAGGAGAACATCATCATGATAAAAGAAAAAAAAATATAGCTAAGCGTTACTATGGTCCCTTTATTAATCTTAGTAGGAAATCTCTTTTATATAAAAAATACTGTAGAATTACTTCTTTAATACATAATACGTTGGTGACAGAGCTTCGCTCGGCGTTTTTGGAAAAAAAACATTTTTTTCAAAAAGACACCTACCTATATAGATAAACTTTAAAAGCAAAACCTCACCTAAGTGCAAAATTTGATACAAATTCGAGATACATGAAATAAATTTATCTATTAAAAGAATTGCTACCTTAATATTATTAATAACATGTTTTTTTATTCTTACTTCGTAAATATGAAATATTATAGCAATTTATTTAACGATAGAACCAAAGCATTCCTTGGTAAAGCAATGCTAGCTCAGGTGTTAAACTAGATTAATAACCAATAAGCTAGCCAAGCCGTAGGCATGAACACTCCACAGCGTACAAAATATGTAGATTCTCGTTTGGAAATCGCCTGTACATATGTTATTTATCCTATAAAATGAATATTCTGGTTGCAATAACAGATATCTAATAGAAAACAGTCTGTTTTTTAGAGCACTTCTTTCTTTTTTTATCTTTATTAGCTCTTTGTCCATTTAACACTAAGAATATAATGAAAGTAAAATTACTTACCAATTTTATAAACTCTTGACAAATGGAAACAAAGACATATATATATATATATATATATATATATATATATATATATATATATATATATATATATTAGTTCTAAAGACAAGCAGGAGAATGAGAAGGAAATTGAAACCATAATAAGCACTGTAGGATATAAAATATTTACAAAATAAAACATTCATTGACCATCTTCACTTAAACTTCAGGTAAAAAAATATTTCATTCAGATATTATGTATAGTGCTGGATAGCGGTCTTCTGCATTAATAACTCCCTATAATACTTCAAAACGAAAATCGTACGTGTGTAGATGGACTTAAGTATTGTATGCTATTTACACGAAATACTAAAAAAATGCCTTTTTCAGTGGAATTCGTTAAATATTAAAATTTTACAATCGGCTTTATATTTTTTTATTCAGCGATAAAATATTATGAAAGTAGAGCGCGTTGGTTGGAATCCAATGCAATTATACTATTTTCTATCTAAATAAACAATTGAAAAAATTATTAATGAGTAGAAAATGTACCTGTAGAGTTTTTAGGTCAAGATGTACAATAATTTGCACGGTAAGTACAAAGAATTTTGATAGTCGTTAAAATCTCGAGAAGCGTTAATTAATAAAACTCTATCATTTACTCTATATAGCCATAATACTTTCATAAATGTATTTAAAAATTTCAATTTACGAGTATCATCTTTACTGATATCTAAAACAGAATGTCTTTTTTGTTAACATTAACGGTCGAATCTCTGGAATTGTCAGTGTGTTATTTTTTTCATACACTATTTATCGAGAATAATTATTAAACTAAGGGCGAAGCCGCTAGCAAAAGTTATAAAACTACTCACCCACACAACACTAACAACTCACCCTCGCTTTGCTTGTTTGCTTTTGCTCTAGACAGAAACTAATATATCCCGTGGGAACCGTACATCGGAATGACATACAGCCTATAGCCTTCCTCAATAAACGTGCTATCTAATGCAAAAATAATTTTTCAAATCGAATTACTAGTTTCTGAGATTAACGCCGTCGAAAAAACAAACAAACAAAACAAACAAACAAACAAACAAACAAACAAACAAACAAACAAACAAACAAACAAATAAACAAACAAACAAACAAACTCTGTCCCTTTATAATATAAGTATATATATAAACTTTTATCCATAAAGCTACACCAGTTCTGAAAAGATAAGCTTTCTGTCACGATAAAGTAAAGAAGTTTAAGCGACATAATCCCTCAGCTTCAATCTGTTCGACCTCACATCAGGCACGTAGCCGATAGTATTAGTGTTAAGAAAACAGATCATTGTATAAGTTTTCTATATAAATATGTTTATTATTTTGTTGAACAATAGGAATATTAAAATCTTTAAGCAATTTTTAGGAGGAATAATATCTACTAAGTTGGACTACTAATATACATATTATGTAAATGTAAAATTTTGTATGTTTGTATGATATTTCTATACGCTCAAATAACTGGAAAGATTTTCTGTGACCTCGAGTAACGTCAGCTACTGATAGGCACCTAAGGACGCAATCGTGCGAAGCGAGGGTCTTATATGTACACAAATTTTCAAGCAAGGATAGCTGTTGATCTTATATATATATATATATATATATATATATATATATATATATATATATATATACTATAGGATTCTGATTAGAATTTGATCTTGATTTCTAATTTTACTAGTATACTCGTGCAATAATTTGACAATATATTGAACTATTGATATTGATAGCAGACACACAATTCATTGAATAACTTTAAGTGAATGCTTTGTTCGCAACAAAGGTATCAAAGATCGCATACACGGATTATTAAATGACTGGATATAAATTGGAATTCATAGTTAATAGAAATATTTTGTATATTGATAAAAAGCCATCTAGCTGTCTACATGTTTGGTTCAGTACGTAGTGACCCTACTTGCTGTGCCAGCAGTCGCGGGTTTGAATTCCGCTGGGGACATTTATTTGTGTGATGGGCACGAATGTTTGTACTCCAGTCCAGGGTGTTTATATTTGTAATATGTATATATTTAAAACTATATATGTGTAGTACATCAACTATCTGGTATCCATAGCACAAGCCTCGTAACTTGCCATAGAACTAGATGGAGCTGACAGCTGTGTGTTAATGCCCCAACATATTTATTTATTTATTTCCAAAATTCACTCAAATCTGTTTAGCTGTTACAATATCAAGTTGTAACAAATACACATATTTACTCACAAACTTTCATATTTAAAATGAAAAAGCGGTGTACTCTCCTGCCTTAAGAGTATGTCTCTTATATATATTACTCTATATATCTACGTTCTATATATGTAGATAAGCATCGTTATTGTGATCATATCTTAGGTTAGAGATAGACATATACTGTTGTCGAATTTTATGTATGTTTTTTACAAAATACCGCCTAAAATCTACCTTAATAATTAACAAATAAATATTTTATAGTGGCAATAATTTTGCATTAATATATTGTAGCAACGTGGCTTGAACATTTTGCCCGATATTTCAAATTCAGTAAACCGTGGCACGTTTCTACAATCAATCGATTTGGTTTGTATCACGAATTCAATTATATTATCTATATTTACTATCTAAGCGAAATGCTGTTCATTCATTGACTGATTAATCATGAAATCACAGACACTATTAAAGCTTTGTTAATGAAAATTGGGTATAATTTTGATTTACAATACAGATATCTGAAGTAACACATAGGCACCTAGAGACTAACTAACCCGAACGAAGCGAGAGTAAATCGCTAGTAATATTTCAAATACAAAAAAGCATCTATCCGAGCAAGGTGAGGGTAACTTGATAATCTATACAGATAAATAAAATTGAAGTGCCTGTTTGTAATGTCGAAATGAAAGCTTTTTACTAAGGACATATGAAATTATATACGATACTTATAAGAAAAATACATATTTTTTATTTTTGTCGGTCTGTCTGTTTGTTCCAGCTAATCTCCAAAACGGCTAGACTAATTTTGACGGGACTTTCACTGGAAGATACCTGATGTTATAAGAAGTAACTTAAGCTACTTTTATTTTAGAAAAATAAATAGGGTTCTGCTCAAAAAAATTAAAACGTACCTAGGGACGCACCCGAGCAAAACGAGAGTAAGTCATTAGTATTGAAAAAAAATCTACTTTTATTTCTAAAAAATCTTTTCATTTATTAGATAAAATTGGTGTCACCTAACGTCATCAGGCTTCGATCTGTTTATAAATGAGTGGAGCACAACGCTAATGTGACAAATCAATCATTCAAAATTGAAATGAGAACGATATTTTTATATATTTCTACATATCACATAAGAAAAAGATGAAATATGCATTTATACATAGATACTCGTATATACATACAAAATATTATTTTATCGTAAAATTAATTTTATTCCCATTTTGTTCTTTTATTCTAAATTATATCTAATATTTTAATTCGATTTTTTGCTTGTCTGTTTAAATCTAAATTTAAGGTCCTAAATAAGCTGCACACATAATTATTTGAAATTTTCAATTTGCTACCTTGTATCTTAGCAGATCGCGCCTCCATATTGGAAAAAAAGCTCCAAAAACAGCTTTTTAATAATAGCTCCTTTCCGACTCATTTTACGATAAAACTATTAATGTAACAAATTAAACTAGATAAATTTTCCTAAAATTCATATAGTAACTTCTTTTTATAATTAATACGTCCAGGGTGCCACAACAATATACTTAAATACGCGTTTTGGCCAAAAACTCACTTCCACACCACCACGAAGTAGAATAAGTGGCGCCTTTTATATGGTATCCCCAATAGGCCTTATCCACTTCTAATCTGTACACAGTGTACATATAATAAGATTCTAACTGATGATCTATATATTAAATATTTTTTGGAAAAATCTTATTGAAATAAACATTATTATCGATACAGAGGCCGCATCTATAGTTTTTAGAATTTTTATCTGTCTGTCAGACTATCTGTCTAAAACGCATCACGGGAAAGCCACTGGACAGATTTTGATGAAATTTGGTATGATGATAGCTGGTTATCCGGGTCAACATATAGAACTGATTTTTTTACTGCAGGAAAATACCTCATCTCTGAGAAATATATACTAAACGTTAAAACGTAACGTAGTATTATAAGTGTGTTATAAGTAGTATTTGTACTCTCAAAGAAGTAAGCAAGATGTCAATGCCGATTATGGCACATTTAATAATCATATAACGTGTTTTTTTACTCTACCTGGTGCATTTGTCATTTTACAATATCACCACCCACAACTTCGTACAGGGCTCTTTAGCTTTATTCCATCTACTTAGATTTTTTAAAAAGGTTGCTTATATTCTTTTGAAGGTTTATAATATCCCTTCGTACTAAATTCCCATTAAAATCGGATTAGCATAGATTCAGCTCAGAATGGATTATAAACCAAAAACTACTTTCATGTCTTTTCGGTTTCTCTAACCAACAATAGCGTAGCACAGCGCTACCTTTCATAAATCCTTATTAAATTAGCAATGTAAAACCCCTTTTAATAACAATTAAGCTAGTATTCACGTACGCCATTCATCGTAATGTTTTGCTCACAACCACACGTACTCTCTGGACCATAAGTCGCGGTTAGACCTAAATTTATAAGCTGGATTTATATCTATTTAACCACAGCGAATTGTTTTAGTCTTAGATTTGTAAAATCTATCCTGTCTAAACGAAGCATGCTAAAGTTTCCATGAAACTGAAATTATACATACATATAATTCAATATATGAAGTCATAAATGGCTGTATTATATTAATTATTTATGAAAACACGATATTTTTAAAGCTTCTATATTCTATATTAATAAATATTATATAATAAAATATATGATCATACAAATTTCCACCTCTTTTTTACCCTTACCTAAATTAATTATACTTTCTTTAACATAATTGTAACGTATGACTGAATATATTAAATTCAATACAATTTTTATTACAATTTTTGAGTGATATAGCTTATAGCTCGAGCTTTATCAGCTATGTAGCTCTCAATTAAGTAAAAATAAGGATTGTAAGAAAGGAGAATATGCTTAGTTTATAATATAATGTCTTGTGATATAGAAATATAATATATACAAAATGTTACATGGATTGATCGCTCAAAAAATACTAGATACACAATCACCGACAAAAAATGTCCTCACCGAATAAGCGCTCATTTGAACATTTGTCTTAAGAAATATTTTTAAATTTCCAGCTAAAAAATCCTGTTGTGCACTAGCTTACTTTAACTGCAAGTAGTAAAACGAATGCATTTAGTCCACCTTTAGTTTTGTATGAAGCCATTATACAGACCTGCCTGTAATGCCTGGGGCAGTTTACTGAATGGAGCTAATCGAGATTCAGCCAATGGAAAAGTGCTCAAGCAAATATTTCTGAATTTCTTTAGAATATTTTACAAAAACTCACAATAAGTAAAATTCAAATTCAAAACAAAAATATTGGTTTGATTGTAATCTATATCTTGTAAATAATATAATACATAGATTTATCTGTGACTACAAAATGTCGAACATTAAGCTCACTATAATTTTTTATCAAAAATCTAATTTTTGTAGCACGGGAAGACACGTTATAATACAGCCTACAACAACTCATTACACCTATCTATAATATATGAATATAGTATCTATTCCATACTCACCGTTAAAACCTTTATTATTCATCTATGGTAAAAACTTACCAAGGGACGAACCAGATCGTAGCGAGGGTAAGCCGCTAGGTAATTATACATGGATATATAAACATACTAGCAGAATCCGCGGCTTCGGTCGCGCTAAAACTACATAACATATCTAAAAAGGTAGTTTCATACCAACTTCCATTCCCTATTTTACCCCCTTATGGAATGAATTTCAAAAAATGATAAAACACGTATTTATTTAATTTTATTGAAGAGCATTAACACCAAGTTTCAAATAATTCTGATCATAAATATTTTTTTGGATTGTATTATGACGTGTTTTCCCGTGGGAATTAGATATTAATCTCCCGCGGTAAAAAGTAGCCTATGCACTCTCCAGCCCACCAACTATCTCCATACAAAAAATTACGCCAATCCGCCAAACAGTTTCGACGTGAAAGAAAAACAAACAAATAAACACATTTATAATATTAGTATGGATATTTAAATTACTGTTTATGAATATTTACCTAAAATAACCGATAAACTTACTTATGATACTTTTATGACACTAAAAGAACATAATTTTGACCAAAAATGTATGTAATTTCTGGGGGCTTTTAAAATGACACAAAACTCGTATTCTTAGTAAGCCATTGAATAGTTCCAATAACTACCTCTCACTATCATCAGATGAAGTAGATTGTAAGAAGGTATTTGTGTTGTCATTCGTATTCCACACACTAACAAACTTTCAATCCGATACAAGAATTAGGAGAAGGTTAAAAACGATTTTCGAGATTTGTTTATATTTACATATTTGGACGTAAAGCTAATACCGTGTTGTAAATACAAACTAAAATTGGCCATGGATCAGTGTAGGTGAACTTTTAATAGAATATTATTACTGTAGCTAAATATTCAGTTGGAATATTATGAGGTTGAATCCATATCTCAAGTTAGATGAAATATCATTGCCTAGAATCTACATACAATAGTCCATGTAGTGTTGGCAGGAGTTTAAGACTTGATATGTCGTCTTAGCTTCAGTACTGTAGTTTAACAGATTAGTTTTCGTAAACTCTACATAGAATATACTTTAAAGTTATTAAGACTTTTGTTTGGATTACTAAACTATTACCTTTTATAACTAATAAACTAAAATTATATTTAAACGTCTACTAAGTTACATTACGAAACTTATATTTATTACCAAACAACTTTCGAAAATTTATTTAGAGCAAATATTCACTACAAGCTGACCTTATTGTTCATTTAATGAATGTTGTTTCGTTATCTTATCTTTATAAAATCAGTATTAAATTAAATTTTTCAAATCAAATTAAAATTGATTTTCGAAGCAAGATTCGAGGGCTACTAATTTACTACCATACCAGATTTAGACTTTCCAATGTTTCCAATTCAGCCCATACAAAGGATAAAAACTATAGATTTTCGGTTATCAAATTTTCAGATTTACAAGTACTTGTATATTTATGAATCTGGCAGATCAGAAAACTTTGTATAAATAGACGGATTACCTAAATAGTTAATAAATAATATCACTTGTGTTTGTATGTGCTTCGATATACGTTATTTATATTAAATCTATAAATTTATTTGACATCCGTTCTACCGACAAGAACAGTTCTAACTCTTGTTAAGTGTTACTTTAAATGTTTCCAAACTACTAACACTTCCATTGGGATTCCTTTAATTTATTGGCTCATCTCGATTACCTTCATTCGCTAGTAGGCAACTGTGTGTTGTTAAATTGTTAATCTAATAATATATTTTACTTAAGGCTATAGAATAGAACATTTAATTTTAGAAGTGAACGACACAGTCGAAATTTATTTATTTATTTATTTCGTTTATTCGTCCTTAAGCATTTTTAAAGTGAAAACTTCTATAGGCAAGTTTGGATGGGGAGTAAATCATGTAAGTCGTCATCGACATGGTCACGTGACGCGTTACCGCTAACACTCAGAGTGCCGATAGATTTCAAACCAGATAAATGTAAACAGTTTTAATTTACAAATTTTAATTTATGATCAAATAATTAATTTGTTTATCCAAAAATAACAATTTTTTGTTTATAGTTTTAAGTTTTCACTTCTGTCGGCAGTCGTCATGACTTCTTTTTTATTTTATTAATAACACTAGCTTTATATTGATAACATTAAAGCTCGTAAATAGCTACTAAACAAAATAAAAAAAGGAGAAAATGGTCCTAAATTGTTTTGTATATATACACATATAATGGAAATGGAAAAAATACATACATATAATAGAAATCAAAATTGTACTTTTCATCACGTTTTTAAAGAAATCGCAATGGTTATTTCATACGTGTGTGAACGGGAGCCAATCATCCTTATAATAATTTCTTCTAGTTAGTTATATTATCAAGAAATCCCTACTAATAAAAATATATATGTGAATGTAAATTTATCTGTTTGTTACCTTTTACTGTATTCTTAACTAATCTCGATATGCTATGGCAAGGATATAGATTGCATCATGGGGATAGGACGGGACGAGGCATAGACTACCCTGCCCAACTTACCACATATGTGGAGCTGTACATTGGTATATTCTAGCCTTAGAAATTAAAATTTAACTTACAGAATTTTAATTTTACTAACAAGTTCCTACCATTCAATGACTTCTTAAAGCACCTGTTTAGATTTTATAAAAACATATAATTAATTTATAAATAAAGTTTTCGGTAAAATTTAGGTCATATAAAAATACTCACAGACTACTCACCTTCAAAATTTTCCCTTTTAAAAATAGCTTAAAACGGTAAGTCTAAGAACATAATGCATGAAGACTTGTTTTTAGATTCCCCCGTATTTAGTGTCAACGATGTGAAACATGGCTGTAACATATAAAGGTTCTAGAAATTTCCAGCTAAAATAGCGTATATTCAAAGTGAAACTATAATGTGAGTGAAATGCACATACATTCATACGTCATATTCCATTTAACTTCGTAAATAGGTTACCGGTAAACCATCTTTTCTCGGAGCATTCATTATGGACTTTCTTTTTATTTAATGGTCTAGAATATGTATTTGTTATTATTTTTACTACGTAATTTAGATATATAACAAAAGTTGAAGTATCTATTAGATAATCATATCTTTAAATATTGTCGGCTGGCACCGACTTCGAAAATATCTGATTAGGTATCTATCTATTCTAAATGAAAACCTAAGTTTAGTTATATTTTACATTTTAGTGCCTGGAAGTCGGTTTTTTAAGTTTTTTTTTTCAATTTTTAGTGTAGACGTAATAAGCAGGTAATTTGTAAGAAGAAAGTTTTTTAATAACATATTCGATTAAACAATTTATTTAAAAGAAAATATTTGTTGTTGATTTTTTTAAAACCCGTTCGACCGATTTCGATAAGATTTATATGGGACAACCTGGAAAGTATACCCTTTGAAACAAAAAAAATCCAAATCGGTTAAGGCGTTTTCGAGTAACCGGTGAACATACATAAAAAAAATAGATTCCATAGAATTGAGAACCTCCTCCTTTTTGGAAGTCGGTTAAAAATGTACCATGTTCAGAACGTTACCTTTATAATTTCAAAAGATTCATAAAAATTTGCACAGCTTTTCCCAAATAATGTACAATTAAACAGACAAAAATAAAAATCCTAAAACTGTGACATCATAAAATAGTAATGTACAATTTTGACCGTATTATAACACGTTTAAATAAACATAATTCAAAATAGTGCGGTTATATTTTGACCTAGTGCGTGAAGTAGTTGGCCTATAATATAGCAGCAACTAAATTAAATTATATGAGTTGAGTGAGCATTTTGTGGGAAACACTATCCACAATTTGTTAATATTGGACGGCATTTAGTATAAAGCTTAGCTACGTTAGTAAATTTTAGTTAGAAAAGTCTGTTTTTATTAAATAAGGGCAAATTAATACTATGTTAGTTAATCTATGTTAAATCAATGTATGTACGTGTTCACCTTATCGTAGTGGGGGGTCATTAGCATCCGGTAATCTAGCCGCGAGTAAGAGAGGAACTGGGTGGGGGGTTGCTATTAGTACTTCTCTGATAGCAAATTCGACACTGTAGGTAACCCCCTGGTTTTTGTGGTCTACATCGGTAGACCAGCCTAGTCGAGGCGTTATGGTTAACTGCTATGGTGCCTTCGACAGTGATCCCCATTAAGCCGGGAATGTTCTGTTAGATTTTATTGGGTGGTACTAGATACTCTAGCCGGTGAGTCCACATAACTACCTGAATGTATGTGTATGTGCATTTCTTCGCTCCACGACCGCGGACACCGGTGTTAGTTAACAATAGATTTCTTAGAATTTGAATTTATTTCTTAGAAATTTACCTGGAGGTTTTAACGTTAAAAAATGGCACCTAGATACTAATTACTAAGAAAGATTAAGCAAAAATAATAATATAAAATCTGTTTTAACCCTAACTTATTCTATTAAGGTAAAAATACTTTTCAGTCGATTAAAGTTCTAAGAACCAATTCATAGACTGTAAATAAAAATGTACTGTAAAAAAATGTTATAAATATTTTTAACGATGCTTATATTATATAGAAGTTACTCGAATCATTTATTTTATTACTAAAGAGGTGAAGAGACCAGGTTTATATGTGAAACAGCAGTTTTCAGAATAAAAATTTAAATAATATATATAATATGAAATAAGTCTATGTAATTATTAACTGGAGTTTAAATTCGTGATCCTATTAAATTAAAACCAACCAGTCAGTTAATCTCATTTTCTATATAATTTTAAAAATAATTTCAATTGAAACTAGAAACCAAAAATCAGATACTTTATAACACCACTCTAAAATTGGCTGTGTAATTACTAAGATCAAGGGCCGCAACGGATGAATGGAGTTAATCGAAATCCACTCAATAGAAAAGTGCTCGAGGCATTGTCAATAGCCTGAACATAGTGTAAAGTTGTAATGGAGCAGTGTCGGCTACAGGTTTCTTTACCTATTTTTGTTAGAAAACTTTTGATCGTCTACTTCATTGTACACATTAAAATAGCCTGATAGATTTTTGCTATAACTGATTTTAACCTTTAACATTTACAAAATTTCTTGTTATACCTATAGAAAGTCTGCAAACTTTTGTTAATATTCTGTTAGAAATGTAAAAGTAAAAAGATATTTGCCAAGTGAAATCTAACTGTAAGCAAAAATAGTTTATTTACGGCTATTATATAAGAGTTATATTTATATCTATCTAAACTTATTAATATTTTAAATGTGAAAGTTTGTGAGTATGGATGTTTGTTACTCTTTCACGCCAGAACGGCTGAACGGATCTGGATGAAATTTGGCAAAAAGATTTGGCTAAAATAACACATAATATTTTTATCTAGGAAAAATGTACGGTTTCCGTGGGATAGGTTTGTTTTTTTTTCCTAGAAGCGAACCTGAGCGAAGCGAGGGTGAGCCGCTAGTAACACACAATTTCTGGTCTCATTTTAATTCTAAATTATGTTTAATCTACGCGTATGCTACATAAATCTTTAT
The DNA here is from genome assembly GCA_947093115.1 of Brenthis daphne. Taxonomy (NCBI): domain Eukaryota; kingdom Metazoa; phylum Arthropoda; class Insecta; order Lepidoptera; family Nymphalidae; genus Brenthis; species Brenthis daphne. The sequence goes on from OX352471.1 coordinate 3,874,486, forward strand.
TATTATCATTGAACCGATTTATAAAAGGAAACGGCATTTGACGCCCTATTCTGAACTTTTTTCTTTTATCTGATGAGGTGTAATAATCTCATCTTCGCTCATCTTGTTTAGCGCAATTTAATATATCATTTGATCTTATATTAATAATCGAAGTGTTTAAGGGAAGAATCTGTTGAACTCTAATACTAACATATTGCAGAGTATAATCTTTATGTATAAGTACATTGATGATGATGATGATGTTCTCCCGACCGATTCCGGCCACGGCGGCCAATCTCATTGAGACTAGCCAACTGCGCAGGAGATATTATAGGGCACAAGTGTACGCGCAGACACAAGTGCACTCTCTATTCCTGTCACTCTCATACTCCGGTGGGACAACCACTCGACACGACCAGTGAGAGTTAAGGCGCAGGACCGACGGCTTTACGTGCTCTCCGAGGCACGGGGGTGAAACACCGCCAACTTCCCAACTCCGGGCTGTTACTGAGGCTTACTATACAGAAAGACTCAATAACTAAACTTGGCCCAACCCGGAATTCGAACCCAGGACCTCCGAGTGTGCAGCCGTACATGCTAGCCACTACAAACAGAGGCAGTCTTTATATATAAGTACATTATGTATTACAAAATAGGGTGTAAAAAAATGTCTCAAGTTAGAGTCTAACTCAAGGAGAGTTCTTATTTATATTATTCCTGTGTAGTACTTAGTTAAACTTTTCATAATTCTAGGCTCAGTTGTTTTGAAGTAAGCGTACGAGAAGAAGAAGTATAAATAAGCTTAAACTTAGTCTATAGATTTTGAATAAGTATTAAATCCTACTAATATTATAAACGCGAAAGTTTGTAAGAATGTATGTATGGATGTATGCTTACTCTTTCACGCAAAAACTACTGAACGGATTTTGATGAAACTTTACAATAATATATCTTATACATCAGAATAACATATAGACTACTTTTTATCCCCGATAAATGTACATTTCCCATGGGATAGATTTGTTTTTACCCGAGCCGCTAGTTATCAAATCAATTATTAAACATTTTCATACAAATTGCATGAAATTATTTGTCTTTAAATAAGATGAGCGAGTAGAACATAAGTTTAAATTCAGCATAGCCCAATGGGATAACTAACTGATTACTGTTAACAGTCGCAAGAGCACCCCCAAAATTAATATCGCTCGTTGCGCCATATTAAACATGTATTAAATTGTTTGAGGACTGAAAGCTGAAATTGGGATCACATCGTTAAATTTAATCTATATCCTAAACCATTTAGGCTTTTGGCATTATCCGGGATTAAACCAAAGTGCTGCTAATTTAACTGAACCTCTCAATTCACTGTGACTTTAGATAACTGATTTACTTTTAATTAATGAATAAATTAATAATATGCTCTAATTATATCCCATTAAAACCTAATGATACTCTTACGAGTATGTCGAGTAAATATTGAGCAAGAGTCAGAGAAATTAAATTGTCTAAACATTTATAGAATACTAGCATTGCCCGCGGCTCAGCCCGTGTTCAGATGATGAAAAACCAAATTCTTAAGATTTACATATTAGTATACTCTTACATTGCAGTTTTTGTATTTTTTCTCAAAAATGAGATATTTTCCCGCGGTAAAAAGTATCCTATATGTTGACCCGGATAACTAGCCATCATCATACCAATTTCATCAAAATCGATCCAGTGATTTTCCCGTGATGCGGTAACAGACAGACAGATAAAAATTCTAAAAACTATAGAGAGAAAGAGATATTATAAAGTCTATTTCAATATGATTTTCCAAAAAAATATTTAATGTGCAGATTCGGTTTAGTTACAATTATATTATATGTATAGACTATTTTTTCGCTTCAATAAGATAATTATATTTCGGTGATCATTGTGTAACTGACAAACTCTACAATGCCATTGTTATTGTTCTTGGAATTCACAGGTTCGATTCCTGTTAAGCTTAAACAAAAGAAATATTAAAAATTAAATTAGAATTCTGCTGAATTTCATTCACCAGTTCTTCTGGGAAGTTATGCCTTTATTTCGGTGGCAAACTTTTTGAAGGTTTTATCATTTAATAAACAATTAAAATACTTTTATTCTGAATTAAAAAACACTGTTATATTTATATTCACATTATATAAATCGTTGGTTGATAAATTATACACAATTTAATTTAAAATGGCGTTGGAAAAAATCTCGTTATATTAGAAAAGTTTTAAATAAGACATTGTATATAATAATTATATATAACTATGTGATGAAATATTTTGCATCTTTATACTACGAGTAAGTTAGCGATCTCTTGATAAAAAAATATTAATTTCATGAGTCGTTTTAAATACAGAATCTTTCAATTTATATTGTACTAGCGACTCAAACTCACTTCGCTCGGGTTCGCCTCTAGAAAAATAAAAACAAATCTATCCTTATTCCCTCTTTTTTCCTTCTCTTTTCCGGATTAAAAAGTACCCTATGTGTTATTCCAGACTATAATCTATTTCTGTGCAATACTTTAACCAAATCCGCTCAGCCGTTCTGGCGTGAAAGAGTAACAAACTCCCATACATACTCACAAACTTTCTCATTTATAACATTAGTATAGATTAGTAAAATAAAAGGTTTATGTATATCTTTTTAGTTTTAGTTTGTTTGTTTAAAACTTCTACAATTTTTATGCTAACTAAATAAATAGTTCATAATATTTTAAATAATTACTTATTTTTTAAATCATCACATTGACTGAGAGCAGCAGAAAAACATAGAACGTAATATATACATAAAATAAAATTGTAACTAAAGCCGAATCTGCACATTAGATAGTTTTTGGAAATTCTTATTGTAATAAACATTATTATCGATACAGAGGCCAAATCTATAGTTTTTAGATTTTTTGTCTGACTGTCTGTTACCGCATCACAGAAAAACCACTGGACAGATTTTGATGAATTTTGATATGATGATAGCTGGTTATCCGGTTCAACATACAGATTTTTATTGCGAGAAAATATCCCTGAAAAATTTATACTATATGTTAAAATGTAACAAAGTTTGTCTATAAAATATGTTTTATTAATTCTAGACTTCTAACTATTATTTCTTTAACAAAATATATCTAAATACAAAATATTTTAAAATATCTTACAATCACCATTTCCAATTTAATTAAGAACAAGTTTTGAAAAAGCTTTTGTTTGTGATTTTTACGAATAAATCGAAAAAGTTTTTAATTTGCTCCCGCTACAGAAAGTTTTCGTGAAAGTTAATTCCCACTAATTTTTATTTTAATGAGAAGATGCTCGCAATATCAAAGTACCTATATAAAAAAATCATCCCTTATAACAGTGTCCACTTGACCATGTTAATATCTCGATACCAACCATATTATTAGTTTGAGGATACCATACAATTAATATTAATTCCAATTTGAGTGCTTATTTGGAAAAAAATTATAGATATTATAATATATTCTTCATTCTAACTTTTATTAGCTTTTACTAACAAAAGATTGCTTTCTAGTTAATTTAAACCGTCTGTTAAATTAAAAAAAATATTTGGCTTATGGAAAAATGGAACACGGATCCATCGGCTTGCAATATGCACAAGATACTCCCAAGCTGCGTTACAACTGTTATGATTTTTTTTAAATAAAAATATAATAATAGATCCTTTCTTTTAATCAACTGCTATTGGGTAAAGGCCTTTCTTTAATATGCAGTGGGTGTCTTTCGAAAACTAGTTAAGTTCTCTAAGATATGCAGGTTTCCTCATGATGATTTCCTTGAATTACATTAAAAAATGGTTTGCACATGAAAACGGGATTTGAACCCGCATCAATTGTTTTTATTTAGAGCGAGCGCGTCACCACTGAGCTACTACTGATTTAGTTCTTATTTAATTGAAAAAAATCTCTCATTAAAAGAGGTTAATCTTGTAGTTTGGTTGTGAATGAAAGTTTCAGGAATTATCGACACATATCGCTGTATTTAAACTCAAAATTACCAATATGGCTAGGTTATTTACATATTATCATCTTTACTAATATTATATAGAGGTAAAGTTTGTGAGGTTCTAACGTTGTAGGGGGTAATCTCTGGATCTACTGAACCGATTTCGATGAAATTTGGTTAGAAGATAGTTTGAGACTCTGGGAAGGACATAGCATTTTTATCACGAAAATCATTCATTAAGGGGGTGAAAATAGACGTGAATGCTTGTGTGGGGAATCAAACTAGGGACGAACCCGAGCGAAGCGAGGAGAGTCGCTAGTTTATTAATAATTCATGATTACTTATTTATACTCCACAATATTTACTAAAATTATTTGTAGCTTTACCACTAGTAAAGTGAAGTAAACGATTATTCTAATAATCACTGCCTAGTGTAGTGGCCTTGTACCTTTCTACTTAGCACAAGGAACTATTTACTCTTTAGAATATAGTTTATATAGGCCGCTCAATTCTTTAAGCAAGAAAAAAGTATAGTAGTGTTAGCACTCCATTACCTTCCTCGTATTTCGAGCAATTAACTTGTAAAGACCCTTATTAATATTTTACCTATATAACAAGTGAAAGTTTCCAGAATGAGAAGAAATTTTCAATTTTAAAACAATATAAAATACTATAGCTCTAGGTCTTATTTATTGTTAAATAAACTATTTTTTAAATTATTGAGGAGCGATGGTTAAAAAACTGGACATTTTTCTTGTAAACATTCTGTTAGTACCTTTGCACACTAACCCACTCCCCAACGGGGCCGCTCATATTTTCCTTTAATTATAGTATTTAGACCGCCATTAACTCGCAGCGAGCTAATGTACCCAGAAAATAAATGGAAATGGAACATCTGTTTATAGAGCCAGCCTCCGATAATAAACTCGTATAATTTGCTACAAAATTAGACCCTGCTCATACTCACTTTATCTGATTAAAGAGTAGTCAATATTTAATATAGAGGTAATCTATACTAATATTATAAAGCTAAAAAAAATATTTGTTTAATTTCTAAAACTACCGAAGGGATTCGAAACGTCATTTTGGTATTTTTTAAATTCTTTTTAAGAGTAACTAAACATATATACTACTAGCGACTCGCTCCGCTCCGCTCTTGATTCCCCATACAACTTTCATCCCCATTTTCAATTCCTTAAGGGATGATAAATAAAGAGTATCCTTTGTCCTTACCAGGGTCTCAGACTATCTTCTTACCAAATTTCATCTAAATCGGTTCAGTATATCTAGAGATAACTCATACAACATCACAAACTCACAAACTTTACCTCTTTTTAATATTAGTATAAATAACGGTGTATCTATTCATCCGGTAATCGAATGAAAAAAAAAATTATCTGATCATAGTTGATGTGTGATACATTGTGACTGCGAAAGCTATTTTTATTTTCTCTGAGGAACATTGGGATCTAAAAGAATTACTTTTCAGCTCGGTAGATTAAGGTTATATTTTTTTTTTGTATATAAAACGCCTGTACCTAAAAATCACTCATCTTACATTAGACATTCACATTTATAATATTAGTATGGATTCGTATTAGTAAGGATTATGTGATTTTGTCTTTTGCCTATGGAACCCTAAAATCTTAATATTTAAATACTTTAACAACGCTATAATAATTTTATTAATTATTTTTATTTCAAACGCTATTATTTATGAATTTACATTTCTAATTAAATATCCTACAGAATATAAAATATTAAAATCTCCTACGAGCAATTTAAGATATCGAATCTTTCGATCTTAACCTTACAAAAAAGTTAAGTATTCTAGTGATGCATTTCCAGTATCTGCATAGATTTGCAAACAGCCTTTCTTTTTCACATAAAAAAGACGCACTGCAGGCACTGAAATGCACATGATGCCAGCGAAGTCGTGCGCTACCAAAAACTACAATTTCAAATACAGTCAGACATTTTGTGACTTAAAAGTTGAAAGTTGAAGCAATTTTGAGCTTCGTGGACTCAGTTTTACTATTCTTTTTCACTATCACTTGTGTTATAGTGGAAAAGTATAGTCCAACTGAGAGAGTGAGTTGAGGCGTCTTTGCACCCCTCATTTTATTATGTTACTGATTTACCAATAAATTGGGAGGGAAGGCGGCTGGAGGGAGGGTGACGGGAGGGGGGGGTGTATTAAATCAAATTACACTTGGTTAGTTTCATTAAACGTAGAATCTTTAAATGACTATTGTGTATTCTCTATTCAATGATACTTACCTGCTTGATTAATTATTTCAAATATTCACTTTAAGCAAATATCGAACCTGCGATCGCGGTATATTTATTAATCACATCACCCCTTTATTTTAACGTTGGGAAATGCATTTACGCACGAGGTGTGGGACTCACCGGCGTAATAAAGCCAGTACTGCCCACTAAAACCCAACAAAACCTTCTCCCGTCTTAATGGAGCGTCGCAGGATCGCTTACGCGTTCAACTACGACGCCCGACGGCAGGTCTGCCGAAGCAGACCACCACAACCATGGGGTTGCTCCAAGGTCCACTCTGCTATCAGAGAAGTACCAGGAGCAACCCACATGGTACACCGCCCACCGAAGAGGGCCACCTCCTACCGCCCACCGAAGTGGGCCACCTCCCTGTGCGTTTCTTGGCTTCGCGCCCGGTGGATTGCCGGGCACTACTGAGCCCCCCCACCACGACAAGGTGAACGCACTTTGGAGAATCACATCACCCCTAGTGTTTCGTGATAACTAAGAACAAAAGGAAATACTATATTGTAGGTACTTAAACGAACGGATCCTCTAGAAAAAATATCGTAGCTCTCTATGATATATCAAATATATAAAATTACACGTCGGACTGTCGGATGGAATGTCGGATTTATTCAAGATTAGATAACACAAGAAGAAATACAAATATTTGACAGTACCCTATATATATTCCATATATGTATATTCCAGTATATTATAATTACTAAAAAGGTTTTTTTGTGAAACAAGCACCTTAAGATAAATAGGTATAAGATAAAATAAAATTGATCTGCGTGGAAAATTATATTTTGGCTGAATTTAATTCCTAAAGGGACAAAGAAATTTAAAAAAATTGTATTGTAAATATTCTTTTGAAAATGAGTCTCAAATTATTAAATCTTATTTATTAATAAAGTTAAATTTAAATAATAAAGTTTAAAATCTATATATACATATAATAAAATTGTAACCAAGCCGAATCTGTACAATAAATATTTTTTGGAAAATTTTACTGAAATAGACATTTTTATCGATACAGAGGCCGAATCTATAGTTTTTAAGATTTTTTGTCTGTCTGGGAACGCATCACGAGAAAATTACTAAAAAAAAAAATCGATCAAACTTGGTACAATGATAGCTGGTTATCCGAGTCAACATTTAGGATACTTTTTACTGCGGTAAAATATCTCATCTCTGAAAAATCTTTACTAACCGTTAAAAGATACCAAGGGATGATCCCGAACGAAGCGAGGGCGAGTCGCTAGTATAAGTATAAATTTAAAATTAAATAAGCTATAGTACGCGATACATACCGTAAGTATCTATTTATAGGAATATTTGCGACAAATATTCCGTTAATTTCTCTTATTTATCGTGAAAATAATTACTGTTAACGAATTTACTTATTAAAATATGATGAGGGGAAAACGTGGTAATTTTACCTTGCGCTAATTACTATCAGAAGGATTACGACGAACGAACGAATAAGAATATATCGATTTTGTATATTAAATAACGAAATTGGCTTAAATTATTTTATGAAATAAAACTGTTACGATCATTTGATGTAAATAATATAATTTATCTTCTCTCTTAACTTATTCAAGCCTTATATCTAGTATTTTGCGATCACAATCCTCTAGAAAAACTAACACTCAACCTTTATTCCACTGCTCTGCTTTATAATATATGGTAATTTTATTGTAAAGAATATATAAATTCGTTATATAAACGATAATTTTGTCATTTAATAACAAAAGCACTACTTTTTTATTGTAATTTTATCAAATTTTGTTTACATGACTGATGAGGATCATGACCACTCATGTTTTTTTCCAGTCTGGGTCAGCCATGCCTGGACTGCGGAATGGAGAGTTGTGTCTTAATCACGTCCGACCACCTCATATGTGGCCTTTTTTTTTTTATAGTTGGGAAATCCTATTACGGATACCACCCGACTTCCCCCGGGGTGGTTATGTGGAGACTCTCCGGCTAATGAGACCGGCATACCCACTAAAACCCAACTTCCCCCCCCCTGCCGCCATGTGGGACGCCACGGGATCGCTCTCGCATACAACCGCGACGCCCCGACGGTTGGCCGAAGCCACCAACCATGAGGCCGCCCCAAGCGGGACAACCCCATTATGGGAAGACTCTCAACCCAAGAAGAAGTGAGGCCGCTCCTAAGTCCACTCTGCTGATCAGAGAAGTACCCGGAGCAGCCCCACACCACACAAACACCGCCCACCGAAGTGGGCAACCTGCAAAAATAATAAACCCCACGCAAATTGGGCAAGCCCCTCAAAGACGCCCGCGAACGAGCCCAAACACAAACGGCTGCAGGAGAAGAGGGTGCGACAACGCCGACACTCTTCTTCCCCTGCAGCCCCACCGCGTCCACCATCAACGGTGATGGCCCCGTTAGGCCGCGGGAGATAGGGACGAGCGGCGCATCGCCATACCGACACTCCTCTTCCCCCGCGGCCCCCCTACCGTCGGCCCACCTCCGGACCAAAATGGCTGCCGACATCCCTCGCCATACGCAGGACCATCGAAATGGCCCCGCTCCAGCCGCCGCACCGACGGGCTAGCCCCGGCAGTGTGGCCCGCGCAGCACCTCCTACCGCAAAACGGCCGGAGACACCGCGCTACCTCCAAGAAGGAGACGGCGCCCTCTAACGCCGCTCCCTCAACCTCCCCTCCTGGCTGTTGGCCCGCGCCGGATTGCTCCGTTACCACAAGCTCCTGTTGGGGCCAAACAGGTGCAAGTGGTGTTCCCCTATCCGCCACCCGGGGACGCGTCCGGTAGCAGTCAGCCTCTGCCCCGGACTCATATGTGGCCTACCTCGTGCGCAGTTATCGTCAATTTAACCTTGTTCAACGCAACTTCCGTTAATAACAAACATTTTAAAATGAAAAACAAACGAAAATACCTTCAACTTGTTCCTTATATACATACTACTATGAGAAAGTTTGTAAGTGTGTAAGTCTGTTTATTACTTCTTCACGATATTCTGCTACAACTAGATGAGTTTAAATATAATTAGAAATGGCGTATGTATTGTGTTTTAAACGAGCAAAGCCTTTAGCAAAATGCAAAAAGTAGGATATTGTATTTACAATAATGTTAAGCGAGATAATTGGACGAAATAAAAGTCTGGTATTAATATTATGTTTTAGAATGAATTTTATTCAGATACAAATATCTCGTGTACATTTTAGATTATGGCAACGTTACTACGTTATTATTATTTTACGTTTTAATTTTAAAAGAGACTAGCGACTCACCCTCTCTTCGCTGGAGTTCGTCCTTATGTTTAGTATAGATTTCTCGGAGTTGAGATATTTTCGCGGAGTAAAAAGTATCCTATATGTTGACCTGAATAACGAGCTATCATCATACCAAATTTCATCAAAATCCCTCCAGTGGGTTTTCCATGATGTGGTAACAGACAGACAAAAATTCTAAAAACTATAGATTCGGCCTCTGTATCGATAATAATGTCTATTTCAATAAGATTTTCCAAAAAAATATTTAATGTACAGATTCGGCTTAGTTACAATTTTATATATGTATATAGTTAAAATAAAAAATATGTATGTATGTATAGTATATATGTATGTATGTATAGTGCCATGATCTAGAATCTAGACAACATTAATATTGTAAACTAGGCTATATGATTAATATTTAAGATTAACCGCTACCTGTTTAACACGAAAATTATCGTTCGTCCGAATTTAATGTTCTGTTAGAGATAAAACTGAAACAAATCCAATTATGTTCGTTGGTCCTTAATGACTATTATCTGTGAAAATTAAAACAAACGTAGTCGCAGCACAATGGATGAAAACAATGAATGGGTATAATCATCTTCTACAAATGAAGACCAAAGCCCGCGGCTGAACTTGTGTAAAGTTTCGTGCACACGAGATTTTACTCTTGAAAATGAAATTTTCATCTTTCTATTTTACTGCAACATATTATTAGTAATAGAAATATACTATTTGTGGAAGTTTGTCTGCGTGCATGTATGTGTGTTTGTGCATGTGCGTGCATGTGTATGGGTGCGTGTGTGTGTGCGATTGTGTGTGCATTTAATATGTGCTCTTTGGGAAACAACTTTCAAATCAATAAATATAAGGAAAGTAAAAACATGCTTGCTTAATATGTTGGATAAATGTTATAAGTTTGATGGATTAATTGACACTCTGTACTACCTCCAAGGTTGCGGGTTCTGTTTCTGAACATACTCACAAGGGAATTAATGAGCATATATATCTTTCATATAAAAATACCAAACATATTACGCAAAACTTCAACAACTATAAGAATTCCAGAAATGTTTTTTTTTTTTTGATATGAGCATAATTATGTATGTAAAAAAAGCTTTCTTTTGGGATGAAAATGCTTTCCAAGGCCTGTTTCAGCATACTGAGCCTTGTGGATCTGTCTTTAGAATAATATTATAATATTTTATATAAAAAGCGGAATCTTAAAAATTATGCCTTGAGTAGGTACTCGAATAGGAATGTTTCTTAAAGTTAATACATGACATTTTAATTTAATTAATTTTAATTGAATTTAAATAACTCTTAACTAATATAAGTTTAAAATTGTCTTGAAGTCAAATAATGACTTAAAAAGTATGTTGAAAAATATTGTCTAATAAAAAAGATAAAATTAAAATATGAAAGGAGACAACTTATAATAAATATTTAATTTAGATGTCATATCTTTCTATACATGTATATGTCACTGAACTCCTCTATAACGGCTGGACTGATTTTGATCAAATTTATTGTGAGTATTTGAGTGGGTTCCTAAATGGTTTTAAAAAATAAATTTACCACGGGATTCGATGACACTGCAGTCGGGTTCTAGGACTTTACATATGATGAAGACCTTATTCATGCAGAGCAATGTCTGTCGGGTCCGCTAGTTCATAATATTTTCTATACGTTAATTACTCTCACATATTAATAGGAGCTATGTTCAAAATTTATCAATAACTGCTCTCAGTGCTTACAGATTAGCACGGTCGTTAGAGCTGACCGCTGAGTCCACTTCCCTTTACATGCAAATAAGCAAGATTGCGCATCAATAACAGCTTTGTGGGTGTATCAATTTACATTGTTATACAGTCAATTTATTAGTTACTAGCGACTTACCCTTGACCCTAGGTAGGTAAGCTTCTTTTTTTTAAACGCTAATTCTTTTTATAAAATAAAAGTAGCCTAACTCACTCTTTACTGCATCTGCTACCTGCCAGTGAAAGTAGCGTCAAAATCGGTCGAGCCACTTCGAAGATTAGCTATAGCAAACGCACAGACAGACAGAAAGTTAAAAAAATTGCGTTTTTCTTATATGTACCGTATATAATTTCATATACATTTAGTAAAGAACAGTTACTTTGACATTACAAACAGACACATCCATTTTATTTATCTGTATAGACTAGCCAAATTCAATGACATTGCTTGTATTTTATATTATCTACATTTGGAGTAGCTATGAGAGTAAAAAAATAGAGAACGCACATACATACATTCCATACATAATAACTTTAAAATGACATCTGGGAGAGATGTAATGTGACAGAAGTAGGTCAGGTAGGCCAAGTAAAATTCGATGCACAGTTATTATTTTGTTGCACTCAGATAATAAAGCCTCAAACAATATCAGGAAAATGAATAGCGAATATTATCGTAAGATATTATAAATGTGAAAATTTAAATGCTTAGATGGAAGTTTGTTACTCAATCACGCCATAAAGGATCTGGATAAAAGGCACAGAGATAGATTATAGTCTGAAATAACACATAGACAAATTTTTATCCCGGAAAATGTATGGTTCCCGTAGGAAGAATTAGTTTTTATTTTTTAAGAGACGAACCCGAGCGAACCGAGGGTGAGTCACTAGTTAATACATATATCAGTAATCTTGACATAAAACACAACGCTTTTCCACCCTTTCCACTCAAGATCACAACTTAAAAAAGCTCAAATAATTATTTTACACATATATACGTATATATGTGTATAGATCCTATTTTTACTCATATATAATAAATAATTTATATCATTATTAAAGTGTTACAGACATACATAAAACGATTTTAATATGTATGTAATAGGTACACTAGTTATATACTAAAGTTAATTGTGATATTATTATTTTTATTATTAAGAAAAAACTTTAAAGTAAACAAAAAACTTGTGCGCTATGCTATCTTGAGCACCCCTGGCTAGCCTCAGTAAAGTGAACAGTAATGGCTGAAATTCAGTTCAGAGGAGTTTTTATATTTTTACGTTCATAAACCGCATCACAACCGTATTAAAAAACCAACAAAGGCGATTAAAACCAGCGGTTAAAACCAGCGGTTTTCCATACAGCCAGGACTAATTAATAATACTCGTAGTTAGGAAATAATCACAATATACTCGTATAATCTCATTATCCCACATTCTCCCACTATAACAACAAAGGCCGAACTCATATTTTCTTTTAATTATCTAATTTTGATCATTATCTTTCCGAGCTAACGTTATAAGACTAACAAATGAAAAAGAAAAGAACACTGTCTTTAAGACAGTTAATATCGTAAAGCAGTGCCTTATGATATTAACTGTTCAAGTTTTTAGAACTTTTCCTACCTACATATTACATATCTAGTTAGATTGTATTAGCAGATGTATACAAGTAATTTTAGGGAATAACATAACGTACATATACTTATACCTACTTATACACTTATACCTATGTCAAAAAAAATAATATTATATAAACAATCAGTACACAACCAAAGAGAGACAGACAGAGAGAGAGAGAGAGAGAGAGAGAGAGAGAGAGAGAGAGAGAGAGAAAGAGAATAGTAAATAAAATGTTTGTATATTTAACTGGCACGGCTAGGGGAAACTATTTTGAATAAAAGTTTTCGATGAATATTTACTAGAAAATAATACCCCAGCTTCATTATTTTTGATGAAGAATGAAAATATTAAGTAGATTCAGTCAGAAATATTATATTTTCTATTCTTACTATACTTTTTTTAATTCTATAGAAGTTTAACAAACTTGTTGGAATTTGCTATGAGTTTTTATCCTAAGCTTCGAGACTTGTGTTATGGATACCAAATAGTTGATACACTACACATATGTAACTTTAAATACATACATATTATAAACATAAACACCCATAACTGGAGTAGAAACATTCGTGCTCATCACACAAATAAATGACCCCAGCGGGACTCGAACCAGCGACTGCTGGTACAGCATGTAGAGTCATTACAAACTGACCCAAACGTATCGTCATATGCGATACTTCATATCCTAAAAACTACAAGGGTATTATTGTTTAAAACATAGATAAAATTAAAGAACTTTAACAAAATCCTAATAAATGTCAAGTAAAATATTTTAATCTAACTGTTAGAGGCACTCCAGTAAGAGCACCAAATTCACGGTAGCTTACTTAACAGGGTCTCGAGAGGAGTACCCACTTTCTTATTCGCTATTGAATTTTGAATTAACTTCAAGGACGTTCTTGTTATACTTAAATTACCAGTTGAGATAGATAGGTTTGCTGTCTCCGTTATTGACACGTCGACGTTTTCTATACCACGTCTATTTAAATAATGAACTTGAAACCTGTTCCGGCTTAACCCACTTACTTTTTTACCCATCTTCGATTTAACCAAAAAAGACGGGTATGTTTTTCATCTGGATGTATGTATGGATGTATATAATATATATGTATGTCTGACTCTATATTCTCTCATAATTACTAAACTTATCGTATTAGAGGAACTATAAGTAATCACATTACAAAAAAAAAAAATAATGAAATAATATAAGATTTACCTGTGTAGATAAAAAACATTTAAAATAGTTAAATCTTATATATCGTTTGATTTAGTTTAAAGTTTATTTTCTTCTTTTTGAGCTTTTAATAAGCTTGTTATTAAAAATAATTTTTTGGCATTAATTTTTCAATTTGGGTTTACTTTTTAACTGGTTAATTTAACATTTCCGGAATATATAATTATTTCCTATTAAAAACCATTACTGCGTGACTGAAATTGGATATCCACAAGGTATTTTAATAGTCATAGGACCCTTTCGTTGTGATTATCCCTTCCATTACAGAGCCAAAGTTTCAAACATTTAAATCCAGTAGTTTTATAGGGAATAAAGCCATTAGTCATAGGCGATGTAATAATATTATTATTTTATTTATGGGTTGATTTAAAAAAATGGTTTAAAATAATAATTATATGACTGAGCTAATAAGTCATCCTATTATCTATATATTTTTGACAATATTCATATTTCTTTGATGCTAAAATCCAAAAGTAACCACCTATCATTTGCTTTTTCAATGCTGCATGACACTTGCAGGACTAAATTTGTTGGAATAGTGCTTTCTTAGATTTACGCGAATATTTGACATTTTAAAATGAAACAATATTTAAGAATTTTGTCACGGTTTTATTTTATATACAGTACATACAGTAATTTATAATAGAGTCAAACAAATTATAATTACTTTTGTATAATATTATTTTACTGGCACTGGTATTTTTAATAAACCATAAAAGTTTAAATTTTTAAGAATTTATTCTCATAAGAATTCTTCATTTTTTACTACTACATATATTTTTGTGTATATAAAAATAATAATTAACTAAATACGTTTTAAAATATTAATTTAAAACTAGCAACATTATATGTATCAACCATTTGAGGTGAAGAAACGAATGGTATAACAATGGAGAGGATTCAATCAAACCGATTGGATAATAAAACGAAATGCATGGAATTAAATGGCAATTACAAAAGCTCGTCAAAGTAATGCGATGATTATAGTACTCATGAATAATAAAAAGGATTCATTTTGAATTATATTTCAATTGCAAATGTAAATATTTTCAATATCAATTACGATTGCTTTATTGGAAAATTGACTCAACGTTGTACTGTACATAATTATGTTTACTTACATACATATATTATACTAGCATTGCCCGCGGCTCCGCACGTGTTCAGATGACCAAAAACCAAATTTTTAGGTTTTACATATTAGTATACTCTTACAATGCAGTTTTTGTATTTTTTCTCAGAAATGAGATATATTCCCGCGGTAAAAAGTATCCTATATGTTGACCCGGCTAACCAGCTATCACAATACCAAATTTCATCAAAATCCCTCCAGTTATTTTTCTGTGATGTGGTAACAGACGGACAAAAATTCTAAATACTACAAATTCGGCCTCTGTATCGATAATAATGTCTATTTCAATAAGATTTTCCAAAAAATATTTAATGTACAGAATTCGATTTAGTTAGAATTTTATTATATGTTTAGATCAGTACTTTCTCCTTAATTTATTTTGACATTGAATAAAATATGAACAGGTTCCATATACTCTATAGGATATTTTATTACTATATGCTAACAAATAAATTCGATCCTTCCAAGAATTGAATCTCATGTCTATCAGAATAAATACGTTAGATTAACACAGTAATTATAGTTGAATACTAGACATGTAAAGCTTAAGGCATAAGAGCATTAAATCGTTTAAGCAGTGTAATAGCCTACATGGCTATTTAATTAGACCCCATTAGTCCATGATATATTGACGACGAATCGTTAATTATTTTAGTTTATTTAATTCCGTCATTTCATAAAGAAATCACTATCATCTATACTATATATATATATATATCTAACTTAACATATAATAAAATTGTAACTAAGCCGAATCTGTATATTAAATATTTTTTTGGAAAATCTTATTGAAATAGACATAAATATCGATACTGAGGCCGAATTGTCTGTCTGTCTGTCTGTCTGTCTGTCTGTCTGTTAGTACATCACGGAAAAAAACCACTGGAGGGATTTTGATGAAATTTGGTACAATGATAGCTGATTATCCGGGTCAACATAAAGTATTCTTTTTACAGCGGGAAAATATCTCATCTTTGAGAAATCGATACTAAACGTTAAAACGTAAGTAGGGACAAACCCAAGCGAAGCGAGGGTGAATCGCTAGTATGAAATATTAATATTTTATGACTGCATAAGCAAAACATATTTATATTCAAAAACCAATATAAAGGAATAGAGTAAGGCGTATTTTAAAAAGTTCATCCATCATCTCTTTATGCACATTGCAGTGGACAAGATTGCTTTAGTCGTTAGCTTTAAAGTTGTGCTTTCTAAAGAATGCTATTTTTATGTAAATTCCTAACCTTATCGATTAAGGAGTGACTGCAACTTGAGTCTTACTAAGTAGCTTAAGTTAAGAACAATTTAAGAACTTCAGAACAACTTAAGAACATTTAAAATGTATATAATTAAAATGAAATGCTTCTCTTTGGCGATAGCATCACTTGATACTGGATCAAATTGCTACTTTTACTTTCTAATAGGCCGACGTTTTTGGAAAATTGTCTACAAAATTGGGCAATTCGATCAAAACTGGAAATACTCATTTCTATACAATTTTTTATAACATGAGAGATCATACGTTTATGAAAATTCAGATAGGATAACGTCTTTCAGTCAGGTAGTACTAAAATAAAAATAGGAAACAAAATTAAGTTCTTATAATATGTGAATAATATTCCACGGAAGCAGTTGATATACCAGTTAATTTCATTTGTCAACGCCATCCATAAAAAAAAATATTTTAAGAAAACAGTATACAAAACTATAAGCCAAGTTAGCAATTTTCACATAGATTAAATGATACCATAACCTTTCAGACCTTAACACTTAATTCTCTATATCTCATTTAAACTTTAAACTCGCTCTCCCTCTCACCCCACCCCATCAACCCCCCCCCCCCCCTTCACCCCCCCTCCCTCCCCTTTCCTCCCTGAGAATTTACTGATAGAACAACCTAATAACTATATTCGGTCCAACTTGGGACTTCAACCCTGGACCTTCATTGAATGATAGAATTCGCGGTATATACAAGACACTAGACCAACGTATCCATATATATTTATTAGATAGCATACAAATTGGAATTTCATATATCACTCTTAGCGTATAAATTAAAAACGTGATATATTCGTTTGCACTGGTTTTAGTCATTGGAATGTAATTATTGCGACAGCAGTCTATATATGGCGCACTCACATCGCATGCATATTAAATTTTT
This sequence comes from Brenthis daphne, assembly GCA_947093115.1. Taxonomy (NCBI): domain Eukaryota; kingdom Metazoa; phylum Arthropoda; class Insecta; order Lepidoptera; family Nymphalidae; genus Brenthis; species Brenthis daphne. The sequence goes on from OX352471.1 coordinate 3,891,895, forward strand.
ATATAAAACGTATGTAAGCATTAAAATTGCAAATGCTTCTACATTTCGCTTTAGAGTCCTAAAGCCAAATGGTATGCTGTCGTTATTTCGGCTTTATACCACATATTGTGTAATTTTATGTTTAATATTTAAATAATTATAGCATTTACACTTATTTTATTTAAAAACTTCAAAGTTTAAATAACGTTTAAAAATATATATTTACAACATGATTGTTACAATGCCGCTTCCGGTTTGATTACAGATCAAAGAACAAGTACTCGTAATATAAACATATAAAAGACGGTGTTTAGACGAACTTTCATGACATTTTTTCGTGAAATACACAAAGTAAATAGCTTTACAGCCAGAGGCATGTCATATTTCCAGCCAATACCATAAGGAACTATAGTAACTTCGGAGCTATTTTCATTTCGAATAAGCTTGGCCTGAGCTCAAGTACGTAAAAGTCAACATATTTTACCCATTCAAAATCTGTAAATGCTGGTCAAAAGGAATGGGAAAAACTATTATAATGTTCTTTTAAAAGCTCCATTTTTTATATATATATTTTGTATGAGTAAAAAATTGTCTATTCAGGATAAATTCAAATCCAACTCATTGAGAATTTTTAGATAATTTGTTTCCCAAACAGTAAATTTTTTTTATGAAAAAGTTTGACGACCTTTTTTACTTATAAAAGAGCAAAAGGAGCTGGAACTTTGTGTACAGATAGTAAAAAAAAACAAGATGTCTCTTCATTTTATTTTATACGCTCATAAAGTTATGAGATAAGGTCCTATATATATACATACATACATCCTATATATATACATACATACATACCACAAGGTCTATAGATGCATATTATCTATTTATTAATATACGAGTATATAATACTAGCGGCTCACCCTTGCTTCGTCACTAGAAAAGCACAAACAGATCTAGCCCAAGGGAACCGTTCATTTTTTCGGGATGAAAAGTAACCTGTTGTTTGACCGGCAATATGAGATATCAGCATGCCAAATTTTACTAAATTAGGTGCATAAGTTGTCGTGTACTAAGCTGTATAAGTTACTATAGTTTTTTAACTATCCCACGGGAACTCTTTAATTTTCCGCGATGAAAAGTATTTAAGATATTGCCCGAGAATATAAGGTACCACCATGCAAAATTTCATTCAAATCGGTCCAATAGATTCGGAGATTAGCCCGTACAAACAGAAAAACAGACAAACAGCTCGCTCGGGGTCTCCATACCTACGAATATGTTGTATTATCTCTTTAACCATTTGTCCCAATTATATGCAGTAAAAGGGAAAAGTCTTATGTTTTAAACGTTTTAGGTGATAAATTTACTTATTTTGATAAGAATATATAATTGTTGATAATACCAATAAGCATGACCTACCGATTTAAATTATTTTCAACCGACTTCAAAAAGGAGGAGGTTCTCAATTCGACTGTATGTTTTTTTTTTTTTTTTTTTTATGTTTGTTACCTCAGAACTCCGTCATTTATTAACCGATTTGGAAAATTTTTGTTTTGTTTGAAAGGGTATACTTCAAGATTGGTCCCATTTAAATTTCAAAAAAAAATACCACCCCTAAGGGTGGAAAAACAACTAATCATGAATTTAACCTACTTCTAATTGTCATATTGACTTGAAACTTTGCAAGTATTTCTATTTCCGTTGATAGTACAGTGGTTCGGTGTTGTTGACCTGATCTGATGGTAAGGCCAGAAGGTGGATAGGTTCTTCAACGGCTAATAGTAGATACTTTGAGTTTGGGCCTGTTTTGTTTGATTTGACAAGCCTAATACGTTAGAATTCTTACTTTGCTACTACTGTCTACACTAAAAAGGGAAAAATAAAAACTTTTTAACAAAAAAATAAAAACCGACTTCAAACAAAAGCACTAAAAAGTGAAAAATAACTGATTGGTAGTTTTCATTTACTATACATACCTAATCAAATATTTTCGAAGTCGGTGTGCTTTGGCTAAGTAATTAAAGCCTACCTATTAAATACATACCTAATCAAATATTTTCGAAATCGGTGCCAGCCCATACAAAGCAAAGCACACCGACTTCGAAAATATTTGATTAGGTATGTATAGTAAATGAAAACTACCAATCAGTTATTTTTCACTTTTTAGTGCTTTTGTTTGAAGTCGGTTTTTATTTTAATATAAAAACTACTTTTTGTGACTCAAATATAAAAGTTAGACATATTCTGTCGCTGACTTTTTTGTAGATATTATTAAGCTCTACATCTTTTCTCTAGAACATAATCATATATCTCTCCTCGTTAAGGCAGCGTTCGTAAGAAACGTTTTCGTTCGACCGTTTTTTCTCCGACTTACTTTGCAAATCCGGCTACCATGAAAAAGTCTTTTCCTTCTTCGGGTTAATATAGAACCTATGACACTCAAAAAGAACGTGGCTTTCTATTGGTAAAAGAATTTTGAAAATCGGTTCAGTAGATCCAGAGATTACCCCCTACAACTTCACAAACTCACAAACTCACAAGATCACAAACTTTACCTCTTTATAATATTAGTATAGATAAATTTAAATAAATATGGTGGGGCATTAACACCCATCTCTCAACACCCCTGACTGGAGTACAAACATTTGTGCTCATCACACAAATGAATGCCCCCAGCGGGACACGAACCCGCGACCCGCTGGCACAGCAAGTAGAGTCACTACAAACTGAGCCAATCATGTCGTCAAATATATTATACTGTATACATATTTTTGCACTCTGCTCCATTTGCGTGGTGAAATGAACACGGTTTGTTAAAAAGTAGCCTGTGTTAATCCCAGATGGCTCTCTCCATTCCGAATTTCGCACTAATCCATTTAAGATAAGAGCAAAATTCGAAGAGATATTCTAGATAGAGTGATAATATTTTGATTGTTCTTCGAAACGTCGTTTCCCGCACATAATTTCCTCCTGATCGACTTTGGTAATGGCAATCAATCACATCGGAAATAATTAAGTTTGCGAGATAATATTATAGTGCACACTATATGCTTCAAAATATCAAAGTGTGTTGCAATGATAATTTAACACGGTGATAGATCAGGCACAGTACCAAGAGCTTTACGTCATCTTCAAGCGGTATACCACCATCATCTTCTCAACTAAACACATAATATCTCGTATGTCATATACTATTTTTTGACAAGACGGGACTAAAACCTTCTGATTTCAATATCTACAGCTTTATATGCCAGTCACCAAACCAATGAAGAAATTTATATACGTACTCCTCATTTATAACATTGGTATTATATATTTTTTCAATACGATTTGGTAGTTTTAAAGTTTAGATTTCCAGATCTTGTTGTTGATAGCTTAAAGCCTAAGTATATGTACTTCTGATATACTATATTTTTAATCTTTACATATAATAAAATTGTACATAAGCCGAATCTGTATATAAAATATTTTTTGGAAAATTTTATCGAAATAGACTTTATTATCGATAAAGAGGCCGAATCCATAGTTTTTAGTTTTTTTTTTGTCTGTTTGTCTGTCTGTCTGTGACGGCATCACGGTAAAAACTGAATGGATTTTGATAAAATTTGGTATGATGATAGCTGGTTATCCGGGTCGACATATAGGATACTTTTTACTGCGGTAAAATATCTCATCTCTAAGAATTTTAAACTAAACGTTAAAACGTAACTAGGGACGAATGGAGCGAGGGTGAGTCGCTAGAATACTATAAATATATTAACAAAATATTAAACCCAAAATATATGACAAATAAATATATATTTATAGTTCAAATATTAATATTACTTATTATAAATATTTATCTAGGCCTTTATTGAAAATCCAACTAAAACCATTTATACTCGTATACACTATACGTATGGCAAATGATGCTGAAATAGGTAGAATAATAGAAATGTTTGTTCAATGAAGTGTGTACACATTTTAGGCTAAACAAAGACAACTGGAATATTTCGAATCGAAACAATTGGTTCATACCTGTTAAATAAATTTTCGTAAATCATTAATAACTTAAATATTTTCATAATAGGTAGGTAACTATAGGTAACATAGATTTCGTAACTGGTATAAGGTAGGATTTTTGGGTATTGCTAAGTAGTGTGTGAACATACTATGAGGCATACTATGAAAATTGCTCCTGGAGGCAAATTCACTAATTATTATGGTCTATCTCAGTAGGTTCAGGCTGTACTGGCTTTTCTAGCCAGTGATGCATAAATACACTTTTAATGTTAAAAAACAATTACAACAAATAAAGTCATTTAAAACCGTTTATTATTTTTTATTTTATGAGATGTACGTTATACGTATTATTTATTTTAAAAGAGTTTCTTTATATTACTTATTAGTAGTAAAATTTAAGAAAAAAACATAATATATTACTGTCAACATAATATAAAAATATTATTAGAAGTTCTTAAAAATATTATTAGAACAAAACTAATGATTTTAAAAAATAGATTCGATAATTATTATTTCAATAAGTAAAATAAATGAAATCCCATAAATTTATATAAGCAAGGATTATCTTAATTAATGATATCATTAAAACAAACTTTCCAAAAATTAATTTTAAGTAATCCTATTATGACAATTAATTACCAAAAAATACGTATCATATCTATACTAATATTATAATGAGGTAAAGTTTGTGAGTTTGTGACGTTGTAGGAAGAAATCTCTGGATCTACTGAAGCGATTTAGATGAAATTTTGTAAGAAAGTAGTTTGAGACCGTGGAAAGGACATAGACATAGTTTTTATCCCGGAAATCATCCCTTAAAGGGTTGAAAATGGGGATGAAAGTTTGTGTGGGGGAAGCAATCTAGCGCTAGCAAGTTATAAAACTAAAGCTCATTGAAATTTTTATATCATAGTATGTATTTGAATTACAAAATTTTAAATTCTTCGATACATGAAAAATGTTCCACGTACGTGCAGCGTGCCTTCTCGCAACAGCTGCGCTATATCGTAAATCGTTATAATACTGATATAATTTGAACTTAGCTTTTATAATCAGAATTCGGTTTAACACATATTCCTAAATATCGATGAAAAGTAAGAAATAATGTAAAAGGTTTAAATGAATTCATGTATTTTGAATTTCGTACATTTTTCATTGGTAAAAAATAATAATTTGCTAAATCAAATATCTTGAAACATAGAATATTTAAAATATAATTGACGGTAATGCTTAGTAATTTCAAGCACTGGCTGCGTCTTGCATATAAAAATAAACATAAACAATATTATGTATGTTGTATGTTGGGTTCAAATTTAAGTTACCGTAGAGTTTGGCTTTTAGCATTACGACCGTCAAAATTTTTAATTAAAAATAGTTTTAAAAACACACTTGTAAGTTATAAATATAAAACTCTTTAAAATACATCAAATAAGCTTAAACTTAAAGGTTTTTTGGTATTGGCTTATGAAGAATTCCATTTCACTATTACCCCCGGCTCCATCATAAGAGCAACTTGATAATATCAAATTATAAACTCGACTACCATTTGATAGCATAGTTAAAGTGAAGCTCGAAATAGTGTGCTAAAATTGTATCTACTTAGATTTTGGCCTGTGCTGAAAATAAACAGAATTTGACGCGATTATTTTTTAATATCAAACAATGTCAATACTTAAAAATAATAATTTTCAAAATATTATACTAATGTGACCTTTATTCACGAGTATATAAATATTAATAATAATAAATATGTTGGGACATTAACACACAACACCATCTAGTTCCATGGTAAGCTACGAAGCTTGTGTTATTAATACCGGATAGTTTATACAGTACTCTGTTATAACTTTAAATACATAAATATTATAAATATAAACACCCATGACTGGAGTAACAAGGATTCCTGCTCATCATACAAATGAATGCTTCCAGCGGGACACGAACCCGCGACCACTGGCACAGCAAGTAGAGCAAGTAGAGTCATTACAAACTAAGCCAAACGTGTGTACGTTGAACAGATATCTTGATTATTTTACTCACCACCTATCTCAGTCTGTAAGTTTCAACAGTAGCATATAACTCCAACTTGAGAGTAAGTAAATTACTTTTTGTAATTCAACAAAAGTTTAAGAGGAGTTGTCACAAAATAAGCCCTCTAGTTCATGAGTAAGATACTTCTTGCTTTGAAAAATGGGTGCTTTCTTAAATGCGGAGTTGGAAAGTCGCCATTTTATGAACCACTTACCACGCTTTCGTTTACGTCATTTGATATTATTTTACTCTATATTTTCAATATCAATATCGTGCTTTAAGGACTTACACGGAGCACTTAAACTATAAATCAGGATTTTTTTAATAATAAAAGCAAAACTCAGGGATGGTCTATAAAAATTATTTTAAATTTAAGATTATTCTAATCTCATCTACTATTTTTGAACCTAATTCATTCAAATATTAGATTTAAAATAAAATGTAAAAAAAAATATTCAAACAAAGTATACAAAATTTCTATCTAAAGCATTTTATTAAAATAAAAATTAGCATAGAAACTGTAACTAGCACTTCTGAATTTTGAATATGTTTTACATTTAAATTAAATTTCAGTATTGTATATCCATTAATTTCACCGGCTCGGAAGGCAGTTCTGTTTAGAAGAGCGGTGAGAATTTCACCAGTTGCTCTTATAAAAATACAATACAATAAATACAATATCTATACATATAATAAAATTGTAACGAAGCCAAATCTGCACATTAAATATTTTTTTGGAAAATCTTATTGAAATAGACATTATTATCGATACAGAGGCCGAATCTATTGTTTTTAGAATTTTTGTCTGTTTATCTATCGGTCGGTTACCGCATCACAGAAAAAACCACTGGAGGGATTTTGATGAAATTTGGTATGGTGACAGCTGGTTATCCGGGTCAACATATAGGATACTCTTTACCGCGGGAAAATATTTATTATTATTTATTATTTCTGAGAAAAAATACAAAAGTGCAATGTAAGAGTATACTAATATGTAAAACCTAAGAATTTGGTTTTTGGTCATCTGAACGCGGGCGGAGCCGCGGGTAATGCCAGTAATACTATTAATCCTTTAATAATTAAATATTTTAAGTACTTTTTAAGTTATACTTCTTTTAGCACGTTTGGAAAAAAATGTGAGAGTAAAATTTTTACGATGTGCGCGCACACCGACAGCCAAAAAGCGACATGATGAAGGTAGCTGCATTCGTTTTACCAACAGAGAGTTGTGACATACGAGATGAAATCTTTATCTATTTTTGTTTTGTTACGCCAAAGAAGTAGGTATATCTTCTCACGTGCGTACCCTCTCAGTACACTCATGTCACACACGTTTTTATAAAATATTTTTTTGTTCGCCAGAACAATTATTAAATACTTAAAAATTATAAAATACCATACTGCAAACAGTTGAAACTTTAAAGACAAAACAAATTCATACATAAAAATATTTTCTACAAAAATTTACTACCATTTTATAGAATAAATCTTTTTACTAACATAAAATAACCTGTATTTTAACGTGGTATTAAAAGCATCAGCATTTCAATTCAAACTAATTGTATGAAAACAATATTGAAGTTATATGGAGTTTTGCGGTATCGTAACACTGTGAGAGCGTCGTCAATATTTGCCGTGCTATTTTAAAATTAGGTCGATACGACCACGTTTGGTGGTTGCGATCTCATTTATATGTTATGTTATGTTTAAAGAAGTAAAATACTTTAAATGAGTTTTCTTATAATGCAAACACGAAATTTTGTACCTGAAACCGTACTTCGAACGACTTGACTTCGACTTGGGTGCTTGCAAATATTATTTTTCAATACCTGAGCCACCGAGCTTCGCTCGGAGTTTTTGGTTCAAAAGTACAATTTTCTTTAAAAAAAACTAAAAACTAGAATAAATACAAAAAAAAACAAAAATGTATTATACCATTGTATCCGACCGGGATTCGAACCCGGACACTTGTCAATCTTGCGCCTTTGCCGCTTGACCATGATGCTTATATCAGAGCGTGCGAAATTATCGAACATAATATTTTGCGTGGAATAATGCAAAAGAAAACCGCATGAAAATTCGAAAACACGCGTTTTCCCAGACATAAAACTAATCTAGATCTATTTATCGCCCCCGAAACCCCATGTATACTTAATTTCATGAAAATCGTTGGAGCCGTTTCCGAGATTCAGATTATTAGATTTAATGTGTTATCAGACATTTGATATTTAGAAATGGGTTATTTAAATGTATGCGAAAATTTTTATGTGTGTGTTACTACCTCACACTAACACAGACGGATTTGGATGAATTTTAGAGTAATGATATACTATGACCTGCAGTAGCATATTGGCTATCATGTAAGGCTATAGATCTGAAGTTTCTAGTTTCGAGTCTCAGGTCGAGCTAAGTTTAATTATCGATTTTTTCTGATAAGAAATATACTATAATAGCCCGGTGTTGAGAAATTTGGATATTTCAATTTTATAGTACCTACGTTGTGTTTGGTGAAAATAACAAAAGTATGGGTATATAAGGTCAAACGTTATCATTTAAAATAGTAATTATCTCACTTCATTGTAAGATATTGATATTGCATAACAAAGATACATAGCAGTGAACGAGTCTGACTCGCACTTGACATATTATGTTTAATACATCTTTAGTCGAGCCAATAAAGAAGATAATTGTAAATAGTAATATTAGTCTCGGATAATATTTTTTACTTTAAGAAATCAAATCGAATGAGGTTTCCTACATACATTAATCCTTTTTTAATTAAACTAAAAGTTACTTGCTCGCAATCGTATAAGCGAAATCAATATAAGCAAATAAATGCTAAAATTTTGTTTGCTAAAATCTCTTTAATTATCTAAGTGAATTTTGGCCAATTTAATTCAATACGTACTTATTTCTATAGCCTCTGTTTAAATGAACGTGCTAAGTAAATTGGCTTCGCAATACGTAATAAGCTTATTAACAAATGCAAAAATTTACAAACGGACTAATGTAAATGAAAAAAAAAAGTTTTGTGTGTATGTTTTTTAATTCTTTACACAAAATAGGCTAAACTAATTTGGATGAAATTTAGCATACCGATAGACCATGACTTGGAATAACAAATATGCTACTGTTATGCAGCTAAAGGCGCTACAGAACGAAGTTTTTCAAACATCATATTTTGTATGAGTATATCTAAACACTGTAAAATCAAATGAGGAGACAGAGGTAACAAAATAACAGACAAACACATTTTTCCATTTTTAATATTAGTACGTATGTATATAATATAATATAAGTATAGGAACATATCTAATACAAATTACGCGACCGAAGATAGAAATAGGTGCATTCAAGCGGTTAACAATGCACTCTGTAGTCCAAGTGAAAGCGCCCATTCTCAGAATGCCGATAGCAGCTTTATCTTCACGTATTTCTGGTTAGCCTTTACAAATTTAGAACATGTAAAATATGTTCAATTTTATGTAGTTGAACTCCCGCCAAGCTTATTCGAAGTTAATAGTGCCTCCATGTGGTCTAAAGTAACTACACTGCTGTATAGCCTTCTGTAAAACGTGTGTGATATGAATTTTAATCTATCTCTATATTATACTAGTGACTCACCCTCGCTTCGCTCGGATTCGGTTCTTACGTTAATTCCCCCTACAAACGTTTAATCCCCATTTTCACCCCCTTAAGGGATGATTTCCGGAATATAAAATATCCTATGTCCTTCCCATGGTCTCAAACTATCTTCTTACCTCTAAATCGGTCCAGTAGTTTTTGAGTTTATTCGTTACAAACATATAAAATACAAATCTTTACTCTTTATAATATTAGTCTAGATTTTACCAAAAATTTTTAATTTATTGTCAAAGGCCGTTAAAGGGCAGTGTGGTTATGCTACTCTAATATTCCCTTTTACGTGGAGGATCAAAGAGATATTCAATATTTCCAAATGTTTTTAATAATCATCTATAAACAAACGAAAAAGCAAACGATGTAAAAGATAACAAAATCGACATAAAATATTTGATAACATAAATTTACATTTTTTGTATTTTACATTATTTTACATACTTTTAGATTATTTTAAGTTAATTTATATTTTTTCTTAGAATAATATATGTGCTAACGTACTTTAAATATTATTTACACATCAAAACTATATTTTATAGAATACTAGCGGCTCACCCTCGCTTCGCTCGGGTTCGTCGCTAGGTACGTTTTAAATAGATATAAAAAGAAAAAATCTTTCTTTCTCACATTTTAATTATATGTTTTAATACTTACCTATTCCGGACTAAGAGAAATCCAAAAATTAAAATATCATAAAAATTGGAACGCGGTCGAACGGGATAAAAAGTATCCTATGTCCTTCTCCTGGCTCTAAACTACCTCCCTGCCAAATATATATAGATTTATTTTTATATTCTAAAGATAGAATTAGCAGCAAAAACTGCTTTTAACATGCTATTTTCTGCAATGCAGTAAAATTTATGAATAACGCATACTCTATGATGGGAATGATCGATGGATATATGAATATTCCTTTATACATTTCACTTAAACGATATTTGAAAGTAAACGTACAAATCTAAGTGCAGTGTACCAACGAGTGACAGACAAACGGCTTTTTAAAGTAACTAAATATTTATGATATACGACTTTGTCGCATTTTCATCGATGAATTTAAACTTTATATGACTTATATACACATGCGTCTGTAAATATTTTAGTTTTACACATTTTCATTAATAAATAATAAATATGTTGGGACACTAACACACAGCACCATCTAGTTCCATGGTAAGCTACGAGGCTTGTGTTATGGACACCAAATACTTGATTCACTACACATATATAACTTTAAATACATACATATATAAATATAAACACCCATGACTAGAGTACAAACATTCGTGTTCATCACACAAATGAATGCCCCCAGCGGGACTCAAACCCGCGACCGCTGGCACAGCAAGTAGGGTCGCTACAAACTGAGCCAAACATGTCGTACGTTGCGTACGTATTTTCTTTGGTTAAGAGTTTTGTAAATTTTATCCAATTTTATTTGTAATAAACATTCTACTCAATTCTACGGATTCAACTAATTACAAGTTTCATTTCTAAACCCCCAACTTGTAAAGTGGTATAAATATATCATAACAAATAATATAGTAGTATAAATATATAATAAAAAATAAATATATTAATAACAAAAAAAATCTTAGCTTTATTCGTCCTTTAACTATTTTATTAAAAACAGAACGAATTGATATAGTAATATCTGTGGCATTGGTATTTTTTTTATACTCAATTTTTTTTTCTAAGAAAAGGATTGTAGTGTCTTCTTGTTACCTGCACGATATCCATATTTTTACTTTTAAATTAAAACTAAGTCCTTTTTTTCTTCTTTTTCTATCTAAAATCGATTTATGCAACACTAGTAACTCCTATTCGCTTTGCTCGGGTCGTCCCTAGAGAAAACAAAACAAATCTATCCCACGGGAACCCAAAAATTTTCTGGGATAAAAGTTACTTATGTGCTATTCCAGACTAATCTGTCTCTGTGCCAAATTTCATCCAGATCCATTCAGCCGTTCTGGTGTGATTGAGGAACAAACATTTATTTATTAGACCACCAAGAAAGTACAAACTAAACACATTATAACATACATGGAAAATAGAACACATAGAGTAGCACCTTAATTATAGATGATAACAACATTCAAAAAATAGTATATGTAAATGCACAACAACATTTAGAATATTAAAAAAGTACCATAAAGATTCATAATGTTACAGCTTACAAATAAAAATTAGTTTATAAAAATTCATTTAAATTTAAACCTAATTCAAACTTTCGCATTTATAATATTAATTCGATGGGATTAATGTAAAAGTAATTAAGTCTTAAGTCCTGTAGTGCTATTCCATAAAAACCTTTATCACAACACCTGAAACCGCGTTCTCGTTTTCACAAAAAAAAAACTTACCGAACTGCACTCCTATTCTTAAATAAATACGAGTATGTATGATATTAGTGACATACCTTCGCTACCCTCTTTTTGCTCCTACATGTCTATATATATATAGACACATATATATATATATACAGTAGCGTATGTGTTATTCCAATCATAATCTATCTTTGTTCAAAATTTCATAATTATTACAAACATACATATACACATACAAATTTTATATACGGATTTATAATAATACTACTATAATAAGGAAAGGATAAATTACAATTAAATTAAGCGATATTATTTATCGCTCTCATTTCAAGCAACACGAGGTGGCGTGTGCACGAAACTATACATAAGTTTTATTAGGGTTCACGTGATCTTCATTTGTAGCAGATGATTATACCCATTCATTGTAACCAGCTATTATGCCCCTACGTTTGTTTCAATCTAGCTGGAATAATAGAAATAAAATTATGTGCTAAATATAATTTTGATTGTCGTCGTGCTACGTTATGATTAAAGTTTTGCTATAAATTAAATAGGTAGTAATTTATAAAGAATAAAAATATAGTATACATGATTGAAATACACGGGCGAAGCCACGGGAAAATGCTAGTATATTAAACTGCATGGACACATTTTTTAATAAAAAGTACACACAATAGATAAACATAAAATATCTATACCAATATTATAAAGAGGTAAAGTTTGTGAATTAAACTCACAATATAACTATGTTTTCAAGTAATTATTATATATGTAGTAAATTTCTAAAAACTATGGACTAGAAGATATCTTCTATAACATTCATAATACGCCCTAAATCACACTCACATATAATATATACTTAATATTATAAAAAGGTAAAGTTTGTGAGTTTGTGACATTTTAGGGGGTAATCTCTGGATTTACTGAATCGATTTACATGAAATTTGGTAAGAAGATAGTTTGAGACCTTGGGACATAGGATACTTTTTATCCCATAAATCATCCCTACAATTTTGGTGAAAATTGGGATAAAAGTTTGTAAGGGCAATCAAGCTAGAGACGACCCCGAGCGAAGCGAGGGTGAGTCACTAGTAATAATATATTTTGAAAAAATTGTCGCGGTCGATGTCGTGAGCAGTAAATATTTTACTATCGTATATATTATAATTACATGTATATGTATCGCATTTGCCTTTGCTTTGCTAGCGTAGCTTCAAAGCAAGCAGTTTCGTGGCCTGCATGGAGCTTAAATTTTATCCCATTATGGTTAACACAAAGCGTAGGATTGGTAGAAAGTGGAGAAAATTAGTGCGTTATTTTATTTATATTAGGTCAGTTATACTGAACCAAGTAATAAGTATAATTAAAAAAAACAAATAAGCTATTATTTAAGCTGTATTTAGTATACAGCTTAAATAATAGCTTAGCGAATAAAATTCTTATTATATTTTACTCGGCAAAGTGCAAACCCTAGATTTGATATCCCATGTGGTTGTGGAAATAGGAAATCACTATAATATGTCCACCATATTGGATTTAGAATGACGTCATTAAGCTATCATTTTCACTATAATTAAACTTGTGTGTAAAATTGCAACTCAGTTGTTCAGGATTAATTCGTTAAAATTTAGTTTTGAAGATTTATCCCACTTTGTTTTGTTCCACTAGTTATAATATGAAGTTAAATAAAACCTTATAATATTTAATAAAACTAATGGACACAGTACTATTATAAAAATTAAATATGTAAGCACTTTAAGTTAAAACATAACAGATAACCATATTTTATCTAAAATTTAATAAAATAAAAATTAAATGTTAATATTATTTAAAGTTTATTGTTTGTTAGCGTGTAGTAAACGATTTCATTGCCTTATTGCTGCTGGCACCTGATAGCATCAGCGGCTCATTAATAAGGTTTTAACCTAATCCGATGTTATTTTGTTTATTTTTAACTTTTCTTTCCACGCAACTTCCTTTATAAGGCAAAGCAAATATCTACTTTTAATTAAGGCGTGCTTCTAATTCTATTATTAAAAAAAATCTCTAGTTTGATGTGGTTATGGTTCGAAATTTTAATTTAGAATATATTATAGAAACTTCAATTAGTAAGTAATAAATATAACTAAAACCTTAAAATGTTTACCTTATATTTAATAATCATATGGTATTTGTGAGAGGAAAACATCTTGAGGAAATCTGCACGTTAGAGAAAACTTAGCAAAGTATTTGAAAGACGTGTGGATTACATACTTGGCCAGCACGCACTTGGCCAGCGTGGTGGACTACAGCCAAATACCCCTCGTATTAAAGAGAGGCAGCAGTGAGACGTTAAAAAGGACTAAATACAAAATAATACAACACAAATTTTTTACTCTAAAGACGAAAACCAATATTGTTATATATACCACAATGTACATACGTACATAACGCATCACTCAAATAGATAGTGTTTGTGATGATTGCCTCAATCAAGCTATTCACTGGTGCGTGTTGAGCTCTAAAGCTTTTCAAAAGGAATCAAGTTTAGTAGTTGACGCTACAGTATTTGTATTAACTAACATAAGTTAGACTAGGGACATTTTTCAAGTATCGCAGGTTACTGTGGCACAATTCCAAACCAAACCAGCTCTCAAAGCCAGGGTAATTCGAGCACAAATTATGCAAAATGTTCACGTAGTCTCTTCCCCCAGTTTAATTCACACAACACAGAATTTGAACCTTTTCCTGAATTGTTTTAGTCTAAAACCTTGTTAATGAAATAAAACGGATGTCTACTATAATTGTACAATGCACGAGATTATTTATTATTTTTAAATTATTTTTATTCACAGTCTTTTTTAGTTTGGTCATGATTTTAAAATTTTTAACCGACTTCCAAAAACGAGGAGGTTCTCAATTCATCGGAATCTTTTTTTTTATGTATGTTCACCGATTACTCGAAGACGCCTAAACCGATTAGGAAAATTTTTGAAAGGGTATACTTCCCAGGTGGTCCCATATATATTTTATCGAAATCAGTCGAGCGGTTTTATATATTTATATATATTTTTTAAACAAATTCTTTAATCGAATACGAATAAACTATCTTCTTACAAATTACCTGCTTATTACGCCTACACTAAAAATATAAAAATAAAAACTTAAAAGAAAACCGACTTCCAGTCACTAAAATGTAAAAAATAACTAAACGGGGGTTTTTCACCTACTAATGTTTATTGAAACCTCTTTCTTGTTAAATTCAATGAAACATTAATATAGTGTATCCTGTTAAGCTATTTTTAAAATAATATATCCAAACAGAGCTTTCACGTAACATAAAAGTTCTAATGTATAATAATTCATGTTAATACATTCAATTCGTAAGTATTGATTAAATTATTTTTAACAGCTCCAGGTAAATTTCTAAGAAATCTATTGTTAACTGTAACGTCGGCGTGTCCGCGCTCGTTGAGGGATTAATAAATTGGTGTTAGTCGAAGCTTATTGACGTTAAGAGATCTATATTTTAAGCTCCAAAAGTTTTATAATTTACGTAGTAAGTTAACGTCAATTGAGTTACGAATTTCCATCACAGTACAATAAAATTGAAAACAAAAGCTTAAATAAATGAAGTAAACAAATTTATTTCACTTGGTTTATTGTTAAATATTTTGCAATATTAAAGAGCTTATTTACAGGTAAAGCTATTAAAAAATAATATTACATCCGGTGTATTAATTTAATTGAATAATCGTGATGAAGAAGCTGCTCTTAAGGAAATACAAGTTCCGAGAGTATTAAATGCTATTAAATAAAAATTATAAAGTAAATGAAAGGTGATATTGAGTATAAAATTTCTTCAACATTTACTTTTCCATGTACCTTGATAGAACAGACGAAGTAGACTGAAAAATATTATTATAGCAGTCATTAGTATTTGCTTTTTAGACCCGGTTCATTTACTTACATCGCGAGACTACTTGTGAATATTATTAAATTAGTTATATCTGTAAGTTGAATTATGTGTATGTCAATTCAGCACTCGAGTGATTTGAGACTAAACAGAAATAAATAGTGAAAAATCAAACCTTGATATTTTCTTAGATTTACGCGAATATTTGACATTTTAAATAAAACTATCTTTTCGGATTTTGTCGAGGGGAGAGACTCTCCCGTGACCATGGATGCTGTAAAGCATTCGAAACGTCGGGAAACAAAAATGCAAATAAATCCGCGACAAAATCCGAAAAGATGGTTTTATTTAAAAAATCAAACCTTGATTTTTAATAGTGATTGATTCTTAATTCCCCTATATCAAATATATTTTTCATATAAAAAATAATGCAATATTTTAAACTCATAGCAACACTACTATATTATGAACATAACTAAAATAGACATTATTATCGATACAGAGGCCGAATCTATAGTTTTTAGAATTTTTGTCTGTCTGTCTGTTACCACATCACGGAAAAACCACTAGAGGAATTTTGATGAAGTTCGGTATGCTGGGAGCTGGTTATCCGGGTCAACATATAGGATACTTTTTACCGCGGGAAAATATCACATTTTTGAGAAAAAATACAAAAACTATAATGTAAGAGTATATTAATATGTAAAACCTAAGAATTTGGTTTTTGGTCATCTGAACGCGGGCGGAGCCGCGGGCAATGCTAATATTATATAATAATAACGCTTGAATTTACTGCAAAATCCGTTACTAAAAGTGGACGTAATTCAATTTAACTGAAACTTTATTAAGAACCGCCGCATTTGTAATTAATTATTATCAACCGCCGTGCTCGTTTGTAAACTCTCTGATAGTAAACACAGAGATACGATAAGAATATTTTTGTACAGCTAAATGGAATACGAATGTTCTCATTGACCGATTTTTAAATAATGTACAAGTAGGGTAAATATATATTGTCTTATAGTGAAGGAAAGCTTCGTGAGGAAACGTGTATGCCTGAAATACACCACATCAAGCAAAACAAACCCGAAAATGATTCGCACATGATAATGGTGTGAGACTGAACCATTTTCACTTGGTTTTTATTCATTTCATTGAGTAACCACAGCCTATCAAGATGAATGCGTAATAATATTTATTTAACAATATAAATAAAATATAGCTGTGCCCCATGTAGTAAAGGGACGCCCGTACTCAGCAGTAGGTCGTTAAAAAGAACTGAATACGGATAGCTAATAATAATAATAATAAAATATATACTCAAACAAAATAATATGAAGACAATAAATAATAATTACTTATTATAAGTTTTCAAAAAATTGCTTGTTCCTCTAGATTTTGTATAAAGAAATCATGAGATACAATTACAGCGCAAGTAAACCCCAGGAGTACTTAGCGTTTCCACGACATTTTGAAAAGTTTCCGGCGAGTTTCAGACGGTATGAAAACATTGTTGAAAGATGCAATATATTACGTTTACAACACAATTCCAACGTTTAGCGGAAGTTTTCGCGATAAGATTATAGGACTAAGAATATAAACTTTGTTATGTAAAATATTAACCTACTCGCAAAGGTGCGTAACTTTGGGGACTCTTAAAAGATTTTCATAAAATTTTACTTGTAAAATATAAGTTTTTCAACATAATGACATAAATAAAATAAAAATATTTGTAACCGACAACTATCCCATGAATTTTTGTGCAATTTTTTGATAGTTCAGGTTGACAGTTGGAGATAAATCTCTACAGAGTATGTTTAGTTAGTTCAGTTTTAATGCTTTGATATTAAAAAATGACTGATCATGGCTTCGTAATCGTTAGATGGGAATTCTTCATAGTTTATCTCACTCTCCGTCGGAATTCGGCCATAATCATCATTGAACATTTGAGGCAAACATACTATATAAATTTATATTTTTCCGATATTTTTTTCTAATTCTTTACATTGATTCGTTGTATATCTAACAGCTTAGTACCAATATATGTAATTACATGGCCAATAAAAAGATTTATATCGTATCAAAAACAAGCTGTTTCCAAAAATTTTTATTGAAAACACTAAAAGAAAAAAAAGAAATCATCGACAAACAGAGAAAAAAAACTTCCCATAGACTTTACATTTATCAGTCTAATACTAGTACTATGAATACTGTAAGTACTTATTATAACCATTTGATTTAAATTATTAAAAATAATAAATCGGCGGCTTCGCTCGCGTTCAGATGACCAAAAATCAAATTCGGTAAAAAGTATCCTATATATTGACTCAGATAACCAGCTACCACCATACCAAATTTTATCAAAATCCCTCCAGTGATTTTTCTGTGATGCGGTAACAGACAGACAGACAAAAATTCTAAAACTATAGATTCGGCCTCTGTATCGATAATAATGTTTATTTCAATAAGATTTTCCAAAAAATATTTAATGTACAGATTCGACTTAGTTACAATTTTATTATATGTATAGATTTATAATTTTACGTAGCACATGCATATAGAGTTGCTACATGGTTACACAGTTATACAGAATACATCTTTTTAAGAGAAATCATTTCTTAAATAATCATCGTTATATTTCAACCAATTCAAACACAAAACCTTAATGGCAATTATACACCTAAACCTTCCTCATGACTCACTACGTTATTTGGTGAAACCGAATAAAAATCGGTTTGATAGTTTCCAAGTTTATCGCGTTCTTACAGACATACGCGTCGAGCGGACTTTATTTTATAATATGTAATGACAAGAACTTAACGCTAACAACTTCTAATTTAGTGCAGCGCCATTTTTTACAGCTGCGTTTTCTTTCTTTTCTTTCAACCGAGTAACTTTTGTGCTTATAATTTGATAAGTTCTAAAGTATTGTTACAAAACAATTAAAGTTAGACTACTATCCTACGAGAATGCTTTATGAAGAACAAAAATTATCATATAATTTTTTTTCATAATCAAATCATGTAGTCACGGGTTGACCAGGTGGTGCAATAGTCGAAATGTCGGGAATAAGGCACATACGAGTATATAGCCACTTATAAATTCGTCCATTTAGGTCCCGTAGTTGTATTATATAAAAAGTATAGTTAGTATTATATAAAAATTATCATATTCCTTATAGTCCAAGATAATATTATTATGTTAATATGTACTCTAAGCAAAGTTTGATTCAAATCAGTTAATAGCTTACGCATGTACCCTATACCTTTATGTAAAATATTAATAAGATTTTATTGAAATTTCCAAAAAATCATTGTTTTAGA
Source organism: Brenthis daphne (assembly GCA_947093115.1). Taxonomy (NCBI): domain Eukaryota; kingdom Metazoa; phylum Arthropoda; class Insecta; order Lepidoptera; family Nymphalidae; genus Brenthis; species Brenthis daphne. The sequence goes on from OX352471.1 coordinate 3,911,079, forward strand.
GGAACAAACAAGAAAATTAGACTAAAGATTTTTTTTATTACAAATTTCTTTAACACAAAGATTTACCTATTTCATGATAATAGAAAAGATCAATTATACCATAATTCTAAATAAATTTCACTCTTATTCCTATATAGCAATATCCATAGAGGTAAAAATAATGAGACTGTCTTGTCTGTCCTCGACAGCTGTCACGAGATATTGCCGGCTTTAATGGAGACATCGAGCACTCACTTGGGGATTCCGGTGGACTTAATTAATCCAACCAAGTTGTTTGACATACTGCTCAGATTATAAACTTTCAATGTACACAATATATTTGTAATTTCATCGTATGGAAATAATTGTAATATTTTAATTGTATTGTGTATAATACAATCGCTATTCGCGTTTCTATTCATGTCAGCAGTTCTTTTTAACTAAGCAATGGATTTTAATAGAACGATTCTTTTTTTGAAAAATAGTTTTGTATAATATTGTTATGATGTATATGTAATATATGCATTTAATCTTCGTTCGTTTTTCATCGTTTCAGCCGAAACACATCCACTGCTAGATATAGGTCTCACCCAAAGATTTCCACGAAAGCCGGTCTGGTGCCGTCCGCACCCAGTAGGTTCCAGCGACTTTGACTAAGTTAGCGGTCTACCTAGTGGAAGGCTTACCCACAAGGTGGCCTTCTGCCCTGCCACTTATGAACTTTTTGTCCCAACAAACTTCCTTTCTGCGAGCGATGTACCCCGCCCACTGCCCCTTGAGCTTGGTTATTCCGCGAGCTATGTCGGTGACCTTGGTTCTTCAGCGTATCTCCTCATTTCTGATTCACTCTCGCAGGAAAACACCGAGCATACCCCTCTCCATTACTCTCTGTGTGACCTTGAACTTTCTTAAGAGCGGCTATGTCTCTGTGCCGTATATCATGAATCACTGATCGAAGACTTATTTTGAGACTCTGCGATATTTGAGACGAGAAGATGATGCCTGCTTTCCCGAATTCTGCCCATCCGAGTTTAATTCGTCGATGGACCTTCTTCCCGAAGTGGGAGTATATTATATTGATAGGTAAAATCGATATTCAATAATGAAGTCATCAAAGCTAAGCAAAGCGAGAGCGGGTCGATAGTAAATAATAAATGACAGCTTCCACTATCCTTGAAATGGTATTCCTTGGGGGAATCCCTAGATTTTCTTTGGCTCCAAAAAACATAAGAAATTCTCTATGTACTTGAGTTTCCAATACAAATATTTGCTTGAATCTGGAAAGCAACCATAAGTAATCATAAGTATAAAAGATATTGGGAGAGATCTTTCTTATATCAAAATTCTGTAAATTATTGTTCTCAGATTTATTTCGCATATCCCATTCTTATTTACATTTTAAAGTACATTATATATTTATCGCCTTACGTTGATTTTTCCAGAGAGGGAATGATAGAATCGCAAGATTTTATGCATAGAAACCTCGTAAACTGGCGTGATAGAGTCGTGCTTTTTAACCCCCGATACACATAGAGTGCCATAAAAAAGAGAGCTATAAATCAAGAAAATCTGTTTAGCGATTTGCAGGCTATCAGCTTTTTGAAGTGAAACTTCTTTGGGTGCGCCATGAGAGAGAAAAAAGTATTGGCGTTATGATTTTTCTAACAGAAACGGTTGTTACGGAAGTGAATAAATATTCAATTAAAAATTGTTTTAACTATTATATGAATGTTTGTTTCCCAATACAAACTTTCATCCCCATCTTCACCCCCTTAAGGAATGATTTCCGGGATAAAAACTATCCTATGTCCTTCCCAGGGTCTCAAACTATCTTTTTACCAAATTTCATCTAAACCAGTTCAGTAGGTCCAGAGATTACCCCCTACCACGTCACAAACTCACAAACTTTTCCTCTTTATAATATTAGTATAGATATTACAGTATAGATAATAAATTAAATAAAAATATAAACGATATTTATCAAAAATAATACTTCTTTCGTTTATTTTTAAGTGCGCGATGGAATACTACAGATCCGATCGATTCGAAACTTGGTATCTTATTACTTCAATGATATTGCAAGAATATTATGACCTTGGCCTTGATGTTGCAGCGTAACCAAGTTTAAATTGTCTGTTTCTGTACATTGCGATACCCCTTCGTATATTTTTCTATAGGAGGGTAATGAGTACTGTTTTTAACCCCCGACGCAAAAGGAGGAGTGTTATAAGTTTGACGTCGATGTCTGTCTTTATGTGTGTGTGTCTGTATGTGGCATCGTAGCTCTCAAACGGATGGACCGATTTCGATGCAGTTTTTTTATTTGAAAGCCAGTTTCCTTGCGATGGTTCTTAGGTATGTTTGGTTAAAATCGGTCCAGCAGTATAAGAGTATCAGCACTTTTCCAAAATAGTGTAAGGCATTTTGGCGTACGATTACTCGATTAAGTGACAGTTAATTTGCGTAAGGGATTTTTAAATTTTTAAATTTATAATTATACGGTTTCTTTAGTTGCCATTGAATGGGACTTATTAAATGGGAATCTTAACACGTATTGTTAATATATTAATTATACACGACAAGTTTCGCACCTGAGTGAAGCAAATGCTTTTTGGTAAACTTAGAAGATTATATGAAAATAACATTCGTGGTCAAATTTCAAATGATAATAATATTACAAACGAGACTATATAAACAATAAACGCTACTCAAAACCGTACACATATTTTGTTTACATAAACTTCACCGGTAACGAAGTTCTCTCACAGGATAAAATTTTTAATGTGATTCTACATAAAATTAAAAAGTACGCAAAAAATAAAACGTGCATCTTAGTATCGAGTATCGACGTAGCTTTATTATAATTGTATATATTATAAATAAGCTACGTCTTGTACGTCTATAACTACAAGATGAATAGTTTTATTCTATAGGCTATTACTTATGTATAAGATTGTATGTGTGTACGTTTGTTACTCTTTCATGCTGATGAATTTAGATAAAATTTAGAGTACATAGATTTTGACTATGACCTGGAGTAACATACTAGTGAGGCGAGAATAAGTCGCTAGTAATTCTATATATTACTAGCGACTCACCCTAGCTTCGCTTTGAGTTTGTCCCTAGACAAAAACAAATCTATCCCACGGGAACCGTACATTTTTCCGGGATAAAAAGTACTTTATAATTTTTATCCCGGAAAAATGTTCTATTCCAAACTACAATATATCTCTTTTGTTAAATTTCATCCAGATTCGTTCTACCGCGAAAGTGTAAAAAACATCCATTCATCCTTACAAACTTTCACATTTGTAATATCAGTATGAATTTTTAAATACTAAGAAAAAATAATGAAAAATAAAAAATAAGAACGTATTCGGATATCATGATTTTCGTTAAACGTATGTTTATGCCTTAGATTAACAAAGATAACGCGTGGCTTATTAAACACGCAGTATTACTAGTGCTGTCTACACCATAAGGTAAATATCGTAAAGTCCAAAGAAGAAAAATAATGTAACCGAAAATGAACACTTTTTGGTTATCGACTTGTCAGTATCAGGTTTAAGCTTTATTTTTTAACTAGCTTTGCCCGCGGCTCCGCCCACGTTCAGATGACCAAAAACCAAATTCTTAGTTGTTACATATATACTTCTACTGAGTAATATACTCTTACATTGCAGTTTTTGTATTTTTTTCTCAAAAATGAGATATTTTCCCGCAGTAAAAAGTTTCCTACATATTGACCCGGATAACCAGCTATCACCATACCAAATTTCATCAAAATCCCTCTCGTGATTTTTCCGTGATGCTAAATTCTAAAAACTATAGATTCGGCCTGTGTATCGATAATAATGTTTATTTCAATAAGATTTTCCAAAAAATATCTAATGTACAGATTCGTCTTGGTTACAATTTTATTATATGTATAGATTATATTATCCACATTAAAGTAATAAAACAAAGTAAATATTATCCTATCCATTGCATACCTGTCCAGATTACCCTATAAAGACAGGATGCGACAAGAAATCAGATGCCCTTAATTAAAGTAGTTGAGTTTGTTTGATGGAATTATGTAAACTTGGTGGGAATAACTAAACGTTGAAGTAGTTTGAGATAGAATCTCATTTTCTGAATCGAGATCAAAGGTTGCTCTCAGTTTATCTGACAGCGAGAAATTTCTGAATGCTATAGTTTATAAAGGCAGTGGTAGCCTAGTGATAACGCGCTTACTTGGAAAATAGAGGTTCAAATCCCGCGTCTCTCTGACATTTTCATGTGCGAATAATTTCCAATATGATTATCACTTCTCTTACGGTGAAGGAAAACATCGTGAGGGAAGCTGCATGTCTGAGAAAACTTAGTAAGTTTTCGAAAGACATGTGAAGTCCGCCAACCCGCACTTGGCCAGCGTGGTGGACTATGACCCCCTCCTATTGAAAGGAGGCCCGTCCCAGCAGTGGGACGCCAATAAGGGCTGAATACATACATACATAAATACACACATGGGTTATAGTATCACTCGTTCAATAATTTTTATTATAATTATTATGAGATCTCGTAATATCTAGATATGTTATTACTTCTACTGAGCACTTCTACAGTGTAGCAAGCATTGCACTGGTTTAAGAAAAAATAATCCAATTTGGTATTTTTGTTGATGGAACATAATATTATTTCAAGCCTAGTGATCACGGATTCGTCTTATGCTTTATATAATACTTTACGTTTGTAATACCCAGTGTATTATTATGTATTAGCATATTCCTGTTAGCAGTCATGACATGTGGTAACATGTTTAGAGCTGTTAAATAGTTTATATCTTACTAGCGACTTATACGCAGTTTGCTCGGGTGTGTCCCATAGTGCCTTTTGTATATAACGTTTGATGTTAAATACATTGAGTCCCACCTTTTGGTCAAGGAGGTTTATGACTAACATTAACTTTCATGAAGTAACATACTTGTATGTTACTTCTAGCCATAAGTAGATCTATGTATCATAAGTATCATGCAGAGCATCATTCTCCTTGAATGCTGTAAACTGGAATACCTATGGACAGAAAAACTAGGCACAAAGGATATCACTCCCGGGAATCTTCCAGGATACCGGCCTGCTAGACTACTGGGACACCTTGGGGTGGAAAAATTAACACAATGCACAGCACAAACTCACGCACAACGGGTAATAATACCTAAGCGTGGAAAAAGTAATGCAGGAAGAAGAAGAAGTTAATCTATGTAATAAAATCCAGCCGTTTTAGCGTAAAGAAGTATCAAGCGTAGAACATATACGAACTATCGCATTTATAATATAGGTATAAGGTACAATAAAGTAGGTAAATAATAATTACCACGGTATAGAAGTAGGGACAAGATCTCGCCTAGCAAATAATTTTGTTACTAATGTCCCACGGAAAGCCGTTGTTGTATTTGTTTTTAAAGAGTAGTAAAGGATACAATTCATGTATATTATGGAAAAAATGATGCTCTATACAATAATACACTTTTGCATTTATAATATTAGTAAAGATGCATTTTACTTACTTAAAAGCTACAATAATTATGAAATTTATTTACAAATCACGGAGATAAAACCCCGTCATTTCCTAGCTTCAGGTTGTTATTGAGAATTCCTTGACTGAACACATATAGCCATGCCAGGACTCGAATTCAGGACCTCTAGATCTTCAGCCATACATCTCAGCAGCTAGATCAATGATTGATAGAGATATGATGATACAAAAATCGTATAACAATGAAGAAAACATATAAAGTTAATATATAGCCAAATTTAACTAAATAGAAATCTACAAAATACTTATTTAATATACTTAAGCCTCTTAATATTAATTAATTCTATTTATTTACTCCCATAAACACACAAGCGATAAACAATGAATAGTAAAGCTTCCCGAAGAAATATTTAGAAACTAATTCATATACTTACTTGTATAATTCGCTACTCATATTAAATTTTACACGGCGGTAGTTGAAAATTTTACACTGTAGTATCTATTCAAAGTGGGTTAATGCACTGGAACAATTTGAACTTAACCGTTAAGCCAGTCTTGTGTAGGACAGTGGGACATTAGCATAGAAATGGAGCCGCGGCCGAGTTGGAGCGTGAACGCTATCACTTGTAATTAAACTGTCCACGCCTGTCCAGCCCGGATAATTTTCACCTACGCCAACCGATGTAAAGCGATTAACCCTAAAGTTGTAAAGTCAATCAGTTCCCAATTTCATGGAAAAGTCATTATAATTTAATTTACTATGACGTGTTGGTAAGTTTGTGCAGTGCTTTCGGCTCCGTTTGCATGTTTTTTTTTATTTTTTTTTATTTACTAGCATTGCCCGCGGCTCCGCCCACGTTCAGATGACCAAAAACCAAATTCTTAGGCTTTACATATTAGTATATTCTTACATTGCAGTTTTTGTATTTTTTCTCAGAAATCAGACATTTTTCCGTGGTAAAAAGTATCCTATATGTTGACCGGGATAACCAGCTATCATCATACCTACCAAATTTCATCAAAATCGCTCGAGTGGTTTTTCTGTGATGCGGTAACAGACAGACACACAGACAGACAGACAAAAACTCTAAAAACTATAGATTCGGCCTCTGCATCGATAATAATGTTTATTTCAATAAGATTTTCCAAAAAATATTTAATGTACAGACGGCTTGGTTACAATTTTATTATATGTTTAGATTTAAAAAGGTTCATCACTAGTATTTACGATACTGTTAAAACTAATACATACAATGTATGTATGTAGTTTATATGTAACTAGCGACTTCGCTCGGGTGCATCCCTAGGTACTTAACAGTAACCTTTGTTTTACTCCAGGTCTTTGCATCCAAATACGTTTAGCTGTTTTAGCGTGAAAGAGTAACAAACATACATTTACATACAAACTTACGACATTACAATTTTATATATAATAGTGGCCCGATAGAAAATTGATAGTAGGGCATCGAATACATCTGTTACGGATCCCAGTAATCTATAAATAAATAAATATATTGGGACACACACAACACCATCTAGTTCCATGGTAAACTACGAGGCTTATATAACACTAGCGACTTATCCTTGCTTCGCTCTGGTGCGTCCCTATACTTGAATGGTTTAGGAATTCATGAAAGACAAATGTCCAAAGAAAAAGAAATATATTTTTCACCAGAAACCTTCACAAGCGTATACAAAATAGCCCACCAGAATTTCACCAAAATCGGATCAATGGTTTAGGAACACTTATAGGACAAACATACGAACATTCATTTTTATAATATAGTTGATACATTAAACATACATAATTTTAAATAGTGACGGTGTTCTTTTATGCATTTTTATTTGGTTCGATTCCCGGTTCATGGAAGCTTTAAAAAAAAACTAAATACAGCTATTATTATTTTTAAAAATAAATAAATGTTTCCTTTGAGTAAATCTTGATAACTTCAATATTTAAGGTACTTTTCTACCATGTCCCATCGATTTGTTCCACCCTGTATACATATTATAAATATAAGCACCCATGACTGAACCAACATTCATGCTCATCACACAAACGAATGCCAGCGGGATTTGCACCCGCGACCGCTGGTACAGCAACTGAGCCAAACGTGTCGTTAATCTATGTATCTATCTTTACCTAGTTGTTACTTGTGCTACGAATTTGAAATAATTTAGAAGGAGTTAATATCTTAGTACTATCTCTAGTAAGAATAACTACAGATAAAACCATTGTTATACGAGAGACAGTTGATTTAGTGCGAAGATTAGAAGGACGAAATGGTATAAGTAGATAACAAGGCAAGGTACAAGTAGATAATAACGGCTATATACTGATATACCATCCTATAATTAAGAGATTTCTTAGTGGGTTTTTTAATATGTACCCTATAAAGAATAGTTATATAGCTAGTTGTTCAAAACAATATAGCTAGTTGTTCAAAACAATTCCACGTAGATATATTTCTTAAATAGATAGGCATAAATAAAAACGAAAAATGTTATAAATAAGCCTAAAATATAGATAAATTTAACAAAAAATATAACCGCTTCGTAAAATGTGAAGCTAAGCATGCCTAGTAATTTTTGTGCTAAATGTCTGGAAAATTATTTAGACTTTATAGAAAGTTTATAAATTATAATAATAATTCATGATCACAAAATTATTATAATGAAAACCTTAAATTAAGCTCGAAAGCACAATTTATTAAATTTTAGATTTATATTCAACTTCAAGTTATAATTAAGTTTAGTACTAACTAACAACAAGCTTCGGCTTTACTGGGAAATTTTTTAATTTGATATTTTTGAAAACCGCCGAAAAATCAAAGTAAAAAATCTTTTTTTTTTATGTTGGGACATTAACACACAACACCATCTAGTTCTATGGTAACATAAGAGGCTTGTGTTATGGATACCAGATAGTTGGTACAGTACACATTTATAACTTTAAATACATGCATATTATAAATTTAAACACCCATGACTGGAGTACAAACATTTGTGATTATCACACAAATGTCCCCAGCGAGACTCGAACCCGCGACCGCTGGCACAGCAAGTATGGTCACAACAAACTGAGCCAAATTTTGTCTCAATATTGATGAATCAGTCTGAACTCTGAACAAACCACTTTATATACAGTACCAATATATTATAATGGTAAAGTAATTTACTTTTTGAGCACAAATTTTAAATTGCTTACATTATTTTAAATGACCTGATTATAGAAAACCTGTTATTATTATTAATGTATTTAAATCACTAAACTTCTCATATGGAACTCGACTTTCTATAGTCATCGTCGCTCGTCTATTTTAATACAAGTTAAAATTTATTTGATGATAAATCCGGGAACATATGGTATAAAATATATACATTGATTTATAATTTTTTGCAAATGTAAAAATTTTATAATAATATATACTTTTTAAATAAAGATATGCATTTTCAATAATTAAAATAGCCGTGGTATCTGAAACATTATAAAGAGGTAAAGTTTGTGAGTTTGTGAGTTTGTGACCTTGAAGAAGTTTGGTAAGAAATCATCCCTTAAGGATGAAAATGAGGATGAAAGTTTGTATGGGGAATCAAGCTAGGGACAAACCCGAGCGAAGCGAGGGCGAATCCCTAGTCGTATATAAGTACATATTTATTGATCTTAGTTTTTTTGTCATTTAAACCGAGACTGAAGTTTTATTTCCGGAACTCCTTTATACTTATTTATATTGTACACTTTTATTCTTACCCACTTCAATGTCTCACAAACACATATAAAACTGATTGTAACGAAAATGTCAATTTTCATGTATCGTCTTCGATCATCATTATTTTGTAATTTTGTACATTTCCTTATAAACAGTAAAATGACAAAGACTACTAAATAATATAATTCATCTATTATATTTGACATACAAACTCGTGAACAGTAATTTCCGTATCCTACAATTTTCGGAAATAGCATCAAATATTTTAGTTCATAACAATTTAATTAAAATTCAGCAAGCCAATATTCTGTTACCCTCTTTAAATTAAGTTTATATTTTGAGGAGGACATTAACAACTTGTTAGCTTTAATTAAGACCATCTGACCTTAAGTGAGTGCTCGTAGTCTCCAATAGAACAGCTAATATAACCTAAAAGAGACAGCTGTCTGGATGAGACAAGGCGTAGTCTTATTATATCTCTGTTACATTATTCATCATCTCGTGAACAACGTTGCTCAAAATAATCGTATAGCTATAGTATAAAAATATTTTGAGAATATTTATTCTAAATGGTACTAGAATAATAGTATGAACTTTCCCTATATTTTTAGAAAATTTTAAGGCCATTTTTTAAAAACATTTTTAAAAACACGTTTTTTAAAACATCATGGCTGAATTAAATAAAAAGTAGACGAGTATTCCACAGTTTTTATTCAGTATTTTCATTATCTGTAGTATTAAAGTTTATTAATATTAGTATTCTATGTTAATTTTTTTGCCTTTTCAACTTCCCAATTCCGGGCACGGATCTCCCTTCAATGCAATGGAAATCAGGCTATAGTACACCACCATGACTAAGAGCTGGTTAGAGACTTCACATATCTTGAAAACTTGGTAAGTTTTCAGACATGCAGGTTTTCTCATGATATTTTCCTTCACCGTAACATGAGTGGTAATCACGTTGAAAATTATGCGTATTTAAGAATATCGGAAGTGTGAGACCCGGGATTCGAATTCGCTTCACTTGGTTTCCCAAGCAAGAGCTCTACCACTGGATCATAAGTCTTTCATTCAGTCAATATTAGACTATTACTATTTACTGTAGAGTCACAAATATAATTAATTCAACAAGTTACAGGATAAAACTAAATGTACAAGTAGCAATACGAGTATGAAAAATATGAATGTACCGGGTATGAATAATTCCATAATATGTACATATTTTTTCATATAAGTCTATTGGTTTACGCGGCGCATGCCAGTAAAGCTCTCAGTCGGTATATTTTTTTCCGACATCTTCAAAAATCATCGTCATATTTCAGCTAATTTACACAAAACCTTAATGAATTACATACTTAAACATCTATCACTCAGTTCATAGATGAAAACCGTACACTTTTTGAAAATCCGTTTTGTAGTTTTTGAGTTTATAGCGTTCAAACAGACAGACAGTCAGACAGACACAGTGAGAGACTTTGTTTTATAATATGTAATTAAATTGAAATAAATAGTCGAATTACAAACAAATACTAGATAAATAATAATTATACTCTTTTTGACTTCTAAATAAAAAAAAATATAGCTGACGCAGCCATATAATTTTTAAAAATATATTTAAAAAAAAATAAACGCATTCCGTTTATAAATAAGATAATAAGTACAAGTATTAAGAAAGCCTGTTGCCAGCATTTTTGTATTTATTTAGAGAACTACCATTACTTCTTGCAATGCTTTTAAAATCTCGTTCGAATGGTCGTGAGTACATTTAATTACACGCTTGCGTCAATTTGGTGGTTTGCCAAAAGCCTTCAGTAAATCACATACATCTGGACATTTAGGGGAGAATGGGCTTTAAAATACATAGATTATGGACTATAACGGTGTAGCAGAATAAGTCAAAAACCCCACATTGTTAACATTAAGTCACGCTCCTGTTCGCACAGGTGTGACTCGAAATTAGAATGAGCGGGATCACCCGCACATTTTGTGAATGTAACGCATACAAAATAGCTAAATAGATTGTGTGTTTTGTACATTTGTACATTTCTTTTTATTCAAGAGGCAAATATTAAAGGTCATACTTTTGCTTTTTGCCTCTTAGTGGGTACATATTATATCCGGAATTAACCTATTCTGTTTCACTGATATATATATATATATATATATATATATATATATATATATATATATATATATATAGGTATATTTAATGAATTATTATAAACATGAATGCATTTTACGCACAGTATAATTGCTGAGACTAATAAGGGTTCCGTACGCATTATGCCATATACAATTATACATGCATGTAGTAGGTAGTCGTACATAGGTAAAAAGCAGCATATAACGTTTTTTGATAAAATTATAAGTAATCTCTATTAATCCCTCCACGACCGCGGACACGCCGGCTTTACAGTTAACAATAGATTTCTTAGAAATTTAATTAATTTCTTAGAAATTTACCTGGAGGTGTTAATAATACCAGTTAAATCTGTTGTACTATAAGGGTGCTAAGAAGAAATGAACACACAAACTAATATTGAAATTTATTCATAGAATTTATTTTATAGAGTCTGTGATTTTTATTTTGTTGGCTAAGTTAATGCAGCAAACAGGCTCCAGCCTGATAAGCTTCAATAAAAAATACTTTTAAAAATAATAGAAAAACGAAATGTAAGCTTAGTAAATAGTTTACAATAAGCATCATTTCACCTTTTAACAACGTATGAGAGCAACTAAATTCTTGAATGAAAATATTGATAAATATTATATTCAAGATCAAAAAAATATTACTTTTTACTAAAAAAATAGATGAAAACTATGGTACGGTAACATTCTGTTCTGCAATTTGTTTTAAATAAATATAAAACAAAACGGTGACAAAATCCGAAAAGATAGTTTCATTTGAAACGTCAAATATTCGCATACATGTGCATTAATACACGTGTACAAAGCTGCACGAATCTTTAAACTTATATAAGATCTGAATTTGCTACGGAACGAATTGTCTTTAAATGACATTAAGTATCTGAGAGAGTTTGTCAATATAACCGCTTGTTGGAATTCGTGGGAGAGGGTGTACACTGAACAGGATTGCTTCTAGTAGAGCAACAGCCTCGCCTGTAAACACCGATAATTCTAGAGCATTTAAACTATAAAATAATTTTGAATTTAAGAATCCAGCAACTTGTGAAGTTATGCGACTTCACACACAACTTCAATGGTCGAACTTCAACTACACCAGTAATTGAAATTCAGACTAGTTTACAAATACTCGACTAAAAATTAATTTCAGAAATATTTGAAAAATTTGAAATCAGTACGAAAATAACACATTCATTTAGCAAGTAACATGTGATATTGGTTATTTCCGTTGATTAAAATTTTCTTCATTCTCTGAACAACGTTCACACAAATGTTGTGCTTGTTTCGTTGTAATGCATCTAATTTATTAGTTTAATAGAGTTGAGATATTTGATCTACATTCCATTATTCATCGAGAAAACTCTATTCACTTCATTTGTACGAATCAAACTAATAATTATAATTTGTATTTAAAATCTATACTATATTGTTATTGTATAAGCCTGTAATAAGATAGTAAGTACTAAACTAAAAAAGATTTCAATAAAAATTTCAAACTAGAAAACAATAAAGCGATTGAATTAACAAATCAAATCAGAAAATATAAAGTTTAATCAAAATTAGTATCTATACTAGCGACGCACACTTGCTTCGCTCGGGTTCGTCCGTAGGTATATTTTTTTTGAGCGGAACCCTAATTCTTTTACTTAAATAAAAGTATCTTAAGTTACTCTTTATAAGATCAACTACCTGCCATTGAAAGTCCCGTCAAAATCGGCCCAGTCATTTTGGAAATTAGCCGGAACAAACAGACAGACAGACATTTTTTTTAAATTGTGTTTTTCCTATAAGTACCATATATATTTCCATATGCATTTAGTAAAAAGCTGTTATTTTGACATTACAAACAGACACTTCAATTTTATTTATCTGTATAGATAACGAGTATACTACTCGTATCAAGAGTAAAAAGCAATCATAAACCATCCAGTGCTAAGCTAGGTCGCCTAGTTTATAGAACTTACAATTAAAAACCTTTATATTAATTAAATTAATACTAATAATATTCTTACTAATAACATAGTTAAGATTATATAATATAAGATTTGATAAATCATTTTTATCTTCTATTTTTGTATTAACATATCCACTATGCACATTGAAATTCAAATTTTAAAGCTATTTTATTTGAGGACGGAGAAAAAATATAAATATATTAAAGTGTTGTCATATTAATGTCCATTGTTTATTTGACGGTTATTTGAACAAAAAGCAATAGTCATACGTCAAAATTCGAACAACAATATATTTTGAAAACAAAATACTAATTTATTTTTGTATCACCATGCATCATAACTAAAAAACGGGAGCGGCGCGGTCTAAAACCGACTAAATTTGAGCTAGTGCTATAAATAACGGAATTAAAATAAAAAAAAACAAATCCTATTCTTTGTTTTTATGTATTTTGTTTTCCTTTCTGAAATTTGATTTATAACAGCAAATCGAGTGAATTTAATTTTTATTTTTTTTTAATAAAATGACTCAAGCATCAATCAAGAATATTTAAAAAGACGGCTAAAATCATAAACAACTAACATACAAAATAAATTAACTAACATAAAATAAAAATAAACTAACTTTTCAACGATATTCACTTAATTTATTCGTTTAGGTACTACATTAATCCAAAGGACTTATTAACAGAAAAAATATTATCTTTGCAAACACGCGTGTAATAATACATTAGTTCCATACTATCGCTAATAAAATATGTATAATTACACAAAATATTTTATTTTACACTTTAAGAAACCTTTTTTTTACTACCCGCTAAAACCCATCATTACTTCCCCCGTCTTAATCGGGCATCGCTCCTTACGTATTAAATCACGACGCCCCGACGGCAGGCCTGCCAAAGCAGACCACAACAGCCATGGGGTTACTCCGACGGTCCACTCCGCTATCAAAGAAGTACCAAGAGCAACCCGCATGGCACGCCCAGCGTGATTGCTTGTGATGCTGAAGAGACCACCCCCCCCCCCTCCACCCCCACGACAAGGTAACAAAGGTTGCATTTAAGAAAGTCATTAAATTATCACGAAAGTAAAATATTATAGAAAAAAAACCTTTATCCAGAAAATACTTTCTTAGACTTACGCGAATATATGTCATTTCAAATAAAATTATATTTTCGGATATTTTCGCAAATTTATTTTCATTTTTGGTTCTGGACTATTCGAATGCTTTACAGCGATCACGGCGACGAGAGATTCTCCGTATAAATCCGCAAGAAAAAACCGAATAAAAAGATAGTTTTATTTTAATCCAGAAAGCAATAATTGTGTTATTTAAATTAATAACAAAGTCCATTTAAATCTGTTCAAAACAATAATATAATACTGTTTCAGAATTCTTCACTTAGAAAATACAGACTGTTCATTTCAAACATATCCATTCTAAATAAAAGAACTATCGTACGTTGAACATGAATGTAAAAAGAAACTGAAGTCATAATAACGAAATTGAGTACATTTCCCTATTTCACGCAGAAGCATACTAAGCTAGAAATGGAAAAAACATTTTTAATATACTGTTCTGTTACGTTATAAAAGTGTCTGAGATTAAAAACATCACCCCATTTTAGTTTTCTTTGACATCGCACACTGAAGTTTTTAATTATATATTTTTATGATCCAGTGCGTATGAAAGTAAAACCTCTAAGTGTATTTTGAACAAAGTTGATATATTTTATAATAAGATAGATCTGAATGGCATTTTTTTTACTGGAGATTTTTTTGAATTTATGGATACACTAGCGGCTCACCCTCGCTTCACTCGGGTTCGCCTCTAGAAAAGCACAAACACATCTATCCCACGGGAACCGTTTAGTTTTCTGGGATAAAAAGTAACATGGTGTTCGACCGGCAATATAAGGTATCAGCATGCCAAATTTTATGATATCATTATTATCATTGAATTTAGTTTTTGATCATTAGAACGCGGGCGGAGCCGCGGGCAATGCTAGTTAGTAATACAAACATTAAATACTAATAAATTGTTTTTTTTACCACATTTATAGATAATAAAGATTTATAGAGGAGAAGAAACTCCTTTTTTCTGAGATTTAACGTACTATATTAAACTGTAACATCTCGCTTAGCTTAGCAATCAGATTATTTTTTAGAAAAAAAATTAAAAACAAAAAAAAAATCTTTAACTGAAAGAGTGATAGGTTATATACGAAGTTGATGAACAGCTATCATACATTAGTAATGATCTTCTTCAATTTTTAACCGACGTCCAAAAAGGAGGAGATTCTAAATTCGTCGGAATCTTTTTTTTATGTATGTTCACCGATTACTCGAAGACGCCTGAGCCGATTTAGATTTTTTTTTGTTTCAAAGGTAAATTAAAAGTATACTTCCCAGGTGGTCCCATATAAATTTTATCGAAATCGGTCAATTGTTTTTTTTTTCTTAAATTAACAAATAAATTACTTTTTTAAATAAATTGCTTAACGAACATGTTATTAAAAACTTTCTTCTAACAAATTACCTGCATATTACGTCTACACTAAAAATGGACAAATGAAAACTTTTTACAGAAAAATAAAAACTGACTTCCAGGCACTAAAATGTAAAAAATAACTAAACGGGGGTTTTCATTTAGAATAGATACCTAATCAGATATTTTCGAAGTCGGTGCCAGCCTACAATATTTTAAGATATGAATATCTAATAGGTAAATATGTATTTTACGTATCGAAATATATTAGATTTGCTTTGCATCGGCTACAAAAAATCTCTAAAAAGGTAGGTAAAAGACGTATTAATTTAATTTTATTGAGAGCATTAACACGAAGTTTCAAGTAATTCTGATCACAAATATCTTTTTGAGTTGTATTATAACGTGTTTTCCTGTGGAAATGAATTGATCTCCCGCGATAAAAAGTACTCTCCAGCTATCCAACTATCTTCACACCAAAATCACGCAAATCCGTCACTCTGTTTCGATGTGAAAGAAAGACAAACAAACAAACAAACAAACAAACAAACAAACAAACAAACAAACAAACAAACAAACAAACAAACAAACAAACAAACAAACAAACAAACAAACAAACAAACGAATAAACAAACACATTTTCACATTTATAATATTACTATGGATGTTATTAATTTATTTTCTATAAATTTTATTCGTCCTTGTAACAATCAATTATTTAATATGCCAAAATGAAATATTTCAATTTCATGCTCAATTTAGTATACATCATACAACAACGTTACAACGTTATTAATTATTGTAAACATTTTCACACCTCGGCTTGTGTTTAACGAAATTTAATACTTAGCAGAATTAAGCGTAAATTAACAAGGGTACCTGGAAATATTTTGTTTGTTAACCTATATAATTTAGTATAAAATCTATATAATTTAATATAAAAAAAGTAATCAAAAGAAGATCAAAGAGTACTTGTCATGCTGTTAATGCCTCCTACGCTAAGGTCGAGATGAAAAAAGATAATTGGGAAGTTTTATTTATTTTTTAATGTTATAAAATAATTTTATTACTGCAATAATTTATAAATATACTTAGGTATATTGGAAATATATCCAAATCATTACAACACATTGATTGTATAAATAAATAGCGATTCGTGTCAATTAATAAGGATAATAACGAAATATTATATATTATACGTCTACGATTTTCTTACACTTATACAGAAAAGAACTCGTTTTATGACGTATAGATTTTCATCCAAAGAAGCTAAAAACCATTCCATTAGGTTTTCAAATAAAAATACTACAGTGAAAACCTGCCTTTAAGTCAGACCATCAAAATTATAAAACCTAACATTTTTGTTCGGGGGTTAATATATAAAAATTGGATGAAGCTATACGCATTCATACCTATATCCAATCTAGATTCCAGTTTTTAACATGGAGAATAATAGTCTAACATGTAAAGTCATAAATTTATACCACTCTGTCTATTTCTGTATGGAGTCAAAAATGAAAACACATAAAAGTAATTTATATGCATTGCTTCGTAGCCATTAATTATTCCATAGGGTGTAGTAGTTTTACAGAACAAAAACCATTTAGTATGTGTTAATCCAGATGAAGAATGAATATAACATATGTATGTTCAGAAACATCATGATTTCTATGTATGTTTATTGAGTTTACGTCATATCTATTCGACTTATTGACGCCCATATTAAAACGTTTTAGGGTTACGTGGTCATAATTTAAAAAAAAAATATCTTTATAATTTTCATTTCTGTCTGTCTGTATATATGTAACAGTCATATATATGCCTGCTAAAAAATCTAAAAAATTAAGGATAATTGAATGTTGAGAAAGAAAAATCTGCATTTACACTATGTATTTTTGGTTAGGTCTTTAAAAACAAAGTAGGTTTTTGTAAAATGTTTATATTAAGTTGTAAGTTTGTTAGTAGTTAACATCATGTCCCTTCTTTAACTTTTAAGTATAGTATATAAAAATCTGAAATAATTCGTGGGAAAAAAACACCTCAACGAAAAATTATTCTCGAGGAGTTATGTTAAGCAGTTTTTGAGACGTGACATATTTTCCATTACACGGTTTGTAAGTTAAGCGACCGCAAAATTACTAAAAATATATTTTTCTATATACATATATTTTTTAAATACTAAGATTTTTCTTGCTATTGTTAAATATATTTTAATTAACTGTAACTATAAAACTACATAAATAAAAATATGGCAATGGTAAATATAAAAAGATTGGGTGACTGAACGAACTGGTGAATGAGTGAGTGAGTGAGGGAGCGAGTACGTAAAAGTGCGTAATAGCGTGCAAGTGATTTAAGTGAAAATGAAAATATATGTAGCTTATAAGTTTGATTAATTAATGTATGTATATTAGAATTAATTAAACTTTTATATGGCGTACACAGGCTTAGTTACTAGGAAAAAGTACCTTAAATATTGAAGTTATCATATTCAAAGGAAACATTTATTTAAAAAATAATAATAACTGCATGTAAATTTTTTAAAACTTTTTTATATTTTTAGTTGGTTCGATTACCGGTTTAGGTAATATCTTAAAAAAAATCAATTCAATTCTTTAGGTTTGTGGCTTCTAGAGGGGAAAAAATAAAAAAAAGTTAATGCAGTTACTCTTATTTTTAAAACGATACTTCCTTTGATTGAACTTGATATGTTCAGTATTTAACATATTTCCATCCATATCCGTATGTTTGCTCCACGATGTTAGTTAGATTCGACATGTAAAATTTGGTTACTTCCACAGATATTTAAATAAAATTTATCCATCTATATAAAAAAAAACTAACTGTTTCCAAAATTTTAATATTGATAACACTACAAAAACTACAAAACACAAAAAAAAACTCGTTTGACCGACAGAGGAAGAAAAAGATACTGAACGGTTTTGTCTTTGCCTATTTATATTATATAGATTTTTAGTAAGGATATCGATAACTTTATTTGGTCTTTATAAATACATGTTAAACAAAAATATTTTTTAGTTTGTGTACGTTTATGTTTGAACTATTTATCTTTTTTGAGGCCTAATTTTGCGGCCACAATGTATCTAAATTGAAATTAATTGGAACCAACCGTATGTAAACCACATTCAATTAAACCGTTTTATTTGATATCAATTTGTGACTCGAGCAGGCAATGAAATTAATTATAATTATGATAAAATTATAGTATCTATTTAAATAATTTTCTGTCATCTTTAATATCGTATTTTAGCTAGCGTATACAGCATTGCTTATTACACTTAGTTTTAGAGATTTGGTTACCATCTATTTAGGAAATTGTGGAACCAAAATATATTTTTACAATTACGTTCTTTTTTATTATTTAATTTATATTTTTAACGTGATAATACATTGTTAAAAGTATATATTAGCAATAAGTAATAAATATGTTTTAGAAGATTGTTTTTACTATTAAATATATCATTAATAATAATGGTATAAAGATATTAAAAAGCTTTGTGTTTTAGAGCTGTGTTTGTATAGCGTTGTATATATAAACTTTCATTCAGATACAATATCAATGAATATTTTAATTAGAGAATAATATATTTATTAGAAATCTTACTACTATCTAAACTTATTACGCTAGACTGTTTATTGTACTTCACAGTCACTGAAAACTATATCCAAGATAGTATTAATGGCTAAGAACAGACAGACATGACACACCTTTCAATATAGATCTCTATTCAAGAATCACAATTAAGCGTAGCTTCAAAGCGTGCCAGATGAGCACAAATTACTTTGCCAATGTCTCATAGAACAAATAAGAGAGAACTTAAGAAAACTATTAATTATAATTAACATATTAATAATTTTAATAGAAAAATGTAAGATGTAATATTAATTGTTTCTATGTTTTGATGGTCACCCTACAATAGCGAATGGAACTTATGAGCCGATAACTTCCAAGCCGTCAAGATGTAGTAAATTTCAGATACCACATGTTGTATAATTTATGTCATCTTTATTACGTTATCATTAAACTGCTTGTAAATCATCGTATACAAGTGTGTTCAGTATTTATATAGTAAAATAAACTCAAGTTGTAATTATAAGGCAATTTATTTCGAATTAATTTGGTGTGGATACATTTCCATTCGTTAAAAAATACTTAAAAATTTAATTACGAAAAATTTATATTAATACTAGCATTACCCGCGGCTCCGCCCGCGTTCAGATGACCAAAAACCAAATTCTTAGGTTTTACATATTAGTATACTCTTACATTGCAGTTTTTGTATTTTTTCTCAAAAATGAGATATTGTCTCGCGGTAAAGAGTATCCTATTCGTTGAGCCGGATAACCAGCTATCATCATACCAAATTTCATTAAAATCCCTCTAGTGGTTTTTGTATGATGCCGTAACAGACAGACAGAGAGACAAAAATTCTAAAAACTATATTATTCGGCCTCTGTATCGATAATAATGTTTATTTCAATAAGATTTTCCAAAAAAATATGTAATGTGCAGATTCGGCTTATTATATGTATATATACATATGTGTGCCTATGTATGTTACTCCTTTACGTTCCTTAAAAGCGAAGTTGAGTCGTTAGTATTTCTTAAATATTCGTTTCCTAATAATAAAAGTAAAAATAAATGTGTTGATGGATGTGAGATATATGGAAAATAAAATAATGTGAATATCAATAACTAAACTTGAAACGGGGTATAAGGAAGTATTATATATATATATATATATATATATATATATATATATATATATAATAAACTCGTATTTTTATTATATGAGCGCTGTGTGTCAATATTTATAATACCCATGAGAGAAGTCGTTGCCTACTCTCGTACAGGGAAATTACTTACTTACCACATAATATTGCAAGATTCATATATACATACATGCGTAATATAAAGTAATGCCGATATGACCTTATCAAAAACTGATAGCTACATAAAAAGACACTTTTCGAATATGAAAAATATAAACTTTGGGCACATCATATATATCATGTTTATGACTTCCTGTTTACCATCACTACATAATTTAAAACAAAGTTGCTTCCCGCTGTCTGTCTGTCCCTATGTATGCTTAGATCTTTAAAACTACGCAACGGATTTTGATGCGGTTTTTTTAATAGATAGAGTGATTCAAGAGGAAGGTTTTAGTATATAACTTGTTAAGTTTTTGTATACATTGGCTAAAATATAACGATATTTTTTAGAGGTGTCGGATAAAAATAAGCCATCTGGGAGCTTTCAACGAAAACGCTGCCTAAACCCTTTGAGATATAACAAAATAATGTATGGTGGAATTGTGTATCTTATATAGGTCTACAGAAAAATCCGCGATGGCATATGTCTATCTCTTAAGGATAACATACTATAACCATTTTAATTTAAAACGTACCTAAGGACGAACCCGAGCGAAGCGAGGGTAAGCCGCTAGTAAAAATAAAAATACTTTATAAGACGATAGACATCTGACAAAGTTAGTTATATTATATGGTATCTCGGCACAAACCATTGCAATTGCATACCAGGCTGTAGAAGCTCATCATCAAAAACTTCATATTATTTGACACTTATATCTGGCTGAAAGAACTTCAGCTGCGAGGTAAATTAAATTTGTTACAAGAAGATTTTTTACTTAAAATAACATTTTAAGGAATTCAAACACAAATAGAATAACAATTTTTGAAAAGTGAAATTTAAAAGTCTATATAAAGTGTAATAGGGTAATAAAATTTATAAACAGCCCGTTATATTGGCTAAGAAACCCTTAAAGTCGATAATCCGCTTCCGGACAAGCAGTAAGCCCCTTGAGAGATTATGACGTTTAGGACTCACCGACCCTTTGCACTATAAAACTGATACTTTTTAGTATTTACGACTTTATCCAAATATTAAGATTAATTAATTCAATGCAATTATCTTCTCAATGACTTCAAAACGTGCCGGTTGAGCACAGAATATTTTGCCAATATCACGTTGAATATATACAAATACTAGCAGAACCCGCGACTTCGCTCGCGCTAAAACTATAAAACTTTTTAACAAAAAATAAAAACCGACTTCCAGGCACTAAAATGAAAAAAATAACTAAACGGAGGTTTTCATTGAGAATAGATACCTAATCAGATATTTTTGAAGTCGAAGTCGAAACTTTATGTTTATTTCTATAACACTTTGATTCTATTGCAAGTTAATTACTAATAAATAAATATGTTGGAACATTAACACACAGCGCCATCTAGTTTCATAATAAACTACGAAGCTTGTGTTATGGATACCAGATAGTTGATACAATAGAGATATATAACTTTATATACGTATGTACATATTATAAATATAAACACTCATGACTGGAGTACAAACATTCGTGCCCATCACAAAAATGAATGCCACCAGCGGGACTCGAACCCGCGACCGCTGGCACAACAAGTAGGGTCACTATAAGCTGAGCCATTATTAACTTAATCAATAAGTTAAGTTAATAATATTATTAGCTATTTTCATGTAATTATCTTCTGAGTTAATTAAATTACTACTAAGTCAAAAGTTTTGAGAGCTTTTAAGGCGGCTTTGAAGTAAAATTTAAAGTACCACTTCAATATTGAAGTACAATTATTACATTATTTAATTAGTAAATATAACAAAACTAGCGGTTCACCCTCACTTCGCTCGGGTTCCTTCTATAATTAAACATAACCGAACACAGACCATCATAAAAATGAAAGTGTTCCAACGTTCGTTGAATAGCTAACGAACCATGAAGCATCGTGGTGCGTATTTTTGTTTATGAATTCCTTTTTCCTTTGTAAGCGAATAAAAAGGCTGTAGTTAAATAGAAATATTATGTGCACGTCGTGTGGCGACGTGAGACTGCAATGGCTCCACACTAATACTGCTACTTTAAACCGGAAGCAAGGGAGCATTTTAAATTTTATTCGCATGTAACATTTGTGTAATAGCATTTTCTGAGTGCATTTCCATTATCTGTGCGAGACCATTGCTTGCCTAATAATACTGATTGTATTTAAAATTGTGGTGGAGATATTTTTATTATATAATCTATTCCATTTCAATACATTAGCATTTCATTTCCCAACAATAGCATTCCCAACTAAGGTTGGTCTCAGGCAGGTGGCCAGTTGTAAAACTTTTGCCAAATCCTATCAGCAGTACGGAAGATGTACTGCGCCGACCCCAAGTGATTGGGAAATGGGCAGGAAGATGATGATGATGAAACTATTCCATTTCAATTTTTCTATAAAGATTTTGGATGAATGAATTTAATTCTATATGATTTATTTACTAATAACATATAAACTTGGGAAACCCTAGTGAAGAGGTTTCAAATCCCGTGTGTCGCATCTACCATTAGTCATTTTCAAAATGAATTCTAAGATGAAGTAAAACATTGTGAGGAAATATGTATATCTGGCCTAACAAGTTTTTGAAAGACGTTTTTATTATTTTCGAAAGAACAAAGGTCGTCAACCCGCACTTGGCCAGTGTGGTGGACTATAGCTTGATCCCCTTTGTATTAAAGGGAGGCAAGTGCCCAGCAATGAGACGCTTAAAACGACTCAATACATATAACACTATCTTTGCTTGCTAAAACACGTTTACGTAATAACAAATTTAATACTGTAATTGCATTTGCACCGTGCTTAGAAATGGATCATATAAAACTTTTAAGTATACACGTTTCATATTACCCTCATTTGAATACATCTATCATCTTAAAGTGTTATTATACCAATGCGAGTTTAGTTTTTGTTACATATATAATTAGCAAAGTAGAAAATATGTATACATTCATAGCAGCTAAGCGCTTGCGACCTAATTTCGTACGGCTCATTCACTCGCACTCATTTACTCAACGTTTTAATCCCACTTGGAGCTTAAGATTCTATATTCTTTTATATATTTCAACAACTTTTCATATTTTTCTTTATATTTTAAGCCTGTAACTATTTATGTTTATGTATAATTATATAAAAAAATAATATCATTTTATTTACTCCATGAGGATGAGGATTATTTACTACATCAGGTATATAAGACCATGTGATGAAGCTAGACGAGGGTTACTCAGTGAATAGAGTACTAAACATCAGTATCAGGAAAAGAGAAAAGGGCAGATAGTGTAGAAAGTGGACGACCACGTGGTTGTCCTAAAAAAAACAACCGTTGGTCACACTGGGACAGATCACAGAACCTGGCGTAGATGCACAAGAAGGCCCAAGCCTAAACAAATTTGGGAAAGAGAAGGAAGATAAATAAGTATATGAAGTAGGACTGGAGGGCTTAGTATATTTATGGCACTATATTATGTATATTATCATTCAGGGAAATGTAAATATCAAGACGCGGTTTATACTTTATAGCAATTTACAGACCGAATACAAACTTAAGTCAGGCGAGTTCTTAGTTATGGCTGTAAAACTATTGTGAATAAGAAACTAAGTTAACGAAGTCACTTTAAATTGCATGGAATACGAAGTTGAATAAATGCAGGTTAGTCTTTATCACCCTGCCGGTTAAACTTGTTAAGTAAACGCAAAATGCCAAAGCAGTCCCATTTTAAATATCGCTCTCATAGCGAATCTGAGAGAAATTGCGGGGCGGCACGTATGCAAATTCTACTGGAATATTTACTATATTAGCAGATCGATTTCATAGAGTAGAGGGAAATGCAGCTTTAAAGATTGAAATTATTTTCATAATATAAGCGTTTTCCAGCGGTTCCATCCGCGCTGTTCATTTATATATTATTATTATATCTAGATATAAATAGGTAAAAACAATACATTATAGTATTTTTTATACTCTGATTTTCTTTTTTTTGTTTAATATCTGTTGTCGATTTTTAGTGCTATCAATAAACTAATTTGGCACCAGTTAGTGTTAAGGTTTCCTCAGCCTTTCAATAGTGATCATGCTCGATTTCAACCGTCACGAACCAATTTCGTCCGTCAAGGCGAATACTTGTCTTTATCATTATATGTTTTTCTTATATAATATATACATATATATACTCGTAAGCTATGTTAAAGTTTCATCACAGAAACCATGTTACAAACTTACCTAGTATAAGCATATTATAATATTAGTAGGATATTGAATGAGTTATGTTTTTAGTAAGCTATTTTGATTATTTTTTGATAAAATATACCATAGTCATTTAATCATTATATCTTTCATATATAAAACTATAAACAAAATACATAACTATTGACAAATAGATTCAATAGCGCATGTCATTGATTTTATTTCCAGTCCATTGCCAATTAGGTAATAGAGAAACAAGTGTTATTAACGCTTTACCATCTGCTACTCTTCAACGTATACTCCATTAAATTAAAAATAAAGGGTTCAGGCAAAGAACAGGGAAAGTCACAAATTTGGTTATTTTTTTTTACTGGTAACAAATCTGTGTTTGGTAATTGCATTCCCAACCACTACTTTTTACAAATACTCAACGGTTGTCGCTAAGAATACGTTTTTATCTATGCCCAAAGCAAAAAAGACTGGTAATGTAAGATTGTGTGAAGAAGGAGGATTGTCCAAAAACATAGTTAAAAGTTACAGCACACTTTCTATTTCTCCCTGCCCATTTCCCAATCACTTGAGGTCGGCGCAGTACATCTTCTGTACTGCCGATAGGATTTGGCAAAAGTTGTACGACCGGCCGCCTGCCTGACGTCAACCCTCCTCGGGAATAAATACAGCACACTTTGATCTCAATAAAAATATAATAACTTCTAAACTTTAAATTGCTTTTTTTCTAATAATATATTTATTAGGACATTTCCTGTTCTTTTCCTGTACCCTTCAAATTGTTTTTCGAGATAACTGATGAGACAGATTACGTAACAAGTGTAAAGAAACACAGACAAAGCCAGTGTAAGCCACTAGTAATGTAATATATAATACCACACCTTAAAAATATGTTCTACTAGCATGTAACTTTTCTGTCATATACTAGGTACGAAATTTTCTGATCGTCTGCTTAGTTGGTCAAACTTCCATGAATTGTACTTTACAGTAGAGTTTATGCCTCTCCCCCCCAACGTGCGTTCACCTTGTCGTGGTGGGGGGGCTCAGTAGTAGTAACGAAGCTAAGAAACGCACAGGGAGGTTGCCCACTTCGGTGGGCGGTGGGAGGTGGCCCTCTTCGGAGGGCGGTGTACCTAGCGGGTTGCTCCTGGTACTTCTCTGATAGCAGAGTGGACCTTGGAGCAACCCCATGGTTGTGGTGGTCTGCTTTGGCAGACCTGCCGTCGGGGCGTCGTAGTTGAATGCGTAAGCGATCCTGCGACGCCCCATTAAGACGGGGGAAGGTTTTGTTGGGTTTTAGTGGGTAGTACTGGCTGTATTACGCCGGTGAGTCCCACACGTCGTGCGTAAATGCATTTCCCAACGTTAAAAAAAAAAAAAAAAAAAGAGTTTATGCCTCTACTTTAAAAACCAAGCTTTATTTCTCAGATATATATATATATATATATATATATATATATATATATAGAGAGAGAGAGAGAGAGTAATATTTGTATTATATACCAATAAAATGGACTTTTAAAACTCAATAATTTTGTATTAATTTTTTTGTTTACTTTCGGTAACTTGATCCTTTGAACAAATAAGTACTGAGACGCCATGATGTTTATTTAGCCTACCCGACTTAATAATGGACCGGTGATATGTTCACTAAAGTAGTGTATTCATTGTTGCTTCAATGAAATTGGCAGTGGATGCCGGACGTTTTATACTTATGCCAAATCAAGTTTAATTTTCTTTTTTAAACTTAACAATGTTGGCTGTTAGCCATTATCTTTATATGGGATATTACAAAACAAAATTTGTTTTAAAATGTTGAGAATCTATGTATGTCCTTCTACAATACGACTGCACGTTCATGATTTATTGTTACAGGATGTTTTAAAGAACAGCTCTTAGCAACTATCTCTTAAATAACTGAAGGACTTTTTAAAAGAATACTATTATATATTTAATGTTAACTAAGTGTAATGAATTATTAACACAAGTGTATTGCTTATGTACGTAATAATGAATAAATAAATAAATTACACATTAAAACAAGTGATCTGTTTTATTTCTATTGACTTACGTTTGCCTTTGCTTGGGTATGTCTCTAAGTGAATTTTGCATTTATATGTAACTAGTGACTCACTCTCGCTTCGCTCGGGTTCGTTCCTAGGTTGATTCCCCATACAAACATTCATACCCATTTTTATCTCCTTAAGGGATGATTTCTAGGATCTCAAACTGTCTTCTTACCAAATTTCATCTAAATTGGTTCAGTAGATCCAAAAATTAAACATACACATTTTTATAATATTAGTATAGAAAAATTTCATGAAATTCGGTCCAGACATTTTAGTAAGAGAAATAACAAACATTTAATTAAAGAAAAATAAGATTCAACTTTTAATAAATATACAAATAGATACATAGATTATAAGCTGAACTAGTACAAAGGACACTTTTAATAGAAAAGGTAACCAAAAGTAGCGTTGGTTGTTTTTCTATTTTCGAGCAAAGAGAGGCTACGTCACTAGTATATATTATTATAGTGTACGAGCTAGGTTTCTAAGATTTCAAATTAAAGTTGCCGACGTGTACCATAAATATTTTATAGCTATATATTAATGAGGGTGACTTTAAAAAAATATACTTACATTCCCACTACATGCACACTAACGCTAATTTAATCACTAAGAACACAGTATTTGAACAATTTTATTCAATTACCATTATCACTGCACTACATTTTAACTTCATTTTTCACTTCCTCGTATCTCTTCGCAATCTTCATTTAACTCTAAACTCACATTGATCACTCGACAACTGTCGCCCTTTTCCACATAATTAAGTATATTCTAGATTAAAAAAATCCAGCAATATTGACTTATTTCTAAAAGTCGTGTTGTATCTTTCATCACGACAATTTCATATTAACATGACACTTGCAAAGAATAACATTGTAATTTAGTATTAGACAATTTAAATACATACATGTTACGTACACCTATAAAGTGTTGTGTATTATGTGAATAATTTGCAATTCCAATAATAAAATTTTATTTTTATACAAAATACTAGCGACTCACGTTACGTTTTAAGGTTTATTATAAATTTCTCAGAGATGAAATATTTTCACGCAGTAAAAAAATTCTATATGTTGACCCAAATAACCAGCTATCATCATATCAAATTTCATCAAAATCTGTCCGTTGATTTTCTCGTGATGCGGTCACAGACGGACAGACAGACAGACAAAAATTCCACTACTATTGATTCGGCCTCTGTATCGATAATAATGACTATATCTCAATAAGATTTTCCAAAAAATATTTAATGTACAGATTCGGCTTAGTTACAATTTTATAATATGTATAGATAGACTTAACAATCAAATTCACTGTCCAGATCTGCTTAGACACTTTGGCCCATACCTTCGAGATACCCCAGTAAAGCTATAAATCATCCCTCATGGGTATGGGTATATCGCTCTACAATTACATATGGGTGTCGATTCTTCAAATCCAAGAATCTTACTAATATTATAAATGTGAAAGTTTAGAATTTAGATGTTTGGATGTTTGGATGGATGTTTGTTACTCAATCACACCAGAACGGCTGAACAGATCGGAATGAAATTTGGCACAAAGACAGACAAAGAGTATAGTCTGAAACAGCACATAGGTTACTTTAGAAGAATTGTGTGGTTCCCGTGGGATAGATTTGTTTTTTCTAGAGACGAACCCGAAGAGAAGTGAAGGTGAGTCACTATTATATAAAAAACAATTACCTAGCAAGAATAAATGCGCACATTCTACCAGAACCCATACTTTTAGCTGACAATCAATCATTGGTTGAGTCTCTCAATCACGGCGCGGATTGGCCGAATCCAAATATGACATACCTCGAAGCATGATAGATGAAGATGTCCGCGTAGATGATTATTAATGTTCTAATATTTCAGGGCAAAATGCGTTTTCAGTATCATGAAAAATACTTTCTATCTAAACGTTTATCGTTTGACACTTATAAGTTCAATTTTTATGGTTTGTACGTGCGCAATAATTAATTGTACTCTAAACCAGTCCTAATAACTTGTAAGTTGTAAATTGTTGTAAGTTTGACGACACGTTTAGCTCAGTTTGTAGTGACCCTACTTGTTGTGTCAGCGGTCGCGGGTTCCAGTCCCGCTGGGGGCATTCATTTGTGTGATGAGCACGAATGTATGTACTCTAGTCATGGGTATTTATATTTATAATATGTATGTATTTAAAGTTATATGTATAATGTATCAACTATCTGGTCTCCATAACACAAGCCTTGTAGCTTACCATGGAACTAGATGGCGTTGTGTGTTAATGTCCTGACATAAACAAAATATATAAATATCCAATTTATAATATGTATATATTTAAAATTATATATATGTAGTTTATCAACTATCTGGTATCTATAACACAAGCCTCGCAATTTACCATGGAACTAGATGGTGCTGTGTGTTAATGTCCCAATATATTTATTTATTTATAAGAAACTTATTACACGCTTTCGCTTCGCTCATACGCGTCCTTAGTGACTATTAATAAGTTCAGAAGTTGAAGTTGCTGTTACCGGGATAAGAAGTATCCTATATTATCCTGTAGGTCTAATAACTAGAATGTAAGGCTTCAGATCTAGAGGTTAGAGTTGGAACACTATAATATCTCCAACGCTCAGGAATAGTCGCTTGCCAAGATTGGCCATCGTGACTAAACTCGATCAGGAGGACATTATTTTTGTTAAATATTAAATTTTAAATGTTGTTAGACAATACATATTAAACTATGGACCTGTGTCTGAATGAAAATTAAATAAAATAATTTTTTTTTATTGTTGTCCATTTGTCTGAATGTTTTATCTAAAATTGTTCCACAAATTAGCTGATTTAGTAAGATTTATACGTACATTAAGTCTATTATTAATATTAACAAAACCTCACACTAGAGGACGTTATGTTTTGAAATTTATTTTGGTAGTATAAATCCAGTCATAATATGTAGATTTCAAAATAAGTATTTCTTTCAATAGCTTCAAAGACTAGGGCATGCAATCGAACAAAATTTGACATATATGTTAGTATCATATACCTATTTCTTAACATAGTACAAATATAATATGTATGTATGTTAAAAGTAATTAAGAATTTATTGAAGCATGAGAAACCATATCAAAGTGATCGAAGTACAAATAATGGTATAATTTTATATTAACAAGTACTACTTACATATGAAGAAAACTTCGACAAACGATAAATTTCTAGAAATAAATTGGAAAAAGAAAACTTTTGTATACTTTGTGCAGCATAAATAGAACATTAGTCGACTTCATAAATCTAAAAGTTACGTTAACAAGTTATTAATGTATCGAGTATCGTGTTTAAAGCACACTTCGCGGTTCCTTTATATTACTTCGAAATTTAGTTATTAAGCAATATAATAAATCGGTTTCGCAATGAATGTTACTGTACCCACGAAAACATAGCATAATTATGTTAGCGTTGATTTAATCTATACAGATAAATAAAATTGAAGTGTCTGTTTGTAATTTCAAAATAACAGCGTTTTACTAAATGCATATGAAATTATATACGGTACTTATAAGAAAAACACATTTTTTTCATTTTTGTCCGTCCGTCTGTCTGTTTGTTCCGGATAACTTCTGAAATGGCTGGACTGATTTTGATGGGAATTTCACTGGAAGATAGCTGATGTTATAGGGAGTAACATGGGCTACTTTTATTTTAGAAAAAGAATTAGAATTCCGCTCAAAAAAAAATAAAAAAATTCGAAGCGAGGGTGAGTCGCTAGTCTGTTATAAGAATAGGAGAGCACGTAAAGCCGTCGGTCCTGCGCCTTAGCTCTCACCGGTCGTGTCGAACAATCGTCCCATCGGAGTATAAGAGTGATAGGAATAAATTGAGATTGGCCGCCGTGGCCGAAATCGGTCAGGAGAACATCATCATCATAAGAATATACAAATATTTTTTTATAATCTCATTTGAATAGATGCAAAGTATATTAATTATATATAATTATTGTTATAGATCTTGATCTAAATATATTTTATTCAAAAATCAAGTAACTAATAAGCGATTACATAAATTGCTATCTAATTGCAATCGCAAAAGCAATACGTAATGCGGCATGATGCTATTGTATACCCACATTATTGTAACCGATGAATTTATTTTATATACTCGTAGTTCTAGACTTTTGAGAACGGCCTGTATGCTTATATTTACTATTGAGATGTATCTTGTTTTCTCAAATACGTAAGTGTTAGTATTCTATTTTGAGAAATAAATTCTTAAACCGTAATCATGAAATCTTAAAGTTTCAACTTCTCACTAAACTACAGATGCACGCAAAATATCTTCCTTAAATTGTGATTTTATTCCGTAAATCTCAATTTTCATCATATTAAACTCTAAAACTTGCATTTCCTGAAAACGTGGGATAATTTGTGAAAGTTGTATTATGTGTTGCCCACTGGCTTAAATTAAAGCTGCCTTATTCAAATACATTCATACTTATAATATAAATGTAATATATTCGTTTATTTCTCCTTTCACGCCGAAACGAAGCGACGGGTTGATGTTATTTTTTTGTAAAGATATAGCTGGAAAGCTGAAGAGTTAAATAAGCTTATTACCACAGGAATATAATATTTTATTCCCATAGGCAAACACGTTGTAATAAAGCCCATACATACACTGGAAATTTGATATTATCAGAATTATTTTTATCACCTGCTAAGCCTACAGTCTACACATCTTAGTAGTTTCGGTTAGTGGGCAACCAAAGCAATATAGAGATGTTTGCACTGATTTTGGTTCAATTACTGGCTTAATAGCTCCAGAGCAGGTTTGCCAATATAGGTCAGCCATCGAAGCTTTTTGATTAATTGCGAAAATGATCCTGCGGCATTCCAGTAAGGCAAGAAAAGTTTCTTGGTTTTATGACTTCTAGACTTTTGAGCCGTCGGCTCGAAAGATAACCTATGTGTGTATACGAATGGAGATAATACGAGTAAATGCTTTTTCAAAAAAAAAACCTGTGTGTGTACTTACGAGTATGTACGCACGTAGGAAGTTATATACCTTCATGTAACACCTCAGTCTCTCCCGTGACCATGGTGCTGTAAAGCATTCGAAACGTCGGGAACCAAAAATCAAAATAAATCCGCGAAATAATCCGAAAAGATAGTTTAAATAAGTTTAAAATGTTAAATATTCGCGTAAATCTAAGAAAGTATTATTGTAGGAGTATACTTCTTTGGCGTAACAGAACAAAAATAGCTAAAGATTTCATTCAATATGTCACAACTCTCTGTTTGTAAAAGGAATGCAGCTAACTTCATCATGTCGCTTTTTGGCTGTCGGTGCGCACGCATTGTAAAAACTTTACTCTCATATTTTTTGCCAAACGTGCCAAAAGAAGTATAACTTCAATAAAATATGCACAACATACACACGTAGTACTTTAAAGTGTATGAAAACCCTTTCGATCTTTACTTCCCTATTAATTTGTAAAAAAATAAAATATTTGTAGTCCGGGAAACAGCATGAGTTACTATTTATCCCTGTGTCAAATGAATTTCGTTAGGTATTTATTAGCTTATGGCATAGGCTTAGAGCCATAAAGTGCGAGTGGATCTCTAGTTGCTAACAATTTCGTTTTTATTGACCGACTTCAACTCACTGTATTATGTATGTTACGCAACACCTTTTGCACCTTTAGTTAGATATTTGTGACCAGTTGGAATACCATTAGTTGGATTCAATTTACCTATATGTTTCTTTTTTAATAAATAAGCGAAAGGGTGGTGAAATATGAATTTCAAAAAAAAAACACCTTTAATGTTTAAGCTGATTTTGAAGTCTATGAATCTTTTTTTGCATATAAAATTATTTAATTCAACACTAAAAATAAAATGTACACGTGATTCTAATTTCAGTATTACAGCAAACATAATATAAATGTTCATGAAATATTGCATGAAGCACAAGAATTTAGCATATTACTTAAAACTTAGTACTTAAGAAGATAAACCTCATAATGCTGGTAGAAACAAGACGAAGTAAATGTTTCCCGAGTTAATATTTACGTTAACAAATTTGAAAATCAAACTAAAGTGGTAGATATTTCGTCAAATATGTCTTATGTTTGTTAAGTTTTGGTTTTGAGAAGCATTTAAATGAACATTTCAAATAAGAATTTTAATTCATCAACTTAAATGAGGACTCTTACCATAGTTTTACCGTTTTACTCTGTTTTTACGAGTATTCTGTTTAGTATCTGGGCGACCGAGTTTCGCTCGCTTCGTTTTTCGGAAAAGATATAAAAATTGCGTTTCTTTAGATAAGAGACAGAAGAGATACATAGGTGATGTAGATAAACTTAGAAAGCAAAACCATAAAAAGCATAAATACAAAATTTCGTCCAAATCGTTACAGCCGTTTCCGAGATACATGAAATAAATTTATCTATGTACAAGTAATTCTCTTTTAATATTATAATTATTATGTTTTTTGGAATTATTTTTTTTTAAATATTATTATTGCCGAAAAAAAGTATAAAACAAAAAATTATCGCATTTATTATATAATAAGAAATAAAATTGTGCGTAAATGAACAAAACGAATGAACAGGCGACTCTGACATCATTGTCTCTATGAGGAATAGACGGCCATTGTTGTAAAAATATCAAATTCCCGTACTTTCACGTATTCTTTAAAAATACAATACATCAAGTTAAAAGGCCTTTGTTATGTAACATTATAGCGAAACCACCGTAACGGCTGTAGGTATGAGAACATCGTTTTTCAAGACACTGGAAGGTTAATATTTTAGACCTTCAGTGTATCCTTTAATAGTCTTTGTATTATATTTCATATAGTAAACTTTATCTGAATTTATACACGTTTCGTCTGATACACGTTTTGGGAACATTTAATTTTGATTAAATTTCTAAAGCATTTTGCTTTTCTCGAATTGAAATAATATTATAACTGCTCTAAAATATAACCGACTCCTTCGTCTTTTATGTATATATCTAATAGTAATAACCTCTAAACAGGTATTTTAATCCTTGAATATGCCAAGCTTAGAATTTATTGTAAAACTAGCGTTGCCTGCGGCTCCGCCCGCGTTCAGATGACTAAAAACCAAATTCTTAGGTTTTACATATTAGTATACTCTTACATTGTAGTTTTTGCATTTTTTCTCAGAAATGAGA
The DNA here is from genome assembly GCA_947093115.1 of Brenthis daphne. Classification (NCBI taxonomy): domain Eukaryota; kingdom Metazoa; phylum Arthropoda; class Insecta; order Lepidoptera; family Nymphalidae; genus Brenthis; species Brenthis daphne. Next base: position 3,945,226 of record OX352471.1, read on the forward strand.
TATTTTCCTGCGGTAAAAACTATCCTATATGTTGACCCGGATAACCACCTATCATCATCATCATCATACCAAATTTCATCAAAATCCCTCCAGTGGTTTTTCTGTGATGCGGTAACCGACAGACAGACAGACAAAAATTCTAAAAACTATAGATTCGGCCTCTGTATCGATAATAATGTTTATTTCAATAAGATTTCACAAAAAATATTTTATGTACAGATTCGGCTTAGTTACCATTTTATTATATATTATGTATAGATAAATCAACACGTCCACATAATGCATACAAAATATGTTGTGCAATAAATGAAATAAATACGAAGCCTTAGAATACGCACTATAAAAATTTGAATACAGTCTACTAAAGCTATAATGCTTCAGAGAAAATGATGGCACAAACCTTTTAAGGACACAATATAATTTCCATAAGATAATTTACTCAAACATCTCACATAACATAATGTTGTCAAAATAAAAATATACATATACTAGCGGAACCCGCGGCTTCGCTTGCGCTAAAACTATAAAAAACTCTATAAAGGTAGGTTACATACAAACTTTCATCCAATATTTTACCTCCTTGCGGTATGAATTTCGAAAAATTCTAAAACAGTTATTTATTTAATTATGTTGAAGACCATTAATACCAAGTTTCAAGTAATTCTGATCATATTTTTTTTGGGTTGTATTGTAACGTATTTTCCCGCCAAAATGAGATATTCTCCCGCGGTACTGTATTACATACTAGCTACTCACCCTCGCTTCGCTCTCGTTCGTACCTAGGTACGTTTTATACGTACGGTAAGTATAGAATAGACTATAATATATATATACATACCTGTACAATGTACATACATAGGTATAGAAAAGTAGGTAAGTATTATAAAAAATAAAAAAAATATGTCCCTTACTTGAGAAATGATTGATTTTCCATTCAATCTTCTACTCCCCTTTTCTATGGATGAAAACTATCCTATGCCATTCCCGGGATCTCGAAATATTTCCATACCAAATATCATCTAAAACGGTTCAGCGGATTAGGCGTGAAAATGTTAAGGACAGACAGACGGAATTACTTTCCCATTCATATATTAGTATGGATTATATTAAATATTAAAAGCAAAACCTTATAAATAAAATATATAAAAAAGGCAAAGACAAAACAGCTCAACGCCCTTTTTTGTTCTCTGTTTGTAAATCGATTTGGTTTTTCTTTTAATAGCCATTGACAAGCTTTAGTGTTTCAAATAAAACAAGTATTGAAAATAAGGCTTCGAGCAACACACTCGCACTGATTTGTTTAACTGCTAACTATTAATATGAATATTAAGGAAATAACAGCTTTTTGAAATTATAAAATAATGCACAGACGCTTTTACCTAGTTATGGTTACACCTCGTCCATCCGCTCTAGAAGATTTACATAGAATAAGAGAGACGCCAACTCAGCGTCTGGTCGGCCCACCCGGCTTCCGCCGGCCGAGAATGTATTCATACAAAAAAGGAGCCTCAAATCGGTTACATGTGTCTAATTTAGTTTTATATTATTTCTTAATTTAATTTTAAGTTAGTATAAATAGTTTTCGAAACGCTCCCAAACCAAAAGTACCTACATATCACGCAAGCGAAACCATGGGCAAATCTAGTATTATTTATATATTGATGTAACGCGAGTATACATTAACTCGTTCGAGCCTGTTCTTCAGTTGAAAGGTATTAAACGTCTACGCTTTATTAAATTGTAATTAATTGCTTATTTTCTCTTTATTGATAATAATTTCAAATGAGGTGCTTCACTGTTGTTTGATGTTTTTCATTAATTTTTAATAATTTAATAATATAAAGCAACTTCAAAAACGTAGCACGTGCAAGGTTGTTAATAAAGAAAAACGTTATTGAATTTATTTAATTATAAATATTTTTATTATGCATGTTTCAAACTATTTATATTATTTATAAAGTAGATGTTTTTATAATGCGGGCGGAGACGCAGGCAATGCTAGTAATATTATAAAACACTTTAAGCGGTGGCTCTCTCATACATGTACCTAACTGATGATGACTGAATAACTGATTAGACTAGATGACTAACATATAGTGAGATATATATATATATATATATATATATATATATATATATGTTTATAGTATAGATCCGGGGGAAACCGGGGTCCTAGGTTTGAGTCCCAGATCGGGCTACGTATATTTATTAAATGTTTCTGTTAAGAAAGTCTCAGTAAAAGCTCGGATTTGGTAAGTTCGTGGTGTTCCACCCCCGTGTCTTGAAGAGCCATAAAGTCGTGGCCGAAGTTGATCAAGGGGACATCATATCATCATTCATGTAAATAAAGAGACTAGGTAAATAAAAACTATTATCAGTTGTTTAAATGTTGTTTTAATGAATATCATATAGTGCAATACGTTTTAGAGTGGTTAGTTGCAATACTTGATACTAAATCATATATTTGTATGATTTTTTAATATTTAATTTAAATTTAAAAAGCAGTGAGTTGTTTCATTCCACTGTCACAGTCGACTTTAGCATAACGTAGTATGAAAAAGTGGTTTTTAGTATCTGAAAAAATAAACATTTTATAAAACAAATTATACTCGAAATTAGTTAAGATTATACGAGAACTCAAAATATGGGTCTTAAAATATGTATTAAATGAGTTTTAGTTTATTTTTAGTCTCTTTTATCTTTAAAAACTAATGCCTATCTAAAGAGGTGTTTATTTGTCACTGGATTAATGGCTACATGTCATGGGATCGATTCTGGAGTCGGGACAAATGAGTTTATAGGCTATTTTATATTAAGATCTTATTCAACATATCAATTAATCAGGCATACATTTTTTTTAATTTCTCATTTAAATTATCATTTACACATACTACTGACCGATATCATAGGTGCGATTCCAGCTCGTATTCCACCAAAGGCCTTGAAGTCCATTATGATTTGCATTTTTTGTAAAATAAGCATTACTATTTTTTTATTTGATATTGACATATTCTCCCAAGGAATTTCATATAAAATATCTGATAAATCATACGTCTGTAATAATTAAAATAAAGCAATAATATTATGTCATGGGAAAATTAAATTAAACGATTTAGACGTTTAAAGTTTTACATATCAGTTGGTAATCAATTAATATATTGTGTGTTAAAATATACTTAAAAAGCGACTAAATTCTCTATAATGAATTAAAAAATTGTTGGGCTGTACAAAAGGCGGCCTTATCGCTAAAACAATGCCTGTAAGAGGGAGAAGTGTAAAAAATGTATGTAGTTAGTAGAAAAATTCAAATTATACCGTAAGAATACTACATTTTAAAAAAGGATAATATATGTTTGGATTGTATTTAGCCCTTTTTAACGTCCCACTGCTGGTTGTGGGCCTCCCTTCAATACGAGGGGGATCAGGCCATAGTCCATCACGCTGGTCAAGTGCGGGTTGGCGGACTTCAAATGTCTTTCGAAAACTTACTACGTTCTTTCATGCAGGTTTCCTCACAATGTTTTCCTTCACTGTAAGGTAAGTGGTAATCATGTTCGAAATGATTCGCACATGAAAATATCACAGGTGTGAGACCTGGGAGTTGAACCCGCTTCACTCGGTTTCCCAAGTAACCGCGTTACCACTGGGCTACCACTGTCTTATAAAATAAATATATTTACATATCAAAAATACATATGTAGGTACAAACGTTAATACGATAAGATTAATACAAAACATAATAATAAAGTTATATACTATATTGTGAACTACAAAAAGAGCTTTCGAGCTTTTTTTACAGGTAAATTTAACACCTCCAGGTAAATTTCTAAGAAATTAATTAAAATTCTAAGAAATCTATTGTTAGCTGACACGCCGGCGTGTCCGCGGTCGTGGAAGGATTAAATCTCTAAGCGATGTATTCATCAGAGCTAAAGATAAACACGTTACCTTCTTCCTCAATTCATCAATAACAAATGACATCATAATCGGTCCTCCTGTATACGCCATTACCATCGTCACATATTGCAGTATATTCTCTTTTCCCTTTAAATATAGGTATATTTAAAATTAATTAAATAATTTTAAATAATGCCGCATACTAATTTCTACCTGCAGCTTCCCAGGCAAGTATCTGACATGTAATGGGTTTTTCAGCCAAAAATCTTTATTATTCGAACCTTTATTTATCCACACCACCCCTCCATAGCCTTATAAGATTATTGTATGAAAAACTAGCGAGTTATCTTTGCTTTGCAAAAGTGCGTTCTTGGGTACCTACCGATAGCCTATATTATGTTACTTCAGGTTATAGTCTACGTAATATATGTATGTGTATTTCATTTAAACATCTAAGTCCATCCAGCCGTTTAAGCGTGAAAGAGTAATAATGTACAATATACATAGGAATAATATTATATATACATGAAAATTTACGCTTTTATCGTAGTAGTAGGAAGTATTGCATTATGTTACATTTGTATTGTAATATATAAATAATAAAATTAACTTTTTTACTTCTCATTATAGAAATCAGCGTCAATAGACTGCAGCAAATTCAAATAACTATGAATTACGTTTAGGTTTGTATCCTATCCCCAAATGCATCGATCAAAAAAGTACTAAATACACAATCCCATGCAAAAGTTCTCTTAAAACTGTCACCAATTGTGTTTAGGTAATTGAAAACATTCCTAGGGATAAGCCCGAGCGGAGCAAGGATGAGTCGCTAGTTTATAAGAATAAATCAATTCATTATTACCTTATGGAATACGATTATAAAAGTTAGTAAAATTCTTACCCCAAACGTGAGTTGGTAGAGTACTATACTATTTCCCACCAAATTTTGTAAATAATTAGCGGTTACGTTAATTCCAAAAGCCTTTTCAACTTCTTCAAATACTCTGGCAAAAAGGTTGAGTTGAAATTTAAATTATATATTAATTTTGTTGTGAATTCTTTTGTTTCTACCACATCATAATTTTCATACTTACTGGCATATAAAGGTATGATATTTTATTATTTCAACAAGTTTCGAATGTGCTACTTCATCGCTTAAATCTTCATTAAATTCAGTTTTGATTTTGTTTTTTAAAATTTCAATATGGCCAATTAAGTTGTAAATGAACATATTACCTATACTTTGATAAATCATTATAGCACATTCACCGGCTAGTACTATGTAGCAATTTATACTATGAATCACTATCCATCGATGATAATCATAGCTGTAATCAAAAGGTAACCACAAAAACACGCAAGTTTGAAGCTTAGCTGTGTGGTTATGCACTAACTCTTTATTTGTATAATTATTCACCGCTGTTATCACAATCCACGAGAGCCAGTTGAACATATAAAAAAATATCATATAAAATGAAGTAAAGCGGCTAGATCTTTCCACGAAAAGTAGTTTCTGAAATAATAATAATATGTTGGGACTTTAACACACAGCACCATCTAGTTCCACGGTAAGCTACGAGGCTTGTGTTATGGATACCAGATAGTTGATACACTATACATATATAACTTTTAAATAAATACATATTATAAATATAAACACCTATGACTGGAGTACAAACATTCGTGCTCATCACACTAATGAATGCCCCCAGAGGGACTCGAACCCGCGACCGCTGGCACGAAAAATTTCTGAAATTAAAATTATGTTCGTTTTTCTAAGTTACTAAGTCGTTACTCGTTGTTACTTTGTAGTATTTCTAATTTCACTAGAACACAATGAGTTCATAATAATGATTATGTAAAATAATTTTTATGTGATTTTGAAAATTTTTAGGTTTAAATAAAAACCTGTGGTTTTTATAAGTACCTAATTAATGTTTAATCTGTATCGTATGTAATATTATAATTTATAAGAATATTTTACTATAATGTTATTATAATATGTTCTTACGTTTTTTATGAATTCGCTTTTGTTATATTTGTAGACGTTATATATATGGATTTTCGATAAAAAGTCACGTGATATTCGTATGTAGCTTTTGATCTTAGAAGAAAATATGTCAACCTAGAAAAGTAAAAAATATATAAAAATACAATTAGACTTAAATCTCTTCTTAGATCTTTATTAGAAACAAAATACTAATAAAAAATATACATGCATTAACTTACAACGGCTAAGCAAGTTGCTGGAAAAATTGAAAATATGACTCCCAAAATATCAAATTTCAGGTCAGAATAATTAAAGTATAGGTAAAATAATTGAGATACTATGATAATTGGTCCAAACGTGACAGTAACTATATTAATAATGATATATATTTTAGGATACGTCTCATAACCCCACATCTGGCGGTTGCCAACAGTAGAAAGGCTCATCATATTGGCCATAAAGCGATAAAACATCTGATTTAACGGAGGCTGTCTGGAAAATGATTGTATTTTATAATAAAAAATTAAAATATCAATGTACATATACAATTAAGAAATGAAATTGAATTGTCTGTATGTAATGACGAAACAAAAGCTTTTTACTAAATACATATTAAATACGGTACTTCTCTTCTCGTTTCTCACAATTTTTATAATTTTTGTCTGTCTGTCTGTATGTTTGTTTCAACTAAACTCCGAAATGGATGGACTGATTTTGATGGGACATTCACTGGAAGATAGGTAATGACATAGAAAAAGAAAAATGGGCTCAAAAATCAAAACGTACCCTTCGGCGGGCAAGAGTAAGTCGCTACTAACAAATATAAATTCTAAGTAAAATGCAGTTTAGACTTAGATAAAAATATATTGCTTAGCAGCTTCTAAATAAAGTCAGTCATATTTTATATTCATATCTCCAGACACAGAAATATGAAAAGCTAAAAGTATACACTACCAGTGACTCACCCTCGCTTCGCTCGAGTTCTTCCCTAGCTTGATTCCCCATACAAACTTTCATCCCCATTTTAACCCCCTTAAAGGAAGATTGTCGGGATAAAAACTATCCTATGTCCTTCCCAGGATCTTAAACTATCTTCTTACCAAATTTCATTTAAATCAGTTCAGTAGATCCAGAGATTATCTCCAACAACGTCACAAACTCACAAACTTTACCTCTTTATAATATTAGTATAGATTACTAAGACTCCTTGCTTGCCCTTAATATTCTTATATACTCCTGTTGTATGGATTACATCTAGATGTAATTCATAAAGTTCTAAAACATTAAACACAGCCTTGAGCAAAGTAGAATATTAATTGTATTTATCATTATATTTACTTACAAATAATATTCTTCTTCCATGATAATATTATTTTAATCAACTATTATTCTTTACGAATAGTGTTTTACAAATGAATTTACTATCGTAAACAAAAACAACTAATACAAGGTAGATTACAACTGTTAAAGCTGTATACAAAAATAATAAAGGCATTTCAAATGTAAGCACAAAACAATAAACAAAGAAGCTAATTAAATAATTTGTTATGCCAGAGTTCCTTTAATTAAAGGCTGACCGGTTTTAACAATAATACTATCTATAAGATCTGGCTTTATTCGCCAAATATCATAATACAATTTGTACGCATACTATTATGTCAACATATACATATAAGCTTGTATTATTTGGATTTCTTTAGATTTTACGATCTAAAAGTAGGTAGTAGTCTTCGGAAGATTTGCGTGGAGGCTCAGGTCCAACACGTAGAGCCTTAAGAGATTAAAATTTGTTTGATGTTACGCATCAGACGTGATCCATCTCTGAGAAACCCATAGGGAATAGCCCAAAGATACTTGCGAGCCAATGCGTAGGAGCTATAGAAAATATATAAAACCGAACGGAATAGATCATTGGACGGGAGTAACGGTCGTCTACCTTCTCAACAGTCTTAATATTGAACCTTAGGTGACCCACTAAATGGGCCAAATAACGGCGTAGTGCCTCAGACCTTATTCCTGTTATAGTTTTGACAATGGCTTATAGAACATAATGTCTCTTTTAATCAACAATACAACTGTCGATCGAAGTATGATGAAAAACGGTTGCGTGCTCGACATAGACTAAAGAAGTTTATTAGACTCAGCATAGACAGATACAGAACATAAATTAGATGTTGCCAGTAGTCTACAATATACTTAAGTTAATACAATTATTAATAGCTATATTTTGATACAATTTCAACACACCCCCTTATCAAAATATCGTACACTTTATCTAAATTAAACATTACAAACATCAGCTAACATTATGAATGAAACATAAAAAATATATATATTATAGTTCTGTGATGCCCAATTGCTCTAAAAACTTATAATGTTTTTGACCACTCAAGCTTTTTGTTAAAATATCTGCAGGCATATCATTTGTATTCAAATAATCTATTAGTACAAAATTTTTTTCAACTGCGGTTCTAATAAAATGAAATCTAACATCAATATGCTTGCTTCTTTTATGAAACATACAATTTTTTGTAAGTTTTTGAGCACTTTGGTTATCATTGTATATCAGTATTGGTAATTCACTTCTACAATTCAATTCTGACAACAGATTTCTCAAGTAAATAGCTTCTTTACTTGCCTCACAAATTGCTATGTATTCTGCCTCGGTACTTGACAGTGCAATTGTAGGCTGCTTTCTACACTCATATGAAATTACACTACCAGACATTTTAAACATATATCCAGTATAGGATTTTCTGTCTAAACTATCAGATGCCCAATCAGCATCAGCATACCCAATTATATCCAGATCATCTTTGACATATTTCAAACCAAAATGTTTTGTTTTCTTTAAGTACTTTAAAATATGTTTTACATGTTTCCAATGAGTTTTACTAAAATTATTATTGAATTGACTAAGATAGCAAACAGCATAAGATATATCTGGACGGGTAAGTATGGACAAATAAAGCAAACTTCCTATTAATTGCTGATAGGGGTACTTACTGGGACAAGTATTTTCTTTTGTAAGCTTTAAATTTACCTCCATTGGTGTACTTACTGTATTACAATTTTTCATGTTAAATTTCCTCAATAACTCCTCTACAAAATGTTCTTGGTCTATACTAATTACATTATTTTCTTTTCTAACTCTCATGCCTAAACAATGTCTGATCTCCCCTAGATCTTTAATTTTAAATTTTAATCTTAATTCAGTTTTAATACATTCTGTTTCATTTTTACAATTAGAAAAAATAAAGAAGTCATCGACAAATAAAGCTATATATGTTTTGGTATTTTCATATTGTTTAACAAATAAACATGGTTCATACATACATTTTTTATATCCTAGACCTTGTAAACAATCATCCACTCGCTTGTACCAGGCTCTGGCAGATTGTTTTAACCCATAAATAGCTTTCTTTAACTTTAAAACTTTGTTTTCCCTATCAAAACACTCAAAATTATTAGGTAAGCACATATATACAGTTTCATTTAAATACCCATTCAGAAAAGCAGTGGCTACATCAAGGTGAGTCATATCTAGGTTATACTTTACACTTAATGCAAACAAGAGTCTTAGTGTCGAGTAACGGAGTACTGGTGAGAAAGTTTCATTATAGTCTATACCTGCCTTTTGTGTGAAACCTTTGGCAACCAGACGAGCACGATATCTCACTTTATTATCACTGTTTACCTTTTTCTTGTAAACCCATTTACACTGCACTATTGTTCCACTTTCTGGTTTATCTACCACTTCCCATGCATCACACTCACGAAATGACTGCAATTCCTCCTCCATTGCTTTACACCATTGTACACGTTCTATCCCATTCATGACATCTTCATAGGTTAAATTTTCATCACCAACACTTTCTATGCAAATGTTAATAAATCCAAATCTATCTGGTTGCTTCCTCTGACGTTTATCCAAAACAGTAGGTTTATCAGGCAGTACTTCTGTATCACTGAGCACATTGTAATATTCATCAGAGGTTGAAGAACTACTTTCTATTTCATCTGGTATGTATGTGACATCCGAAGAGTTGATAACAGTTTCTTCATCCTCTGTGGTATTATCACTTTGTACTTCCTCAATTTTAGCTTGGATCACATCTGAACTATTTTCAGTGCCTTCCATTATAATGGCATCTCGGCTGGTGATGATTTTATTTGTCTTGGGATTGTATAACCTGTAGCCTTTTATATTGTTTTCATACCCCACAAAAATATGAGCCTCTGCCTTTTTATCCCACTTGGCAGTCTTGATTTTGGGAATGTGGGCCATTGCAGTGCTTCCAAAAACTCTTAGGTGGCTAACATCTGGCTTCTTGCCTGTCCAGAGTTCATATGGTGTCTTAGTCAGACCAGATGCTAAAGTCCTGTTTCGCAGATAAACAGCTGTATTTACGGCTTCTGCCCAGAAACGTTTCTCTAGTTTAGCATCAAATAACATACATCGAGCTCTTTCCACCACTGTTCGGTTTAAGCGTTCACACATCCCATTTTGTTCCGGGGTATAAGGGTTAGTTTTTTGATGTGCAATCCCTGCCTTTTTTAAAAAACGTTCGATCTCTGAAGAGCAAAATTCTCCTCCATTATCAGTCCTCAACACTTTCAAATTTCTTCCTGTCTGTCTTTCAACTAAAGCTTTGAATTCCTTCAAGTAATTAAAGACTTCATTTTTGGCTTTGAGGAAATAGACAAATGCCATTCGACTATAATCATCAACAAAGAGCAAAAAATAACGTGATAATCCAATTGAAAGTTGCTCCATGGGTCCACATACATCTGCATGAACCACCTCAAGCACATTTTCACACCTGGTACCTTTATGTGTGAAAGGCAGTCTCGATTTCTTTCCTTCACAACATGTAATACACTTGGATTTGTCAATCACAGCTCTGTCTGAGAAATCAATGCCCTCTACTACACCATTTCTCGTAGTGTTTAGGTCTTTACTGTTTATGTGTCCAAACCTTCGATGCCACACCTTACTAGTCGTAGCTGTTGCTGAGCATGCAAACAACTTGTCTGACTTGATGTTTAATCGATAAACTCCATTCACTAGTTCTGCTTTTCCTACCAGTTCATTCTGTCGATTGCGTATAAAGCAAACTTCTTCTTCGAAACTAACCTTGTTCCCATTCCGAATAAGCTGACTAACTGATAGCAGATTTGTAGTTAGTTTAGGTATACACAAAACATCCTTCACAGTTATATCGAATTCTGAGTCGTCGACTACTGTCGTTATTCTAGTATTTCCTGCGCACAACACGGGTACTGTCTCCTTGTTGGCGACTACGATATCCTTTATCTTGTGACTGAGTGAAACATGTTCCAAGCACCTTTTGTCAACAACCATATGTGAACTCGCGCCCGAGTCAACATACCAATCTGACTCTTGAAATTGATTTGCAGGGTTCAAAAAAGTTGCGCTGAATGCATTATCTTTTCTATCTTGACTATTCTGGGGGCACTTATTCATATAATGTCCAAGTTGTTTACAGCGATAACAACGAACTGTTTTTATCGACTTTTGATTTGACGTTGACAGTTTTGATTTAGACGTATCTGCCATATTTGTTTTCTTAATATTGGCATTATTGCGTTTTCTACAATGCTGCCAACTTTTAGACAAAAAAGCTCCCTCAGTGCTGCCAACATCCGAATCCATATCTAATAATTTTGCTTTAATGGCGTCTGTACTTATGGTCATACCGGAATGTTCAATGGCCATAATCATTGGCGCGAATTTTTCTGTTAATCCCGCCAACAATAATGAACCAACCCACTCATCCGTGATTTGAAAACCTGTTCCCTTTAGTTTTTGTGCTGTATCTACCATCTGGGTTACATATGCCGTCATTGATTCGCTGTCTTCTAGTCTAATAGAAATAAGCTGACGCAGTAAACTAATACGCCGCGTGAAGCCAGAATCGTCAAAAAGGGTTTTCAGCCGATTCCATATGTCTCGAACTGTTTTCTCATTTTTGATATGCACATATAATGTTGAATCAACGGTCATTATCAGCTTTGCTTTTGCCTTTTTTTCTTCCGCTGAAGTAACTTCCTCCTCTGCTAACTGCTTAGACAAATCCACGCCATCGAGAATGAGAAAATTTTCTGCGGCAAATGCCCACTCATCGTAGTTCTCCCTGCCTTTTAGTTTAGGCACGTTTACAATGTAACTACCGGCCATATTTGAATTTACAATGCAATACAAAAGTATTATAGAAACGTTTATAGTCACTTTCTAATTTAATTTTTGAGCAAAAATTAGAAAAAAACACAGTCACGATAAGATATTTAGGAAATACTATTAAGAAATAACGACTACGCGATTTTAAAGGGACTGGGCCCATAACCTGATGAAAAACGGTTGCGTGCTCGACATAGACTAAAGAAGTTTATTAGACTCAGCATAGACAGATACAGAACATAAATTAGATGTTGCCAGTAGTCTACAATATACTTAAGTTAATACAATTATTAATAGCTATATTTTGATACAATTTCAACAAAGTATGTCTCAACGCAACGAGAGATCACAAATCGCGCTTGAAGAAGATATTTATTTTGGTCATAAAATTATGTACGAGTATTGTATCTGGCAGATTGTGTAGATACAAGTGTACAGAGATATTTTTGACGACACGTTTGGCTGTTTGTATTATACCCTACTTGCTGTGCCAGCGGTCGCGGGTTCGAGTCCCGTTAGGGGCATTCAATTCAACCGTTTTCTTTTTTTTTTGTTCAGTAACTGACGATCTTTACTGTTGAGATGTACTACCTATTTATAGTATAAAAAGTAATATTATTAATAAATACTCAGAAATTTTAAAATGAATAATCCAACTCGTATTCCAAATAGTAATTTAAGTTAAAAAGCTTTCGCAACTTCGCGAAAAACTTATGGAGATAAATTCGAAAAAACTTTAAATCGATATCGGATCTAAATTATCTGTATAAAAACTAAACTAAAAGTTTTCTAGAAATTTGTAAGTTACTCGCCTCCCTTTGATGTTTGAGATGAACCTTTTTTTCTTTTACAGTAGTGAGAAAAAAATGGACTTACGCTTGTAAAGAAACGTATATAAAATTGTAAAAGAAAATAGTAACGAATTTGTCGACTTATAAAAAGTGGATGGTTCGATTTTGTTCTTTAAGACTTATATTAATGGCATTGAAGTGTAGTATCAAAAATTATACATTACTAGCAGACTCGCGGCTTCGCTCGCGCTAAAATTTACCCCCTATTTTACCGCTTATGGGATGAATTTCGAAAAATGCTAAAACATGTATTTATTTAATTGTATTGAAGAGCATTAATACCAAGTTTCAAGTAATTCTGATCATAAATATTTTTTGGGTTGTATTATAACGTGTTTCCCCGTGGGAATGAGATAATCTCCCGCGGTAAAAAGTAGCCTACGTCACTCTCCAGCCTTTCAACTATCTCCACACAAAAAATCCCACCAATCCGTCAATCGGTTTCAACGTGAAAGAAAGACGAACAAGCAAACACACTTTCACATTTATAATATTAAGTATGGATTATGAATTTAATCGCATTTAGGATATTCTAGCACATCTCCATATACATACGAAAATTGCGAGATTGTCCAATGTGTGGCATACGTTTAATACAAATATCCATAACCAAATATTTGTTACGGTCCTTAAAAACCATGGAAATTATTAATAAATGGTTTGAAATCTCCTCGTACTCATTAAATCACGACAAATAACTGTTGTTACTTAATAAATACAATACCTTATTTCAGTTTTAATTATAATAAAATATTCTAACAGAGAGCTTAATACGATTTATAATTAATGAACTTCTTAGACTTACGAGTATAACAAAAGCCATAAATTCTGTTAAAATCCAATGAACTGTAATCTGTGATGTAATAAACATTGTGGTTTGTCTTAAAATGATCTTAAATTATGAAGATAATCTTAACACTTATAACATTTGTCATGTACAAGTATCTTACCTGTAAAGTAAGTAAAATACACAAAAAAAATAGGTAGCAATAAAATTTTTCGGAGGAGTTAATTTTTTTCTCGGACATTACATGTTACAAAATATATTTTATTTTATTGATTTAAGTGACTTTAAGCAATTCAATAAAAATACATACAGTATAAAGGAAATATTATACTAAATATACTATGTAATTACACTGAATATTAAAACCCATGTAAAATGATTGACTACAAAAACGAAGCTATAATTAAAAAACATTAAAACGTCTAAGGTGTATTACGTTTTAATTAAGCATCTGATATTAAGTTTCATTTGAAGAATTACTACGTTGTTTAATATGAAATTAATATTGTATCCTATTTCCTAATTTTATTAATAAAAATTAATAATTATAAGTCTTCAGAGTAGCATGTTGCGAGCTGCTGGTGAGTGGCGACACCACGGACCTGAAATCTTGCGGAGATAACAACATCTGTCGGTCAACACTTCATCTGGCTCACATTTAATGGCCAACGAGAGGGAGCACAAGAAGAATGCTCAATGTACCTGATAACGGGGAAGCCCGCTTACGAGCACGAGATGGTGAAACCGGTACACACCTCTCGACGCCCTTAGCTAATCACGCCGATATTGCGCCCGAGGCTTTACGCGGTTTGGAAGGGACAAGTTAGTGGGACGCGAGTCAGCATCTACCTAAGGTTCAATGTTAAGACTGTTGAGAAATCAAGCGTCCGCTAGTCATCTAATAGCTCAGTTTTGTAGCCCATCAAAATTTCATGCTATAGACCCATTTAGTTTCCATATTTTTCATTACGCATTATCCGGAGACCATGTTTGGGTGATTCCCTATAGGTTACTCAGAGATAGATCCCGGCTGATGCTCATATTAAACATTTAAATCTCTTAAGGGACCTCTACGTGTCGGACCTGTGTGTGTGTGTGAGATACAAATAATAATAATTCAAGCCATAGCTGGACATAGGCTTCCATTTAATGCCAGGGGATTAGGCTATTATCTACACGCTGGCCAAGCACGGCGAAATAAATTTTGCGCACTAGATTTTTTCCTGATACCATTTTTAATCCAATGTGACGGAAGTTACAAATTTGTGATTTATCATTTCCATAGTGACTCTTATCGTTTGAGCATCAAATGAAAGGGCTTGATGAGCGAAATACTATAAGCAACGTGACGTCATTGTAAATCCAATATGGTGGCCACCGCAAAATGGAGACTTAAAATTTACATATTAATTCCTATGATATGGGTATCAAATGAAAAGGCTTAACAAGCAAAATACGATGAGTAAAGTAACGTCATTATAAATCCAATATGGCGGTCGCCGCAAAACGACGATTTATCATTACAAACTTTTATTTAGTTTCACCTGTCCCGGTGATTATCTATCTGTCTGTCATTATTAATTTGAAAGTCTATCTTAAATTACTTGTAACTATTGTATTGATTTGAAACTTTATAAATATAATATGAAATCTAGATTATAATATCATTTGATATATAATATTATTTGATACTATTAAATTGCTGAAATTCAGTATGCGGGAGATGCATAGTGGAACGGATAAATTGTTTAGTATTTTGTTATTTTTTAGATCAGAATAAGAAAAAATAGCAGCAATATTAAATAAATGTGAAATTTATGTGTAAATCTTACAAGAAAAGCGGTTAAAAGGCAAAAATATTAACCTCTCGCCGTGGCGGTGAAAAACGATGTACTTATACTTTCACCCGTTTCGTTGTTTTCGTAACAATATCCCATATTAAGGGAACACGCGAAAGCCTTTTAACTTTGTGTCTCATATTTTTCAAGTAAGATACATTACAATTGTGAATAAAATGTAATTTTATTTATCTTTTTAAATAAAATTTACCTAGAATGTTCTAAGGAATCCTATTGTAATATAGATTTTTAATTATTCTCGGAGCTAATAGAATATATGCTATGGTTGATTTTATGTCATATATGTAAATAGGCAAAGACAAAATAGTACCTTCTTTCAGTCTTCTTCTTTCTTCTTCTTTGTTTTTCAACTGACTTTCTTTTTAAAATTTAGTAGCTATTGACGAAATTTAGTGTTATCAATAAAAATAATATAATATTAAAAAGATAGGATAACATATTTATAAATTTATTTACAATTAAGAAAATTACAAATATACTTAATTATATATACAAAACAAATGTATACTTAGTTATTACTGTACAAGTCATATCCATGAGGGATAGTGGCAAGAATTCTAGCCGCATTCCCCCGCTGAATGTCAGTGCCAATTCTTTGGGCGAAAAATGAGCCAGCTCTCCTGTCACCAGATAGAGGCGATATGACGAGGCGTTATGTCTTCTGAGAAGTGCTTAGCACTTTGACTCCATGGGCCAAGGGTTTCTACAGCAAATGGTATAAAAACATAATTTTGACTAAGAGAAGCAAGTAAATAAATTAATAATGAAGGCCTTCATAACATAATCATCTCAAATTTTCAGGTAAAGAATTATAACTTTTTCATTCAAGAGAAAATGGCGAAAAGAGTTGCATCCTATCTTCTAAGTACCTTCTAAAAATATAGCGTAAAAATTTAAACGGTATTGTACTAATAGAATTTAGTTTGATATACGCCTACATACTAATTATAAGTATAGACACACAAAAATACCACAATTTATTTATAATTCTTTATTGGAGATCATATTACTATACTGTCGATATCCAAGTCTGAAATAAATAATCATATTTCTACATTATTTTCTTACTTTGACCCTTGAAAACGAGAGCCATTAAATTATCTATATCCGATACGCGGACGTAATAAAGTTTATCGCGTATCGAGATTTTGTGAATGATCTCAATTTGTTCCCAAACTAAATTGCATTTCATGTCAGTCGTAATACCAGTCCCAAATCTAAGGATCGATCACAAACGCGAACGAGTAAATACGTCGTGTTTGTCGGATCCTCGCAAAATAGGATTATTCTGAATGCGCCTTCTTACAGACGTGATCTATCGATGTGTACATCTGCTTTCGATTTACTTGAGCTCTCGATATTTTTTTTTATCTTGATTATACAGATAACATATAATAGTAGTAGCAGTTGTAGCTCAGTTGTAACGCGCTCGCTTGGTAAACCGAGTGAAGCGGGTTCAAATCCCGGGTCTTGCACTTTTGATATTTTCACGTAACATGATTACAGCTAATCTTACGGTGAAAGAAAACATCGTGAGAAAACGTGCATGTCTGAGAGAACCTAGTAAGCTTTCGAAAGACATGTGAAGGCCGCCAACCTACACTTGGCCAGCATGGTGAACTATGGCCTGAGCCCTACTTATAGTAAAGGAAAGCCCGTGCCCAGCAGCGGGACGTTAAAAGGGCCGAATACATACATATGTACATACCACGTACATATATACTTGTAGATAACCCTTTATATGTTTCTATTAAGTAAAAGATTTTACCGTAATATTTTAGTAGGTATAACATATTGTACGTGCAAAATATTATTTATTGATGTTAAGAGAAATGCACTTGTTATTTCTTTACACTATAACGGCTCAACAGATTTTAGTTAAACGTGAAATGGCACATCCTGGATTAACACTACCTTTTTTATAAACGTACCTACCATGAATATTATGTGCTGTTATGTTCTTTTTATTATTTATAATTTTTCAACTTTCGCCCTTTCCTTGAAAATCTAGACAAGATGATATATCATAAAATATCAAACAAGTCACGTATACTCATGGAATAGGTAAACAATTCTGTGGGTATACCCATAGAACACTATTATAACTTAGTATGTATTCGAGAAGAATAATATTTACTTAATCAAATCCAAAAATCACCTCGTCCGAGAATCAATCTAGTGACCTTCGAAAGATTAAGTAACGCCAATAAGATACACTGTACTGCACTGTTCAAAGATTTTTGCGGCACAATATAAACGTATCAATCTTGTTTGTGTATTATTTTAATTGTTTAAAACTTTAATCAGTGTTTCTACTTTCTTATGCTGGAAAATATTATAATGTATACTAATATTATAAAAAGGTAAAGTTTGTAAGTTTGTGAGGTTGTAGGGGGTAATCTCTGGATCTACTGAACCGATTTAGATGAAATTTAGTAAGAAGATAGTTCGAGACCCTGGGAAGGACAAAGGCCACTTTTTATCCCAGAAATCATCGCTTAAGGGAGTGAAAATGGGAATGAAAGTTTGTATTGGGAAGCAAGCTATTGCAATTGCAATAAAAATCAACTAAAAACTTAATGGAGGCAATCTGTTATTATAAATTACTACTATTTCTTTATATCATTAATGAATTGTCTTAAATTAAAAAGTTAATATGATCAACCATAATACAAACCAGATCTTATCTTGGAAAAATGCTTACTTGAAGTAGAGACGAAGGCATTATGCGCTCAGCACTCGTTAAACTTTAAAGTGCATTCAATGAACATGTACTTAGTTGATGTTATAACGTTAAGCTTAATTTTATAGTAAGTGTTCTTCGAAGTAAACTAAAATACACTATAAGTTTGAAGAAAATATTGAGTTCTATACAATACATTATTTAGGTTGTATTTGTTGTGAATAATAATCGACTAATATTTTATTGATTACTAGATTCGCTTCGCTCGGGTTCGTAACTAGGTTGATTCTTCATATAAACTTTATCCCCATTTTCACCCCCTTAAGGGATGATTTCCGGGATAAAAAATATCTTTTATCGTTTCCAGGGCCTGAAACTATCTTTTTACCAAATTTCATTTAAATCGGTTCAGTCGATCCAGAGATTACCCCCTACAACCTCACAAACTCACAAACTTTACCTCTTTATAATATTAGTACAGATTATCTATACTATACTAAAACAGTAGAGGTCGAATATCTATCCATAGCAAAAAAATGCTAAATATCGAGTCAGGGGGATGTAAGAAGACAAATAGAACAAATTCAGATTTTTTTCAAATTTTTTGTTTCTCTGTCTGTTTGTTTGTACGAGCTAATCTCCGAATCTATTAGACCGATTTAAATGAAATTTTGCATGGTGGTACCTTATATCCCCGGGCAACATCTTAGATACTTTTTATCCCGGAAAATCAAATAGTTCCCGTGGGATAGTTAAGAAACTATGGTATCTTATACAACTTAGTACACAACAACTTATGCACCTAATTTAGTAAAATTTAACATTCTGATACCTTATATTGCCGGTCAAATAACAGGTTACTTTCATCCCGGAAAAATGAACGGTTCCCGTGGGAACTAATAGATCTCTATTAGTATTTTTCTATGAAATAAAATTGCACTTTGACTAATTCATAATAACGATTTCAGAAAATAATGACTGGATAAGCCTAGATAGATAAACAAAATAGATAGCCACACGTTCGAAATATATGAAAAAATTTGCACGATCCGATATTACGATTTTAGTAAATAAATAAATCAAATTATAAAACAAAATGAAAAACTCAATACAATTAATACAAAAGCTCAGAGGATTCAATGACGTTTGGATTACTGTAGTTCATGTGTGTAAAATTATAATATCAGGTTTTTAAATCACTACACTTTACTAGTGACGCACCCTGGCCTCGTTCAAATACCCCAGTAACTTGTATATAATATCCGTTAAATTTAATTATATTTTCCTTTCCCTCGCTTCGCTTGAGTACATCCCTAAGTGACTAACAGTAACCTATGTTTTACTCCAAGTCATAGTCGATATAATTTCATCCAAATCTGCTCAGGCGTTTCTGAAGGACAATCTGGGCTAAGTTATAGCTAAACAAACCTCTACGACCAAGAAAATACATATGTGCAAACAAATCATGCAGTTCGTTTCGTCATAACAAGTTAATTAATAACAAACCTCCTTTTGCATTTATACTGACATAAGATTATTATGGCACGAAAGATATATTAACGAACAACAAACGGCACTGAACTTATGGCAGATTCAAAAAAATTATCTATCTAACATTTGTCTTACTAGAAATAGGCATTTTTTTAAACGGTTTTATTTTGTTTGCCCTATTTGTTGGATCAAGTTTATCAATTGAAATTTTACCCCTTTCCTGATGACAGATTGATCTGATATTTGGTACACACCTTTAGTTCTCATGACAATACAATTGAATATATTCAGTATGTTGTAAATCCAAGATGGTCGCCACAACAAAATGTCGGATTACGTATTTTTTCACAACCCTCTCAATATGAATTACAAATGATATACAGGGTCATTTTTAATTTACTGAAAACCTTTTGGAAATACACTGTTTACAACATAACAACAACATCTTTAAGAAAAAAAAATAATATATATTAAATTTAACAAAAATAATAATATTTTTATTGCTCCTTCTCAACGGTAATAGACCAGCATTAGCAAAAGAAAGTGCGTGTCCGGTGGAGGGGGAGGGGTGGAGGGGTGTAGGAAGTCGCGTTTACTCATTTAAACTTGGCCAGATGCTAGAACTTTAAAGTTTAAAAAGTGAAAAAAATATATTTTTATTTTTGTATGAAAATAAAAATTTAAGAAATATTGTTTTTTCTTGTTACAGATGTTGTTGTTATGATGTAAATACTATAACCCCAAAAGATTTTCAGTAAATTAAAAATGACCCTGTATACTGATTCCTCTACTCTAAGGTTGTCTAGAAGAGATCGCTTCTAGCGATAAGGCCGGCTGCTGTGCATATTTTTTTTGTTATATATTTCACTTCTTTATTTATTTCTTGTGTGGTGTGCAATAAAGTGTTCATTATTATTATTATTACAACTTGACTAGGAAAATACGTTACACTGTGTAAAAAAATCCAAATCTAATATGCCCGAATACAAAATAGCCATATTGTATCCATCTTGTACCTTGTATTCAGCCCTTTTTAACGTCCCACTGCTGGGCACGGGCCTCCCTTCAATACGAGGGGGATCAGGCCATAGTCCACCACGCTGGCCAAGTGCGGGTTGACGGACTTCATATATCTTTCGAAAACTTGCTAAGTTCTCTCAGACATGCAGGTTTCCTCACGATGTTTTCCTTCACCGTAAGGCAAGTGGTAATCATGTTAGAAATGATTCGCACATGAAAATATATCCATATAATAAGGAAAACCACATATACATAGGTTATTGGGATTTACACTATTCTGCAACAAAAGCTTACTAAGAGTCGAGAGTCATCGAAAGCAAACAATATGTAATACAATTGAAACCTTTAACAAATAATAATTACGCTTGCACAGGCTCTATTCAAACACAAACGATTTAAATCGCGTTTTGTCATTACATTTGCATCCTTTGTAATTTGTCAGTGGAGTTGAATCAGGAGGTTAGGCAGGGTCAATTTATTCGCGGTCGTCACAGGTGCAGTACGTGCTGCCTAATTCGGCAAACTGGATTAACTTGCTGCCAGTACTAATGAAGTGCATCGCATCTGCACTATACAAGCTTAAAAAGTTTAACAAGCAAATGGTGCATGATAGATTTACATATTATATGTGTGTTTTGTCTAAATATACAGACTGGAACAACGGAACGTGGAAGAAAACTACCTATATTTAATAATGAAGATATTTATTTTCACTCAAATAAAATATTTAAATATTTTTAAAAAGCTTGCCTGTTTATGAATTATCGGAAAAACCGTTTGTTTGTTCCACCGTTCGTGTGTTAGCTAGGGCCGTAATGTACAAATTGAAAGATTTCAAGGTTTTCAAGTATAATAGCTGTTTTTGGTTTATCCCTACGTTGAACCATATCGATTAGTTTAATAAAACAGTCAAAATTTATTTTTTAAAATTTTTTATTTGGTTCGACTAGCGAATTAGAAAAACCTTATTTTAAAACAAAACTGAATGTTTTTTTTTTTTAAAAAGCAGAATTCTTAGAGTAAAATCTCATATCTTCAATATTTAAGGTACTTTACTTCTATGTTCATTTGTTCCCTGATTATAATAATAATGATGATGATGATATCCTCCTAGCCGATTCCGGCTACGGCGGCCAATCTCAATGAGATTAGCCAACTGCGCAGGAGATATTATAGTGCTCAAGTGTACGCGCAGACACAACGTGCACTCTCTATTCCTATCACTCTCATACTCCGGTGGGACGACCACTCGACACGACCGGTGAGAGTTAAGGCGCAGGACCGACGGCTTTACGTGCTCTCCGAGGCACGGGGGTGAAACACCGCCAACTTCCCAACTCCAGGCTGTTACTGAGACTTACTATACAGGAAGACTCAATAACTAAACTTGGTCCGACCCGGGACTCGAACCCAGGATCTCCGGGTGTGCAGCCGTACATGCTAGCCACTACACCACCGAGGCATAATAATAATAATAAATATACGAATATGAACGAAGGTACAGAGTTAATGAAGTTTAATTTTCACCCCGATAGCTATATAATTGATATATTCATATTACCTTACGTTTTGTAAGTTTATTCTCCTAAAAGGATTTTATAATTTTGATTGAAATTTTAAATACATAATAAGCGTGTCTTAAATTATATTCATTAACTAGCGGCTCATCCTCGCTTCGCTCGGGTTTGCTTCTAGACAAACAAAAAGGTACCAACATGTAAAATTTCGTTTAAATCGGTCTAACAGTTTCAGAGATTAGCCCGTACAAACAGACAGAGAACCAAAAAAATTTGAAAAAAATCTGGATTTGTTCTATTTCTCTTCTTACACCTCCCTGACTCGGCTTTTAGCCTTTTTTTTTATGTACAGACATTCGACCTGTACAGTGTTATTATATGTATAGATACCTATAGATGGATATTTTTCTGCGGTAAGTAGATTGCGTAATATTAATATTTCTGTCTGCGACCTTCTGCATAACTTTTCTTATTCAAGATACAAATTGCTATATTGCTGTGTCAACAGACTCAGTGTACAGATATATAGTTACAATACCATTTCCTATTACATACTATCAATACATTTCTGACGCCATAATAATATAACACTGTAGAAGTGTGTAGCTTTCAGGGAATAAAATAATATTGAATGTTTATACAATAAGGAGTAGCAATATATATTATAATATATAAACACATGTGATAATTTCTGCATACAAACAGAGTTTTTATAATACTTTTTTCCTTTTGCCTCGTGGAATCTTTCTTTTCCATGGTAAACTTACCTTAATATATTATAGTACTAGCGACTCACCCTCGCTTCGCTCGGGTTCGTCCCTAGGTTGAAACCCCACAAAATTTCACCTCTATTTTTCTTAAATTTTATAATTTTCCGCGCAATTTTTTAATTTTTTTCTTTCATAAGAATCATGTCCTGACAGTAACAAACTCAACAAAAAAAAAAGTTAAATAAAAAAGTTCTATATATATATATATATCTATACTTAATATTATAAAGAGGTAAAGTTTGTGAGTTTGTGAGTTTGTGATGTTGTAGGGGGTAATCTCTAGATCTACTGAACCGATTTTCAAAATTCTTTTACCAATAGAAAGCCACGTTCTTTCTGAGTGTCATAGGCTATATATTAACCCGAAAAATGAAAAGGCTTTTTCGTGGTAGTCGGATTTGCAAAGTAAGTCGGAGAAAAAACGGTCGAACGAAAACGTTTCTTACGAACGCTGCCTTAACTATGAGAGATATATGATTATGTTCTAGAGAAAAGTTGTAGAGCTTAATAATGCCTACAAAAAAGTCAGCGACAGCATATGTCTAACTTTTATATTTAAGTCACAAAAAGTAGTTTTTTATATTAAAAAACAATTTAAATCGGTAGGTCATGTTTATTGGTCATATTATCAACAATTATGAATTCTTATCAAAATAAGCAAATTAATCGTCTAAAATGTTTAAAACAAAAGACTTTTCCCTTTTACTGCATATAATTTGGACAAATGGTTAAAGAGATAATACAACATATTCGTAGGTATGGACGAACCCGAGCGAGATGTTTGTCTGTTTTTCACTTTGTACGGGCTAATCTCCGGATTTATTGGACCTATTTAAATAAAATTTTGCATGGTGATACCTTATATCCCCGGACAACATATTAGATACTTTTCATCCCGGAAAATTAAAGAGTTCCCGTGGGATAGTTAAAAAACTATAACAACTTATACAGCTTAGTACACAAAAACGACTGATTGGATTTTAATGAAACTTTACAATAATATAGTTCATACATGACAAAAACAACTCAGCTACTTTTCATCCCGGAAAATTAAAGAGTTTCCGTGGGATCGTCGAAAAACTATAGTAACTTATACAGCTTAGTACATAAAAACTACTGATTGGATTTGATGAAACTTTACAATAATATAGTTCATACATCAAAATAACAAATAGGTTACTTTTTATCCCGGAAAAATGTACTTTTCCCGTGCTGCGTGCATGTACTTAGTGCTCGGGTTAACATTTAGAATACCTTTTACGACAGGCAAATTATTCATTCCCACGGGAAAACACAATAACTGGTTCTATCGAATTGTCGTTAGAAATTTATATGGCTAACGCTGGCTCAACCTTAAGAGATAGATCAAAACATTGTACAAGAAAATTGTAAGTCTTAAAAAGGTCTATAGAAAAGTTTTACATATTATATGTTTATCTCCTAAGATACACTCGCTATAACTATTTTCATTATTATATATTACTGTTTTATTATACGTTATTTATTCTATCTGAATAATAAAACTGTAGAGGTCGAATGTCTGTACATAGATGGTAGAAAAAAATGCTGAAAAACGAGTCAGTTCTCTTCTTACATCCCGTAAGGAGAGAAATAGAACAAATCCAGATTTTTTTCAATTTTTTTCTTTCTCTGTCTGTTTGTCTGTTTGTACGGGCTAATCTCCGATACTATTGTACCTATTTAAATGAAATTTGGTAGTTTTCATTCCGGAAAATTAAAGAGTTCCCGTGGGATAGTTAAAAAACTATAGTAACTTACACAGCTCTGTACACAACAACTTATGCACCTAATTGAGTAATATAAGCATGCTGATACCTTATATTGCCGGTCGAACAACAGGTTACTAATTTTTATCCCGGAAAAATGAACGGTTCCCGTGGGATAGATCTGTTTGTACTTTTCTAGAGGTGAACCCGAGCGAAGCGAGGGTGAGCCGCTAGTATATATATATAGAAGATAAAATAATGACAAAGCGTGATTCAAATCCAATCAAATATTTTCATGTACTAACTTTAACAGACAAATAGAAAATAATTAAAATTAATTTACTAGACTTTATGATAATTAATAAAAAATAATTAATTATGTTTAGCTGAAATTTTAGACCTATCAAACTTATTTTAACAAGGTCTAACAAGGTCGTTTCCACGCCACATATTTTACACGTCCATTTTGTACTATTGTTCTTATTTAAAATGTAAAAAAAGATCTTACAAATTTTATCATATTATAAAATAACAATGAAAAAATATTATATTCTTTAATATTCCATTGATATTTATTGAAATTTAGTATTCTTTACTGAATCACAACAATTACTTTTTAGGTAGTGTTCGAGTACATTGATTGAATATATTTAAATGTATAGAATAAATAAAGTCTCAATTAAATATTCATATCCATTCTCTTTTTGTTTTGACGAAACCTTACTAGTAACATTTATTTACGAATCAATTCGATAAAATTCAATTTTCCGAAACGACCTACTTCAGTTGAGCCAACACCAAACCCCACTTAAATAAGAATGGCTTATATTATTTTATTTAAATGAATTCCTCAGGTTCGCAATTTATAAATATTCATTCTGGAATCTGAATGTGCAGCAAATTGTAATATTTTTCCTCATTGCATTGAATTTTATTATCATTTTTCTATGTTCTTGTTTAATTTCCTATAGTATATGTATATTGTATACAGTATATCTTTGGAATACTCTGTAGCATTAATGATTGAAATTTAATAATTCTGTTTCAAACACAGTTCCAATTTTAGATATTTATCTTTTGTCTTTTATAAACTAAACTAGTGACTCACCCTCGCTCCGCTCGGGTTCGTCCTTTACTACGTTTAATGGTCAGTATAGACTTCTCAGAGATAAGATATTTTCCCGCAGTAAAAAGTATCCTAAATATTGAAGGGGATAACCAGCTATCATCATATTAAATTTCATTATAATAATTATGTTCAGTGGTTTTCTCGTGATGCGTTTCCAGAGAGACAGACAAAAATTCTAAAAACTATAATGACACCGACTTCGGAAATAACTGATTGGGTATCTATTCTAAATGAAAATCCTCGTCAACTTATTTTTTACATTTTAGTGCCTGAAAGTCGTTTTTTTAATAGCAATAAATAGCAATATGGCAAGTCAATGCGAGGTGCATTAATCTATACATATAATAAAATTGTAACTAAGCCGAATCTGTACATTAGATATTTTTTGGAAAATCTTATTGAGATAGACATTATTATCTATACAGAGTCCAAATCGATAGTTTTAAAAAAAATTGTCTGTCTGTTTGTCTGTCTGTCTGTCTATCTGTCTGTCTATCTGTCTGTCTATCTGTCTGTCTGTCTGTCTGTATGTTACCGCATCACGAGAAATCACTGGACAGATTTTGATGAAATTTTGGTATAATGATAGCTGGATATCCGGGTCAACATATAGGATACTTTTTACCGCGGGAAAATATCTCATTTTTGAGAAAAAATACAAAAACTGAAATGTAAGAGTATACTAATATGTAAAACCTAAGAATTTGGTTTTTGGTCATCTGAACGCGGGCGGAGCCGCGGGCAATGCTAGTATACCTATAAGTCTACTATCAACAAAAAATGAAAATCGAAATTAGATGTCACTTCGCTCTGTCTGTTCATCCCACAAGGGAAATAACATGAAGTTACTCAATTACTTTATAATAAAACTTACTTCCTCCAAGAGTACTTTTAAAAGACGTTTCTTGAAGCAAAATTAATATTTTGGTTCGACCATACAAATTTAGATTCTCATAAATATAAGCTGCGGTACACTAGTTCCTACACTAAAGAAGTTAAAGTAACCAAAAAATATACAAAAGAATATGTACAAAATAAAATTAACATCAGCTTTTATTCTTACGCTCGAGAAATACATATATTAGTCCGTCTACGTACGATACGTAAATGGTTCTCATAAAGGGATATTATTTCAACAGTTGAATATGTTATGAAGTATAAAGGCAAGTATTTTTATTATTACGGAAATTTCGATGAAAGAAAGAAGATAAAATAAGCTTTAATTTTCGTGTAATAAAATAGTACTGAGATTTGAATGTTTTTTAGAAGATTCTATTTGAGATTGCAATGTAATACAAAGTTACGACGGTTAATTTAATTGTTTGTTTGTCTGTTTGTTTGTTCGTCTTTTGAGTATGACAAATGTTTGATTTGAAAAATGTTTTGGATAGGTCTTTTAGTGGATTGACCGCAACAGTTTTTTTTATAAAATAAAATTATACTTTATGAAAGTTTAACGCTTAATGGCTCCCTAAAACGTTATTTTCAATAAAATATCTAAGGCTTCTATTTACAGTATATTTTAGTGCATTTTTAAAGCTTGTGATATATTATAAATGTTCACAAACGTGGACTTATCAGACATCTCTTTCAGCCAACTTATGGAAAGGTAGAATAGCATATAGCGATCAATAATAGTACAGTTATGTTATATAGAGTAATTTATAATGGAATATATTCGTACTGTAAATGCAAATTCATAAACTACAGTTTTGAGAAAAATATTTAACGTATTTAAGATTCAAAGTGGTATTTGCTTGTATTTGTGCTCATAGTAAAAAATTAAACAAATTAAAAATGTTAAAAACCCACGACGCAAAATTGTGACACGAAAAAACTTCAAATAAGAAAAATCAAAAACCCACGACATCAAAGACATCAAAGCGTAATATAGAATATTATAAATAACCGTCGCGCGTAACCTGCGTTGTAGTTTATGTTTTATTTGTGTTATTTTTTTTTAATTTAAAAGTTTAAGAGTAAATGTAATAAATTTATTTAAATTAAATAACCGTTTTGGAGAAACACGTGTATACAGTAGCGCCCCCTGGCGGTCTGTAACATAATAAAACTTAGCTAAGAACATGCTCGTGAATGAGACTTATACAAAGCAAAAACTGATTTAAAATCGCCCTAGCCGTTTCCGAGAAAAATGGTAACCGGCACACACACAAACCCCTCTTACCCCATATTATACCGTCTCCGTGGCCGTCGCGGGTAATAAGCTTTTATGAAACTCATTTTAAATTACAATATTATTTTAAAAAGTATAATGTTATTAATGTCTTTCTGTTCTTATTTTTACAGAAAAAACATTTCTAAAAGTAAAATAATCACTTTCGAATTGTTTTTTTTTTTGTAACTTTTTAGTTAAAAATAACTATCGAAAGAAATGATATGAGTTTTTTTCGATTTACGAGAAATACTCGATTGAATTTAATGTATGTTACCGCAATTAAACTCGTAGTTAAATCAATATGTGGATTTGATTTGAATTCAGAGAGGAATTTCTTGATGCAAAATTAATTTTACTTTTATAAATAAAATGAAATATTATATAAATATACTTATATAACGAGTATATCACTGTTAAACAAATGGAAAAGTGTGTATGTGTATACACACTGTTAGTTCTGGATATACTTATACTTCTTCACGGTGAAACAGCTAGACTAGTTTGGATGAAATTTAGCACACAGATAAACTATGACCTGGAGTAACTCATAGGCAATTGTGAGTACCTAGAAACGCATTCAAGCAAAGAAAGGGTCGCTAGTATAATATAATAGTTGAAGGAACATCTAGATTAGTATTAAAAATAAATAATGATGTAACACCTGGCTCTTTTAAATTTATTTAAAACTAACGGCTTACCCTCGACGACCGATGGCGACGACCACGCCTCTAGAAAAAAAAACAAATCTATCTGACGAGAATCGAACATTTTTCCGGGATAAAAAGTAGCCTATGTACTATCTCATGCTAATCTATCTCTGTGCCTTTCATCCGATCCGTTCAACCGTTCTGGCGTAATTGAGTAACAAACATCCATCCAAACATCTAAACTTTCACATTTATAATATTAATAAGATGATTGGTTCCTTATTGTGATATTATGTAATGTAATAATTAAATTAATATATAAATTGATAATTGACATTTGAAAAATCTGTTGAAAAGAATATTCTAAAAAAGCTATTTCGACAGCACAAAATCTGTTATTTTTTTATAAAGAAAATATTGCTACATTGAAATTAAAATTGTGTTTTAATCGAGATGTAAGGGTATAAATTGAAAGCTGGCGCTGATGAAATTCCCCGTTTAATACCGACTGAGTTATATCTCATGGTGCTGTCGCTAATATGTTTCATTTATCATTCAATTATGTATCTTTAATATTGAATTTTTTCTACTACTGCGACAGGCGGATTTGTAAAATATGGTATGTGAATGAATTTAAATATATATTAAAATAGAATGGCATCAAGGGCAAATTATTAAGGACTAGCGACTCACCCTCGCTTCACCCGGGTTCGTCCCCATACAAACTTTCATCCCCATTTTCACCCCCACAAGGGATGATTGATTGATTGATTCCGGAATAAAAAATATCATATGTCCTTTCCAGGACTTCAAACTATCTTCTTACCAAATTTCATCTAAATCGGTTTTGTAGTTTTTGAGTTTATACGTTACACACATACAAAAATACAAATCTTTCCTCTTTATAATGGTAAGTGTGGAAGTGTAGATAAAGTTTCATATAAAGATCTATGTGGTGGACCCCTCATTCTTTTTTCAGGCCAAATATATTTTTTAAACAATAAACCGTATTAACAAGAGTAATGTCTATAGGTCCCTTAAAGGCCGGCAACGCATTCGCAACTCCTCTTGTGTTGCAGATGTCCATGAGCGACGATAGCCACTTACCATCAGGTGGATCGTTTGCTCGTTTGCCCCTTCTTTCTATAAAAAAAAATAACAATGGTTTAAAAAATATATTTCGCTAGGAAGAGTGAGGGGTCCACAACATAGATCGGGATCTAAGACCATAAAGAAGAGTTAAATCGAATATTAAAGCCATATTTAGTGTATATTACATTTTTATCATATATAATATTTTGCCAATATCGTAAAATCTCTTTAGTTTTGCAGTAGCTGAGGCAAAATAAATTTGGCCGTGCATCGAGTAGCATCGATAAAGACTTTATCCCCTTAGTTATTTATAACTCTTTAAGTTGTTTTATAGTGTATTGAAACAAAGGTGAATAAAAAATGTGTTGTATTTAACATTCGCCATTCATTAGGTAAATCCATAATAATTTAAATGAACTTAAACGATATTTATAGAACAGTTTAGTTTAGTTTTATAGAATAGTTATTTATAGAAAACTTTTCTTTACAATCTAAATTTATGGTGTTTTATAGAGGTAGTTTCAAAAGGGTTATGGTAGAAGTGATTTGCATTATAGATATGATAAAAAAGGCACTCACGCTCCATTTCTTAATAATTTACATTTGATAGCAATACACCGTTGATATCAAATGTAAAGTATCTATTTAATTCTATAATAAAAATAATAAAATTCTGAGTCGAATCTGTACATTAAATATTTTTTTGGAAAATCTTATTGAAATAGTAATTATTATCGATACAGAGACCGAATGCACAGTATTAAGAATTTTTGTTTCTTTGTCTGCTGTCTGAGAACGCATCACGAGAAAACCACTGGACAGCTTTTGATGAAATTTGTTATGATGATAGCTGGTTATCCAGGTCAACATATAGGACTTTTAACTGCGAGAAAATCTTTTATTTCTGATAAATCTATACTAAATGTTAAAACGTAACTAGGAACGAACCCAAGCGGAGCGAGGGTGAGTCTATAGTTTATTAATAAGTGAAAATGTTACATTTAAATATCTCTCGTATCTTTTTGATTCTACGTGATATTGGCGAAGCAATCTGTGCTGAATCGGCAAGTTTCGAAAGCCATAACAAAACTTTAAGTTGAATTGATGATATAACTTCTAAAATGTAAATTCAAAAACAAATTTAACTGAAAGTAGTAGTATATAAATATTACTATTTCCTAAATATTTATTTTTAAAAAGTTTATACATAATATGTAGGTATATTTTTTAAAAGAACAACTGTTGAATTTCTCGCCGGCTCTTCTAAAAAACTGATTTCCGAGCCAGTGGTAAATTCTTAACGGACTTACATACTGACATTTAATTTAATTTTAAAAATGTATAATTCGCGAATCAAACGTGCTTGTAAAATTTTTATTTGATTTAAGCCATCTAAAAATCTTTATACAACAGTTAGAATAAGAAACTCTATTATGTAGGGTTTTTTTTAATAAAAAAGCAAAAATTGATTTCAATAATTTAAAACGATGTGACATTGATTCAAATAATATAATAGATAATAATAAAAAAGCGAAAATAATAATAGCACACATACAAAAATTCTTCTTCTTCCTCGTTCCAGCACTGATGAGGATCGTAAACACTTATTATTTTTTTCCAGTCAGTTTGGTTCAGCTATGCCTGGACTACGGCATGGAGAGTAGCGCCCACTGCCTTCTTTATCGTTAGGTACCCTTTCCCGTGCACGTTTACCGCCATTTTGACCTAAGATAATCAGTTTCTCAGATACAAAAAATATCCACCCTAAATCCTTTCTGAAGTCTGTTAAAAACATTACATCATTCTTTGCTT